>CM060902.1:195231666-197717500 GCA_030737815.1 Allium fistulosum | reverse complement strand
TGAAATAATTTTACCTCGAATTATATTTTGGATATAAAAGATATTTTCAAAACGATATAGTAATTTATTGAGTACTTGGTTGTTAAAGAATGATAATATTCAGTTATTATGATTAATTGATTTATTGTTTGACTATAAAGCACGAACACCTTGTGAATTAAATTTCATGATTGACTATAAGGTGTTTGATAATAATATTGGTTTAGGGTCAAGAAATTTATAAGATAAATAAATTTATGAGCGTGTTTTACAAATAAAAGGATTTTTAAAAGATAATGTATAAGGTATTATATTAAATTTTGAGAATTTAAATCTTGGTATTTCGAAAAGAATTTTGAAAGTTTAATACAATTAAAAGGAAGTTACGATGATTTTAAGAAATGGATTGATAAACGGGGTTTTATAAACAAAAAGTAATAGTAAATAACTTGTTAAAGTTAAGAAAAAGGATACTTATAGTATTATTTCAAATAAAGGATTTAAAAAGTTGTATCTTAGGATAACTAATTCAAGTGGCTCCAAAGTAATAAAGAAATGGGCAGGAGATGTGTTCGGATGGTAAACACTTCTCTTAAGTATTACCCTTTTAGTTAAGGGGATATATGATACTATTGATTGTACCTAGTTCCTTGGTGTCATTTTGGAGTTACTCGATTTATATAATTTCTTAAGTTAAGAGATAATATGAATCATTAATTAATAAAATGATTAGTAATAAAGAAGCATCTTTATGAAAATGTTTAAACCAAAGATAATTTTGGATCAAAAATTGATAGGATAAAAAGGAATTTTCGACGATTTTGGACAGTCGGGATTTCCAAAATTTGATATGGTAATGGAAGTTAAGTGTTTTATAAAAATATAAGTGATAAAGTTTTTATAACTTATGAATTTGAGATGGTAGTAAATTACAACAAGTTTTAAATTCGTTAAACACCATAATTTAAGCAAAACTAATTTGAAATTTGAGATTTGTATATATACTCTAAGGATGTAAAGGTGTATTATACAAATATAGATTTAAGTTATGAACTATTTATACACTTAAGTAATGTTGTAAGAGTTAATTCAAAAAAAAATGGATTTAGTATGAAGTGAATGGTTATGGAACATAAGTTTTAAAGGGTTGATTAAACCAAAGTTGTGTTTATAGGTGTTTATAAACTTAAGTAAAATTATAGGAAAGGGTTCCTAAGTGTTATTAGTACCAAAGGAAATATACTAAGGAAATAATGAAAGTAAATAATGAAGTATGTGAATAAAATGAACTTTTTATAGTTACGAAAAAACCAATAGGAATAAATACTTAAGTTATATGTAGATCTTTTCGTCATACTAATTTGATCTAAGATTCAAGCACAGAATTTTGAGGTGTTTACACCAGTCTGAAAAAGGATTTATAACTCGATTCTTGACGGTGAATAGTGGTGATGGTTTGTGGTTGGGTACTTGAGTTTTCTATCATAGTTGAGAGCTATGCAAGGAAAATAAAAGTTTCTAAGCCTTATCAGTGTCCGCACTAGAGGATCGGGGGATCAACACTAGAAAAGTTGTTTATTCGAATAGGAGATCGAATTAGATATTTCATACGAATTATTTGGGTACATCTTATGGGTTTAAGTTTGTGAAATAATGTTTTAGGCAAACTCTTTTGGATTTTAGGTTTGGTTTAATTTTAGGGACGAAATTCTTTTAAGGAAGGGAGAATGTAATGACCCATAATTTTAGCACTTTAAAAATGGAATATTTAATTTATTTTAAACATTCAGATATACAATTTTCAAACTTAAATAATCATATTTTATGTGATAAATAAGAATGATAAACTTATTTTTAGAATTTGATTACAAAATCAAGAAGTTTGGATTTTCGTTGAAAAATGACAAAAGTTTGTTTGCGATAAAATGGGATATGCATTCAATGACTATTTTAAAAGATAAATAACACCTTTTAAAATTGTTATATAATGATAATAATTTGTTGATAAGAGTTTTCTAACTATACATATACTTGTTTTATAATGATTGACAAACTTCATCGCACTTTGAAAAATCAACGTCGTATTTTTACAATTATATTTAATATTATTTAATATGGTTTTATAACTTAAATAATCTTATTTAATTATTTAAAGATGATAACAAATCAATTATCAAGTTTTGTTTACATAAATAAATATTTTGATTAAAGATAGAAAATGTGACCGGAAAATGTTTCATCAAAAATCAACGTTTTTTCAATATAAGTTGTGTAAACATTTTGCAACTTGAATAGTTATTATATAAACACGTCACTTATATTAACTAAGGATTAATTAAGAAAAGTATTTTATTAAGTAAAGAAAAGTGCAAAAGGAAGATATTTTCACCAAATCCAACATATATCAAATCAAATCACATCAAAATCAAAGCAAATCTTCACTTTAATTAACATTCCCATCCAAATACACCCCTTAAGTATTAAGCAAAGATGACATAAAGTAATAAAGTCATGTGATGTGATGATGGTAACTGTTGAAAAAACATGTATACTTAAAGGATAAGGAAGGGTATTTGTGTCATTTGACATAGTTTAAGGGTTAAGGGATTAAAGGCTATAAATAGCCATGCATAGCACTTTCATTCTCACACATATCACTCTCTTCTCTACTTGTTCTTCTTGAAATTCATGGCTTCTTCTCTATTTTTCTCTTTACTAACTTTCTTAAAATCATATCAAACCAACTTCAAACTCTAACAAACTTTGCCAAAGACTTTAGAATACAGTATAACATGGTTTAGGATCTAAGAGGTCGAAGAATGATGGAGGAGGAGGTGGAGCATGGGAGGCTGAACATTATGGAGGTGAGGGAGGTGTTGGCATGTGCAATGGTGATGGAGGAAGGTGGCCATGAGCAAGAAAAGGGAAGGAGGTCATATGCCTATGGTTTAAGAGGAAGATGGATGGTTTTAGATGATTTTTGGATGAAGTGGAGTTCAAGCTGCTCCGGAGTAAAAATAGTGGAATGAAGTGCTGTTGGAATACCACTGGATTCGACTCGGGAAAGTTCGATAAAGTAAGACAGAGTGGAAATAAAGTGTGAACTTGATTAAAATACATACTTCTTATAATTTGAAATTAATTATAAAATGTTTAGCATGAATATTAAAAGTAGTTATGATGTTTGGTTGGTTAACTAATGATGTCTGATGGTTACTTAAGAAGTAACATACATAGTTAAACATGTCAAATGAAAGTGAGCTCCTTTATTTTAAATTCTATTCTTGATTGTTTCTATGATAACCATGATTGTATCCTATGATAATATGTTGATTTAACACCATTAAGTTGTGATATGGATGCTAGAAATAGATTTGGTTGTAAGGATGAATTTTGATGAATTTGTGATTGTTAATGTTGATTTTATAAATACCTTAATTAAAGTTAGTTATGAATACATTATTATTCATAGTTAATTATGGTGGTATACTTGGCATAGTTAAGTCTCTTTTCAAATTTACTATAGAAAGAGAATTCGTTTTGGAAGAAATAGAAATTTGATTTGAAAACGAAAAGTTAAAGATAAAGTTTTGAAATTGTTTTGGAAATGGAAGTTAGTGTTTTAAGAATTTAAATTTAATGAATTCTAAAGTTTTAGAATATGGAAAAAGATAAATAGCTTATGATTTAAGAAGTTTAAAAAATAGTGAGTTGAATATTAAAATAATGAAATATGGGATATTTTGGAAATAAAGTGAAAACAGGTTTTTAATGAATAAAATAGTAAAATATTAATTCAAAATGATTTATAAATGTTTTATAAAAAATAAAACTCAATTTGAAGAAGTTTTGGCAAATATTGAAAAACAAGTCAAAATATGGTGCGTCGCATAACGGTAGTTCGTGATTTCGCACCAGAAAAGTTAAATGAATGTACAGGATAAAATGCTGTCGGAATTCTTTAAATAATAATTTTTAGGATCCTTATAACCATCATTTTCAAATAAAAAAGAAAAAACAAGATATCATCTTGTAGATTTTAAAATATGACCAAATCAAATTTCCAAGAAAATCGCGCTTTTGTAGTTAAGTGACCAAAGTGTAAAATTCTTTAAAATGAATTTTTAAATGTTTAGAAATATAGAATAAATTTGATAAATATGTTAAAATGTTTCAAAAGAGATTTGAGTCATAAATATGGATTTCCAAATGATAGAAAAGTTGTTTTTAATTAAATAAGTTTTTAAAACACTATGTGCAGCACTTTTCTATAGCAGTTTTAATAAACTTTAGAATACAGATTTACACTTAACTATTCTTTCCTGAATCTTTTATAAATGTATTTAAATAAACAATTTAGTATTTTAAAGTTGATTTTGGAAGTTTTAATAAGAGTTTAAATAAATGGTTAAGAGAAATTGTTTATAACACTTAAACAATAAATGATTTTGAAAAAAATGCTATCTTACAAAGACAGAATACAAAGTGGAGTTTCAATGAACACAAGATCTATTAGCTATATAAGAAATGGCATGATCTTTCTTCCTTATTCCACTAACAGCACAATCAATGCCATGTAGCACTCCTTCAATAATAAACCTTATGTTTATGTTCTTGATGATAAATATATATGGACTGATGAACTCAAAGACCACTCTACCCAAATTGTATACACTGCTATAGAGGGTACTTCTCTTCTAAATAATTTATCTTGGCATAGAAAAATCTTGAACCTGCACTCAGATGAAAAGCTTAATTTTTTGCTTTGGAAGGTTTTCAAAAATGCTTTACACACTCTACCAAATTTGGCTCACAAAGCTATATCTGTTTCAACCACCTGCGGGTTTTGCAGCTCTAGAAATGAGGACATACACTGCTTTTATTTTAGCTACTCTTTTACTCACTTCATATGGAAGAAATTAAAGAGAAGAGGAGGTTATGATCAACTTGTATGGGATAATAGAATTGAGTGGTTAAACATTTATAAGGCAACAAAGTGGAAACAATCTTCATCATATGAGCTCCTTACTGTAAATAGCCATGCATAGCACTTCCATTCTCACACAAATCACTCTTTTCTCTTCTTCTTCTTATTCCTGAAATCCGTGGCTTCTTCTCTTCTCTATCTTTACTAAGTTTCTTAAAATCATATCAAACCAACTTCAAACTCATCCAAACTTTGCCAAAGACCTTAGAATAAGATTAGAACATGGTTTAGCATCTAAGAAGTTGAAAAATGATAGAGGAGGAGGTGGAGCAAGGTAAGGACAAACATTATGGAGGTGAGGGTGTTGTTGGCATGTGCAATGGTGATTGAGGAATGTGACCATGAGCGAGGAAGGGAAAGGAGGTCATAGGCATGTGGTTTAAGAGAAAGAAGGATGGTTTTAGATGATATTTGGATGAAGTGGATTTTGAGGAGCTCTGGAGTAAAAATAGTGGAAGGAAGTGCAACCGGAATACTGCCGGATTTAATTCGGGAAAGTTCGATAAAATTAGACGGAGTGGAAATGGAGGTGAGGACTTGATTAAAATACATACTTCTTATAATTTGAAATTTATTATAAAATGGTTAGCATGAATATTAAAAGTAGTTATGATGTTTGGTTGGTTAACTAATGATGTTTGATGGTTACTTAAGTAGTAAGAAGTAATATGTATAGTTAAACATGTCAAATGAAAGTGAGATCCTTTATTTTAGATTCTATTTTTGCTTGTTGCTATGATAACCATGATTATACCCTATGATAATATGTTGATTTAACACCATTAAGTTGTGATATGAATGCTAGAAATAGATTTGGTTGTATGGATGAATTTATGATCGTTAATGTGGATTTTGTTAACACCTTAATTAAAGTTAGTTATGACCACATTATTAGTTATAGTTAATTATGGTTGATTTGTGACCATACTTTTTTAGAAATCATATGTGGTATAATTGGCATAGTTAAGTCTCTTTTCAAATTTACTAAAGAAAGATAATTCGTTTTGGAAAAAAATAGAAATTTTATTTGAAAATGAAAAGTTAAAGATAAAGTTTTGAAATTATTTCAGAAATGGAAGTTAGTGTTTTAAGATTTTAAAGTTAATGATTTCTATAGTTTTAGAATGTGGAAAAGGATAAATAGCTTATGATTTAAGAAGTTTAAAAGATAGAAAATTGAATATTTAAATAATGAAATATTGGATATTTTGGAAACAAAGTGAAAACGGGTTTTTAATGTATAAATAGTAAAATATTAACTCAAAATGGTTTATAAATTTTTATAATAATAAAACTCAATTTGAAGAAGTTTTGGCAAATATTGATAAACAAGTCAAAATAAGACACGTCGCATAACAGTAGTTCGCAATTTGGTACCGGAAAAGTAAAATGAATGTACAGGATAGAAATGGAGTCGGAATTCTTTAAAATAAGAATTTTTAGATCCTTATAACCATAGTTTTCAGATGAAAAGGAAAAACCAAGATATCATCTTGTAGACTTTAAGATATGACCAAATCTAATTTTCAGGAAATCGCGCTTTTGCAGTAAAATGACCAAAGTGTAAAATTCTTTAAAATGAATATTTTTAAATGTTTAAAAATATGAAATAAATTTGATAAATACTTTAAAATTTTTTAAAAGTGAGTTGAGTTATAAATATGGATTTCCAAATGATAGAAAAGTTGTTTTAATCAAATAAGTTTTTAAAACACTATTTGCAGCACTTTTCTACAGCAGTTTTAACAAACTTTAGAAATACAGATTTAAACTTAACTATTCTTTCCCAAATCTTTTATAAATGTTTTTAAATAAAAAAATTAGTATATCAAAGATGATTTGAAAGTTTTCATAAGAGTTTATGTAAATGGTTAAGAGAAATTGTTTATAACACTTAAACAATAATTGAAAATTTTCCTTAGTAAGTATGGAATGTAATAATAAACCGAGTATGTGGAAATGACTAGAACATTTGTCTCCCCTGTGAGATCTAAAAAGGGAAAATGAGGTGTGTAACTAAGGCTAGGAATGGAGCAACCAGTGCCCTGAACTTACTTGGCCTCTGTTTTCTCTTCTTAGGCGAGGGGTGGAACTGATCGAAAGGAAAGCCCAGACATTCTTAAAAAAATCATATTTAAGTTTTTCCAATATAAAAAGAGTTAAACAAGGTTTTAATAGTATAAGGAATACTCTAGTCAAACTCTATATTAAGGTCCAAGGAGGGAACTTGTAATATCCATGTGAATTTAAAAGGCAATTTCACAATTATTCCACGAATAATATAGGTTGAATACGAAAATTAATCTCGGTATAATTAGTCTAATCCTTTTACTAAATACAAATTGATTTGGATTTACAGTAAACTATGTCTTAAATAATATTGTTTTTGACCCAGTTAAGACATGTTTTAGAAAGACGAAATTTTTATTAGAATAGGAACTGAATTTTTCTAAGTAAATTACTTAAAGATTTCCAAAGTTAAAAGGGTTTTGATTAACTAGTAAAAAGTTAAAATGAAAAGAGTAGTAACAAATCATATATACACATATTCACATTTTATCAATGATCGGATTTCGAAGAAATCGGGATTGGATTTGGGTGATTCCTATAGAAAAACCACTTCGAACCAATTTACGCATTCGAAAGTAAAACATGTTGAAGACAAAGACAATTGAAGATGAAGATCTTCATGATTTAGGGCTGCTTGCCACTAGACCCACGAAGAAATTACCATATCATATACTTATGGTGGCAGTACTGCTTTGTTATGAAATCTTCGATTTGCAGGGACTACTCACTACTGATCCTAGGGGTTATTCCCAAAATAGGATGTGGTGGGAGAAGTGCCTTTGTTTTGTCCTGTTCTTGGACAACTTGTATGGACGAATATCTAACATTGCATTTTAAATCGCAGTGATTGATCTTTATAAAACGTGTCATCTGTTTAGTGGCAGAAAAGGCAACTTCTCTTAGCTTAACACCCTTTCCTAAGACGTACGAGCCAAGGAGTTATGCATTTGTAGAAATCAGTTGTGTGATTATGGAATGACGATATGGCATGTAAGGTGGAAAGTTGATGTTCTATGTGATTCGCAACCATTAGTATATTGTGATATCCCGGAATTTTTGACAATATCAATTTAATAATCTGCATTAAAAATTAAATTGATTTGATAATATTTGTTAATAAGATTTGAATTGATTTAATAATTTTCTTTAATAAATATTTGATTGAGTGATCTTATCTTTTAAAAGCTAATTTAAATTGTTTCTATTATAAGGTATATATGTATATATATATTGTAAATAGATAAGCTTTGTTATAAACTTAATAAATAAAGGCATGTTTTCTAATTCTAATATTTTTGGTAATTTGGAAATTTGATTTAATTTAATATTGAATAAATAACCATATGATTTTAAAATACTCAAAATAAATTTACTTGTTCAAAATGATTCTAGTCAAAGTTTTATTTAAACAAAAAGTTTGTTTTGTTCTTTTTGAATATAGCTTGATAAAATAAGGAATTTATTAATAAAAAGATAACTTCTTTTATAAATTATTTTAAAATTTAATAATGAGCTATATTAATAATGTAATGTCTTTACAAATGGATTTCCAATACAAATAGAAATTGTTATTTTAAATTTATTTCTATATATATATATATATATATATGTATGCATGTATTTCAGAAAGCTATGATTTGTAAATTTAAAATAAAATCTTTCAAAAAAAAATTTAAAATAAAATATATCTTATAAATATTAACATAAGTATGAAATAAATAATAAGTAAATTAAGTAGTTAATAGTTTAAGTTTAAAAATAAAGGAAAATAAAATTTGTAAATTTGTTTAAGCATAAAAGTATATATTTATACTTAAGCTAAAATTCTATAACACTGCCTAAAGCAAACCAGGCTGTGTGTAAATAATGAGTGAAGCCTATACGTAGTTTCAAAGGTAAGTAAGAAAATAAAATATCTATGTACATAAGTACAAAAGCATAGGTAGGCAAGTAAAATAAGCCTGTAAATAAGTATGCAGGCAAGAAATCCAAGAGTATAAACAAAGTAAAAATATAAAACATCTATGTACAAATAGGATTAGGATGAAACATAAAGGACTCTTGCATTAAATGCTAGCACACATAAGTCAATTCGAATTTGTTTTCAAAATCCTTTCAGCCTCCTTAGAGATAATCTCTGATCAAAATCTTGTACCAAGCTAGGAACAATAATTATTTTTATACAAATGCAAGTATCAACTCTGTGTACTTTTTCTATTTATCAAGCTTCCTTTCTTCTTTTCGTTCATTTAAACAAATTCAAATCTGTAATCATCTTCCCTCAAAACAAATCAAAAACCCTGTCATCTTTTCCAAAACCTGTAACCAAGACTTCATTTTCAAATTTGCAACCTGGAATGTCAAAGTAATCTTCTCAACAACATAGCATTTCAGTTTAAAGGAAATCTAAGTCTTAAAGAAATATCAAGTAGATTTCAGTAAACAAGATCTAAGCATTCAAGTTTTCAAGAATCAAAGTTTCCAGGAATCAAGCATTTTTATCAAAGCTCTGCTCGTCTTTTTGTTCAGGTGAGTAACATCACAATCCAAAAAAAATGCTTAAGTATATTTATTCTGTCACATGTTCTCTCTGAAATTTAGTTTATTTGTGAGTATATTTTTAAATATATCTCTGTGTTTGGGTATGAATATATGGCAAGCATTTCTGTGTATCTCTCGCTGTTTTGATTCCAGGCTTGATTGCTCATCAAAATTTATCTACTCTTAATCCAAGCTTTGATTTGACTTAAGTTATGAAAATAAATTGTTTGTTTAGTTATAGAGTAAGTTTTAAAATTTGAATTAATTTAGTATAAACTAAGATTGGCTCTGGGAAATCAAAGCAACTGTACAAGCTCAAATTTAAATGAAAATTTAATCATCCTGTTTTCTAGATTCATGAATATAAATTGAATACTAAAATCAAAACATGATTTTTAAACCAAAAATTATGATTTTTAGTAAAGAGGTAAAGGTGCAGTTTGGGTTTGTACGGGAATGGGAAGTTTGGGTTTTTCTGGTGATCCATATGTCTGGAGGTGGTCGGGTTGAGCGAGGAGGTGGAGGAGCTTACCGAGGAGGTGGGAAAAATGGTCGGAGGCGACCACGACCTCGGTGGCGAAGGCGGCGTTCGTTTTTCATCTGTAAACCTAAATTTTTAGGTGATCGAACTTTGTATCACCGCGACGACGACGAAGCGTCGAGTGAGGTGTGGCTTTAGGGTAAAGAGGCACGGTGGATGACGAAGCTATGGCCAGAGTTTCAGACCTTCGAATGGTTGGAGTGGCGAGAACGACGCGTTGACAGGCTTTGGGTTGAGTTCCTGTTGATGGGTTCCAGATTTAAATTTAACTCAAATTCAAATTCGAGTGGAGTTAGGGGCAATCTGGCGATCAGGTTAGTGTTTGGGGATGTTCGTCGACGAGGGAAGATCGTCGAACTCGATCGGAATCGATCGAGATCACTGTGCACGTGCACGGTGTGTTTTGTTCTGGTGGGATGGATTTTGGGTTGTTCGAGTTGATGAAGGGATTGACTCGAAGTAACTAAATGATTGGCTCGGGGAAGTAGGGTATTGGACTCGAAGCAGATGAGTTTGCCTCGGGTTGTTTTGCTTGCTACAGGTTTTACTGAACCTGTTACTCTGTTTTGAATTTTTAAAATAAAATTCAAAAAAAAAACTAAGTTTAAATGAAAAGAAAAGTTTTAAAATAAGTTTAAATCCAAGTTAAATCTGGTTCAAGTTAGTTTTGAATTTCAGTTTAAAAGTAAATAAAGTTTTTAAAATTGAATTATTTAACTACTTTAAAATGTTTAAGTAGTTTGAATTTTAAAATGAAGTTCTAAATTTGTAAGAGAAGTTTTTAAATCTTAAGTTAAATCTGAAATCAAGATTATCTGTATTCCAGTTTTTGAAATAAAAGAATTTTTTGAATTTAAATTGTTTTAAATAATTTGAATGTTAAAGTGTATTTTTAAATTGGTTTAAATTTAAAATGAAATTTAAAAGTAAAATTTAAAGGTAAATTGTTTTAAGTATCTTGTTAATGATAATTTGATCATTAATAAGAAAAATGTTTTATCCTTAAATAAATGAAGATTTAAGGATTTGTAATTATTAAGTTAATTAAAATGAATAATTAACTAATTTAATTAATTAATGGTTTGGATTAATTAATTTAGTAATTAAGAGTTTAAATTCGTTAATTAAGGTTTAAGATAATTAATTTAGGATAAATAAATTGGTAATTAAGGATCATTAATTAAATAAGATTTGAATTTTAATTAATGATTAGTATTAATTAATCAAGTAATTAAGGATTAATTAAGTTATATTTAACACTTAATTAATTAAATAATTAAGGATTAATTATTTGAGATATTAAAGATAAAATTTAATTGTAATTAATAATAACTCTTAATTAATTACTTTAGAAAAGTAATTAAAGAATTGTTAATAGTTAATAGTTAATGAAGGTCATTAACTAAGATTATTTATTAATGAATTAATATGATTAATTTTGATAATTAATTAGATTAATTAACTTAAGATAATCAATTGTGAATTATTTAAGTATAATTACTTATGAAAGTAATTAAGAAATTAATTACTCACTGTAATTAATTAAGTTTAATATGAATTGTTTAAGTTAATTAATTAAGTTTAATTAATTTAAATAACCATTTGATGATGTGATCAGTATAATTACTTAAGGAAGTAATTAATTGAGGATGATTTAATAATGAAAGTAATTTGAGTATAATTACTTTGTATAATTAATCAAGGGATTAATTAGAGATAATTAATTATGGAGTAATTAAATTATGAAGTAATTAAGGGTACTTGATTAGTGAATGGAGTTATTCAAGGGTGATTAACAATTTGGTTTAATTGGAGATTAATTACTTAATAGATGTAATTAGAGATCATTAATTATTGTAATTAATGATGTAATTTAGAATGGATTTATTTTGAAATAACTAATAAATGAAGGGATTCATTAATGTAACTAATTAAGAAGTAATGTAATTAAATGTTAGTAATTAAAAGGTTACTTTCTATATTTGGTATAAGATAATTAATTTGTTAAATTAATGAAAAGATAATTACTTGAATGTAATTAAAGGATAATTAATCTAGGATGATTAATTAAGATGGAAACTTAGAGAATGATAATTAATTGATTTGTAATTAATTAATGGTTATGTAAGTAGGATTTATAGAATGAAGTAATTAATTTAATTTACTTTAAATTAATTAGTAATAAGGTAATTAATTTAATTCATTTTAAATTAATTATAAATAATGTGTTGATTAATCCTTGCTTATGTATGATGGATGATATTTGATTTGCCTTGAATGGTTTGAAATCTCAGATATGAGGTAAGTAATGCTGTGTGATATGAATTATCTATTTATGATGATATGTGAATTATCTATCTGTGATATTATGAATTATCTATCTGTTTGTATATAGATAATAGAATTGAATTGTTTTAACTTTAAAACAACTTGGCCTTAAAAGATACGGTTTGGATTTCGATGAGACCGGGATCGGGTTTCCATATTTGGACATCCGAAAACCACATCGATCCAAATTAACGATAGGTCGTGAATCTCAAGTGAAGATGAAGATTCAGAGTGCAAGGGTTATTGTCGTTAACTCTGAGGGTGATTCCAAAATGAGTGTAACGAGATAATGCCTTCGGTTTCGTTCGAACCCGGAACGAACTTGTATGGATTGAATGCTTTCAGAACATCGTCAGGTGGACGATGGGCTTTCTAAGAGATTTGTTCTCTAAAGGTAATCGTAGCCTCAAGCCTCATCAACTGGGATTGGCGAAAACAGGGGAGGTGCAGCAAGGTTAGCAGGTAGCACCCAAGTAGGATGAGATTTCCCCTGTCTAGAGTCCCTTTTTATTCGGCTGTGTGGGCGGTTGCTAGCTACAACCGCGGGGTTTCTTATCCGGGAATTATCCAGTAAGGGATGGTTCCGGCCTTGTGTTGCAGGGCACTTAGGGTGGGTCCTCGGTACGGTGATCTAGGCCACGTACTGTGACGGGCGGTACCCCAGTAGCCCTGCCATTGTATGGGATCCAATCTCCAATAAGCGTCCTCGGATTTGATTGTAAACATAGTATGCTGGAATTTAATCATGTAACAATTTCAGCTATTTCTTATTTACTTGAAAACCCTAGACCTATTATAATATCACTGAATTTCCTACCAAAGTTTTGGTTAGCGTAAGGTAAAAACTTTTCCATGTTTATGTGTGGGAAGTCTTACGTGATACCTTTTGTTTTCAAATGATTTTCAAAGTTAAGCAACTTTAACCTGTTACTCTTACCAGACCCATGTCTGACCCGGAGTTTATTTCTGTTTTTCTTAAACTCTCGGGTACTCAAAATTTTACCAGTAGCCAAGGGATTCAGGTTAGCTTTGACGAATTCTGGAGGAGCAATGGAGTAGGAGGCTTCAGCATATAGATATATATTGATTCCGCTGTGTAGTGTTTATCTGTATTTCCGCTGTGCTGGTATCTCTATGTTGTATTTGAGTTGTATTAACTAGACAGGTGTTTATAACTCTCTAGTATGTGATGTATTATCTGTGTAACTCTGATGTATATGTTACTATGTAATCTCTTATGTGATATATTATATTTTATTCGTTCCGCTGTTGAGATTCTGATGTTGTTTCTTCTTTCTTCTCTATCTTTTCTATTTCTCACCCCTTTCTTTCTTAAAGATGATGCAACTTTCTGGTGGTAGAAAGTTGGGTCGTCACATATATGATCATCTCTTTCTAGATATATTTATTCCCGCTATGACGTTGAATTTTAAATTAATGTGATGTATGCGAAGGGAGCTCTCGGATAGGTTGGTAACGACTAGGGTGATGACATATTCGATACTATCTAGTTAGAGGTAGGTCGGTCTTATGTTGGTAGAGGACCCTCTGTTGGGCTTTGGTACATTCCTCTAGAGATGTGCTATCGTAAGATAGTCCCTTACCTGGTCATTTGTTGGAAATCCATTCTCCAATACGAGCTTGCGGTTTTAGTTTTAGAGCCTAGTATGAGATTCTCTTTCTTCAAAAGGTTTTTGTCACCAATCTCTTATTTATGACACTGTCATTTAAGATTCATGTTTCTCACGTTGGTTTGCCAGACTGATCCGAGTAATTTTATACTCGAGTTAGATCCGAGTAGTTTCAAAATTAGCCGAAGACACATGGAGTTTCCAGAGGAGAGTTGGAGATCTTCAAGAATATATGGACATATTTTATTTTCCACTGCATTGTGTGTTGTTTGTTTTTCAGCAAATGTTAGGACATGTGTATTATAACTGTCCAAGTTGAATCTAAGTTAGACTCTGATATATGTTTTAATAGATTTTCCATGCAAAAAAATTATATTGAAATAATATATGTTATTTCATTGGAGTTAGATTCTGCTCTTTCTTCCTTTTCTTTCTACCGTTGACAATCTACCTTTTCGACACTTGGGATTACGGAACGTGAATACCGTGGATGTATTATTGTCGATTTCTAAGGGTCGAAAAGTATGCTACGTCATAGAATTTTAACTAAGAACTATAAAACTAAAGTTTGTAACATGGGGTGTAAGACAATGGAGTAAGATGAGTTTTGAGTTTGGCCGACACCCGTTGTGACAATGTTACCTTTATGACTGTTATGTGCTATTTTCCCTAATAAGCTATACGGATGTACAATTGTTCCCTTTCATGGAGAGTGTTTGGATATGAAGAAGGGACTGCCCAAGCTGATGTTGGGGATAGTCACCTTATTGGTTATATTCATTTACTTGGACGAGTTAACTATATTGCACTGTTATTTGTTGAATTAATTGCAATTACGAAAATTTACCTACTTATTTACCCATATCTATTATTAATTTATGCTACGGTCATTTGAATTAATTTCTTATAATTGTATCATGTTGTTGATTTCTTGTTTTACTATGATTAATTTTAATTATTTGTTTGTTTAACTTATTTGTTTAATGTTCACCCACTAATTCGTGTTATGTTTGTTTGGATTAATCTCTTTGCTTGTATTGGTTATTATTGATTGTTTGCTTACTTTTCACTTGTTTTTTTTGATTATTTGTTATGTTTTTTGTTGTTCACTCGTTCACTTGTTTGCTTATTGCTTGACATATTGTAATTGTCTATAATTTGTTTGACTAACAAATGTGAAGAGGTTCCACCGATATGACTGATACTAGTTAGAGGATTTTAGCGACTAAAGGCTTGACAGGTACCATTGAGAAATCAAGGATAGGTAGAAGGTCCATTATTTGGAATTTTAAAAATATGTATTTTAAAACCTATTTTTGGCTTCTATAAATATTTTAAAATAAAGAGTTTCTATTTTAAAAAACGATTTGATTTCTTATATCAAACGATGTTTTCTTAAAAATTATTTGTAGTTGGTTTAAAATGATGGAAAATATTTTGGTAAATTATTTTATAAACTGATGGCGTATTTTTAGGAAGAAAAGGATCTTTTGTTTTAAAAGGAGATGGAATCTTTGATTCGAAAAAAATGTTGTAGTAAATATTAAGTATAGGAACTCTTCTTGCTAGCAGGTCCCTCTTTGGCATTATTGGTGGGTTATCCCTATCATTAGATGCAGAAATCACCATGGAAGATGGAATGATGACGAGTTTGAGGAAGGGAGCTTGTGAGTAGGACGAGGAAGGGTTTTACTATGCAAAATTGAATGAGGACGAGTTCGAGGAAGGGAGCTCTAGGTAGAACAAGGAAGGGTTCTATAATGGGAAGTGGAATGAGAAAGGGTTCTACAATGGAAAATAGAATGAGGAAGGGTTCTATTATGAGAAATGGAAACAAATGGAGCAAGGAAGGGATTGAAGAACGTGCAAAGGGATCATTGATATTGGTTGTGTTTTATAGTGTACTCATAAGCAAAGGATTGTGAGGATACTCATTTAGTACTTAGTCGGTTATCCAGATCGTTGAAGGGATTCGTATACCCTGGATCAAGGAAGGGATCTAGTGTCAGCTTTGAACTGGTGTTCGGGTACATAGAAAACTGGGGTTTTTCCATTAACCCTTGACAGAGGAATGTCCATATGAGTTATCATATATCTAATGCAGTTAAGTGATGCAAGGATTGATGCAGTTGCATCATAAGCGGATGACCTAATCATCTCAAGAGTGTAGTCATGGCTAAACACATGCTATTTTGAGGATTTGACCATAATTATGTACACATGATATTTTGGATGGTATAGGTATGAGATGCTATAGTGGTTATCTTGAGGATGAGACTATGAAGAAGATTATCAATAGTTTGAGGGTATGCATAATGTGATGGGTATATAGTTAGGATAGAAATTAACACACACGTGTTATTGGTTGATAGGGTTGTAAGGTGTTGATACCAAATTAACTTGAATATATGTGTTCATTTGAGCTATGCTGATTGTTAATTTATGTTTATTCATTTATTTGCACATGCAAGTTTGAATCAACCTATATTTTGTTGTGGACTTTAATTATAGTCAATAATTATTGAATTATTGAGATGCGTGATATGAATGAATCCACGATTGATATTGCTTCACCCTTATTGATGAAGTGTATTTTACGTACTATAGTTTAAATTGCATAATTAAGGAAGTGTATATGTTACGATATTATGTGTAGAAATTTATATTCAGTTCATGGATGTATTTGATTATTTCATGGATGAATTTATAAGTAATTAACTTGTGATTGATGTATGTTACCCTAAAAATTCACTTAAGAATAAGGGTATGAAAAAATGCTCCTTAAAAAGTGCTATTCTCCATAAGAATTGAAGACATAGGTTTCTCTGAAGTTCAAAAGCAGCGTTTAGAAGGTATTGAGATAGCTTTCGAAGGAGTTGCAAGCGCCAGGTGCCCTTAAAAAAATACAAGCAAAACAAAAGCTTTCGAAAGGGTGGAGAAGAAAGCAAAGTTACCCTTCCACCTCATCCAGACCTTTTGATGCAGGTGGATCCACATATATAAGAGAGGCTAGTATGGGTTCGAAACACCTTTCGAATGTATTAAACGATAGGCTCGCACACAAGAACCAATTCCTTCAAAATAGTAGGTTTCATCGTTGTCAATCTCCTACTTGAAGAAGTGATTCCAATACACAACTTTTGAAAGAAAGAGAAAGCCTTTCGAAATGGTTGGAACCGTTCGAAGGCATGATGAAAACTCCACATAAAGGCCCGACATCCTTTCGCTAAGATCCTGTCATCGCTCACCATTCCTTTCGAAGCTATGTGAAAGCCCAACTCATTCATCACTCACCATTTGTTTCGAAGATATGTGAAAGCCCAACTCATCTCTCGCTTGCAACGACATAGCAACACAAAGTGCAGAGCACTCCTACCCCCTTTCGATGAAGTTGAAAGCAGTCCATTAAAAAGCAAAGTAAAAGAGGCACTCAAACTTTAATGGTAGCGGAGGGTTGTTTAAGGTAATCCTTTTGACTGGATTGAAGGGTTTGATATGAAAAGGTGGAGGCGTAAGAATGAATGAGAAAGGTTAAAAGAAATACCTTTCGACCGCATCAAAAGAAGGCGTGCAGAAGGATGAAGGAAGGCCTTTCAACCACGTCGAAAGGTTGCGCGTAGAATATTGAATGAAGGCCTTTTGACCACTTCGAAAGGGTGCGCGCAGAGGGTTGAAGGAAGGCCTTTCAACCAAAGTGAAAGAATAGGCGTGAAAGGGGGTCAACCAATATCTATAAATATGACCTTAGGGGTCCGAGTTTGGGACCGAATTTTGGGAATTCTAAATTCTCTCACTCATTTAATAGCAAATCAAATCTTTGTAACCCTAAATCAATTTGGAGAAAACTCTTATACTTGTAACTCAATTTGGATAAATGCAAAGAGGAGGAAGCACATGGATTCAATATAGATTTTGATTATGAGAAAGATCATCTCACCATTAGCTTGACAAATAACCAACTGCACATGATGCTTACTTATTTCTTAACTCTTATTTATCTTATGCGATGCAATGGGATCAACGTAGACAATATAAATTTGAATCATACTATCATCATGTATCATGGTATCAAATGTTAAATTAAGATGATGATAGCATGTCGATGTTAATAAATTCATGGAACTTATATCGTTGGAGATGTTATTCCATTGCATATTAAATATCGAACTTGTATATTATACATCGAGTCCACTTTGAAAGAATTATTACCCTTTCAACCCGATCGAAAGGGATGTTTCAAAAGGGACTCGACGCATGAATGCTAAGTCATGCTTGCAGGATGGATATCTTTGACAGAAGTACTTATAACCCTTTTGAAGGAGTTCTTTCCAAAATAGCAAAAACGATGCTGTCGAAAGTATATTCTTCTTTTAGAGGAAGAATGATCCTTTCGATACAATCGAAAGGAATAAATAACCAATATCTTTCTTCCCACATGAAAGGACAAATGACAATTTCGACTCACTTGGAAGGGGTCATGAAGGAGATGTTCTTTCCTTGACCATCATTTGAATGAGTTGATTGGATTTCTTAACTACAATTAACATTTTCATAAGGTTATCCTCTACAAGCAATCCATCCTAATCAATACGTTCGAAAGGGGTTTCGAAGAGATTGGCCACTTCTGAAAACTTTCTTTTGAAATGTTAATAGCATTTCTTGCTAACAACTTAGCTTTGAGATGTTGACAAGTTTTCTTGTTAATATTTTTGGCACTAGAAGGAGAGCCTGAACCTCCACCCTTGTGGTTATCTTATAGACTAATTATGGATTGTTTAAATTGGTGTAGGAAAGTGAACTCTAAATGGCTTAGTCGAATAGATGAAGAAGCCGTTCACACCATAACTTTAGAAGAAAACATAACGCCAACTTTCAACTTAGAAGGAGTTGTGCAAGGGCAACCGTTAACCCCAGCTCAACAAGACGACAATGCAATCAAAATAAAGCACTTAGAGCAACAATTGTTGGAAATGCAAGAGCTTCTCAAAGCATCACTATCTCAAAAGTCTTCCAAAAACAGAAAAACCAACGACTAAAGAAGAAGTGATCTCTCCTAGAAGAAACTTAAAGGCTAATACCAATATGGGTAAGAGCAAAGTAAATCTGATATCATTAAAGAAAAAAGAGCGTTATCCGATTAAAGTCAATCATTAAGGAAGGATACTAGACAAATCTCTCGAGTAATCTGGAAGCTTGACATCAGAAGAGTATAGCCCAAACCGAAAAAGCTATCATGACACCGAAGCTTATTTGAAGGACATAGCGGAAAAGGCAATCAAAGACATGCTAAATGCTAAAGGGAAAAGGATTTGGATGAGCGAGCAAATGACAATGAACGAGTAGCTCCGTTCACAGATGAGATCATGTCAATAGTTATCCCATCTTATGTCAAGGTCCCAAGCCTGAAGTACCATGGAACTACTGACCCAAATGATCACTTAACGGATTTTGATAGTCAGGTAGATCTGTATAATGCTTTTGGAGTTGTTCGATGCAGACTATTTCCAGTAACGCTTCAAGGGGAAGCCTCCAAATGGTATCGACAATATCATGAAAAGACAATCTATTCGTGGAAAAGTTTTCTTATAAATTCTCTACCTAATTCTGTAAATGCAAAGATCCAACCATCGATTACACTGTCCTAGCCAACATTAAGCAAAGAAAGGGAGAATCGCTGGATGATTACCTCAAGTGGTTCAACATAAAAGCACTAAAAGCTAAAGATATCGATGATAGGGATAAGCTCATTGCAGTATAGTCTAGATTGATAGAAAATACACCATTTTGGAAGGAACTCTTTATTCATGGGTGTAAGGATTTGCAGGACTTCCATTTTCAGGCTGATAAATTCATTTGAATGGATGTATTATATTATGCTAAAAAGAAAGTTAACTCTAGGAAGGAAAGTGGAAGGTTTGGTTCAGATCGAGGACACAAGAGAACAAGGTGGGAGGAATCCAATGCTAATTCAATCGCTTTAAACAAGCCATTGTCTTATATATATGCAACAACCAAGGAAAAGGTTAACTTCCCGACTTCGTTTAAGGCCAAAAATTACCCTGAGCAGAGAAAGGGGGATGACTATTGCGCTTATCACAAAGCAATAGGCCATAAAACTGATGAATGTCGGGTGTTTGCTGGAATCATTTAGAAACTAATCCATGAAGGGCATTTGAAGGAATTCATCTAAGACAAGCAGAAGACACCATGGACTAGTGATGGTCCATAAAATTTCCTAGCAACGCTGTCAAAGTCTTGGAAGAAGAAGATCCATTAAGCTTGAGTCTGCCGTTGAATAGGATTAATGTAAGCCATAGGGGGCCACACCCAGCAGGGACTAGCAAGGGGCCAGAAACAAATACATTAAAGAAGCTAGAGAGGGAGTATTCTCCAATCAAGAAGAGCCTCCGCTTAAAAGTCCACGTTTCAATGTACCTGTGATATCCCGGAATTTCAGAGAATTTAAAATGTGATAATCTTTTAAATTAATTGGTAAAGTAGTTATTTTCAAACAATTTAATAATGAGTTGTTTTTAAATATAGATATAAATAGATTTTAAATAGACATATTATTTCAAATTTAATAAGTGTTGTTTAAAATGTGTATATATATATATATGTGTGTGTGTATTTAAATTGATTTTAAATAGGATAATTATTGACAATTAATAATGTGATTATTTAAATCTAATATATATATATTTATTTATTTGAATTGATTTTTAATTTGGATTTTAAATTAACTTTGAATTTGAATTTAAAATTTTAATTTAAAGAAATATATATATATCTTAAAATGAAATAATAATATAGTTTGAATTTAAAATATATAAATAAAAGTTTTTATTTAAAAATAAGATTTGTTTTGTATTATTCTCTTTAAAGAAATATATTTATAGAAATTGGAAGAGTATTTATTTAATAGGAATAAATACAAAAGCTTTTAAATTAGCATTTTAAAATGAGCTTAAAATATTTTATATGGTTTTATTTAAATCATAATTGGTTTATATTCTATTTTCTTTAAAACATTGTATTTATGTAAAAATTTAGAAAGCATTTATTAAAGTACAAATGATTTATTAATTAGGAAATAAATATAAAAGTTTTTAAAATCTTTTAAAAATAAATAAAATGCTTAATGACAAGTGTTAGGATAATAGAGCTTGTAAGTATATGTGTTAAATGAATAAGTAGAGTATGAGACAAGTGTCATTCCTTTTATTTTTATTTTCTCTAATTTTAATAAATCATTATATAAACAAACTTGTACCTTCTTCTTTTCTTTTCTATCTGCTCATTTTCTAAACTCAAGAAAACCAAACCTGTTAAACCCTTTCTCAACCCAAAAGATCAAAACCTGTAACCAATTTCCAGTTCGAACCCTGTAAAATTCCTCAAATCAAAATCAAGAACCCTGCAACATTTTTCCAAAATCTGTAAGCAGGCAACCCTAGCTCCTTTTCAAAAGCAGTAACTAAAGCATTCAGTTTTAAAAGAAATCAAAGGCTTGTTTCTGTTTCAAACATGCAAACCCATTTTCAAAAGCAAGAACAAAAGCCTGGAATTCAAATAATCTCTGCAATTCAAAGTTTTCAAAAATTCCAGTTTCAAACTTTCAAGCTTCAACCTTCTCAAAGCAACATCAAGTAGATTTCAGTTAAACAAGGACTAAGCAATTCAAATTTTCAAAGCAAACTTTCCAGTAACAAGTTTTCAAAGTTCAAGCTTCATCTCAGTTTTAAATCGTCTCTGCATTTTGGTTAAAAGGTGAGTAAATCTAATTTTAAAAACAGTTTTAAAATCTGTTATTATGTCTTGATATGCCTGATAAATGTCACAGTAAAATGATATGCAATGATTACTTGAATAATTGGATGTGAATGGATGTTTAGATAAGAGTTTGTTATAAAATATTTGTGCATATTGGTGTTCATGCTCTCTGTTATTTTCCTGTGAGTAAACTTTTAACTAGAATGCTTAGGTGATAAATAGTTGTGCATGTGTGTTTCTGGAATATATTTATGCCTGCATGTATAGATATATACAAGTATAGATCTGCATGTTGTTTGTATTTGAATTTTCATATATGTGCTTCTCTGTTTTCAAGTTACAGAGTATAAACGAAATAAAAATTCAAATCCTCTTTATCTATCCACTGTTAAACTTTTGTTTCCAAACAAGATAGGATTGTTTAACTATAATTTATCTTTTAAAAATATGGTTAAGTATCTTAGCTTTGAAATCGACTGAAATTAAGAAATATACAGTGTAAGATCTTATAACATGTTAAATCAAGTATTGCAATTTGCTAATTAAATTATATAATGTGAATCCACTCAGAAAAATAGGATTTTTAAAACAAATATGGTAATTTTTAATTGAGTAATTTAAGAGCAGTTTGGAGTTGAAATTGAAATGGGTTTTCACCATTTTCTGGTGATCGAGCGACATTGGGATCGCGGGGTTTTGGTTGAAGCTTGATTGATGGCCAGGGATGTCGAGAAAAATGTCAGATGATTTTATCATCCATCGTGGCGTGGGAAATTAGTTGAACTAGGGTTTTAGCATTTCGTTTGGTCGGGGTTGAAAAGTGACGACTGCATCATCTTGGGTGAATCGAGTTTCATCGGAGTAATGGAGATAGATGCGGGGAAGTCTTGCGAAGTTATGGCCGGAGTTCCAGGTGATATGATGGTCGGAGACGAGGTGGCGTGGCGTTGCTTTCTGACGATGTCGAATATCTGTTTCGAGTTGAACACTCGAATTCGATTTAGACTAGATACTGTCGTTTGAATGTTGTAGTCGATTGTCGAGTTGTTTTACGACTTGCCGGAGGTGGTGAAGTTCATCGGAGGGTGGCCAGATCGTTGTGCACGTGCACAACGATGATCGCGTGTCAGGGAAGAATGGGTTCGTGGTGACTCGAAGAAATCTCGGGGAATTTGAAGTTATGCTCGGGTATTAGCTCGTGTTCGTGAGGTAGTTGTAGTTGTTAATTGTTTTAACAGTTTTAAGTTTTGAAAAGAAAAGAAAATAGGGGAAGAAGAAGAAGATTAGGAAGAGAACTAGAGATCGTCTCGAGTAAACGCGGGTTTAACCCGAAGCAGTGAACAGGGGAGTTTAGCATGTTTTTAATAAGATTTTTATAAAGTGAACTTTGAAATTAAAAAGGGTTTTGATTTAAATCTTTTCCAAAATAATCTCTTTCCATTTTAAATATTTTTAGAACTTTAAATTAAGAAATTGTAGGTTATTAACTTAAGTTTGTTAAGTAAAAGTTTTAAGTTATTTTAAATTTGTTTTTTTTTTAAATAAAATTGAATGTAAAATAAAGGTTAATGTTTTAATAATTGAATTAGGTAATTAATAAAGATGATGGTTTATTCTAAAAGTAATTAAGATTTGGATTAATTAAATAAGTAATTAAAGGTTTAAACTAATTTATTTATGATTAAGATTTATTAATTAGGATAATTAATTTGTAATTAAGGATTATGAATTAGGATATTAATTAATGATTAAGAATTAATTAATAAAGTAATTAAATATTAATTAAGTTATGGTTAACACTTAATTAACTAAATAAATTAGATTAATTAAATTGGTTATTAAGATTTATTAATTTGAAATTAATAATAATTAATCTAAGTTAATTACTTAAGAAAAGTAATTAAAGGGTTGTTAATAGTTAATGAAGGTCATTAACTTGAGATTATTTAAATAAATAATTAATGTGATTAATTTTGATAATTAATTAGATTAATTGATTTAAAGATAATCATTTGTGAAAATGGTTTAAATGTAATAATTAATAAAAGTAATTAAGGAATTAATTACTCATTTGTAATTAATTGAGTTAATTTGATTTAGTTAAGTTAATTAATTAAGTTTAATTAATTTAGGATAATCAAGAAATGGTTTAATAATAATTACTTAATGTAATTGTTAAGGTGTGATTATTTAGGGAAGTTAATAATAAATAATTACTGGAAGTAATTAAGTGAATAATGATTTTATTAATGGAAGTAATTTGAGTTTAATTACTTGTGAATTAATCAAGGGATTAATTAAGAAATTAATTAAGGAATAATTAATTTAGTTAATGAAAGTAATTAAGGGTAGTTAATTACTGATTGAAGATTAATTAAGGTAATTAATAAATGTGTTTTAATTAAAGATTAATTACTTAATGTAATTAATTTAATTTTAGTAATTAATAATAAATTTGTAATTAAGGATCATTAATTAATATAATTAATGATGCAATTAAGATTGATTAATTAAGTAATAATTAATAAATGAAGTGATTAATTAATTGTAATTAATTAAGGATTAATGTAATTAAATATAGTTAATTAATTAATAAAAGTAATTAAAGGTTAATTACTGTTAATGAATAAGAATAATTAATTTGTAAAATTAATTAAAGGATAATTACTTTATGTAATTAATGAATAATTAATCAAGGATGATTAATATTTAATGAGTAATTAATTAATTAAAGGTTTGTAATTAATTAATGATTGTTTAAGCAAAGATAAGAATTAATTCTTAAGTAATTAATTTAATTTAAGATTAAATTAATTTTAATAGAGATTAATAAATGGTTGCTTATGAATGATGGTTGAGTAGAATGTCTGATTTGGTTGATATCTAATTGATGATATGCTATGATATTCTATGATATGATATTGGATATATCAGTGATAAGTGTGTGATTTTTACCTATGTTAATGCTGTGTGAATTCAAGTATTGAATTGAATTGTTTAAACCTTTAAACAACTTGGCCTTAAAAGATACGTTTTGGATTTCGATGAGACCGGGATCGGGTTTGCTACATTACAGCGTGATAGGGGGTTCTCGCTTCGTGGTTTGGTGGCGAACGGGAGACTCTTACCCCTACATGTCCCATTGAGGGGTTGGTTGCGAGTCGAGAGGCTGGCCGTAAAAGCAAATACCTAGGTTCAGAAGGATTGTTCATTAGAGATAGGATCTGTAGCAACCTATTTGAGTCTGAGTATATATATATACGAGAGCGCGTATTTGTTAGTTATATAAAATGGTTTTATATTGTGTTAATTGATCGGTTGAGTGGTATATGGATTCTGGTCAATACGAGTAGCTAACGTTATTGATAGGGATCTCTAAACACTTGGACCAGGCCAACGGACACAATATTGTTTTAAAAAGGTAGATGAAATAATTTTACCCAAATATAATTTCTATATAAAAAAAGTATCATTTTAAATGTATATGGTATTTGTAATGATTGGTTGAGATGATAATAATTTATCATCTAGGATTAGGAGTCTGAGTGTTGAGGTTGGAAGTGTATTTGTCGAGACTGTAAACCTAATACCGTCTCGAGTGAACTTTGCAATTGTAAGGATTTCACAATCTCTGAAGAAAAACCTGTTAAGGTTCGGAGTTTATCTTTGGAGTTGGATGAGTAGAGTTGGATCTGTCGGTCGAGCAGAAGCGAGTGATGGTATCTTTGTAACTTCTGGAAGGAGTAGCTGTGTGATGAGATGCAGTGACAATGGATGTTTCCGAAGATGTTTTCTTTGGAACAAGCTTAAGGAAGTGTATCTGCTTCGGTGTTGTGGCTGAGTTCAGCATGGTGTTTCTGTTTGGTTTGGAGTCCGAGTTTCTCGAAGAGCTTTGGATAAGAGCATTTGTGGCAGCAGTGCAGCTCGGAGTATTCTGTGATGGCAGGAAGTTTTCTGGATGAGCAGTTTTTCTGGAAGTGAAGTTCAAAAGCAGCAGAGTGGATCCATTTCTTCGATAAATTGGATAAATAAGTGTAAGCTGTTCTGATTGGTAAAGAGAGAACAGTCTGTTTGGAATTAGGATGGGTTGATCGCAAAAGTGACTTGCGATTGTCTGAGTGTTCTCTTGGGTTGTCAGAGTTTTTCTGGATGTCTTTAGAGAAGTCAGGAGTTGTCTGCATCTGAAGGTTGAGTTTTCTTATCGACTTGGATTCCAGGAGTGATACCGGTGGTTCAGTCTAGTGGAAGGATGTTTCCTAGAGATGGAGTTAGCGAAGCAACTCAAGTTTTGCTGGAGTATCCGAGTTTTCTTTATGGATCAGTGAACCTTATTTCTAGAAATGAGTTGTCCAGTCTGTGTTTGTGTTCTACTTCAGATCAGAATTGAGCAGCGAAAGCAGTTTGGAGTGTATCTCTGGATGGTAGAAGTAAGTTTGGAATCTACTGATGTTGTGAAGTAGAGTTATGTTTGGATCTCGTCTGTGTTCTGACTTAGATAAGTTTTTGGTCTTCGAAATTGAATTGCCAGTTTGGATAATTTGAATTCATTGAGTTTTACGTATCTCTGAGGGAGTACGTATTTGATCTATCTCTGGTTTTAGAATCTGCAGTTTTGGGAAGTTTGGTAGTTGAGTCAGACTCGTCTGTAGTCTGATAGTCTATTTAGTTCTGTAGATCTAGATGTGTAGGAGATCTATAGCTTAGTAGTTTAGATTGTTTGTAAAGCGAGTATCCCGGTATATATATATATACTTGGGGAAACTCGAGGAATTTTATCTAGAATTTAGTCTAGATAGTTAGAATTGTTTGATTGGATGATTTGGTTGCTATGGTTGTTAGCATATGGATGATAGTAGATGCTTGTGTTTTGAATTTAAATCTTTAATAAGATTATTAAATTACCTTTGTTTAAATTTCGGGGACGAAATTATTTTAAGGGGGGAGGAATGTAATATCCCGGAAATTTTAACAATATCAATTTAATAATCTGTTGAATAATTAAATTGATATGGATAATCTTTGATAATAAAATTTGAATTTAATTTAATAATCTGATTAAATTAGTATTAATTGATGATTTTATCTTTTAAAAGTTAATAAGATATTTTCTATTTGAATATATATATATATTTATTTATATATATTGTAAATAGAAGCTTTGGTAAATTGGAAATTTATATTTAATTTAATCTGGACTTTTCAAAGATATTTAAATAAGTAATTTTATAGTTTTAAAATACTTCAGGTAAATATTTAATTGGTTTAAGATATTTTTAACTTAAGTTTAAATAAATAAGATTTACAAAAATTGGTTTGTTTTATTTCTTTTAAATATTTCTTGATAATATAATCTCTTGTTTAAATTATAAAATATGTTATTTTCAAATAACAAGTATAATGTATTATTTTTAATATGTATGAATTTTAATGCTAAAAGGAATTGTTATTTTAAATTGAATAAATAGTGTATGTAAATAAATATAACTTAACTTTTAAATTGAATCTTAGGATTTAATTTTATTTAAATTTGAATTTAAAGTTTTGAAGTTCAAAAGAATAAATATTTAAATTGTTGGATATTATAATATTTGTATAAACTTATATTTATAAAATATAATTAGTTTTTGGTTTCTCTTTAAAAAGATATATATATATATAGATAAGTGATTAAATAAATAAGGAAAGGGCTTTTTAATTACTTTTAAAATAAATAGAATTATGAATAAATACTTAAAAGACAAGTGTCATTTATCTAAAGCCTTTGTAAAACATGTGTAATTTAAGTAACAAATGTATAGGACAAGTGTCCTTAATTATTTTTATTTTCTTTTATTTTTATAAATCATAAATTTACTTACATATGAACATTTGCATATCTTCATTTCATTCTTTCTATTTCTCCTTTTCAAAACAAGATAACTAAAAACCTCTTTCTCTAAACAAATCTGAAACAAATCAGAAATCCATATTCCCCAAAACTTCTTTCTCTAAAAACAAATCTGAAAATCAGTAATCTAATGCCTCAACCCAAAATCAATCCCTATAATCTCATTTTCAAATCAAAGATCTGTAATCATCTCAAAAGCCCTGTTGCATTCATTTGCAATCTGGAAACAACTCAAGCCAGTCTGCATTCATTCATCAAATCTGGAAGCAACATGCATGTAATTCAAAGCAGTTTAGAATTAAATCAAGCCTGCATGCAAGTTTCAGTAGCAATCACTCAAGTTTTAAATCTTCCTCAAAACATAAGATCTGTAACCAAGTTACAGATCTGAAATCAAGAAGCTTGCATTCATTTTAAATCTGGAATCAACTCAGAGAACTGCCTGCATTTTTCATCTCTGGAAGCCTGCAGTTGTTCTTCAAGATTGTCTGTAACCAAGCTTCAGTAGCATGCAAAGCTTCTGGGGATTTAAAGCAATTTAAAGATTCAACAATTCAAGTTTTAAAATCAAATTCAAGAAGCTTGCCAGTCTACAGTTTCAAAAACTATTTTCAAAATAAGGCTCTGCCTCTGTTTCATCTTTAATCAAGTGAGTAACATTTTTACTTAAATTAAATTAGGAAATCATGATGCATGTTTAACCCGGTGATAAATATTGTTTGGATGTGAATGTTTGTTGATGATTTTGTATATACATGAATGTATATAAGTGTGCATGTATGATATTGTTCTCTGATCTGTTTATTGCCAGACTCCAGAATTCTCCTTTAAATCTCTTTCTACTTGATTTAGTTTTTATTAGGATTTAACTTATAAGTAAGTATTGTTTAATTATCATATACTAAGGTTTAAAAAGCCTAGTTAAGTCAAAATTCATACCTGGTTGCCCCTGTAATCTAAAAACAACAGAGACATGTTTTATAAAGTGAAAATTTAAACTCTGTAATTTATAAATTCAAATGTATAAATTGAAAACATAGATGATAATATGATTTTTAGCATGAATATCATAGTTTTTAGTTTAGTTTAATAAGAGCAGTTCTGGTTTATGTTAGAGATGAAGTTCTGGTGATTTTGATCATCTCAGTGAAATTGGAAGTTCGAAATCTTTAGTAATGGTAGTGGAATGATCATGGATGATAGGAAAATTGTCAGGAGAATTTTTAAGGTAGTAAGACAGAAATGATTTAGGTTTGAAATTTTTAAACCTAGTTTTACTGGGTTAGGGAAAGATGATCGAAATGGGATCTGTAGTCGATCGAGTTGAACGAGGATTTGGCAGATGGAAGTTTAGGTATAGACGTAGTCATGGCCAGAGAATTAGTTTCTCTGATGGTCGGAATCGCGAGCACGAGCGATGTTGCCAGGTTTTGGTCATTGCGATGGTTCTGTTCCAGGTTTTGATTTTTAGGCTCGATTTTGATTTGGTGAATGAATCGAAGATAGGATGATCGTTTTCTAGTATGTGGATGAACGTGGACTGATGGAAGATGTCGTCGATGACCGGAGTTGCCGTAGGTGACCGTGCACGTGCACGAGATCGAAGATTGTATATGGGTGAAGTCTGTTTCACTGGAGAAGACGAATGCAAGTTTTTCTCGGGTTTGTTCGTGAGAGTCTCAGGAATTTTGATGGGCGACTCGAAGTATTTAGAGCTGGAGTGTTGGACTCAAGTGGCAGAGAAGGACTCGAGACTTTTGAGTGTTTTTGCGAGGGAGACTCGAGGAATTTAGGGTTGCGACTCGAAGTGATTTAGTGGAGACTCGAGTACTTTTAGTGTTGCCAGGTTTTATACCTGTCAGTTTGAAATTTAAATCTA
Source organism: Allium fistulosum (assembly GCA_030737815.1). Classification (NCBI taxonomy): domain Eukaryota; kingdom Viridiplantae; phylum Streptophyta; class Magnoliopsida; order Asparagales; family Amaryllidaceae; genus Allium; species Allium fistulosum. Next base: position 197,687,884 of record CM060902.1, on the reverse strand, counting down.
ATTTAAATTTTGAAGCAATAGTTAATCAGTAAATCAAAGTTTGATATATGAAGACAAGTTTAGTTTTAAACTTTAATATTAGATAAATAGTTTTATGAATTTAAATGTTTAAATAGGTTTAAATGTAGTTATGTTTAAATGTTTTAAATCTAAGAAGAAATTTGATTTAAGTTCTTTTAAAAACTTCTTAGAAAATATAAGAATTTTAATAAGTAAAAGTTTTTAATTTGGTTTTAAAAACTTAGTAAAAAAATAAATTGGTATTCATTTTAAATACAGAATTTAAAATGAAATTTAAAAGTAGATTTGAAATGGATGTTTCAAATATGAATGGTAAATGATAACTTGTTTATCAATAAGAATAAAGTTTATCTTAAAATAATTAAAGACTTGTGTTTATTTAATTTATTAGGAGATTTAATAGATAATTAATTTAATTTGATTAATTAATCATTTGGATTAATTAAATAGGTAATTAAAGGTTTAAACTAATTTATGTATGATTAAGATTAATTAATTAGGGATGATTAATTTGTAGTTAGGGATTATAAATTAGAGTATTAATTAATGGTTAGGAATTAATTAATAAGTAATTAAATATTAATTAAGTTATGGTTAACACTTAATTAATTTAGTAATTAGAGATTAATAAATTGGTTATTAAGATTTATTAATTTAGGATTAATAATAATTAATATAAGATAATTACTTAAGGAAAATAATTAAATAATAGTTAATAAAGTCATTAACTATGGGTTATTAAATAATTAATTAATAGGATCAATTTAATAGTTAATTAGATTAATTAATTTAAAGATAATCAATTATAGAATTTGTTTAAATGTAATTACTTATTGGAAGTAATTAAGAATTAATTACTTATTGTAATTAATTGAAGTTAATTTGATTTAGTTAAATTAATTAATTAAGTTTAATTAATTTAGAATAATCAAGAGATGATTTGATAATAATTACATAATGTAATTATTAAGGTAAGTTTATTTAGAGAAGTAAATAATAAGATAATTACTGGAAGTAATTAGTTGAATAAATGATTTTATTAATAGAAGTAATTTGAGTTAATTACTTTGAATAATTAATCAAGGGATTAATAAAGAAATTCATTAAGGAGTAATTAATTTAGTTAATGAAAGTAATTAAGGGTAGTTAATTACTGATTAAAGATTAATCAAGGTGATTAATAAATATTGTTTAATTAAAGGTTAATTACTTAATGTAATTAATTTAATTAAGTAATTAATAATTAAGTTGTAATTAAGGATCATTAATTAATATAATTAATGATGTAATTAAGAATTGATTAATTAAGTAATAATTAATAAATGAAGTAATTAATCAATGTAATTAATTAAGGATTAATGTAATTAATTATAGTTGATTAATTTAATTAATTTTAGTTAATTAATTAATGATGTAATTAAAGATTAATTACTATAAGTGGTTAAGGATAATTAATTTGAGTAATTAATTAAAGATAAATTACTTGGATGTAATTAAAAGATAATTAATCAAAGATGATTAATTAAAATGAATTATTAAAGGATAATTTATTAATTAATAAATGGTTAAGTAAGAAGGATTTATAAAATGAAGTAATTAATTTAATTCAATTTAAATTAATTAGAGATGATAAATCATTACTTATGAATGGGTGTTAGTATTGAATACTTGGCATTGATTGATATCTCTGATGAGATATATGCTGTGTGATATGGATGTTAGTTGAATTGTATGGATTATCTGATAATGTTGATTATCTGTTGTAAATTATCTTTCTTTGTGTATAAAGATAATGAATTAAATTGTTTTAACCTTTAAAACAACTTGGCCTTAAAAGATACGCTTTGGATTTCGATGAGACCGGGATCGGGTTTCCGTATACCGGATTTCCAGGTCTGGAGACCCGAATACCACATCGATCCAAATTAACGATAGGTCGTAAATCAAGTGAAGATGAAGATTTAGAGTGCAAGGGTTATTGTCGTTAACTCTGAGGGTGATTCCAAAACGAGTGTAACGAGATAATGCCTTCGGTTTCGTTCGAACCCGGAACGAACTTGTATGGATTGAATGCTTTCAGCACATCGTCAGGTGGACGATGAGCATTCTAAGTGATGTGTTCTTTTCTAAGGTAATCGTGACCTCAAGCCTCACAAACCGGGAATGGCTAAAACAGGGGAGGTGCAGCAAGGTTAGTGGGTAGCACCCAAGTAGGACAAGATTACCTCTGTCTAGATGTCCCTTTCTATTTTCGACTTAGTGGTGCGGTTGCTGATCCCAACCGTGAGGTATCTTGTGTGGGAATTATCCAGTAAGGGATGTTCCGGCCTTGTGTTGCAGGGGATTGGGAGTGATCCTCGGTACGGTGATCTAGGCCACGTACTGTGACGGGCGGTACCCCGGTAGCCCTGCCATTGTATGGAAACCCATTCTTCCTACGTACCCTTACGGTTTTGATTGTATAACCCACTTTGTGGCTAGTATGCTGGAATTTAATAATGTAACAATTTCGGCTATTTCATATTTACTTGAAAACCCTAGACCCTATTATAATACAATGGGATTTCCTATCAAATGTTTTGGTTAGCGTAAGGTAAAAACTTACCCATGTTTATTTGTGGGGAGTCTTACGTGATACCTTTTCTTTCAAAAGGTTTTGAAGTTAAACAAGTTTAACCTGTTACTCACACCAGACCCATGTCTGACCCAAGTGTTTATTTTGTTTTATAAACTCTTGGGTACTCAAATTTTTACGAGTAGCCAAGGGATTCAGGTTTAGCTTTGACGAATTGTGGAGGAGCAATGGAGCAGGAGGCTTCAGCGTTGTAGATATATATAGTAGTTCCGCTGTGTCTGTATCTCTGTAGTGTATTGAGTTGTAATGTCTAGACAGATGTTTATAACTGTCTAGTAAGTGATGTATATGCTGTGTAACTCTGTAAATTGTTGTATACTATGTAATAGTTTATGTTATTAATATAATTTATTCGTTCCGCTGTGAGATCGTTATTGTTATTTCTTTCTTTCTTCTCTTCTTTTCTCTTTCTGTCCCTTTCTTTCTTCAAAACGATGCGACTTTCTGGGCTATGGAAGTCGGGTCGTTACATTTGCTAAAACTTACCCATGTTTATTTATGGGGAGTCTTACGTGATACCTTTTCTTTCTAAAGGTTTTGAAGTTAAGCAAGTTTAACCTGTTACTCACACCAGACCCATGTCTGACCCAAGTTGTTTATTTCTGTTTTATAAACTCTTGGGTACTCAAATTTTTACGAGTAGCCAAGGGATTCAGGTTTAGCTTTGACGAATTGTGGAGGAGCAATGGAGCAGGAGGCTTCAGCGTTGTAGATATATATAGTAGTTCCGCTGTGTCTGTATCTCTGTAGTGTATTGAGTTGTAATGTCTAGACAGATGTTATAACTGTCTAGTAAGTGATGTATATGCTGTGTAACTCTGTAAAGTGTTGTATACTATGTAATAGTATATGTTATTAATATAATTTATTCGTTCCGCTGTGAGATCGTTGTTGTTGTTTCTTTCTTTCTTCTCTTCTTTTCTATTTTCTACCCCTTTCTTTCTTATTAATGATACGACTTTCTGTGGAGAAAAAGTCGGGTCGTCACAGTTGGTATCAGAGCATAGGTTGAGCGAATGCCTAAGCTTTTGGTTAAGTGAATATCAGAACACTAGGTTGAGTGAATACCTAGGTTCGGAAGGATTGTTCATTAGAGATAGGGTCTGTAGCAACCTGTTGAGTCTGAGTATATATATACGAGAGCGCGTATTTGTTAGTTATATAAAATGGTTTTATATTGTGTTAATTGATCGGTTGAGTGGTATATGGATTCTGGTCAATACGAGTAGCTAACGTTATTGATAGGGATCTCTAAACACTTGGACCAGGCCAACGGACACAATATTGTTTTAAAAAGGTAGATGAAATAATTTTACCCAGATATATTTTCTATATATAAAAAGTATCATTTTAAATGTATATGGTATTTGTAATGATTGGTTGAGATGATAATAATTTATCATCTAGGATTAGGAGTCTGAGTGTTGAGGTTGGAAGAGTATCTGTCGAGACTGTAAACCTAATACCGTCTCGAGTGAACTTTACAGTTGTGTAAGGATTTCACAATCTCTGAAGGAAACCTGTTAAGGTTTGGAGTTCATCTTAGGAGTTGGATGAGTAGAGTTGGATCTATCGGAGAACAGAAGCGAGTGATGGTATCTCAGGTAATAGTAGCTGTGCGATGAGATGCAGTGACTATGGATGTTCCCGAAGATGTTTTCTTTGGAACAAGTTAATGAAGTGTGTCTGCTTCGGTGTTGTGGTTGAGTTCAGCATGGTGTTTCTATTTGGTTTGGGTTCGAGTTTCTTGAAGAGCTTTGGAAAAGAAAGTCTTTGGCATTTGTGACAGCAGTGCAGCTTGGAGTGTTCTCTGTGTTGGCAGGAAGTGTTCTGGCTGAGCAGTTTTTCCTAGAGATGGAGTTCGGAAGCAGTTGAGTAGATCCATTTCTTCGATGGATTGGTTAGTCAAGTATAAGCTGTTCTGATTGGTTAAGAGAGAAGCAGTTTCTTTTGAAATAGGCTGGGTGGATCGCAAAAGTGACTTGCGATAGTTGAGTATTCTTTTGTGTTATCAAAGATTTTCTGGATGTCTTCAACGAAGTCAGAAGTTTATCTGCATTTGAGATTGAGTTCTGTATCGACTTGATTTCAGGATTGATACCGGAAGTTCAACTAGGTAGAAGGATGTCTCCTAGAGGAAGGATTTGGTGAAGCAGCTCGGTATTTCATAGAACTTCTGAGTTTCATTTTTATGGATCTGTTGAACCATATTTCCAGGATGTGTTGTCTAGTTGTGCTCGAGTTCATCGACAACATTCTCATCTACTCCAAATCAGAGTTGTGCAGCGGAAGCAAGGTGGCAGCTCTTCTAGAGGGGAAGCAACCGGAAGTTGCAGTATTCTGGGATTAGAAAATTTCTACAGGAAATTTTTTTTTTTGGATCTGAAGGTCAGATTGGTGAGCGCATCTGTTTTGACTTTTCTGGATAGGAGAAGTAAGTTGTAGTCTACTGATGATGGTGGAGTAGAGTTGGTGTTCTTGATTTTGGGTAGATCTTGAGAGGATCATTTAGTTGAGTTATTTTGATCCAGTATTGTTTCAAGAAGCATCAGTGAAGGTTGAGCTGATCGGAATGGATGTAGGCAGCCCAGGATCGTCAGAAGAGTTCTGTGGATGAGAGACGGAAGAATTTGGAATTCGAAGTTGGAGACTTTGGGGTTGTTGAGATTTTCTCCCGTAAAAAGGGAGCAATAAGACTGGATAAGTCCAGGAAGTTAGCTCCGTTGTATATTGGATTCTTCTGAGTTTTATAAGGATCAGTGTTTGGCTTAGAAGGTTTGAATTTCCAGTTTGGATAACTGGGATTCAATGTATTTCGCGTATCTCTGAGGGAGTACGTGTTTGATCTATCTCTGGTTTTGGAACCAGTAGTTCGGGAAATTTTGGTAGTTGAGTTGATCTTGTCTGTGGTTTGATATCCTGTGTAGATTGTAGATCTAGATGAGTAGGAGCTCTGTAGCTTAGTATTGATTGTTTGGATTCAGTAGAGCGAGTATCCCAGTATCTATACTTGGGGAAACTCGGGGAATTTTAGGAAGCTTATCCAGGATCTGTGTCCGGATAGCTAGAATTTGTTTGTTTGATTGAATTGTTTGTTTGGATGAAATTAGTTGTTTGTTTGTGTTGGCTGATATGTATGCTAAAATTTTTTTTGAAAATTTCTGAAATAAAATAAAAACTTTGGATTATCTTTTGTTTTAAAATTTCGAGGACGAAATTCTTTTAAGGGGAGAGGAATGTGATATCCCGGAATTTCAGAGAATTTAAAATGTGATAATCTTTTAAATTAATTGGTAAAGTAGTTATTTTCAAACAATTTAATAATGAGTTGTTTTTAAATATAGATATAAATAGATTTAAATAGACATATTATTTCAAATTTAATAAGTGTTGTTTAAAATGTATATATATATATATATATATGTGTGTGTATTTAAATTGATTTTAAATAGGATAATTATTGACAATTAATAATGTGATTATTTAAATCTAATATATATATATTTATTTATTTGAATTGATTTTTAATTTGGATTTTAAATTAACTTTGAATTTGAATTTAAAATTTTAATTTAAAGAAATATATATATATCTTAAAATGAAATAATAATATAGTTTGAATTTAAAATATATGAATAAAAGTTTTTATTTAAAAATAAGATTTGTTTTGTATTATTCTCTTTAAAGAAATATATTTATAGAAATTGGAAGAGTATTTATTTAATAGGAATAAATACAAAAGCTTTTAAATTAGCATTTTAAAATGAGCTTAAAATATTTTATATGGTTTTATTTAAATCATAATTGGTTTATATTCTATTTTCTTTAAAACATTGTATTTATGTAAAAATTTAGAAAGCATTTATTAAAGTACAAATGATTTATTAATTAGGAAATAAATATAAAAGTTTTTAAAATCTTTTAAAAATAAATAAAATGCTTAATGACAAGTGTTAGGATAATAGAGCTTGTAAGTATATGTGTTAAATGAATAAGTAGAGTATGAGACAAGTGTCATTCCTTTTATTTTTATTTTCTCTAATTTTAATAAATCATTATATAAACAAACTTGTACCTTCTTCTTTTCTTTTCTATCTGCTCATTTTCTAAACTCAAGAAAACCAAACCTGTTAAACCCTTTCTCAACCCAAAAGATCAAAACCTGTAACCAATTTCCAGTTCGAACCCTGTAAAATTCCTCAAATCAAAATCAAGAACCCTGCAACATTTTTCCAAAATCTGTAAGCAGGCAACCCTAGCTCCTTTTCAAAAGCAGTAACTAAAGCATTCAGTTTTAAAAGAAATCAAAGGCTTGTTTCTGTTTCAAACATGCAAACCCAATTTCAAAAGCAAGAACAAAAGCCTGTAATTCAAATAATCTCTGCAATTCAAAGTTTTCAAAAATTCCAGTTTCAAACTTTCAAGCTTCAACCTTCTCAAAGCAACATCAAGTAGATTTCAGTTAAACAAGGACTAAGCAATTCAAATTTTCAAAGCAAACTTTCCAGTAACAAGTTTTCAAAGTTCAAGCTTCATCTCAGTTTTAAATCGTCTCTGCATTTTGGTTAAAAGGTGAGTAAATCTAATTTTAAAAACAGTTTTAAAATCTGTTATTATGTCTTGATATGCCTGATAAATGTCACAGTAAAATGATATGCAATGATTACTTGAATAATTGGATGTGAATGGATGTTTAGATAAGAGTTTGTTATAAAATATTTGTGCATATTGGTGTTCATGCTCTCTGTTATTTTCCTGTGAGTAAACTTTTAACTAGAATGCTTAGGTGATAAATAGTTGTGCATGTGTGTTTCTGGAATATATTTATGCCTGCATGTATAGATATATACAAGTATAGATCTGCATGTTGTTTGTATTTGAATTTTCATATATGTGCTTCTCTGTTTTCAAGTTACAGAGTATAAACAAAATAAAAATTCAAATCCTCTTTATCTATCCACTGTTAAACTTTTGTTTCCAAACAAGATAGGATTGTTTAACTATAATTTATCTTTTAAAAATATGGTTAAGTATCTTAGCTTTGAAATCGACTGAAATTAAGAAATATACAGTGTAAGATCTTATAACATGTTAAATCAAGTATTGCAATTTGCTAATTAAATTATATAATGTGAATCCACTCAGAAAAATAGGATTTTTAAAACAAATATGGTATTTTTTAATTGAGTAATTTAAGAGCAGTTTGGAGTTGAAATTGAAATGGGTTTTCACCATTTTCTGGTGATCGAGCGACATTGGGATCGCGGGGTTTTGGTCGAAGCTTGATTGATGGCCAGGGATGTCGAGAAAAATGTCAGATGATTTTATCATCCATCGTGGCGTGGGAAATTAGTTGAACTAGGGTTTTAGCATTTCGTTTGGTCGGGGTTGAAAAGTGACGACTGCATCATCTTGGGTGAATCGAGTTTCATCGGAGTAATGGAGATAGATGCGGGGAAGTCTTGCGAAGTTATGGCCGGAGTTCCAGGTGATATGATGGTCGGAGACGAGGTGGCGTGGCGTTGCTTTCTGACGATGTCGAATATCTGTTTCGAGTTGAACACTCGAATTCGATTTAGACTAGATACTGTCGTTTGAATGTTGTAGTCGATTGTCGAGTTGTTTTACGACTTGCCGGAGGTGGTGAAGTTCATCGGAGGGTGGCCAGATCGTTGTGCACGTGCACAACGATGATCGCGTGTCAGGGAAGAATGGGTTCGTGGCGACTCGAAGAAATCTCGGGGAATTTGAAGTTATGCTCGGGTATTAGCTCGTGTTCGTGAGGTAGTTGTAGCTGTTAATTGTTTTAACAGTTTTAAGTTTTGAAAAGAAAAGAAAATAGGGGAAGAAGAAGAAGATTAGGAAGAGAACTAGAGATCGTCTCGAGTAAACGCGGGTTTAACCCGAAGCAGTGAACAGGGGAGTTTAGCATGTTTTTAATAAGACTTTTATAAAGTGAACTTTGAAATTAAAAAGGGTTTTGATTTAAATCTTTTCCAAAATAATCTCTTTCCATTTTAAATATTCTTAGAACTTTAAATTAAGAAATTGTAGGTTATTAACTTAAGTTTGTTAAGTAAAAGTTTTAAGTTATTTTAAATTTGTTTTTTTTTAAATAAAATTGAATGTAAAATAAAGGTTAATGTTTTAATAATTGAATTAGGTAATTAATAAAGATGATGGTTTATTCTAAAAGTAATTAAGATTTGGATTAATTAAATAAGTAATTAAAGGTTTAAACTAATTTATTTATGATTAAGATTTATTAATTAGGATAATTAATTTGTAATTAAGGATTATGAATTAGGATATTAATTAATGATTAAGAATTAATTAATAAAGTAATTAAATATTAATTAAGTTATGGTTAACACTTAATTAACTAAATAAATTAGATTAATTAAATTGGTTATTAAGATTTATTAATTTGAAATTAATAATAATTAATCTAAGTTAATTACTTAAGAAAAGTAATTAAAGGGTTGTTAATAGTTAATGAAGGTCATTAACTTGAGATTATTTAAATAAATAATTAATGTGATTAATTTTGATAATTAATTAGATTAATTGATTTAAAGATAATCATTTGTGAAAATGGTTTAAATGTAATAATTAATAAAAGTAATTAAGGAATTAATTACTCATTTGTAATTAATTGAGTTAATTTGATTTAGTTAAGTTAATTAATTAAGTTTAATTAATTTAGGATAATCAAGAAATGGTTTAATAATAATTACTTAATGTAATTGTTAAGGTGTGATTATTTAGGGAAGTTAATAATAAATAATTACTGGAAGTAATTAAGTGAATAATGATTTTATTAATGGAAGTAATTTGAGTTTAATTACTTGTGAATTAATCAAGGGATTAATTAAGAAATTAATTAAGGAATAATTAATTTAGTTAATGAAAGTAATTAAGGGTAGTTAATTACTGATTGAAGATTAATTAAGGTAATTAATAAATGTGTTTTAATTAAAGATTAATTACTTAATGTAATTAATTTAATTTTAGTAATTAATAATAAATTTGTAATTAAGGATCATTAATTAATATAATTAATGATGCAATTAAGATTGATTAATTAAGTAATAATTAATAAATGAAGTGATTAATTAATTGTAATTAATTAAGGATTAATGTAATTAAATATAGTTAATTAATTAATAAAAGTAATTAAAGGTTAATTACTGTTAATGAATAAGAATAATCAATTTGTAAAATTAATTAAAGGATAATTACTTTATGTAATTAATGAATAATTAATCAAGGATGATTAATATTTAATGAGTAATTAATTAATTAAAGGTTTGTAATTAATTAATGATTGTTTAAGCAAAGATAAGAATTAATTCTTAAGTAATTAATTTAATTTAAGATTAAATTAATTTTAATAGAGATTAATAAATGGTTGCTTATGAATGATGGTTGAGTAGAATGTCTGATTTGGTTGATATCTAATTGATGATATGCTATGATATTCTATGATATGATATTGGATATATCAGTGATAAGTGTGTGATTTTTACCTATGTTAATGCTGTGTGAATTCAAGTATTGAATTGAATTGTTTAAACCTTTAAACAACTTGGCCTTAAAAGATACGTTTTGGATTTCGATGAGACCGGGATCGGGTTTCTGTATACCAGATTTCCAGGTCTGGAGACCCGAATACCACATCGATCCAAATTACGATAGGTCGTGAATCTCAAGTGAAGATAAAGATTCAGAGTGCAAGGGTTATTGTCGTTAACTCTGAGGGTGATTCCAAAACGAGTGTAACGAGATAATGCCTTCGGTTTCGTTCGAACCTGGAACGAACTTGTATGGATTGAATGCTTTCAGCACATCGTCAGGTGGACGATGAGCATTCTAAGTGATATGTTCTGATTAAAGGTAATCGTAACCTCAAGCCTCATCAACCGGGAATGGCTAAAACAGGGGAGGTGCAGCAAGGCTTCGTGGGTAGCACCCACTGAGAGCAAGATAGATCCCTGTCTAGAGGTCCCTTTTCTTTTTATTCGGCTTAGTGTGTGGTTGGTCGCGCCAACTACGGGGTTATCTTGTTCGGAATTATCCAGTAAGGGATGGTTCCGGCTTTGTGTTGCAGGGGAGCGGGCGTACTCCTCGGTACGGTGATCTAGGCCACGTACTGTGACGGGCGGTACCCCAGTAGCCCTGCCATTGTATGGAAACCCATTCTTCCTACGTGCCCTTACGGTTTTGATTGTATAACCCACTTTGTGGCTAGTATGCTGGAATTTAATAATGTAACAATTTCAGCTATTTCATATTTATTTGAAAACCCTAGACCCTATTATAATATAACTGGATTTCCTATCAAATGTTTTGGTTAGCGTAAGGTAAAAACTTACCCATGTTTATTTATGGGGAGTCTTACGTGATACCTTTTCTTTCTAAAGGTTTTGAAGTTAAGCAAGTTTAACCTGTTACTCACACCAGACCCATGTCTGACCCAAGTTGTTTATTTCTGTTTTATAAACTCTTAGGTACTCAAATTTTTACGAGTAGCCAAGGGATTCAGGTTTAGCTTTGACGAATTGTGGAGGAGCAATGGAGCAGGAGGCTTCAGCGTTGTAGATATATATAGTAGTTCCGCTGTGTCTGTATCTCTGTAGTGTATTGAGTTGTAATGTCTAGACAGATGTTATAACTGTCTAGTAAGTGATGTATATGCTGTGTAACTCTGTAAAGTGTTGTATACTATGTAATAGTATATGTTATTAATATAATTTATTCGTTCCGCTGTGAGATCGTTGTTGTTGTTTCTTTCTTTCTTCTCTTCTTTTCTATTTTCTACCCCTTTCTTTCTTATTAATGATACGACTTTCTGTGGAGAAAAAGTCGGGTCGTCACAGTACCGATGCCAAATCTTGTTGTTACTCCTCAGGAGCTGAAGAAAGGGATCCATCACCCTCATAACGACCTCTTCATGACCACGGCTCAAATTGGATAGTCTGTATTGTCCAAGATTCTTATAGATACTGGTAGCGCAGTCAATGTTATTTTCAAGCATGCCTTTGATCAAATGGGCATCCCAGAAGACAAGCTAGAATCCAGCCTTGAACCTATCTTTGGGTTCACTAATAAGAGGTCAACTCCAATAGGACAAGTGAAGTTTCTAGTGCAAATGGGAGTAACTCCATGCTGCTGAACATTTGAAACTCTTTCTGCATCATACTATAATGCTTTCTTTGACCGACCCGCGCTTGATGAGGTGGACGATTTTGTCTCGCTAAAATATCTAATGTTAAAATTCTTAACTAAGAGGGGTTAGGGCACAATCCAGAAAGAACAATTCAGCTCCCGTGAGATGTACTTTGCAACGCTTGATCAATATAAAAGGGAGTTTTATGCTTACTTTGATTCTTCTACTGGTTTTCAGCCTTTGGATGATGGATTTTTACATCCAACATCCGAAGCAACAGTAAGATCTAATAAAACTAATAAACGTATGTTTGAAAGGTACATTTCCCCTAGAAGCAAGAGAAAGAGGATCGATGCTAATTCCATAGAAGAAGGAGAAATCATCACAGAATTTGATTGCCGTAGAGAGGTGGAAAGGATAAAACCTATAGAAGACCTTGAGGAGACATGTATAGACCCAAATGATTCAACCAAAATAGTCAAAGTGAGAAAGGAGTTGGAAAGCAGCTTGCAGATCAGTTCCTTAAATTCAATAAAGATTTGTTTGCATGGTCTCATTCAGATATGGTTGGAATTGATCCATCAGTTATGTGCCATGCACTAGATATTAATCCAGAAGCGACCCCTATCAGACAAAAGAAAAGACAATTGGATAAAGTGCGGTCCAATGCCCTAAAGAGGAAGTTAAAAGGCTCCTTGAAAATGCATTCATTCGGGAAGTCTTCTACCCAAAGTGGCTTGCGAACCCAGTATTGGTAAAGAAGTCGAATGGCAAGTGGAGGACTTGCATTAATTATACTGACTTGAACAAAGCCTGTCCAAAATATTATTACCCATAGCCCCGGATCGATCAATTGGTTGATGCAACTAGTGGATACAGATTGTTATCCCTCATGGTCACTTACTCGGGATATAATCAGATACCCATGTTTAAACCAGATGCAGAACATACAAGTTTCATTACCGATTGGGGAATCTTCTGCTATAAAGCAATGCCTTTCAGGTTAAAGAATGCAGGGGCTACCAATCAAAGATTAGTCAACGTGTAACGACCCGTAAATTTCAACTGTTTTAATAACGTAATTAGTTGAAATTTATGAAATTTTAAACGATAAAATTTTGAAATAAAAATTTATTATTTGGAATGCGTCTAGTTAAACATAGCAACTGGTAAAATTTCGTCAGAAAATATGAAAGTTTATTTCGCGCGTAAATTTACCTCAATTCAATCAGTTAAAAAGCGATGAAAATAAAATGTTTTCGGAACCTAAATATTTTTACATAGAAAAACTTTAAACCATCTTCTGAGCAAGATGTCAGTTTGTCGTTTTTCCAAATTCGGACATCTTTGGCTCCGTCGGTCTTATTTTCCTGCGTTTTTCTTGCATTTTCCGCCAGTTGAAAATTCGAAATTTTATAATTCAATTATACCAATGATATCCGTACGCCGTTTTGATCGTCTCGTTGTGCTGTGCTTCGTGGTATATTCGAATGTGTGTTTCGACGTCCGGTGGATGGCGAAAACTACGAAAACGGTATTCGTATCGGCTCCGAAATATTGGGCTTTTAAATTTCTGTGACCATTCAATAGTCAAGCGGCTAAAGCAAACTGTCATTACTTCAAATTCTCAGAATTTAATGATCATTGGAATCCAACTTTAGACCTTCACTCTTCCCATTGTTTATTTATTATTCTGGTTCTTTTTTTTTTCTCTCAGTCTACCCTTCTTCATGCTGTGCTCTAAAAGAAACTAAGATTTTATGTAAGTTTTATATAGAGTGTCTGCATTCGTTTTATCTGAAACATTGTTGTTTTCAAATTCACCTTCTTATTTTGTTCTATCCTCCTCAAAACATTTGTATACATCATAAAGTATAAAAGATTTCATTTCTCTGTTTTGGAAACCATGCTGCTTCTTGTCCTTTTACCATGTTGCCACTGCCACCCTGCCATTGCTTCGACCAACATCACCGAGCTCCGCCGAAATCCCATACTGCAGCCACTAGATCACCTCCGACCTTCCACTTTCCTCCCATTCGGATCTCCACCACCTTGCCTTCCCTCCGCCTCATCAAATACCAAGCCTTCCACCTCCCCTCCGAGCTAATGTCCACCCATGCACGCAAGCCTGATAGCAGCCCACCCGAGTCGATCACCCGCTTCAACTCGAGCTCCACAACCGCCCCACAACTCCAACCCACTGCAGACCCCATGCGAGCTCCATCCGAGGCCAAGCAACCTCTTCGACCACCGTTGCTCCACTTTCCACCTATGGCCGAACTTCCAACCACCGCCGTGCTCCGTGAACCGCCGACGACCACTGCCTCTTCGCTTCGCCCCGCCCTCTCTCTCCTGTTCCTCCTCTTTCTTGTGCCGAGATGCTTCTCCACTTTTAATTAGCTTGTTCGTCGAACTCAAGTCTTTTGCGCTTTGCTTCGAAATTCATGTTTGGACCTGTAACCTGTTTTGTCTAACCTCTCTAGCCTCGAAATGTGGGCAATCACTCACGATTAATGTTCTTTTATTTATTAAATTTAATTTCAATTGAAACGATAATTGAAATATGCTGCTGTTTGTTAATTACACTGTTATATATGATATTACCTGTATCAGTTCACCTATGACATCTGACACAATTATCTGTTAATTATTTATGCAATGATAATACTGTTTGGCTGATAATTGATTGATTGTTGATGTTTATATTGGACGTTAAACTGTTAATGTAAAATGATAAATAGTATGCAATTGAACTCGATATAGAATAGTTAAATGTTGAATTTGATTAGTTAAATTTGTATAGTATGACCCCTTTAAATGTTAAATAAATTGACACGTAGAATAGTGTTAACTATACTTTGAACCATTGAATGTATGTTGAATAATCTATGTAATAGAAATTTAAATAATTAATGACAAGTGAAGAACCATATAAATATTAGTGTAATAATCTTAAATCTACATGAAATGATAGTGTAGATTCTAGAAATAATTATATTAATTTGCACAAACAACAATGCGAATTAATACGATTATTTCGGGATTATTTGAATTGATTATTGGATTGATATTGATTGTTGTTATTGCTTGTTTATTTACTTTGACACCATCCCAGTTATCACACTGCAAGTTCCCTTTGCTATGTTTTGATTTTGAATTAAATTGGAATCAGGTTGAAATGATAAATACCCAAAATTTGAACTTTGACCTTGGATATAGAGAATTAAATAAAACCCGATTGGTCAAATGATTTGATTTAAAAATAAAACGAAGATTTTTATTTGAATAAATAATATGGTTTTGAAATGAAGTTGAAAGTTGAATTTTAATGAAAGGAAAATGTTAATAATTAATAATCTGAAACAAAATATTAACAATGTAATTGATAAAAGAATGTTGTTAAATTTGAGAAATGATTGAATTAAGTTTGAAATGATTTAATAATTAAGTTTGAAATTATTAAACTTTGAAATTATTTAATAATTAAGTTTTGAATTATTAAACAATTAAATAAGATTGAATTATTTGATAATTAAATAAAAATTTGAATTCTTTGATAAGAGAACTTGGACTTTTGAATAAGTGAATTTTTACTTCGTAAATAATTGAAATTGAGATTCTTTATTAATTAAGTTTTTGGAAAATGATTTAAAGTATGTAAATAAATAATTGAAATTGAATTTTCTTTAACAAGAAATGAAAATGTGATATTTTCGGAATCAATGTAAGACTTGTAATTGAAAGAATTGATTTGACAAATTTAATTTAATTCAAAATTGTAAGGTT
Organism: Allium fistulosum; assembly: GCA_030737815.1. Classification (NCBI taxonomy): domain Eukaryota; kingdom Viridiplantae; phylum Streptophyta; class Magnoliopsida; order Asparagales; family Amaryllidaceae; genus Allium; species Allium fistulosum. The sequence goes on along the minus strand of CM060902.1, from coordinate 197,672,273 downwards.
TGATTTAATGAAGTTGAACTTAAGAAATTGATTTAATGAATTGGAAATTTAATAGAAATTGTTTTGAATGATAAAGTAACTTAACAAATATTGAATGAAATCGATAAATAAGTTTAAATTGATTTGAATGTTAAATAAAATTTATTGAATTGATTTTGAAATGAAACTAATATACGAACTTGAATAGATATTTGAATTGAAATTGAATTATAAAATTTTGAAATGGTAATTTGAAAGTTTGAAACGTAAATTTTGGAAATTGGTTTAGAAAGACAAATGAAATGTTGGTTTACGAATTGCAATTGAAATTGAAATTGATATGGTTTTTTTGAAATATATAAACGACCAATCGGTGTAATAATTACGGAAGTTATTAAAGAGACCAGGATCGGTAATGGATATACTCTCTATCTGAACCGAAACCACTTTAATAACTATACGCGGAGTGATGATCCAGAATGAAGTGGTTGGAATGATGTACGTGATGACTGAAGAAAGAGAACGATGATGGATAGCCTTGACACTTGTGTCAAATTGGAAATGACTAAAACAGAAGCTGTGCCGGGCCAATGGAGGATTAACTACCTCAAGTGGACACACTTCTTCGAACTACTCATTACTTGTTGTCGATTGGTGCACCCTTGATTTTGGGAGTGTTGTTTCACGGTGTTGCGGGCGCTGCGGCGTTGCGTTCTCACCAGTCCGAATCAGGCGAACGGTAGTATCACTACCTTGGGTATTGCCTCATGTGCCTTGTCATACTTGTATTCCATTTATACGCGACCACTACGATTTTGATTTGTACCTTTAGTATATGGATTGCCCTCTGGTGACTTCCGGTTTTGGGGAAACTACGGTCTTGTATATGCTTTTGGGAATAAAAATGTGTTAAGGGTGGAATGGGCCATGACTTAACACTATTTTGATATCTTATTATTACTAATAGACATTATCTACTTATCGTACACTACTACATAGTAGATAGTTTGACGGATCCTTAAAGGATGGTTATTCCAAACATCCTTTGAGTTACTTGTATTTCAATTGCTATTTCACTTGAGTTGGATTTATTAATATAAGAATGTTAATCCTGACTCGAGTGTCTTGTGTTTTTGCTTTACGCTCGGGTCAGACTGAGTGTACCAGTATTCGAGACTCACCTTTGAAGTTGGAGCTTTGATTGAAGATCCAGCCATCTATTCTGCTTTAAGTATTCGATGATTCCAGTGATGTATTCTGATTTGTATCTGATGTATCGTGTTACTCTTCCGTTGTATCTGGTTTAACTCTGATGTATCGTATTACTCTTCTGTTGTAAACTCTGATGTATTTTATATATTCATATAGTAGCTTCATGAACTACTATCTCTTTTATTTCCGCTGCATTTATTACTCTGTGTCTGTGATCTGTGATTATTTATTTACTGTATATGTTCAGTTTTGCCAAATTTAAATTAACAACGCGGTATTTTGAGCAATTCAATTCCGGCATGAGTGTCTTCCTATACACTTATAATGGATGCGAATGGTCCAAAATATCGGGTCATTATAGTTGGTATCAAAGCTTTGGTAGCTCTAGGCAAAACTCAACATATAGGGTAAATTTATTTACAGAATCACTCTCATTCGAGTTTCAATCTCTTCCTTTGACTCGATTCATTTGAATTTTGGAACGTTCCCTACGGTTCCAAATTTCATTCGTGTCCCTCACTATTCGTCTTCTTTCAATTCTGGTGTATCACATAACTCCACTTCGAATGATCTTTATAATGAGTCGGCGATCTTGCAAATCTCAAATTGACTTATAAAGGGGGTGAAACTCCTTTACAATAGGCATTGACTTACCGGAGATTTCTGTATCCTCGGTTTACGATGCTATATATCTCCTACTATACCTGAATTCTATTTCTTGATATCGAGTGTAGATTTTCCTCGAAATTCTACATCGATCTTATTCTTGAAGTCAAGGTCGACCCGGTTCAGGTTGCCCACGATTTATATAGACTTACCCAGCTCCAATTTTTGATTATTTAATCATTTTATCTTCGTTTCGAACCTATCTTCGAATCAAAATTCTCTTTAATTTGAGTCCATCAAATTTGAATTCTATCCTTGCTTTGAAATTTATTTCTGTATTGTCGAGTGAGGAAGTGTATTTGTAAAACTATATTTAAATGTTTTATATAATGTGTTGTTTGAGTTGTTGATGTTGATTTGGATTTCCGATCGATTCGTCGGATCCACGCTATCGATAGGATTTCCAAAACACTTGAGCAGAGCAAACTGACACAATATTGTTTTTAAATTTGGTAAATGAAATAATTTTGTATGATTATATTATAAATATATAAGTAAAATTTTCTGGAAAAAAAAAGAGGTTAATTAATTCGTTGTTTGAAATGATAATATTTATTGTTCGATAAATGAATTTATAAACTTGGTTTACAAACTAATTGAGAATTTGAAATTAAATTAAATTAAGAATTTGAGAGTTTAATTTCCAATGATTTCGAACTATGGTTTTAAAGGTTTAAATGCACATTATTTAAGGGTATTTTGACTATAATTTGTTTCCAAAGAATTTTAATGTATATTATTTAAAGTATTTTCAAATAGGAACCGTTTTCAAAGAATTTTAAATGTTTAAATAAGTGCTCTTCTCTTTGTCGCTGGAAAATAATTTCGGTGATGGCGGCCGCATCATCGACATCCATTTTCGAGTTTCTAAGTGGAGATACTATTCTGTAGCATAGCTACGGTTTTGTTTTGGAAAATATTTTGATTTGAATTTCTTCAGTATAATTTGATTTATATATATATGTGTACCTTATTTTAAAATTTAATTTGAGTTGATATAAATATATTATATATATCTCTAAATTGTTTAAAGTTAATCGGAAATCTAATTCTTAAATTTTGTTAAAGGATGATTTTAATTATAAATGAAACCAAAATTTGGAATAAATATTTAAACTTGAATAATTAAATTGGGAAAATTATATTTGTATATTGTTCAACTGCATTCTAATACAACTTACCAAAATCATTCAGAAGTTGAATATGTAATTGGATAATATATAATATAAATTGAATTTATAAATAAAATTTGAGTGGTTATAATAAATGTTATACAGTTAAATTTTAATTATAAAATTTTAATAGAGATAAATATAATAATAAGATAATTGAAAAATAAATTTTGTTTTGAAGGATAATTAATAAATTGAAATTTGATCAACTTATGATACTACCTTAAATTTAAAGCGATTAGTAAATATAAATTAATTTAAATCGAAACTTTATTGGTTTAAATTAATTTATATGAGTTAAATATATGTGATTATATATATTAAGTAGAATAAATTTAACAATAATTTGGAATAAAGAAGAATTTAAATTGCTAAAAAAAATATGATTATAATAAAGGACTATTCAAATTTATGGTTTTAGAAATTGAAAATTGAAGATAATTGGATAATAAGATAATGGATTTAGAAATAGTTGAAATTGATTTTAGTGAAATCAAATGGATTAAATCAATTATTGAATATCAATTAATTTAAATTTGAATTTATATGGTTTAAATTAATTGTTATTTTGTATTTCAAATCTGTTTCTTTCTGGTTGTTTCTATTCTCCTACCTCGTTCCTTTTCGGGGACGAAAAGTTTTGAGTGGGGGAGAGTGTAACGACCCGTAAATTTCAACTGTTTTAATAACGTAATTAGTTGAAATTTATGAAATTTTAAACGATAAAATTTTGAAATAAAAATTTATTATTTGGAATGCGTCTAGTTAAACATAGCAACTGGTAAAATTTCGTCAGAAAATATGAAAGTTTATTTCGCGCGTAAATTTACCTCAATTCAATCAGTTAAAAAGCGATAAAAATAAAATGTTTTCGGAACCTAATTATTTTTACATAGAAAAACTTTAAACCATCTTCTGAGCAAGATGTCAGTTTGTCGTTTTTCCAAATTCGGACATCTTTGGCTCCGTCGGTCTTATTTTCCTGCGTTTTTCTTGCATTTTCCGCCAGTTGAAAATTCGAAATTTTATAATTCAATTATACCAATGATATCTGTACGCCGTTTTGATCGTCTCGTTGTGCTGTGCTCCGCGGTATATTCGTATGTGTGTTTCGACGTCCGGTGGATGGCGAAAACTACGAAAACGGTATTCGTATCGGCTCCGAAATTTTGGGCTTTTAAATTTCTGTGACCATTCAATAGTCAAGCGGCTAAAGAAAAATGTCATTACTTCAAATTCTCATAATTTAATGATCATTGGAATCCAACTTTAGACCTTCACTCTTCCCATTGTTTATTTATTATTCTGGTTCTTTTTTTTCTCTCAGTCTACCCTTCTTCATGCTGTGCTCTAAAAGAAACTAAGATTTTATGTAAGTTTTATATAGAGTGTCTGCATTCATTTTATCTGAAACATTGTTGTTTTCAAATTCACCTTCTTATTTTGTTCTATCCTCCTCGAAACATTTGTATACATCATAAAGTATAAAAGATTTCATTTCTCTGTTTTGGAAACCATGCTTCTTCTTGTCCTTTTACCATGTTGCCGATGCCACCCTGCCATTGCTTCGACCAACATCACCGAGCTCCGCCGAAACCCCATACTGCAGCCACTAGATCACCTCCGACCTTCCACTTTCCTCCCATTCAGATCTCCACCACCTTGCCTTCCCTCCGCCTCATCAAATACCAAGCCTTCCACCTCCCCTCCGAGCTAATGTCTACCCATGCACGCAAGCCTGATAGCAGCCCACCCGAGCCGATCACCCACTTCAACTCGAGCTCCACAACCGCCCCACAACTCCAACCCACTGCAGACCCCATGCGAGCTCCATCCGAGGCCAAGCAACCTCTTCGACCACCGTTGCTCCACTTTCCACCTATGGCCGAGCTTCCAACCACCGCCGTGCTCCGTGAACCGCCGACGACCACTGCCTCTTCCCTTCGCCCCGCCCTCTCTCTCCTGTTCCTCCTCTTTCTTGTGCTGAGATGCTTCTCCACTTTTAATTAGCTTGTTCGTCGAACTCAAGTCTTTTGCGCTTTGCTTCGAAATTCATGTTTGGACCTGTAACCTGTTTTGTCTAACCTCTCTAGCCTCGAAATGTGAGCAATCACTCACGATTAATGTTCTTTTATTTATTAAATTTGATTTCAATTGAAACGATAATTGAAATATGCTGCTGTTTGTTAATTACACTTTTATATATGATATTACCTGTCAGTTCACCTATGACATCTGACACAATTATCTGTTAATTATTTATGCAATGATAATACTGTTTGGCTGATAATTGATTGATTGTTGATGTTTATATTGGACGTTAAACTGTTAATGTAAAATGATAAATAGTATGCAATTGAACTCGATATAGAATAGTTAAATGTTGAATTTGATTAGTTAAATTTGTATAGTATGACCCCTTTAAATGTTAAATAAATTGACACGTAGAATAGTGTTAACTATACTATGAACCATTGAATGTATGTTGAATAATCTATGTAATAGAAATTTAAATAATGAATGACAAGTGAAGAACCATATAAATATTAGTGTAATAATCTTTAATCTACATGAAATGATAGTGTAGATTCTAGAAATAATTATATTAATTTGCACAAACAACAATGCGAATTAATACGAGTATTTCGGGATTATTTGAATTGATTATTGGATTGATATTGATTGTTGTTATTGCTTGTTTATTTACTTTGACACCATCCCAGTTATCACACTGCAAGTTCCCTTTGCTATGTTTTGATTTTGAATTAAATTGGAATCGGGTTGAAATGATAAATACCCAAAATTTGAACTTTGACCTTGGATATAGAGAATTAAATAAAACCCGATTGGTCAAATAATTTGATTTAAAAATAAAACGAAGATTTTTATTTGAATAAATAATATGGTTTTGAAATGAAGTTGAAAGTTGAATTTTAATGAAAGGAAAATGTTAATAATTAATAATCTGAAACAAAATATTAACAATGTAATTGATAAAAGAATGTTGTTAAATTTGAGAAATGATTGAATTAAGTTTGAAATGATTTAATAATTAAGTTTGAAATTATTAAACTTTGAAATTATTTAATAATTAAGTTTTGAATTATTTAATAATTAAATAAGATTGAATCATTTGATAATTAAATAAAAATTTGAATTCTTTGATAAGAGAAATTGGACTTTTGAATAAGTGAATTTTTACTTCGTAAATAATTGAAATTGAGATTCTTTATTAATTAAGTTTTTGGAAAATGATTTAAAGTAAGTAAATAAATAATTGAAATTGAATTTTCTTTAACAAGAAATGAAAATGTGATATTTTCGGAATCAATGTAAGACTTGTAATTGAAAGAATTGATTTGACAAATTTAATTTAATTCAAAATTGTAAGGTTTGATTTAATGAAGTTGAACTTAAGAAATTGATTTAATGAATTGGAAATTTAATAGAAATTGTTTTGAATGATAAAGTAACTTAACAAATATTGAATGAAATCGATAAATGAGTTTAAATTGATTTGAATGTTAAATAAAATTTATTGAATTGATTTTGAAATGAAACTAATATACGAACTTGAATCGATATTTGAATTGAAATTGAATTATAAGATTTTGAAATGGTAATTTGAAAGTTTGAAACATAAATTTTGGAAATTGGTTTAGAAAGCCAAATGAAATGTTGGTTTATGAATTGCAATTGAAATTGAAATTGATTTGGTTTTTTGAAATATATAAATGACCAATCGGTGTAATAATTACGGAAGTTATTAAAGAGACCGGGATCGGTAATGGATATACTCTCTATCTGAACCGAAACCACTTTAATAACTATACGCGGAGTGATGATCCAGAATGAAGTGGTTGGAATGATGTATGTGATGACTGAAGAAAGAGAACGATGATGGATAGCCTTGACACTTGTGTCAAATTGGAAGACTAAAACAGGAGCTGTGCCGGGCCAATGGAGGATTAGCTACCTCAAGTGGACACACTTCTTCGAACTACTCATTACTTGTTGTCGATTGGTGCACCCTTGATTTTGGGAGTGTTGTTTCACGGTGTTGCGGGCGCTGCGGTGTTGTGTTCTCACCAGTCCGGATCAGGCGAACGGTAGTATCACTACCTTGGGTATTGCCTCATGTGCCTTGTCATACTTGTATTCCATTTATACGCGACCACTACGATTTTGATTTGTACCTTTAGTATATGGATTGCCCTCTGGTGACTTCCGGTTTTGGGGAAACTACGGTCTTGTATATGCTTTTGGGAATAAAAATGTGTTAAGGGTGGAATGGGCCATGACTTAACACTATTTTGATATCTTATTATTACTGATAGACATTATCTACTTATCGTACACTACTACATTGTAGATAGTTTGACGGATCCTTAAAGGATGGTTATTCCCAACATCCTTTGAGTTACTTGTATTTCAATTGCTATTTCACTTGAGTTGGATTTATTAATATAAGAAAGTTAATCCTGACTCGAGTGTCTTGTGTTTTTGCTTTACGCTCGGGTCAGACTGAGTGTACCAGTATTCGAGACTCACCTTTGAAGTTGGAGCTTTGATTGAAGATCCAGCCATCTATTCTGCTTTAAGTATTCGATGATTCCAGTGATGCATTCTGATTTGTATCTGATGTATCGTGTTACTCTTCCGTTGTATCTGGTTTAACTCTGATGTATCGTATTACTCTTCTGTTGTAAACTCTGATGTATTTTATATATTCATATAGTAGCTTCATGAACTACTATCTCTTTTATTTCCGCTGCATTTATTACTCTGTGTCTGTGATCTGTTGTTATTTATTTACTGTATATGTTCAGTTTTGCCAAATTTAAATTAACAACGCGGTATTTTGAGCAATTCAATTCCGGCATGAGTGTCTTCCTATACACTTATAATGGATGCGAATGGTCCAAAATATCGGGTCGTTATACAACAGAATGTTCAAAGAACAAATAGGTCGAAATATGGAAGTTTACGTTGACGATATGCTAGTAAAATCTTATGAAGCTAGGAGTAACCTTGAATACCCAAAAGAGATGTTCGAAGTATTACGGAAATATAAAATGAAACTGAATCCCTAGAAATGCTCTTTCGGGGTCCAATCCTGGAAGTTTTAGGCTATATTGTGAGTGCACGAGGAATTGAGGCAAGTCCATACCAGATTCAAGCTACCAAGGACATGGCTGAGCCTAAAACTAGAAAAGATGTAATGAGTTTAAATGGTAGGGTAGCCGCCCTAAGTAGGTTCATTTCCAAGGCGACTGATAAGTGCATTCCCTTTTTCAATGTGATCAAGAAGAAGAAAACTTTGAATGGGGAGAAGATTGTAAGAAAGCTTATCAAGAATTGAAAAATCATTTGGAAAAACCACGAATACTATCCAGTCCCGAGAACGGTGAAGTCTTCTACTTATACATGGCGGTTTCAAAACATGCGGTTAGTTCAGTTTTGATAGGAGAGGAAAGTGGAACTCAACTTCTTGTTTATTATGTGAGCAGGCGGTTAAAAGATGCAGAGGTTCGGTACCCGGTAATAAAAATGTTAGCTTACTGCTTGATACTTACCGCATGAAAACTCAAAGCATACTTCCAAGCGCATCCAATCAGAATATTGATTAACTTTCCACTCAAACAAGTCTTCAGTAAGCCTGAAACATCGGGTAGGCTAGTAAAGTGGGGAATTGGACATAGCCAGTATGACATTTAATTTCAACAACGGGAAGCTATCAAAGGACAAGCATCGACGGACTTTATTAATGAATGTACTAACTTTATTAAAGAAAAATCGGAGAAAGAAAAGGATCAAAAACCCATATGGCAGTTATTTGGGGATGGTGCATCAAATAAGTAAGGAGTCGGAGCAGGATATGTCATAATAACACCAGACGGACACCGCTTACACTAAACAATGAAGTTAGGGTTTCCTGCAACAAATAATGTAGCCGAATACGAATCGATGGTAGTAGGATTGACTCTAGCCTTAGAGCTCAAAATACCACGAATTCAAGTCTTTAGTGATTCTCAATTAATGGTAAACCAGATAAAGCAAGTATATCGGACTAAGGATGCCAAAGTCTCTTTAGATGTAAAGAAAGTATTGAAAATGTTTGCCTTATTTAAAGATTTTTCTATACATTAAGTTCCAAGGAGAGAAAACTCTCAGGCAAATTCGTTAGCAAAATTTGCTAGTTCAGAAGGAGCCACAGAAACTCGAATCGTACCGGTAAGGTACCAAGCAAATCCATGTATTAAGAAGGGAATACCCGAACAAGGCAAGGAATTGTTAGTTCTAACTAGATCTCAGGCCATGGCACAAGAAAGAGAGATTAGTGAAGAAGTTCCAAATATGAGGATTGATCATCTAAGGACAGATGACTGTTATAGTGACACTTGGATGTCGCTTATTGTCAAGTATCTTTCCAAAGGAATATTACCGTCTGACAAAGTGAAAGCTAGGAAAATCAGCCGACAATCTCAGAATTTCATAATGATGGATGGAATTCTTTACAAAAAAGGATATACCTTACCTTACTTAAGATGCGTGAGTCTAGAAGATGGGATGAAATTGTTGGTGGAAGCGCATGAAGGATTTTGCGGATACCATTCCAACGGGGCTAAGTTGGCAAAGAAGATAATGAGACAAGGTTGTTATTGGCCACGAATGGAAAGTCAAGCTATTAAGTATGTAAAAAATGTGAAAGATGCCAGAAATACTCAAAGATTCCTCGATTGCCACCAAGTCACTTAACTTCGATTTCAAGTCCATGGCCTTTCGATATATGGGGAATCGACTTAATCGGGCCATTACCAATTTCCAAAAGAGGAGCCAGATATGCTGTAGTCGCCATAGACTACTTTACTAAGTGGATAGAGGCAAAAGCACTCCCCAAAATCACTTCTAGGAATGTGCTTAGATTCGTCATTAAAAACATTATTAGCAGATTCGGAATCCCCTATAAGATTATATCTGATAATGGAACACAATTTGAAAGTGAAGAGTTTTCTCGGTTTTTCCGTAAGAATGGGATTATTAAAAGCTTTTCTTCCATGGCACATCCAAAGGCTAATGGAGTCGTTAAAGCTACAAATAAGACTATTAAGACTATCTTGAAAAAGCGATTGAATAAAGCCAAAGGGAATTAGGTAGAAGAATTACCCCTTGTACTCTAGGCTTATCGAACATCCACTAGAACTGCAATGGGGCATACCCCTTATTTTCTAACATATTGGTGTGAAGCGATGTTGCCAATTGAAATTGCGATACCCTCACATCGAAGAATTGCATATGTATTTGATCCAAACCAGGAATTGAAGAAAGAGTCATTAGATTTATTACATGAATTAAGGGATGAAGCAGCTATCCGAACTGTAGAATTTTAGATAAGAATCTCAAAATACTACAATTAAAAGTGAAGACAAGATCATTTCAATAGGGAGACTTAGTACTTCGAAGGGTGATGGCAAACACAAGAAATCCTACGGATGGACCGCTAGGGCCAAATTGGGAAGGTCTCCTAATTGTATGCAAAGTAACTCCCCCTGGTGCTTACAAGTTATGTCAACGGATGGCAATATGGTTCCTAGAACGTGGAATGTGGAACACTTGTGACCATATTTTCTACAATGAATGAATAAAGCACCTCTTCCTTAAAGAAAAGTCTACATAGTTGGGAGTAAAATTATCCTTGCACTTGGACATTACCTTAAACGGTCAAAGCTTTTGTCCGCAACGAGTTGGCCATGTCAAAGCGCCTCTTGGAGGGAGGTTAGAGTAAACCTTTATACGCGCCATGCCGTGGCTAGGTTAAAGCATCGACAAGCCCTTGACCGCGCTACGCTATGGCCAGGTCAAGGCACCTCCTGAAGGGAGGACGGAGTAAGCCCTTGGTTCTGCCACGCTATGGCCTGGCCAAGGCACCGAACAAGCCCTTGATAATGCCATGCTATGGCCAGGTCAAGGCACCTCTTGGAGGGAGGACAGAGTAAGCCCTTGGTCACACCATGCTATAGTTTGGCCAAGGCACCAAACAAGCCTTCAGTCCCGCTTATAGGGCCTAGCTAAAGCGCCTTCTGGAGGGAGGTTGGGTAAGTCCTTGGGTCCTACTTGTGGATAAGCTAACCAAGTGCACCAAACAACAACGGACTATGACGTCCAAGCCCGGGAAGCGGCATATTAAACAACGGACTAAGACGTCCGAGCCTGAGAAGCGGCATATCAAACAATGGACTAAGACGTCCGAGCCTGGGAAGCAGCAAATTAAATGACGACAATATATAGGTCCTAAATAAGAATAGAAGGCCTAAATAAGAATCTACAGCCTCCGACTAATTATCAAAGAAGAATTTTTGAACTTCACTTAATCTGGGTTTTGGATCATTCATCATTTAATTATGGACTTCACTTATAAATACCCAAGTCAGGGTTTCGGGTCATTACTAATAATCTATGATTTTCATCATACCTGAATTTGGAGTTTCGAAGTTATTACTATTAATTCCTGGACTTCACTCACTAATGCCTGAATCTGGGATCTAGACGTTTATTATGGAGACCATTATTATGGATTTTTTATTATCATTTACTAAAACTCGAATCTGAGCTTCAGGTCTCTTACTATTAACTTCGGTACTTCATTTATTAATACCTGAATCTGGGTTTTGGATCTCCGGTCATCCTAATACCTGAATTTGGACTTTGGGTTTTTTACCGTCGATTTTTGGATTTCACTTTTTAATGCCCGAATCTAGGTTCCAAGGCCGCTGGTATTGAGATCTCAATGGACTTCTGGTCTTCGATTATAACTTTGAGTTTGTCTTATTTATACCCGAATCAGGTTAACTAGTTTATTACTACTAACTTTCGAACAACATTTATCAATATCTGAATCTCAGTCCCTGGATCATTATTACTTCCAATAGGGGTTTCTAAATACCTATTACTTATCCCTAAATAGGATTCGTGGTTTTCTATGACTTATTTTTGGATGACAGCTCATGGCTTTTTATTACCAAACATTTGTTATCACCAACGGAAAACTCTAGGACTTCAATTGGTATACGCATGGTTTTTTATTAATATGATGGGAGTTCAATTTACGAACTTCTTTTATAACTACAAAAATGTTATTTACTTTGAACTTTGTAGGGAAATGAGGTCATTAAGAATGGAGTAGTTGTTAAATTTTTGTCTTAAAGAACAAAAGCTTCTTTTACAAGGGGGAGGCAAAATGTTAACCATAAAAATTCACTTAAGAATAAAGATATGAAAGAAGGCTAGTTAAAAAGTGCTAGGCTCCACAAGAATTGAAGACATGGGTTTCACCGAACTTTAAAAGCAGCGTTTCGATGGTATTGAGATAGCTTTCGAAGGAGTTGCCAGCGCCAGGTTCCCTTACAAATGACAAGCGAAACAAAAGCTTTTGAATGGGGGGAAAAGAAAGCAAAGTTACCCTTCAGCCTCATCTAGACCTTTCGACGCAGATGGTTCCACATATATAAGAGAGGCTAGTATGGGTATGAAACACCTTTCGAAGATATTGAATAATAAACTCGCACACAAGAACAAATTCCTTCAAAATAGTGGGCTTCGTCGTTGTCAATCTACTACTTGAAGAAGTGATTCCAATATCACCTTTCGAAATCAAGAGCAAGCCTTTCGAAATGGTTGGAACCCTTCAAAGGCATGATGAAAACTCTAAATAAGGCCCAACAACCTTTTGCTAAGATCCAGTCGTCACTCTCCATTCCTTTCGAAGCTATGTGAAAGCCCAACACATTCATCACTCGCCATTCCTTTCGAAGCTATGTGAAAGCTCAACTTATCTCTCGCTTGCAACAACATAGCAACACAAAGTGGAGAGCGTTCCTACCACCCTATCAATGAAGTTGAAAGTGGTCCAGTAAAAAGTAAAGTAAAAGAGGCGCTCAAACTTTAACGGCAGCGGAGGGTTGTCAAGGTAATCCTTTCGACTGGATCGAAAGGTCTGATATGAAAAGGTGGAGGTGTAAGAATGAATGAGAAAGGTTAAAAGAAATACCTTTCGACCGCATCAAAAGAAGGTGTGCAGAAGGATGAAGGAAGGCCTTTTGACCAGTTCAAAAGGTTGCACGCAGAAGGTTGAATGAAGGGATTTCAACCACGTTGAAAGGATGCACGCAGAGGGTTGAAAGAAGTCCTTTCGACTGAAGAAAAAATGAGCACGAAAGGGGGTCAACCGACATCTATAAATATGACTCTAGGGGTTTAAGTTTGAGGACCGAATTTTGGGAATTCTAAATTATCTCCCTCATTTCATAACCAATCAAATCTTTGTAACCCTAAATCAATTTGGGGAAAACTCTCATACTTGTAACTCAATTTGGATAAATGCAAAACGGAGGAAGCACATGGATTCAATATAGATTTTGATTATGAGAAAGATCTTCTCAGCCTTTAGCTTGACTAATGACCAACTACACATGATGCTTACTTGTTTTCTTAACTCTTATTTGTCTTATACGATGCAATGGATCAACTTAGACAATGTAAATTCGAATCATACTATCATCATGTATCATGATATCAAACGTTAAATTAAGATGAAGATAGTGTGTCAATGTTAATAAATTCATGGAACTTACATTGTCTGAGATGTTATTCCATTACATATTGAATATAGAACTTGTATATTATACATCGAGTCCACTTTGAAAGAATTATCACCCTTTCGACCCGATCGAAAGGGTCGTTTCGAAAGGGACTCAACGCATGAATGCTAAGTCATGCTAGCAGGATGGATATCTCCAAAAGTAGTACTTATAACCTTTTCGAAGGAGTTGTTTCCAAAATAGCAGAAACGATTCTATCGAAAGTAAATTATTCTTTTAGGGGTTGAATAATCCTTTCGATACAATCGAAAGGAATAAATAACCAATATATTTCTTCCCATATGAAAGGAGATGCAAATGACCATTTCGACTCACCCAAAAGGAGTCATGAAGGAGATTTTCTTTCCTTGACCTTCATTTGAATGAGTTGATTGAATTTCTTAACTACAATTAACATTTTCATAAGATTATCCTCCATAAGCAATCCATCATAATCAACTCATTCGAAAGGGGTTTCGAAGAGATTGGTCACTTCTAAAAACTTTCTTTTGAAATCTTAATAGCATTTCTTGTTAACAACTTAACTTTGAGACGTTGACAAGTTTTCTTATTAACAATGGTGATTTATTAATTCCGCTAAAGGTTGTATTTAGGTAATTATGAAGGTGTAATTCTGCTAAGGGTGAAGAAGGTAATGACCCGCAAATCTGACACAGTTAATATTAATTAATTTAAAATGAAATTTTAATCAAAGGGTGAATTTGATGCTGTGTTTATAACCATTTTGAAGATCTTTTCAATGTGATTGGTCTGATATATAATCTTGATAGATTGGAGTTACGGTTTATAAGAACTTAACTTTATAAGTCTAAAAATTTTGCGCCTATGAAGAATAATTTTTATTGTTCTAATTTTGAAAACAAAATATGTTTAGTGTATCTGCTTAAGAGAGTAGAATTCATTTAGAGAGGTCATGTGAGAAATTCTGGCTAATGACACATTTTTGAATTTCTACAGAAAACAAACAAAAGATACACATCCATAATGAAACTAAACAAAAAGCTACACATCCACGAAAATAAATGTATGTGTGTGTACATGTATGTATGTGTACATATATAGGAAAGAGATTTGAAAAAAGGTATAGTCAATATATATATATGCACGTATATAAGAAAAAAATGTGTATGTGTGTGCTCCTACCTATATATTTATGTGTAATTAATTCGACGTAAGAAGATATTTCTATGTAGTTAATTATGGATATATAAATATGAATATGTCTATAAATATGCATATATTTCAAAGCATGAATGTATTACATATATCCTAATTGTTGTGTGTGTATGTGTGTGTGTATAATTAGTTGTATATTAATTTCCTATATCGTGGGAAATTAATTACGCAGACTAGCAATTAATTTTGCATTGGTTAACATACTTCCTAATTATCGAACACACACACACACAGATATATATATATATATATAATTTGTTGTATGTTACTTTCATGTATCATGGGAAATTAATTGCGTAGACTACCAATTAATTGCACATTGATCAGTATATTTCATAATTGTTGAATATATATAATTGGTTGCATATTAATTTCATGTATTAAGGAAAATTAATAATGGAAGAAGAAAACGCTACTCTTTATTGATTTGAAATAGATTTAGGTTAATCTTTATTTGAGGTGAGTGCTTTTTTTCCAATTTATCCTTTATCTAATATTTACAATTTAAACCCTAAAACTTCTAACCTCCATATTTTAAACGTAAGAACTCCAATTCACATGCGGTTTCTTCTATTGGACTTGTGGTAGAATTTTGGATGGTTTGACAATGGGTTTGCAAAGTTTGAATGCTATTTGCAAAAGCGCATTTGTATGGTTAATTTAATTAATTGAATTCCTAATTATAAATCCATAATCATTGATGAAAAATCATATTTATTGATGCATATTGTTTTCTATGGATGGTTGCATGGTTATAATGATATTTTGGATGTTATGTGACTTGATTGAATAATTATCGTTGATTGTATTATTTTTGGGTGTTCAATTAAAGTAAATATTTGTTTTAGATTAGAATATAATTATTTGGGATAAATTGGATAATAATGGGAAATTGGATAAATGAATAATAAATAAGGTTATTTGCATATTTTGGATGGTTTCTATAAATAATGACGATTTAACAAACTTTATTGAAATTAAAGCACGGAATTTAGTAAGGCCGTTATTTTTGAATTTTTCGGGAAATTCATAAACAATAACTATAACTACATTTTAAATAAATACTTGGGAATTTTATTATTTATAAAATAGAATGAGACTTTTAAATAATAATAATGTGAATTTCCGTGAAATAGTATTATTTTGTGTAAAGTGATGAAATGACCGATTATACGATATGTATGGCAAGAAATATTATTATTATTGTTTGATTTAAAAAATAAAAAGAATATTTTCTAGATAATAATAATAATAATAGTGAATTTTTTTTTCAAAAAGTGTTTATGGATAAATTAGTTACTATTTTGGGGTAAATAGAAATAAAAAGGAGTTTTGATGATTTAAAAATAAAATATTATATTTTTAGAATAAATAGTAATAAATTTGTTTTGGAAATTATTTAAAGAGGTTTTGATATATATTATAATTTTGATGTAAAATAATAATAATATCGTTTTAAAGGATAGTTTGATGAAGAATTACTATTTTTGATTTAAGTTGCGACATCTTGAAGTATTTGAAGAAATGGAGTGTAATAAATTGTTTCATAAGTATATTATCCGTTTTAAAGAAGTACTATCCTATTTAGGTGCAATGAATAAATGAAGTTTTTATAATATACAATAATGGAATGATTTTATACTTAAGAGAATAATGGTCATATGTTTTACTTTGATATTTTTAAAATGCAATAAATTATTGGTTGTAATTATCACATATATTTGATGTTTGATGACGGTATCGCATTTTATGAGTGTGCGATATTTTACCATTATTACTACTAGATAATGGGTAGTTAATTATGGTTATTTAATGGCTAAGGTTGTCAATAATTTTGATTGGACTTGTACACATTTAATGGATTATGTTTACATTGATAATGATGTACGTAAGTACATTTGTGCATTGTGATTTTCTTGTTCAATGGATTGAGGTTGTCATTGAATATTGTTTATGTTTGACGGTTGTGTACTATTATTGTTGCCACCACATAAGATGATTTGTTACGACGGATGAGTAAGAACACTGCTTTCTGCTTGTGATGTTTGCATTGATTGCCTTGTTTGCATTGGTTTTAATGGTTGCAATGGTTCCATGGATGTTGTGGTTGTTATGTACTAACAAATATTTAGATGTAGGAGAAGAATAGGAAACAGAATTACATGGACTTTACTATGCAATAGCTATCAGGCCTATAGCCATAGTGTACAGGGTTAGGCACAACCCAAAAATAGTTTGCATCTTTTCCCTTTAATACTTCCTTCATTATATATATATATACATACATATATATATTAACATGTATTTGTAGAATTTGTACATAAGGCAAAGGTGGAGTAGAGATCCAGATCAAATGTTGTATTTGTAGGATATTGGTTCTGTACATTTTCCATAAAATACAATCATATTGTTATTCATTAATTGTGATTAATGTACAAAGAATGTTGCTATTATTTGATATATCAAAACCATGTAACATCTTACATCATTGAGGTGATGATCTTGTAAAATAATTGTATTACTGATTTAATGTACATATATAGTGAATGTTCAAATTCTGTTATGAGGTTTCCTTTTTTATGCGTTATTTTATCATTTTTAATTTTATATATCCATGCTCCACTGTCTTTAATATCTGAATTTATTTGTAAGCATATTTCAATTTTATTTACAATTAAATTTAAATGTTAAGAATAGCCGGTCATTATAGCAAACGAGGTTATACCTGCAAAAGACTTTATTCTAAACCGACTCCTATCTCTAGGAATCGGTTGACATCCATCTTCGACCTGCCTATCTCTGGACGTTGGTTAAAGATGCTATGTTGACCATCTTTTCTTATCATCGACCAAGCGTGTCTTGTTGGGCCATAAGTGAGGTTGTACCTACAAAAGGATATAATTTTATGCTAGTTCCTCTCTCTAGGATCCGGTGGCTTAGATGACTACTCCGTGCATCAATCTTTGACCCATCCTATATCAAATTACTTGTAACGAACCAGATTTTTGACCCTCGAAAATCGACACTAATACATCCACTGTATCACATGCCAAACATTCAAGTGCCGGAAATACCGATTTGTTAGGGTGAAAGAAGTAGGTAGAAGATAGAAGAAAACTAAATAACATAGAATCTCACAACGCATCGAATAATATATAATACAACAATGATCTTTACAAAAAGGAAACATCTTTATTCATATATACAATATCAGAGTGCACTAGACTTATCCTAAATTTGGACAGTTATAGGAAACTATCCTTTCATTGACAAACATACAAACTCTATAATACAGCGGAAGAAAATATACGTGAATACGTCTTGACCATCCAACTCCTCTCCAACTCTAAAGTATCCAGCTAAACTTGGGAAAACATGCTCGGTATGAACCGAGCATTAAATGAAATAACGTCCGGACCAGTCTGGTAAACCAGCATGAGTAAAACTCGATAACAAGTAACAACCAAACTTATTTCTACATTTGAAAACTTTTCAAACAAAGGGCATCTCGTAAGACCACACCACACATAAAAACGGACGGGTTTTTACCTTACGATAACCAGAACATTTTATATTAAAATCCAATGATATTGTCATAGTGTCTAGGTTTAAAGTAAATAGATAAAACAGTTGAAACGCTTGCATCTCACATTCCAACATACTAGGCTCTACAATCTAAAACGTAAGGCACGTATTAGAGATTGGATTCCAACTAATGACTGGGCTACTGGGGTACCGCCGCCAATGAACCCTCTAGAAAAATGTATCGAGGTCATACCTAACAACCCCTGCCAACATAGAACTGGCCTACCTCTTGTTGGATCGTACCGAATATATCATCACCCCGATTGCTTTCCAACCTTTTACCAAGAGCTCCTACGTACACAAATTTATTAATGATTATGTATATATCTAGAAGGGTGATGATATACCCTAATGGGTGCGACCCACATAGCCCTGCTGCATATCCCATGTTTTAGTCATTCTCAGTTGATGAGGCTTGAAGCTACGTTCTACCTTTTTGAATAGCAATCCATCTTGAAATGCTAACACTGCCCTCTGAGCGTCAATGTAATGCTAGCATTCATCCATACAAGTTTGTTCTGGATCTGAACGAAACCGAAGGCACTAACTCCACTATATCCATTTTGAAATCACCCTCAGGATTAGTAGCGGTAGCCCTTGCACTTCAAAGAGCACCATCTTCAATCATCATCAAGACGTCTTCCATTCAGAGTGGTTTTCGGATATATAAATCCGAGCCCGGTCTCTCCGTACCAACAACCGATAATTTCCGGTTAACTCATTCCCGATTCTTTTGGAAGTAAGCATTCGAGTCCTCGTCGGAAAATTGAATTTTACATCCATACTTCCTAAGTCAAATTAGGTCAAATTTGATAGTCGGTTATTTAACTATCAAATAACAACAAAAAAATCTAGAGATTTAATTACCTAAAGAAATCACTAAGCCTCGAAACCATTTTCATTTATAAATCTCCTTTCCCAAACATTTATCAACATTCATATACTTATCTCCTTCACATAAGTATATTCATAAAACATTTATAAGATTTCCCATTTCCAAATCTTTAACTACATTATTTAAATTGGAGAAAAGGATAATTCTAAGCACTATTCCTTCGGTGTTAAGTGTGGAACGGATGTTCCATACCATAATTTTTTAAAAGTTCAACCTCGAGAAACCCAAACCTCGAATTCTTGTTGTAATTATCTTCAATAAATTCTTTTATAAATTTCCCTTACCCATGAAATCCTTTTTGTTTTAACCCAAACCCGTTTACAAAACATTTATCAACCTCCATACTCATTTATGAGACTCTTTATAAATATTCAAACCTGGTTATTTAAACTTCTTTATAAACTTTCTAACCTTGTATAAAACTTCCCTTTATAGACACCCAAACCCATTTATAAAATCTATTTATAAACATTCAAAACTATTTCTAAAACTCCTTTTATGAATACCCCAAAATTATTCATAAACTTCCTTATATAATATCCAAAACAATTGTTAAATCATTCTTCAAATATCTTGTTCAAAATAGAATAACCTTGAAGACCATTTTAAAAGAAAATGAATATTAACTTTCCAAAACCAAACAGAGGCTTAATTACTACAATGTGTCATTAAATTTGGGTTTAGTTATCCAAGTTATATCATGGGTATTGACTAACATCAGATATGTAAGGGATTCACACATAACATACAATCAAACATAAATAAATGTCCATGTTATAAATATAGGTACATCCATTATCGGTGAAAAATGTACTTATAGAAGTATATTCTATATGCTTAAGCTACCATGACCTGCTTATTGAAATTAACTTCCTTGTGTTTATCACATTATCGATATTCAACATTTGTGCTAAACACAAGTCAACTTACTTCCTATAAAACCTATCAACGTTTTATAATCACTACTTTAATTCATTTGGCTACTTAATGGTCCAGACGAGAGATCCTTTGATTTGAAATCAATTAACCTTAAAAAGAAAATTGATTTAAAACATAACCGATAAAGTTTAAAAATAGCTTTGAAAAGATTAAAGTATATTTAATTAGCTTAAACCCTAATTATGTCTTAATTAAATCAAGATTAATTCATAATTAAACTTTAATTAACTTAATGAACTTGGTTAAGTCCTAATTAACTTCCTAATGTATGTCAGTTAAGGTTTAAACAATTCATTATTAGTTAAACCCTAATTAGTTAAAAATTAATTAAATAATCACTTAATTAAATAATAATTAATTAACCTATTTAACTTAACTAATAATAATAATTAACCATTTAATTACTTCTTAACTTCATAAATCACTAATTAAAAACTTAATTAATCACTAATTAATCATTAACCTTCCTTAAGTGTTACTTAAACCTTAATCACTTACTTAATTACTAATTAAGTACTAATTACTTTTAATTAATTTATCAAATAAATTATTAAATTATCTTAATTCAACTCTTTTTATGTCACTGATAAAATTCGGAAAACTTTTGCAAAACATTCCAAAAGAAAATATTTTAAACGACAATCGACAATTTTGTCGAACTACGTCCTTAGTGACTATCGCTATGAGCGCAGTTCGCTTAAATTTACTTTAAGCGAAATAGTTTGCTTATTCCTTGCTATTACAAGTTTGAAAACATAATTTTGAAAGTTTTTGAAACTAAAAACAAAGATAAAAACTTTGAAACCATTTTCAAAATTTAATAATAGAAAACATAGTTTTAATTCCAATTCGGATCTCACGTCCGTCGCAACATACAAAGGTATAAATTTTGTGATTCTTACACAACATACAACTAATTTTGATCACAACCATACCATCAACATATCTTACACCAAAACCACATTCTTACAACCAAACATACCACTTTAAACATTCAAACATAGTGCTTAACATCCAAACACAATATTTAACATCCAAACTATGCACATATCGCAAACGTATATCATTATCATAGCATGATATTTTGACAACATGAACTAATTTCCACAATATATAATATATGGAAATAAAGTTAGTTCTTTCTAAAAATGAGATAGTTTTACTCACTAAAAATCTTTGAAACCTGAAATGCCTTAGATGCACAAAAAATCATCCCAAAAATATGTCATCTTCCACATGATTTTTGGACATATTACTCTTGGATTTTGAAAAAGTGATCAAAAGAAAAGTTTTAGAAAATTCTTTGCTCTAAAAATTAAAAAAAATAATCACTCAAATAAGATTTAGATACAGTCAAAAGAAGGTGAGCTATTTTTTGACCTAAATTTCCGAGTTTAAAAGTACACTACAAAGATATGAGATTTTGACATACCTAAGTTCTTGAAATTAGAAAAAGTGTCGAGAGAAAGTTGTAGCTACTGAAATTTTATACAATTTGAAAAAATGAAAATCTTGATTTGGTGTAAAATATAGAAAGTTATAGCCGAATAAAGTGGATGAAAAATGGAGAAGAAAGAGTTAAAAACAAGTTTGCATCTTTAAAACAATTTAAAACTTTTGATTTGCAAAAAAATATTGAAACTAATATAAGAAACCATGAAATTATGAAGAAAGCTTTTGGGAAATGGAAATGGAGAAGTAAATGAAAATATGGTGAAGGGCATGTGTATTTATAGACAAAAGAAAATAAGGAAATTATTAAACTATCCTTTGAATTAGTTAACATAACATGTCATGATTTTGTAAGGTCATATCATCACCTACTCCCCCTCTCTAGTCATGTCCATCATTCCCCCACTTGTTCCATCCCTTAGGCTATGATTACATGCTTAATAATGATGATGATGTTAAAGAAATGACAAGAGATCAGGTGCATTATATATATAAAGTGCATGTACATATATATGTCATAATTTTAACCATAACTTGTCACATCACTATCTAAACATATTTAACATAAGATAATATATAATTAAGTGTATTATTATATTGTTAATTATCTCTTATTTATGTATACATATGTGCACAAAGGCGGACAACGTTCCTGATAACTTTCCGGTGTCGAAAAGTCGAAATTCAGGAAAACGTTGTTTGGTCACATTTTCTATTTTTCTACGAACTATCTATTTTGGTAAACAAATTTTAAAAAATATTTTACCATCATTATTAATTAATTAATATAGGTTTATTTGTAAATAAAAACCCATTTATTTAATATTTAAACTTAACTTGAATTTCCGAAGAAATATATAAAACCGATGATATCAACTGTCGATGTCATAAATACATTTTATTTTCCAAAGATAAAATAAATTATTTTGTTTCATAATCTTGTTTGAATACATATATTAGTGTACGTATCCAGAGCCGCGCACGATCCTTATTCTTTAAAAGCAGTTTTATTGATAAAACAATTTCCGGCTGTTTTATCGATATTTTACCTATGATGATATTTACAAATTACCAATATTTTACCTCGGTAATTCGTCTGCAAATATTTTTCCCAAACAAAATAACTATTAATATTTACCACTTAAAACATGATTATTTCTTAATTTTAATTTTAAACCCATATCTAAATATTTTAAAAATAAATATAATTTATCCAAGTGATAAATTTGTGGGTCGTTACAGTACTGGTTAAAGATCAGATGTATAAGGGTAATCGTCTGATTGGCCCCAGTACGATTATACTAACGGCTTGATCATGAATCGAAGGAGTTTATCGATACATATCTCCGGTTTTGTAAACATCTTTTTATTTAAATATAGAATGTTTGATTTTACCGCTGACCATGCAACATAAATCAGACTTTTGAGTATAAGGCTGCATTGATTAGCTAAGTTTATTTAAAACTGAAAGAATAGAATACTCTGCATTATTACATTTTACCACATGAATTAGGATGTCTTATTTTCAAAAAAAATAAATTTAAGTAAAACAGCTTCGCAAATGCTCAACATTCCATGCCCGTAGAATTAGGGTCCCATCAACAATCGATAACTTGAAAGTTCCTTCTTCAAGCTTTTATTCAATCATATAAGGACCTTTCCAATTTTGCATAAGCATCCCTATACTAGGAAAGACCCGTTTCAAAAAAAGGTCACCTATCTCAAAGGTATAGTTTCTGACATTAGCATTGAACTATTTTGCTACTCATATCTGGTGTTGCTAACCTAGAATTAGCTTCTTCTCATTTCTCTTCGAACAAGTCGATGGACATAAGCAAGAGTTTCTCGTTTATCTTAGGATCATAGTGGTTCTTTAGTTATAAGGGACTTTAGATCTGATCGGTAGCATGACCTTAGTTATATAGGCCAAAGCGAATGGACTAGGGCCAGTCATTGACTTATGGGTTGTTCTATAGGCCTATAATGTCAACCCTGATGCCCTTGACTCTCTTCAGTCTCTTCTTGAGGATGGGTTAGCTGATCTTGTTCACCGCCTCCAAGGTCAATTTTCTTGCGGGTGTGCCACTGCAGAAAAGTTCTTCTTAATTAGGTACTAAGCACCAAATTATTTGAACTTTGCACTCTCAAGTTGAATTCTGTTGTCAGTGATGATCTTCTTCAAAACTCCGTATCTACACAAAATGTTTTTTTACTATGAAGTTGATCAACTTCTTTGAAGTGATCAATGTGAGTGGTTCCACTTCGACACACTTTGTGAAGTAATCCACAACCACAATTAAATATTTCGCTCCACAACTCAACATCGGCAGCACATTAATAATATTAATTCCCTACACCGCAAGTGACAATTGGATAACCACAGGCATAAGCTCAATAAATGAGACTTTTGATATCTTTGCAAACCTCTAGCATTTATCACAACTTCTAGAATAGTCGGTCGCATCTCGACTGGCTATTGGCTAGAAGTGTCAATAGTTGCGAAAACCCTTTTTTGCTAATGTTTACCCCATAGTGTGATCACCATAGCTACCTTCATATACTTCAATAAGAATTTTCTTAGCTTCATCTTTGGTTACACACCTCAGCAAAGGCATCAAGAATCCTCTCCTTTACATCACTCCTTGCATATTGAATCAAGGTACTTTACGTAAGAGTTACGTCATTCATTTTTTCTATTTGGGAGGGTCCCTTTTAGAAAGTATTCTTTAATTGGAGGCATCCAGGACTCCTTCTCTTCCTTTACAACCAATATTCAATCAACATTTATCTCATCGATGCTTGAAGTCATCAAAGTATCAATGATACCCACAAAATATGCATCACCAGAGCTAGTTACTTTGGCTAGTGAATCAACTTTTATATTTTTCTCCTTAGGGATGTGAGTTGTCTTGTAAGGTTCAATATCATTTGGTAATTTCAACACTTTCATTAAGTAAGGGGAAAGCCTCGCTCTCTTGGCCTGAAATACATTTTCAGCCAACAAATCACTAACCGAGAGTCACTGAATACATGCAATGTCTTGACCCTCGGTTTCTTTGCTCTCTTAAGTCCTACAATCAATGCTTCATACTTGAATTCGTTGTTTATTATCGGGAACTCTAGCTTAAAGGAATAATAGATCCTTCGTCCCTTTGGAGTCACTAGAACAACTCCTAAGTCTTGCCCCATAATTATGCTAATTGAAGGCTCCATCTATGTATAACTTCCATTGAGAAAGTTGAACCCATTACTCTTTATATTCATCATCACGGATAGTGAACTCAACAATGAAATCTGCTAGTGCATTTCCTTGAATTTCCTTCACAGAATGGTAAGCTATATTGTATTGCCTCAATTTGATATTCCTTTTATTAATCTTCCCAAAGTCTTGGGTCGATGCAATGCTTGTCTCAACGGCTAGTCAATCAGCAGCTTAATCGAAAGAGCCTGGAAGTATGGTCTCAACTTCCTCGCGGTTATTAACAAATAGTACGTTAGATTTTCCAGCTTTGGATAATTCTTTTATGCTCCGGCAAACCATTTTCTAATGTAATACACAAGCCTTTGGATTCTACTCTCCTTAAGTACCAAGCCTGAACTCAATGTACGAGCAGAGACTAGTATGTTAAATGAGCAAATCTTCTCCTTCCAAATGCTTCGACAATACTACTGGTTTCTCTATATGTTCTTGTAGGTTCTAAAAAGCATTGTGGTATTCCTTCATCTAAACAATCTAAACAATTTTTTTTAGTTTTGGATTTTTGAATTTTTTTTTTGAAATGCAAACACACAAAATAAAAACACACAAAAATCAAACAACAATAATTCGAAGAATAGAAAATCAAAATCAAAACAACTCCCCGGCAACGGCGCCAAAAACTTGTTCGTCGACGGAATTTCTATCGGTTTAGAAAACCGTCGAACGAATTTAAATTAAAAATAACTGCAAGCGCACGGTGTACGAATGTAGCATGTGGCGAATACGAGTCGATCCGTAGAGAATTGATGATTTTAAAATTCTATTCAATCAAATTAACCAAAGTTGAAAGTGTGATTAGCTAAAAATGTAAGAAACAAACAAAAACTAACAAAAGAAAAATAGATAAAAATATGAGAGTTAAATGACAATTTAGAGATAAATCCACTCTCTAGATCATATAATTCAACAATTAATGAAATTATGATCTTTTTTTTGGTCATAAGTGAGTTTAAATGATGTGTTTATCATAAGTATGGCTCATTTGTACTATTAATTAGCTCAACATAAGCCATCAAACTATAACACAACTTTTAAACCACTTACTAACTCTCATGAAAAAGACAATAAAGTTGAAAATGAAATCTATTTTAAGTATGGCCTATTAACTATTGATTAGAAATATAGACCATCAAATTTGAATTTCAAATCACTTTCTTATGCCATAATCATATTTTGATGACGAGGCATCTGTGTTAGTGATTGTTTAAGCATAGCATATTTGGTGTCAACAATATTGGCTATCAAATTCAAAGCAAAAATAACAAATTAAACCACTTCAAGCATTGTCATTAAGCACAAAAAGAGAGCTATAATTATCAAAATGTTGAAGCTACATGATTAGAGACTTCATTACCCCTAAATTGAAGGGATTAGCCTCTCATATTTGTTATCAAAACAACAAATGTAGCTAGCAACATGAAAGCAAAAGAAAAGGAAAATGAAAGCTAATGGAAAAGAGAACTACTATTCTACTTGCATGAAAAATAAAAGAAATCTACACTACAACATGAAAGGAAATAAATAAGAAAAGAAGAAAAGAGCATGTATTTAAAGTTGCATAAAAAGAAATTACAGCAAATAAAAATGGCTAAGTAGCCATGAAAAGAAAAGAGAAGCTTTCTTTTATTTTGAGCCTAAACTAATGTAAAGAGAGACTAAGAGAGGGGGAGAAGTTACATGAACATAATGGGTTATTTATACAAGCATGAAACCCTAATCCATAATTTGGGGAATGCCAAACTACCCTCTTAGGAAGTGTGGAGGCCAAGTAATCATTAGCTTCAAATAATTCTCATTAAAGTGTACATGAAGCCATTAATTCCATAAGCATGTGCATTAGCCTCTAATTTGTACATTAAGGTAGGTGGGTAGGTGGGGTCCTCCATTATCTTCACTTTGAATTATTTCCATCTTCATTTGTTCTCTTCACTCTTATGCATGCATATATCATCATGTAACCACTTGTAAAATTCACCAAATTTCCTACAAAACAACATAGAAAATTCCAAGTAAATTTTCACAATTTAATAAATGCATAAAAATGACCATTTTGCCCCTATATAAAGATGAATATGTGACAATTTCAAATAATCTGAATTTTGGTTTAAACAAGTTAAAATACCCAATATGATCATTTATTTAATTTAAATAGATTAAATATGGTGGTAAAAATATGCACATTTACGTGCACATCAAATACCCCCACACTTATCTTTATATTCGTCCTCGAATAAAGGAAAACTAAGATAAATCCATTTTCGTAGGGAGCACGATTGCATTGAGCGTATGCAACAAGCCGTTAAACCTCAGGGTGTCCCCAGTAGGACGAGTGTTGTCTCGTGAGGGTTTTCACTGGATACTACCCACAAAATCCAAATGCAGAATGAAAATATTTACAAAATGCAAGATTTACTTACAAAGAGATGAATGCAAGTTTTTGAAAATATATACAAATGAAAGATTTACTTTTAAATAGACACAAATAAGTTAAATATAAGTTTTGGTCATTATCTCGAAAAATTAAATCATTTACTTGTCAAAATTTCCAACAAAAATCAAGTTATCATAACAAATAGACAATAGTTTAACTCGTTGTTATGGTTGATAACATGGTGTAATTTGAAATGGATCCTTAGTTGATTATCAAAGTTTTTCAAAGTGGTATTTTCTTTTCTTTTCAATAACAAATCAAATCAAATATGTTAAAATAGTGCTTGGATTTCATTTGCTTACTCTCTCCATTTTTTCTTTTGAAAATTTTATTGATATCAACAATATTTACATATGCCTAACTCAGATAAACTGAGGCCAGATATATTACCCATGCACTGCCTTGCGGACTGATGTGAGGGGAATATAGAGCGTGGCGAGTGAACACACGAGTGTGAACACCTATTGACTGTAGGCGTTATTAAAAAGAATTTATATATATATATACACCTAGCTCAGATAAACTGAGGCCAGATATACCGATCATGCACTGCCTTTCGGGCTTACGTGAGAAAGGTACAGAGCATGGCGAGTGTACACACAAGTATGCACACCTGTCGACCGTAGGTGTTAATAGAAAATATTTACATATATACAAATGTTTTTTTTTCTTTTTCATATTTTTTTTCATAGAAAGAGAGAGTTTTTGCAAAATTATCTTAGCACTACTTAACTTGGAAGACAAAAAAAATGTTATATCCTTTACTTTAAATCAACCACTTTTTTTTTAAAACAAAGATTTTCGATTAGGATATATTTCATAATTATCACGTATGAATCTTCCTATATACAAGTTAAATCATTATTATTTGTAATCAAACTTCATTTTTATTTTTGTTAAGACGAATAAATTTTCAAAAATTTCAATTTAATAAACCAAAACCATATATTTATCTTATAGTGTTTCTTTAAAAATAAATTAAAATGTTTAAAAAAAATTATTTTTGGGATTTTTTTTGAGATTTTAAAAGAAAAAATAAATCATGAAAAATTAAAAATGAAGATGAGTCTCCCCCCACACTTGATTTTGACTGTGTCCCCACAATCAACCAAAGTGGAAGGAGAAAAATAAAAATAAAAACATGACCTTTATTTAAATGAAAATTAACGGTATTTACACGAGATAAGAAAGTATACCGTCAAAAAGTAAATGAAACGGTCTTCTAAAGACCGATTCATTTGTCTCGTCAAATGTGCGAGACACAGCGTAAGCACGAAAAACCAAATCGTAAAAGATTTCAAAGTTGAATGTTGCTTTGGAAAAAGGAATGTCGTTTTATTGAAAATCGTACGAGTTGTTTTATTTTCGATGATTTTTGGGGTCGATAAAACAATTGATTGAAATTCAAGTTCATTTTCACCAATTTGAAATTCAAGCTTATCATTAAAAACTTCTTCAAAATTATTGATTTCAAAATCAAAGTGGTGATTTAAATCTTCCTCGTCGGATTTTAACGACTCGTTTTCAAAAAATCCAAAGAAATCGTGTTCATTAAATTCGTCTTCCTTTGTTGGATTTTCAACAACTTCATTGCGTATCTCAAGTTCAAAATCCAAAGTTGTTGTATTCAAATTTTCGAAATCAAGAAAAGGAAGATCGAATTTTAAATTTGGTTCCACACCCTCAAAAGAATTAAAATCCAACTCAATTACCAAATTTTCAACAACTTCATTAAGATCATCATTTTCCATTTCAAAAGTTGTCATTTGAAAATCAGTGATTTGGCTAAAAGATGGATTATCGTTTGACTCGTCACACGTTGGAATTTGGTTTTGTTTTTCACGTTGTTTCATATATGTTTCAAACAACGAATCCATGTGATCATCGTAAATTTCGTTCATTTGTTCAACAAAATCCAACTTATAATTATTGACTTGAGAATTTTCGATTTGGATTTGTTGAGAACAAAAATTTTCACTCGTATCATAATCAAGATTATTCCCATTGCCAAAATTATTTGAAAAGTGGATCACATTTTCGTTTTGATTTTGAAATTCATTTTGGAGTTCAAAATTGAATTGGCATGGGTTATACTCGAAATCGTTTGAATTTTGAAGTGAATTCAAATTTTGATTATTTTGAAAACTTTGATTTGAGTTATCGCACAAATATGAATTACACAACTCATTTATCATTTGATTTTGTTGTGTAGAGATTTCAAGTAGAGTTGAAATGCTATTTTCGAGATTCAAGGGTTGGTCATCGTTTTGAAAATTTTATGGTTCAAAACTCGAATTGTTTAAAGAATAGTTGTCGTTAAAATATCCATACGAATTTGGAGTGAAATTATATGGATTATATTGATTTTCACAACTATATTCAAGTGAGTAAGGAAAAGGAAACTCAGACATTTTCAAGAATTTTTTTTTGGTTTTTTTTTATAAAAGAAAAATATTTACAAATAAAATTTATTTTTCAAAAGGGAAGTTGATTTTGTTTTGTTTTTTGGTTTTTCAAAATTTTTTTTGTTTTTGAAAAGGTTTTATATTTTTTTTTTTGGATTTTGGTTTATCTAAATTTTTTTGGATTTTTGAAATTTCAAAGGAAAAGGATTTAAAAATTTCAAGGGAAAAGGAATATTCACAATTTTTTTTAGTTTTGGATTTTTTTTTAAATATGCATGAACTAATGCAAATAAATGAATGCAAGGTTTAATTACAAATGATTTATCCTAAGTTAACCCAAAATTGAATAATTACAAATTGTCTTAAATCAACAAGATAGTTCTCGGCCAGGTAACAGGCAGGAGTTATCGGTGCACCACGAATCACCGTAGCAATGCAGCCGAAGGTTTAAGTACCTTCAGAGGAACAACCACTATAATATTTACGAATCACCGTAACATTTATAAATGGTTATTACTCTGCCGTAGCCTAGACACCAAGAAAGTAAATTGTTCAAAGAAGACAACTTGTCAAGATACAATTAAGAGCTATCGATGTCTAACCGTTATTATTAACAAATTCTAGGATGAAATGCAAAGCAGAAATTAAACGTGAATCTAACGATGCAACTACGAATGGAATTTTGGTTTTTGAATTTTTTTTATGCAAATGCAAGCAAACAACAACGCAAGACAAACAAAAACAATATATATATATACAATGCAAGGAAAATAAAGAGAAAATTATAAGTAAGCAAGCAGTTTTTTTTGGCAAGCTCAGCACGCAAGCAATTTATTTTAGCAAGCACTTCCTTTCCTTTTCTGCTTTTGCAACCTGAAAATAAAAACAAGATATATATACAGTTTTTTTTATATCGAAGAAGAAACTAAAATAAATGAAAAACAAAACAAATTCAAAACAACCCTCGTTTTTTTGGAAGAGATCTTTGTTTTTTTTTTGAATTTTTTTTTTTTTTTGAAAAGGAAACTTAAAAGTATATATATATCAAGAAAATAAAACAAGTGGAAAACAAAACAATTGAAAACTAGATATATACAGTGTTTTTTTTTTGAATTGGACTAAAAACAATTTAATAAAACAAAATTAAAACAAACAAAAGAAAATAAAGTAAAAAAAATATTCACTCACTAACTTATAACCCACCCGCACCCAGCCCGGTTTGAAACCAAAACCCACCGCCTAATTAAAATCACTTGCTACACAAACTACCCCAGAGAAATCAATTCGCACTAGAATATAAGATTAAAATCACAAATAAACAATTTCGTGACCAAATTCGTGACAGATTAACACTTGCAATCGAACTGCAGCATGGTGATAATCAAAACAAGTTCTCTCAAATTCCTAGTCGAGGTCAAATTGCGGCGTGAGGTGTTCGATTGCAGCAAGTTAGGTTGCGGTTTTGAGGAGGAGTGTTGCATGTTTGCTCGCGATTGCGGAAGTGATAGTGGATGTAGTCGATGAGCAGTGGATGTTTGATGGATGGCAGACAGGTTGTATTATGTAGCAAGATGGTGGTTTGTTTTGTTGTAGTCGATTGGAAAACTTGTGAATGCAGAAAATAGAAATTGGAACTGGAATTGGAAATAGTCGATTGTATTGGCAAAAGTGATGTGATTCGAGTTGTTGTCAGTTGATGTTAAGTTGATTGGTATTGTGACAGGATATTTTATGTAGTGAAGTATTGAAGGAGGATGTAATGAAGTATTGAAGTGTCCAGGCAATAGTTTTCTCGAGGATTGCCGATGTCAGATGTTAGTTTGTGGTAGCTGGTGAGATGCAGAGGTACTGGCAGAGATGGTTAGTAGCAGTTTGGTCAGTGTTGTGAGAAGTGGGCTTGCTACTGAGGTGGCCGCTGTTGGGTTTGGGATCTCTGGTGGTGAGTCTCTGGTGATGTTTGGATGTAGAGGAGTTGGTAGTTGAGGTAGAAATGGGGCTGAGGATGAAACAGTGGAATGTTGTTTGCTTGCAAATGTAGAGGAGTGGAGTGTTAAGGCAACTGATGTTGTTTGGTAAGAAGGTGATGGCAAGTTAAAGTCTGAAAGCAAGTTGAATGTGAAAGCAGCTGCAGAGTATGTATGATAGATGTAGTGAATGGTAGATGCAATGATATGGGTTGGGTCAGGCAAGTGATTGTGGAGGAAGTTGATTTTCTTGAGGAAGATGATGAATGAAGTGCTGTTGTAAATGCAGAGAAGTCGTGGAATGGGAGTAGTAAGCGTTGACACTTGTGGTTTCAATTTGGTGGAGTGTGAAGTTGTACAGCTGCTTGAAGTGGTTTGTCGTTCGAACTGTGTGGTTGAAGTTGGAATGGTCGTTGAAGCAGAGGTTGACAGGGAGAAGTTGGCTTCGGTAGACCGGAGTTGTGTATGTAGTTTGTATGTAGAGGGAGGAAGATTGATTCTGGCACAGTGTAGTGAAGTGGTATGCTCTGTAGTGGTCGAATGCTTTGGTATATATGCTTTTGATATGATGTTGGCAGTTTATGATGGTTGGAAGACTGTTGTGGTTTGTATGAAATGTGAAGTATTGGGCTGCAGTTGTTTGACAGTGTGAAGTATTTGGCAATGTGGAGAGTGCTTGATGGTATAGGGAGATGGTTGAGTTGGAATGTGATCTGATGACAGAGGTTGTTAAGGTGGATGCACTGTTGTAAGAATGAGAAGGCAGTGAGAATGATGAAGTTGAAAAGGGGATGAAGTGTTGTTTTTGGTGGGATGAACTGTGGTGAGGAGATGGTATGAACTGTGGAGTTTCTTCTTGTAGAAGTGCTTGTGGATGTAGATGGTTGCCTGGTCAGTTGTGTTGATAGGAGGATGTGTAGTTGAATGGTGCAGTGATATGTGGTTTGTCAGTGAATGGTGATGAAGTTGTGGATAGTAATGATGATCAAGAGAAGGTGAAGTGGTTTGAAGAAAGTGTATGTGATGAAGGGGTAGTTTGCAGTGAGGAACTGACAGTGGCAATTGGGGTGGTGGAGAGGGGTAATGTGCAGGCGATTAGTGGCTGATTGTCCAGGTGGTTTTGATATGCAAAAGACGTGGGCAGTAATTGAAAACAAAAACAGTGTACATGTGAATAGAAGCAAAAGTGAAATGAAATTTGACAGTTTTGGGTATGAAATGCACTCTAATATGCACACTATAATTGTGAAGTAAAAGCTCAAAATAACGCAGAGAACCGAGAATATTAACTGCAAAGAGCTTATGAATTTGAACACAATGCACTGTTCATTAATCAGAGAAATGGACAACAAATGCAATGCAAAAAATTTCTTTTGTTTTTTTTAAATGGCAATGCAAATAGAAAACAAATAGAACAGCTAGACTTACACAAATCAAATACACACAAAACAAACACACATTTTTTTTTTGTTAAAATGCAAACACACAAAATAAAAACACACAAAAATCAAACAACAATAATTCGAAGAATAGAAAATCAAAATCAAAACAAGTCCCCGGCAATGGCGGCAAAAACTTGTTCGTCGACGAAATTTCTATCGGTTTAGAAAACCGTCGAACGAATTTAAATTAAAAATAACCGCAAGCGCACGGTGTACGAATGTAGTACGTGGCGAATACGGGTCGATCCGCAGGGAATTGATGATTTTAAAATTCTATTCAATCAAATTAACCAAAGTTGAAAGTGTGATTAGCTAAAAATGTAAGAAACTAACAAAAGAAAAATAGATAAAAATATGAGAGTTAAATGACAATTTAGAGATAAATCCACTCTCTAGATCATATAATTCAACAATTAATGAAATTATGATCTCTTTTTTTGGTCATAAGTGAGTTTAAATGATGTGTTTATCATAAGTATGGCTCATTTGTACTATTAATTAGCTCAACATAAGCCATCAAACTATAACACAACTTTTAAACCACTTACTAACTCTCACGAAAATGACAATAAAGTTGAAAATGAAATCTATTTTAAGTATGGCCTATTAACTATTGATTAGAAATATAGACCATCAAATTTGAATTTCAAATCACTTTCTTATGCCATAATCATATTTTGATGAAGAGGCATTTGTGTTAGTGATTGTTTAAGCATAGCATATTTGGTGTCAACAATATAGGCTATCAAATTCAAAGCAAAAACAACAAATTAAACCACTTCAAGCATTGTCATTAAGCACAAAAAGAGAGCTATAATTATCAAAATGTTGAAGCTACATGATTAGAGGCTTCATTACCCCTAAATTGAAGGGATTAGCCTCTCATATTTGTTATCAAAACAACAAATGTAGCTAGCAACATGAAAGCAAAAGAAAAGGAAAATGAAAGCTAATGGAAAAGAGAACTACTATTCTACTTGCATGAAAAATAAAAGAAATCTACACTACAACATGAAAGGAAATAAACAAGAAAAGAAGAAAAGAGCATGTATTTAAAGTTGCATAAAAAGAAATTACATCAAATAAAAATGGCTAAGTAACCATGAAAAGAAAAGAGAAGCTTTCTTTTATTTTGAGCCTAAACTAATGTAAAGAGAGACTAAGAGAGGGGGAGAAGTTACATGAACATAATGGGTTATTTATACAAGCATGAAACCCTAATCCATAATTTGAGGAATGCCCAAACTACCCTCTTAGGAAGTGTGGAGGCCAAGTAATCATTAGCTTCAAATAATCCTCATTTAAGTGTACATGAAGCCATTAATTCCATAAGCATGTGCATTAGCCTCTAATTTGTACATTAAGGTAGGTGGGTAGGTGGGGTCCTCCATTATCTTCACTTTGAATTATTTCCATCTTCATTTGTTCTCTTCACTCTTATGCATGCATATATCATCATGTAACCACTTGTAAAATTCACCAAATTTCCTACAAAACAACATAGAAAATTCCAAGTAAATTTTCACAATTTAATAAATGCATAAAAATGACCATTTTGCCCCTATATGAAGATGAATATGTGACAATTTCAAATAATCTGAATTTTGGTTTAAACAAGTTAAAATACCCAATATGATCATTTATTTAATTTAAATAGATTAAATATGGTGGTAAAAATATGCACATTTACGTGCACATCAGGTATGCACTTATCGGCCACCTTTAAGTTGAATCTACCCAGCTCTGCGACCTTCTCGTTCAAGCTTTGCATTTCTCTCCTTGTTTTGTAGCAGTAACCTCTATTAATGCTTTAATGTATTTCGGGTTAGCTTCAATCCCCTTGAGTCTACTATAAAACCTAAAAACTTTTGCAATGCGACTCCAGAAGAGCAATCGATGGATTGAGCTTTATTCCGTACTTCTGAAGTACCTCGAACATTTCAAAGAGACTGCCCGTGTATCAATCATTGTGATTTCACAAGCGTGTCATCCACATCGACCTCCATAGTTTGCTTAATCTGATCTTTAAACATTTTGTTCGTCAGTCACCGGTAAGTAGCTCCAGCTTTCTTCAGATCAAACAACATGACTCAATAAATACATTCCCAAATTGGTCAATCCACGGTAAGGGGAAGCAGTTTTTTGGGCATGCTTTATTCAAGTCGGAATATTCAATGCATGTCCTCCATTTCTTGTTCGCCCTCTTAACCACTGCAGGATTGGATACCCATTCTGGGTATAGTGCGTCACGGATGAAGCCATTTGCCATCAACTTAACGACTTATTTCAATGAAGCAAATCTTTCTGGTTCCATACTATATCTCCTTTGTTTCATAGGAGGGTATCCTGGATCTACATTCAACGAGGGGCACACTATTCCAGCCAAACCACACATATCAAAATGCATCCAAACAAACATGTCGTTGGGCCAAAAATTAGCGCAACACCCTCAAATGAAGAGATATCCAGTTAAACTGTAAAATAAAGAAAAACATGAGAATTTTTATAATGGTTTGGCAAATCTGAGGTCTACGTCCACTTCTATCTTATTACAGAGATTGTTTATCGCAAATGCAAGGATTTATGGTTCTAACAGCCTAAAACAGCATAAAGTAGCTTCCATTATGACATGGACATGGACACATAGAAAGAGAGAGCGTGAACAGGATGAATCACCAAAAGTCCTTTTTGACTTGCCATATGCTTGCTATATATAGAAAAATCGCCTATCGAAGTCGTTGAATCATGAAATATAAGATCGACTTCAGATCTAATGAAATAGGCAGGAAGATGAAGTCTCCAAAGCAATAGAATCATATCGGCACCGATCAAAATTGATCGGCACCGATCTGATTAATTGATTGCAAATTGTGTTGTTTTCTTTTACTTGGTCTTCTAGCTTCGATCCATTAAGCTACGAGAACTTTTCCTTAGAAATTAATTCATTGTCGAGAGGTTTTGACACCTTTTGTAGTTGTCCTTTTCTTCAAAGCTCTTTGGAGTTGTTCACCTACTCCTTTAGAAATGGACCCCAGGACGACCACTCTAGCCAACCATCTGTAGGTCATAGTTTCAAAGTCAACTATAGTGCTCAAAATAAGGTCAGTACTAACCTGATAGTGTCGGCACCAAGCTATTACTTAGCCTATGGGCACTCTAACATTCCGAAGCCTATTCCACCATCCATCTAATTGTGCCTTCAAATCCTTAATCCACTTCATCTTCATCCCGACATACAGATCTATTTGAAAGCTGCTTGGTCTAAAAGTCAGATAACACTTTCCCTTCAAAGTACACTTCTATTGAAAACAAAGCATGCTTTGGATCAAAACAAGTGCATACCATTATCCATATAAGCCCATTGATCATCAAGAGTTGCTTTAATGTGTCATCTCCATTCCAAGGGACATCTGTTCTAGTGTTTTAAATAGTAGTACCACTCTCCGTGCAAAGTTCAAGATCTACACTCTGAAGATCGTTCCACATTGTAGACAGGAACGCACCACTTTTGTTTTCCTCTTCCTCTCATTATTCATCCATTCTAAGTCCAAAATTCAAGTTGGTACCATCTAATAAGTTGGTACCAATCTTTTTTACCGAGTCACCAAATTCAGTTTTCCATTATAACTCCATGTTTAGGAAATATTTCCACATGCTTTCGTTTTTCTTGCCAGTGACCTCTCATCCCGAATTGCTGCGACCTAAATCCTTTAACTGCCACTACTCGACGCTGACCATCCAAGGCCACTGCTGTCACCTCCAAGCTGTGGCTACCTCTATATCTACCTTTCAATCACCCTTGTTTTCTCGAAAGAAGTCGATCTGATCTCTCTTTAAGTCTAGATCCAGTTTGAATAATTTAATATTGGTGCCTGTTGATAGTGATAGTGATGTTGTGGTAATACCACGATGTTCGTAGGGTCACCGCTAGCCATGTTAGTGGTTGCTACCAGCCGTGAGTTGGTCGGGGTTTCAAACATCGATAAAATTTTCACCAAGGCGTCAACTACGACATGACCTAGAACTTCTCAAGGTCTGATTGAGGCTTGTCCCAAAGCAAGTGCTCATGGGCCATAGCCAAATAATGACTTATAGTCATTCCTCATCCTACTTTAGGTCAACTTCGATGCCTTGCCCACCTTGCCATGGTCTTATGCCTTAACAATCTTAAGTGCTTGAATTGGCCTACACTAAAGCCTTGGTTGAGAATGTGTCATCATTTGAACTCAAACGAAATGGTTTTCCCTTGAAAATGGTTACGTAATACGTATTCCATTCAAACAATTCCATTGCATGGAATTTTCAGTCATTGCACTTCCTATGTTTTTGCAAAAGAATGCTCCACATCGCTATGGATAGCAGTTCGGTTATCGATTATCTGATGATAACGAGTATGATCCATCATGCAGTTCCATCATGTGACGAGGCTTGTTTTCTAGCAGGAGCAGACTATGTACATAATGGTTTGTTCATTGCATATGGGACATATGACACACATTATATAGATTGACACATCCAATTGCCCCAGTCAACGTTCATAATCTGATTGGCCAACACACGTCGACACCTATTGGATTCTGAGTGCCAACCACACAGGTTCACATTTAGAATATAATTTAAAAATAAAACATACCATATCGTGTTCAGTATCAAACTTTCCTATCTAGAATGATGCAATATTCACCTAGATTCAGCATTGGCTTTAGGTCGTCAACTCCTCATGAAGCCTAGTCCACCAAGGCTCAAGCTTCTACGACCATGCCCTTTGGAACTAGATGTTAAATTATAGCCAACATGTAGCTGTAGGGATGGTAGTTCCAGAAGCTCCATTCCATAACCAACCTCCTCCTCTGAATGAATAAGTTGGCTTAGGATTTCTAGATGATCCTCCTAAACAAATGTCAACAATTCAATTTCCAAGCCATTCCAAACCAAATGTTTTCAACATGGAGTACATGAGAGTGACATGCTACTCCTAATAGTTAAATAGCAGGAACATAATCCTCCACTGGGTTACATAGCTTGCAACAAATACATGTGCCAAGGTGGAATTGTACTGCCATTCAATCCATTCCTCCATATGTTCCCCCAGGAGCTTGGGCTAGCTCCTACTCAAGTCCACCCCAATGGTCATGCCTTGTTGAGCTCCTTGTATGTCTTATTCATGAACCAGTTTCAATTGCCTCTGCACTTTAGAGAGCTAACACACCTTTTGGGCTTTGAACAATGGAGTGAGTTGCACTCTTTTATGATTATAAAAGCTTATGTTAATGCATAGTGATTGAGTCCCTTCACAAAAAGTGATCATACTTCAAGAATGGGTATTTCTTCATTTGATGTCCGTACGGCTTCAACCAGCTTTGGCTGTCCAGTAAAAAGACTTCTTCCTTTCTAGTATTCCCATACATTGAACCTTAATGTCCAAGCATCTAACTCCTTTCCTACTCTCTTCATTGATATTCCTAGTTAAGACAAGAGAAAAGTGCACTCTGAAACTCTTTAGACCCTCAAAAGAGTCAGTATTCGCTTTTGCACCACCGCTTGCTTATTGACGAATGAGAATCTTCGTCGATGCATCCTTTAACATCCTGAACGGTTTTCCATTCCAGCTAAAGTTCCACTAAGATGTTTCAGGGTTTCTACCAAGTCTTTTGCATCTATTTGCAGCTCCAGGAAGATACCTAAGGGATGTTAGAGGCTTGTCAAGCACGGCGAACGTTAGTGAAACTTGTGATAGGACAGTGGAAGCAAATATAACAGTTGAAGTACAATGGGAAGGAGAATAATTTGTTGTGATAGAGACAATACATTAGGGAGGAGAAGGAATAAGAGGAGGAGAGAAGTGAAGAAAGAAGAAGAAGGCGATGAATAGGACAATGATGATGAGGACTTTGATCAATGAGGAAATGAGTCGTATAGAGAGACGTCTCCAAAAGGCACCGAAATTCATGTTCCATAATGTCTAAAGCGAATAGTCATCTAGACTTCCCAATAGTCTATAGAATCGAGTGTGATGCCAATACTTGAGGTAATTCCTCCAGTTAGTTACTCAGAGAACATTTTTGACTCATTGAGTGATCTGGAAATTCTTATTGGCGATCTTCTTAAGTAGTGCTCTCCTAGATTCAGCTTTCCATCCGAGGGAACCCTAGTCGAGAAAGGTGAGACTCTATTTTTATTATCTTCCGAACACGGTCCATAGAGTACCCAGGGCAACACTTGCACTCTGTTAGAACCTTGTTTTTGGATGTTTTGATCATGACAACTATATAAGTATATATTATATGAACCAACCATATTTGCAGAAGAAGATATTGTTCTACTCGACAATAGATTGAAGACCAAGAATTCAAGAGAAGTTTCAAATTTTATAAATGGTTTGTCTATAGTCTAGTCTAGTAGTTAATCATTGTTAAAATCTCTCCTAGGTGGTATATGCATGCACACATGGTTTTAAATTTAATTCAAATCATATACATACTATAAAAATTATTTATATTAAGTTCATAACCAAAAACTTTTAGAAAGAAATAAACATAGCAGAAAACAACAAATTCATTCGACTGAATAGGTGCTCTTAGTCGACTGAAACATGCACACATGCACAAGTGCATTTGAAGGTTCGGTCGACTGAACCACCCCATTTAGTCGACTGAACCAAGTGTCTTTTCAAAAATAAAATTTTAAATTCGAATTTTAAATATACAGAAGACTGAAATTCTTACCTTAGTCGACTGAATATTCATAACGGCTATTTTTCTGAACGGTCACCACTTTTTAATGAACATAAATAACCCTCGATTCAAGAGTTATTTCCGTATCTTTTGGCCATAACTTTTCATGAACAAATACATCTTTTAAACTTTATATATAGCCTTGAATTCGGTTGTTTCAATAACTTAATTCTCAGATTCAATTCTAATATTCTTGCTATCTAAAATTTTGCCATTTGCTTTCAAATCTATTTCAAATCACTTGCACATTCAAGCACAAATTTATTTGTGATTAAAATAACTACAAATATTCACGAACAACACCATATACCACAAAGGAGAAGATTATAGGAAGGGTGTACTTTAAAGACTTATCTGTACTATCAAAAGAGAACAATCAGTCAAGAAAACTTTATGTATTGTTGAAGTCCTGTTCGGTTGCTTAGGCGGTAGAAGTCCTATTCGGTTGTCTAGGTGGTAGAATTCCTGTTCGATTGCTCAGGTGGTGTAATACATGTTCATCAGGGTTAAGTGAGGGTTGATAGTAGAATTCCAAAAGGAGTCTGGGACTGGACGTAGAATGAGAGTTCGAACAAGTATAAAAATACCTGATGCCATTTACTTTACCGTTTACTTTTTATATTCATATTCCGCACTAGTAGATAACTTAGATTATATTCCATATTATGATCCATAACATCACTTTCATTTGGTATCAGAGCAAGGCCATCATATAACCATAACACCGTTATTTGATACACAGTTAATATGGAAACTAGCACTAACATAAGTTTTGTTGAAGGTCAATCCACTTCACGACCACCACTATTTAATGGTTTGAATTACAATTATTGGTCAACTCGAATGAGAATTTTTATGCAAGCAAATGGATATGATACTTGGAATATCACTCAAAGTGAATACACTATACCCACTACACCATTTGCAGAATGGTCAAATACACAAAAGATAGATGCTACATCGAATGCAAAAGCTATGAATATGTTATTTTGTGCCTTAGACAAAAAAAGAATTTAATAGAGTTAGCATGTGTACAATTGCTTATAAAATTTGGAGAACTCTTAAAATCACACATGAAGGAACTAACAAAGTTAAACAAAGAAAATTTTCTGTGCTTAAAAATCAGTTCCAGAATTTCAGAATGAGACCTGATGAAACTATAAATGACATGTATTCTAGATTTCAAGACATACATCATTCACTATTGGCATTAAGAGAAATTTTTTTAGATTTTGATATTGTTTCTAAAATTCTAAAGTCTTTAACGGATGAATGGAAACAAAAAATTTTAGCTATAGAAAAAGCTAACGACATTTCTACCATCAAACCTGAAGAGTTAATTGGAAATCTCATGTCATATGAAGTGAACTTGCAGGCTAAACGAGATCAAGCACAAGATAAAAGGAATATCGCATTCAAAGCTGAACAAGAGGATTCAGATTCATATGAAGATGACATGGAATTGATCGCAAAGAATTTCAAAAGGTTTTTAAAATTCAAAAAGAACAAGAATTTTGGAAATAATAGGAAGGACAATTTCAGTAAATTGCCAGTCTCAAATCTTGAATGCTACGAATGTCATAAGAAGGGCCACATAAAGATAAATTGTCCTGATAGAAAGAAAGATGGATTCAAGAATAAGAAGGACGAGTACAAAAAGAAGCAGACATTCTCGGTTACATGGGATGATTCAGAATCGTCTTCATCATTAGACAGTGACACAAACAACGATTCTGAACAAGCTAACGTCTGCTTTATGGCTTCAACCAACGATATAAGTTGTAACGACCTAGAATTTCGGTCATTCAAAATTCGGATATTAAATTGATT
The DNA here is from genome assembly GCA_030737815.1 of Allium fistulosum. Taxonomy (NCBI): domain Eukaryota; kingdom Viridiplantae; phylum Streptophyta; class Magnoliopsida; order Asparagales; family Amaryllidaceae; genus Allium; species Allium fistulosum. The sequence goes on along the minus strand of CM060902.1, from coordinate 197,630,474 downwards.
TTAAATATTCACAAGTTAATTTTATAAGTTGTATAACTTATAATTCAAATATAATAATTTATTTGGATAATTAAATAGTTAATTTAATATTTGAAATTATGGAAATAATTGAGATTTGAATTTAATATGAATGGAAATGATTTATAAATTTGAATTAAATTCAATATGAATTAGAATGATGTTAGTAAACTTTTGAAATTGAACTAAAAGTAAATTTATAGAAATTGGATATTTTAATATTTAATTAACGTGTAAAAATAGTCATTTTTGACACTATCACAGATTTCGACGAAACTAGTTTCATCGGATGCGTAATGTTATATTATTATAGGATTTCAAATTTTGTGTCGATCGGACTTACGGTTTGGTCGTGCGAAGCTGAAACGCGTAAAAATTTATTTAAGTAAATTTTAATTAAAATAATTCGATTCGAAAACCTATCTTCCAAATACGATGGAATTGGATCTCGATATATATTCCATTGTGTTCGAAATAAGGGTAAAACATTATAAACGACTGGCGGCACGCTTAGTTTGAAGTTCGGAATTATTTCGGGTGAATAGTGCACGAATAATTTTCTATATAAGAACCTCATTATCACTAATTTTGCAAAAACCCTAGTTTTCTAGGTTTAGCCACCATTTATAGTAGTGAGGGGGGAGAGGAGTTCTCAAACCCGACTCAAGGCCTAGTAGATCTATTCCTGCTACCTTACTTACTACCCTGGGGGTGGTTGAGTTGAAGAAGCTATGACAGAACAAGCTGTTACAGAAATCAGCAGCTATTGAACCCCATCTGTTGATTTCGCTAGCCAGAAATGTTCGATCTTTCTCCCTCGATTATCTCCACATCCATGCACAATTAAGGAAAACTTCCAACTGCAAAAAATGTCAAGCTCGTCGAGTACTACAAGGTCAACAGCTGTAATCTGATTTGGAGCATCCTGGTAACCGCTAGGGCCTCGCGTTGTGGCTGCGTTCGAGGGGAGATTGCAAGCATAGGAGATGATCGAAGGGGCACGGCCTTTGGGCGTTGATGGAGTGGTGGACGAGCTTCGAAGTGGTGGTCCTCGGTCATCTTCTAGGGCACAATGGTGGGAGCAACGTTGAAGGGATCGAACATGTGGTGGGTTCGAATTATACCTGGAGCGAACGTAGAAGAAGGAACGGGCGGCTGGATCTGAAATGTTGAAAGCAACGGCCGTGATTAAAGGTTTTAAAAAAATAAAATAAAAAGTGTAAATTAATTATAATTTAATTCATGCGATCTTATAAATGCTATAACTTCTTCATACGAGGTCAAAATCGGACGAAACGAATTGCATTGGGTTCGTATTCGCAAACACTACACGATGGGGCTAGATTGGATGGATTCGGAGTTGCTAGGAATTTTGAGTAAAATTAAACGTCAGTTTAATTTTATTCGGAATAAATCCCTGCAACAACGACTGGAAGCAAAGTGAGTAAAACTCACTCTTTCTGACTCGCTTATATTTTTATATAAGTGAGAATAAATTAATTTTGTGCTGTTTGATGATTGTTTGGATGTTATGCTATAGTAGTTAGTAGTTGGATATATTCCTGCCTATTGGAACAAATGAGACCCTATATGTTCCTGTGTATGAGCGGATGACCCTTTGTATGCGCGTCTGCCTCGAAGAAGACATTGTACATATATTCTCATATGCATATTTGTTGCAGGTTACAAGTTGGAGGGATCCAACTGGATTCCTCACCACTATTGTTTATTTTATTTACGTATATATGTATATATGCTGTAACGTGTGATATTTTATGTAGGGGGACAGGTTGGGGGAATCCAACAGGATTCCTCACTATTGTTTGATTTTGCCATACACATAGTGTTATATATATATGTATGTATGTATGTATGTATGTATGTATCATATTATGTTCGATGTGATGGATGCCATATTTGTTGAATTGATTGTTTATCCCTTATTTAGTGCTTTAGCATATTTTCAATATTTTGAAAGGCTATAAAAGTGATTTGGGTTTAAAAGTGATTTTTAATGATTTCAAAATATTTATGCTTATAATTATTTGTGAATTATGAAAAGGAGTTTATTTAAATTTAAATGGAATGTATGGTTTTTATTTGTTTTAAATTTAGAGTTTTTATGAAATATTTGTAAATTAGATTTGTAAGTTGATTTTTAAATTATGGATTTATAATAGTAACATTTTTATAAATTAAGTAATTGATATCGGTAAATATAGTTTTATAAATATTTATGAAATCAAAATTAATAAAATTTGAATATATGAACATCTTGTGATTAGAATCGCACAGTTTGACTATAAGATGTTTCATAAAAATAAGTGATAAGTGGGAAATTAGTTGAAACCTGATATTATATTTAGGTAAGATAATTAAATGCCTATTTATAAATATTTATCAAGAAATGATAATGTTTATTTATTATCATTGATTGATTGGATTTATTTGATATGAAACTTGAAGTACAAATACCTTGTGAATTCATTTTCATGATTTGACTATAAGGTATTTGATAATAATAATGTGTAAGGTTAAGAATGTAGTTATGAGCATGTTTTACAAATTCACGATTTCGGACAGTGAATAATCCTTTCAATTGAATTTTTATAAAGGGATTACATTCACGATTTTGGACAGTAAATAATCCTTTAAAATAAATGTGTGGTAGCAATATATCTAAATGGAGTTTAAATGATTTATGAATATGCTTATTTCGTTGAGATAAGTATATTGAAATATTTGCAATTATTGAATATTTGTGAATTTTGTGAGTATGTATCTTTTTATAGATATTTTGGAATATATATATATGAAAAGTGATTTGATTTATAAGAATTATAAAAAGGGCCTTGTTAACCCGCCTTTTGGCAAGGCCATGGACAGGCGGATTTAACTAAAATCAACAGTGTTACTTGGCTACAAGATGATAGTTGCAGAAAATATGATCGGGCTCGAAAGAGTATCGAGTTAGGAAAGGATTGGAGGTATGAAGGCTAGTATGGCTCGGTCAAGGGTGGAAAGTCATGAGTGGCTCGGCTTGAGTGGGTCGGTAGATGTGGCTCGGTGGTGATCTGTTTAGTCATTTCTGGTTCGTCAATTCCGGTTCGTCATTTCTGGTTTGTCAATTCTGGGTCGTCATTTCTGGGTCGTCAATTCTGGTTCGTCATTTCTGGTTCGTCATTTCTGGTTCGTCATTTCTGGGTCGTCATTTCTGGTTCGTCATTTCTGGATCGTCATTTCTGGTTCGTCATTTCTGGTTCTTCATTTCTGGTTCGCCATTTCTGGATCGTCATTTCTGGATCGTCGTTTCTGGATCGTCATTTCTGGATCGTCATTTCTGGTTCGTCATTTCTGGGTTGTCATTTCTGGTTCGTCATTTCTGGATCGTCATTTCTGGTTCGTCATTTCTGGATCGTCATTTCTGGTTCGTCATTTTTGGTTCGTCATTTCTGGTTCGTCATTTCTGGATCGCCATTTCTGGTTCGCCATTTCTGGTTCGCCATTTCTGGTTCGCCATTTCTGGTTCGTCATTTCTGGATCGCCATTTCTGGTTCTTCATTTCTGGTTCGCCATTTCTGGTTCGTCATTTCTGGTTCGTTATTTCTGGTTCGTCATTTCTGGATCGTCATTTCTGTATCGTCATTTCTGGATCAGCATTGGTGTTGATGGGGCAGTGGAACAGGAGCAGCCACCGCCTACCTTGAACGATAATGGTGCAAGGCCTAGGAATGGTGGTCGGTTGGTCATCAACTAATCGTGATGGTTTGGAATAAGTAGCAAACTCTAAGCAGACGGCTGAGTCACTTACTCATGTACGGGGACGGAGACAACCCCTTGGCATGCTCTGAGATGATGATAAACCGTGCCGCCCTGGTTTGTGAAATCTGTTTTTTTTTCTTTTTGGATTGGACACTTTCCTTTTCTGGTTTGGTTTTGGAGTTTGGTTTGGACGTTTTCCTTTTGGTTTAGACTTTTGATATGGGTTTATGGTTTTCTGGTTTGAATCCGGATTTCGGATTAGATTTTGATTGACCTTTTTTCTAGTTTTTGGCTAAAAGGTCGGCGAGCATGGACTATGCTCGGCAAGGGTCCAGAGCGACCAGGATTCGGCCTAGGACTTAGGCCCCATATTATCTATTAGTTACAATTTTAGGTCGTCGAGTGTGGACTGTGCTCGGCAAAGGTCCGGAGCGACCAGGATTCGGCTTAGGACTTAAGCCCTGACATTACTCAGTGTTTGGGAACACTGAACCAAGAATACTATGGCATTACTTAACACAGGTCGTCGAGTGTGAAGTGCGCTTGGCAAGAACCCAGAGAGGTTATGGATTCGGATTTTGGCTTTGATTGGCTATGGATAACATATGGACTTTGGATGACGGATCAAAAGCTATTCAAAACACGCCTTCCTACCGCAAAGCATGTTTTGGGGGGCAAATGTTAACCCGCCTTTTGGAAAGGCCATGGACATGCGGATTTAACTAAAATCAACATTGTTACCTGGCTACAAGATGATAGTTGCAGAAAATATGATCGGGCTCGAACGAGTATCGAGTTAGGAAAGGATTGGAGGTATGAAGGCTAGTATGGCTCGGTCAAGGGTGGAAAGCCACGAGTGGCTCAGCCTGAGTGGGTCGGTAGATGTGGCTCGATGGTGATCTATTTAGTCATTTCTGGTTCGTCAATTCTGGTTCGTCATTTCTGGTGGTTCGTCAATTCTGGTTCGTCATTTCTGGTGGTTCGTCATTTCTGGTTCGTCATTTCTGGGTCGTCATTTCTGGTTCGTCATTTCTGGTTCGTCATTTCTGGGTCGTCATTTCTAGTTCGTCATTTCTGGTTCGTCATTTCTGGTTCGTCATTTCTGGATCGTCATTTCTGGATCGTCATTTCTGGATCGTCATTTCTGGTTCGCCATTTCTGGTTCGCCATTTCTGGTTCGCCATTTCTAGTTCGTCATTTCTGGATCGTCATTTCTGGATCGCCATTTCTAGATCGCCATTTCTGGTTCGTCATTTCTGGATCGTCATTTCTGTATCGTCATTTCTGGATCGGCATTGGTGTTGATGGGTCCGGATCATTCAAGAAGCCCAGTAACTCAGGTTTTGCCTATAAATACAGCAAGCGGGGCTTCAGAAAATGGATCTTCATTCGGTTTCCCTTCTTCTTCCTCATTAAGGCTACTCTGCCATAAGTGTTTTGAAAACTCCGGATTGTAACAGTAATTGATTCTCAGATCAATAAAAAGGAAATTTTTGGAGTGGACGTAGGCCAGAGTTAGCCGAACCACTATAAATCCACTGTTTTTCTGCTTTCTTTTTAATTTTTACTGCTCTTCATATTTAAACTCTCTACATACACTCTATCGGTTACCTGTGATTGTTAGTTGGTGCTTTCATTTACGTTTGGGTGTTAGTGACCAATTTTGGCGCTAACAGGCCTAATAATTACTTTAGTACTAGATTATGCCTATTGGCAAAGTTTCGGTTCCTTGACTTGATGTGGAAACTGATTAGTTGTGCACTTATCACGTGGCCAATTGTGTAGACTTGATTATCATTTGTGTTGAGGATGTTGATTCATGTAGTGCAGAGTATTACTCCAATCTATCGAGCTTCCTTCTTGGCCGAAGGATAGCAAGTTGAAAATTGGAACCGTGATAAGTCTACAAGACTTGGTTTCTGTATGAGGTTAAGAGCCACTTTTCGATATTGGTGCGGAGAGACCGGGATCGGATTTATCCGAAAACCACTTCAGACCAATGTATGCGTTCGGAAGTGCAGGTTACTGATGATGATTTATGAAGACCGAGGATCTTCATAGCGTGAGGACTGCTTGTTGACATGCTCTGGGTCGCTCCTACTATAGAGTTATTTATAGAAGTGGTCTCCTCATTGTGGAGATTTTTCGAATTGCAAGGACTACTCGCTACTAGTGGTAGTAGGAGAGTGCCTTCGGTTTCGTTTAGTCCCAGAACGAACTTGTATGGACGTGTCTGACATTGTATTCTAAATCACATTTGAGTGGTTTTTATAAACATATATCCGTCGGTGGTAGAGAAGGCAATTTCTCTTAGCTTAACACCCTTTCCCGAGACATACGAGCTCAGGAAGTTATACTTTTCTAGAAATCAGTTGTGTGACGTGGAATGACAATGTGGGTTTCGGAGATGTGATATGTGAAAGGTAATCGTAGCCTCACGAGCCTCACACCTCGGTTATGATGGGATTCTATGTGGTCAGATGTATGCTCGCATTTCGGATAGTAGTTATTTAGGTTATCAGATGTTCTAAGCCCTAGGTACCAGATACGTCTGGGCCTCATGGCGGGGATGCGCGAAGTCTGAGTCCTTGAATGTTATTCGCAGATTGAATCCTCTTTTAGCCATTTGTGTTGTTGTATAACGGCCTCTAAGTCTTGGACATAAGCCGTGGATATAGACCGATCTTTCCACTAGTTTCATGTCATGTTGGAAATCCAATTCCAATACGTGCCTACCATTTTGTTTTGTATAGCCTAAAATGATTAGGCCCGGAATTTAATAATGGTATTTCGGATATTTGCTATTATTTGTGAAATAGATGCTATTATAATATAGAATGATTTGATATAAAGTGTTTTGGTTATCGTAAGGTAAAAATATGTTCGTGTTTATGTGTGGGCGTGTCTTATGAGATACTTTTGTTTTGAAAAGAAAAGTTTTGGTAATTTAATAAATTCAGTTGAGTGTGTTTTCTCTCACTGGTTTACCAAACTGATCTGGGCGTTCTTCCCTTTCAATGCTCGGGTCAACCCGAGTATATTTTCAGGTTTAGAGTTGGTGTTTTTGAGCTTCAGCAGGAGCGCTTGAAGTCTTCATGTCGTATACACGTATCTGTGTATTTTCCGCTGCATTATTGTTTATATTATCAGCAATTGTAAGGACATGTTATTATAACTATCCAGGCTGATGATTAGTGATTGATCGTTGAACTCTGATGGATGTATGTATATGATATTATAGTTTCTGTTTTGTAAAGATCATTGAAATGATATTATATGTTTTCCGCTGCGATGTGAGATTTTGTATTGTTTTTTTGGTTCTCTCTTCTCTCTTTCTTCTCATCTCTTCTTCTCTCTTCTTTTCTTTCTTATGACTTTCCGTCATTCTGTGCTTTTTGGGTCGGACATGTGTTGTTTATTGTCGATTCAAGGGTACAGATTTGCGAATCATCACACGTGGTATCAGAGCTTAGGTTTAGTATATTCCTAGGCTTTGAGGTGTACTCAGTATAGATAGGGTCAGTAGCACCCTAGATTGAGTTTGAGTTTATTATATATATATATATATATGAGCGCGTGTTTGTTAGTGATTATAAAATGTTTTATATTGTGTTTACTAATCCGTTGAGTTGTTTATAAATTATGGTCAGTGCGTGGGACGCCACATTATCGATAGGGATTTCTAAACACTTAAACGAGGCAAGTCGACATAGTATTGTTTTTAAATTAGGTAAATGAAATAATTTTACCTCGATTATATTTTATATATAAAGGAAACAATTTTTTATAAATTATTATAGTATTTATAGACTGACTGTTTGGTTGTTTGAAAATGTAAATATATATAAGTTAATAAAAGTTGTTTGAATAATCCAAATAAAAACAACAATTGTAAAAGAATAAATTATATAAGTAAATGAATTATAAATTATGGAATTATAATTAATATGATTTACAATTGTGAAATAATCTTATATATAAGAAATGAAACTATAGGAGTATATTCATAAATACGAGTTATAAACAAAAATGGATTTAAAATAAGAATTTGAAAATTTTGAATCCCGTTGATTTTGACAATTGTTTTTTAAAGTTTAAAGAGGTTATATTATTATAAATCTAAATAAGATAAATAAATTTGAAATGAATCTTATATAAATAAAGTGAATAAGTGAAATTATATAAGTAAAAATTTATAAATGTGATTTGTAAATAAAAAGGAATTTTAAAAGAATATAAAGCACTGGATTCACTACCGTTGCTAGAAAATAATATGGGTGATGAATGCAGCATCATCAGTATCATTTTCGAGTTTCTGTATGATTGATTTGCTACCATTAGTAAATTGAAAATTTTAAGTTTTGTTGTGATAAACAAATTTGAATTTAAAATCCAAGTTGAAATTGATGAATATAAGTGAAATGAATTTGGACTTATAATATGAAATAAAAAAATGTAACTTGGTAAAGTTAAATAAATTGGAGTTCGTGAATTGAATTAAGTATATTGATGAATCAAATAAATGTGAATATAAATCTAAGTTGTGAAGTGATTATATAACCATGATTTGAAATTATAAAATTAGTTTGGTAAATGGAAGTGAACTTAAGTAAATGTTCATGGAATTGTAAATAAATAAGTTGTATAACTTATAAAATGAGAAAATGTAAGTAAAACCAAATATTAAAATGGTTAAACAATTTTGTTAAGCACAATGAAATTTGAATTTGAATAGTGATATGAAATTTGAATTAAGTAAGGCTAAATAGAATGGCTTTAGAAATGAAATCTAAGTTAAGTTAAAAGGGAAATGATCTTTGGAAATGAAATGTAACTCAAGTAAAGATAAAAGAAATGAGCTAATGAAATGAATTAAATAAAATAGAATTTGAATTAAATTAGAATTAAACTTAAGTTGTATAGTGAAAGTAAATGCAAGTGAGAATGAAATGAAACATAACTTAAGTGATATTTAATGGAGTCAAATTTGATATCAAAATGTATTAATAAAGTGAAGTGAAGAATATGAATATAAACTTCAATTATATAATGAAATTCAACTTTAGTTGTAAAATGAATCAGCAATTGAATTAATGAATGAATTGAATTGAACTAATGAAATAAATTAGGAAATAAAATATGGATTGAATGTTAATCAATCGAACGCAAATGAATTGATATGGAATAATGGATGTAAGTGTTAATTCGTTAAAAGCTAATAAAGTTGGGAATTGAATAATCGAATTAAAGTCAATTGGATATCAACCAGTTAGAATTAAAAGTGTGAAACCAAATTGAATATAAATGAAGTAAGTATGAATGTTTGTGTGTAAATTAAATAAATTGGGTTGTGTTGGTTATGCATTGGTTGTATAGAAATTCATTAAATGTTAATGAAATTAAATTAATGAACTTGAAAGCTATAAATAATTGAATTCAAATTGGAAGTGAAGTGAATCTAAATAGAATTGAATTTGATTTGATTTGGAAGTGAACTAACTTGAATGTAAATTAGTGAATGTAAACTAATTGACTATGAATAAGTGGATGTTAGTAAAAAAAATCCAATGTTAATGAATCAAATGTGATTAAATTGAAAACTAATTCAATGAATATTAATGAGAAATGAATGTATATTATTTGGATATGGATTGATTGAATAGAGATTGGTTTGTTGGATGTTAGTTGGATGATAGTTGTTTGATGGTTGAATTTGTTGCTTTTGATTGCATTGGCTATATTGGCATATATAGTTGTTGTATTGGTATATGTTGTATATTGATATTACTTTCTATATACATGTTTCTCATTTGTTTGTTGAGTGTTTAGTAGGTGCGGACGGCATATGCTTCGCATCTGGAGCTCGCTTTCGCACTATGTTAACCGTATATGCTCGCTAATAATATATAAGGTACATATCTATGATAACATATCGTACTTTTATATTTTTTTTCCCTACGGGATGCCTCATCCTTGAAGATGAGATGTATATTTGTGATATATATATATTGTGATTTTTCCAAATCGAACCGCGCAAAGGAGGATATGGCAAAAAAATTTGAAAATTTAAGCGTTGGAAATTTTTTGAGAATTTTTGATAACTAAAATTTTTATTTTGAGTTAAAAGTTAAATGATATTAGTTGGTTTTGAAAAGGTAATTATGAATGGATTTGAAAACTAAGAAAAGTTTTTATAAGAAGTTTAACTAATGGATTTTGGAAAAGCTAAAAGGTTTAAATGATTTCGGTAATCTAATTTGAACGAATTGTTTTGAAAAGTTAATGGATTTTGGGGCTTTTTCTTACTTGGTAATTTCGAGGACAAAATTCTTTTAAGTAGGGGAGAATGTAACGACTCAGAATTCCGGTCATTCAAAATTCAGATATTTAATTGATTTTAAATATTCACAAGTTAATTTTATAAGTTGAATAACTTATAATTCAAATATAATAATTTATTTGGATAATAAAATAGTTAATTTAATATTTGAAATTGTGGAAATAATTGAGATTTGAATTTAATGTGAATGGAAATGATTTATAAAGTTGAATTAAATTCTATTTAAATTAGAATGATGTTAGTAAACTTTTGAAATAGAATTAAAAGTAAATTTATAGAAATTGGATATTTTAATATTTAATTAATGTGTAAAAATAGTCATTTTTGACACTTTCTCGAATTTCGACGAAACCAGTTTCATTGGATCCGTAATGTTATATTATTATAATATTTCAAATTTTGTGTCAACCGGACTTACGGTTTGGTCGTGCGAAGATGAAACACATAGAAATTTATTTAAGTAAATTTTAATTAAAATAATTCGATTTGGAAACCTATCTTCCAAATACGATGGAATTGGATTTCGATATATATTCCATTGTGTTCCGAATATGGATAAAACATTATAAATGTCTGGCGGCATGCTTCGTTTGGAGTTCGGAATTATTTCCGGTGAATAGTGCGCAAATAATTTTCTATATAAGGACCCCATTATCACTAATTTTGCAAAAACCCTAGTTTTCTAGGTCTAGCCACCATTTATATTTCAATGGCCAGAAATGTTCGATCTTTCTCCCTCGATTATCTCCACATCCACGCACAATTAGGGAAAACGTCCAACTGCAAAAATGTCAAGCTCGTCGAGTATTACAAGATCAACGGTTGTGATCTGATTTGGAGCATCCTGGTGATCGCTAGGGCCTCGCGTTGTGGCCAAATGTCACGATCCAAATTTCAGCGTTCGAAAATCGACACCCATACTTCACTTGTACTCGTATGCCGCAGATTCAATCGTTGAAATTCGACTCGTGCCAGAGCTTATAACACATTAAGTATAACAACACAACGGAAGAAAGAAATGAATGATATCATATACATCACAAATGATACAATATCCAGAATATGATATACAACAATGATATCTATATAATACAAGAATATCAGAGACAAATAATAATGTTACAGCGGAAACAACAGAAGTGATAACTCCGAAAGATATTTAAAAGAGAATGAGTCCAACAACTCCAACATCAAGCTCGAACCCCTATCACGTTTCACAAAGATAAGCAAGGGCGATCGTCCGGACGAACTCCAAAAACTGAACTAGCTACCGATAGTCTACTAAACCTGACTATCTGAAAACCCCAACTATAGACTGCCCATGTGGAAAATTGTGGGCACCCAGAGTTTAGGAAGGTAACAATAAACTCCAGGTCAGTCGTGGGACTGGTGTGAGCAAACAAAAACAGTTGTTTGAAATAAAAACAGTTCATAAGAGAAATTCGATATGCTTTTTGGAAAATGAAACTACCATAAGGCCTCTCGGCACACACACAATGAAATCGCACACATGGGGGAGATTTCTCCTTATGATAGTCAAACATGCTTACTACGAAAAAAAAACTCTTTAGATATTATTACTAGTGCATAGTGTAGGAAACATTTCGAAAATATAATATTAATCCTAGCCAACATAGGTACCATTATACCATGCCTACTATAGCTACCATTTTAAATGGCAGGTTCTACAACTAAAACCGTACTAGGTTCGTATTGTTTGATTGGGTTTCCAACAAATGGTTAGGCTAAGGAACTTCCTACTGCCACATGGGAACGCCTCTGGAGTGACGTCCCGAGAACTAACTAGCTCTCTGCCAACACAAGGCCGGTTACCCCCTTCCCGGGAAGTAAACCTAAGATATACCACCCCCGGTCATTTGCGACCTTTATCCGAGGATCCTCTACACCAACAACATCACACAGTAATAAATATACTACAGTGTCCACATGAGTAAGTATCTGGGCTCCATACCATGATACCACCCTCTTCCAGAAGGAATGGACATACCCTAGGGGAGCTACCCCTAAAACCATGCCGCATTTTTCCTGTTTCGACCATTACCGGTTTGTGAGGCTCGATGAGGTCTCGTCCACAAAGCTACGCTTTACACGAAAGCCATGCTTTGATCAACAAATGATCAGCAACACACAGCAGCACTCAGCATGCCACATTACCAATTTGGGAGTATATCACTGATAACCTTCAACTACATAACCTCTGAGCTCGTACGTCTCAGAGAAGGGTGTTAAGCTAAGAGAATAAATATCCACCACCAAACAGAAATGTATTTGAAAGAAATCTGCTTTATATCTCAAAAGTGTAAGGTCAGACATACAACCATACAAGTCTATTCCAGGTTCGAACAGAACCGAAGGCACTTCCAAAGAAGCCCTTGCAATCCTGGTATTCACAATCCCGATCGGACTTCCCATCACATATGGAGATCTCTATACCGGAGCAACTCAGTGCAGAGACAATCGATAGGTTATCCTATCATTCTCGCAAACACCCGGTCTTCAACACCGGTCTTCAAATGCTATCCAATTACGTCGTATCACTATTCGGAATGGGTTATATGACACAAAGTCCTCTCCCGGCTACACCGAATTGTGAGCGCAATATTTTAAAACATATGGATATTGGGATTTCAGTTAAGTCACAACTTATTCCCAAAATCTTTCTTTCAAATGGTTTAAACAAATTACCATTTTAATCTTTTACACAAAAAGATTCATCTCACAAAGTTCACCCAGTTTCACAAAGATCTATTCATAGATTTTCAAATCGATTTCCATTTCAATTGGATTAACTCATTAAATCTTTAAATCAAAGATTTAACTTATAGCTTTCAAAACAATTCTATTTCGACCTTTTATACAAAAGGTACACCTTTCCAATTTCAAAACAAAATTCAACAATGTTTCACAAAGATTTATTCATAACTCGGAAAACCATTTTCATTTCAAACTTGAAATTCTTTTGACACAAATTGGAAATTCATTCCTTATGAAAGCTTCTATTATTTGAAAACAAACAGTTTTATTTTGGGAAAATCCGATCTCATTTATACAAGTTAAAATCCTTGAGTTAATTCAAATTCCCAAACAATACTTTAAAAAATGGTTTAAAACACATATAAACTTGTATGCCCTTTTTTCATCATAATTTCTCAACATAGAATTCAATTTCAAATTTTGAATGCAAATTTAAATCAAATTTCAAAAACTAAATCAAGTTATTCAAAAATAACTTTAATCTTTGAAATCCCTTTTCAGAAGCTTTCCACTTTCAATCCGATTTAATTTCAAAACCATTTGGATTCAAAAATTCAATTTTTAAAACTGTTTCAAAGAGCTGTGACTTAACCAACTTCCACGTGCAATCCATATTTGTGTGTGTATGGTGTAGTCCAGGGGTTTAACACAATAGTGCAACATCATTCAATCACCACAGATTCAAATATAGCAATATATTTGATAAGCGGTATAAACTATAACGCTTATCCTTATTCACAGATTCACAGATAAAGTCAATTTATCAATCACAAGGATTCATCATTACGATTCGATGTGGGTTTCGGATAACAGACTGGAATCCGACTCCCTTTCGCATCGAAATTCAAGTGCCGTTTTACTGGCCAAGGGGTTTTCACATTCACATAGTAATATATTCATCACAGATATCACAGCTCAGCACAAAGCAATTCATATCACATAGTATCACAATCACATATCAGGGATATCAATCAATACAAAGCATTTGATAATAATCAATCATCTACAATTAAGATGAATTAATTGTGTAATTATAACTAATTAATCACATAATTACTTTTATTAATTATCTTTAACCAATGATTAATTATCCTTAATTATTAATAAATTAAATCTTAATCACCTTCATTAATTAATTACTTCTTAATTAATTACCTTAATTAATTAATCCTTAATTATAAATTAATTAACCTTTATTTAATAATTAATTGATGTAACGACCCGCCATTTTGGACCATTCGCATCCATTATAAGTGTATAGGTAGACACTCATGCCGGAGTTGAATTGCTCAAAATACCGCGTTGTTAATTTAAATTTGGCAAAACTGAACATATACAGTAAATAAAAATCACAGAACACAGAGTAATAATTGCAGCGGAAATAAAAGAGATAGTAGTTCATGAAGCTACTATATGAATATATAAAATACATCAGAGTTAAACAGATACAACGGAAGAGTAATATGATACATCAGATACAAATCAGAATACATCACTGGAATCATCGAATACTGAAAGCAGAATAGATGGCTGGATCTTCAAGCAAAGCTCCAACTCCAAAGGTGAGTCTCAAAAGCTGAACCACTCAGTCTGACCCGAGCGTAAAGCAAAAACACAAGACACTCGAGTCAGGATTAACATTCTTATATTAATAAATCCAACTCAAGTGAAATAGCAATTGAAATACAAGTAACTCAAAGGATGTTTGGAATAACCATCCTTTAAGGATCCGGTAAACTATCTACTATGTAGTAATGTACGCTATGTAGATAATGTCTATCAGTAATATATAAAGATATCAAAATAGCGTTAAGTCATGGCCCATTCCACCCTTAACACATTTTTATTCCCAAGAGCATATACAAGACCGTAGTTTCCCCAAAACCGGAAGTCACCAGAGGGCAATCCATATACTAAAGGTACAAACCAAAATCGTAGTGGTCGCGAATAGGATAATCAGTATGACAAGGTACATGAGGCGATACCAACTAGGATACTAGTAGTTGCGTGATCCGGACTGATGTTGGGCATAGCAGCTACTACCCCAACACCGCGAAACAACACTCCCATAATCGAGGGGTGCACCCAAATCGAATCACAAAAGTAATAGATATGGTATCGAAGAAGTGTGTCCGCTAGAGATGGCGATCCTCAATGGCTCGGCGCGGCTCCTGTTTTAGTCATGTCAAGGGTCATCCAAAATCGTTCTCTTTCTTCAGTCAACGCGTTCATCAAAACCATCCACTTCGTTCTGGATCAACACTCCGCGTTTAGTTATTAAAGTGGTTTCGGTTCAGATAGAGAGTATATCCATTACCGATCCCGGTCTCTTTAATAACTTTCGTAATTATTACACCAATTGGTCGTTTATATATTTCAAAACCAAATCAATTTCAATTTCAAATAGAATTCGTAAATCAACATTTCATTTGTCTTTCAAAACAAATTTCCAATAATTTACGTTTCAAAACTTCCAAATTATCATTTCAAAACCTTATAATTCAATTTCAATCTTTATTTTAAACAATTCAAATATCAATTTAAATTCGTATATAAGATTCAATTCCGAAATCATTTAAATAAATTTTATTTAACATTTAAATCAATTTCAAATTCATTTATCGATTTCATTCAATATTCGTTAAGTTACTTTATCATTCAAACAATTTCAATTAAATTTCCAATTCATTAAATCAATTTCTTAAGTTCAACTTCATTAAAACAAAACTTACAATTTTGAATTAAATTAAATTCGTCAAATCATTTCTTTCAATTACAAGTCTTACATTAATTTCAACAAATCACATTTTAATTCTTGTTAAAGAGATTAAATCTCACTTATTTACTTACTTAAATAATTTTCCAAAACTTAATTAATAAAGAAACTCAATTTCAGTTATTACGAAGTAAAATTCACTTATTCAAAAATTCAATTTCTCTTATTAAAGAATCCAAATCAATTTAATCATTAAATAATTCAATCTTATTTAATTATTAAATAATTCAAAACTTAATTATTAAATAATTTCAAAGTTTAATAATTTCAAACTTAATTACAATTTCAAACTTAATTATTAAATCATTTCAAAGTTTAATAATTTCAAACTTAATTCAATAATTTCTCAAATTAAACAACATTCTTCCATCAATTACTTTATTAATATTTCATATCAGAATATTAAATATTCATATTTAAATTTCATTAAGATTCAATTTCCAACTTCGTTTCAAAACCATATTATTTATTCAAATAAAATCTTCATTTTATTTTTAAATCAAATTATTGACCAATCGGTTTTATTTAATTTCCTATCCTAGGTCAAAGTTCAATTTGGGTATTTATCATTTCAACCCGATTCCAATTTAATTCAAAAATCAAAGTATAACAAAGGGAACTTGCAGTGTGATAACTGGGATGGTATCAAAGTAAATAAACAAGCAATAACAATAATCAATATCAATCCAATAATCAATTCAAATAATCCCGAAATAACCATATTAATTCGCATTGTTATTTGTACAAATTAATATAATTATTTCTAGAACCTACACTATCATTTCATGTAGATTAAAGATTATTACATTACGGTTTTCACTTGTCATATATTTACAATTTCATACATCAACAATATAACAACATACATTCAGTGGTTCAATATGTAATTAAACAAATCCTACGTGTCAATAAATTTAACAGTTCAAAGGGGTCATATTATACAAATGTCATTTAACTATCCTATATCAAGTTCAATTGCATACTATTTATCATTTTAACATTAACAATTTAACGTCCAATATAAACATCAACAATCAATTATCAGCCAAACTGAATTATCATCGCATAAATAATTAACAGATAATGGTGTCAGATGTCACAAGTGAACTGATACAGGTAATAGCATATATAACAGTGTAATTAACTAACAGCAGCATATTTCAATTGTCGTTTCAATTGAAATCAGATCTAATAAATAAAAGAACGTTAATCGTGAGTGAGTGCTCACCTTTCGAGGCTAGAGATGGTTTGCCAACGGAATAGGCTACGAATCTAAGCAAGAATTTCGAAGCAAAGCACGACGGAGACGAGATCGACGGACAAAGCTGGTAAATGGAAGATTGACGAGAACAAATCAGACTTGGATCGTTGAAGATAAAAGATATATATAACTATATATAACTATTTACATATAAAAATCACATTCTAAATTCAAACACAAATAAAATTTAATATACATTCATTTCAAACACGTATATAAAAGCAAATATACATTTAAAATAAATAGTTAATCCCAAATGTACTATATCAATATAAAATTTTAAAACCAAGTTCTCATATATATTTATAACAAATGTATATAAACATGTACACAACCTTACATACAGGTTATTAAAGAAAAATCAATTGTTCATTATCAATCAATATAAACAATTTATTATATGTATAAAACTGGACAGTGGATGAAGGGTTATATAGCTTACTTAAACAAAATATATAAGTTAACATTATACATATAAACCACATATATAAATACTGCGTATATAAACTTTACAGAGATCTATATATACTTACATGCCAAGTCGAATACAGTCGAACTCATAAAAACTGTAAGTAAACCATATATACGACAAAAGAGATTGGGAACGGCTTATATACCTACATACTAAAATGTAACATACTTATGCATAGCATTAAAATCTATACTGTCAACATATAAATTACATATATAATATATTAAAAATCAACTTCAACAGAAAATTTATAACTTTGTACAGGCTTGCAAGAGTAAGTAAAATATTCAACATATATATATACAAATATAAAGTCTTTATATTCAGGTACCATTCAATTATAACCCAATATGAAATATGTAACTCATGCATATATATAACGATTTAAATAATCATTAAATAAAACAAATACATATGTTACATTTCCCAATGATATAATGTATACAAAACCGAAATGTCAACATTATATCTTATACTAGATATACAAAATATATGTGAAATTATAATATATAAATATATATACTTCAACCATAACAAACTGAAAAAAATATGCTAAAAAAAGTCTCAAGTATTTATAATATACCTTCATAGTAAATTAAACAAAATCCATATTTATAAACCTATAAACTAGATTCAAGTATGAATAAACTAGTACATAACTAGTACACAAAAATAAAAGGAATCTTACCCATCTTTGCAGACCAAATATATATAACAATATATATTATTCGCATGTTGGGTGGAAGGAGGCTGACAATTGTAGGCTAAGAAATGGAGGGGTTGAAGCCTGGGTTGTCGATGTTGCTCGGTGTCGTGGCAAACCAGTATGGAGTAAAGGGGAAAACAGAAGCAGTGGGTTTGTGGCTGGGGTGTGTGAGCCGGAGGCTGACGTGGCGGGATGGTGGTGGACAGTGGGTAGTAGGGTGAGGCCGAGACTTTGGGTTGCGGTGCCATAGAAGGAGAGGAAGGAAAGGACACGTGGAGGTTTGGTTTGAAGATCGGTTGATGGAGGTGGGCACGGAGTTCAAGGTCAGGGGTCGGGGACAGGAAGTGGGAGGCGGTGGCTGCTGGGTCATGTTGCGGGATCTGCGTGGGTTGAGGGAAGGATGGGGTGGCTTCGGTTGCTTGGCATGTGGTGGCGAGAGCGGGTGGTGAAGGATAGGAAGGAAGGTGGGTGGGCGAGGAAAAGATGTTGGTGATGGGGCTTTTGGAGTTTGGGAAGAAAAATAGAGATGGGCAATTGGAAGACGTATACATTCAAGCTATTGTATGGAAAAAAATGAGCTGTCACTTATCATTTCTTCTCACAAGAATGCATACAATCGTAAGGTAGAGATAACGAAAAGTATGAAGTTATTGAAAGAACCAATGGATTATTGATTGGAACCAGGGAAAATAAATTAGCAATAAATTTCTAGGAATACGAAACAGATGGCTGTTGGCTTTGCACAGTTGAAAATTTTTGAATGGACCCAGAAACCAAAAGTTAAAACGGATACCGATACGTTAGGCGTTTTACAGATTGCACCGTACACCGGACTCCAAAATTGACAATCGAATATACCGTAGAGATCAGCACGACGAGACGGTCAAAACGATATATAGATATCAGTGGTACGATCATCCGATAAAAATTGATATCGGTACCAGAATACTGCTATTTGCAGAAAATAAGAACGACGGAGCCAAAGATGTCCGAATTTGGAAAAACGACAAACTGACATCTTGCTCAGAAGATGGTTTAGAATTTTTCTATGTAAAAATATTTATGTTTCGAAAACATTTTATTTTCATTACTTTTTAACTGACTGAATTGAAGTGAATTTACGCGTGAAATAAACTTTCATATTTTCGGACGAAAATTTACCGGTTGCTATGTTTAACTAGACGTATTCCAAATATTAAATTTTTATTTCAAAACTTTATCGTTTAAAATTTCCACAAAATTTCAACTAATAACGTTATTTGAACAGTTGAAATTTTACGGGTTGTTACACTCTCCCCCACTCAAAACTTTTCGTCCCCGAAAAGGAACGAGGTAGGAGAATAGAAACAAACAAAAAGAAAACAGATTTGAAATACAAAATAACAATTAATTTAAAATTTTAAATTAATTGATATTCAATAATTTGATTTAATCCAATTGATTTTACTAAAATCAATCTCACTATTTGTAAATTCATTATCTTATCATCCCATTTTCTTCAATTTACAATTTTTAAAACCATAAATTTGAATAGTCTTTAATTATAATCATATTTATTTTCAACAATTTAAATTCTTCTTTATTCCAATTATTGTTAAATTTATTCTACTTAATATATCTTATCACATATATTTAACCCACATAAATTAATTTAAACCATAAAAGTTTCGATTTAAATTAATTTATATTCACTAATTGCTTTTAAATTCAATGTATTTTCATAAGTTGATCAAATTTCAACTTATTAATTCTTTCAAAACAAATTTATTTCATTATTATCTGAATTTTACTTATTATCATATCTAACTTTATTAACATCTTTATAATCAAAATTTAGTGTATAACATTTATTATAACACTCAAATTTTATTTATAAAATTATTTTATATTGTATATTATCCAGTTACATATTCAACTTCTGAATGATTTAGGCAAGTTGTATTAGAATGCAGTTGAACAATATACAAATAAAATTTTCCCAATTCAATTATTCTAGTTTAAATATTTATCCAAAATTTTGGTTTTGTTTATAATTTAAAATCATCCTTTATCAAAATTTAAGAATTAGATTTTCCGATTAACTTTAAACAATTTAGAGATATATAATATACTTATATCAAATCAAATTTAATTTTAAAATAAGATACCTATATATATGTGAATCAAAATATACTGAAGAAATTCAAATCAAAATTTTTTTTTTTTTTAAAACAAAACCGTAGCAAAGCTACAGAATAGTATCTCCACTTCGAAACTCGAAAATGAATGTCGATGATGCGGCCGTCATCACCGAAATTATTTTCCAGCGACAAAGAGAAGAGCACTGGTTTCACTATTTTAAAATTCTTTGAAAACGGTTTCTATTTGAAAATACTTTCAATCATATATACTTTAAAATTTTAAAACCAAAATTCGAAATCACCGGAAACTAAATTCTCAAATTTCTGAATTAAATTCATTTCAAATTCCAAATAAATTTATAAACCGTATTTATAAATTTATTTAGAACAATAAATGATAATCAAATATTATCATTTCAAACAAACAATTTAATTTGCCTATTAAATTCCTGAAAATTTTAACTTATATTTTTACAATATAATCAACAAATTTATTTCATTTACCAAATTTGAAAATAATATTGTGTCAGTTTGCTCTGTTCAAGTGTTTTGGAAATCCTATCGATAGCGTTGATCAGACGAATCGATCGGAAACCCAAATCAACATCAACAACTCAAACAACACAATATATAAAACATTTTTATATAAATTTACAAATACACTTCTTTGCTCGACGATACAAGGATGAATTTTCAAAATAAGGATAGGGTTTCAAATTTTATGGACTCAAGTTAAAGAGAATTCTGATTTAAATACAAGTTCGAAAGAAAAGATAAGATGATTCAATTAACAGAATCGGGTTGGATAAGCTTATTTAATTCACGGGCAATCTTAACCGGATCGTCCGTAACTTCAAGAATAAGACCGATGCTGAATTCCAAGGTAAATCAACACTCGATCTCACGAGATGGAATTCAGGTATAGCAGGGAATAGACAGCATCGTAAACCGAGGATACAGGAATCTCCGGTAAATCAATGCCTATTATAAAGGAGTTTTACTCCTTTACGAATCATTCGAAGATTGGCGAGACCGCCGATCTATTATAGATAACATTCAGAATGGAGTTATGGGGTGCTCCAGAATTGAAAGAAGACGAATAGCGAAGGACACGAATGAATTTCGGAACCGAGGGGAACGTCCCAAAATTCAAAGAAATTGAGTCAAGGGAAGAGATTGAAACTCGAATGAGAGTGATTCTGTAAATACATTTACCCTATATGTTAAGTTTTGCCTAGAGCTACCAAAGCTCTGATACCAACTGTAACGACCCGCCATTTTGGACCATTCGCATCCATTATAAGTGTATAGGTAGAGACTCATGCCGGAGTTGAATTGCTCAAAATACCGCGTTGTTAATTTAAATTTGGCAAAACTGAACATATACAGTAAATAAAAATCACAGAACACAGAGTAATAATTGCAGCGGAAATAAAAGAGATAGTAGTTCATGAAGCTACTATATGAATATATAAAATACATCAGAGTTAAACAGATACAACGGAAGAGTAATATGATAC
Source organism: Allium fistulosum (assembly GCA_030737815.1). NCBI lineage: Eukaryota > Viridiplantae > Streptophyta > Magnoliopsida > Asparagales > Amaryllidaceae > Allium > Allium fistulosum. The sequence goes on along the minus strand of CM060902.1, from coordinate 197,608,724 downwards.
ATCAGATACAAATCAGAATACATCACTGGAATCATCGAATACTGAAAGCAGAATAGATGGCTGGATCTTCAAGCAAAGCTCCAACTCCAAAGGTGAGTCTCGAAAGCTGAACCACTCAGTCTGACCCGAGCGTAAAGCAAAAACACAAGACACTCGAGTCAGGATTAACATTCTTATATTAATAAATCCAACTCAAGTGAAATAGCAATTGAAATACAAGTAACTCAAAGGATGTTTGGAATAACCATCCTTTAAGGATCCGGTAAACTATCTACTATGTAGTAATGTACGCTATGTAGATAATGTCTATCAGTAATATATAAAGATATCAAAATAGCGTTAAGTCATGGCCCATTCCACCCTTAACACATTTTTATTCCCAAGAGCATATACAAGACCGTAGTTTCCCCAAAACCAGAAGTCACCAGAGGGCAATCCATATACTAAAGGTACAAACCAAAATCGTAGTGGTCGCGAATAGGATAATCAGTATGACAAGGTACATGAGGCGATACCAACTAGGATACTAGTAGTTGCATGATCCGGACTGATGTTGGGCATAGCAGCTACTACCCCAACACCGCGAAACAACACTCCCATAATCGAGGGGTGCACCCAAATCGAATCACAAAAGTAATAGATATGGTATCGAAGAAGTGTGTCCGCTAGAGATGGCGATCCTCAATGGCCCGGCGCGGCTCCTGTTTTAGTCATGTCAAGGGTCATCCAAAATCGTTCTCTTTCTTCAGTCAACGCGTTCATCAAAACCATCCACTTCGTTCTGGATCAACACTCCGCGTTTAGTTATTAAAGTGGTTTCGGTTCAGATAGAGAGTATATCCATTACCGATCCCGGTCTCTTTAATAACTTTCGTAATTATTACACCAATTGGTCGTTTATATATTTCAAAACCAAATCAATTTCAATTTCAAATAGAATTCGTAAATCAACATTTCATTTGTCTTTCAAAACCAATTTCCAATAATTTACGTTTCAAAACTTCCAAATTATCATTTCAAAACCTTATAATTCAATTTCAATCTTTATTTTAAACAATTCAAATATCAATTTAAATTCGTATATAAGATTCAATTCCAAAATCATTTAAATAAATTTTATTTAACATTTAAATCAATTTCAAATTCATTTATCGATTTCATTCAATATTCGTTAAGTTACTTTATCATTCAAACAATTTCAATTAAATTTCCAATTCATTAAATCAATTTCTTAAGTTCAACTTCATTAAAACAAAACTTACAATTTTGAATTAAATTAAATTCATCAAATCATTTCTTTCAATTACAAGTCTTACATTAATTTCAACAAATCACATTTTAATTCTTGTTAAAGAGATTAAATCTCACTTATTTACTTACTTAAATAATTTTCCAAAACTTAATTAATAAAGAAACTCAATTTCAGTTATTACGAAGTAAAATTCACTTATTCAAAAATTCAATTTCTCTTATTAAAGAATCCAAATCAATTTAATCATTAAATAATTCAATCTTATTTAATTATTAAATAATTCAAAACTTAATTATTAAATAATTTCAAAGTTTAATAATTTCAAACTTAATTACAATTTCAAACTTAATTATTAAATCATTTCAAAGTTTAATAATTTCAAACTTAATTCAATAATTTCTCAAATTAAACAACATTCTTCCATCAATTACTTTATTAATATTTCATATCAGAATATTAAATATTCATATTTAAATTTCATTAAGATTCAATTTCCAACTTCGTTTCAAAACCATATTATTTATTCAAATAAAATCTTCATTTTATTTTTAAATCAAATTATTGACCAATCGGTTTTATTTAATTTCCTATCCTAGGTCAAAGTTCAATTTGGGTATTTATCATTTCAACCCGATTCCAATTTAATTCAAAAATCAAAGTATAACAAAGGGAACTTGCAGTGTGATAACTGGGATGGTGTCAAAGTAAATAAACAAGCAATAACAATAATCAATATCAATCCAATAATCAATTCAAATAATCCCGAAATAACCGTATTAATTCGCATTGTTATTTGTACAAATTAATATAATTATTTCTAGAACCTACACTATCATTTCATGTAGATTAAAGATTATTACATTACGGTTTTCACTTGTCATATATTTACAATTTCATACATCAACAATATAACAACATACATTCAGTGGTTCAATATGTAATTAAACAAATCCTACGTGTCAATAAATTTAACAGTTCAAAGGGGTCATATTATACAAATGTCATTTAACTATCCTATATCAAGTTCAATTGCATACTATTTATCATTTTAACATTAACAATTTAACGTCCAATATAAACATCAACAATCAATCAATTATCAGCCAAACTGAATTATCATCGCATAAATAATTAACAGATAATGGTGTCAGATGTCACAGGTGAACTGATACAGGTAATAGCATATATAACAGTGTAATTAACTAACAGCAGCATATTTCAATTGTCGTTTCAATTGAAATCAGATCTAATAAATAAAAGAACGTTAATCGTGAGTGAGTGCTCACCTTTCGAGGCTAGAGATGGTTTGCCAACGGAATAGGCTACGAATCTAAGCACGAATTTCGAAGCAAAGCACGACGGAGACGAGATCGACGGACAAAGCTGGTAAATGGAAGATTGACGAGAACAAATCAGACTTGGATCGTTGAAGATAAAAGATATATATAACTATATATAACTATTTACATATAAAAATCACATTCTAAATTCAAACACAAATAAAATTTAATATACATTCATTTCAAACACGTATATAAAAGCAAATATACATTTAAAATAAATAGTTAATCCCAAATGTACTATATCAATATAAAATTTTAAAACCAAGTTCTCATATATATTTATAACAAATGTATATAAACATGTACACAACCTTACATACAGGTTATTAAAGAAAAATCAATTGTTTATTATCAATCAATATAAACAATTTATTATATGTATAAAACTGGACAGTGGATGAAGGGTTATATAGCTTACTTAAACAAAATATATAAGTTAACATTATACATATAAACCACATATATAAATACTGCGTATATAAACTTTACAGAGATCTATATATACTTACATGCCAAGTCGAATACAGTCGAACTCATAAAAACTGTAAGTAAACCATATATACGACAAAAGAGATTGGGAACGGCTTATATACCTACATACTAAAATGTAACATACTTATGCATAGCATTAAAATCTATATTGTCAACATATAAATTACATATATAATATATTAAAAATCAACTTCAACAGAAAATTTATAACTTTGTACAGGCTTGCAAGAGTAAGTAAAATATTCAACATATATATATATACAAATATAAAGTCTTTATATTCAGGTTCCATTCAATTATAACCCAATATGAAATATGTAACTCATGCATATATATAACGATTTAAATAATCATTAAATAAAACAAATACATATGTTACATTTCCCAATGATATAATGTATACAAAACCGAAATGTCAACATTATATCTTATACTAGATATACAAAATATATGTGAAACTATAATATATAAATATATATACTTCAACCATAACAAACTGAAAAAAATATGCTAAAAAAAAAGTCTCAAGTATTTATAATATACCTTCATAGTAAATTAAACAAAATCCATATTTATAAACCTATAAACTAGATTCAAGTATGAATAAACTAGTACATAACTAGTACACAAAAATAAAAGGAATCTTACCCATCTTTGCAGACCAAATATATATAACAATATATATTATTCGCATGTTGGGTGGAAGGAGGCTGACAATTGTAGGCTAAGAAATGGAGGGGTTGAAGCCTGGGTTGTCGATGTTGCTCGGTGTCGTGGCAAACCAGTATGGAGTAGAGGGGAAAACAAAAGCAGTGGGTTTGTGGCTGGGGTGTGTGAGCCGGAGGCTGACGTGGCGGGATGGTGGTGGACAGTGGGTAGTAGGGTGAGGCCGAGACTTTGGGTTGCGGTGCCATAGAAGGAGAGGAAGGAAAGGACACGTGGAGGTTTGGTTTGAAGATCGGTTGATGGAGGTGGGCACGGAGTTCAAGGTCAGGGGTCGGGGACAGGAAGTGGGAGGCGGTGGCTGCTGGGTCATGTTGCGGGATCTGCGTGGGTTGAGGGAAGGATGGGGTGGCTTCGGTTGCTTGGCATGTGGTGGCGAGAGCGGGTGGTGAAGGATAGGAAGGAAGGTGGGTGGGCGAGGAAAAGATGTTGGTGATGGGGCTTTTGGAGTTTGGGAAGAAAAATAGAGATGGGCAATTGGAAGACGTATACATTCAAGCTATTGTATGGAAAAAAATGAGCTGTCACTTATCATTTCTTCTCACAAGAATGCATACAATCGTAAGGTAGAGATAACGAAAAGTATGAAGTTATTGAAAGAACCAATGGATTATTGATTGGAACCAGGGAAAATAAATTAGCAATAAATTTCTAGGAATACGAAACAGATGGCTGTTGGCTTTGCACAGTTGAAAATTTTTGAATGGACCCAGAAACCAAAAGTTAAAACGGATACCGATACGTTAGGAGTTTTACAGATTGCACCGTACACCGGACTCCAAAATTGACAATCGAATATACCGTAGAGATCAGCACGACGAGACGGTCAAAACGATATATAGATATCAGTGGTACGATCATCCGATAAAAATTGATATCGGTACCAGAATACTGCTATTTGCAGAAAATAAGAACGACGGAGCCAAAGATGTCCGAATTTGGAAAAACGACAAACTGACATCTTGCTCAGAAGATGGTTTAGAATTTTTCTATGTAAAAATATTTATGTTTCGAAAACATTTTATTTTCATTACTTTTTAACTGACTGAATTGAAGTGAATTTACGCGTGAAATAAACTTTCATATTTTCGGACGAAAATTTACCGGTTTCTATGTTTAACTAGACGTATTCCAAATATTAAATTTTTATTTCAAAATTTTATCGTTTAAAATTTCCACAAAATTTCAACTAATAACGTTATTTGAACAGTTGAAATTTTACGGGTTGTTACAATTGACCTTTAATAAATCATTCTTTAGTTATTTAATAATTATAAATCATTAATTATTTAATTATCATTAACAATATAAATTAACTTAACTTTTAAGTTAACAAATTAAAACACATTTGATTAATACCTTAATTACTTAATTAAGTTTTTTTATTTAAAATAAACTCTTTTAAAAATATAAGTTTAAAACATCTTAAACTTAATTAATTTGAAATACTTTACTTTCAAAACCTTTATCTACACATTCCAATTTAATAAAAAATCTTCATTTTAAAAAGAATAGATCTAGAAATTTAATTGGCTTAAATTGTTAAAGTTTTAAAAACTAGAAATGCTAATACTCGAGTCAACCCTGAGTGTTCCCCGAGGAAATCGCCTGTTTACTTCGAGTTCCCCCCGAATCAAACCCAAATTTTCATTTTTAACTTAAATTTTGGTTAAGTCTTTTTATACCCAGGATTAACTCGTAAATACCCGATTCCAAACACGAGCCAACGCACGAACTCCTCGAAGTTTTCTTCGAGACATCCACCCCTCATTCCTCTACCAGGCTACCTGATACAAACCAGGCCTCGTGCACATGCACAGATGGAACGGCCACCTCCGACATAAACTCCGACCATCATCAAGTCATCGACCACCCACCTTAACCACCAGACCATCCAAGAACCTAAAAAAACAACGAATTTGCAAAAGAGCAATCTGAATCATCCTGGAACGAACACGATCGCCAGACGAACGCCTCGTCCCTGCAACCTCGACCACCAGACAACCCGAAACTTTGGCCACACGATCGCCAACGTCCCCTCTACCACCTCCTAGAGCCTCATAACGCTCGATCAACTCCAGACAACGAAGTAATCGAAACATTCACCCTCAACAAAATTAGGTTTCCAGACTTCACGAGCTCGCCGCTACCACCCCGATGATCGAGTACACCTCCGACCATTTTTTCCACCATCGTCGTAGGCTCCTCCACCTCCACACGGAACCCCGGCCTCCAGAACGTCGCCCATCGCCGGAATTTGGCAAAATTCCATTTTCCGTTCGACATCGAACTGCTCTATGCACACTCACTTAAAAATCATCATTTTGGGCTTAAAAATCCTATTTTTCAATAAGGATTCGAGTTATAATCCTGAAACAATAAATTACAATGATCGATTTTAACATGATTTTAAGAATTCCACTGTCTTTCCATTTTTTCCAGTTAAATATCCAAATATTTTACTTAACTTCATTTTTAAGTTTTAATCTATGACTAAACAAACATTTCTTGTTTGAAAACTAAGTCATAATAGAGATCAGAGGAAGAGAGAATGGATTTCAAACTAAATTTAAACTCTGTAATATGAAAACAGAGAAGATGAATACAACCAGACATACACACATGAATACATTCATATATACAGAAATCCACACTTATATATACACATGCAGGGCATCATCATCACAAAGATTTCACAAGCAACAACCATTAACTTACTTAAACATTTAATAAAAATAATGTTTACTCACCTGTCTAGTTTTGAATAGAGGAGCAGATTTACTTTGGAAAACTGGAAGTTGTCTGGATGTTGAACTTTGATTTGTTTTTTTTGTTTGAGATGATCTGATACTTGATTTTGAAGTTGATCTACTAGCTTTCAAATTTGATTTTGAACTTTGCTTTGAGTTTGAACTTGAACTTCCAGGTTTGAATTTGAACAAAAGCTGTTTACTTTGTTTTGATTAGTTGAGATGTTTTAAGTTTGTAAAATGGTGATATTTTTTTTTCTGGTTTGCATAATTTATGTTTGAATGAACTGAAATGAGGAAGTGATACATAAAGGAAGTATACAGGGTAAATATATTTTGTATAGGGTGATATTTTTTCTTCTTTCTAGTACAAATATAGGCAGAGATTTTTTTCTCTTGGTGGCTGATATGATAATATTTTGGCTAGCATTAATTGCCATGTACAAATCTACATACTTATCCCTATTTGCTCGTACATAGAAATGTATAATTTTTTGTGTGTGTTTCATTCTTGAATATATATGAGTGTCTTCTTCTGCAAGCCTTCATAGATATTTTTATTTTGTTCCTTGTTTATCTTCAAGTATTCATACTTATCATTCACGTCTAATTAAATTTGTACAGGGTGATAACATTGCTTTGAAATCTGAAATGAATTTTTATATATAGTCATCATGTTGTTAGAATTTATTCTAGTGTATTCACTTTATAATTTACAATGTATCTTATATATATTTATTTTTTTCTATTCCCAAACTAATTATGTATTTCTAACTTAAATATTTATTTTTTAACTTTAATACTTATTGTCTTGTATTTCTATATATATATTTATTTATTTATTTCTCTAACATAAACCATCAATTCTTAATTTGAAATTATTTATTTTCATACTTGTGTCAAATGTCTATATTTTTTTATATTTATTTTTAAACCATTTACTTAAAATTTAAATTCAAATCCAATGTATATATAAATTCAAATCTACTCATATATACACCTATACATATATATATTCACATATATATACAAGATTTAAATTCAAATGATTTAACACATATTTTATTTCAATTTGGAGAAACTCAAATCAATTTACCAATTAATTTCACAATTTTCATTCAAAAATTAAATTAATTATCAATTTAAACTTAGTTAAAATACGGGATCGTTACAGGCCGCATTCGAGGGGAGATTGCATGCGCTGGAGATGATCGGAGGGGCGCGGCCTTTGGGCGTTGATGGAGTGGTGGACGAGCTTCGAAGTGGTTGTCCTCGATCATCTTCTAGGGCACGATGGTGAGAGCGACGTTGAGGGGATCGAACGTGTGGTGGGTTCAAATTATACCTGGAGCGAACGTAGAAGAAGGAATGGGCAGCTGGATCTAAAATATTGAAAGCAACGGCCGTGATTTAAAGGTTTAAAAAAAATAAAATAAAAAGTGTAAATTAATTATAATTTAATTCGTGTGATCTTATAAATGGTATAACTTCTTCATACGAGGTCGAAATCGGACGAAACGAATTGTGTGGGGTTCATATTCGCGAACACTAGGCGATGAAGTTGGATTGGATGGATTTAAAGCTGCTAGGAATTTTAGGTAAAATTAAATGTCGGTTTAATTTTATTCGGAATAAATCGCTGCAACAACGACTGGAAGCAAAGTGCGTACAACTCACTCTTTCTGACTGGCTTATATTTTTATATAAGTGAGAATAAATTTATTTTATGTTGTTTGATGATTGTTCGGACGTTATGCCATAGTAGTTAGTAGTTGGGTATATTCCTGCCTATTAGAGCAGATGAGACCCTATACGTTCCCGTGTATGACCGGATGACCCTTTGTATGACAAGATTCCTCACTATTGTTTGATTTTTTCATACACATATCGTTATATATATATATATATATCTGTGTATATATATATATATCTGTGTATGTGTGTCATATGATGTTTGATGTGATGGATGACATATTTGATGAATAGATTGTTTATCCCTTAATTAGTGCTTTAGCATATTTTTAGTATTTTGAAAGGCTACAAAAGTGATTTTGGTTTAAAAGTGATATTTAATGATTTCAAAATATTTGTGCTTATAATTATTTGTGAATTATGAAAAGGATTTTATTTAAATTTAAATGAAATGTATGGTTTTTATTTGTTTTAAATTTACAGTTTTTATGAAATATTTGTAAATTAGATTTGTAAGTTGATTTTTATATTAAGGATTTATAAAAGTAACATTTTTATAAATTAAGTAATTTATATTGGTAAATATAGTTTTATAATTATTTATGAAATCAAGATTAATAAAATTTGAATATATGAACATCTTGTGATTAGAGTCGCACAGTTTGACTATAAGATGTTTCATAAAAATAAGTGATAAGTGGGAAAATAGTTGAAACCTGATATTAAATTTAGGTAAGATAATTAAATGCCTATTTATAAATATTTATCAAGGAATGATAATGTTTATTTATTATCATTGATTGATTGGATTTATTTGATATGAAACTTGAAGTGCAAATACCTTGTGAATTCATTTTCACGATTTGACTATAAGGTATTTGAAAATAATAATTGGGTAAGGTTAAGATTGTAGTTATGAGCATGTTTTACAAATTCACGATTTTGGACCATGAATAATCCTTTCAATTGAATTTTTATAAAGGGATTACATTAACAATTTTGGACAGTGAATAATCTTTTAATATAAATGTGTAGTAGTAATATATCTAAATGAAGTTTAAATGATTTATGAATATGCTTATTCCATTGAGATAAGTATATGGAAATGTTTTCCAATTATTGAATATTTGTGAAGTTTGTGAGTATGTAGCTTTTTATAGATATTTTGGAATATATATATTTGAAAAGTGATTTGGTTTATAAGAATTATAAAAAGGGCCTAATAATTGCTTTAGTACTAGATTATGCCCATTGGCAAAGTTTCGGTTCCTTGACTTAATGTGGAAACTGATTAGTCGTGCACTTAGCACATGGCCAATTGTGTAGGCTTGATTATCATTTGTGTTGAGGATGTTTATTCGTGTAGTGCGGAGTATTACTCCAATCTATCGAGCTTCCTTCTTGGTCGAAGGATAGCAAGTTGAAAATTGGAACCGTGATAAGTCTACGAGACTTTGTTTCTGTACGAGGTTAAGAGCCACTTTTCAATATTGGTGCGGAGAGACCGGGATCGGATTTATCCGAAAACCACTCCGTACCAATGTATGCGTTCGAAAGTGCAGGTTACTGATGATGATTTATGAAGACTGAGGATCTTCATAGCATGAGGATTGCTTGTTGACATGCTCTAGGTCGCTCCCACTATAGGGTTATTTATAGCAGTGGTCTCCTCATTGTGGAGATTTTTCAGATTGCAAGGACTACTTGCTACTAGAGGTAGTAGGAGAGTGCCTTCGATTTCGTTCAGTCCTAGAACGAACTTGTGTGGACGTTTGTCTGAAATTGTATTCTAAATCACATTTGAGTGGTTTCTATAAACGTATATCAATCGGCAGTGGAGAAGGCAACTTCTCTTAGCTTAACACCCTTCCTTAGACATACGAGCTCAGGAAGTTATACTTTTCTAGAAATTAGTCGTGTGACATGGAATGACAATGTGGCATTCAGAGATGTGATATGTGATATGTGAATGGTAATCGTAGCCTTGCGAGCCGCACACTCCGATTATTATGGGATTCTATGTGGCAGATGTATGCTCGCATTTCGGATAGTAGTAATTTGGGTTATCAGATGTTCTGAGCCCTAGGTACCAGATACGTCTGGGCCTCATGGCGGGGATGCGCAAAGTCTGAGTCCTTGGATGTTATTCGCAGATTGTGTCCCCTTTTAGCCACTTGTGTTGTTGTATAATGACGTCCGAGTCTTGGCCGTAAGTCGTGGATACAGATTGATCTTTCCACTAGTTTTCTGTCATGTTGGAAATCCAATTACAATATGTGCCTGCCATTTTGTTTTGTATAGCCTTAAATGATTAGGCCCGGAATTAAATAATGGTAACAATTTCAGATATTTGCTATTATTTGTGAAATAGACGCTATTATAATATACAATGATTTGATATAAAGTGTTTTGGTTATTGTAAGGTAAAAACATGTCTGTGTTTATGTGTGGGCGTGTCTTACGAAATACTTTTGTTTTGAAAAGAAAAGTTTTGGTAATTTAATAAATTCAGTTGAGTGTGTTTTCTCATGCTGGTTTACCAGACTGATCCGGGCATTCTTCCCTTTCAATGCTCGGGTCAGACTGAGTATATTTTTAAGTTTAGAGTTGGTGCTTTTGAGCTTCAGCAGGAGAGCTGGAAGTCTTCATGTTATATACACGTATCTGTTTATTTTCCGCTACATTATTGTTTATATTATCAGCAATTGTAAGGACATGTTATTATAACTGTCCAGGCTGATGATTAGTGATTGATTGTTGAACTTTGATGGATGTATGTATATGATATTATAGTTTCTGTTTTGTAAAGATCATTGATATGATATTATATGTTTTCCGCTGCGATATGAGATTTTGTATTGTTCTGTTTGGTTCTCTCTTTCTTCTCCTTTCTTCTTCTCTCTTCTTTTCTTTCTCATGACTTTCCATCATTCTGTGCTTTTTGGGTCAGACGTGTGTGGTTTATTGTCGATTCAAGGGTACGGATTTACAGGTCGTCACATAAGTGATTTATCTTTTGATGATTTAATTGATATAAATTCAGAACTGTTAAATAAACTCAAAGAAGTTAAAAGAAAGTATAAAGATGCACTAGAAAAATTAAACATAACTGAAATAAAAGTTGATATGCTAAGAAATGAAAAGAAAATCTTAGAAGAAGGACTTGTTAATACACAAGAATCTTTGCCTAATGTTTCTTCTCAACTCACTATGCTATCAAATGAAGTAGAAGTGCAAAAAGAAAAGAATGTGATATTAGCTTTAGAAAATCATGTTCTAAAATCAAATGTCAAAATTCTCGAATTGAAAAATACCAATCTTAAAACTGAGTTTGAGAATATCACTAAAAATATAACTAATTTTAATAAAGAAAGAGATAATCTTTCTAAAATTATTAGTAATTCTCAAACTACTTCTAATAAGAATAGATTAGGATATAAAAATTCTTTAAAGGCAATTTCAAAGAAGAATAGTATATTATACAAAAATTTCAATTTGCATAATAATTTTGTAAAAGCAAAAACAATGCCAAAGGTTGTTACTAAAAAGATAGAAATTGGTAAAACAAATACTATAAAAATTTGGGTACCAAAAACAAATAATAATTTTATCACAAACAAGTATATAAAATCTTTTATAACTTCAGTTCATAAAAATAAAGATTTTACTTATAAACAGAATTCTAAACCCTCTTGGGTTTGGCTTCTTAAGATCTAGTTCTTAGGACCCTAATGAAAGGTGGGTACCAACATCATTCATATATTTCTTGCAGGTATCGACTAAGAAAAGAGGAAAGTGGATACTAGACAGTGGTTGCTCAAAACATATGACAGGAAATAAGAATATGCTGACCAACGTTATCTACTCGGATGGAGGGTCTATCACATTTGGAGATAATTCCAAAGGCTATATCATCGGCAAAGGTGATGTGAGCAATAACGGTACATCTAACTTACCTCTTATTACAAATGTTTTATTAGTGAAAAATTTAAAACATAATATACTAAGTATAAGTCAACTATGTGATAAAGATTTTAATATAACTTTTTCAGAAAATAAATGCAACATTTTTGATCAAAATAATAACTTTATATTTGAAGGAACCATAGAAAGAAATATTTATATATTAAATATAAAAGTCAATCATAACACAGATATGTGTCTAATAGCCAAAGAAAATGATCCTTAGTTATGGCACAAAAGACTTTGTCATATGAATTTAAAAGAAATAAACAAATTATCTAAAAATAATTTAGTTAAAGGTTTGCCAAAGATGAATTTTAAAGTAAAAAATATTTGTGATGCTTGTCAATTAGGAAAATCAACAAAATCTTCTTTTAAACCAAAGAAAATGATTTCTACATTACAACCACTTGAATTATTACATTTGGATCTTTTTGGACCAACTCAAATTCAATCTATAAACCATAATAGATATGTTTTTGTAATTGTAGATGATTTTTCAAGATATACCCGGACAATATTTTTTAAAAGTAAAAGTGATACTTTTAAAAAAATTTAAATATTTGCTAAAAGAATTCAAAATATTAAGAATTTTAAAATATCTGAAGCGATCACGCTGGTGAACTCGAAAATGAATTTTTTGAAAATTATTGTAATAAGAAAGGAATTGTTCATAATTTTTCATTTCCTAGAACTCCATTACAAAATGGGGTTGTAGAAAGGAAAAATAGATTCAAGAATGTGCTAGAACCTTATTAAATGGAAGTACTCTACCAAAACATTTTTGGACAGAAGCCGTAGCAACTGCTTGTTTTGTTTTAAATAGAGTTTCGATCAAACCATTAACTAAACATACACCATATGAGCTTTTTAATGGAAGAAAACCTAACATATCATATTTTAAAGTTTTTGGTTCAAAATATTTTATATTAAATACAAAAGATAAGCTTGGTAAATTCGATCCAAAATCTGATGAAGGAATATTCATTGGATATTCGGAACGAAGCAAAGCTTACATAATTTATAATAAAATAACTAAAGTAATCGAAGAAACACTTCATGTGTCATTCGAAGAAAATTCAAAGTTAACCATAAAATAGAAGATGAAGAAATTATTACTAAATCAAACGACTCAGATGATGATATTGAAATAAATACAAACAATAATTTACAAAATAATAATGATATAAGATCCCCACCAAGACTTCTAAGAAATCACCCTGCTGAAAATATAATATAAATACAAATGTAAGAACATGAAATCAACTAAATCAAATGGATCATGTAGATTTTCTTTCAAATATTGAACCCAAAAATGCTAAAGAAGCTTCAACTGATGATTACTGGATTGTAGCTATGCAAGAAGAATTAAATCAATTTGGACCCGATGAAGTTTGGGACTTAGTTCCTAAACCAAGTAATCAAGCGGTTATCGAAACAAAATGGGTTTATAAAAATAAACCTGATGAGCAAGGAAATATTATTAGAAATAATGCTAGGATTGTTGCTCAAGGTTATAATCAAGAAGAAGGAATAAAGTGTGATGAAATATTTGCACCCGTAGCTCGTCTAGAAGCTATATGTATTTTATTGTCATATACATGTTTTAATAATTTTAAACTTTATCAAATGGATGTAAAAAGCTTTCTTAAATGGTTTTATAAAGGAAAATTTATATGTAGAACAACCTCCTTTATTCACTAATGAAAAATATCCAAATCATGTTTATAAATTAAAAAAGGCTCTATACGGTTTAAAACAAGCACCTCGTGCTTGGTATGACCATCTTAAAAGTTATTTAATTAATTCTGGTTTTAAAATTGGTAAAGTAGATCAAACTTTATTTATAAAACAAGATAAGAATTATATTTTAATAATTCAAATCTATGTAGATGACATTATTTTTGGTTCCACAAACGAAAATTTGTGTCAAGAATTTTCAGAAATTATGACAAGAGAATTTCAAATGTCTCACATGGGAGAACTTTCATATTTTCTTGGTTTATAAATTAAACAATTACAAAATGGAATTTTTTATTAATCAAGAAAAATATTGTAATAATCAAATAAAACAATTTGGTATGGAAAACACTTCTGCTAAACCAACTCCTATGAGTACTATATTACATCTCGATAGAGATGAAAATGGCAAAAATGTTGACCAAAAACGATATCGTAGTATGATTGGTCTTTACTATATTTAACTGCTAGTCGACCAGATATAATGATGAGTGTATGCTTGTGTGCATGATTTAAAGCAAATCCAAAAGAATCACATTTGCGGGCAGTGAATCGAACTTTGAGATACTTAAGCAAGACTAAAGACTACAGTCTCTTTTATCCAAAGAATTTCCTTTGAATTAGTATCATACAGTGATGCCAATTTTGGAGGATATCGAACGGATCGAAAGAGTACCAGTGGTACTTATCACTTTATTGGACGATCTTTAGTATCTTGGTTTAGTAAGAAACAAAATTGTGTTTCGCTTTTGATGTGTGAAGCAGAATATATTTCTACTGCTTTTGGCATATGCTCTATTAATCTACATGCAGCAAACACTACAAGATTTTGGAATAAATCTTTCAAAATCAACAATTTATTATGCTAATACAAGTGCAATAAATTTATCAAAAAATCCATTAAATCATTCTAGAACTAAACATATAGATATAAGACATCATTTTCTAAGAGATAATATAGGAAAAGGCAATATTTCATTAGAATTTGTATTTTCAGAAAATCAGATAGCTGACATATTTACAAAATCTTTAAATGAAAATACTTTTATAGAATTACGTCGAGAATTGGTTATTATATCTTTGCATGATTTATAATTTTCATTAAATTTCAGATTTATTTCTAAAAAAAATTTAAGAATTTTTTTTTCAGAAATGTTGCTACGGCGCTCGAACTCGGGTTGCTGGTAAGGTAGTTATATGGTTTTCCATTGTGCTATAGTATTTCTTTCTATACCATCTATTATCTTCCTCAAACCATTTGTACGGTTATTATTTTCTAACCTATATCTACCTCATATCTTTTCCTTGGCAATGAATGTTCAGACATTTTCCTTCTCAGGTTTATTTCACTTGAAATAGTGTATACACCTGTATATAAAGGCTCCTATTTCATTCTTTTTCACATCATTCCTCCCAATATATTTTCTTAGCTTAAATTCTTTTTAATATTTTTTACAAACTCCAACGTGTCTTCTGTTAGTCCATGAGATGATGGTTTTGATGACAACAACCTTAGAATAGATTATAAAATATAAATACTAACATTACAAGTTTAGATATATATGTAAATGCAGGATCTAACCATGCAGGTATCAAGAATGAAGACGGTACAGTATAGAGATTCAAGATATAGAGATAGAAGACTCATGAGTATCAAGATTATCAAGAGTTCAAGATTTCAAGGTTAAGTTTGCTTTATTAGGAATATTTGTTAAAACTCGTAGAAAAGCACTGACATCTTAATATCCAATTTATTCGTGGAATGGAATCCACTTCGAGCCTGTTAAAGGGATGGAACCCTTAGTAGGATGGAACCTACGAAAATCTAGTGGGACATTGTTTTGTATCCACTAAGCTTAATTCAAATGATTTTTCAAAATTATCTTGTTTTCGAAATGATTTCAAAACTTTCCTTTTAAAAAGATTCAAAACCCTCGATTCCGTTTTAAAATAATTTTAGCCTCAAAACATCTTTATTTTCAGAGTCAAAATTTCTCCTAATTTTAAACTATCTTTTCAAATAATATATTTAACTTTTAAATTATTTATAATTTGATTTAAATTATAGTTAAATAATATATATTGTTCTTTATATTTACTTATGAATTTCAACTATATTCAAGTATATTTATAAAGTTTTAGTATAAGATAATTATTATTTTTATAGAAATTCAAAACATCAAATTTGGTTGAGGGATGTCGACATGCCCATAGGCACCATGTCAACATGGTGACAGTTTAATTCAAAATTCAAATTTCAAAAGAAGTGTCTATTCGCCATAACTTTTCATGAATGGTCATGGCTGTTGTTCTTCTATAAATAGGGGTCAGTTTCAATGAATTTTATAATACTTTTCTCTGATTTAACTTCTCTTCTTCTTCTCCACTTTCTTATTTACAAATTACACCATTACTCTGCCGAAATCAATATCGAATCTAACTAGATAATTTCTGGTTTTGATTCTCTCCACTATCTCTACAAGATCCAAGTGCTAATCTGAGTTATAGACTTTTTGTAATCAATTGAGCGAGAGAAGGTGTGATTGTAGCCCTGGAAATCAATTGGGTGAACTTGTTGCTCCGGAAATCAAGTATCTCTACCCAGAGGATTGTGATTTTGGAGGGTGTACCTCGTAGCCTTGAAACCGAGGGTTGTAATTGTTGAATTGATTTTGAAAGGAAATCCGTACTTAGTTGTGCGGGACTGGATGTAGGGTAACTCTGAACCAGTATAAAATCCGGTGTGTTCTTTCCTTTTCTGCTTTTACTTTATATTTGCATCTGTGTTTGATTCTGTGTTCATATCTGTGTCTGATTAGTGTATACATTGTTAACAAAGTAAGATAAACTCAAAAAAATTAACAAATTTCTTAAAACACTATTCACCCCCCTCTAGTGTTAATTCTAGCCTTAAGATCCTTAATCCGCATTTCTCACATTTGGTATCAGAGCGTTGTTTTCAAAAGTTTCATTATCTGAATTTTGAAAAATTTCAAAATGGCTACTAACAATAGTACTGCTATTACCACCAACACTAGTTCATTTGTAGAAGGTCAGTATACTGCCAGACCAGCACTTTTTAATGGCAGTAACTATGCATATTGGGCATGTAGGATGAAAATATATTTACAATCTGTAGGATTAGATACTTGGAATATCACACAAACTGAATATTCTGAACCCACAACTAATTTTGCACAGTGGACCACTGAGCAAAAGACTGTTGCACAAAATAATTCTAAAGCAATGAATATTCTGTTTTGTTCACTTGAAAGAAATGAATTTAATAGAGTGTCAGTTTGTAAGTCTGCATATGAAATCTGGAAACTTTGCAAGTAACTCACGAAGGAACAAGCAAAGTTAAACAGACCAAAATTTCCAAGCCTTCAAATCAGTTTCAGTTATTTAAAATGTATACTAATGAGTCTATTTTAGATATGTATAGTCGATTTCAAGATATTGTGCATTCTTTAATATCTTTGGGAAAGGAATTTTCGGAAGAAGATCAAGTTAGAAAAATTTTAAATTCTCTCACTCCAAAATGGGATCAAAAGACACTTGCAATTGAAGAGGCAAATGACATCAGTACTTTAAAGATAGAAGAATTGATTGGAAATCTAATGTCGTTTGAAGTTCAAATGATCAGGAGAAGACAAAGCAAAGCATCTGAAAAGAAATCAATGGCATTCAATGCATTAATCGACGGATCGGACTCAAACAGTGATAATGATGAAGAGATAGCATTTATGACCAGGAATTTTCGGAAATTCCTGAAGTACAGAAAATTGAATAGTTCCAAGAGAAACAACTTTAAGAATTCCGGTAATCAGACTACAGTACCAAACTTTATCAAATGCTTCAATTTTGACGAACCAGGTCATATCAAAAGAGACAGTCTGCATCCAGATAAGCAAAATCCTCCTACAAACAATGATTCTGCAAAGAAACGGAAACGTGCATTCACTGCTACTCTAGATGACTCTGACTCATCCTCCAACGACGATGAACAGAAGAAAGATAATTCAAATCTATGTTTCACATCAATTCTCGATTTAGTCAATACCAAAGACACAGAATTTGAAAAAGGTACACGTTTACAATACATTGGCTGAAATTGCATGCTTGAATTGATTGATTGATTGGTTGTTTTTGAATTGATTGATTGATTGATTGATTTTGAATTGATATATTGTTTGAATTTTAAATTTTATTTTCTATTTTTTACTATTATTTTATTATTATTTTTATTATTTTTGACACATTCTGAAATATATTATAAGTACAATAATATTTCAGAAATATAGACATTAATAATAATATTTATATATATGTATATTAGATAACTTAGGAAAAATCATGTCATGAAAATTCAAAGCCACATGTCCACATGGCCCCTACCATGATGTCGACATGCCTATCTGAATTTGAATTTCAAATTTTGAATTCAAATGTTTGAATTTCCCTCCACCTTTTCACTTCATTTATTTCTCTGAAAAGATACCTTTTGACCAGAGAATATGTCCTTTGAAAGTCTATTTATTCACTATCTTTTATCATATCTTTTCACTTTCATTTTCAAATTCAAACACTCTCTTCATATCTTCAAGCTCTCTACTCTCTACTCTAATGGCTTCTTCAAGCAACCCCTCAACCATGAGAATTTCCAGAAAAATCAAAGAGCAATTATTCATTGATCCGGAGGCAATTAAAGCATACATCAATTATGCTAATTATGCCAAAGTCCATTCCGGAAAATTTGCTATTTTTCAAGATTTTTCTTCTTATGAAATTGATTCTCTTTTTGTAAACAATGGTGTTTTAAGTCTTATTGACTCTTCTCAAAATGATTTTGTTTGCTATCCTAATCTTGTCAAAATCTTCTATGCTAATTTAAACCGTGGTTTTTATATTAGAAATGAGAATGAAATTTGGATTAGTGTCAAAGGCACTCAAATTGTTTTGAATTGTGATCTTTTAGGTACCATTCTCAATTGCAAAAGCACGGGAATGGATCTTTCTAGTTTTCAAATCAATGAACATGATCGTGAGACATTTCATCATATTTTTGAAGGAGATGAAAACTTTGAATTTAAAAACTGAAACTTTTGTCCTAAAGCAAGAATTGTCAATCTTCTCTTACAACATACTTTGACCCAAGATCGGGAAATTTTAACAATCCTACTTCAAAAGTGTGCAAAGCACTTTTTGCTATTTTCAGAAATTATGATATCAATTGGGCGCAAGTTAGTTTGGATGAACTTCGTCCTAAAAATTTTGAAATGGGAGAAAACACTTTATATCATGGAATTTACCTTACTCGGATTTTCAACTATTTTGGATTAAATTTCAAAGGAGAAGAATTTATTTCAAGAAAAGTTTTTAATATCTCAAACATTTCTCTCATGAAAATCCCATATGTTTTTCAACCTTATGAGACTCTTGCCGAAAAGGAAGAGCGTTTGGCTCATGAAGAATGGAAGAGGAAGAAGAAGAAGAAAGGGATGAAATGGAAATTGAAGAAGAAGAAGAAGAAGGTGAAACCTCTTTGGAAAGCATCGAATATCCTTCCAATCCATCCAACAAAACCCTTCTCAAAAACCAAAAGATAATTGTGGAGAATCAACGAATTTTAAAACGATCTGTTAGTAAGAAGTTGGGTAACATTTCTTCGAAGATGAACAAGTTCTTTTCAAAAGTCAGCAAGAAACTTGGACTATCTTTATCATCTTCATCTTCTAACTAGTTTTGTTTTTTAGTATCTTATTGTATTTGTCTTAGTTTGTTTTTTCGAATGTTCGTGTAGTTCATTATGCTTAATCTTTGTATTATCGTAATGAAATGAAATTTCCTTTCTGTTATCTATCTTATCTTATCTCTATAATAAATATTAGTATATTATATAAATATATACATATACACAATTATTCACAAAATCAAAGTTGTCATAAATTTTCACTAACCCATGTCGACATCCCCTAGAAGACCATGTCAACATGTACTGGTCAGAAGTGATTATTGATTTTGAATTTGAAATTTGAATAACTACCAAATGTCTATTCATTTCAAACGAATTTCTACACCTATATATACCTTTTTCTTCCAGAAATCTTCACTGAAATTTATTTCTCATTATCTATATCCTTCATTTCTTTCTCTAATTCAATTATGGCCAATCCTATTCACAATCTATCTGAAAATCTTGAAGAAACACTCAATTCATTCAAGAATATTCTCTCTTTTATTCTACGAAACCAGCGTCACTTAGAATTGAGTCAAATACAGATGATCAAGGAACAAGAGAGACACTTCGATGCAATACGATGGATGATCTCCTCTCTACACAAGGATGATAATGAAGCACATCCTCCTGTCTCTCTCACCAATGACAATGAGAATTGGGATGCAATTAAAGCAGACCCTATATTTGGAGAAGATGGATGGGTAGATGTTCCTCGTAACGTTTAATTTTCTTTCTTTGTTTGATTTGTTTGAATTAATTTGTTTTATTTAATTTGGTTTGAATTGATACTTTGTGTGGATTGATTTTATTTGGTTTGAAGTTTGGTGTGTGAAACATATATATATATATATATATATATATATATATATATATACTGAAATGAATATAGTCTTTAATTAAGTTATTATGCTCATAAGTATCATTATTTCTTAATCTATATATTATATATTTCGTTGTATAGTTTATCAATGCAGGTACTGAAGTCCAAGAATAAGGGGGAGTAAGTTTTTGTTGATGACAAAGGGGGAGAAATATAAAATAAGGTAGTTAGGCATAGACTAAGGGGGAGTTGTTAGTTTTAGGGGGAGTTATTAGGATAAAAGGAATATTTTATAAACAAAGGTTGTCATCATCAAAAGGGGGGAGACTGTTAGTCCATGATATGATGGTTTTGATGACAACAACCTCAGAATAGATTATAAAATATAAATACTAACATTACAAGTTTAGATATATATGTATATGCAGGATCTAACCATGTAGGTATCAAGAATGAAGACTGTACAGTATAGAGATTCAAGATATAGAGATAGAAGACTCATGAGTATCAAGATTATCAAGAGTTCAAGATTTCAAGGTTAAGTTTTTTTTATTAGGAATATTTTTTAAAACTCGTAGAAAAGCACTGGCATCTTATTATCCAATTTATTCGTGGAATGGAATCGACTTCGAGCCCGTTAAAGGGATGGAACCCTAAGTAGGATGGAACCTATGAAAATCTAGTGGGATATTGTTTTGTATCCACTAAGCTTAATTCAAATGATTTTTCAAAATTATCTTGTTTTCGAAATGATTTCAAAACTTTCCTTTTAAAAAGATTCAAAACCCTCGATTCTGTTTTAAAATAATTTTAGCCTCAAAACATCTTTATTTTCAGAGTCAAAATTTCTCCTGATTTTAAACTATCTTTTCAAATAATATATTTAACTTTTAAATTATTTATACTTTGATTTAAATTATAGTTAAATAATATATATATATATTGTTCTTTATATTTACTTATGAATTTCAACTATATTCAAGTATATTTATAAAGTTTTAATATAAGATAAATATTATTTTTATAGAAATTCAAAACATCGAATTTGGCTGAGGGATGTCGACATGCCCATAGGCACCATGTCGACATGGTGACAGTTTAATTCAAAATTCAAATTTCAAAAGAAGTGTCTATTCGTCATAACTTTTCATGAATGGTCATGGCTGTTGTTCTTCTATAAATAGGGGTCAGTTTCAACGAATTTTATAATACTTTTCTCTGATTTAACTTCTCTTCTTCAACTCCACTTTCTTATTTACAAATTACACCATTACTCTACCGAAATCAATATCGAATCTAACTAGATAATTTCTGGTTTTGATTCTCTCCACTATCTCTACAAGATCCAAGTGCTAATCTGAGTTATAGACTTTTTGTAATCAATTGAGCGAGAGAAGGTGTGATTGTAGCCCTGGAAATCAATTGGGTGAACTTGTTGCCCCGGAAATCAAGTATCTCTACCCAGAGGATTGTGATTCTAGAGGGTGTACCTCGTAGCCTTGAAACCGAGGTTTGTAATTGTTGAATTGATTTTGAAAGGAAATCCGTACTTAGTTGTGCGGGACTGGATGTAGGGTAACTCCGAACTAGTATAAAATCCGGTGTGTTCTTTCCTTTACTGCTTTTACTTTATATTTGCATCTGTGTTTGATTCTGTGTTCATATCTGTGTCTGATTAGTGTATACATTGTTAACAAAGTAAGATAAACTCAAAAAGATTAACAAATTTCTTAAAACACTATTCACCCCCCCCCCCTCTAGTGTTAATTCTAGCCTTAAGATCCTTAATCCGCATTTCTCACATCTTCACAACAAGATTCAAATCAATCATTCATCGTTTTCAGCACACCCTCTTCTAAATCGTCAAAGAATTCAAACAACTCCACTCTTGTTTATACTCCAGTTAAAATTACACCATCTCCTAGACATCATACTGATATACTCCTCAGGGGAAACGAACTAAACATAATTTATGTTTTGGTTCTCCATCCACGAAGGAGAAAATTGATGATATTCATCACTACCAGAGAGAGACTCTGGAACTGCAATGCGAACTTTACTATAAACAGAAAGTGAACTCTAAACATTTAAGCTTTCTAGAACAAGTCGTGTTAAATTTTTGCGGTTTTCATCAAAACAGTGCATACATCAGCCATTGCCACAATGTCCTCAAGTGCCACTTTGGGAACAAAGCCCCCAACGTCCTTAGGCGTCGCCGAAAACCTGGGAACGTAGTAATGTTTGGTCCCCAATCCAACCATTACAAGAAATAACGAAGGTTGAACTTCACTTTGATGATTCACACTCATTTAGAAACTAGGAATTTATGTATATTGTTTTGAAATGAATTTTTTATCTTTATATGTTTTTGAAATAAAGTTTTTAATATCTAACAATTATTAAACTACCGAGTTTTAATATTATTTAATTTTTAACAGAAAAATCTTTAGTACATATGATAAAAAGTCTGAAAAGCACAGTTCCAGTCAACTAAATCGACCAGGCCAATCGACTGAAACTGCTAAACAAACTTTTTAATATACCATAATTCAGTCGACTGCCATGACATTTTCAATCGAGTGAAATGTTGCTTTTCTAGGTTATTTATTATGGGATAAATTTTTCTGCTCAATAGTCGACTAAATTATAATTTTAGTCGACTGAATATTCTTGTACACTTGAAAATTTTCCACGTTTCAGTCGACTAGTTATATATATTAAGTCGATTGAATTTAGCACTTTTAAGGCAAAAACTTGCGGGATGAAAACCTATGCAAAACAGTCGACTGCCCAGTGTTTACTAGTCGATTGAATTATATATTTTGTTTTTAAAATAAGAATGCACAATTCCCAATCCGCCTTTTCAACCACCCTATATATTCATCTTTTTAATTTCAAAACCCTACCTCATTTCTGTAAGCAAACCCTAGCCCCCATTACTCTTGAATCCAATTTTTACTTCCTCAAGTCAATTCAAATCCAATGGCACCTAGAATCAAAAGAGCTAAACAATCTTCTGCCGGACCATTCGAGAGCCAAATAAGATCATGACTTTAAAATGAAACTGCAGTTACCCGATTCAACGCCATGTAAAGCTCAAGGATCTTCGATGGCTCCTTTGTCAAATTCCCAGATTTCAATGATTATACCATTCGTGAAACTGTGGAAGCAGGCGGCCTTGAAAATTTGATCGGTCTTGACACCAATAATGTCAAAATCTACCCCCCACTCATCAAGCTCTTCTTTGCAAACATGAACTTGGATCACTAAGTTCCATGAAACAAGGATGATTACATTTAGACATTGGTTTGTGGCGTTCGTATTTATCTACCTCTTCAACGAATCGGCCATATTCTTCGGTGTCCATCCGAAGGAGTCGACATCAATGACGTTGAAATTGACATGGACAACCGCGATGAAGTCTATCGTCTATTTCTCTCTGATGATATGACCGTTCTCAAATTCGTCGGCTTGCGACCAAAGGCGCGCATTCTTCATCGTGTCCTCATCCGCTCCATTCAACCTCGTATCGGGAGTTACGAGAAAGTCTACAAAAGAGAATTCCTAGCACTCTATGCCATCTACTCCTCTCAACATGTAAATTGGTCCAAAGTAATTCTTGATGAATTTCTCACGGTCAACCACAAGAGGAGTTACAAAACCATCTTCTACAGAGCCTACATTATGCGGATTCTCATGAACTTCGAAGTCACCATCCCCGATGCCGACTTCATCACCATCTATGAGCTAAACTCTAAGACATTAAGTCTTATGAGTTTTCCAAAACGCCCACCACCTCAATAAATCATTAGCTTCCAACAATGGGCAGCAAATCGAGCTCAAGTGATTCCGCAACCCCATGAAACACATATCGGCTCCTCCTTCACTCAACCATCCCATCACATCGAGGAAGAAGAAGACGACGAGATTCAAGAGCTTCATGGTGACTTTCCTCCACGTCAAGCTCTAGTCACTCTCTTACAGAATCAAAGTAAGCTTAATCGACGATTGGTCAACGTCGAGAAAAACATCGTCAAGACCAATAATTATTTCAACTCCATCAAGGGCTTCTTAAATAAAATTTGGGAGAAAATTTCTTGCACCAGTTCTACTTCCATGACTATTGCCAAAAATCCCACTCCTTTCACTTGGACTACATTCAAGGAGGAAGTAGGGGAAGAGGAAGAATCCGGTAGCGAAAAAGTTGAGTCCTTTTAATCTTATCTTATGCCTATGTATTTCCCTTATTTTTCGTTGTATGTTATGTTGTCCTAATATACATTTGTTATAGTTTATGTTGTTTGTTTTAGTGTTGAATTAATATTGTTTGGTTGATGTTTGTTAAGTAATATATTGTTCAATTTCATTTACTTATTGATCATTTAAATGCAAGTTGTCCATGTAATCTATTTTACTTGTTATTATTCAATATCAAGTTTATTTATATTCATCCATACTACTATAGTTTACCATGTTATCTAATTATTCCTTTTTGTCGATGACAAAGGGGGAGAAGTATAAGATGTTCGGTGGATAGATCATTTATTTAGGGGGAGTTACAATTGCTTTTATAAATTTTTAAAATCTTGTAGACTTACATAGTTGTCATCATCAAAAAGGGGGAGAATGTTAGAACCTTGTATTTTGATGTTTTGATCATAACAATTATATAAGTATATATTATATGAACTAACCATATTTGCAGGAGAAGATAGTATTCTACTCGGCAATAGATTGAAGACCAAGAATTCAAGTGAAGTTTCAAATTTTATAAATGGTTTGTCTATAGTCTAGTTTAGTAGTTAATCATTGTTAAAATCTCTTCTAGGTGGTATATGCATGCACACATGGTTTTAAATTTAAATTCGAATCATATACACACTACAAAAATTGTTTATATTAACTTCATAATCAAAAAACTTTTAGAAAGAAATAAACATGGCAGAAAACAACAAATTCAGTCGACCAAATAGGTGCTCTCAGTCGACTGAAACATGCACAAGTGCATTCGATGGTTCAGTCGACTGAACCACCCCATTTAGTCGATTGAACCAAGTGTCTTTTCAAAAATAAAATTTAAAATTTGAAATTTTAAATATTCCAAAGACTGAAATTCTTACCTCAGTCAACTGAATATTCATAACAGTTATTATATTCATAATGGTTATTTTTCCGAACGGTCATCACTTTTTAACGAATAGAACAACCTTTGATTCAACAGTTGTTTTCGTATCTTTTGACCATAACTTTTCACGAATAATTGCATCTTTTAAACTCTATATATAGCCTTAAATTCAGTTGTTTCAATAACTTAATTCTCTGATTCAATTCTAATATTATTGCTATCTAAAATTCAGCCATTTGCTTTCAAATTTGTTTCAAATATCTTGCACATTCAAGCACAAATTAATTTATGATTAAAATAACTTCAAATCTTTACGAACTACACTATATACCACAAAGGAGAAGATTATAGGAAGGGTGTACTCTAAAGACTTATCCATGCCATCAAAGGAGCACAATCAGTCAAGAAAACTTTCTATGTTGTCGAAGTCCTGTTCGGTTGCTCATGCGGTAGAAGTCCTATTCGGTTGTCTAGGCGGTAAAAGTCCTGTTCGGTTGCTCAAGCAGTGTAATACCTGTTCCTCTGGGTTAAGTGAGGGTTGATAGTAGAATTCTAGAAGGAGTCTGGGA
Source organism: Allium fistulosum (assembly GCA_030737815.1). Lineage (NCBI taxonomy): Eukaryota > Viridiplantae > Streptophyta > Magnoliopsida > Asparagales > Amaryllidaceae > Allium > Allium fistulosum. The sequence continues at coordinate 197,582,515 of CM060902.1, read as the reverse complement.
CTGGACGTAGAACGGGAGTTCATACCAGTGTAAAAATCCCTGGTGTCATTTACTTATATATTCTGTTCTAGTAGATAACTTAGATTATATTCCATATTACATCCATAACATCACTTTCACACTCCACACACTTCTAGGATCACGAACACTCATACCTTGCATTCGGCCTTATTTCAATGTTCAGAAACTAATACGACGCTTTCTTTCAATTCACATACGATAGGAAGTGACCAGTTCAATTACCTTCACTTCGGTACCTCCGAACAAAGGAGATAAACTCATGATCCATACCCGTCTTATGCTAACACTTACATAGAAAGAGAAATGGATGAAGAGAGTGCACATAGGAAAGAAAAAGAACGCCAAGTGAAAGCAGACCACCAGGATGAAAGAGGGAGAAAGAAGAGGTATGTAGAGGAGAAAGATTCCCATAACTAATGGAAAAGGCATAAGCACTCACGTGACCTCAACGGTTCTATTTCTGGCCTTCCCCCACTTCGATCTACTGCAACTTTCCTCGCAATAACCTTTAACATTGCTCTCTCTAGCCACCATTGTTCTTTTGCCCCATAAAATCAAAGGGATTTTTATTTGTCCAGCTCCATCTCTACTCCCCTCAAGCAGAATGCAAGTTGCCTTCTCAAACCTTTGCTTAATCGGGTTCATGTTCAACCGTGACCTTAATGATATTTCTATAGAGGAGGCCAAAAATAGGGTTGGAGGCATCCAAGAGTCAATAGACCAAGGGTCTAAGTTGAAGAAACTCATCTTCTCCCATTGTGACATCAATAGAATCCACCAAACTGACATCCAATCTTTTGAGTTAGAGAAGAAGAGCTATAATAGAATCATGATGAATATAAGAAAGAGTTGGCTATAGCTATAGGAAAAAGTGATGCAACTCGGACATAATCAAAGAATGATAAGGACTTGGTCGAAGAGATGAGAAATGCTCACGATCAGGTAGCGATTGTGATGAAAGACAAGTAAAAACCACTCAGGAAGAGAATGTCCATCTTAAGATGCAGCTCGTATCTAAGGACCCAACCCTCCTAAAAAGACAAGGTTCTTTAGGACAAGGAAGCCGACATCCATAAATTTCGGGATGAAATCTAGAAGCATGAACCCGCCTTGTTGATGGAAAAGGCTTGGGTTGACCATGCTACGATAGCGAGTAGGCTGATCAAGTTTAAAGAGTGGGTAGCTAAGGAAAAAGAAGACTTGAATTCCACCCTTTAGTAGTTCTTCGGTAACATCACCAAATTTAAGAACCTAAAGTGGTTAGGAAGCATTTATTTCATCACACTTACTGACACCTGCGAAAAGGTAGTATGTCACACGGCTGCATTTGGTGAAGGCCTCACCGAAGACTAATCAAAAGCCAAGTACCTTGATGCCGATGACATTGAAAAGGTTGAATAGTGAAAAGCTATCCGACTACGTAGGATGCCACTACTACTGAAGCCTTCACTGAAGCTTCTGTTGATCCAAGTTCATCTAGCCATGCAGAATCACCATCACCTACAGTCCAAGAGCTTGTAATGAATATTCCAACATCCGAGGGAGCAAACTTTGAGGCTACCTAGACTATCATTCCAGCTTCTACAGCAATTACCACTGTCGAACCTTATATTCTCCCCTTTGTTGATCAACTTATGAAACCCACACTTAAAGAGGGAGAAACTGATAAGAATTATGTTAAAAGAACTCTTCCTGGAGAAGGTATCTCTCTTGTTTCTCTGGTGTTCGAGAAACTTCAAATCCCATAAGAGAGCACTACTAACCTTGACATCTCCATTTGTGAACTCACAAGTCACCCATCTCTTCCTCCTCCTTTGCAACTAATCACATAAGGCTTAGGTCCAATTGCTATCTCCCCGGAATCTACCTCTGTTACTACAGGACTAGTCACTCTAATCCTTCCCCCCAGCTCCATCCCTGGTCCTGATTCGAAGAAAATTGCGGCTCAGGAGGGATTGGATGACACTTCACAATCCTTGGGAGAAGACTTTACCATGACTAGCACTTTGGGTCCAATTGTTCCAATTTACATGGTTACGAAGTGGAAAATCAATATCTCTAAGGTGAAAATCAAGACCAAGCCTAGACTAGAAAAGCCGGCTGGTGCCCAAGGGCTAAAGACTTCTTTGAGAATCCTTCCTATTACCATCAAACCTCCTAAGCGTATCAGCGTCGTCGTCTCCACAGAAACATCCGAGCCCCTCCTGAAAAACCAAAAGATCCTACCATCACAATCACCGAAGCAGATTTCACTCCCTCCGAGAGCAGCACACCGAAGGGGAAACCCAAGGGCGACAAGGACTCAAAGAGACCTCATGATGGTTTGGGTGGCAAAGGTGGCAAGGGTGAGAAGAAGAAGGCATAGAAGAAGTAAGCTCTCCATTTTTCTTTTGTAGAAACAGTTTCGTTTTGTCTTCTTTTGGTTGTACTCTTTTTTACTTTCCTTTGTTGTACATATATAGGACATGCATATACAAGACCGACCCTCACAACTGACGTACATAAATTGAATGTAATAAAAGACTATTTTTCTATTTCAATCTCTATCTCATTTACATTTCCGTATTCTATATATTATACCTGCCTATATACAACTGCTTGCATATATAATATAACCGCTTCTATTGAAATTCATCCATATTGTACATGCATGTGTCTATATACTGCTTTTACTTACTACAACTCTATAAATATAAGTAAAATTTCTATAGCTGCTTTAGTTATATTACATTATTCAATTCGTATTATTGCTGCCAAAATGTTCCCATTTGGCTGAACAGAACTAGTATTTAACCATTTCTTAAGTTATTCCTATTTATCATAGGTCGAGTTTCCTTCGACCAATAGTTATAAATAAATGGAGTTCTATGCTATTTTTCGTTTCTAGGAAATAGCAGTTTGGATGTCTATATCTTGAAATCCCCATTCTTGCCAATAATCGAGTGCGATCTATATTACCCATTGATTTCAACTACTAGACCTCGGCCAAGTATGTCCCCTTGGGCCAAAAGAGCGATTTTACTTTTCTGTAATTCCATCACACACCGAGCCCTGTCTCCAGGACCTGGAATTCCTGATGCCAAAGTTCGAGCTCACCCTTCGACCTTGCCTACCTCTGGGCATTGGACGAAGGTCAACAACGTAGGACAAATTATATGACTGCCTCCAATCCTATTATACTCTTCCATCGTTATCCTGGACAAAAGGACTCCAATGGTACCTATTTTCGAGCATTCGTTCTTGATCTCATCTATCTCTGAGTGTTGATCTAAATCACTCATCGACCATCCTCGCATTTCCTCAACCGAACTTGTTCTGCTGGGCTGCAAGCGCAGTCATGAAAATCATAGCAATACATTACTTTCCATATCCTAGAACTGACACTTGGGATGCCTATCTCTGGGATCCTACTCTCAATCCCACCTACCTCCGAGTGTTGACTAAAAGTATCATTTGACCTTCCACGCTTATCCTCGGCCCAGCATATCCTGCCAGGCCACAAGCATTGTCATTAAAATTTCAACCACACGCCATTTCTATCTCCACAAATTGATACTTTAATTGCCTAATTCTGAACATCTCTCATTGACTCTGCCTATCTCCAAGCATTAGTCAATACCAGAGGGATAGGGTCAAATTTTCCTATCGATTCTTATTATTATACTACTTTGTCCTAATCCTGGATCAAGGAGTTAGTACCTATCTCCAAGTATTTGATTAACTGCTAATCACACAGCATAGGGTTTCGCTAATAAGAATGCAATTCCATTGGTTCAACAAGCTACCTTATTTATAGGCATAAGACGTGGCAAGTTCTCTCTTGTTACAATTTCCCCCAATTCACTAGGGTAGCTTATTTGCAGAAAATAAACTAAATACTTATAAGTGAAATAGCATCCCAGCACAGCGGGTTCACTAGATCTAGACTGCATCTTTTCTATTTTACCCCAAGAATACCTCAGGTCCACATTTAGTGTGTGACATGTTATCTCCAACTATATTCCGCCACATGTCTGAATCCATCAAAGTAAACACATTCAAGTTTGCTAGGAGAAAACCATCCAATCTTTTCCTCAATCCATCATTGGGATCCGATCTTAAGGTCCCAAGTAGGATCTTCTATATTGATCGGAACCCTGATCGTCAGCTCAACAGACGTTGCCTACACTTCCTCTGACTACTTCCTGAGATCCGTAGAATTAAAGAACTTGCTATGGTTCCTGAGCCAGGGCTTAGGCTTTAGTTGTTATGCATTAGCATCCTTAATGTAGAGAATCCCTTCTACACTCTTTCCCTTTTGTTGTCGCTTTTCCTTTTTGAGCTCAGCAACGAAACATCCCCGACCGGCCTATTAGTCACCTCGAATCGATCCAACCCCATTCTCCATAGGGAATTTCATCATCAAGCACCAAGGAGCTAGTACTTTTCTGAAATATGCAAGGGCTAATCGCCTTAACAAGGCATTGTATGCCGAATACTCATCCGCAATCACAAACTTCTAAACCCGCATAATCTTGCCGTCTCTAACCCCTAACTCCACGGACAAACTAATAGTCCCAAGGGGTTCCTTTACCTCATCGGTATATCCTTGAATCATGGATTTACAAGGCTTGATGTCCTTCAAACTTATACTCATCTAATTAAAAGGCCTTTCAAACAAAATATTCATCGAGCTTCCACAATCCACAAGACTTGATGCATAGTAGCAAGGCCTACAACAGCCGTTATCACCAAGGGATTAAAAGTTGGCATTTCTACTCCATCAACTCCCAATTGCTAAATACAATATCATTCATAATCAACCACTGCTACTTAGCATGGGTGTCGTCCTTAATGGCAAAATAGTTTTCCTACGGTATGTGCGTTAAAGAACTTGCATATCTTTCCATTTCATTCCAATTTGTCTCAGCTGGATGAGGTCCTCCAACTATTACATTAATCACTGCTCTTCCATCATTTCACCTAGGCCCTTCACCACTGGATCCAGGTCGATTCCCCTAGGTATTTGGCCCTAAGGGGATATAACACTATGTCCGCCTTTTTGCAAATTCCTCATATACTATTGCAGCTTCTTTTTCTGTATTAAGTCTTCAACAAAATCCCTAAGATGACTGCATTCATTCATATTATGTCCATGAGTTTCGTGGAAGCGACAATACTTTCCAGAGCACTTCTTTGCCTTAGTCGCCTCTCTCCTAAACAGCTTCTTATACCTTTTCATTCCTTATGTGGAAAGGTAAATGTTCTTGAACATATCATTCAGAAGCGTGTACTCATCTGGCCTCATATTGCTTGGGCTTTTGGTATCATTCCACCTAACGCTAGCACCTTGAGCCCTTTTTCTTTGATTACCAAAATTGCCAACGTTCACAGCTATATTATCGGTGCTTTCACTAGTCTGTTTAATATATATACTGTGTTTAATAACCTTCTTCAACTGTTTACCACTAGTCTTCCCAGCAACATGGCTTGCCTTTTAAAAATGTAAGAATTGATTAGCCTTCCAGTGAAATTCCTCTATAGTAGTTGGTTGTTTCATCCCCATCCATTTTCCAAAATCCGTGTTCAGATGTATTCCTCGGACTGAACTATCAGCACCATATCTTCATTTGGATTGTCTACTTCAGTAACTGCAACATTAAACCTTTTCAGAAATCCCTTCAGCGACTCTTCATGTCCCTGAGAAAGGATCGACAAGGATATCACATCCTTAGGTTTGGCAATATGGAGCCTAAACTGCTCTAAGAACTTCTTAGCTAACTCATCACAAGTCAAGATGGACTTTTGGCACAAGCCGAGTAAACCACATCAACACAGCCCCATCTAAAATGATAGGGAAACACCTACATCGAACTACATCGTTGCTTTGGAACCATCCATATGCCACTCGTATTTAAACAAATGCTTCCTAGGGTCAGAAGTTCTATTATACGATGACATTGAAGGCATTGTAAACTTCTTGGGATACTCTTCTACTATGATGTTTTCCAAAAATGGAGTTCTACTAGGCAAAGAATCCTAATCTTTATTCTTTCTTCATTTATTTTCCTCTAACAACCGCTTGATCATATTCGCAATATGCTCCTCACTAGCTTGATAATCTAAAGGATGACTACCAAGAGTTGTGTCGAGTGTTTGACTCCGCAAACGGTATCAGTTTTCTCCTTTGGTTCTACTTTGATATCTAGTTAGTTCTGTGGTGGCTGTTTGAATACCAACATCCTTAGCTTCAACATCTAGTCCATCAACATTGCTAGCATCCTGCAAATCGTCCTCAAAATCAGATAAGTTAACGGTCTCGGGCACCTGGCCCTCTAAGGCCCTCAAATTTAGGTCGTTGCCGATCTGAATTCCCTCGGTAGGGGTCCTTCCACTTCCTCCAGCGCTTCTTCTTACTGCTCTAGGAGTCCGTTCCTTCATCGTTTTCTTTCCATCCTTTCTTTTCTGACCAAAAGCGGATGAATTTTCCTCCTCAAAACCAGTAGGTGATGTTTCTCCCTATCCCTCATGAGCCTTTGAGAGTACTGGGTACACAAGGTTATGCTAGCATCCATCTTATCAAGAAGAGCGTTCTAAGTACCTGCCATCCTTTGCTTCATCTCCACCATCATCCTATCATTTTGCATCCTTATAACATCTCTTAAGTGGTAGATGGTCTTATAAATGTGACCGTTGGATGATTAGTCACCTCATCCTAGTGGGAAGCTCCTTCTTATACACTTGCAACTGCTCTAAATCTTCCAGACTTCCTTGTTGCTGCCATTACTTCCAATATGAAATTTCTACAAACCTTTAAACAAAAACCTTATGGATCTAATTCTTGGACGCTCTAATCCATAATAGATAGCTAGATCTACGCTTGAGAAGCTCCGCTCCTAATGAAAGCACCAAAAAATTTAGCCCAAAAAGTGGAACAACACCCAAAACGAATTAAAATAGAGGGATATAGCTATAAACCATAAAACAAAACAAGAAACACAAGAATTTTCACAGTGGTTCGACAAATCTGAGGCCTTCGTCCACTTTAATCTTATTATAGAGATTTTTTTCCACAAGTACAAGGATTAACGGTTCTAACAGCCTAGAACATCAAAAATTAGCATTCTTTACGATAGTGCCATGAAGAGAGAGAGAGAAGAAGATGAAATGCTAAAAGTCCTTTTTGAGTTGTCAAATAATTGTTGTTTATAGAGAAATCGCCCACCGAAGTCATTGCATCATCGAACCTTGGATCTAAGAAAGTAGGAGAGGGATGAAGTCTTTAGAGCAATGAAATCATATTGGTACCGATTAGAACTGATTGGTACCAATCTGATTAGTAGGTTGTTAGTCATGCCATCTTCTTCAAGTTGGTCTTCTAACTTCGATCCAATAAGCTCTGAGCACATTTGCCTTAGAAACCATGTTGTTACCGAGAGATCCTGACACCTTCTGTACTTGCCTTTTCTTTAGTGCTCTTTGGAGTTGTTCACGTACTCCTTCAAAAATGGGCCCTAGGACAACCACTCTAGTCAACATTCTATAGGTTATAATTCCAAAGTCAACTACAACGCAAAAAATTAGGTCGGTATCGACCTGAAAGTGATCTTTGTTGAGATGTTACTTAGCCAATTCTAGGCACTCTAACCTTCTGAAACTGTTCTACCATCCTTCCAAGTGTGCCTTGAAATCCTTGAACCACTTCATCTTCAATCCTGACATCCAGATTCGTTTGAAAGCCTCTTAGTCTAAAAGCCAAATAACACACGTCCATATTTTTCTAAAGAAACCCAACCAACTCCTTCCTCATTTTTAGGTTAACCAAAGACCCGATTTTGAGAACCCTTATCAGATGTTCATCACTGATTGGAATATTGATCGTCGACTCAATTGGGGCCTCCCTTGCGTCCTCTGGCTCTTTTTGTGGGTCCATTGATTTATAAAACTTACTGCTGGACTCAAGCCAGGCATATGTGGTAGTTGCTATGCATTAGCACTCTTAGACCTCTCTATAACCTTTCCTTTCTCTCGTCCCTTTGCCTCTTTGAGCTAACATTTTCTGCTAGTACTTTGGTCACCTTATTATGCTCCTACTCTATTCTCCATAAGGAACTTCATTATCAGATGCCAAAGAGTAAGCGTAACCTTAAAACTAATGAGGGTCGACCTAAGAAAAATTATAGGCCTAGAATCCATCGAATATAACAAACATCTATTACTGCACCATCTTGCGGTCTCCTTCTTCCAACTCAACTAGTAAATCTATACAGCCAACAGGTTCCTTGGCCTCTCTGGCAAATCTCTGGATACGAGATTTACAAGTCTTCGAATCCTTCTCGCCGAGTCACATATGATTAAATGTATTTCTAAATAGAATATTAACTAAGCTCCCAAAATCAATAAGGATTCTGTACACTATTGTCGGCCCAATCATGGTCATAATCATCTTGGGGTCAAGCGCTGGTGCCTATACCTCGCCGACATCTCTATTTTTAACACGATGTCATCATTCATCATTCTTTGCTGTTTTGCTAGAGTTCCATCCTCTATGACAAAACATTTCTTGAGGCACATGCCTCAATAAGCTGCCAAAATGCTCCATTTCGTTCTAGTTCGTCTTTGCTGGATGTGGGTCTTCGAATATAGTATTAATTTCTATTCCGCTCGATGACTGTCTTGGTCCCTCTCCCCTGGACCCAGCCTGATCCCCTTAAGCAGGCTGTCTATAGGGTCAATTATTCGTCTGCCTATCAGGTTATGTATTCCTTATATACTTTGGCACTTTCTTCTTTCTAATCAGATCCTCAATCACATCTCCCAAATGTCGACATTCATTATTATTGTGCCTATATATTTCATGAAAGCAACAATACTTCCCTGAATGCCTTTCTCCTTTAGTTGCTTCTCTCGAAGGATGCTTCTTATATATTTTAGTACCTTGTGTGGCAAGATAGATATTTTCAACGGAACCATTTAATGGAGTGTGGTCTCCAATTCTAGTATACATAGCACACTTATATGTGCGTTGGGTCTTCCCACCAGTGCATTTGTCCTTTCTTTTATTATTATTATTGTTCTCAACATTCACGACAATGGTTCCAACACTATCATCGCTCTGTTTGATAACAATTTTGCTTTGCACCATAGCACTCGTTCCCTTATGATCGTTACTTGCTAATCTAGCAACCAAATCTACCTCTTTCAAATGCAAAAATTGGGATGCCTTTTAATAAAACTTCTCCATGTTTGATGGATGCTTTCTCTTCAACCATCTATATAGATTAGTCCTTAGGTTAACACCATTAACCAATGCCATCAAAATAATCTCCTACTTGGGATTTCTTCCTTTCGTCATTACAGCAATGAATATCTTTAGAAAATCTTTAAAGTCTCCCTAGAAACTCTGATGAACATCTGACAAAGATATCATGTCCTTTGATCAAGCAGTATGGAGACGGAATCGGTTCATAAACTTCTTGCTAACTAATCAAATGAGGGTACGGATCTTAGTGCGAGCCAAGAGAACCACATTATGTCAACTCCATCCAAAAATATGGAAAAGCACCTACATATCACACCATTTGTAGCATGAGCACTATCTGTATGCCATCTGTACTTCAACTGATGTTGCCTAAGATTAGTAGTTCCATCATAAGATGACAAAGTCGGCATTAGAAACTTCTTTGGTTACCTCACTGCCAGAATATTTTCGATGTATGGGGTTCGGTTAGCCAATGAGACCCACTTATAGTTGTTTCTATGCTAGTTTTCGTTCAACAGTCTCCTGACCATATTAGCTATGTACTCTTTGCTACTTTGGGCAGCTAGCTGACGAGCGTTAAGGGCCACCTCAAGTGTCCGACTTTGCAAATGCTAGCTGACGAGCGTTAAGAGCCACCTCAAGTGTCTGACTTTGCAAATGCTTTCGGTTTGTTTCATCATGTTTTGGCTCCCAATCTTTAGGGATGTGATTCTTCCAGACCTTTTATATCGGCACCTTGTGTAACGTCCCGCACTTCGTGACTCGAAAATAGACAACTATGATGTAGCAATCATCATCGAAATTATTTTCAGCAACAAAGTGAGTTCAATATTGTATTGCGTAACATAAGTAAATATAGAAGCTAAATAACTTTTTCATCACATCAATTTAAGTTATTTAGTTTGTTACATCATCTTTAAAACAATTCATTCCCTCATAGGGGTAAATACAATGGATAATAAGAGTAGTATTATGTCTGACATATGAAAATGCCAACACAACACATAACCAGTAGTAATTCATGGTTTACACAGCGAAAATTTTAAAATGTTGTTATTCTCTAGATAAGCCTCTTACTTCGTTTTTAGAGTCTTTAGTTGTCCTACTAATAAATACTTGTCTTTTCTATAAACTCGGCCTACTCATATGAGTACCAATGAGTTTATGGAAAATAGTAGAAACATGGGTTGGACATAAAGCCTGGTGTGAGTAAAATCTTTACCATAAACAAAATATCATAAAGTGAGACCACGTCACTAAAGCATGGAATGTTTTCCCCTCAATATTCCAATTATGATCATTTACATTACACTAGTAATTTCATTTTGTTGTGAACAAACATAAATCATCATTTCATCTCACAATTTCGACTAGTTTCTTTAGTCATCCATTCTTAAATGCCGCTAAGGCCTTACCCTTACCCGTTCAGCAGCGGTACTCGACATTTAAGGTCTCCACTTTTGTATTTTGTCTTAATTCCTCCTAAATTTATCGTTAATAGGTAATAAACTTCCACTAAGGCCTTATATCTTCATCCACAAAATACAACGTCCCTAATAGACATCAATCTCGCACATTATCATGAATAGACAATTTGGATGCTATGAAACCTTACTCCATCACTATCAAATGTATGGTCATGAATAGACCTATATTTTCCACTAAGGCCTTCCGTCAACGCTACCAAATATAATGTCAGGAATTGACATCTGGTAGCCATTCAAGCCTTTCACCAAAATATAATGTCATGCTTAAACATGATATTGCCATAAAGGTCTTGTATTTACATTTCCTTATTTCTTATGATTTATCCCATCATCGCATAGCTTAATCAAGCTAAATCTTAATACCATTCATTAAAAAAAGTTAATTCCTCTCTGACCAATTACTTTCTAATTGCCATTTCATCCTTAGGATTAGTTATCACTTTTTACTTAGCATTTTCTTAGCATTGTTCATTATTTCAAACCAACATACAGCGCCATCGCGTGTTAAGCCTCTTGGGATCATGGTATGTAACTATTGCCATATCCATTGCATATTGATAGTTATTAATAATCTTAGTTTTGCTCTCTTAAGCTTTCAGGGGTTGATAGCTTCCCCCAAGTCATTGCATGTTATTCCTTTAAGAGTCATTGCATGTAGTCTCATAAATCTATCGAATGTTAACTTCCATATGGGCATCGTGTTTTGGCACCATCACATGCCATCGTGTGCTTGACTCCTACCAAGCCATAGCAAAATGTTCTTCAAGTAGCTATCGTGGGTTAAATTTTCTATAGATATCACATTCTGATTTTGCAAGTGTTATCGCTTATTGATTCCTAATAGCCATATTTCTTAATAGCTTTGCTAAGTCTTCATATGATGACTTCAAATAGTTATCGTGAGTTGATGCCAAGTAGCCACCAAGGGTTAATAACTACCCAGGTTATCGTGGGTTAACTCTAATTAGCCGTCGTGTATTAATAGCCTTCCCTAAGCCTTCACATGTTATAACATACCATTAATCGTGGGTTAATTTTACAGCTCCTTAAACTGTAAAGTGGTAATTCAGTAGTTAAATTAAAAATTGTTTTATTGTTCTATTAAGTAATTCTTTACATCAAAACACACTTGGTGTCGAATTCTCATTGGCTGAGCAATCTATTTACATTTTACTTTTTAGAATTTTCTAATTACCTTCTTCATTCATTAATTAATTTCTACTAATTAATTACTTCTTACCTTAGCCAGTTAATTCATATAAAATCGAAATGAATGAGAAATTCCTAAAATTTCACCAAAAATCATATATCACGTTTTACCTTAAATCAAAATTTTATGTCAAAATAATTAATTTTATTATTATAAACAATTAACTTACCATAAATTAATCCTTTTTCAACTTAGAAATTTTGCAAAAATTCCAAATAAACTCCAAAAATTATAAAATCAAAAACACATCATTATGAACATAATATCTCATTTTTGGATCATTTTTTTTGGCAAGGCCAACGGGGTCAAAAATGAACCCCTACCATTTTATTGATATACCAAGAAAGAAGAACAAGGATGGAAGGAACAATGCCACCTAAAACTTAGGAAAGCAAGATACAAAGCAACAAGAAACAAAGGAAAACAGGCATACCAAAAGCAAATAAAAAACAACAACACAGGAACACAAGATGAAACCGAGACAATCAAGAATCAGGAGAGAGCAGTCAGAAATTCAAGATCAAAAACATGCCTGGAAGCAACAATTCCAAACCTCAATCCCTCCACAATACTTTCTTTCATTTGCATGAAAGTTTTCCTTTTTGCACTGAAGATAATTGCATTTCTTTCATCCCAGATTATCGATATGAAAACTTTAAGGGTGAACAAGAGAACATAAGATGATTCACATTTCCATCTCATAGCCTTGTATATTAGATCCCATTCAACTTCACTAACTAAACAACGCTCCTGCTAGTGGTGAGGATATTCGTAGAGCACCATAACATGTAGACATACGGACAGTTAAAGAACAAGTGAAGAGAATCCTCCTCAGCAGCTTGGCAGAAACTGCAAGTGGTATCAATATTGACTCCTCTCCGTCTCAACATAATTTTTTTTCAAAGCATTGCTGAAAATCTTCCAAAGAAATAGGTTTTGCCTCTCCGAGTTAAGATTTAGCCAAATACGCTTATACCAGCTGAAAATCACGCTATTACACTGGCAAACAAGGTGCTTGTACATGCCACTAATCTTATACTTGTCCTGACAGAAGGACCAAGAAATACCATCATGCGGAGAAAAGGGAACATGATAACCACGCAACAAATTCCAGTGTTGTCTGACGTACTGATTACTAGAGTAAGGGAGGACAACACGACCATCATCAATAAAATTATATGCCAAGGCATCCTTGCTAATACCAGATTGAACTTGCTGGTTGAAAGAAAGAAGGTGACACAGGATAGTGCCATCCTTCACCCAAGGGTCATGCCAAAAAGACATTCGACCATTAAAACCAATCTTACTTTTAGCACAAGGAAGAATATCAGTCCTAAGTTTCAGAATACAACGCCATGTCCAACTGCAAGATTGAGGTATAGCCATGGTCTAGAAATTTTTATTTCCAATGAAATACTTGTAAGAACACCTCATCCAAATGTTGTCTTTATAATTCAGGAAGTTGTCAATGTGATAAACCATGGCAGCACGATTCCATAGAAGCATATTTTTGATACCTAGGCCACCTCTGGACTTCAGCAATTCAAGTTTGGAGAAAGCACAAGGTGATAGCTTATTAGAGTTAACAGATCCATGCTAGAAAAAATATGACATCGCACTCCTAATCATATTGATCAACTTGATAGGTAGGATGAAAGATCTTGACCAGTACACTGTCATGGAGAAGATAATAGATTTAATGAGAGTAAGCCTACCTGCCTGACTAAGCATCCTATTAGTCCACACAACAAGTCTAGCAGTGATCCTCTTGTACAATGGAATACATTGGGAATACGAAATTCTCGATGTAGCCAAGGGAATTCCTAAGTACATGGAGGTATCAGCTCTTTGAGTGATGGAAGAAAGGTTAGAAATTTGGTTGATCATGTCATTACCCACACCAGCTATCATCAAATCAGACTTAGATAAGTTAATGGATATGCCAGTTATTTTGAAAAATTTATCAAGACCATCCTTAATAGAACTATCTGTCCTCATGGTTGGCTTGAAGAAAATCACCAGGTCATCGGCAAACATTAAAGAAGTAATGAGGGGATATTTGCATTTTGGGTGAACAGAAAAACTACCATCTTGAACATGTTGAATAAGAATTTGAGTTAAAACTTCCATCACGAGAATGAATAAATATGCAGACATAGGGTCACCCTACCTATTACCTTGTTTACTTTGAAAATATCCCACATTACTGTTATTAACCATAATGGAGAACCTAGCAGTCGAGATGCAAGCTTCCATCCAAGCCACAAAATGTTTGGGGAAATTCATCAGACCCAGTATTCTAACAACAGAGTCCCATTGCAATGAGTCAAAAGCTTTAGAGATGTAAAGCTTGAACATGGCTCTAGGAGATACATGAGAGGTGTTGTACCCCTTCAACAATTCATGAGACAACAGAACATTATCGAGGATACTTCTGCCACTAAGAAAAGTAGCTTGATTGGAAGAAATGATGTTAGGCATAACCATATTGAGTCTATTAGCTATGATCTTAGAAATGCACTTGTATATGGTGTTACAGCATGAGAGAGGCCTAAATTCAGAGACAAGACAGGCATTCTTCACTTTAGGAATGAGGGCTAAGTTAGTAGCATTGATAGACCCAATCATTTTGCATTTGTTAAAGAAATTATGAACAACCTTCGTGAAAATAGGACCAATCGTTTCCCAGCAAGACGTAAAGAAACAAGCATTGAAGCCATCAGGTCCTCTAGTGGAATTTGTATTGAGAGAGAAAAGAGCAATTTTAATCTCCGAGTCAGAAATAGCTGAAGAGAGCAAGTCATTACCTTTTAAAAGAAATTCTGGGAATGTTAATCATATCAAGAAGCTCAAGCGAAGGAGTGAATTCATTACTGTTACCAAGCAACTTGCTGAAATAGTCAAGAAACATATTAGCAATAAGGGTAGAGTCAGTGATAAACTCACCATTATCATCTTTAAGAACACTAATTAACTCTCTTGTTTGTTTAGCTTTAAGAGAGGAATGGTAGAAAGAAGTGTTCCTGTCCCCATCCTTGAACCACTCCATTCTGGTTTTTTTTAACCATGAGGCCTTCATGCTTTAAAGCCTCAAAAAGTTATGAAGACAAGGTAGCTTCTTGGGCTGCCAACTCACTGTTAGAGGTGTCAGTCAGCATGGCCTCTTGAACATGTTGAAGTTTGTGTGAGAGGCAGGAAGATGCCAAGTTGTTGTTGCCAAATTTACTCAACGACCACACTTTTAATTCAGATTTGACTGCTTTAAGCTTACACTACAAGACAAACATAGGATTACCAAAAAAATGAGTGGACCAAGCTTTTTTAACAATAGGTAAAAATTCAGGGTGAAGAACCCAGGCATTAAAAAATTTAAAATTAGATTTTCTTATCCTCATAGTAGCACCAAAGGATAAAATTTGGGGAGAGTGATCAGATAGGCCAGGCATCGGAAGGAGATTAAACATATTAGGCCATTTGATGAGAGCAAATATATTAGAAAAGGAGAAATTGATTTTGGAGAAAGTTCGAGGAGAGGATCTTCTTGAGTTGTTCCAAGAGAAGGGGGCACCCACAGTAGTAATGTCAATAAGATTAGAATGAGAGATGGAACAGTTAAGAGGCCAGATTTCACGGAGAGACAGGGGATTACCACCATGTCTATGTGATAAGAGAGAGGAGCAGTTAAAGTCTCCAAATACTTTCCAGGGATGAGATTCTTGTCTAAACGATGGGAGGAGATTGAGATAGGATTGTCTGGCAGTAACAAGAACTAAATTATTTGATTTAAATTTCTAAGCATCCCAGTTAATGTTTAATCATTCAAACAAGTTTATATCATTAAGGACATCCATACATAATCAAATCCAAGCCCAATTGGGATGGGAAAGGTTTTCAGGAAAATTTTACTCACTTAGATTAAGAAAATTTTGTATAATCTTCCTTTTTTCCTTAAAGTTGAAAGTTTGATCTTCTTTCTTTTTATTTCTTCTTCTTTCTTGCAAAATAATGGCCGACCTTACTTGTTTTCTTTCATTTGTTTATTTAATAACAAGAGTATGGATGGGGAGTTTAAATGCAGGGAGTTAGTAATTTGGGCTTCGGGCTACAACCCGACTCTAGCCTAATCTTAATAAGCCCTGAACTCTTCTTCCTTCATTCATTCACTCTTCCCTAAATAACTTGTCCTTATTTTATTCTATTCTACTACAAGAAAATTCATTTTTAGCAGCACTAAATTGCAGCGTTTTATACAAAATGTAGTTTATTATATCTCAAATCATATTAAATACAGCTAAAACGCTGCTTCTCCCACCAATATTTCATCTGCGCGCTTTCTATTTTCCCACGCTCACTCCCCACTTTCCCAAATAAAAATTTCCTTAACTCCCTGACTCCACACCCTAACCCTAAAACTTCCCCTCTCCTCCACCTCTAAAAACCACCTCAACAACTCCCTCATCCACCTCTACTACAAATCCAACTTCTTACACCCCCCTTCTCCTCTTTAACCAAATCCCTCCGTCAACCCGCGTCGTGATCACCTACACCACTATCATCTCCTCCGCCGTCTCCTCCCACCGCTACCGCCTTGCCCTCTCCAACTTCCACTCCATGCCTCCACTCCTCCCCGACCTCGCCACCCTCCTCTGCGTCCTCAAATCTTGCTCCAAATAAGGCGCTCTCCACCGGCCAAAAAGCACACAGTCTCGCCACTCTTCTCGGCCTTTCATGAAAGCCTAATCTAATCACTGCTCTGATCGATTGTACTCCAAATCTGACCGTCTCGATCTTGCTGGACATCTATTCGATAGAATGCTACAAAAGGATCTGTGGTCGTGGATGGCTATGATCAGTGGATTTGCTGCTCACGGTAAGTGCAAAGAATCTCTTAATTTGTTTTATAATATGGACGAGTTAGGGTTGGTACCAAATGAGAGAACTTTCGCTGCAGTTTTATCCGCCTGGTAAGAATTCATGATGGGTAAATGAAGGGTGTAAAATTTTCAACAGTATGCCCAAGTATGAAATCAAAGCAAGTATTCACCATTATAGATGTATGGTGGATATGCTAATTCGAGCAGGGAGGTTAGAAGAGGCAGAGGATATTGTTAGAAGAATGGATGTGGATGTAAAGCCAGATTCGGTGATGTGGAGAAATTTGATATGGGGATGTAAACTACATGGAGATTTCGATATAACAAGAAGGCTGATTCGTGAAATGGAGAACATGGAACTGGATTCAGGAAGTGGTGATATGTACATATTAAAAGAAAACTTGCATGCATTAGAGATGAGAGTTCGAAGGTTTGTGAGTAGGAAGAAGGTTAAGAAGTTAAGAGGAAGAAGTGTGGTTGAAATTGGATGAGTGGTACATGAATTTGAGGCAGGGGATAGCAAGCACAGAATGAGCGAACAAATATATGAGAAACAAAAAGAATGAAGGAGAGGTTTTTGACCTAGTATGGGAGTAAGAATTATTTCAAGGTTTCCACCTTTTTTGTTTTCCACCAAGTCATGTAATATAAATGAAAAATTATAGGAAGATTTCTACTTTTATCACGTTTTAAGTAAGAATTGAATTCAATAATTTTTCTGTAACTATTAATTTTTTAGAACCTCATGCACTGTATTTTTATGACAACAAGCATATGCCATATTAACAAATTGCTTCAGTGTTGTGCGGAGTTAAACATGTAATTGGTAGACAAGACCAAGCGATATAACGATGAAGACACTCAAGTGCTACAAGGACGTTTTCGTGTTATATTAGTATGTATCTACAGCCTACACTTTATATTATTCTCAAAAATTCATGATTACACCTTTCAAATATCATTTTACAAAAAGTGGTTTCTCAAAATGTTACTCTTAGTAAAACTGAGAGGTTATTGGATTTTTTGAAAAGACGTCAACTCTATGTTTGTAAACCATATATATCATATAGTAAATTTTACTTCAAAAAAAGCACAACTTTTGTACATAATACATACCTTTTATAGAAAATAATTGTAAAATACATAAAAGCGATTTTGCAGTAATATTTTCAAACTGTTAAAGTCAAATATTTGACATGCATTCACTCGGTTAAAGAATTATTTTCTATTCAGACATGGAGTATTGTTGGTGTTTAAATAATAAATGCAGGTTATCCTTGAGAAAGAACTATGAACTTACACGACTCTATTGATAGTTATGAAGTTCTGTCAACCAACCCATTTCTCCATGAACGGGCATTTCAAATATTATAAAATGTAGACACTTTTCGGTATTTAGAAAGCAACAGAAATGATAAGCGTTCAAACTGACAGTTATTATTTTTTATGCTACACGCATAACTCTTCACTGCAGCGTCATGTCTCTTGCATTTTGCCTGAGTATCTTTATCACTATAAAAACCATCGAATTTTGGGAATGAAAACACAAGAAATCACAAAAATAATCACTTCTATCATATTCAAACTTACAGTGGATAAAAACACAAATTGAGATTCGATAGTATCCAAGGCTTCTTGTAAGCTTTTAGCTGGGAGTTCTGTCTTTCGTGGCTGTTGCCAATTCAAGTTGGTAATTTTTTTTACACTTGTTATTTAATTTTTCATTACTTAAAAGTATATTTTTGTTGCAACTACCTTAAATTTGATATTAATATGGTTTCTATTATTTATTAACATGTCTGTTTTCAGGTTGGTGATGCTAGTGGTATTCAGTCACCTATTTCTTTTGGTGGTTTCGGTAGCATGACAAGGTATCTAAATCGATTATCAATGGTATTTCTTTACTTTGGCACATATTCAACACATCTATTCTAAATGGCAATGTCACCACAATCAAGTGCTGATGTTTCATCAACATTCATCAACGAACTTCTTTTTTATAATTTCCAGGCTATGCAGACGAAATAACCACTCTTAAAACATTTTGCTTGCTCGATTAGGAAGTAAATTTTTTGCTTGGAAATATTTTTACAAGGGCTTGGAGATCCAGTACTCAAGCTGTTTCTTCAGGTTATATTTAGGCCAATATTTTGTTGGTTTTTTTTGACATTCTTACCCGACATTTCAAACATATGACAAAATTTATTGCAATTTTAGTTTCATTTTATTAGCTTTGTACATCATACTTAAACCACTAGAATAATCATACTGTTACATGAATTCAGTTCCATTTAGATCTTGTTATCCCGCCTTTTGGCAAGGTCGTGACACCAAGGAATTGACTAGTAACCAATGACGGCATGTCCTAGAGATCGGTTATACACAGGCTCACTATGTATATCGACGAATTTTGTCCGAGTTTGGATCGAGCTAAAATTGATATGACATGACAACCTAAGCTATGAGAGTCAACGTTCCAAATCTCGAGTCAATCCGAGTTTGTATGCTCAAGTTGTGAACGATACAAAATTGGTTAAGAACAGCCTTCTTCGACTCGCTCCGTTCGCAACCATCAGAAGCCAATTTCGAATCGCTTAGATTCGACTCGCTTCGCAACCATCGGAAGCCAACTGCGAATCGCTCAGATTCGACTCGCTTCACAACCATCAGAAGTGACTATTTCAACTCGCTCCGCATCACCTCCATCTGATGCCTTCTTCGACTCGCTCCGCTCGAACCACTGTTCGACTCCATCGAGTTCGACTCCATTGGCAAAGCCACTGTTCGAATCCCTCAGGACGCTCCACTTCGACTCGCTCAATCAATACACACTTCGACTCGCTCGACCAACACACACTTCGACTCGCTCAATCAGTGCACACTTCGACTCGCTCCGCCTCGCTCCGCCTCGAGCCATTCTTCGACTCGCTCCACTTCGTCGACTTCGCATCCATCTGAAGACTTCTACTTTGTGTCCATCGATGTGGAGCAAAGCATAGCAGTCAATACAAGTTAGTGCCACGTCACCGAGTCAAACAGAACCGAGTCGAATGAAAAGCAAGTCGAAACAAAAGCGAGTCGAACCAAACAGCCTACCGAGAATCCCAATTCGTATCGATCATATCTCATAATCTACAAGTCCAAATGCTTTGAAATTTTCACAGAAGACTACGTGAATGCTAAAGAATGTCCACGCCAAATTTTGACTCCATTGGATGAAATCTTGATCGATACAAAATCTGTTCGTATCGATCACGGATCGGACCGAAACTTCACGGGCTTGGGCGCGCGGGCCTGGTCACGTTCCAGAGAGGCTCTCCCGAGATCTGAGCGAAATATCCGCCTCCTACACCTATAAATAGACCCCCAAAGCCAACAGAAAGGGGTTCTTCTTCCTCTTTGAGATCTCCAACGCCTAGACTCCGCCGGATCCAGATCTGAACTCCATTGCTGCTGCTACCAACGAATTTGACTGTTGCAAATCATTGTTATTCGCTGTAATTTGCTGAAATCAATTGTAAACATTAAAGAAAGATCAATAAAGCAAACTACTTCATAGTGGACGTAGGCAATACGCCGAACCACTCTAAATTCTTGTGTCTTCTTGCATGTAAATTATTTTCATATCTGAGATTTGTAGTTTTTGTTAGATAATTCCCCTTTTTCTATTTAATTTCTTCACTTTATCTCTTCAAAAACTTCCGAAGAGTGTTTGTGGGACGTAGGCAATACGCCGAACCACTCTAAATTCTTGTGTCTTCTTGCATGTTAATTATTTTCATATCTAAGATTTGGAGTTTTTGTTAGATAATTCCTCTTTTTCCATTTAATTTCTTCACTTTATCTCTTCAAAAACTTTCGAAGAGTGTTGTGCCCAATTTTTATATAAACACTTTTGTGCTTTCACTGAGAAAAACCCAAATTTTCTCCTGCTCTTTGGATCTTCTATCTATATCGGATTGCATAAATCCAAGAAGAAGATCCAGATCTAGAACTTTGAAGCCCTTCCATTCTATTCAGATTTGCATCAGATCTAGGAAAGGACTTTCATCACCTCACCATGGTAAGTACACGGACTACCTCTACACCTGCTGATCAGGGAGGACGGGACAGGCAGAATCCCGCGCAATTGCCTCCATCAAACCAAGATGCTGTCGGACCTTCAGATCCAACAGGTCCGGTTACCGGACAAGAGTTCTAGACGCTGTTCCAAGAATTGACCCAGAGTCGACAAAAGCTAATTGAACAACTGCGCGCCAACGCAGAGTTGACCAACCAGCTAAATCGCCAAAGGAGAAGAAGATCCAGAAGAGACCAAGGTTCTTATTCTTCCACAGAAAGTTCAGCCTCCTCCGATGGCCAAACCAGATCCACACGTCCACGGCTAGGTGTAAGCTACACCCAAGCCACGAGACACCAACCTGCTTTGAATCTTGGACAACCCAGAACTAGACCATCCACTAGTCATCATACAGGACCTTCATCCCGAGGAGGTGCTGCTCCTTATCATGTCACATGCAACATTGCTACTACCACCACAACCGAACGAGGAAGAGATGCTGGAAACCAAGCTGATCCTCGATGTAACCAACGGGAGCAGACTCCTGAGCCTTATGTCCCTGAGGATGTTGAACCAAGGAGGCGAGGCACAGACCGTCGACCGCGTCCAGTCCAGACTCGCGCTGTGGAACCCGACCACACCTTGGCTCAACATGCTCCTAGTACCCGGATGCCAGATATACCAGCGATGATTGGTCAAATGATCCATGAAAGTTAGGGTCTCAGTAATGACGACTGGGGAATCTCCCAGAGTCGTACCCCTTTCACCGGTGACGTATTATATGCTGAACCACCTCGGCACTTTAGGATGCCAACTTTGCCAGTTTATGAAGGAAGTTCTGATCCCAATCAACATGTCCTGAAATACGAATGGCTGATGAATGCTGCGAGAGCTGATGATGCAGTAAAGTGTCGTAGTTTCCCCATTTCCCTAGGGGGCATCGCTACCATGTGGTTCACTCGTTTGCCACCACGATCCATCTCTAACTTTGACCAGATGGCCACCAAGTTTGTTAAACAATTCCGTTTGCACGTGGCGAGGCCTAAAGACGTTAACACTCTGTCTAGTGTTACACAAGCTCCTAGAGAAACACTTAGACGTTACTTGGAGCGATTCCATGCTGCGTGCGTAGAAATAAGCAATCCCATTGATAACTCTATCCTGATGGCATTGACCAAGGGAATTGATGCTGATTCCGAGTTCGGAAATTGGTTAGCTGGGAAGCCACCTTTGTCATTGGACCGTTTCTATTCCAAGGCAGCTTAATTCTTGAGAAGGGAGGATGCGAAACAGTCTAGGAAACAGGATGACGCAGGGCCCAACATCGAAGGAATCCAGAGTAACATCGCTGTTAAACAGTCCGGAGAGAGTTCTGGAAAAGCTCAGTTGAACGTACAAAATAGACAGAATCAGCAGAGGGACAATGGAAATCAAAGCAAAAAACGCGATCAGAATCGTGGCCCACGGCGTAGAGCTTCCATGTACGATAATTACACTCCATTGAACACTTCGTTGGAAAATGTGTATTTGCAGACCTGCAATACCATGCAATACAAGAAACCTGCCCCGAAACCACCAACTGAAAGACAAATCCAAACAGGAAAATTTTGTAGATTCCATGGGAGTTATGGCCACAACACCAATGAGTGTCGTCACTTACAAGACCTCATTGAAAAACTGATACGTGAACGGAAGTTGGATCAGTATGTGCGGACACCACAATCTGGTGGTGCGGGCCCATCAAATCAGAATCGTGCGCCGAATCAGGAAAGACAGGAGGAACCCGCTCGTACAGGCGGGAGGTTGGTTATCAATACAATAAGTGGTGGTCCTCACCCAGCAGATTGAAGCTGGAAGGAAATGGAGTCGTATGCCAGTTCTATCATCCATGCGGACTTCGAGTGTTGTAGTAATTTTGATGAAGGTGCTCCGGCAAAGCAACAGAAGACGATGGCAGATGACATCGTGTTCAGGAACAGAGACGCCAATAAAGTCGAAGCCCCCACTATCGATCCACTGGTCATCTCAGCACAAGTAGGTCCCGCTTGGATGAAGAGGATCTTAGTTGACAGTGGAAGCTCTGTGAATATTTTGTTCAAGCGAGCTTATGATCAAATGAGAATGGAAGCCATGGACTTGAAGCCTTGTCAATCCCGAGTCCATGGCTTCAACGGAAGTGCTACTATACCCACTGGAATGGTGGAACTGCCAGTGGAGTTGGGAGTTGCAGAACGTCGAAGAGTACGGATGTTGCAATTCATTGTTTTGGGCATAGACTCCCCTTACAATGCTTTCTTGGGCCGACCAGCCCTCGCTGAATTCAGGGCAGCCATCGCCCCGTGGTGTTTGACTTTAAAATTTCCCACTGATCGTGGAGTAGGAATCATTCAAGGAGATCAGGCTGCTGTCAGAGCCTGTTATGTTGCTGAGCTGCGGGAGGCGCAGCGAAAGGAAAAAGGAAAGGGCGTAGAGGAATCTCTCTGCGTCCGTTTTGCTGATAATTGACAATTAACGCCCGGGCCCAGGCCCGGGCACCCTAGCCAATTCCTCAAGGATCTTGACCCAAGAGAAACTGAAGACGAAGGAGAATCTAAAGAAAGTCAAGCATCCCCGGCCGAGCTGACGATTGATGTCCCAATTGATAATGACAATGATTCAAAAATGATAAAGATTGGGTCTCAACTAAGCCAGCAAACTCAAGAGGAATTGGTTGAATTTCTACGAGCGAATCTTGACGTATTCGCCTGGACGCATTCTGACATGTCGAGGCAGGTCGAGGCAGTTAATAAAGTTATAAAATCCATTCTGAAAAAACGACTGGAAAAGGTCGGGGGCAAGTGGGACGATGAACTTCCTATGGCTTTATGGGCTTACCGAACAACCCACAAAACTGCAACCGGCCACACTCCATTCTCTCTCTCATATGATTCAGAAGCCGTCATTCCAGTTGAACTAGAAGTACCTTCTCATCGTGTGACATACTATGATCCAAAGATGAATGCTACATTACTTGCTGAATCTCTTGATCTACTTGATGAGAAGCGTGAAGAAGCTGATTTGAGGGCAGCTGTGCATCGAAGTCGAGTCACCCGATTGTACAACGCCAAGGTCCGCCCGTGAACCATCGAACTAGGCGATCTCATCCTCAAAAGAATCTATCCGGTTCCTTCGCATATGAAACCGGCATGGGAAGGACCGTATGTTATTGAACAAAGGCTCGGAGATGGCACATTAAAATTATCGACCGTCGACGGTCTTACTCTGCCAAGAGCCTGGAATAGCGAGAGCCTTCGCCGCTATTACACATGACAGGCTATCTTTACCCATTTAAATTACTTTCCATTTTGCAATTTGTTTCTGCATTTCGAAATTAGAATTTGTAATAAGGCAACTGACTTTGCCGTATTTTCTTATTTCAGCAATAAAATGCAATCTCTTCGAGCCAGAGCTGTGATTTACTTGAAATGCTTCATATGATCATCACTATGCACGGAGAGCTAAGTTCCACCATACGGTGGAATTTATTCAAATAGGGAGTGACTGCGATGCAACCAATCACTCGCTAAGTGAAACCCAAGCTCGGGGACCAGCCATCACATCAAAGTCAGGAAAGGATCTATACATGACAATCCTTCATTCAACTCCGAACTCCCAGAGTGTGAGTCAGAGTATAAACATCAACTCCGGATTCCCAGAGTGCGAAACGGAGTATAAACATCAACTCCGAACTCCCAGAGTGCGAGTCGGAGTATAAACATCAACTCCGGATTCCCAGAGTACGAAACGGAGTATAAACATCAACTCCGAACTCCCAGAGTGCGAGTCGGAGTATAAACATCAACTCCGAACTCCCAGAGTGTGAGTCGGAATATAAACATCAACTCCGGATTCCCAGAGTGCGAAACGGAGTATAAACATCAACTCCGAACTCCCAGAGTGCGAGTCGGAGTATAAACATCAACTCCGAGTTCCCAGAGTGCGAACCAGAGTATAAACATCAACTCCGAACTCCCAGAGTGAGAGTCGGAGTATAAACATCAACTCCGGATTCCCAGAGTGCGAAACGGAGTATAAACATCAACTCCAAACTCCGAGAGTGCGAGCCGGAGTATAAACATCAACTCTGAGTTCCCAGAGTGAAAACCGGAGTATAAACATCAACTCCGGATTCCCAAAGTGCGAAACGGAGTATAAACGTCAACTCCGAACTCCCAGAGTGCGAGTCGGAGTATAAACATCAACTCCGGATTCCCAAAGTGCGAAACGGAGCGTAAACACCAACTTCAGGTTTCCAAAGCATGAATCGAAGTATAAATATCAACTCCAAACTCCCAGAGCGCGGGTCGGAGTACAAATTTCAATCCCAAGTCCCCAGATTGCAAACATATGATTAAAACTTAAGCCGGCGTGACCAACCGCCGGTAAACAAATGAGAATCCCCGGAGTGCGGATTTGATCATCAACAATCAGACAAGCGTGGAAAAACCACTCGGTCTCCACTTGACTCAAACATCCGTTCAGTGGCACTAGGCTCAATATGACGGAAACGAGAAGCAATCGCTGATTGATATTCTACAACTCGCTCCCTGGTCGCAAACCATGACCACAGTTCCAGAACTTGGCGAACAAAAACAAACTTTATTCGAAAACTGAAACTTCACAAGTGCATTTCAGATATTGAAACACTTAGGCAAATACGCAATGACAGAAAAGAAGTCAAAAAAGAGAAGTTTCATTTCTATTGTTTATAGAAGAAGTTCGTATACAAGTTTCCAAAAAACTCCTACTAGTAGGGGCCAAACCCGCATCTATACACGGCCAACAAAATGCAAGTCAAAATAAACCGGGGAAGCATGTTTAATCTTTCTTCTTCCTTGGCTTCCTTCTCGGTGTGGACCCGTTGGAGCCACCGCTAATCTTCCTCTTTGAGCCTTTGCTTTTCGGCGGTGGGTCTTCAGGCGAGGGCATTATATCAACATCCTCCTCCGAACTCGAGTGGATAGGAATGCTCCCTGCGGGCGGAGTCGGAGGGATAGGATCAAATGTGGAAGATGGCATGGCCACACTAGTGTTAGAAAATGTACCGCTAGGCGATATCATTCTAAGCGGAGCTGGACCAAGTGTCGTCGTTCCACCTCCAAAGTTGCCGCCATGTGCTGCGACATCCATCTCAGCGGCGATTTGTGCCAAGATTTCCTCTTCAGTACCCGAACGAGCCTCGCTGGGAGCGTCAGTGGTCGGCATCAAAGAGCTTGTGGCAGAAACTCCTCCGCCCATGACGAATGATAAGTCAGCTAAAGTATCGCCATGACGGTGAAAGTGTTCTTCCATCAACCGCTCTTCAAAGACAAGTGTACTTCCCTGGGCATCGTCAGGTGGGGCAGCTGAACTTACGGTGATTGCTTCGGTCACGATAGCCTCCTGCGTTTGATATGATTCTTGAGTAGTAGGAGTCATGGCCGATGCAGCATTAATCACTGGACAAAGAATAAGAGAACTGTTAGAACTTAACTCGATCGAAGATTTCGACTTAAGAAAGATATGTGGAATGTTTAGAATACCTTCCTCAGTTTGACTCGTAGGCGGCAGGGCAGCATCAGTGACTTGCGCTACAGCCGGAGACATCTGCGGCTGATCCGGATTATAAGCAGGAACAGCCTGGGGATCGACCGCAGACGAGGATTCGGGCTGGGTTGACGCGGGAACTTCAAGACTTGCTTCATGGTGGTCAACCCTTGAGCCCTCTCCCACTTCAAAGTGCTGGGTGCCAAGTCTTTCCTTCTCACGCAGAATCATTGACTCGTGAAGAATCTTCTTTTCATCTTCAGTCAGAATGCGATTCTCGAGTTCAAATTCATCCACAGACTCGCCCTGATGCGCCTCCTTCTCTTCCTCAACCAGTCGGCCCCAAGCGTTATAAAGATGCGTTGGATAATCATCGAGCCACGCTAGACCCCTGTGCCTCAGCACGTTAGCGTTGTAAACGACAAGAAGGTCTTTGATGTCAGCCTCTAGCCTGGACTCGGCCGACTTCACTTTCTCCTCGACATCAGCCTCCACCTTGTAGACTTTAGCCACAGCTGCATCCTGCTCACCCTTAAGCAGAACAGTTTTCTCGCATGCCTCCTGGGCTGCGCTGTTTGCATCATCCCTTTCCTTGGCCATGTCGGCGAATTTGGCCTTGAGTTCATTGAGCTCCTTGACCGCCGCGTCCCGCTCGGCGGTAACTGTAGTGTTCCGGTGGCCCATCTCCTCCACCAAGGCAACATGTGTCTGCCCCAACCTCTCCATTGCCGCCTTCGCTTCATCAGCTTTTTTGGTGGCCTCAATCTCCGATTTCCGAGAAGACTCGGTCTCAGCAGTCAGCACCTGAATGATCTGATCCCTTTGAGCAAGTTCGGTCTCCATTTTCTCAAGCGCTTTGGCTCGCTCAAAGGCCACCCTAGAAGCTTTCTCCGCAGCCTTTACCCACTCTCTGTACTGGGTGTAGATGTCATGAACGTACTCATGCATCGTGTTCTCCACTCCAGATGGAATTCTTTTCAAATATGGTGGGAAGACATAGCCATCGAAGCAAATGTTTGGAAAGTCTTTCCGCATCTGAGCCAGTTTAAGGGCCCCTTCTCCTGTGGGCTCGGTGGGGACCTGCTCTGCAATTATGGAGGCCGTGGTCTCAGCTCTCTGAAGATGAGTCTCAGATCTAGAAGTATGAGAAGATGGCCTGTGACGGGAAGGCACTGGCGGGTGTGGAACAATAATAGGGGGTGGAGATGGAAGTCTAGGCGGAGGAGAGCGGGATCTAGACCGATATTTGAATTCTCTATCCCTATCACGCTCGTACCTATCTTGGTTAGAGTACTCGCGGTCGCGATCTCTATCTGAGTCCCTCCTGCGGGAATCATAATAAGAAGAACCCTTTCGGGCCGAGCGGAGATTCCCGAGCATCGATCCTCTTCTAGACATAGTACCTGAAAATGAAGAACGAAGGAAGAGTTAGTAATTTCCTAAGTTGGACGATGTACAGTTGTGAATCATGTAGTGTAGTGAAGTGTATGCATGTGCAACCCCCCGACCAACCGGAAATGTCGACCGCACTCATAGCAAGCGACCTGGTCGGTTCAAGAGCACTATCAAGCTCCTCCATCCCGACGTCGTGTGGAGACGTCACAAAATTCGGAATCGGGATATCGGCAATCCCTGCAAAGGGATTCTCTACTTGCGGGGGAGGAGCCTCTGAAATTATAATCCCCGGAACAGGCAAGGACACAACCACGGATTTAAATCTCTCATATTTAGAGCATTTGTGAGCAGCAGCCTTGCCTTTTCTTCTTCCTCCCAAATCCTGGACATCGGAAGAAGGCCCAGCCGGGAGCTCGGTATCAGTAGGCGTTCTTTCTGGATCAACTTCTTCGGCTATCACGACTGCGGGCGCTTTGTGCTTCACCCATTTCTTCGGGGCCACTCTATGTATCCCTTCCAGCTGTATGCTCTGCCTCCGTTCTATCTGCCCGACAGTCCTCAAATTTCTGTCAGACAGGACCAAGTCGATATGCCTCTCTTCGCCCGGGAACGCTTGAAGAATCCGAACAAGCTCTCTGAAGTATGCGCCGTCAGGACGAGAGATTGCAGCTATAAAAAAGGAAAAGTATGTCAGTTTTGAAGTCAGTTACTAATATCTCAATGATTCAAGAGAGAAATGGCAACACTAACGTCTATCCAACCACCGCCTAGCAAATCCAGGGGGACACCGAACGTAGAACCATTCAGTTTTATAATAACTTAGCCTTCCCCAGGAGCCCAGTACAATGTGGCAGTTTCTGACCGCTTCCAGGAAGGTGAAAGAAGGGCTGTCTCCCCGGCTCTTGACGTTGAATAAATATCTGATTTCGATCGGCTTCGGCGGTCGAAAGAGGATCTCCATAAACAGGACAAAGGTGTTGTTCAACAAGGCATACCCGTTGGGATGCAGCTGAGATAGTGCTATGCCAAGAAACGATAACATCTCCCTTCTATATTGGTTGAAGGGAGGGAGTGTCCCCGCTGTGCAAGCGTGACGGTTGAAAGCAGTAAACCCCTCTGGGGGATCGTGCGGCCTGTCATTTGGCCCAGGAAGTAGCACGTCATCAAGAGACAAACCGTGCCTTAAGCAAATCCATCCTAGCATATCTTCGGAGATACCCAACGGCACTGAATCTTGTGGATTACAAATGAACCGGGCACCCGGACGATCGTTCGGAGCTGGGTCTATAACTTCGGCTTCAATAACTGGTATCTCGATGGATGGAGGAATAGAGCTCGGGAGTTCTTGCTGCTGTGAACTTGAGGGTTCCATGAATAGCTAGCTCATGAAAAATCATTGTTAAACAGGCGATAACGCTCGTGCATCCCCCAGTGTAAAGTGTGTGAGTGTGTGATGTGCAGTGCAGTACTGTATATCATTTGAGAAGATCTACAGGATTAAAGAAAGCATGTAAAATATGAGACTTCGGAATTCAGTCGGAAGGACCGTCATCGCTGACCGTCACAACCATGCCGTCCAGCTATTAACTATCATTCCAAGTTAAAATTTGTTATCATTTTGGTAAGTTCTAGTTTCGTCGACGAGCTTCGATAGGCAATCAGATATGCGGTGAAACGATTAAGTCCAGTTATGCAAGTTTGAAGCTCGTCGGAGTCAATTGTTCAAATGTGCAGGAAGTTTCAGATTATTTAATGTTCAATTCGTATCGCTCGCAAGGGCCGTGTTCGCATCGATAGATCATGGTCATTTGCATACGAGTTAGACTCGGTCGGAAGATTGGCATGCAAGTTCGACTCGATCAAGGGGCTAAGGATTTTGAATCGATCAGAGCACGACACTTCGACTCGATTAAAACCTCCAGTTCGAATCGATCCGAGAGGGCTTCCCATTTGACTCGTTCTAGGGCACTCCATTTCGACTCATTCCAAGGCATTCCATTTCGACTCATTCCAAGGCACTCCACATCGACTCGACCCAAGGCCATCATTTCGAGTCGATCAGACACAACCCCTTCGTATCGATCCACGTATTCAAAGCATTCGATTCGATGCGAAGCTCCACCATCGATCGATACGAAGGCCTCTGCCTCATCATCTCGAAACCCCTACTCCAGATCGACGCGAAGCTGAGGCCAAGGAATTTTCGATCGATCACAACTCTAATTGATTTGGTGTTAAAAACCCGAGTCTCATCGTTTACGCGTGGATTCGCTTATTGGATTACCTAGATCTGTCAGTTTGTTCAAATGATTGAAGGTATGAATCGGTTCGAAGGCAAGAATGTTTCTTCTTTCTTCTCAAGTTTCTGAGCGATGCGAAGGCAAGGAAGGAAAGCGAAAGGTAAAAAGTGGAAAAACGGCTAAGTACAAAGTATTTATATGGACTCGAAAGCAAAAGGAATGATAAGCGTTCAAACTGACAGTTATTCCTTTTTAACTCGAAAGCAAAAGGAATAGACACTTTTCGGTATTTGGAAAGCAACAGAAATGATAAGCGTTCAAACTGACAGTTATTATTTTTTATGCTAGTTATTATTTTTTATGCTATAGGCATAACTCTTCACTGCAGCGTCATGTCTCTTGCATTTTGCCTGAGTATCTTTATCACTATAAAAACCATCGAATTTTGGGAATGAAAACACAAGAAAGCACAAAAATAATCACTTCTATCATATTCAAACTTACAGTGGATAAAAACACAAATTGAGATTCGATAGTATCCAAGGCTTCTTGTAAGCTTTTAGACTGGGAGTTCTGTCTTTCGTGGCTGATGCCAATTCAAGTTGGTAATTTTTTTTACACTTGTTATTTAATTTTTCATTACTTAAAAGTATATTTTTGTTGCAACTACCTTAAATTTGATATTAATATGGTTTCTATTATTTATTAACATATTATAATTAGTATCACATGTCTGTTTTCAGGTTGGTGATGCTAGTGGTATTCAGTCACCTGTTTCTTTTGGTGGTTTTGGTAGCATGACAAGGCATCTAAATCGATTATCAATGGTATTTCTTTACTTTGGCACATATTCAACACATCTATTCTAAATGGCAATGTCACCACAACCAAGTGCTGATGTTTCATCAACATTCTTCAACGAACTTCTTTTTTATAATTTCCAGGCTATGCAGATGAAATAACCACTCTTAAAACATTTTGCTTGCTCGATCAGGAAGTAAATTTTTTGCTTGGCAATATTTTTACAATGGCTTGGAGATCCAGTACTCAGGCCGTAAGTTATATTTAGGCCAATATTTTGTTGGATTTTTTTTGACATTCTTACCCGACATTTCAAACATATGACAAATTTATTGCAATTTTAGTTTGATTTTATTAGCTTTGTACATCATACTTAAACCACTAGAATAATCATACTGTTACATGAATTCAGTTCCATTTAGATCTTCTTATCCTGCCTTTTGGCAAGGCCGTCACACCAAGGAAATTGACTAGTAACCAATGACGGCCCGTCCTAGAGATCGGTATACACAGGCTCACTATGGATATCGACGAATTTTGTCCGAGTTCGGATCGAGCTAAAATTGATATGACATGACAACCTAAGCTACGAGAGTCAACGTTCCAAATCTCAAGTCAATCCGAGTTCGTATGCTCAAGTTGTGAACGATACAAAATTGGTTAAGAACAGCCTTCTTCGACTCGCTCCGTTTGCAACCATCAGAAGCCAACTTCGAAACGCTTAGATTCGACTCGCTTCGCAACCATCGGAAGCCAACTGCGAATCGCTCAGATTCGACTCGCTTTGCAACCATCGGAAGCCAGCTGCGAATCGCTCAGATTCGACTCGCTTCACAACCATTAGAAGTGACTATTTCGACTCGCTCCGCTTCACCTCCATCTGATGCCTTCTTCGAATCGCTCCGCTCGAACCACTATTTGACTCCATCGAGTTCGACTCCATTGGCAAAGCCACTGTTCGAATCCCTCAGGACGCTCCACTTTGACTCGCTCAATCAATACACACTTCGACTCGCTCGACCAACACACACTTCGACTCGCTCAATCAGTGCTCACTTCGACTCGCTCCGCCTCGAGCCATTCTTCGACTCGCTCCACTTCGTCGACTTCGCATCCATCTGAAGACTTCTAGTTCATGTCCATCGATGTGGAGCAAAGCACAGCAGTCAATACAAGTTAGCGCCACGTCACCGAGTCAAACAGAACCGAGTCGAATGAAAAGCGAGTCGAAACAAAAGCGAGTTGAACTAAACAGCCTACCGAGAATCCCAATTCGTATCGATCATATCTCCTAATCTACAAGTCCAAATGCTATGAAATTTTCACAGAAGACTACGTGCATGCTAAAGAATGTCCACGCCAAATTTGGACTCCATTGGATGATATCTTGATCGATACGAAATTTGTTCGTATCGATCACGGATCGGACCGAAACTTCACGGGCTGGTGCGCGCGGGCCTGGTCACGTGCCAGAGAGGCTCTCCCGAGATCTGAGTGAAATATCAGCCTCCTACACCTATAAATAGACCCCCAAAGCCAACAGAAAAGGGGTTCTTCTTCCTCTTTGAGATCTCCAACGCCTAGACTCCACCAGATCCAGACCTGAACTCCATTGCTGCTGCTACCAACGAATTTGACTGCTGCAAATCATTGTTATTCGCTGTAATTTGCTGAAATCAATTGTAAACATCAAAGAAAGATCAATAAAGCAAACTACTTCATAGTGGACGTAGGCAATACGTCGAACCACTCTAAATTCTTGTGTCTTCTTGCATGTTAATTATTTGCATATCTGAGATTTGGAGTTTTTGTTAGATAATTCCTCTTTTTCCATTTAATTTCTTCACTTTATCTCTTCAAAAACTTCTGAAGAGTGTTGGGCCCAATTTTGGTACAAACAGATCTGAAGCTGAAATCCCCAATATTGTCTCATTCAATCCCTAGCTCTCAAAAATACAGTTCACGTCAAATCGCATCTTGACCACAACCTACCGCCATGCTGCAACCTATCGTCATATCTCAGCCAATCGTCGCGCCTCTTCCTGTCACCATGCTCAACTTATGTCCTTACTTGGTAAGTAGGAATTCTAACTAATTCTAACTAAATAAGTTATTACATTATCACATATTTAGTAATAACATGTTGGATCTATAGAAGGATGTTTGTTGACTTAAACTTCAATTTCATGGTACTGTTTTGAATTTTCTACACAGCTAAATCATTATGCTAGTTTAGTTGCAGTCCGGCTGTACTTGTGTCACATGTCTTAATAGTCTTTTTTTAGAAAGGATGAGAACTGTGTGTAAATTATTAAAATTTATTTACTGAAAATCATAATTCAGGTCAGTGTTTTTGTTGAAACTAGAGCTTAAAACTGGTATATTGAATTTAATCTATAGAAGGATGTTTGTTGAAACGTTTCTATA
The DNA here is from genome assembly GCA_030737815.1 of Allium fistulosum. Taxonomy (NCBI): domain Eukaryota; kingdom Viridiplantae; phylum Streptophyta; class Magnoliopsida; order Asparagales; family Amaryllidaceae; genus Allium; species Allium fistulosum. The sequence continues at coordinate 197,549,194 of CM060902.1, read as the reverse complement.
ATCATAATAAATTAAGTAAGTTTATAAAAACTTAACTATGTTTTATAAAAATTCAATAAGTTTATAAAATTAACTAAGTATTATAAAAATATACTAAATAATAATAATAACAAAGTTTATGAAAAATTAACTAAGTATAATAATGAAAAATAATTTTATAAAAATTAACTAAGATTTATAATAATAATAATAATAACAATAATTAAATGAGTGTATTATAACGACGACGACGACAACAATAATAAATTAACTACGTTTTATGAAAATTCCTAAGTATTATGAAAACATAACTAAATAATAATAATAATAATAATAATAATAACTACTTAATAATAACAATAACAATAACAATAAATTTTATAGAAAATTAACTAAGTATAACAACAACAACAACAACAACAGCAACAACAACAATAATGACAATAATAATTTTATAAAAAATTAATTAAATATAAAAATAGTAATAATAATAAATAATTTTACAAAAATTAACTTAGATATATAATAATAGTAGTAAATTAACTAAGATTTATAATAATAATAATAAGTAAACAAAGATTTATAAATATTAAACTTAAATAAGTTTATAACAATTAACTAAGATTTATAATAATAATAAGTTAACTAAGATGTATAATAATAATAATAAGTTAACTAAGATGTATGATAATAATAAAAATTAAATGAGTCTACTATAATAATAATAATTTGTGGATGATAACTAATAATAGATTTAATAGTGTTTATTGACTAATTGAGTTTTTTTTTCGTGTAGGATATGGATGATAATTTGTGGATATTTCTTAAAAAAGTATTTGAACGCATCAATTGATGAAATTGTTAGTTTCTTTAAGAGCAATGCAAATATTAGTCAGACTTTGGCTTTGGAGACTGCAGCTGCCATGCAGGTATAAATATTTCACTTGATACATGTTTCTCTTATTCTTACCTTCTTTATGTTGATTTCTTGGTGCACTTTCCAGATGACTATTGACAGAGTTAAGCGCTCTGCTCAACAGCAGGTTACCAGGGTTTTAAAGGACCAGTCCAGGTTTGTCTGGGACTTATGACTACAATGTATTATATGGATAAGCTTCGGACACTTTCAATTGAATATCCAAATGATTGTTTTACCATTTAGGGAATTTTGTATGAGCACGGTATACCATATACTGTACATGAATGAAACACATTTATATTAAGATAAATATGGACAGTCATGAAGACAGAAGCCTGCCACTGTAACCCCTTTGTGTAGAAATAATATAATAGGAGAAACGATCAATTAGATGTTGTTAATGCTTTTAGTAAGTTATATTTTGATTTTGATTGTGGATTGGTTCAATTGTCGCACATTAAACATCATCTGAGATATCTAATATACATTGTTTTCAAGCTAAACTACTCAATTGCATTTAACTCTCCTCTTCCTTTTATCCATTTTAAATTATACATTTGCGAGGAAAGTAAGTATTGTTGTGAACCTTATTTTTTTTAAGTTGTTGTTACTACTACTTTCAAACTGCTTGTTTACTTTTTAAAATCGCAACCTTTAGTTAAGTGTGAGCAGCCTAATTAATTAAATCAGTTGTGTAATGTGCATTATATTAGTTCTGTTTACTTTTTAAAACCGATAATTTTATATCATGTGCATCATATTAGTTTTGTTTTTTTCTGTAAAAAGTTAGTGGATATAAATATGTACTTTATGCAAGAAGGGAGATGAACAAAGAGGAAGTATGAACTGGATGTGCAAAAAAGCAGTAAAAAGTTGATGTTGTACAGTGTTTAAGTAAAACAGTTGAGTAGTAATTGTGAATGAGCTTGGATACTACTTTTAAAATGGAACTGTAAATGTATAAAAAAAAAGGCGATTAAGTGTTTAATTTGTTTACAGTTGTTAATATAAATAACTTTTACAATAGATGCATAGAACAGTACAATGTTTAGAATACTTATATTGATAATTATGCATTTCCGTGATCCTTTCCACTTGTAGTTCTACGTTGTTTTGTTGTTGGATGCTTTACTTTTCATACTTGCTATCTTCATCCTGTGCGAACAGAGAGTGTTAGTAATTTAAATGATATTTTGAATATGCATGATAATATCATTGTGTTGTTTATGCTATAATACCTAATCAGTAGCATTGCATTGAAACTGTTAAGTTCAGGCGATCAACACTGTCCTAGTTTATTATATGCTACACAGTCGAACACATTGCCTATCATTAACAAGGAGCAATTAGAAAATAACAGTATCTTAGGTGGACATGAGTCTAACGCTGCATATTCAATTCACAAAATGGGAATGTTGTCAACTCAAACACATACAGACAACACTCCAAATTCCTCACAATACCGTTTCTTTACTGTAATTAATTAAATAAATTTACAATACTAACATTTTCCATAATTTTTGCTGTATATTACACCTTATCAGGTGTTGTTTGGGTGTACTTAAATCTAGAGTGCAAGATTTTGCTATTTTCTCTGTTACTTTATCTTCATTTGGTAAGTCTCTTCATTCGGTTTTTCTTCAGCCTTACATTTGCTCTTCCAGGTAGGGTAAATCATACAGTCTGTATCTAGTAGTATAATAACTTGTAACAGCCCAAAATTTTTAAACGAAATTTTATTAAAAATTATACAATTTTGAAATATTGATTTAAATATAAAGTGTAGTAATTTGTGTGAAACGAAAAATTTAAACTTTACATTTCGTTACGTATATTTATGTCCGTTCTTAACTTTATATTAGAATCAAATTTTATTAGTAATAGCTATTTAATTTTGGTCTAAAATGATGCCTTATTTTATTCAAAGAAACCGTTAGAAATTTTCAATTTTATTTAATAAAAGAATCAAATCATAGAGTTGTACGTTTTTTTTTCTTGCTTTAACTTTTCAAGTTCAGCCGCTTAGTTTAAGCCTAAAAACGTGCACGTGAAATATTATTTCTTCCTTTACGTTTCCATCAACTGACTGGAAATTTAAAAGCCTTCTTTTTCTACCGTTCAAGACTATTTCCTTCTTGCCTTCTCTCTCATATATCAACCGAGTGAAAAGCTGTATAAAATAAATTCCTTTTTGCATCCATTTAAAACTTGCGTGACTTTCTTCCATCAGGTATGGCCGCTTTTGCTTACTCCTCTTTTGTTCTTCCTTCTTTTACTTTACATTTCATTTCTCTGTTGTGTAACCATACTCCTACCCATGCCTTCACCAGTCCCCATGTCTTCCATTTCATCACCAGATCGCCACCGTGAGAATCTCCAAACCCCTGCCAGACCGAGAACCCACATCAACCACCACCCCACGCCTCGCCCAACCACCACGCTCGGCCTATGCCAGACCAATGCCAGACCAACCCCTTCGCCTGAACCTATTCGTCACCGCCGCCTCCAACCTCACACCGATCCACCACCATCTCCAACTCCAGGCTCGACGTCACCGAACCCCTACCCAGCGGCAACCCCAGGCCGAGAACCACCACGAACACGATCTAGCCCTACCACGTTCCACCCCTGCCACCAGCCATGAACCACACCACCACGAACACGATCCAGCCCTACCACGTTCCACCCCTACCACCAGCCATGAACCACGCCCTACCCCTCGTCAGCCCTACTCCCTGCTATCCACCGAGATCTACCCCATGCCCAGCCGAGACCAACGTGCCACCCACCGCCGCCTCCAAGGCAACACCAGACCGAGACCCAATCTACTGATCCATGCTAACCCACGTCACCACCACAGCCCAGGCCGAGACCAGACCGTCACCTCCACCCATACGAGACCACCACCACGTCAGCCTTATACCCAGACCATCACCAACCCATACCGTGCCTCCTCTGACATGACCCATGGCCGCAAGTTCAGGTGACGCAGCCTCCGAACCCCACTGACCTGAAACCTGATGCCTCTAAGGTAGTTGAGCCTTTGTATTTTGAAGTTTAATCTATGTGTCCTCTGGCCTTGGTTCTGAAAAGAAAAAAAAAATGATGAACAAGAATGTATTGGTCACCTCTGCAGCTTATTTTCGTAGTATGGCCAGACCGAGCTTTGCTTTAGTTTTAGTTTTAGTTTTATTGCCTCTGCCTTGTTTGAAAAAAAAAAGAAATGAAAAGTGCACGTCATCTTGTACTTTGTAGTACAGATCTACTCAGCTTTGTTTAGAAAATAATAGGGTATGAGAAAGTTGCTTTTGTCACGTGACTGACCTTTGTTTTGAAAAAATTGCTTTTGTCATTTTTGTGTTTGAATTCATGATTTGTATGCCACCCAGCTTTTTGTTGAAGTCATGGCCAAATTGTCCTTCGAGCCTTACTTTTGTTTCAATTTGATTTCCAGTTGATTTACTCAAAATGTTGAGGTAGTTGATGTACGTTAGCTTATTCAAATTTTGCTTTATTCTTTTGATTTTAGATTTGAATCCAGTTGGCGAATCCGCCAACAACCGATCGTGCTTTTCCGCGTGCTTTCGTTAGACATCGTATTTCTTTTTCCGAATCTCCAGCTCCATAGAGGTGAGTAAATCTCACACGAATATTCATACTTATATGATTGTGAAACGACCACAACTGAATGTGTAGAAATAAATAAATAAATAAATGATGTTATAACCACCTGTGATTTATTTATAGTTGATGTTAGATTGTTAAAACTGCATATCGTATCATCTGTTATATTCTGTTCTTATTTACTGTTATTCTATTTTGTTAAATCACACTGCAAGTTCCCTGTAGAATAGAATCACTATGGGTTGAAATGATACATACCCGAACGGACTTTAGAATAAGGGAAGATCGTTATGGGCTGAAATGATAGGCCTGAACGATTTTCAATTAAATTTTATCTACTTGGGATTGCGGGTTTGAAATGATAAAACCTGGATTTTTCTTTGTAAATTACGGATTGAAATGATATAGTATCCGTATCACTTGACTTAGGCTAGAAAATATTATACAGACCCGTGGTTATTTTTATGTATTTTCTGGATACTTTTAAATAATTTAAATATTGTAATAATATTAAATTGATTTAAATCGAATTTTTAAGTGATTTATTTAGAATAGAAATGATTTTTTTCTATGTGATAAATATAAATAAATGGAGGAATATTGATTTTAAAACGAAATTTGAAATTTTGACTAAAAGAAAAGATGGAAACTTAAGTTAATTAAATTGAAATGAAAATTTAGTTTTAAATTGGTGGAAAATGGAGTTTAATTTTAAATGTTGAAATGAATGTAATAGGAAAATTTGTAAGTTTTGGTTTTAACTTGTAAAATTTCTCTTTAAAATAAATCAGTTAAAGGATCGAAATGAACATTTTTAATGTATGATTTTATAAGTCTGAACTAGGTAGAATCTATAGCACTTGTTAAGTGTTGTGGATTATATAAGTGAACCAAAAGACTAAAATGAACTAAGGCTATGGTAGTACTTGGTAAGTGCTGTTGTAGCAGAAACTAAAATTGAACCTGAACTAATAAAAGGGCTACTGTAGCACTTGTTAAGGACTGCAGTAGGCTGAAATATGATTTTGTTTTAAACTGAACTGTTATAGCAGTTTATAAATGTTGTTTTGCTGAATAAAATGTTTTTAAATATAACCTATAGCAGTTGTTTTTAAATGTTGTGAAATGCTGAAATTTTAATAATTAGGGTTTTTTGACTTAGTAAACGAACTCAGAATGGCTTGAAACTTTGGAAATTGAATACTTGATTTGAAAATATAATAATTACACTTTTAAAAGGTTTAAATGAATTATTTGATTGGAATATAAACTATTTAAAAGGTGACTTGAAATGATAATAAATGAAGTATACCTTTAAATTTAAAAAAGTATTTAAAGTTGAATATTTAGATTTGAACTCAAATGATATTTGGAATATTAAAATGATTTGAAATGAAGTTTTGAAATGATATGATATTTTAAAAATATGGAAATGGTTTAGAATTGATTTAATCTTTATTTTGATAAAGATTTGGATTTGAAATGATATTCTATTTTGAAGTATAAACTGTTTTTAAAACTTATAACCACGGGTTATAATAACGTTGGGTTGTTAAAGAGACCGGGATCGGATATGGACATACTCTCTGTCTTACCGAAAACCACTTTGACAACCGTGTACGCGGTGGAGATTCCAGGATGAAGTAGGATGGTGACGACGTTCTTAAGGTATGTTACGTGGACCCAACTCCCGTGAGTTGGCATAATGTAACGACCCAGAATTTTTGATAATTAAAATTCGAATATTTAATTGATTTTTAATATTAATAAATGGAATTTAGAAGTCGAATGATTTATTTTTCGAATATTGGATTTAATTGATAATTTAATCGATAAATTAAATAGTGAAATTCCAGAGATAATTGAAAAACGAGTTTAAAATGATTGAAAATGATTTGTAAAATTTTATTTAATCATACTGGAGTTATAGAAAGGTTATAGAACTATCAGAATCGAATTTGGAGTTAATCTATGAAAATTGAATATTTTAATATTTAATTATCGACTGAAAAATAGCCAATTTTCGAACAGTCTCAGAATAGGACGAAACCTGTTCCATTGGATCCGTAATAGTTAGTTATTATCGGATTTCAATTTTCGTAGCAATCGAAGTTATCGTTTGACCGTGGCAACTCGAAACGCATCGATATCGTTTTAATTTTAATTCGGCGAGTTAAAATAGTCATTTTTCAAAAGGTCTCGGATTTCGACGAAACCAGTTTCATCGGATCCGTAATGTGATATTATTGTAAGATTTCAAATTTCGTAATTTTTGGAATTACCGTTTGTCCGGTACAAATTAAAACGCCTCGAAATCGATTTAAATCGGTTTAATTTAAATTGATCGTTTATTGTCATATCTCACACATACGATCGAATTAGCTTCCAAAACCTATTCCATTGCGTTCGGAACACGGGGTAAACCTTAGAAACGTCAGCCGGCACGTTCGATTTCGAGTTCGAAATTTTTCGATGAATAGTGAATCGTGAAATTTTCTATAAAAGCACCTACATTTTCTCATTTGCAAACCGAGCCTAGGGTTTCTATCAGCAGCCGCCATGTTTATTTTCGATGGCCAGAAAGCTTCGAATTTCTTCCATCAATTGCTCCCAATCCACATGCTTTTAGCAAAAATTGTCAACTAAAGATTTGTAGTGCTTCGCGAGATCTATCGATCTATACGGATATGATCATTTTTAAAGCTTCGTTGGAGGCGCAGCTGGCCAGGAAAGTCACCGCGTTTGGCTTCGTTGTGCGTGTGCTGGGGCTGGCCGAGCTGGCCATGGTGGTAGGCGGTGGTTCGTGAGGTGATGGCGGTTCCGGTGGTGGTAGGTTGATGGGGTGAAGATCAGCGTGGGTGGTGCGGCGTTCGAATGTGGCTACGTGATGTTGGGTTCGTCTTCGTTCATTTCAAACTGGGTGTCTTCGCGTGATGGAGGGAAGAAGCAATCCACGGCCTAGATGCGATCGAAGAAAATGCACGGCCAGGATTTGCTTAGGTTAGGAGATGTAATATTAAATGTAAATTAATTATATTCAAATTCGTATAACTTTGAAAAATCATATCTCTTTGCTGCGAGGTCGGAATGGAACGAAACAAAATGCGTTGGAATCGTATCGTCGAATACTACGCGATGCAACTGGATTGGAGTCATTTGGAGTCAGTGAAAATTTCGGGCAAAATTAAACGCGTGTTTAATTTTATTCGAAATAAACGCTGGAACGGAATTTAAAATCAAGGTGAGATCTTCTCACTCAAATGAAAGTGGATTTTCTGTTACAGTTATTTATTTGACTGATATGATTGACTGTTTGGATGTGATATTAGATATAGTAGGATATATATCTATATATAGCAATATATTCATATTGGCATATGTATATATTAGATTGATTGATTTCCCGCCTCGTATAGCGGATGAGACCCTATTGCGCCGTTAGTAAGCGGATTTTTATAAAACCCATATACCGCGATAATTCCGTACTGGAGCGGAATTGGTATTGTGCTAACGTCTGTGGATGCAGGGAAATAGGTTGGAGGGATCCAACTGGATTCCTCACCAGTAGTTATTTATTTACAGATATTGATGTATATTCTGTTATCATATGTTGATATATGATGTTGTTGTTGTGATTGACCAATTGGTGCTGTTGCATCATCGGATCCATTTTTTTTAAAAAGTCTAAAAATAACGATTTTGGATTTTAAAAGGATTTTTAAAGTGATTTGTAGAAATATACGTTTTATTGAAATTTTTGAATTGGTTTATTTTAAATAAATAAATGTTAAAATTTTAATGTTAGTAAAATTGTGATTTTTGTGAAATACGACAAAAATGTATTTTTGAAATAAATAATTGATAAAGGTTTTGAAATAGTTTAAATTAGAATTGTTGAAGTATTTTAAACAATTCATATAAAAAGATTTATAAAAAATTGATATTTTTATAAATTAAAAATATTGGAATTTTGAAATGAGTTTTATTAAGTGTTAAGGTCAAATAAAAATGGATTTCATAAGCGAATTGAAATTTATAGATTTATAAATTGTGAAGTTACGAAATGAATAGATTTTGTAAAACAAAACGATTTATAAGCAATTACCTTATAAATCGGATTTTGACATTTAGATGAGAAATGAATAGATGTTATAAATAAATGAATTATAAGTTCTTAACTTATAATATAGACTTCCGGTATATAATTGAGTTATATAAGTTGAATTGGATAATTTAGAAATCGAAGTTTTATAAATAGAAATGGGATTTATAAACATTGTTTTATAAATTCAAAATCAATAGAATTTGATAAATTTAACATTGAAGTTATTAAAGGAGATATATTCGTGATTTTGGACAGCGAATTATCCTTTAAGTTAAATGTGTAGGAATTGTTAAAATTGGGATAGTGATTATATTCACGATTTTGGACAGTGAATAGATATTATTGAATAAAATCAATATATTTCGGGAAAAGGAATATTGTTAAATGAAGTTGTTTTAAAAGATGTTTTAAAACGTGTTAAGTATCGAAACATGGATTTCAACATTCATTATTGAAATAGATGTTTTCGAGAAATTTAAGGAAATGGTGGACTATAACACTGTTGTTATAGTAAATGATTTCCGAAAGGAAATGTTTTGATGTAGTATTGGGATTTATATATCTATCTTAATTCCGAATCCCTATACTAGTGATTTTGAGTCGTCGTAACGATGTTTTACGTAACATTCGTTTTGACTCAAATAAAATGTGTTTAAAGAATGATTTCCTTAAAGAATGAGATATATACTTAATTTTGATTTAAGTATATCGAATATTTTCTAAGTGTTGAAAATAAATAGTTTTGTGAATTACTTATTTTAAATAAGTATGGAAATGCTTTTCTAATACGAAGTGAACTGTTTAGAGATTTTATCTTTTAAAGATAAATTGAAAAGTGAATATTTGAAATTGTTTTCAAATGGAAGTGTGGAAATTTTATATCTAGTAAAGATATTTTGGAAGATACAATAATTTGGGAAAATTATTTGGAATCTGATGATGTTGCGCATCTTTATTGATAGTTAAATAACCGACTATCAATATTTACCTTTAGATAGGTATTTGTTGTGAATTGGATGAATTTGAATGCCACACTTATTTTTGAATAAGCGCTCACTATTCGGGTTAGCCGGGAAAGGACCATGGGGTCGTATAACCCATTCCGAATATGTGATACGTCGTTATGAATTGCATTCGAAGACCGGTGTTGAAGACCGGATATTTTTGAAAACGGAAGGATTACCGTCGAGTTACTCTACATCGGTTGATCTCCGATTTAGAGGTTTTATCACCCTTAGTGACGGGAAATCCGGACGTGATTAGAAATTTATCCGGATATGCAAGGGCTTCGTGAGAAGTGCCTTCGGTTCTGTTCGATCCCGGAACAGACTTGTATGGATTGTGTGTCTGACATTACAATTTGAGATATAAAGCTGATTTCTTTCAAATACATTTCTGTTGGTGGCGGAGAATTTATTCTCTTAGCTTAACACCCTTCTCTGAGACGTACGAGCTCAGAGGTTATGTAGTTGAAATTCATCAGCGATATATCCCAATTTGGTAACGTGGCATACTGAGTGTTGCTGTGAAATGATCAGTGTTTGATCATTTGCGATATGATCATTTGTTTGATCTTATATCTTTGTGATCATAGGTTGATCATTTTGTTTGACCCGAAGCAGGGCTTTTTGAGAAAGCGTAGCTTTGTGGACGAGACTTCGTCGAGCCTCACACCCCGGAAATGGTCGAAACAGGAAGGATGCAGCAAGGTTCTAGGGAGTAGCGCCCCTTAGTGTATGTCATTCCTTCTGGATAAAGGTGGTATCATGGTATGGAGCCCAGATACTTAACCTCTGTGGTTGCTGCACAGTTATTATTACTTTGTGGTTTGTTGGAAATCGGGGATCCTTGGGAAGATCGGTGACGATCGGGGGATGGCATACGCGTGTCAGTAGTTACCTATTTTTGCAGAGGTAACCCGGCCTTGTGTTGGCAGAGATCCGGTTAGGTTCTCGGGTCGTCTATTCCAGGGACGTACCCATCGTGGATAGGAAGTTCCTTTGCCTGACCATTTGTTGGAAATCCAAAGAAACAATACGAGCCTTGTACGGTTTTAGTTGTAGAACCTGCCATCTAATATGGCAGCTATAGCAGGCATAATATAATGGTACCTATGCTGGCTAAGATTTATATTCTACTTTCGAAATGTTTTCCACTATGCACTAATAATAATATCAAAAAGAATTTGATTTTTGCGTAGTAAGCATCTTTGACTAACATAAGAAGAAATCTCCTCCAAGTCTGCGTTTGCATTGTGTGTGTGGTGGGAGGTCTTATGGTAGTTTCATTTTCCAAAAGCATTGCGAATTGACATTAAAATTTTCCTGTTGTTTATTTTAAAGATAAACTGTTTTACGATCTCACACCAGTCACCATGACTGACTCGGAGTTTATTGTTTCCCTTCTAAACTCTGGGTGCCCACCAATTTCCACACGGGCAGCCTAGAGTTATATTATCAGGATATTCTGGATATTCTGGAGCTTTGGAGATAAGCTGGAGGACGAGACGTAGTATTTGTATCTGATAGTATTTATTCCGCTGTGTATTCTGTATGAGGACAAGTTTATATAACTGTCCATTGTTGTTTATTGACTCTGATGATATGATGTGATGTAATGTAATAACAGATATAATTCTTTTGTTTTTAAATGATATTCATTTATCTATTATATATTGTTCCGCTGCGATATGTGAGATTCTGATATTGTTTTCTGTTTCTGTTTCTGCTCTTGTTCTGTTGTTCTTCTTTCTTTTTCTTCTATCTTCTTCTTCTACCTTTTTCTTCTTTCTTAAAACCATAACTTTTCGGGTTTCCGGCATTCGATGGCTCAACAGTCGATAAAGTGAGTATCGATGTTGAATTTTCGAAAGTCGAAAATTTACGGGATGTTACATTTGGTATCAGAGCATATGGTTAAGCGACAACCCTGCTCTGTTGGGTGTTACTCATTAGAGATAGAGTCAGCAGTACTCTAGAATGAGTTGAGTGTAATAATAGATATGAGCGCGTATTTGTTATTTGAATATAAAATTGTTTTGTATTGTGTTGACTTATCGGTTGATTGTTTATGGATTCTGGTCGGTGCAGTCTAGCTAACTGTAATCGATAGGGGTTTCTAAACTCTTAAACAAGATAAACCGACACAGTATTGTTTTAAAATAGGGTGAATGAAATAATTTTTCCCAAAACTATTTTTGTATAGAAAAGAAATCATTTTCTATAAATTATTATAGTATATGGATGTTTGTTTGTTAGGAAGTGATAATGTTGAAATGTTATCATTATTGTATGAAATGGAATAAGAAATTCAAATCGTAACTCCAAAGTTAAGAAATAAATTCACATATAAATGAAATTTGAGGATAATAAATTATAATTGTGATTTGTAATTTAAAACGGAATTCCAGAGAAGTTTTTGGAAATGTTTTGAAAAGAGTTTGAAAATTTTGGAGATTTGGAAAGTTTAAATCATTTTTGAGTTGAAAATGAATTTCGAAGGTTTTGAAAAGTTGTTTTAGAGAGATGAAAGCTCTAAACTCTTTTTGGTCGCTGGAAAATAACTTCGATGATGACCGCGGCATCATTGGTGTTCATTTTCGGGTTTCCAAAAGAGAAATTGCTGCCAAATTGTTTTAAATGAAAGTTGTTTGGAAAATTGAGTTTTATTTTGAAAATTCAAAAGATAAATTTGAATTGTTTTCAAAATGGTTTTGAAATGTTGGTAAGACTCTGGAATACTATATAAAAATGTTTATGAAATATTATTAAGTTGATAGCTTATACAATTTGAATTTTGATAAAATAAATTTAACTTAAAGAATGAAGTTAAACCAAAGTAAGTATAAGTGAATCAATTAAATAAAGTGAAAGGATTACTTAAAGAAAATTTATTAAGTTGAAAATAAATTTGGAATAGTAACAAATAAATTGGAATGTAAATAAGTCGAAGACTTATAAAATATTTGAAATCTGATTGGAATGAAATTCAAATTGAAGACGAATGAATTAGTAATTGGAACTAATTTAAAAATAAGCAATCGTAAATGAAAGTTGATTGATAAAAAAATTCAATATTCAAAAGTAAATTGAATTCAAATTGAATTGAAATTGTGAATTGAATTCAAATGAAATTTGAAATGTAAAAATTGAATGATAATGGATATAACTTCAATAGTAAGCTAAAAATGGTATAAGAAGTTTATATTGAAAACTTTGTAATAGAATTTGCAAAATGATTTGAATGCTGTAACTAGATATAATGGCTAGTAGAATATACAGGTGTATAAAGGGATTGGAAAATTTATTTCACAGATAATTCGAATTGCTCGAAAAAGGTATGTATTTGAATTATAATATGAGTTTTTGCTGATTTCTTGTCTAGCCGCTTGGCTTTTTCTTTTTCTTTTTGAAATCTGAGAGTCCGTAGGGACGTTTTGTAGTCGTACCGTATTAGCCGCGCAAAGGAGACACTGGCGAAATTTTTCGAAAATTTCGAGTGTTAGAAAAATTTGAGAAAATTTTGAAAGTTTAAATTTGAATTTAAACTCGAATTTGAATTTAGAAGTTAAACAATGTTGTTTGAAACTTATAATTGAAGTTAGAAATTAGTTGAATGATAACGAATCTTTAGTAGAAAGATATGTTTTGATAAGTTGATAAAACTACTTAGATGTTGAAAAACAGTAGACGAGTTAAGGACCTTTCTTCCTAACTTGTAATTTCGAGGACGAAATTCTTTTAAGGGGGGAAGTCTGTAACGACCCAAAATTTTTGATAATTAAAATTCGAATATTTAATTGATTTTTAATATTAATAAATGGAATTTAGAAGTCGAATGATTTATTTTTCGAATATTGGATTTAATTGATAATTTAATCGATAAATTAAATAGTGAAATTCCAGAGATAATTGAAAAACGAGTTTAAAATGATTGAAAATGATTTGTAAAATTTTATTTAATCATATTGGAGTTATAGAAAGGTTATAGAACTATCAGAATCGAATTTGGAGTTAATCTATGAAAATTGAATATTTTAATATTTAATTATCGACTGAAAAATAGCCAATTTTCGAACAGTCTCAGAATAGGACGAAACCTGTTCCATTGGATCCGTAATAGTTAGTTATTATCGGATTTCAATTTTCGTAGCAATCGAAGTTATCGTTTGACCGTGGCAACTCGAAACGCATCGATATCGTTTTAATTTTAATTCGGCGAGTTAAAATAGTCATTTTTCAAAAGGTCTCGGATTTCGACGAAACCAGTTTCATCGGATCCGTAATGTGATATTATTGTAAGATTTCAAATTTCGTAATTTTTGGAATTACCGTTTGTCCGGTACAAATTAAAACGCCTCGAAATCGATTTAAATCGGTTTAATTTAAATTGATCGTTTATTGTCATATCTCACACATACGATCGAATTAGCTTCCGAAACCTATTCCATTGCGTTCGGAACACGGGGTAAACCTTAGAAACGTCAGCCGGCACGTTCGATTTCGAGTTCGAAATTTTTCGATGAATAGTGAATCGTGAAATTTTCTATAAAAGCACCTACATTTTCTCATTTGCAAACCGAGCCTAGGGTTTCTATCAGCAGCCGCCATGTTTATTTTCGATGGCCAGAAAGCTTCGAATTTCTTCCATCAATTGCTCCCAATCCACATGCTTTTAGCAAAAATTGTCAACTAAAGATTTGTAGTGCTTCGCGAGATCTATCGATCTATACGGATATGATCATTTTTAAAGCTTCGTTGGAGGCGCAGCTGGCCAGGAAAGTCACCGCGTTTGGCTTCGTTGTGCGTGCGCTGGGGCTGGCCGAGCTGGCCATGGTGGTAGGCGGTGGTTCGTGAGGTGATGGCGGTTCCGGTGGTGGTAGGTTGATGGGGTGAAGATCAGCGTGGGTGGTGCGGCGTTCGAATGTGGCTACGTGATGTTGGGTTCGTCTTCGTTCATTTCAAACTGGGTGTCTTCGCGTGATGGAGGGAAGAAGCAATCCACGGCCTAGATGCGATCGAAGAAAATGCACGGCCAGGATTTGCTTAGGTTAGGAGATGTAATATTAAATGTAAATTAATTATATTCAAATTCGTATAACTTTGAAAAATCATATCTCTTTGCTGCGAGGTCGGAATGGAACGAAACAAAATGTGTTGGAATCGTATCGTCGAATACTACGCGATGCAACTGGATTGGAGTCATTTGGAGTCAGTGAAAATTTCGGGCAAAATTAAACGCGTGTTTAATTTTATTCGAAATAAACGCTGGAACGGAATTTAAAATCAAGGTGAGATCTTCTCACTCAAATGAAAGTGGATTTTCTGTTACAGTTATTGATTTGACTGATATGATTGACTGTTTGGGTGTGATATTAGATATAGTAGGATATATATCTATATATAGCAATATATTCATATTGGCATATGTATATATTGGATTGATTGATTTCCCGCCTCGTATAGCGGATGAGACCCTATTGCGCCGTTAGTAAGCGGATTTTTATAAAACCCATATATCGCGATAATTCCATACTGGAGCGGAATTGGTATTGTGCTAACGTCTGTGGATGCAGGGAAACAGGTTGGAGGGATCCAACTGGATTCCTCACCAGTAGTTATTTATTTACAAATATTGATGTATATTCTGTTATCATATGTTGATATATGATGTTGTTGTTGTGATTGACCAATTGGTGTTGTTGCATCATCGGATCCATTTTTTTTTAAAAGTCTAAAAATAACGATTTTGGATTTTAAAAGGATTTTTAAAGTGATTTGTAGAAATATACGTTTTATTGAAATTTTTGAATTGGTTTATTTTAAATAAATAAATGTTAAAATTTTAATGTTAGTAAAATTGTGATTTTTGTGAAATACGACAAAAATGTATTTTTGAAATAAATAATTGATAAAGATTTTGAAATAGTTTAAATTAGAATTGTTGAAGTATTTTAAACAATTCATATAAAAAGATTTATAAAAAATTGATATTTTTATAAATTAAAAATATTGGAATTTTGAAATGAGTTTTATTAAGTGTTAAGGTCAAATAAAAATGGATTTCATAAGCGAATTGAAATTTATAGATTTATAAATTGTGAAGTTACGAAATGAATAGATTTTGTAAAACAAAAAGATTTATAAGCAATTACCTTATAAATCGGATTTTGACATTTAGATGAGAAATGAATAGATGTTATAAATAAATGAATTATAAGTTCTTAACTTATAATATAGACTTCCGGTATATAATTGAGTTATATAAGTTGAATTGGATAATTTAGAAATCGAAGTTTTATAAATAGAAATGGGATTTATAAACATTGTTTTATAAATTCAAAATCAATAGAATTTGATAAATTTAACATTGAAGTTATTAAAGGAGATATATTCGTGATTTTGGACAGCGAATTATCCTTTAAGTTAAATGTGTAGGAATTGTTAAAATTGGGATAGTGATTATATTCACGATTTTGGACAGTGAATAGATATTATTGAATAAAATCAATATATTTTGGGAAAAGGAATATTGTTAAATGAAGTTGTTTTAAAAGATGTTTTAAAACGTGTTAAGTATCGAAACATGGATTTCAACATTCATTATTGAAATAGACGTTTTCGAGAAATTTAAGGAAATGGTGGACTATAACACTGTTGTTATAGTAAATGATTTCCGAAAGAAAATGTTTTGATGTAGTATTGGGATTTATATATCTATCTTAATTCCGAATCCCTATACTAGTGATTTTGAGTCGTCGTAACGATGTTTTACGTAACATTCGTTTTGACTCAAATAAAATGTGTTTAAAGAATGATTTCCTTAAAGAATGAGATATATACTTAATTTTGATTTAAGTATATCGAATATTTTCTAAGTGTTGAAAATAAATAGTTTTGTGAATTACTTATTTTAAATAAGTATGGAAATGCTTTTCTAATACGAAGTGAACTGTTTAGAGATTTTATCTTTTAAAGATAAATTGAAAAGTGAATATTTGAAATTGTTTTCAAATGGAAGTGTGGAAATTTTATATCTAGTAAAGATATTTTGGAAGATACAATAATTTGGGAAAATTATTTGGAATCTGATGATGTTGCGCATCTTTATTGATAGTTAAATAACCGACTATCAATATTTACCTTTAGATAGGTATTTGTTGTGAATTGGATGAATTTGAATGCCACACTTATTTTTGAATAAGCGCTCACTATTCGGGTTAGCCGGGAAAGGACCATGGGGTCGTATAACCCATTCCGAATATGTGATACGTCGTTATGAATTGCATTCGAAGACCGGTGTTGAAGACCGGATATTTTTGAAAACGGAAGGATTACCGTCGAGTTACTCTACATCGGCTGATCTCCGATTTAGAGGTTTTATCACCCTTAGTGACGGGAAATCCGGACGTGATTAGAAATTTATCCGGATATGCAAGGGCTTCGTGAGAAGTGCCTTCGGTTTTGTTCGATCCCGGAACAGACTTGTATGGATTGTGTGTCTGACATTACAATTTGAGATATAAAGCTGATTTCTTTCAAATACATTTCTGTTGGTGGCGGAGAATTTATTCTCTTAGCTTAACACCCTTCTCTGAGACGTACGAGCTCAGAGGTTATGTAGTTGAAATTCATCAGCGATATATCCCAATTTGGTAACGTGGCATACTGAGTGTTGCTGTGAAATGATCAGTGTTTGATCATTTGCGATATGATCATTTGTTTGATCTTATATCTTTGTGATCATAGGTTGATCATTTTGTTTGACCCGAAGCAGGGCTTTTTGAGAAAGCGTAGCTTTGTGGACGAGACTTCGTCGAGCCTCACACCCCGGAAATGGTCGAAACAGGAAGGATGCAGCAAGGTTCTAGGGAGTAGCGCCCCTTAGTGTATGTCATTCCTTCTGGATAAAGGTGGTATCATGGTATGGAGCCCAGATACTTAACCTCTGTGGTTGCTGCACAGTTATTATTACTTTGTGGTTTGTTGGAAATCGGGGATCCTCGGGAAGATCGGTGACGATCGGGGGATGGCATACGCGTGTCAGTAGTTACCTATTTTTGCAGAGGTAACCCGGCCTTGTGTTGGCAGAGATCCGGTTAGGTTCTCGGGTCGTCTATTCCAAGGACGTACCCATCGTGGATAGGAAGTTCCTTTGCCTGACCATTTGTTGGAAATCCAAAGAAACAATACGAGCCTTGTACGGTTTTAGTTGTAGAACCTGCCATCTAATATGGCAGCTATAGCAGGCATAATATAATGGTACCTATGCTGGCTAAGATTTATATTCTACTTTCGAAATGTTTTCCACTATGCACTAATAATAATATCAAAAAGAATTTGATTTTTGCGTAGTAAGCATCTTTGACTAACATAAGAAGAAATCTCCTCCAAGTCTGCGTTTGCATTGTGTGTGTGGTGGGAGGTCTTATGGTAGTTTCATTTTCCAAAAGCATTGCGAATTGACATTAAAATTTTCCTGTTGTTTATTTTAAAGATAAACCGTTTTACGATCTCACACCAGTCACCATGACTGACTCGGAGTTTATTGTTTCCCTTCTAAACTCTGGGTGCCCACCAATTTCCACACGGGCAGCCTAGAGTTATATTATCAGGATATTCTGGAGCTTTGGAGATAAGCTGGAGGACGAGACGTAGTATTTGTATCTGATAGTATTTATTCCGCTGTGTATTCTGTATGAGGACAAGTTTATATAACTGTCCATTGTTGTTTATTGACTCTGATGATATGATGTGATGTAATGTAATAACAGATATAATTCTTTTGTTTTTAAATGATATTCATTTATCTATTATATATTGTTCCGCTGCGATATGTGAGATTCTGATATTGTTTTCTGTTTCTGTTTCTGCTCTTGTTCTGTTGTTCTTCTTTCTTTTTCTTCTATCTTCTTCTTCTACCTTTTTCTTCTTTCTTAAAACCATAACTTTTCGGGTTTCCGGCATTCGATGGCTCAGCAGTCGATAAAGTGAGTATCGATGTTGAATTTTCGAAAGTCAAAAATTTACGGGATGTTACACATAAGGTGGCTAAAACAGGAGCGATCTCGGACCAGTGAGGTAGCACCTCTTCTCGGACACATTTCTTCGATATTATACCCTTACTTGTGATTTGACTAGATGGCCATCCTCCGATTTGGGAATGTTGTTCGAGGTGGAACGGTAGTGGCTGCTATGCGTATCCATCAGTCCGTGTGCGTAATTGGTATATCTACCCTGGCATTGCCTAGTTGTGCCGTGTCACCTACCATATCGAGCTTTACTACGATTATGATTTTAAGATCCGACCGCGTTAAGGTTCTCCATCCCCTTAACGCTATTTTTCGATATGATTATACTTTACTTATTTAGACACTATTATAATAGCGAATATTACTACATAGTAGATATTTTAACGGATCCTTAGAGGATGGGCGGTCCCAAGCATCTTCTAAGTTACTTGTACCTTTACTACAGTTCACTTGAGTTGGTTTACATTGTATAAGTATGTATATCCTGACTCGAGTGTTTATGTTTTATTTTACGCTCGGGTCAGCCTGAGTATCAGTTGGACTTCATCTTCACGGAGCTAGGACTACTGGAGATCATCCTTATCCAGCTGCTATCTGGTTTTATCTGTTCAGTCTGTTGTTCTATTTCAGCTCTTGTATTAGTAGACTTCTATGTCTTGAGACTTCTGTTGTACTTTATTTCTTCTGTTATATCTCATGTAACTCTGATATATTTATATAGTAGCTTCATGAACTACTATTTCTTTTACTTCCGCTGCATTATTTTACTCTGTGTCTGTGATCTGTGATTATATTTATTTACTGTATATTCTGAGATTTGCCAAATTTTAATTACAACGCGGTATTTTGAGCAATTTAACTCCGGCATGAGTGTCTACCTATACACTTATAATGGATGCGAATGGTTGAAAATATCGGGTCGTTACATAACTTGTGGATCATTAACCTGATTGAGCATTTGTTCCATGTTTCATTTGCATTCATGGCTGATGCAGCGCTTCTGCAGAAGCTTAAAAATGACAGTAGGTAGAGACGGTGGTAAAATAATATCAGTTCAGATAAAATTTCGAAAGAACATAAGTAAGTGGTCAGGAACAGAACATTAAAATGAACATAATAGAAAGAAAAAATAAAATAATAACATAATAGATGACAAACACAATAAATACACCTTAGCCGAAATAATTATCAGCACTAGAGACGTTATGTATGGTGAAAAATGCACACAACATCTGGCTACATAGTTATATTTTATTGTAACTCATTTCATTTTGATGTCCTATGATTAAAGCACGTCACCTTTAGATCCTAAGTCTAGAATGTCATACCATATACAAGATGAACTAGTGGTTCTTAACAATTTTTTAAATCAATATGTCGGAATTCGGGTAAAGTAGCATTATACCAGCCTTACGGACTGATTTTACTGATTCAAAATATGAGCTTCAAAAATATAACATCAAAACCTAAATCATATATTTTTTATTTAAGACCATATGAAGCGTCGGTCGGTACCAGGACAAGTGGAAAAATAATACGTATAGGTAGCAACAGTCCTGAATGTGTATAGGCCGCTAAAAGTGAATTTAAGTTTTTTGAACAAGGTTAAGATACATATAATTACAAGTCATGGCAAAAAACTGAACCTAGATGCCAATACCCATACCAATAAACCAACCACTATTTTAATTTGTAATAAAAATAAATATAACAGGACCTGGCCTATGTGTAGGTAGTAAAATCCTAACACTTTAATCATGTAAAACAAGATGCGGTATCCGTTACTTAATCGTGCAGCTCAACTTAAACAAAACTTATTTTCACCATTACAAAGAAACCTCATTCTCTGCACATTTTGAACGCATTAAATCCTCAAATAATGCAAGTTAATGTAATGATCCTAGATATAACTCAACTAAGTAACCCTTAATTTTTCAATGACCAATTGATTATGTTAGTCATTGAATGAATATGCGGCAATTATATCTATTGCACAAACAAAAACTTCTACTAAAAACAGAAAGTTTGGAGATCCTAGTGCAATACCATAATTCATAAAGTGAATAAATGTTGAAGGAACATTAACCATCTATAAGCAATACACTGACAACATAGGATCATTAGACATGAAAGGAATACTGTAACAACTTATGTAAAAAAACACAGAAATGTAAATGTGAACAAAAAAGAAATGCAAACAAAGAAATGCACATTTTTTTAGGAGATTTGGAACCTTTTTTTGAACGAAATTAAACTGTAATGCAAGCTAAAATGATATGCAACTGTAACAGTAAATGAAAACAGAAACAAGAAGTGTGGCAGAGAATGAAAACAGTGAATGAAAATTAGATGCAGTAGTGAATAAAATAATTGAAAATAGAAAACAAATAAAATGCACAAGAACTGAGACTAAATGAATTGAGAAAATGTAACAGAATGAAATAGTATGAGTATGCAGGTCGTTATTGTTTGAAAAACCATTCCTGTTATGTGTGTTGAATGACCATTGCCAAGCACTATATGATATTCTTCCACCGTTTATCTCTAATTATTTTTATTTTTCTTGTAGGAATATTGGACTTTTGAAGGAGAAGAGCTTGGACTTTCCTTGATTTATATTATGCTCTTTTCACAAACTTTTTTTGTAAGATTTTATGTCGCTAACATTTGAGTTAAAACACGGTTTTTATAATTTTGTATATGACTAAATCTTATAGTTAATGAAATTGATGTAGCTTTGATTATGTTTAATCTTTATAGTTGTTTATTATATCATAGTATATGCATTATTGTGTTATAAATTAAGCAGTTTGTTATTGAATTCATTAGTTATAACTGATTTAAAATTGCTGCAGCAAATGAAAAAAATGAAGCAAAACTTTGATATACAGCAGCGTTTTCAAACTGCTACAAAATAAAATAGCAAAACGCTGCAAAACAGCAAAAACGCTATATATATTAGTGCAGCGTTTTATAAATGATGCTGTATTAACGACATGTTGAAGCATGATTTTTGACGGCGTTCTTCGAAATGCTGCTAAATGAATTCGCAATATTTAGAAAACGCTGCACTAACAACTTTTCGCAGCGTTTTATAAAAACTTCAGAATCCATTTTTTAGCAACTTTTCTGAAACGCTGCGGTATATTCATATTTAGCAACTTTTCAGAAATGATGCGGTATATTAGTGCTCTTTTGCAGCAGGACATAATACAGCGTTCTTCGAAACGCTGCTGATGATAATGACAGCAATTCTAAACGATGCAAAAGTCCCTTTTTGTTGTAGTGGATCTTTAATTTAATTAATCATTTATTTATTAAATTCTCTGTATTATAGCACTCTTTAATATGGGTTGTTACACTGTGTTGGTTCCATAGCATTCGTTCTTACACCATTAATTTAAGCACTAGTAGCTTATCCATCACCAATTCCAACTACAACTCCACTTCACAATGAGACAAATTCACTGCCTCAACATTCATGTCGAAACTAACATTATGAATCAGCTCAGCACTGACTTGATTTTGGTTGGTATCGACCCGACTAGCATTTTCCTTACCGATTCTATCCCTTACAATCTGTTTCCTTGATGTTCCAACATCTTCTCTCTTCATTTTATTCTTGCAATCTTTTTTATTCTGATCCAATGAAGATGAATATGAAGACGATGAACCCATGTGGCTTCTCTTATGCCTATGAGGTAGCTAGGACATCATAGCAAAGCCTTTCTCTATGTTTCCCATGATAGCATTATGGCTCTCCATCATCTTCTTATTCATCTCAACAATCATTCTTTCCAACGTAGCCTTTATCACCATGTCATGCTGAGATGAACGTCCTGATAAAACGGTTAAAGGTTGAGTAATTTCTTTGTTATGTTGAGAGCCTTCTTCATTACCTTGATAACAACTCCACACTTACAAGCAGCTTTCCTTGGGGCTATTTCTTATCAAATCTGTATGTATACTCTTCTTTAAAATCCAACTAACTAAAAGTCTAGTGGATTGTATATAATATGGATTATGTATATAATAAGTGTGTATATACTAATCTAAGCAGAACTATATAACTGAGTATGATAATATGAAGTAAATAAGAGTAATCACATCAGGATTTTTATACTGGTTCGGACCTCCCGTCCTACATACAATCCCAAAGCTCCCTTTTGGAATTTCCTTTAACCAATTACCCTCACTTCGCTTGAAGGAGTTGGCAATACAATCGAGTTTTCTAAGTATACAAACTTGTGTTCGTACAACATTGATTTTGACTGCTGGTACAAATCTTCCTATAATCTCCTTGATGATTCACGATGCATGCTTTTTAATTATGGAAGTATAGCAAGTGATTCTTGAGTAAAGAATAAGATTTGAACGCACTAGAGTTTAAGAAAGCATAAGAGAGAAAAGAGATCAAGAAACTAAGATTAGAAAGTTGTTAAATGGATTTTGATCTTGATATATATATTTATAGATATCAAAAGTTACGTTGAATATTTGCAATCATTCATTAACAACCATATCTGTTTACAGAGATGCTCACGAACAATCGCAACTCTTCGAAATGTCTTTTCAAAAAATATTCATTATGTAATGATCAGTCCACTGAGTATAAAAAGTCAGTTTACTGAATAAGAACACTGAAGTACATGCCAATTTTCAAAAAGAAGCTATATAAGAAAATTACACTGTTTAGTTGGCTGATTATGTTTTCAGTCAACTGAAATTAATATTTAGTCGACTGAAATCAATATTTAGTCAACTGAATAGCGTAAATCTTGTTTTTATATATAAAACTCTTTAAAAATATTTATGCAACTCTTTGATATTTGAAAGTAATTATGGTGTGCATGCATATAAACTACCAAGGAGATTTTACAAGTAAATCTAGGACCAAGTACATACAATAGACTATACGATCTTATAGCTTTGTAGTGCTTGTAGTATAGATGATCCATCCTGACTTTGTCATCGAATCTCCAATTCGGTAGCTTGTTGTACCTGCATATATTGCATACTAGATGATAACCCGCCTTTTGGCAAGGCCATGGAGAGGCGGATTCAACTTAACCAACTTCACGACTTTTGAGGCTGAAATGTGATGGATTCGGTTTAGAGGGATGAAGTTCACCTGGATGTGCCACTCGGCATTGAGGTGAGGTTATGCCGCTCGACATTGTGGTGAGGCTATGCCGCTCGACATTGTGGCAAGTTTGGGGTCGCTCGGCATTGGTGGGTGGCTCGGCATTGGTGAGGTGGATCGATCTTGGTGGTACGGCTCGGCATTGGTGGGTGGCTCGGCATTGGACGTCACTCGGCATCGCACCCCGCTCGGCATCGCACCTCACTCGGCATTGCACCCCGCTCGGCATCGCACCTCGCTTGGCATCGTACCTCGCTCGGCATCGCACCTCGCTCGGCATTGGACGTCGCTCGGCATTGAACGTCGCTCGGCATCGTAGCTCGCTCGGCATTGAACGTCCCTCGACATCGTGATGAGGTGAGGATGGCTCGGCGTTGTGGCTCGGCAAAGTGGATCGGCATTGGCTATATGGTGACATGGGTCGGCATCAATACATGGTTCGGCGCTAGCTTTGCTTCGAGTTCTGGACTAGTCTGCTTCGAGTTTCGGATAGGTTTGCTTCGGGTCAATACCCGGGTAACTTCCATTCGACATGTCAACTGCTTAGGGTCGGTCGGCATGATGAAGTAGGGTTCGCATATGGCCTTGGTGGGCCCAAACTACTCAGGAGGCCCAACAACCTGGTTTTGCCTATAAATACAGCATGTGGGTCTCCAGATGGGGGATCTTCTTTCTGCTCTCTGACTTTCTCTTCTCAAAGGCTAAGGAACTCAACCATTGTTAAACTTTGGATTGTAACTGTAATTGATTCTGACATCAATAAGAAAGGAAATTTCTGGAGTGGACGTAGGCCGGAGTTAGCCGAACCACTATAAATTTTGTGTTTTTACTGCTTTCATTTTAATTTTTACTGTTCTTCACGTTATTATTCTCTACATATATTCTATCCGTGAGCTGTGACTGTGATTTGGTGCTCTCGCTTGGATTTGGGTGTTAGTGACCAATTTTGGCGCTAACACTAGATATATACAGAGTTATAGTTGTCATTATTAAAATATCAAAACCGAAGTTCTTACAATTTCCCACTTTTTGATGATGACAACTATATGAATTATCAAATAGAAAAACATATATTTCTCCTCCTAAATATATGCTCCCTTATCGATATTTTCTCCTCCTTTGGCATTAACAAAAAGGCGAGAATGCAACAGAGATTACAGTGTACAAAGATATATTATAGAGACCAGGATTCGGCCTAGGACTTCGGCCCCATATTGTTTCCTATGCAGGTCATCGAGTATGGACTATGCTCGGCAAGGGTCCAGAGCGACTAGGATTCGGCTTAGGACTTAAGCCATGGCATTATTTGATGTTCAGGGACACTGAACCAGGAACACCATGGAATTACTTAACATAGGTCGTCAAGTGTGGATTGCGCTTGGAAAGAACCTGGAGAGGTTACAGATTTGGATATTGGCTATGAACAGCTAAGGGTTTGGGCATGGACCCAGAACGGTCCCGGATTTGGACATCGACCCAGAGAGGTCATGGACGTGGTTATTAGTCGTTGGATATGGATGGATTGGAACTCGGTTGTCGAGTTCAGATGGATATGGATTGGGCTAAGGATTTGGTTACTGGATTCAGAATTGGATATCGGCTCAAAGTAGTCATAGATTCGGATAAGGATACGACGATGGCACTTGGATAAAATGGATTGGATTATGAATCGAAAAGTATGGATGTGGATACGTACATACTTCAAATATCGGACGTAAGGCTATTCAAAACACACCTTCCAATAGCAAGGCATGTTTTGGGGGGCAATTGTTAACCCGCCTTTTGGCAAGGCCATGGAGAGGCGGATTCAACTTAACCAACTTCACGACTATCGAGGCTGAAATGTGATGGATTTGGTTTAGAGGGATGAAGTTCACCTGGATCTGCCGCTCGACATTAAGGTGAGGTTATGTCGCTCGGCATTATGGTGAGGCTATGCCGCTCGGCATTGTGGCAAGATTGGGGTCGCTCGGCATTGGTGGGTGGCTCGGCATTGGTGAGGTGGATCGGTCTTGGTGGTACGGCTCGGCATTGGTGGGTGGCTCGGCATTAGACGTCGCTCGGCATCGCACCCCGCTCGGCATCGCACCTCGCTCGGCATCGTACCTCGCTCGGCATCGCACCTCGCTCGGCATTGAACATCGCTCGGCATCGTACCTCGCTCGACATTGGATGTCGCTCGGCATTGAACGTCGCTCGGCATTGTATCTCGCTCGACATTGGACGTCGCTCGGCATTGAACGTCACTCGGCATTGAACGTCGCTCGGCATCATGATGAGGTGAGGATGACTCGGTGTTGTAGCTCGGCAAAGTAGATCGGCATTGGCTATATGGTGACATGGGTCGGCATCAATACATGGTTCGGCGCTAGCTTTGCTCCGAGTTCTGGACTAGTCTGCTTCGAGTTTCGGATAGGCTCGCTTCGGGTCAATACCAGGGTAACTTCCGTTCGGCTTGTCAACTGCTCAGGGTCGGTCGGCATGATGAAGTAGGGTTCGGCTATGGCCGTGGTGGGCCCAAACTACTCAGAAGGCCCAACAACTTGGTTTTGCCTATAAATACAGCATGTGGGTCTCCAGATGGGGGATCTTCTTTCTGCTCTCTGACTTTCTCTTCTCAAAGGCTAAGGAACTCAGCCATCATTAAACTTTGGATTGTAATTGTAATTGATTCTGACATCAATAAGAAAGGAAATTTCTGGAGTGGACGTAGGCCGGAGTTAGCCGAACCACTATAAATTCTGTGTTTTTACTGCTTTCATTTTAATTTTTACCGTTCTTCACGTTATTATTCTCTACATATATTCTATCCCTGAGCTGTGACTGTGATTTGGTGCTCTCGCTTGGATTTGGGTGTTAGTGACCAATTTTGGCGCTAACACTAGATATATACAGAGTTATAACTGTCATTATTAAAATATCAAAACCAAAGTTCTTACAATTTCCCACTTTTTGATGATGACAACTATATGAATTATCAAATAGAAAAACATATATTTCTCCTCCTAAATATATGCTCCCCTATCGATATTTTCTCCTCCTTTGGCATTAACAAAAAGACGAGACTGCAACAGAGATTACAGTGTACAAAGATATATTATAGAGCATGATGATGAAATATAACACGAAGTAAATAAGCAAATACACAACTACATATTGACAAAATAGATAATTATAGCAAGAACACATATAACTTGACAAGTATGGACATGATTTTGCAATTTTAGCTGACTAGGCGTATGATTGAGTCGACTGAATCAGGGTATTTTACAACCAGTGAGCAATGTTGATTTTAGTCGACATAAAAAATAAAATTAGTCATTTAAAGCACCTAGGTTCAATCGACTGAGGGACCTACTCAGTCGACTGAACAGAGGTTTTTTTGAGGCAGTAAGTAGGCTTGAGTTTAGTCGACTAAATATTTAAATTTTATTCGACTATTCCTGATTGTACAATGTTTAGTCGACAGAATGAAATGTTTAGTCTACTGAACTCTATTTAGTTGACTAAATGAGAACATTTAGTTTATTGAACTCTTTTTAGTTGACTAAATGAAAACTTTTAGTCTACTAAACTTCATTTAGTTGACTGAATGATGACGTTTAGTCTACTGAACCTGTGAAAATCGGGTTACTTGCAAATTTTGATGTATTTATTTTGAAAATATTATTATCAAATACATATTTTCTAGATTTCATATTGTTATATATGTTTATTAAAAGACTTTGTTTATATTAAAGCAATATATACTCATATATGATTACATAAATAAGAGCTTAAAAACAATACTTTCACTTTATTATTGGGTACCCGCAAAAGAATAAGAATTTCACTAGTACCCACTTCCTATGTTATGGTCCTACATGTTAGTGGAGGAAGGTAGCCATACCCAAGAAGGTTTGGGACCTTAGATATGTAATCATCATTATAAACGACACTTTTCAAATAGTCATCTATATGTTTTTGCCTAATTAACTGGTTATTAGTTTTAGAAATCCATATTTTAATCATTTTCGACTTTGAAGCATTGATCTTAGTATTTGATTTTGGCTTCTTAAACTTAGTATATAGTATACTATAGTACTTATGTTTTTGCTTACTTTTAAAACCAAAACTATTTCTATTTCCTGATGGTTTCGAAATTTTAATCAAGTTTTCCAAGTTTTGCTTGCCTTATTAAATTTTGAGACCTTATTGGTAATTTGATCTAACTTAGTCTTAAGATAGAAAATTTCAATACTGGCAGAATCTAAGCTAGTATTTAGTTCAAGATTCTCATTTTTGAGTTTATCATTCTCACTTATGCTATTCTCCAAATTAATTACCAGAGATGCGTTTTGAGATGATAATTTCTTGCACGTCTTTGTGACTTTTCTAGTTCTTCTTCTAAAATGGTTTTCTCATCCTTTAATAAACCAATTTCCAGCTCTGCTCTATTTAATTTTCCTACATATTCTTTATTTAATTTCTTTGAGTCTCTAAACTTACGGTCTAATTCTATGCAAATTTCCAAAAATTTATCATATGTGAGTTCAGGATTTACCTCATCAGTGCTAGCCATAAAACATATAATTGCTTGTTTTGAGTCGCTTTCATTGTCACTATCTGATGATGAAGATGAATCGGAATCATCCCAAATTACTTGAAAGGCTCTTTGCTTTTTTTTGAATTTCTTGAATTTGTTTTTCTTTTTGTAATTATTAAGTTGTGGATAATCTTTCTTCGTGTGGCCAAATTTGTTGCATCCATAACATTTGACTGACGTTTGATTTGATGAATTTGAATTGCCACCATTCTGAAGTTTTGTCATCTTCTTGAATTTCTTAAATTTGTTGTAGTTCTTGGCAATAAACACAGTTTCTTCCTCTTCTAAATCAGAATTTTTTTCATTTGCTTGAAAGGCAATATTCTTCTTTTCTTGATTTTGCTCCTTTCTAGCCTGCAAATTAGCTTCATACTACATCAAATTTCATATTAATTCTTCGACTTTGAGTCAAGAGAGATCGTTAGCCTCCTTGATGGCTGAAACTTTTCTTTTCCATTAAATAGTCAAATAATTTAAAATTCGTATGGCTAAATCAAAATCAATGAATTTGACACTAAGTGCCATGAGATCATGTTGAATAGTTTGAAATCTAGCATACATGTCAATAATAGATTCATTTGCTTTCATTTTAAAGGATGAGAATTAATTTTGCAAAATAGAAATTTTCGTTTGCTTGACTTTAGTTGTGCCTTCATGAGTAACTTGTAAAGTGCGCCATATATCATATGCCGTTGTGCAAAGCATAACTCGTGAAACTTCATTTTTATCAAGTGAAAAAAATAATACATTCATGGCTTTGGCATTATTAGTTACCCTATTTATTCATGCATCACTCCAAGTGCTTATGTCAGTGGTAGGTGCTTCATATCTAGTTTGAGTAGCTTGCCTAATTTCTAAACCATTAGCTTCCATAAGATTCACATACATGTTGACCAATAAGCATAATTAGACCCGGTATTTAGTGGGGGACGAGCAGTTGATTTACCTTCTTGAAATGTACTTGCCATATTAAAAAAAATTCAATCACATATTACAATAAACTGAAATTACCTTGCTCTGGTACCAAATGAAAGTCTAGTAGATCGTATATAATATGACTTATGTGTATAATAAGTGTATATAGAATAATCTAAGCAGAACTATATAACTGTGTATGATTATATAAAGTAAATAAGAGTAATCGCACAAATGTTTTTATACTAGTTCGGACCTCCGTCCTACAACCAAGTCGGAAGCTTCCTTTCAGAATTTTCTTTAACCAATTGCCCTCACTTTTCTCGAAGGAGCATGCAATACAACTTAGTTTTCTGAGTAAACAAACATGTGTTCGTACAACACTGATTTTGACTGCTGGTACAAATCTTCCTATAATCTCCTTGATGATTCACAATCCATGCTTTGTGATTATGGAAGTATAGCAAGTGATTCTTGAGTAAAGAATAAGATTTGAATGCACTAAAGTTTAAGAAAGCACAAGAGAGAAAAGAGATCAAGAAAGTAAGATTAGAAAGTTGTTAAATGGACTTTGATCTTGATATATATTTATAGATATCAAGAGTTATGTTGAATAGTTGCAATTATTCATTGACAATCATTTCTATTTGCAAAGATGCTCATGAATGATCGCAACTCTTAGAAATATCATTTCATAAACTAGCCGCTATGTAGTAATCAGTCGATTGAGTATAAGAAATCAGTTTACTAAATAAGAACGTTGATGTATGTGCCAATTTTCAAAAAGAAGTTATATAACAAAATTGCACAGTTTAGTCGACTGAATATGTTTTCAGTTGACTGAAATTAACATTTAGTCGACTGAAATCAATATCTAGTCAACTGAACAATGGTTGTTTTTACATATAAAACTCTTTGAAAAACTTTATGCAACTCTTTTATATTTGAAAGTTCTTGTGATGTGTGTGCATACGAACTACCAAGGAGATTTTACAAGTAAATATAGGACCAAGTATATACATTAGACTAGACGATCTTATAGCTTTATGGTGCTTGTAATGTAGATGATTCATCCTGGCTTTGTCATCGAATCTCCAATTCAGTAGCTTGTTGTACATACATATAATGCATACTAGATATATACAGAGTAATAGTTGTCAACATTAAAACATCAAAACTGGAGTTCTAACACTAACTTCAGATCTAGGGTGAACAATCTTTGAATCTACCTTTTAGATTCTTCAAAACCAAAGTTAAAGTTAGATTCGAGCCTAAGAATCTTCTTTCTCACTAAAAGCAGCAAAAATGTTAGGTAAAAAAATAACATAACACCCTACTCAAGAACCTCTAGCTCAAGTGTTTAGATGTGTAGTGCTTTAGACAGAGATTCTAGAGGTCATGGGTTCAATCTCTTGAGACATCATAATTAATGCTCCGTTTGAATAAAGTATCACTCTTGTTATATAAAAAATGTAATAACACCCCAAATCAATCAAAAACAAGAATAATATATCTAAAAACATGAATAAAAGCTTTAACGCATAGAATTTTTTGGTGGTTCGACGTTAAATCACCGCATACGTTCACTTTAATTATATTTCAGTATTTTGCACAAGTATGATTAGGTTACAAAGTTTCAAATTTAGAAACCTAAGTAAACTCGAGTTCAACAACACTTATAGCAAAATATAGTTAAAGAAGAGGAAAACGATCGCAGCCCCTCTTTCATTGCTATAGGGTGGATATTTATAGTCTAATCCATCCACCAAAGTCATGAGCTTATGGAAGACTAATTAAGAGATTAGATTTGTGCTATTAAGAAGAAAGAACGAGTAAAACTCATAACTTAAACCATGTCGGCACAGACAAGTTCATGTCGATGCCAACATAATTCTGCAGCTTTTAACTTTAGCTTTCCTTTATAATCATCTAAGTCTTCAAATTCCAAAGCTTCACTAAAAAAATTCTCCTTCTAATCATGTTGGTAGCTATATGATTTGTCCTATCCGAGTCTTGAATATTTTAGCAAAGTATAGTAGTAGTTCACCTACTACTCAGAAGTGTGTCCCCTATTCAAACTTGTTGTCGTCAATGTGTTTGATTATATCAATACTGGAATGATCAATCATATTAGTACCGACATGGTTTTCTTGCACCAAATTTGCACGAACGTCTTGTGCTCCATCATTCTAGGCAGCTCCTCGAGTTCCTAATCCATTTCTTCATCGTCTTGAACCTTAGATCCATTAAGAAGTCGCCTAGTTCAAATGCTAGATAAAAATTAAAATCGGTTTCCAAACCAGTTTTCAAAATAGAATTGTTTTTTTTTCATTCAGTAATATCCAATCAAAAACAAAATTAGATCGGACAACCCAAGAAAATGTAAATTCATTATAAAAGGTTTGGGATCAAAATAACACATACAAGATGAGCACATAATCAAAAGAGAAGTAGAATAGAGAGACCCAAACTATATTAATATCATGAATTATATAAGAAAATAAAATTATAATATTACCTTAAGATCAAGCAAAAAATCGCATCTTAAATAAAGAATAAAATTCCAAGATTTGATAGAATGAATGTCCACCAATTTCAACGATCTGAAGCACCACTTTTGTATTTATTTTATTTTATTAGTTTTGATTTTGTTTTGGAAACTTTTTTCATGAAGTCATGGATTTTCGAACATTATGAGAAAGTGGAAGAGAGGAGGAGAAAATGAATTGTCTGAAAGAATAAGTGAATGAAAGAAAGAAATTATATTTTAAAGGAATCATTGAAACATTTCCAATTCCTTTCCTTAAAACCTTCTCCCATTAATTCCACACTAAATCTCAATCAAATCCCTTTCTTTTATGATATAAGGCCAACTGTAGATGGAGCCTATGTACGGTTTCAAAAATTGCCAAACCACTTAGTAATTAATTGATTCAAATATTTATCAATATCGTATATCGATTACATATATAACTTTTATATACGCACTTTATTAAATACTAATGGCATTCAAATAAATCAAATAAAATATGATAATTAACATTTCGTAAATATCAATTAATTTAGAAATATTGTAAATTAATCAAATCGTGTGGTTTTTGGAGTATTCATCGTTAAAGTTGAGCGACTCAATGGTGTAAATTCAGTCAGCGATGAATATCAATCAATTCGAATATTAATGTTCACACATCACCTAAGCTAGTGGTATGAAATTTTTTCTAAATTTATTGCTTATACATCATTTTGGTAAAATCCAATTTTACCATTATAAGCGGTACCGAGTAGTAGCGATTATTTTCTCTAATTCTCCTCGTCAACACTATATCATACTAAGAGTTGTACAATTTTATTTAGTCAAAATTCCAACATTATCCACACTCAACTTTACTAGTCCAAACATGAAATCCTTAGTTCAATAATAACAAGTATTATTAACTGTACCGCTCTGACCAGAGACTTTCACTTTGATTTGACTATAGTTGACCATGATACTAACCCTATATAACTGAGGAGACAAATTCTCTATTGAATAGTGTTTCACCTTCCATGCTTCAACTAAGACACAATTATAGTCATCAATGGACACATTGCCACAATTTAACTATAATCAAGTAGAGTGTTCACATTGAAGTTCAATGATATTCTCAAGTCGAGGGAACTATATATATCATCACTTTAAGATTCTTTGTTTGACCTTAGTTATAATAACCAATAGAAAACTCTTGAGTAAGTCTTTCCATATTTATCTAATAACTATCAGTATGTAATCCATTGGCGCCTCTTGTATCCTAGAGTAATACACTGCCCAACAGTTGAAGAGCATTGCATTCTCTACTCTCAACGGATGAATTGATATCCTTTCTCCTAACATCTTGCTAGAAAAATTTAAAAATAATATATTATTTTTAATGTGATAAATTTTCCATGATTACAACACATTATACATAGCATACCATTCAAGGATTTTCTATTTTATATATTTAAATTAAATAATTAATTAACATATCATATCAAGAAAAATATATAATAGAAAGAAAAACACCTTTTATTATTAACCAGATTGGTTATCAAGTTAGATATATGTAATAAATTACATAATTTCCCTTAGGGCATAACTCTAACTCTATCAATCATCACTTGCACTAAGGCTCGATGATGGAATATTATTCCAACTCATTCAATCGGTTTTATCAAAAACTAATCGGGCCAATCCTTTAATGAACATGCATGTTATATTGTTTTAGTTATCTACTTTATTAATTAACTCATTCCGATGTTGATAAACTACATTTATCATGTGGAACCCTTCGTAGCATGTTTTCTGACTTTTAGTGAACTTTAGATTCTTTTAGGAACTGTATCACAACATCGTTATTTTATAACAGTGTCAAGGGATTCTCAATATTTTGAGAAACCTGTAGCTTAATTATAAATTTGTACATTTATTTATGCTTCTTTTATTGTAGCGTTATTCAAGGTGATGTACTTAACCTTTAGATAAATCAACCACTACTTATTATTTGGAACAATTTCCAACTTAGAATTCTTAACTCAAGATTGTACATGAATTTAAGGTGGACATACTGTACTCAATATCACTTATATAGTTCGAGCCTACGCACTCCTTCCTAAGGAGTTCATTATTTCTATAAACAAATTTCTAGTTGTAACAACATACACCTTAATGGGACTGAATTTTGAATAAATCGAACACATGTCCATTAGGATACGGACCATTGGTTTTAGTAACCTGTAATAAACATAAGTATATCAGAGAATGAACTCATAGTGAAATAGTAAAATATAATAAAACATAAATACCGACTGAGACTACCACCTTGGAATCAATATTATTCCTTGAATATCTCATCGCCTTGTCAGTGCCGAGCATGAATGAGAAGACTACTCCATCAACTATTCTCATCTAATAGCATGTCCCTCTAAATCTATCATGTGGTTTGTAATGAGGAGGGGGTCGGAACAACGTTCTGGTGACTAGTAAATTACGTACTTTATCCATAACATTAATTTATGCCGATTGATTTCAATTTAAGTTTATGATTATTATTCACGACTTAATTGTTTAATTCTATCCACATGTACAATATATCTAACCTACTTCAAGGTATAACTATATATGTATACATACAATGTTTTACTACCCAAAAGAAAACCTCGACCATTTAATACTTCTTGAATGGGGAGGAGGTAGAGCCATTGGCTATTTAATACCTCAACCCTGAAGCGAGCCCTCCGTAATGTAAATGCTAGTTAGTCGGGCCTAGCTATAGAGACCAATGACCCCTAGGTACGGTTTTAAAATTTAATCACCGTATTACCAACGCATCTCAAAGATGTATCTAAAGGTTAACTAGCCCACCTTTGCCAAATAAACAATAAACTAAACTTTAAGGTTTTTGCATATTCTGTACAGATTCTACACTTGTAGGAAGCGAAATCCATCAAGACAAACTGAAGTCATTGCTAATAACTGCTCGGGTTCGGTTGTGGTCAAAGCTAATTTGCTAACCCTACTACTAAATACCGATCCAACGACAACACTGACATAGCCCGTCGACCTTCCACAACCGAAATCCCTTTTAGACTGACCTAATGTAAGTCAAGGAAAATGCCCATTCTGGATATTTAATACCTCTTGTTAGAAATGAAGCTGACCTCATTTTCCTATTAGGTACCATTATAAGTTATTTAGGACTTCTTATATAGGGAGGAGGTAGATCCAACGGCCATTTCATACCTTCCACCCCAAAGTAAACCCCTTAACATCACTAAAGGTACAGAGCCATTAAATACTTCAAATCCGAGAAGAACCCTTGGTATATTTTTCCATACCTATATGCAAACATATATCCCTTCCCCATGGGTCCTATGGTTGGAAATGTCTCACATCAGTAGTACGTATACACAACTGCTAGTAGCCTTTAGGTGAAGGGCGGACTTTTGTTGTGTAACTATACTGACCTCGCATCTACAACCATACCAATTATCCTAGGTCTAAATATTGGGCTAGGACCACTAATTCACGCTCATCCTAAACATATTATTAAGCCTATATAATTTCCTACTATTAAAATTATACTACATCCTAAATTTATTTACTAATATTGAATTTGCTTGTTCACTGTGAATCTATTCCTATTTTATATGCTTATTTTCTATATTCTTTCCTTCCTTCTTATGTCCAATAAATGTCAATTATCTGTAACAAATAGTCATTGGACAATCACTAATGATACTTATTTATTCATTTCAAATTCATCTCATCGTGCCTATTTCACTTTCCCATAGATTCCATATTAAATGTTGTAATCAGTCCCATTAAATGTATTCATGTCCTCATTTAATTCATGTAACTCCCTATTAACTAAATATTTATTGTCCACTACATTTCCAATCATTGTTCATAAATTTTGGAGTTACTATCCCTTTTCCATCTCAATCTCCTAGTCCTACGATTTACTGCGCTATTGATAACTAGTCCTAATTATAACTAGTATGAATATCTATATATATTGCTTTATCTGTTACCATATGTATATTTATATTTTTAATCGGCAGGCGTAGTTATATGTATACATGTATAGCTATTCCTCTCTCTAACTCATTAATTCCTACTCTTAGGAATTCTAGAAAATACACTTATATGTACATTCTGTGAAGAAAATTTATTTCTACATTTTAATATATTATAGCTCCTAAACAAGATTACTGTTATAACTTTTCATAAATTACCCAAAGTGAGACCTTTGCTCCATTTGAAATTACAAGAAATTATCTCTTTTCTTTTATTGAAATAGATAGTGCAAACTACATAGGGGAACATTTGTACTTTACAAATCTCTTTCAAGTTTGGTATATTCCTTCTCATTTCAAACTAATAGTAAGGGAATTAGATCATTTATGGAAATGGATATAACTAAATTGTATCCACAATGCTCCCAATAAATTAAAACATAGAAGTTCACATTCCAAGTCAAATTAAAGCAATCTAAATTAATACTAACATTTCACAACCCAACTATCATAAATCTGGAATAAAGCTTACAATCTTATCAACAATGTACTTCACAAATTTAGGGATTGATTTCCAAATTTTTCATATTATGATGTAAATACCATTCCATTCCAATTACCTAACTTATAGAATATTCAGGTAGGATTTCAGTTGAATACATTTTTTATAAGCCTACAACTCAAAAGATTTTGCATAGGCATAGTAATTAAATAAAACTCAATGATATAAATCTCAATGTTATATATGAATCATATAATTTCCCACTCACCTTTCTAGCTTTCTAAATCTCCCAAATCTGAATTCATCCCTTTATTGGATTCCTTTTTCTTTCCAATCCAAAAATATATATAACAAGATACATACATACCACTAGAATTACAAATCTGAGCAGAAATTTGGGTTAAGTGGAATATAGATTTATAATTGTAAAATTTACATTTTTTCGTAGTATTGATTTGCTCCTTCTCTTCTTCTCTTTTATTTTCTGCCCTTCTCCGATTTAGTTGTGTGTGTGTGTATAATAGTTTATAATTAATATAAATAGTAGAGAAGGGAAAATGGCAGAGCTCCACTGCTTTGATCAGAAAATATGAAAAGAAAAGCTTGGAGCTAGGCCTGTATTTATAGGCGCTCGAATCTGTAATGACCCGCAAACCCGTACCCCTTG
Source organism: Allium fistulosum (assembly GCA_030737815.1). Classification (NCBI taxonomy): domain Eukaryota; kingdom Viridiplantae; phylum Streptophyta; class Magnoliopsida; order Asparagales; family Amaryllidaceae; genus Allium; species Allium fistulosum. Next base: position 197,512,191 of record CM060902.1, on the reverse strand, counting down.
AATCGACACTATTCTCCAACATATCGACTCAAAGTGAATGGAAATACGAACCATTAGGGTTAAAGAGAAGGAGGTAGAAGAAGAGAAAACAAACATCAACAGAATCTAACCATCGCAGCGGAATAAAATATAATAGATAACAAATGATCTTTACACAAAAGTAAATTTGTTTATACATTATATCATCAGAGTACACATAACACATCATTGGACAGTAATCATAACATGTCCTCACAACAACTGAATATACTGCAAAATTCTTTGAAATCAAAAGCATCTCGTAAGACCATGCCACAAATAAACATGTCGGGTTTTTACCTTACGATAGCCAAAACACTTTTTATCAAAATCCTCTGATATTATAATAGTGTCTATATACAAATACTTATTCAAATAGCCGAAATTGTTACATCTATAAAATTCCAGCTAATAGGTATACAAACAAAACCGTAAAGGCACGTAGGGAGAATGGATTTCCAACTAATGACTAGGAACTGGGGTACCACCTGTCACAGTACCTGGTCTAGATCAGCGTACCGAGGACCACGCCCGATCCCCTGCAACACAAGACCGGAACTACCCCTTACTGGATAATTCCGAGTAAGATCACCCCGTGGTTGGGATCAGCAACCGCCCACACAGCCGAAATAAAAAGGGACACCTAGACAGGGATGACCTCACCCTAATGGGCGCTACCCACATAGCCTTGTTGCATAACCCCTGATTTTCAGTCATTCCCGGTTGATGAGGCTCGAGGCTAAGCGTTACCTTTTTAGAACACATCTCTTAGAATGCCCACTTTCGACCTGACGATGTTCCGAAAGCATTCATCCATACAAGTCCGTCCCGGGTTCGAACGGAACCGAAGGCACTATTCCTACTACATCCATTTTGGAATCACCCTCAGGATTAGTAGCGACTAGCCTTTGCACTTCACTGCTCCATCTTCGATTCCAAACTCGTTTCCCCACGAAAACGAACAAACCGGATCGAAGTGGTTTTCGAGAAATTAATCTCGATCCCGGTCTCTTCGAACCAATCAGCGCATTGGCCAATATTGATAGTCGGTGATTTAACTATCAATTAACATCCACAAACATCCATCAAACATAAATAATTTTCCAAATTATTTATTTACCTCACCAATATCATCGCAAGATATATTTTCGTTTTCAACCCTTTTGAAAACGGTTTCAAAAAACCAACTTTCTCTCACGGAGTAAATTTCCCAAATATTTTCTATCTCCACTGAAATCACCAAGTACAAACACTTAGATTTCTAAAATAATTTAAAATACTATATTATAAAATATATTTTAAACAAAACATTTAAATTAAAACTACTTTAATACTTTATTCAAAGATATATATACTTTAAGAATATTTAAAATAAAGCTACTTAATAAAATATAAAACTAGATTTTCATCTTTTAGCACATAATACCAAGTCATTTTTAAATAATTATTACTAAAATAAATTTGAAAATTACTTGCTTTAAAATTTAAACATTTAAGAATAATAAATTTTCTAAAACATATTTTGAAACAACCTTAAACTTTTAGCTTATACTTAAAAAATTTCTTTGAAAACGTTCTTGGCTATTCAAGGAAATACACTTCTCTCTCACATCTTTAAAAATAAATCACTATTTATTTTTAAAACTAATTTACCCATTCCTTTAATAAATTCCCACCGTGAATTTATTCTTCCAAATATCCACTGATATATTCACCTTTATAAACCCAGTTTATAATTTCCATAGTCTCATTTCCCTTTTAAAATTCCAATTTTAAACACTTAAATCAAATCTCAAATTGATTTCCAAATTACTCCATTTTGAAATAATCTCCTTTACTTACTCAATTTATTCAAATCCGTTAACTTCAGATTTTATTTCTTCATTATGATAAAAATCTTTTTAACTGAAAATACCAATTTTAGATTTCCCAAATTCCTTCTTTATCCTTTAAAATAAATTTAAACCTTGAATTTAAAAAAAAATTCTTTATTTCTTGATATTATATCACTTAAGTTTAAAATTTAATATTTCTCTGTTTATTTAAAATTCCCTTTCCCATACTCGGAATTTATTTATTAAAAATTTAGAATCACTTTTATTCTTTTCCAATTCATTCTTTAATTTATTCAAATTCTCTAAAATTATTTACTTAAAATTCTCTCTTTTATTTTCTCATCAAAATCCAATTCTATATATTTTAATAACTCATTATACCGAAATATATTCAAACATACTATAGCATCCAACATTTCCAATTACCAATATAATTCATCACAGAATATCAAATAATCATAACACATAATTATTGGAACAGTCTAAATAAATTTAAGGAATCCAATTGGATCCCTCCAATCTATTTCCCTGCATCCACAGATGTTAGCACAATACCAATTCCACTTCGAGGTGGAATATCGCCGTATATGGGATTAATATAATATCATCCGCTATTATGCAGCGCATAGGGTCTCATCCGCTATATAATGCGGGAAATCAATCACTCCAATATATATATATATACTACTATATAATATATCACATCCAGTCAATTCAATCATTCAACCAATAATTTAAATTTAATGGAAATCCAAATGAGTGAGATTAACTCGCCTTTGGTTTTTATTTTGCAGTCCAAACCAACACAGCTTGTTTCTTCGCAATTCTTCACAATTTAGACCTTGTATAAATATTTTATATGGTTTATTAGTATTTGAATTAATTAAACAATTTATTTTTTATTTAATAAATTTTGACTCAATCTAATACCTTTACTTAAACTAATTCTTCTATAATAAATAAATTTCTAGTTACCAAAATGATTAGATAAGTTTACTAATAGGTTAATCACTATAATACATATTGTTGTATTTATTTCTATTTTTCAAATAAGCTAATGGGTTTTATATATAAATCCCTTGTTTTTATTCCCTCATTTATAAAACTACACACATTAAAATAACAAGTACAGATTTAAAAATCCGTTTTCCTTTTCTGTAAAACACAACAGTAATTTACTTTACTGTGTAAATATATACATATATATATAAATTTATAAATTGCAGAAAATAGATTGTTTAATAAAATCTACTGTTAAACTATTATTATTCTGATTCTGAGCATATCCATACGGTATTACCAAATTTAAATCGAAAAGAACAACATGCATACCTTACTGCCAAACCTTGCTCGAACAAGAAAACATCATCACGAACGCCCCTTTCACGATGCTCGAAATCGATTCTAGTCCCACAACCTCGGTTCGATACCCACCTTGCCAGACTTCGCCATTTCCTGTCACGATCGCGAACACAACCCTCCTACGCGACATCGACAACTCCTGGATTCGAGCCTCACCATGAGAAGAAAACCCAAAATCGACTGCGACTTCCCAGTTGTTGCCCACACGTGCGCTCGAGCCACCACTCTGGAGTCGCTCCACCTTCACACGTGGTCAACCTCCTCATCTCGCGACTCTGCCTCACATCGCAGCCCGAGTTCCTCGTCGCGAAGGTCACGGCTCGATTCTGCCTCACTCTCTACGGTCTCGCGTGCCCTCCTTCGAGCGCGAGTCTCCCTCCTTGCCGCATCGAAGTCGACATCCCCCTTACGTGCCTCGAGACTCGGCCGAACGAGTCACACTCGACTCTGATTCAAAATCGAGTCGAATTCGATTACGTACCCTCATATTTTGATTCCGCCATTATTTAATTTTTTTTTCAACTGAGATGCTCGGGTGTTTTGAATTGGTTGAGGGAGATTGCGATTTTTATATGAAAATTTTCTTTTCCTTGATACTCTGAAAAGCTCGGCTATGAAACAAAGTGAAAAGGGAAGAGATGTTTGCGTGTCGGTTGAGATTTGTGTATAGTGATTTGAAAAGAAACGAAAAAGCTCTGATACAGAAATTTAGCTGTAGTTGACCATTATAAAAATATATTTTAAATTTAAATTCAAATTGTCTCTAAATTTGCAACTCAAAATCTTGACCTCCTATCGAGACGTGCCGCTAGGCGTTTATAATGTTAAACCCCTATTTCGAACACAATGGAAAAGGTTTCGAGTCCTAATTCAATCGTATGGAGAAGATAGCTTTTTGGACCCAGTTATTATATTGAATTCGATATAAATTTCAACGCGTTTATATGTCGTACGCTCACACAACAACTCCAATCACTACGAAATTTGAAATCCAATAATAAAACACTATTACGGATCCAATGGAACTGGTTTCGTCAAATTCTGAGACTGCGCCTCGGATGGCTATTTTTAAATATCAATTTAGACGATATATTTTTAAAACTGAACAAAACACTTTTAAATTCAATTTTATCACTTCTATTATCTTTAATATTATCAATATAAATTTTATAAGCCATCAAATCATTTTTTAACAGGCCCAGAATTCTCGATTCAGCAATTTACTCTATTTCAAATTATTAAATCCAAGAATTAAATTATCCAATAATTAGTTATATTTGAAATTCAAGTTAAAATTAACCTTTTAGATATTTAAAATCAATTAAATATTTCAATTTCAAACGCTCAAAAATTCCGGGTCGTCACATTCCTCCCCTCTTAAAAGAATTTCGTCCTCAAATTACTAGTTAAAAGGAATGCTCCAACCCGTATACTATTTTCCCCAACCCAATAGTTTCAAACGACTTCCAAAACAATCTTTCTATTCTAGACACACTATCACTCTTGCTTTCTTTCTAAACTCATCCATAGGTTTCTAAACAATATTATTTACCCAACCATTCAAACTTCAATTCAAAACCAAATTTTCAAAATTTTCTCAAAATTTTTCTAACTCCCTAAAATTTTGAAAATTTTTGCCAGCGTCTCCTTTGCGCGGCTAGCTCGGTACAACCACAAAATGCCTCTACGGGCCCCCAAATTCAAAAGAAAACAAAAGCCAAGTGGCTAGACAAGAAAATGATCAAATTTCATACAGAAATTTAAACACATACCTTTGCCGAGCAAATTTCAATTTATGTTCTGAAATCAAAAATCCCAATTTCCTTTTTGCTTTTTAAACACCTGTGTCCTACTTAGCAATAATATCCAATCAAAGAATTCAAAATCATTTTATCCATTTCTTTTTACAAAATTTTCCATATTTGCTTTACTTAAGCCCGTACGATGCACATATATCATCCGTACGCAATATCAATCTGATCGCTCACTCGACCACACAATTTCACTTCCGAACTAGTATCGTCCACCCGACTTCCTAGTGCGGACTCAGATCTGTTTTCTTGATCAGAAACCGTCATTCTCCTTGCATAGCCACAAACTATGATAGAGAATATCCAGAATCAATCAAAAATCCATATCCAGGGTTCGCCGTCGAAAATCGAGTGAAAAATCCTAACTCGGATCGATATAACTATCTCAAAATTATGTGCTCGAATCTGGATCAAACCGCTATGCGAATAAAATAATATACGTACATCCTACGTATTAATTCCAATTGACTATCAACTATATCAATTTTCTCTTTTATTCACATTTATTTTGATTGTTATTCACTCATTCACACTTTTCCCTTGTCACAACTTCCAGTTTTAATCTTCATTCTATTATTCACTTAGTATATTTCTCCATTCCAAAATTACTTAGTATATTCCCAATACCAATTTACTTAAGAATTTCATCCTTTAATTTCTTAAGTTCAGTATAAATATTTTATATACTTCTTAAATTTATTTTTACTTCACTATTGAAGTTTATATCCATTTCTATTCACTTTGTCTTCACAATTCCATTTGAATTCAATTTGCTTCAATTTACAAATTATTTCAAATCTAAATACTTTTTCCCAATTTTCATTCAGATTTTTTTTTTCAATTTTACTTGAATTCAATTCATCTCCAACCTCTGAATATTGAATTTTATTTACCTTTATCTCAAATTCCAAATTTTAAATCATTTGTCGTTAGTGAAAATTTCCAAAAAATTCTAACTTCCAAAATTTTCGGAAAAATTTGGCAGAGTCTCCTTTGTATGAAGGAGCTTTTGCAATTTGACAAGAGATATAAATATATATACATCGACCCACACGATCGGAAAACAAAAAACCAACAATAGTTCATATTTCCTATCTTTTATTGCGTAGGCGTACCTCTATTTAGCATTTTTAAGAAAAGCAGTTATTTATTTAGCATTTTGCGCGATCAAAACCAGCCAAACGGCTTCCCTGCACCTGTACTTACTCAATTCAAATATGTAAGTGCCAAAATCATGTATCTTAACAACATTTTACATATTTAACTAGTAAACATACGAGTTTCTATAAGCAATGCCGGTTAAACAATATTTATAAGCAACGTATAGGGTCCCGACATTAATTTTAATTGTTTACAACCAATTCATATACAACTTCATTCAATTTATTTTAATCCAAACGAACTCATGTTCATTACAAATTGATTCAAAAATCAATTTTGTTTACTTCTATCAATTCATAGAATTTTATTCAATTCCATTTTATTTTACTAATTTAATACAATTAGTATACTCATTCAATCCATTATAAATTCTAATTTGCATTCACAATTTATTTTATTCCCAACTTAACTTTTATTTAAGTAACCCTTCCACCAAGTCCACCTAGACATTTCTTTACATTCATCTTTACTTACCTAGATTTAATTACACTTTGATTAAATTCAAATTTTAAACTTCTATAGGTTTTCCCAAATTTAATTACATTTATTAACTAATCTTTCTAATTTATTTCATCTAACTGGTTTTCTTCACCAGCTTAATTCATTTTCAATCAAATTTAACTTACTACTTTTATTTATCACACCATTTTCAAATTTAATTTCAAATCTCACTAAAAGTTTATTTCAAAACTTTTACTCCTTTAGTTCCGTGGAACAAGATTCTACAGTTTCCATTTAAATTTTTAAACTCCCTTAAGTTTCCAACTTATTTAAATTCCATAAACCTTTTAAATTAACTTCCAGAGTTTATGCAACATTTCAAAATCACCTTTGAAATCAATTATTTCTTTGAATTTCAAAACCAAATCCAGTTTTGCAAACAACTCCAATTTAAACATTCAGGTAGCAATTCCTCCTTTGGAGACTCGAAAATGATAATCGATGATGCTGCAGTCATCACCGAAGTTATTTTCCAGCGATCGAAAAGAGTTTAGTGCTCTTATCCCTTCAAAAACATTTTCCAAATATTTTTAAATTCCAAATCTCACCAGATTTCACATCCAATTCAAAAATATTTCCCAAATAATATCACCATTATTTTTCCAAAATCTTTGAAAATCATTTTCAAACCCAAAAGAATTTAAAACTTTCCCAAAATGCCAAATTCCAAATCCATCCAATTCATATTCAACATTATCTTGGGATTTTCATCTCGATTTATTTTCAAATATTTCTCTCGAATTCTATTTCAAATGATAAATCACATTTATAATTCACATTTATAAACTTCATTTGTATATGAATTTATTTCTTAACTTTTAGCTATGGTTTTCAATTTCTTGTTCAATCCCTACACAACAATGATAATAATTTAATATTATCATTCCTAGAAACCAAGAAACCATATATATCTATAATAATTTCTGAAAATTATTTCTTTCATATATAAAAATAATTTGGGTAAAATTATTTCATTTACCCTATTTTAAAACAATAATGTGTCGAATTATTCTATTCAAGTGTTTAGAGATCCCTATCAATAACGTTAATTACTCATATTGACCAGAATCCATAAACTACTCAACAAATCAATCAACACAATATAAAACCATTTTATATTCACTAACAAATACGCGTTCATATCTATCAATACACTCAACTCATTCCAGAGTTCTATGGACTCTATTTCAATGAGTAATCCCCACCAGAGCCAAGGTTCTCGCTTAACCTTCAGCTCTGATACTACTGTAACGGCCCGCAAACCCGTACCCCTTGGATCGACACTATTCTCCAACATATCGACTCAAAGTGAACGAAAATACGAACCATTAGGGTTAAAGAGAAGGAGGTAGAAGAAGAGAAAACAAACATCAACAGAATCTAACCATCGCAGCGGAATATAATATAATAGATAACAACTGATCTTTACACAAAAGTAAATTTGTTTATACATTACATCATTAGAGTACACATAACACATCACTGGACAGTAATCATAACATGTCCTCACAACAATTGAATATACTGCAAATCAACACAGCGGAATATTTAAAACAAATACGGAAGTACGTCTCGCCATCCAGCTCATCTCCTGAGCTCCACAGCATCCTTTCTTGTAATCTATAATACTAGGTCTGACCCGAGCATTATAGTTAAATAACACCCGAGTCAGTCTGGAATACCAGCGTGAGAAAACCACACTCAAATTGATTATTAAAGTTTCAAAATCCTTTGAAATCAAAAGCATCTCGTAAGACCACGCCACAAATAAACATGTCGGGTTTTTACCTTACGATAGCCAAAACACTTTTTATCAAAACCTCTGATATTATAATAGTGTCTATATACAAATACTTATGCAAATAGCCGAAATTGTTACATCTATTAAATTCCAGCTAATAGGTATACAAACAAAACCGTAAAGGCACGTAAGGAGAATGGATTTCCAACTAATGACTAGGCACTGGGGTACCACCTGTCACAGTACCTGGTCTAGACCAGCGTACCGAGGACCACGCCCGATCCCCAGCAACACAAGACCGGCACTACCCCTTACTGGATAATTCTGAGTAAGATCACCCTACGGTTGGGATCAGCAACCGCCCACACAGCCGAAATAAAATGGGACATCTAGACAGGGATGACCTCACCCTAATGGGCGCTACCCACATAGCCTTGCTGCATAACCCCTGATTTTAAGTCATTCCTGGTTGATGAGGCTCGAGGCTAAGCGTTACCTTTTTAGAACACATCTCTTAGAATGCCCACCGTCCACCTAACGATGTTCCGAAAGCATTCATCCATAAAAGTCCGTCCCGGGTTCGAACGGAACCGAAGGCACTATTCCTACTACATCCATTTTGGAATCACCCTCAGGATTAGTAGCGACTAGCCCTTGCAATTCACTACTCCATCTTCGATTCCAAACTCATTTCCCCACGAAAACGTACAAACCGGATCGAAGTGGTTTTCGAGAAATTAATCTCGATCCCGGTCTCTTCGAACCAATCAGCGCATTGGCCAATATTGATAGTCGGTGATTTAACTATCAATTAACATCCACAAACATCCATCAAACATAAATAATTTTCTAAATTATTAATTTACCTCACCAATATCTTCGCAAGATATATTTCCATTTTCAACCCTTTTGAAAACGGTTTCAAAAAACCAACTTTCTCTCACGAAGTAAATTTCCCAAATATTTTCTATCTCCACTGAAATCACCAAGTACAAACACTTAGATTTCTAAAATAATTTAAAATACTATATTATAAAATATATTTTAAACAAAACATTTAAATTAAAACTACTTTAATACTTTATTCAAAGATATATACTTTAAGAATATTTAAAATAAAGCTACTTAATAAAATATAAAACTAGATTTTCATCTTTTAGCACATAATACCAAGTCATTTTTAAATAATTATTACTAAAATAAATTTGAAAATTACTTGCTTTAAAATTTAAACATTTAAGAATAATAAATTTTCTAAAACATATTTTGAAACAACCTTAAACTTTTAGCTTATACTTAAAAAATTTCTTTGAAAACGTTCTTGGCTATTCAGGGAAATACACTTCTCTCTCACATCTTTAAAAATAAATCACTATTTATTTTTAAAACTAATTTACCCATTCCTTTAATAAATTCCCACCGTGAATTTATTCTTCCAAATATCCACTGATATATTCACCTTTATAAATCCAGTTTATAATTTCCATAGTCTCATTTCCCTTTTAAAATTCCAATTTTAAACACTTAAATCAAATCTCAAATTGATTTCCAAATTACTCCATTTTGAAATAAACTCCTTTACTTACTCAATTTATTCAAATCCGTTAACTTCAGATTGTATTTCTTCATTATGATAAAAATCTTTTTAACTGAAAATACCAATTTCAGATTTTCCAAATTCCTTCTTTATCCTTTAAAATAAATTTAAACCTTGAATTTTAAAAAAATAAATTCTTTATTTGTTGATATAATATCACTTAAGTTTATAATTTAATATTTCTCTGTTTATTTAAAATTCCCTTTCCCATACTCGTAATTTATTTATTAAAAATTTAGAATCACTTTTATTCTTTTCCAATTCATTCTTTAATTTATTCAAATTCTCTAAAATTATTTACTTAAAATTCTCTCTTTTATTTTCTTATCAAAATCCAATTCTATATATTTTAATAACTCATTATACCGAAATATATTCAAACATACCATAGCATCCAACATTTCCAATTACCAATATAATTCATCACAGAATATCAAATAATCATAACACATAATTATTGGAACAGTCTATATAAATTTAAGGAATCCAGTTGGATCCCTCCAACCTGTTTCCCTGCATCCACAGATGTTAGCACAATACCAATTCCACTTCGATGTGGAATATCGCGGTATATGGGATTAATATAATATCATCCGCTATTATGCGGCGCATAGGGTCTCATCCGCTATATAATGCGGGAAATCAATCACTCCAATATATATATACTACTATATAATATATCACATCCAGTCAATTCAATCATTCAACCAATAATTTAAATTTAAATGGAAATCCAAATGAGTGAGATTAACTCGCCTTTGGCTTTTATTTTGCAGTCCAAACCAACACAGCTTGTTTCTTCGCAATTCTTCATAATTTAGACCTTGTATAAATATTTTATATGGTTTATTAGTATTTGAATTAATTAAACAATTTATTTTCTATTTAATAAATTTTGACTCAATCTAATACCTTTACTTAAACTAATTCTTCTATAATAAATAAATTTCTAGTTACCAAAATGATTAGATAAGTTTACTAATAGGTTAATCACTATAATACATATTGTTATATTTATTTCTATTTTTCAAATAAGCTAATGGGTTTTATATATAAATCCCTTGTTTTTCTTCCCTCATTTATAAAACTACACACATTAAAATAACAAGTACAGATTTAAAAATCCGTTTTCCTTTTCTGTAAAACACAACAGTAATTTACTTTACTGTGTAAATATATACATATATATATATATAAATTTATAAATTGCAGAAAATAGATTGTTTAATAAAATCTACTGTTAAACTATTATTATTCTGATTCTGAGCATATCCATACGGTATTACCAAATTTAAATCGAAAAGAACAACATGCATACCTTACTGCCAAACCTTGCTCGAACAAGAAAACATCATCACGAACGCCCCTTTCACGATGCTCGAAATCGATTCTAGTCCCACAACCTCGGTTCGATACCCACCTTGCCAGACTTCGCCATTTCCTGTCACGATCGCGAACACAACCCTCCTACGCGACATCGACAACTTCTGGATTCGAGCCTCACCATGAGAAGAAAACCTAAAATCGACCGCGACTTTCCAGTTGTTGCCCACACGTGCGCTCGAGCCACCACTCTAGAGTCGCTCCACCTTCACACGTGATCAACCTCCTCATCTCGCGACTCTGCCTCACATCGCAGCTCGAGTTCCTCGTCGCGAAGGTCGCTGCTCGATTCTGCCTCACTCTCTACGGTCTCGCGTGCCCTCCTTCGAGCACGAGTCTCCCCCCTTGCCGCATCGAAGTCGACATCTCCCTTACGTGCCTCGAGACTCGGCCGAACGAGTCGCACTCGACTCTGATTCGAAATCGAGTCGAATTCGATTGCGTACCCTCATATTTTGATTCCGCCATTATTTGATTTTTTTTTTCAACTGAGATGCTCGGGTGTTTTGAATTGGTTGAGGGAGATTGCGATTTTTATATGAAAATTTTCTTTTCCCTGATACTCTGAAAAGCTCGGCTATGAAACAAAGTGAAAAGGGAAGAGATGTTTGCGTGTCAGCTGAGATTTGTGTACAGTGATTTGAAAAGAAACGAAAAAGCTTTGATGTGACAGAAATTCAGCTGTAGTTGACCATTATAAAAATATATTTTAAATTTAAATTTAAATTGTCTCTAAATTTGCAACTCAAAATCTCGACCTCCTATCGACACGTGCCGCTAGGCGTTTATAATGTTAAGCCCCTATTTCGAACACAATGGAAAAGGTTTCGAGTCATAATTCAATCGTATGGAGAAGATAGCTTTTTGGACCCAGTTATTATATTGAATTCGATATAAATTTCAGCGCGTTTATATGTCGTACGCTCACACAATAACTACAATCACTACGTAATTTGAAATTCAATAATAAAACACTATTACGGATCTAATGGAACTGATTTCGTCAAATTCTGAGACTGTGCCTCGGAAGGCTATTTTTAAATATCAATTTAGACGATATATTTTTAAAACTGAACAAAACACTTTTAAATTCAATTTTATCACTTCTATTATCTTCAATATTATCAATATAAATTTTATAAGCTATCAAATCATTTTTTAACAGGCCCAGAATTCCCGATTCAGCAATTTACTCTATTTCAAATTATTAAATCCAAGAATTAAATTATCCAATAATTAGTTATATTTGAAACTCAAGTTAAAATTAACCTTTTAGATATTTAAAATCAATTAAATATTTCAATTTCAAATGCTCAAAAATTCCGGGTCGTCACAGAATCAATCATATTTGTTAGATTTAAATTGATTAAATTCAGGTCGTTAGGCCAAGGTTCAACCCTAGCCCCCACTGTTCAAGCGGTCGACTATTCCCCTATAGGCAATCGACCATAGGCGGTCGACTACTAGCGGTCAACCACCTAAGGAGGGAGTTAGCCGGTGGAGTCCACATGGTTAATATTATTTATTTCCCTTTTAACCATTTTTAATTATTTTTGATTTGGAAACTTCAAATGTTGATAACTTCTTCGTTTGAACTCCAATCACAAAACTTTAAATATGGAAGTTGCTCGGTAAATCGCGATGAACATAATGGTGCAGTTTCATGGCCAAATTTGGCATTTGCTCAAATTTCAAATTTGAGCCTTATTAATTTTTTATTAATTACTATTTATTCTATTGGGTGTTACACTAGTATTTAGTATATACTTGAGAACACTCTAAACTGCCATTTAGTGATCTTAATTTGGATCTGATACTTGCCTCATGTATCAAATACATAAGCGAAATGTGATACTATAGATAATACAACATGTATGACAAAGATTCATCTTACATGCTCCATATTAAACAGTTTAATATGGTGTTTATGTATATCATTTTAGGACAATCACAACATCTTTTTATACCAATTATAAGAAATGTCAATTTCAAATCTGATATTAAGAATTAAGCAACCAAACTAAAATGATTTTAAAATTACTATTTCATTAACAATCATAAGTTTTTTTTTACTTATAGTATTGAAATATTTTAGGCCTTTACGATGTTTTCTTGTATAAACACGCTTTCTTTGCATGGATTAAAATTCAATCAATTTGATGTTTCTATCAAAATATTTGCTTAACTCTAATGCTTGTTGAATGATACTTTTGTATCGATTCTTGTGTTATATCTGGAAACCACAAACTCGGTATTGCTCCCTTTAACTTTCAAGACAGTTTGGTTGTTATGTGAAAATAGTCTATTCTAAATCATTATTTAGAATTTTAGTTCAACTTAAATGTCACAAAACTCAAATCATATTGGCAATAATTTTATGAGCAAAATCCAAATTAACTTGAGCATGTTGAAAAACTAATCTATTATGTAAATTTCATTAACTAAAATTTACGATATTATTCTTATCAATGTTGCTTACTATATTCCAACTGCATAAGTCTTCTTCTCAAAGGCACATTTGCAGTCAATGTGTCATACCCTTTTGGATAAAACTATCAAAATCATACTTTGATAATTTATTTGAAATCCATTTCGGATTTGTGCATCATTCCATATGGTAGAGCCAAATAGCTTACTGACAACTGAGGAAATTCCTTTTTCAATATCGATAGGAAAATCATAGTATCTCTTTAATATATGAGAGTTCTTATTAAACATTCTAATTAGTTGTGTTTGTTTAGGTTTGGTCAATTTCATTTGATCCTTTGTAACTAATTTTATCTTTGGATCATACCCAAATCCGTTTTACCACCAATAATTCCTAAAGAAATTCTTTCATCATGAAGTTGGTGTTTCTTGAAGCAATAATTTTTCTTAGTGCAACCGAACTGGTATTTATAATCATTTTATGAATTACCTGTGTGTGTGCGTCTAAAAGTAATTTGGTTTTTTAACTTTATCTAACTTATGTTCATGACATAAACTGTTCAATCAATATTGATTAGTTCTAAACTCATTTGGGGTGGTCCATACAAGTTCCCTCATGGACAAGTATTACATGAAGTCTTTAAACTTAAACAGCCTATCAACTCATTGACCTATGATATGTAGGGGTTGTTTTAATAGAGTTGGGGTATGCCCTAGGGGTAATTATGTAATTTGTTATATATATGTAACTCGATAACCAATCTTGTTTGAAATAAAAGGTATTTTCTTCCCGTTATATACTTGATATAAGGTGTACAATAATTAATTAATTTAATTAAAAGTATATTTAATAGAAAGTCCATAAATGGTATATTTTGTGATAGTATTTACAAAGTGTTATAACTGTGAGTAATTTTTCATAATAAAAATAAATATATCATTTTATTTATTCCTAGTCAAGATGGATCGAGATTGGATATCGACACATTCGTTAGGACTAGAGTACGTAACACTCTCCAAATGTTCGGCATTGTGTTATCCTGGCTATTGGGTGCATCAGTGGTTTACGTACTAATAAGTGGATAACTATGGAAGGACGCACTTGATAGTTTTCTGTTGATAAATATAACTAAGGTCAAACGGAAAATATCGATGTGATTAATCTTCACAACTCTTTTGACTTGAGAATACTGTCGATCTTCAATATGAAAGCTCCACTTTGATTATACTCAAATCATGGTGTGATGTCCATCGAGCGACTATAGTTGGGTCAAGTGGAAGTACTGGAAGTGAAGCGATATTCAAGAGACGATTCGTCTTCTCGGCTATATGGGATCAATATAACGGTCAACTCATGTCAACTCAAAGTTAAAGTCTCTAGCCAGAGCAGTTCGGTTAATAATTATTATTATTATTGAACCAAGGATTTTATGTTTGGACTATATAGTTGAATATGGACGATATTGGAATTTTGACCATTACCAAATTCCATAACAAAGTGTTATAGTTTTAACGAAGAGAATTTGTGTAAAAAAAAGTCACAACCGGATAACGCTTACCAAAGTAAAATTGGATTTTACCGAAACCAAGTAAGCGGTAAATTTGACCAAAATGTTACACCATCTACTTAGTGACGTGTGAACGTTAATATTCCAATAATTGGATATTAATCATTGACCAAATTTACACCAAACGAATCACACAACCGAAACGGTGAGCTCTCCTTTGACTAAATGAGTTAATTAATTTATAATTGTTATAAATTAATTGAATAAATTAATATTTATGGCATATTAGTTATAAATTTTGATTTGATTTAGATTAATAAATATTATTAAATGTATTTCTAACAATTATGAATATATTAATCGATATACCATATTGATATGCCTTAAAATTGGATTTAAATGCAAAATATTTATTCGGGCTTTAAATCAGTTTAAACCCATAATAGAGGCTGATTATTTTAGCCGAAATATAGGGCTATATGCGGCTACAATAGGGGTTAGATAGACTTGGTAATGGATGGCTTAGATGGAAGGAGATTGAGTAAAAGATGAGATCCCAAATTCCCTCCTTCCATTCCTCTAACATCTCTACCCTCATTTGCTATTGATCTTTTGAAGCCTCCATCTCTAGACATTGCAGGCTGAAATTCCCTTTTGGTTTCTCTGTTTATCAAGCTCAAATTAGGTCAAATCAACTGCTATTCGATAGCCAATGGTCAACGGTTCATGGACTAGCATTCTTTTGAATCGGAAATTGTTTCAAGGAAAACACATCATCATTTAAAGGTGTACTTCAAGGCATTGGAAGTGAGATATATCTTTAATTAAAATATAATTATAGTTTCTTAGATATAATGTTTTGTTATATATTTAATATTATTAGTTAGGGGGCGATTTTGATATGCATGTGATATTATCACGAAATTGTGTTTGTTTATGAATGTATATAATTATAAGTTTTTTGTACATTCATATCTATAATGGCACGAATCAAAAATAAAAAAACAGCTTTTTATTATTTTTTAGTATATACATATATATTATAAATATATGCATTTATATATATATATATAGTTTAGAATTTAACTACTTCATCATACTTTATATACATATGTTATATAAATTTTATATATAGTGTATTATATATATATTATTTTTGGTTGTAATAAAATAATTTTTTATATTTATTTATTACTATTTAAATATTACTAATGTCATTTAATTACGTAAATTAAATATATTAATATATATACATATTTTATATATAATTATGTTTCACATTTTATACAATAATAACATTACAAAATATATGCTTGATAGAAAAATAAAAAAAATTAATTATTTAAAAATATTTTAAATATAGGTTGAAAATCAACAGTTAATTAAAAATTAATTTTAAATCATAAAATTATGAAATAAATTTTTTGAGTACAATATATCATTTCAAAATTTATTGTATAATAAATTTCAATATTATGTTTTTGAATTATTTTATATTACTATTTTAAATTAAAACCGTACGAAATTAATTAAAATAATATTTAAAAATAAAAATATTATTTCTAAGTCATGCACAGGACTAAGTACGTATATATTTTATTAAAAAATAATTTGTGTATTTATCAGAATTAATTTAAAATTTTAATAATTTATTATATATTTATAAACAAGTAATATATATATATATATTAAAAAATTATTAACATATGTATATATATTGTTTTCGATTTTTAATAAAAAATAAAAATAATTTTTTTTATTTAGATATATTTATAAATAAATCAAATATATATACATAATTATATATGTATATATATATATATTAATCTTAATATTTCATATCAATTTTTATAAAAATATATATTATTTATCTACATTATATTATAAAAAAATAAACCAAATATTTATATATATACACGTATTAGAAATATTACAAAAGTATATAAGCATATATTTAGACATTATATTTGCATATTGGATGAGCTAACGTGTTCGTTGCGATGTAAATCCCAACTTCTACACACGGTTGTGTTATACATTAAACAGATTGATATGTTACACATGCACACACTTATATATGTGTATATGATATAAGTGCATATATAATATAAATTAAATAATAAAGTATAATTTTATATATTTAAATAAAATATTTTATTTAAATAAAAATTTTAATTGTTCTAAATAAACTAAACTTCATAGGCCCAATAAAGATCCAATGTGGAAAAAAATTTGAAATTCACTCATATCTTCTATTGCGGGCTGACCCAGTTCCAACAATAGTATCAGCACTCGTTAGCCTATGCGATCTAAATTAGTCATGTGAGAGTTAACTACTAGGCTCACAGCCCAAAGGTTTTCCCTAATAGAAAAGATACAAATTTGAATTTGGCCTTGGGATTTAAATGATTTTATAATTGTTATAAATTAATTGAATAAATTAATATTTCTAAAATATTAATTATAAAATTTGATTTTGATTGGATGAATAAATATTAGTAAATGTATTTATAATAGTTATAAATATATTAATCGATATATGATATTGATGCGCGTTTAAATTTGATTTAAATGCAAAATATTTATTTAGGCATTAAATGGATTTAAAGCCTATGATAGGGACTGATTATTTCAGTTGAAATATGGGGCAATAGGCGACTACAACGTGGGTTAGATAGGCTTGATAAATGATGGCTCAAATGGAAGATGATCGAGTAAAAGATGAGATCCCAAATTCTCTCCTTCCTTCCCTCTATTTCAGAATCTCTACCCTCATTTGCTATTGATCTTTTGGAGCCTCCATCTCTTGACATCGCTGGCTGAAATTCTCTTTTGGTATCTTTATTTGATCAAGCTTCAATCAAGTCAATTTAATTGCTATTCTATAGCTGGTGGGCAATGGTTTAAGGAATGGGATTCTTTTAGATCGGAAGTTGTTTCAAGGAGATCACATCATGATTTCAAGGTGTACTTCAAGGCATTAGAAGTGAGGTATATTTTTGATTAAAATATAATTGTAATTGCTTAGATACAATGTTTTATTATATGTATCTTATATTATTAGTTAGAGGACGATTCTGATATGTAAGTGTATTGTCAAACAATTCTTTTGGTTATATGTATGTATATACTTATAATTTTTTATATATATTCACATCAATAATGGCATGGCTTAGAATTAAAAAAACAATTTTTTTTATTATCTAATAATATATACATATATACTATAAATATATATAGCTTATAATTTAATTACTTCATCATACATTATATAAATATGTTATATAAATATTATATATAGTATATTATATATATATTATTTTTGGCTGAAATAAAATAATTTATATACACATTTATTATCATTTAAATATTATTTATGGCATTTAATTACATAGATTAAATATACTAATATATACATATTATATGAAATTATGTTTCACATTATATATAAAATAATATTACTACAAGATATATGCTTGGTAGAAAAATTAAAAACATTTTATTATTATTTAAAAATATTTCTAATATTGGAAAAAAATAAATAATTAATTAAAAATTATTTTTAAATCATAAATTATGAAATAAATTTTTTAAGTATAAAAGATCATTTAGAAATTTATTAGAAATTTAAATTTCAATATTATGTTTCAAAACTACTTTAAATTAATACCGGATGAAATTAATTAAAAAAATATTTAAAATTAAAAAAATGTTTTTGAGTCATGCGTAAGACTAGGATAATATATTTTTTATTAAAAAATATTTTGTGTATTTATAAATGTTAATTTATAATTTTAATATTTCATTATACATTTGTAAAATAATAATTAATAATATATATTATTAAAGAAAATATTTACATATATATATATATTGTTTTTGGTTTTCAATAAAAAATAAAAAAATTATTTATTATTTATATATTATTTATTTGATTTGATATATATATATATAATTGATTTAAATATGCTCACATAATTATATATGTATATAGTTTAATGTTAATATGTCATAATTATGTTTATATATATATCAATATTTATATTTATTAAAAAAATTAATTGAATTATATATATATATAAATATGTATATTTGAAATATTATAAAAGTATATAAACATACATAAAGACAATATATTTGCATATTGGATAAGCTAACGTGTCCATTGCAATGTAAATCAAAGCATCTACACACAGGCATGCTATATCTTACATGGATTGATATGTTGCAATGGCACACACTTATATATTTGTATATGATATAAGTACATATTTAATATAATATAAATTAAATAATATAATATCATTTTATAAATTTAAATAAAATATAAGATTTTATTAAAGTAAAATTTAGAAATGTTCTAAATAAATTAGACTTCATAGATCTATAAAGATCCAATATGGTAAAAAGAAAAATTTAAATTCACCCATAACTTCCACGGTTGGCTGGCCTAGTTCCAGCATGTTTCGTCAACTCCTATCTTGTATGATTTGCTTTAGATGAAATTAAATTTAACATTATATACTTACTCTTAAGTACAAGCCCTTATAGAAAGAAGTTAACTCAACTTCACTTATCCTCAATTGTACTTCATCCAACAAAGTACGGTTACTCCTTATTAATACATTATTATATGTCATAGGTAGGAGTGACTTTTGAGCTTGAATTTTATTCATTTTTTGGTAATACACTCACATATTTGATCAAACCGAATCATTTTATTTTCTTTTGCATGTCATGTTATTTACTTCCATTTTATATTTTATAAACTTAAGATAGACATACTACACATGTACCAAATACATATGTTTATGTTTGTGATAATTTATTAGTGAATTTTATGAAGTATGGGAACCATTTTAGCGTGAGACCCACAATTGCATAAATCTTGTTGCTTAATTTTCTCGCAAGTAATTATCAAGCCAAACAGAGCACACCTCCACCCAATCATAGCTGGTCTAGCTAGCCTTCAATCGGTACCCTCATATTGATGCAAAATCAAGTTGGCCCCAAACCACCCTATCCACTCAGTAGCACTTTATATCGATGGTCGGTCGTCTCACCTCGAAGTAGGTTCAGCAGCCAACTTATAACGACCGGCCTTTTCGACCCTCAAAAGGTGACACTAATACATCCACGGTATTCACGGTGTCGAGCATCCAAGTGTCGAAAATAAAGTTTGTTAGGGTGAAAGAAAGAAAAGACAAAACAAAATTTCATATCGTGACGAGTAATATATAATGTACAACAGGTCTTTACAAAAGAAAACTTAAATATACATACAACAATCAGAGTGAACTAACCTATCATCAGCTTGTACAGTTATAACAGCCTGTCCTTACAAATGTTGATAAATACAAAACTAGAAATGTAGCGGAAAATAAACTACGTGAATAGGTCTTGGAGGTATCCAGCTCATCTTTTGAAGCTGCAAAGCGTCCATAACTGAAACTGGAAAAATACTCAAGACTGACCCGAGCATTATAAGAAAATAATACCCGGATCAGTCTGGTAAACCAGCAGGAAAAACTCCAATCATATGGATTCATATAGTTAAAAATCCTTCAAAATTAAATGTAACTTGTAAGAGCATGCCGCACATAAACACAAATGGATTTTTACCTTACGATAACCAAATAATTTTTATTATAAAATATTATGGTATTGTAATACTGTTTATGTTTAAAATAAATATATAACATAGTTGAAATACTTGCATCTCACATTCTAGCATATTCGGTATACAACTACGTTTTAAGGCACGTATTGAAAAATGGACTCCAACAATGACAAGGTAGGGTACTACCTTCTATATAGTACACCTATAGAGAAAATATACCGAGGCTACAAACACATTG
The DNA here is from genome assembly GCA_030737815.1 of Allium fistulosum. Taxonomy (NCBI): domain Eukaryota; kingdom Viridiplantae; phylum Streptophyta; class Magnoliopsida; order Asparagales; family Amaryllidaceae; genus Allium; species Allium fistulosum. The sequence goes on along the minus strand of CM060902.1, from coordinate 197,490,989 downwards.
TACCTCTGCTAACATAGAACCAACCTACCTTTACTGGATAATACATTATATGATCATCACCCTGGCTACCAACTTGAAAAACCATTCCATGGGCCTGGCATACATAATCCATAAATATTGATCTATATACAAGTGATGATCATACCCTAATGGTAGCAAACCACCTCTGCCACATCTACCTAGTTTTTGTCATTTCCAAGTGTGAGGTTTGAGGCTACGTTTTACCTTTTAGTAATTCTCTGAGGTTTGAGGCTACATTTTACCTTTTAACAAATCCCTCTTAGAATGCTAACACTACCCTCCATGCAACAATGCAATGTCAGCATTCATCCATACAAGTTGTTCTAGGACTGAACAAACTGAAGGCGCTACTTCTACCATATCCCTTTGGAATCACCCTCGGGATTAGTAGCAAGTAGCCTTTGCACTTCAAACAACTTCATCTTCTATTTCCATCATTTTCAAGATGTCTCTAATTCGAACGCTTATGCCGGTTCGAAGTGGTATTCGGATAACTAATGCTTATCTGATCCAGGTCTCTCCGAATCAACAATTGATAGTTCCAAAACTGGCTATGATTTGATTGTCGGTTATTTAACTATCAAATAAGCAAACAACCAAATCGGCCATCTAATTTCATATGAAAACAAGCATGATTAAGCACAAAAGTAACCATTAAGCCTCTTTAATTATTTACTTCATTCATTAATATCTCCTTGTGAAATCTTGTGTTAAAACACCTTTTTCAAAGGATATATTCGCAAACCCTCTCTACTTTTTCAATGCTTGGAAAAGTATCCATATACTTATCTCATTGGTATAAATATATTCATAAAATACTACACTTTCAAAACTCAGAAAATGTATCTAAATACTTATCTCAATGGTATAAGTATATTCATAGAATATTATGAAAGTTTTCATATTTCAAAAGCATACTTAAATGAGTCAAAAACAAATGTCATTTAAAAACATTGTTTACTATAAACCCAAACTACTTTTCCTTTGCTGTAAGTAAATGGATCGTATGGAAATTAAATCGAACAAACTTACCTCCAATTTTTGATTTCAAACTTGTACTATCCCATGATTAACAATGTAGTCAAACAAGTTAGCATACTTTCCTTGCCTCGATATACATTCTTAAACTCTCATAGATAGAGATGAGTTTCTCTACCTTGAAATTTAGCGTTAAGTATGAAAAGAATACTTTCCACACCATATTAATTTAAGATGATCATTTATAGAAATCAAATCTCGTTCCTTTTTATAAAACTCTTTTCTATTTATAAAACTCCTTTTATAAATCTCCTAATTTTAAATCTCACAAACTTATCAACAATCTTCGGTTTCAAGATAGGACTAAATACTTTTCGTAAAACGATCGTTCTACATATCACTATAAATTCACAAACGTGATTTATTATTCGAATTTATCAAAATGATATTATTTCCCTTTTGTGAAATATCATTTATAAATATATTCTTTTATTTATAAAATACCAATTATAAATATATCTTACTATATAACAATTTTATATAAAGCGTTTCACTAATATATATACCAAAATATTTCTATCTTCTTTTAAAATAGAATTAATTTATTATAAAAGATAAACTCCCTTTTTTCCTTGTAATAAACATCCGTTATTATATTAACTTGTTGTATAATAAGTACTTCCTGAAATACTTTTAAAAAAATTTCCATATAAATTAGAAGAGACTAACAAAAGGTTTTAGTAAAATAGAGAAGTTCAAAAACCATTTCTAAATAAAATACCATAGAAAATTCAAAATGTCGCATTAAAAATCATCCTCCAAATCAAAACCATTTCAAATAAAAAACGGCAAATAATAGTATTTACAAAATACTATAATGAGGAGTAGAGCTACCGAAGACCTTAACAAGTGCTTTCATTGATCTACACTAAATGAGTTCAACTTTTGCGATATATCAAAGTCGGATCAATAAGGCCAAGCCACCAAGCTTTTGACATTCAAAAATTTATACAACAAGCATGTAAATCAAATTAAAATCAACATTGGTGAGGAATCCCTTAGGATCCCTCCACAAAAATTCCTGAGTTCCCTGTATTTCATTTTATATGTCACACCTATTAAAAGCGGGAGTTTAACCAAACCAACCAAAGAAATCATTCAAGCACACAAACAATAATTTATATCATTATATATACCATATAGTGTTCATCCAAAGGTGAGTTAACTCACTAAAACTCTAACAAATGCTTATGTGTTCCTGCTCGATCTAAAATCAAACGCTCAAAATTTTATTTGCTCCAAACTTGATGAAATTAGCTTCAATGTGTACATAACACTCCTACAAGTGCAATATTAAAGACCACGTTCGATTTGGATGTCATAAGCAAAAGTTATTGATTTTATAAGATTACGGATTAAAACTTTAGTTAATTAATTTAACTAAATTACCAATCACCTTAATTGCCTTACAATCTTTCTTCCTCTTCCTAAATTGATTTCCTGTACACAAGATAGTGCACATGCACCTTTACCATGCACCTCATCCACCCTCTCTGATGCCTTGGACCACCCGAGCACCTCCAACCACCGCCAACGATCTTCTCTGCAAATGCTCTGCCATGGATCCAAAAATATCAAACCCGATCAAGTCCCATTAATTGCAACCTGCTGCCTTCCTCCTTGACCTGACATGTCCCGTATCGCCATTGACAATTGCACCTCACCAACTCACCACCACCCGCTCCTTTTCAAATGAGAAGCTCAAATCCATCCTCGTCTTGGCCAATTTTGCTTTAAATCAGTAACAGAGTGAAACCATAGTGACCACCCCCAAACATGAACGAACACGACAAAACTAGTATGGATTTGAAGCCCTTTCCTCCTTAAGTTCAACAAATCCAACGTTGATAAATTTCGTTGCCAATAGCTCCGTATTTCATTATTTGTTTGTAGTGACTTACTTTATTTCGTTCACAAGCAAAGGAAAACGGAATAAAAGAGAGAGAGGAGAAGTGTTAGAGAAGAGTCATTGTATGGAGGGGTATTTATAATATTTTATATATTATTATTTAATTCTCTAATTAAAATATTGCACATTCGAGCTCGCACGATTAGACAACACGTTCGATCACCATGAAACTCTTTAGTGTACATTACCTCATTATTTCGATCAATGACATTGGTTTTTTCAAAATCCAAGACACTGCCCCAGGATGATAATTTCATGCGTTTTGAGACCATTTATCAAAAAACTATTTTCAGTCTCATTATCAATATTTACTTGAACTGTTTATTTTTTTAAAATATTTTTCTATAAAAAGTTCACCATTATTAATTATTAACCAAAAGGATTTATAAAGCTTTAAATGAATTGTTTAATATTTATAATTAATTAAATGTTCACAAATCAAAGCGATAAAATTCCAGGTTGTAGCATGACTCATCAAACAAGGACAGAACTAAGCCTAGCCCTATCCTATACACATTGGCCTAACTCTCCAACGGTCGGTTCTCTCATGACTACCCACTATCGATATGGCTCTAGGTCAACCCACCTAATCAGCATCACTTTAAGTTAATTGGCAAACAGCTCATTAGATAAGACTAGCTCAAGTGTGACTTGTCTTTTGCTCGACTCCATAACCGACCGACACACTCAAGACGGCTTCAATAGAAAAACTACCTATTAAGACTGGCTCACTCTTGACATGTCTCTGGCCCGACATTACCACGGCCCGTCCCATTATATCATAGACGACCTAGCACATTCTTTTCACTTTGGTCCTTAGCAGCATTCAACTTCTATTATCATTTGTAGCCTAGTCAGAGTCACTCATCTGACATGCCACCTAGGCGTGCAAAAGTAAATGACAAGCTATAAAACTAACTACACAAGGTACTGTAACAAAATTACTAGAAGCGTGCCTACTCCTGAAGCTTGTCTTCGGTATTAAATGCACATTAAATGCAAAGTCTATGCCTAGTACAGAAGAACAATGGACATGCCTCTAAGCCACTCATTCCTTTCTATCTTTACAACTGTCTCCTATCACCCTATGTGATCAGACCAATGGCCAAGCATGCTTCTCACTATTCTACTATGCAATCTCAACCGTTCATCATTCATTTCGGCCACTATAAATACCACATGTATTCCACTTCAAAGGGGTTGGAATTGTTTAGAATTATGGTCATTATCTCTTTCCAAAGCTCTACTCACGGCAAATCAAAGCCCTTATTACTTAAGCTTAGCTAATTTTTTAGTCTTAAGCACTTTATTTCTTATTATTCTATTGAAATTTCTTGTACTTATAAGAGAGAAACATAGTAGGAGATCTTCATAGTGGGTATAGGCAAGCTCATCGAACTACTCTATATTTGGTGTCATTTACTTTGGTTTGTTTGCTTGTATCCTTATTTTACATTTTTGATCTTGGTGATTAACAAGTAACCTTTTCTTTTTACAATGTATTAAAATAATTCTGAGGTTGGCTAAATCTCTAGTCAACATTTTGGTGTTAGAAGGAGGGCTTCCCTCTAAAGCTTTCCCCATATATCACTTTTATTCTCTATAAACTTAAGACAAAGTAATATTTACTTAATATTTGTTTATTTGTTTACTTATGAGTACTCTTTTATCAAATGGAAAGTATCGCAAGTTCTATCATTTCTGATAAATGAATCGACAAGGTTGTGAGTGTTATGTGCCTATGTACGTGTGCGAGTGTGTTGTGTTTTGTGTGTGTAGCAGTGTGTGTTCGTATGTATAGTTGTGTGTGCATGATTGTGTGTGGGTTTATGCCAGTAGTGTGTGTGTTCACATGTATATTTGTGTGTGAGTGACAATGTGTGGGTGTGTGTTCGCATCTATATTATTTTGTATTATATAACCATTCTGTTGTGAGGTTTTTCTATTCTGTCATGTTCTGTTCTTTATTTCACTCCACGACAACTCATCTTTTGGATTCTTATGCAACGACATATGAACACCAAGGTCGTGTTAAGTGTCGTTCTCAGAGGTTAAAAAGGTGGGTGGTCACAATTTACCTTTCAGCTCCCCATTATAATTGTTCGACCAAGCCTAATTACTTTTGAAAACTTCTTATATTATTTCCATAAAATCATAGAAAATAGTTATATGTATTTTCTTTTATAAAATTACCTGAACTCCCTATTTCTGCCTATTTTTTTGTAAAATGTAACTCCTATATAATTCATCTCAAGTCATTTACTTATGGGAAATTTCTATTAATCCAAACCCATCATTAATAATATTACTCTAACACCTTGATAAATTTTCGGGTCAAGAAGTATAAGGAACATTCATTATTAATTCGACCATGAATAATTTATAGGAGAAAATGGAATTAGAGAATATATTACTCACCTATATTTCATAGTTGATTGATATTGTTAGTAGAGCTTCTTCTTTTCCTTTTCTTTCTTGTTTAGGCTGTAGTCACCATTAAAGAGCTTCAAAGTTTCTATTTTAGTTTTGATGGTAGAATGAAATAAAAAAAGGAAAGTGGCTATCTTTATTCCAGTGTATAATTGGGCCATCAGCTCATTCCCTCTTCTTCATTTAATTCATTTTAGTTAAGTTTATCTAAACAAAATCTCAAAAAGTATATATATGCCTAATTATTTATCACGTTGTATTATTAAAGTTCATAATTAAATCATTTAAACCTTCATTCACATAATTAATTATTTTTTAATATATAAGGTGTCACAATTACGATCATATTTGCTTGTATGTGATTTCGGTGTTTAATAGATTGTTTGAATTACTTAAAATGCATGATCTTATTTTTTTTGTATATTTGTATTACATGTATGTGCTTGAATTGTTATATGGGGTTGAGGTCACATTTTTGAGTGTTGGAAAAACTTTGCTTAGCGTATGGATTTTTGATTTGGAGTTGGAGAAAATGTGGAAAAATGAAAAATTGGCACGTACAAAACGAAGAAGTTTTGGCAAAGATCTATAAACTTGGAGTTAGATATGAGGCTACTCTTTGGCATATCTGAGGCCTACTCTAGACTAGACACAGAAAACCTTGGGCAAGCCCTAAGTCTAATAACACAAACCATGAAAATGGTCTAGTGCCGACCCGAAGTTTCGAACCCATTTCCCCAAAGTACCGGATCGATTTCCTCTAATTACCAAACCAATTTCTCCCTAAGCCATGACTTAGGGCAAGGAGCATGAATGTTTTAATAAACCTTAAAAAATCCTGTAGCAAACTCTGGACCATTTTAAGTTCCGAACGGAGCTTCCGTGAGCCAACCTTCTTCGTCTGAAGTCCAAATTCGATGCGACTTAGATCATTGAGTTTAAAATTTCAAGTGCTACATCTTTGGAAATTTTGTTGATATTTTAAAAACTTTGATTTTTGGGCCAATGAGATGTTGAACGAGCGTCTAAGGAACGAAATGAGCATCTCTTGGGAAACTTAAGTTTGGGACAAGTTGATATGAGTAAATAGAAGCTACTAGAGGAAAATGAGAGTTGGAGCCAACTTGAAAATAAAAATTAAAGATGCACCCCATTCTTGTGCTTTCTGCTTTCCATCTCTATGTCATTTGCTAAACTTTTCTCGCTCGGCTTGGCCTATGAATCCCTCCTACCATTGCGAAGTTTACGGGATCCTTCTCCTTGAAGTGGATGCATTATCATTGTAAGTTGCTTCTTCATTTCTTTCATAATGGAGAGCTGAAACATTGCATCTTTTGATGAATATCCACCATCATCATATCTAGCTCTTGCATCATCATAACTTCTGGTTGATCTAAAGTTCCTTTCTAATTCCCATCATTTACTTCATGCTCTGATCCCTTCGGCTTTTCCACAATCACTTGTCTATTCGAGCCCTTCCTCTGATCCATTTTCTTTAGATCCCGTTGAAGATTTTATTCAAATTCTAGTAGCAACCACAAATCTATTCTGATCTTCTTTCTAATGAAAGCACAAAAAACGTTAGTCAGGAAGTTGGTCTAACATCCCAAAATGAGTAGAAATGAAACTAAAAAGTAAGAATGCTAAAAGAAAGAGAGAACGTACAAAAAATTCATAGTGGTTCAGCAAATTATACGGCCTATCGTTCACTTTGTAGTTTTTAGTAATAGATTATGTTGTTACAACCAATTACAAGTCAATTTAGAGAGCATAATTGCTTGATTTTGAATTTAGCAGTCTTCTTGCAAAGCAAAAATCATTTTTCAAGTATTGAAGTTTGTTGTTTATAGACGGATTTGTGCGTTAGAATCGTCAGATCGAGTTTTGAATCGTTAGACAGTCGGATCAGATAAGTCAGAAGGAAAAACGAGTAAAAATAGCACGATTTTGAAAATTTGATGGATATATACCGATCCATGGATTTGACCAATTCTTTACTTTTTTTCTTCAAATGCGCTCAAGTCTTTAAGCTTTGGGTCTTAGAGGGCAAAATTATAATTTTGATGGATCGATATTGATCCATCCTCATCTTTAAAACTAGCATTTTTCTTTAGAAAAACATATAGATTCATTGTAGAAGTAAAAGAAAATAGCTTTTCCTATCTTTTGATGGATCATGACTTTGATCTATGGAGTTAGTTTTAAATTCTATTATTATCTTTAACACTCCATCTTTAATCTTTTTCAAGTTTCTTGAATCATTCTTTTATAATTTTGTAATCCAATTCTATTGAAATGTCGTTTGAGTCAAATACCGGATAATAGAAACTTGTATTTGTGGTGTAGATTAAACATTCACAAAATTCAAAACTCGGATGCATTTTGAGACAGTGCTATAAATAAACTGAAATAAGAGTGTAAATCACAAGTGTACATAACACTCAGGGTAAAATCTAGTATCAAATTATGAAAAAAGAATTGTACAGACCTATTTCTAGTCCCCTACTTTTACAAATGGTAGATCATCGGGTAATAAATCCAAATTCAAATCCAAATCTAATGCTTAAAAACCAGAATTCACAATGATTTGTATATTCACAATCCAAATCATAATCTGTAATTTATAATCCAATAGTTTGCATGTTCCTCTTTAATTCACAAATAACAAAAAGTACATAAGTAACATAACAACTCATATATCAACGCACATTCTGGTCAAACCACTTCATAAAAGGATAACACGCTAAACAATCAAAAACCTGTTTTACTCACAAACATTTTTCGATACACACCTATTCTCATTAACTGCTAGAAATTTTGAAATATTAATTCAATAAAAGAGAACCTTTGCTTTAGTAGTTGTCAAGTAACCAAGTCGTTTGTTGAACAATTGATGACAAATATGCATTAGCGTCTTTGATGTGCTGCTCTACATTTGTAGACAAGCTACCATAGCCCGGGACAATGAAATCGGGTTTTCGGATGAGGGCCCCAATACTTGTCTGTTTCAGATTCTGATTCGTACTCCGACACCACTATTGAACACACTTGTTCCTCTATGTTTTTGTCATACAACGACAAATTTGAATACTCACCAATCTCGTGATATATATATCATTACTGAGGATTAATCGTATATAAGATGATGAATGATCAACTCAATTTGTTTTTTCCAAGTATCCTCTAAAGATGATATATACTGGAAGACAGGGTTGAAGTGTAAATTTTAATGCTTAAGTGGTAATAATAAAAAATAAAGCAAACAAGTTACCTTATAGCCTTTGGGAGTATACAATTTGAGATTATTTTCTTGCTAGACCTACCATTGTTTATAAATCTCGTCAAATTATTAGTTGCGATTTTGAAAGAACAAGTTATTGGGGTTTAGTTGAATTTTGGGGTAGACGATGATCAATACTTGAATATTGCCCTATTTATAAGTGAGCGGGCAAAGATAGGAGTCATAATCTTCATGTTGTTTGAACGGAATCTTTGAGTTTAATTATTAACTATTTTAAACCACCCTCAAGATAGACAGGTTAGGTTACACGTAGTTTATTTCAAAGACAGACGGGATTAATATTTGCTATATAGGTCACTCTGTTGAATTTTGGAGACACTATATGGAGAACTGAAGAGGTCGAAAGTAGCTTTATAATGGTGAAAACGGTTCGCAAATCGAAGCTTGGAGGAGGAAGATATGATAAAATAAGTGAGTGTTGTGGCCAGCATGAAGCGAGAAATGTCTGTCATAAAGTGACAGACGTCTGTTACTACAGGATTTGGAACCCGAGAATGTGGATAGATGTCTGTCACTTTATGACAGACGTCTATGGTGTCAGGGAATGTTTTCCCGAGGTATATGACAGACGTCTGTAACATTTTTCAGCCTATTTTTAGCTCGGGTTTTGGTGTGAAGATTTGTGATATTCGCAAGGGAAATTCTAGAATTTTTCCTAGGATTTCTATTCTCCTATATAAGCAATTCTCTGGATTCAGATATAAAAAAGGCGAAGAAGATTAAGGGTTAATCTAGGGTTTATCCTCCATTAATTAGGGTTTATCTAAACCTAATTTTCTTCAATTCTCTTCTCCACAAATCAGCTCTATTAGAATTTTGATCATTGTAATCAATCTCTTGTACTCTTCTCATTGGTATTAATAAATACTCTCTCTCAAAGTGGATGTACACTAATAAAATGTTAGTGGGACCACTATAAATCAGTGTGTAATTTATTTTATTGCCATTGCTTTGATTATCTATTGCTTGTTTAGAGGTTGTGATTGGTTTTGGATTCGATTGAGTTTTGGATTGAGATATTGATTGGTTGTTTTTACACTTCTTACCACGATTTCGTTTTCCGCTGTGCTTTGGGGTTTTGACTTGAGTGATCTTGAATTAGAATTCCCACAACATTTGGTATCAGAGCTTTTGGTGTTGGTAGATGGTTGTGAAAATGCCGGAATCAGACAATACCTCAAGTAGTTCCTCAATGGTTAATCCAAGTGATGTAGTGCCTTATGTACGTGGATCGTACGCGGCTTCGGGATCACAATTGGTTATAGACAAGTGGAATGGCGATAATTATTTTAAAAAGTGACAATGGAAGATGAAAGTAGTTCTAAGGAGGAATCGGGTGCATCGGGTAGTGTTTGACACATATTTATTGCCGGTGGACATCTCGGATGTTGAGAGAGGGGAAATGGAAGAGTGGACATTCACTATACTTCAGCTTGCTATAGGGGAGAATGTTATCTCCGAAATTAGTGGTGAGCTACCGCTAAGGGTATTTGGGACAAGTTGGAGGAGTTGTATATGAAGAAATCACTAACTAATCGTTTGATCTTGTTGCAAACGTTCTTCATCTATAATATGAAGGAAGGTACTTTGCTAAAGTCGCACTTGAATACCTTTTATGATTTACTAATGAAGATGAAGGCGGTAGATTTAAAGATTGAGGAAGAGCAAAAGGTGATGATATTGTTGTATCAGTTGCTAGACCGTTATACAGGTTTCTCAAATAGTTTGATCTATAGCCGGGATACTTTGACTCTAGATGATGTCAAAACGGGTCTTCTTGGTGAGAAGTTGCAGGATCAAATGAAGGAGTTAGGTGATGGAAGTAGTGGTCACGGTTTATTTATGGAGAATGAGAGATATCCGAAGAAGGAGAACAGTGGGCATTCTAAATCAAGGAACCCCGGTTGGAGAGGAAAGTCGAAGGAAAGAAAGGGCAAGTTCTATATTTATAAGAAGCCCGGTCATTGTAAGAATGAATGTCCGGAAAAGGAAAAGGCAAAAAAGGAAGTAGCATCTTCATCCATGGAGTGGAATAGGTGAGGGAGACGTAGATGTGTTGATGGCGGTAGCATCAGATGTTTCGAGTAGCGAATGGGTGCTCGATTCGGGGGCGTCTTATCATATGACGCTGAATAGGAATTGTTTTTATATCGACAAAGAAGGAAATTCAATTGTTATGGGTAATAGTGCTATTTGAAAGTCGAAAGGTATAGGTTCCATGCAAATTCGGATGTTTGACGGAGTGGTTTGTACTCTCACTAATGTACGCTATGTTCCGGGACTTCGGAAGTCTCTTATCTCTTTGGGATAGCTAGATTCTTTAGGTTGTAAGATCACTATTGAGAGTGATAGCTTACGGGTTTTGAAGGGTGCGCTTGTGGTGATAAAGGGTGTTAGGACTCATGGCGTTTATTTGCTTTAAGGAGTGATTATAGAAGGTGAAACAGGTGTGGAAGTTGATAGTTCTCGTGGCTTGGATGCGACTAGGTTGTGGTATTTGAGGTTAGGTCATGTCTTAGAGAGGAGTTTGGATATTCTTTGGAAGAGGGAGATGATCGATGGAGTGAATTTCAACAAACTAGAGTTTTGCGAGGAATGTGTCATGGGGAAGCAAACAAAAGTTTCATTCGGTGAGGGATAACATGATTCGAGAAGGGTTCTTGAGTATGTTCACACGAATGTTTGAGGACCGGCACCGGTTGCTTCTTTGGGGGGAGCTTGCTATTATATCTCTTTTATTGATGACTTTCTCGAAAGGTATGGGTGTATGTAATGAAGGCCAAGTCGGAGGCATTTGCAAAGTTCAAAGGATGGAAAACTCTTGTTGGGAATGAGAGTGGCAAGTCTTTGAAGGTTCTAAGGTCCGACAATGGTGGAGAGTATATTTCTAGAGAGTTCTTGGAGTTTGCAAGCATCATGGTATTCAGAGGCATTTTACTACACCGGGAGATCCACAGTCGAATGGTGTTGCGGAGTGGATGAACCGTACTCTACTTAAGAAAGCTCGATGCTTGAGACTGACATCGGGTTTGTCTAAGGGATTTTGGGCCGAAGCTTTGTAAACCGCAGTGCATATTATTAATCGAATTTCATGCTCGACTATTGATAACAAAATTCCGGAGGAAGTGTGGAAGGGAAAGAATATTGACTTGGGTTATCTTCATGTGTTTGGTAGTCTGGTTTATGTGCATTATCCGAGAAATGATAAGTTTTAACCTAGAGCTTTCAAGGGGATTTTTCTTGGTTATACGGACAGAGTAAAAGGCTATAGGATTTGGAATCCGAAAACGAAGAAGGTTGTGAACTCTCGTCATGTTACTTTTGATGAGTCGGCTTTGTTCAAGGAGAATGAGAGCTCAACGGATGTTCAGGATTTGGTTCATGGTGAATCAAAGGAGAAGGAAGTTATTTCCACATTTTGTCCAAGGAGTAGAGAGAGTAGAGTAGTTGGAGATGCTTGTGAGGAGGAAGTGGTTGATGTAACATCACATAGTCCACAGGGTTCCTCTAGTAGTGTTGGTGATGTACATGATTCTAGAGAGGATTCGGTTCAAGATGGAGCCAAAAGGAGTTTGGGTGATGATATTGCTAGTTGGGTGGGTCGTCGTGCTATAAGGTCATCCGAAAGATATGGTGATTGCAACTATCTTTAACTTCTGTGATAATTTGGACTATGCTCTTTACATAGTCCAAGATGAGCCGATGGACCTTGATGACATCATGGAGTCGAGTGATAGCTCGACGTGGATTTGTTCCTTGGAGGAAGAGATGCAACCATTGATGAAGAATCAAACTTGGGATTTGGTTCCACTTCCTAAAGGAAACCGTGCTATTGGGTGCAAATGGATATACAAGTGAAGGACGATGGGAGATACAAAGCTAGGCTAGTGGCTAGGGGGTTTGCACAAACGAAGGAAAAGGAGATGATGAGATATTTGCACCGGTTTTGTGCTATTCTTCTATTCGGATATTATTTGCCATAGTTGCTATTCATGACTTGAAATTGGAGCAACTTGATGTGAAAACCACCTTCTTGCATGGTGACTTGGATAAAGACATCTACATGAAGCAACCAGAAGGTTTTATTGTGGATGGTAAGTCAAATTTGGTTTGCAAGTTAAAGAAATCACTATGTAGTTTAAAGCAATCACCTAGACAATGGTACAAGAGATTTGATCATTTTATGCTTGAAAATGGTTTTGATAGAAGCATCAAGGATGCTTGTGTATATTTCAAGAAGTTGAAAAATGATTGTTGGGTGTATTTACTCTTGTATGTGGACGACGTGCTCATTGCTTCTAAGGATAAGAATGAAATCAACAAGTTAAAACTGAGTTTGAAATCAGAGTTCGAAATAAAAGATCTTGGAGAAGCAAAGAGGATATTGGGCATAGAAATAGAAAGGGATCGAAAGCGTTTAGAGTTGAAATTGACTTAAAAGGAGTATATAGAGAAAGTTCTATGCCGGTTTAGCATGGAGAATGCAAAGGCGTCAAATACATCTTTACCTTTGCATATAAAGCTTTCGAGTAAGGGATCACCTATCTTGGATAAAAACAAGGCTTATATGGCAAAGGTTTCATATGCTAGTGCGGTTGGAAGTCTAATGTATGTTATGGTATGTACAAGGCCTGACATTGCAAATAACGTTGGGATGGTTAATTGGTGTATGGCTAATCTGGGGAAATCGCATTGGGAAGCTGTGAAGCTTATATTGAGATACCTTAGATGTACGTCATCTTATGGTCTTTCTTTTGGCGGTAGTGATGGGAAGAATTGCAAGTTGATTGGTTATTGTGATTCGGACTACACTGGTGATAGGGATCGAAGAAAATTAACTTCCGGATATGTCTTCACACTTGGTGGTACGGCCATAAGTTGGAGATCGAGATTGCAGGCCGTAGTTGCTTTATCCACTACAGAGGCGGAAAGCCGCGGTGGAGGCGACAAAGGCGACACTTTATTTGAGGCGACTGTTGTGTGACTTGATATACGGGCATGATAGTGTTGATGTTCGATGTGATAGCCAGATGTTATTCACTTGGTAGAGAATTTGGCGTTTAGCTTACGGACTAAGCATGTTGAAGTGAGAGGGTCATTTCTAGTAGCCATGGATGAAGATAAGCAAGTATATCTTTTGAAAGTGCACACAAAGGATAACGCGGTGGATATGTTCACTAAGGCAATGCCGGTTGGGAAGTTCGAGCATTGCTGAACTTGATTTGCTTGCGGAAGTGCTAGGTGCCACGAGATGGCACGGTTAAGGGAAAAGTTTGGTTATAGATGATGAAGAGTATCGGCGAAAGATTGAGATTATATCTTCTTGGTGAGTGCTAGTTTACACTACTTAGCACTTTAGTCTTTGGTGAGACGGTTTAGGATTTAGATGTTTTCAACACTTCGTTGGCGGGTGGGGGCTTTGTCTGAGCTCGTTGATGGAGCGCAATGGGCGGTGGATTTGCCGGAGCTCATTGGGAAAGCATTCACGTTTGGTTGAAAGTAGAAGCGATGATAGTTGGTGCTATCGGTTGTTGATGATAGTATGGTACCATTGGAGTTAGAGATGGATATAGTTTCGAGGTGGAGTGTTGAATTTTGGTGACAGTATATAGAGAATTGAAGAGGTCGAAAGTATATTTATAACGGTTAAAACAGTTCGCAAATCGGAGATCGGAGGAGGAAGATATAATGAAATAAGTGAGTGATGTGGCCAGATCAGGCGACAGACGTCTGTGACTATAGGGTTTAAAATCCGAGAATGTGGACACACGTCTGTCACTTTATGAGAGACGTCTGTGGTGTCAGGGAATGTTTTCCCAAGGTATATGACAGAAATCTGTCGCATAGTGACAAACGTCTGTAACGTTTTTCAGCCTATTTTCAGCCCGGGTTTTGGTGTGAAGGTTTGTGATATTTGCAGGGGCAATTCTGGAATTTTGCCTAGGTTTTCTATTCTCCTATATAAGCTATTTTTAGCATTCAGATATAAAAAAGACGAAGGAGATTAAGGGTTTAATCTAGGGTTTATTCTCCATTAATTAGAGTATCTAAACTTAATTTTCTTCAATTCTATTCTCTACAAATCAATTCTATTAGAATTTTGATCATTGTAATCAATCTCTTATACTCTTCTCACTGATATTAATAAAGGCTCTCCCTCAAAGTGGATGTACACTAATAAGACGTTAGTGGAACCACTATAAATCGGTGTGTGATTTATTTTATAGTTATTGCTTTGGTTATCTATTGCTTGTTTGGAGATTGTGATTGGTTTTAGATTGGATTGAGTTTTGGATTGGTTGTTTTTTCACTTCTTACCACGATCTTGTTTTCCGCTGTGCTTTGGGGTTTTG
Source organism: Allium fistulosum (assembly GCA_030737815.1). NCBI lineage: Eukaryota > Viridiplantae > Streptophyta > Magnoliopsida > Asparagales > Amaryllidaceae > Allium > Allium fistulosum. The sequence goes on along the minus strand of CM060902.1, from coordinate 197,475,937 downwards.
ATTTGAGTGGTCTCGAGTTAGAATTCCCACAACACACTCAACAATTACGTTTGTTTACTTTATAAAAGTTGCATATTTGAATTTTCTTTGTAAATGTGATTTACAAATAGAACTCCCAATTGATTGAGCTTGCGAACAGGGTTCACATTCTTTTGCAGTGAAAGAGAAAATATATTATTTAAATCAGAATGTATGTTTCAAATAAATAGAAAACAAAAATATAGCAAGAATGAGGTGTAGCCAATCCTCACCCAAAAAACATTCAATCTTATGAACAGAGCATGTCCAATGGCTTGAAGACTGAATATTCAAATTTCTGAATATTAAGTGATGGTCTTTGACAAATTCTCCAATAAATTCGTGTTTATTTAATAAACGCTTTACATCATGAACTTATTTAATGATGCCAGACGTTTATTAAACAAGTGTTTAAAGTAAAGACACTTATTTAATACTCGTCTGACACATGACATCAAAAGCTTATTAAACAAATGTTTGATGTCTTGACGTTTATTAAACAGATGTCTGGATTACGGTTACTAAATAAGTGTCCAACCCAAATAACAAATCTCAAACTGAATACCAACTTAATATTCAGTTTGAAGTTTTTTGTTGAAGATGAAAAATTGAATATTAATGCTAAATACTTAACCGTTTGGAGATGCTCTTGACAATTTCAAATTTGGATGAATAGAATAGAAATAAACTATATAAATGTGAACTAAGACTAATCAGGTCCACACAGCACTCCGTATATAATCTGAATCATGATTCATAATTCATAAGTTTACAAGTTTATTGTACAATCCACAAAACGTGAACATACATCACAGCTCATATAGTAAACAAACTTAATATTTGGAGTGATAAACCTGTTCATAAAAAGAAGCTCAGTATTCCACTCACCGACATTCCTCAGTATACGCTCCTAAGAAAATTTGAAATCGACAATTCGATCAAAGAGAACGTGTGCTTTCGACATCCTCAAGTTCACGAAACCAAGCTGTTTGCCGTACATTTGATGACGAATAATCGTTGCCATCTTTGATGTGCTGCTGTGCATTGGTAGACAAGCTATCATTGCCAGGGACAAAGATGCCCGTTTTCAGATGAGGGCCCCAATATTTGTCCGTTTCTGATTCGTACTCTGGCACCACTATTGGACACACTTGTTCCTCTATGTTTTTTGTCATACAACGACCAATTTGAATACTCAGCAGTCCTAATACAGAGTCATAATTGAGGGTTAATCAAAAATAAGATGACGAAATATGGACTCACTTTGTACACGGTGAAGGATAAGGTTAAACATATATTTTTCACTTAAGCGGTGGTTTGGAAAAATATATAAAGACAACAAGTCACCTCAAGCATAAAATAGGTAGCTTAGCCTTCGCTTTACAATTTGTGATTTGCTAGCTTGAGCTAACAATGATTACAAACCTCATCAAACTAGTTGCCATTTTTGAAGTTACTGGTTACTTTGAGTTTTGGGGGTGAAAAGATTCAGATGAAGATTAATATTATTTGCATATTGCCCTTTTTACAAGTGAGTGATCAAAGATAGGAGTCACAATCTTCGTACTTCATATTGTTTGAACGTAATCTTCAAGTTTAATGGGTAAATATTTTAAACAACCCTCAAGGTAGATAGGTTATGCATAAATAGTTTAATTTGAATTAAGATTGATGGCATTAATATTTGCAAGGTCGTTTAACAATTAAATTTGTTTATGCATTGAAAAGTTTCCGTGTTTTCTCCCCCTCCTGATTGCAACCTCGAGTGCATGTGTGTGTGTATTTGCGAACAAAGGAGCTTTCAAGTGATTGGGTTTATGAACTGGATTCACATTCTTTTGTAGTGATCTTTTTTTTTCCCCTAATGTTATGAACCAACCATGAATTTGGACCTATTTAACTTGCTTAATTTTTAAGTTTAAGACCACTTATAAAACTATTATTACTGTTAATTCAAACACATGATCTTTTTAACACTCTAACATAATATGATAATAAATGTGATGAATGAGAAAAAATATGGCTAAAACAAGGAAGCTTGAGATGATAAATAATGGTGGTGTTAAAAGATAAGGATTACTAGTTAATTGTCGTTTTGCATTCAATAAACAAATCTTGTTTCAAATCTCATTCTATTTGGACTTCTTACATCCTAGACAAAGGAGCGTGTTTTGCATAAAATATTATAATGCAAAATTATAACGAAAAGCATAATTTATAAGCATCATAAAGTGGAAATTAGAAACACGTCCTTTTTTCTGTCACTTACTTAATTTACGTCCCTCTTTTGAAAACTATTTTATACATTCATCTTTTTTGAATTTCTTTCTTTCTTATGACTTTCGTTTCAAATTTAAAAATCGCCGTCAAGACGTGTATTGCAGACGGTTATGAGATATGAACATATAACCTAAGAGCACAGTTAAGTTTAGTAATATTACTCAAATATCACCCTGAATTTTGAAAATAGGAATGTATTTTTAAAAGAAAATTGGAAAGGACTTAGAAGCTTTTTTTTTTTAATTATAAGAATGTATGCCATGAGACAAAAGCAGCCAAATAAGTGTGGTTTCATCCGGTCATATATTCTTAACTTGAACTAGCAACATGGATTGTGCAACCAATTCCAGTCCTGTATTTTAATGATTTACAGTAAATGGGCGAGCTTCGGTTATTACCTGCCAGAAAATCCAATCTTTCTTAGGTGTTTTAGGTCTCTATGAAAGATTGAGATAAACTGTTATCCCATCCCTCTGTTGTAGCAGGTTAGTTATATTATTGAACTACACAATACCAATTCAAAAAATATTGGAGGCATTTGATTAAGGTTGTTAAAAAGGACTACAATTTTGAATAACTGGGCGTAATTTTACAGAACTCCGTCCTAAAGTAAAAATGTTATGAGAGAGACATGATAAATGAAACCAAATCAAACGATTCAATATTTTTACCTTGCTCAAAGCAAATTCATTATATTGCCTAAGACTTGTAGTACTAATATCTACTACTATCTAGGGTTGTCAATGAGTGCCCGAAAAATATGAAATACGTCTGTATCCGTATCCAAAATATGAAAAATTATTCGATATCGATATCCGAAAAACGGATACATATTAATATCCGATAATTATCCGTTCGATTTTTATAAAGATTATAGTTACGAACAGTAAGGCATGCGCTTCGCGCATGAGTTGTTCTACAAATTGTATATGATTCAGAACACTAAAAAAAAATTTTAGAAATATTTTGCGTTGAACTCATGCATAGTTTGTTTGAATTTCTATTTTTAAGTTTCAATATCTAATTCTTTTTGTTAGTTTGAATTTTTATTTCTATTATTAGTTAATAAAGAAAGAATTTGTAAAGGAATTTCATTTGTTATATCATATTTCAAAGTGACATTAAGATTTGTTTATATTTGAGCGTACTGAATTTGTTAAAAATACTATTTATTAGGTTTTATTTTCAAGTGATATTAACATGAGCCTAAGACGTAGTGTTTAGTCTTTGACCAATATTACTATTAGTACCATTACCACTGTTAGTACCAGTATAAATCGCACATACGTGCATTTAATAGTTAGAGATATTTACCTTTTATTTGACAAAAAATTAATGGATGGACATGTATTATAAGTGCAAAAACTTTATTGGTCATAACACTTATTTCAAACGGTTTTGTTGATGGTGTCAGTTGCAAATTTAGAATGAAATTCCATTGATGGATAGTCGGAAAGGGAAATGTGATGAAGGTTGCAAACCCGATAAGATTTCGTTGATGGATGTGGGGTATTTTTGGAATTTCAAAAAGACACGTTTGAAATCCTATTCATCGAATTATCATTATTAATAGTAGAGATTATTATTATCATTTTTTTATACATGCATACATACATTCATACATACATATGTATATATATCTTTATTTTTATTTTACTTAGTTATTATTGTTATTAATTTACTTATTTGACTTTATTTTATTATTGTTATTGTTATTGTTATTATTATGACTTTTAAATTGACTTTGTCATGTTTTGAATTTGTAAAGTGAGTTTATTTGTTAGATTTAATTTTTAAGGAATTTGATAACATATATAGATGAACGTCAAATTATATATATATGAATAAAGGGTATTTTGAAAAGTTCACGGTCGGACCAAAAGATTGCGCTTTCAAGCCAACTATTAATAAAGATTTTATTATATATTTTAGAACATAAAATGATTGTCGTTTACTATTTTATCCAGGTAAAAAAATAAATTTGTATATAAAAATCAATTTTTACGGCTTAAAATTATTTTTCTTAGCGTATTTATTATTTTTTATATATTTAATACAAAAATGGATTTATGATAAATCAAAATTTTCTATTTATTTCTTTAGATTTATTGGTTGTGAACTGGTCGAAGAATATCTGATAACCGTCCGCATCCGCGGATACGGATATACGATATCCGAAAATGATTTTGGATACGGATACAAATATGGCACTATCTGTATCCGAAAGTATCCGTTTACAGGCCTACTATCATCTACGTATCCAATCTCAAGAAAAAAAAAGCAAATTCAACAATACCTGGTCGAAAAATGAAAAAACATTATAATTGTCCACCGAAAACTATACTCGAAGGGGTTTGATGGAAAAGAAAATCATAAAACGGTGGGGGTACACAAAAAAATTGCATAAGGGGTTAGTAACGGAAATCATTTTGATTTGGTACGAAGAAATGAAAGTTTTTGATACTCCTCATAGTCGTTTCAAGAATATGAAAAAATGGTACTCCCTTGTCCAAAACCGAAGTTCTTTTAACAAAGTACGAAAATAAACACTATAACCCTAATAATAATGGATAATAGAAAAAAAAATTAACCCTAACAGTCTAGATAATTATGGACATTATATATAAATAGTTCTTAAAAATGAAAAATAAAAATAAAAAGGAAAATATCTTAAAGGATACTGAAAGGGTATCTTTTGAAGCTACAGTATATTCTGAAACTGCTAGCTTCGATACTCTCAGTTGCCTTTTTCCTTCTACTTTTAGTATATTTCTGAAACTATATTTCTGAAACTGCTAGCTTCAATGCTCTCAGTTGCCTTTTTCCTTCTTCTTTTAGTATATTTCTGAAACTATATTTCTGAAACTGCTAGCTTCAATGCTCTCAGTTGCCTTTTTCCTTCTTCTTTTACATTGCTTTTATCTTACACTCTGAGCTGCTCTTTCCACATTGGATTTTTAATGATGTATCTTTGAATTCACTTTGCTCCTTGTTCTCAGCACTCTTGTTAGTAATTATGTCATGTAAATTGTTTATTCTGCTCTGTTTTTTTCCTCTTTTTTATAGGAGAGGTGGACGTTGTTAGGAGATTAACAGCTTTCTCTAACGTCCGTAACCTTCGGCTCTAATACCAGTTGTTGTGTAACGGCGATCGGATCAAGCTCTCCATCTCCAGCACGTGGCATACACGTATGAGTTAACACACACTTTTATTATAATAAAAGGAATCATCAATGTTATGCCTGTCAACCCATATTTATAAATCACTTCTTTAAACTATTTAGCGATGTGTTGACTATTTCAATTTCAAACCGTCGTTACTTCTTATAACATGCGAGACAACCCTAACACTCTATTCTTGTATTATTTATTTATGCAACTATACTTGCGCTATACCGCAAGGGTGCTCAATGACATGTACATTATAATCGTATGCTTGCTGCTTGTGCTCTGATTGTGCTGCCTACTTCATTTTCTTCAACAGAGTTTAGCATACAACTTTGTTTTTTTAAGAATTGCATGATGTTTTTAGAAGGATACTAATTTGGTTTTGACGAAACTATGTTTCAACATCATGTTACTTTATTGTATTAAAATCCAAGCTTTATCAATTGCAGAATGATATCATTTTATTTTATCAAAATTTTAGATGTATCCAAACTATGATATCATTTTATTATAATCATGTTGGCCAAGGATATTGTATTGTTTTTCCTTGGATGAATGCAAAGATACAAATTGACATAGAAACTTGGAGGGAAGAACAGTTTATATTTTATTTTATATGCCTGGGAAGTTGATGTAGTTTGTGATATTGGAAAATCATTCTTACATGCCTGATCCAAAGTTTTTGAACCAAATTGAACAATCAACATATTGTCAGAACCAAGAATTAGTTACTCCGATGTTATATGAAACGGAATCAGATTTCTATGCGATAGAGTTATGATTTATTTTGTGGAGGGGAGAAAGAAGTGAAGTATGTTGATGGGGAGAGTTGGGGAATATAGAATAGAATGGGGAAAGAAGAAGGCAGTTGAATCAGAAGTACAAGGCTTTGAAGTCACTTGTTCCTGGATCCACAAGGTATTTATTACTTTGGATTAAATTTGTTTTATATTTATCGGTTTTGTTGTTCCATGGTCCTTACGTATACGAGTATATTACAAATGAGTAATTTGTTTTCGGTTATTTCATTTCATTACCCCAAAACAGTGCTCTTGCTCTGACATGGGATGGAAATTAGAAACCTGTATTAGCGGTTGGAAAATTTAACCATCCATATATGTATGGTATGTTTATTATAAAGTTCTTCCGAATTTTGAAAGATGAAGTAAAAGATGCAGACAACAGAAACTTAGAATTTAAAAGCTGTGTTGATTAGGTTTTCAACTAAAACCGGGTGTGGATGCTATATATTGCATAAGAGCTTCATTTTATTTCATTAGCAAAAAAATCATCCACATAAAACTTCTTATCAGAGCCAGGTTTCGATCCTGGGACCTGTGGGTTATGGGCCCACCACGCTTCCGCTGCGCCACTCTGATTCCATAGCAAAAACACAACGAAGTTGGAAAGTCCATCCTACCTAGGGTTATGGTAACAAAGATGAAGTTATAGAAGTTAGACCAAGATTAGAGCTAGGAGGTGGAGGTGGTGCGAAAATGGAAGTGATTTCCTCTTTTTTGGCTTCACCGGCACCGCGCTTCAATAGTTGTAGTTGAAGCATGGTGAACCGAAGAAAGTGGAAGCACTCCAGCTTTTTTTTAGCGTGAACACATACGATTTCTAAAAACCGTTTTACGTTTAACGCTTGTCTGAAATCCATCATATGATTACACACTGTTTTTAACACCGTAAAAATATTAAAAAAATTGTTGAGCTGGGTTCTAAAACTCGTTTTAATCCTTAAATGGGTTTCAAAACCCCGCTTTACACTTTTTTTAATAAACCAAAAAAAACCCCACCGACTGCTAGATGGGTTGGAAATTTAAGGCCCCGTTTAGCTTGTCATTTTCAGTTTTTGGTTCCATTCAAATAAAAATGTGCACGGTGCATGTATTTTAAAAAACATCCAATTTTAAATATAAATTTAACATAAAAAATAAAAAAACAAATTTATTTTATTTTCCGCATCTTGAGAGATAATAAAAGCATGGAGAACAATCGATTCACTTCGTCGTCCCTCCATTCCATCCTTCGCCTTCTCTCCATCGTCATGATGACTTAGAATTTTAAATCCTCTCCTCCGCTATTCTCAATTTTGTAATAAAAATCGAAAACGAAAAACACAAAACTCAAAATGAACCAAAGGGACCCTAAACGTTTTTATTTTAATCCTCCAACTTGAAATCTATCCTCTGCTGGAGATGCTCTTATAGGAAGGTGTCACGACCATAACAGATATGTGGATTAAATAGGAATTTTGTCAATTGTTGAAAGACCCGTAGTTCATGGCAGATACATCGATGGAATAAGAATTTTGATTGTAACTGAATTTCGTCAACAAAATGCAGATGAGAATGAAAATGCAAGCTTGAACCATGTAAAGGGCTTCAACTGGATGGTTGAAATATTTGATGATCTTGATTAAGGATATACACACACATCACGAAGGACCAAGATTCCCTCTTTATGAATCTCTCTCCCATCCCCCATTGTATTTTTTGTAAAAAAATGGGTTCAAAGCAAATTTTTGTAGACGTTCCGTCATTTATTAGCCCAACATCTATAAACTTTGCATTTTTTTTGATAACTTTTAACTTGTTTAAAATTGCAAGTCAACATGAACCATCGACAAATTATCCACTTTATTTTAACCGTTGAATTGAAATGTTATTTCAAAAAGGTTACACATTTCAAAACAAAATTATTTTGATGAATTCAATATCATGTTATATTGTATATAAATCCAAGCTCTACAAATTGTAGAAGGATAAAATTTTATTTTATCAAAATTTTAGATGAATATTGTATTATTTTAGTTATTAAATATGAATGAAAGAATATTGTATTAGAATCATCTTACATTATTATAATCTTGTTGGTCAAATATATTGTATTGTTTTTCCTTAAATTGGTCATTTTGCAATGCTTATTTTGAGATACATACCATGTACTGTACAACATTTTTATCAATAATCTTAAAATCCTACGATTTAGATCATGCTTCATATTGGATATTTTCATTTACTATGCACATTTACATTTGGATTCAAGTTTAGTTGAAATCACAATTTAGGAAAATGATTTAACCCATACTAATATATTTATTTAGATCCACAATTCCATCGAAACAAAATAAAAGTGGAACAAGAAAGAAAATTGAGATTATGTTTAAATTTAGAAATTCAAATGCTAAAATCAATTTAAAAATGTATACAAAACTTAAAAATATGGCTTTTAAATCTACTATTTATGATTATGAATACCGTTTCTATTTAAAGTTTGAACTTTACAATTTACGATTTAAATTCCATTCTGAAAACCTTGCTCTGCAATAAATAACTACATGGCTATTTTTTTTACATTACAAATGAAACCGACTAAGAGACTTGGAGGGAAGCATGGTTTAGATTTTGGGTAACATGTTTGGGAAGCTGATGTAGATCGTGACGTTGCGAAATCAAACTTACGTACCTGATCTGAGGTTTTTGAACTACTAAATGGTATCATTAACATACCGTCAGAATGGGGAATTAGTGACACCGATGTTGTATGGCACAGAGTTATGCATATCTTTTTATAAGGGGTTAAGAAGAAAGTGCAGTATGTAGATGGGGGAGAGTGGAGGAATATACAATTGACTGGGGAAAGGAGAAGTGAAAAGAGATATTACTACCGAAAGGCAAAGAAGAGGGCAGTTTAATCAAAAAGTACCAGGTTTGAAGTCATCTGTTCCTATATCCACTAAGGTATTTAAAATTTTGGATTAAAAAATATATATCTATATCAGTTTTCTTGTTCCATGGTAAATTGCACATAAGTAATTCGTTTTTAGTTATTTAATTACCCGAAGATGTTGCTGATCTTCCTCTGACTTGGGACGGAAATTAGAAATTTATGTCAATAGATAGAAATTTTAACCATCCATATATGCATGGTATATATTATAAAGTTCTTTTTAATTTTTGAGAGATAACTAAAACACGCAGACAAATTAAACTTAGAACTAAAAAACCGTGTTTGAGGTTTTCAAAGATAATTTGGTGTGGAAGTGATATACTACACATAAGAGCTTCATTTTTATTTTATTGGTTAAGAGGAATCATCCGAGTAAAAATAACTTATCAAAACCAGGTTTCAATCCTATTAATCCAAATAAAAATTGTTTTAAAATCAAAATCTATTATTTTAGATATTTAGAATCCAAAAATAATATGTATTAGTAATAGTTTATCATATTAATCTATTAAATCCATCACATAGTAGTGAAGTGGAAAAAAATACTCTTGCTTGATTCTTTCATATTATGTTTCCTCTTTAATTCTCACTATTATTTTGTCATTATGTCGCCTGCAATGTCACACAAAAATGTTAGTATTATCCTCAATTTCGTTCTATATTTTTATGAACAAATCTTGTGCAATTTAAGATTCTCATCCGAAATTATTTTGTAATCTCACATACAAACCCCACCTCACTTTACACTCACATATTAATGGTTGTTCCTCAAAATAATTTTCTCATTTCTCCATTTTTACTCTTCATTCCAAATATTTTTCTCGAAATAGTTTTTTTCATCCCATTGTTTCATTAATAATTAACATGTACTTTCAATAATGGGTCTCAATTAGGGCTGTCAATTTCCTACACGACCCGAAACACGACCCGAAACCCGCACGGAAATTAGCGTGTTAACCCGACCCGTTAATTTGGCGGGTCATTTTCGGGTCAATCCGAATTTGACCCGTTTATAAACGGGTGGGTTTCGGGTTGACCCGCTAACCCGAAATTGACCCGTTAACAACTCGTTTATACTTATGTAGGTTGACCCGACCCGTTTACGACCCGACCCGACCCGTTTATGACCCGTTTGTACCTTATACGGGTTATACGGGTTGATCCGACACGTTTACGACCCATTCTGACCTGTTTACGTCCCAATTATACCTTATACGGGTTGACCCGACCCGTTTATGACCCGTTTACGACCCGTTTAACCCTTATACGGGTTGACCCGACCCATTACGACCCGACCCATTTACGACCCGACCCGACCCATTTATAATCGGGTTACACGGGTCGGGTCGGGTCAACCCGTTTATAAACGGGTCGGGTTCGGGTTGAGCTTTTTCTGACCCGTTTAATAAACGGGTTGACCCGACCCATTTAAAATCAACCCGAACCCGACTTGACCCGACCCGACCCATTGACAGCCCTAGTCTCAATCAAGTTTCAAGATCTCGGTTTTGGTCTAAGTTTTGGTCTTTTGTACTTTTAGGAATTTCGATCTAATTCGTAACTTTAGATAATTTCATTTCTAGTTTCAGCTCCTAGTTTCAGTTTCGTATATCGTTATTTATTTTTCATATAATCACACATATATTTGTAGAATTTATTAAAACAGAATGTATAACTTATCATTAATTTAAAAATAAGATGCAAACGAACAACACTAGTTAATTATAAGTATTATAACACTAAAAAATGTTACATTTATTCGTTTTTAACTTTTTTTAGTCACACTACTTATATATTTTATGATTTTGCATGTTTCCTAAGTAAAAATTTCAAATTTTGAATATTTATATATTTGAAATTCATTTTTTTAGTTACTTCTATAAATTTTGAAGTTTGGTAGTTTTGAACTTGAACTTTCGTTTGGTTTCACTTCCGTCCCTACTGAAATCGAAACAAAACGACCGAAATCTCAGTGTTTCAGTCAAAACCTCATACCTTGGTCTCAATACATAAAAAAACTTATCTTATATATTCATATTCGTTACCAACTCATGATATTTTTTCAAACATATTTCCCTATGCATAAGTATTCATCTCTTTCATCGTTCACTTCTTTTATTTTATGATGATAATTGATCTGTTTTACCATCTTTTAACTCCTTAATTAATTGTATGGACTCAAATTCATTAGCAGTCAATGTTTTATCTAAAAAGATAGCGATTTTTAAATTAATTTATAAATAATAAACTAATATCCATTCATTTAGTTCAAAAACATCACATTTTCGCAAGAAAAATAAAGAAAGAAATTCAGGATCTCTCCTATGGAATAATGACATTTTCAGATTGTCCATTTAGAGTTCATAGGATCAAAACCAAAAATGTACAAACAATTTTAACTTTTTAACAGTACATTTTACAATATGACCATATGCAAAGCATATGTAACACGCTGGTCTAATAATAAAGTTGAAACCCCTCTTCAGCTCTTAACAACTACCAATCAACTTGTACATATACACATACATACGTGTGTTTGGGCATACGCGTGCATATGTGACATTTTGCAGCTGACTAATTCAAGCATGCATCATGCAACTCTAAGGCTGCTAGCATCTAAAACATTATCTTAAACATGTATAATTGATAAAATCACCATCAGATAATAATTTATCATATACACATTTCAATAAGTTCAATATTTATAGTAAAACTGATTTTTATTTACTAATACTCTTAGGATGCTATCATTTAAACCAATTTTTTAAACATAAGTAAATCAGCGTCATATAATAATTTATCACACATTTTAATAAGTTCAAAATTTACCATAAAACTGACTTTTATTTACCAACGCTAAAAACAATTTAAATTATCTCGCCAAAGGAGTTGATCCCAGTGAAAATGAAAACAGTTGGCATGACCTCATTTCACTACAATTATTATCAATAACATATTTCCAGTTACACCAACTTAAGGCTACCAAATAAGCATACACCACAATATTTCAATCTTCCATAATTAAGAAACTGTGTTGCACATCCATAAGTTTACTTCTTCCTTTTCAGTTTCTTTGTATACAAAATGAGTCGAGGACCATCACCACTCATTCCACTTCTACTGGTGGGAGCTCTAGGATGGGTCACATTTGGGCAACAACTACTCGAAGGATGGTCATGGCTTACAAAATTTCAAGAAGTAAGATTCACAACTCGCGTCGTCATTCCAATGATAACGTTTCTCTTAGTGTTCCTTAACAATAGAATAATGATTTTCCTTCCAGTGATAGTACCAGTAGCTTTACTGTTTAAAGTTATGGTGATAGTCCCTCTATTACTACTACTAACCGTAATATTTTCAAGTATGTATTTGTCCAGCAATAAAAACAACGTGTTTGGTGATGGATCAAGGTACTATGATAAAAACGATGGAGAGCGTTGGTTCAGTTTTGGATTGTTCATGCTTGTGATGCTTTTCCTTGCATTGAACACGTTATTTTGTGAGGGGGAGTGTAATTGGTGGATCTCTTTGATGTTGTTGTTACCGTTTGTTTACTTCTTTATCACGAGCTAAAACAATTATTGTCACACCCTACTCTAGAAGACAAGAACCATATAATAGTAATAAGTGTAGCAGTTTATGGTATGAAATAATCCTACCCTTATAGAACTATATTATTTGCAGCATGCATCCATTGAAACTATTAAGATGTCTTGTAAAAGCATATGCAGTATGAATTGTAGTGCAAAATTTTAATTAATTTGCACTAATGTCAAACACTTGCGGAATACTTAGACGCGGAAGCAACCAAAAAGATATAGCTTGTCTATTAATTGTTAATCGTCAACTCAATGAACAATAATCATCAAATAAAAAATAAATAAAAGAGTAGAAAACACAAAGATTTAAATAGACTTCAAAATGAAGGAATTACTTGAAGATTAAGCAAATTAATTGTTCAATTACTTTGAAACATTTTCGAATATCTATGATTTGATTTCTATCCAAATAGATAACGGTGATCTTGATTTCACAATTTTTCTTGCTTGAATTAATCTCCATCAACAATCTTTTCTTTCTTCATATTATAAAATCAATTAATTCATAGATGAGCTTCTTTCCTCATTTATACATCAACTAACCGATTAATCAATTGACTAAATAATTAGTATCCTTCCAACATAAATCCTCTTATAACTTTTCCTTTATTCTTTCCACATCAATTAGCCAAATTCTTTTCTTTTTTTGCAAATATTTGAACCACTCAAATTTAACACTTTAATTCAAATATAACAATCTCTTATCATCACATCTCAACAAATTGTTGGGTCTACACCACATGACGCCAAACTCAAGATGAATAAGTTTAGACATTGTTGTCCAAACACAACTTTCAAATCTTTCTCAAGCATAAAAATAATAATATGCACATCAACAAACAATATACATATGAACAAAGAATATACATATGAGTAACTATCAAAATTCTTCAATATATCTGATATATGAGACAAACTTATAAATACTAAACTTCGAGAGATCAATGGAGATTTAACGACGTACTTCACCTTCTTCATTTCATATTGAGTGAGGACCTACTTTATATTATCTACTTCAATCTTCTTTATAGGAATTATGCTAAACTTTCTTATTTTAACATCAACAGACTGACCAACAAGCTCCACATCATTCAAAGCATAAGATGAAAAATCATCATCACAACTATGCTTACAAATAAGGCCAACTGAACCAAAAGGCCTTGCCTGCAACCGAGCTCCATCCAGAGTGAACCTTTGCAATCTTCACATCAACCATAGTATCATCGAAAATGCCAATATATCTTCGGATATGAAAATAATCCGATGACTCCGAATGTATTTGGAAATTTTGCGTCATCCTAACGCGTCATTTGATAGAGGCTCCACCTTCAACAAAGACCTCTCATAAAATATCATATCTGTTAGTCATAATTCTCCTAGTTGTTTTACACCACAACTATACCTATTCACTCCTCTATCGCCTAACTAAATGTGCTTGCTTTTCCTAGGTTTTAACTTATCATGTCTCTCATCTTCTAAATAAGCCGAACAACCACACACAACAAGAAATGAAATACTCACGGGTTTGTCTTTCCATATCTCCTCAGGAATCTTTATGTATATGGCAATGGAATGTGTGTGGTTGATAAGAAATATCATCGTAGATTGTTTTTACTCAAAATTCCCCTTATGGATTAGCAGTCATTCTCAAGCTCATAACTTTTTTCCATAATATCTGACACATGCTCTCCGCTGCTCCACAATAATGTGACTAGATAAGAATAGAAAATCTCTAACAACATGCTCGAACTCACAGCATTTAGTGAATTCTTATGATATGAATTCACTACTATTTCCAACTTCGAGAACTTTCAAATGTTTCATCGACAACTTCTCCACCAAGGACTTCCATTTACAAAATTGGATAAATATTTCGTCTTCGGCCTTTAAGAAATAGATCCATACCTTATACGAGAAATCCACAAATAAGGCGAAGTAACTGGTTCCACCTAAAGATGCAATTGTGTTGGGTCCCCACACATAAGAATGAACAACCTCTAGAAACTTTGTAGTTCTAGGTCTTCCAACATCAAATGTGACATGCTTCTTCTTTATAAAAGAAGAATCACCACAAAAGCTAGGCTTCGATTGATAAATACCATCAATCAACCCTCGTTTTCTTAATACTTCAAGACTCCTCATCGACATGACCTAAACGAAGATGCCATAACTATATGTCATTGACTCGCACCCCTTCATCACTACCAAGGAACCTTTCGCCACTCTCAATTTCTCTTCATCTACTATTATCTTCATACCAAGTCTACTCAAAGCTTAAGTGATAAGAAACTCCTATATAGCATCGGAACATGCCTAGCATCCGTGATAGTCCAAACAACACTATCGAACATTCTAAACCTCACACTTCCAACGTCCACAACATGACAAGATGTGTCATTCCTCATATGAACTGCTCCGCCGCCATCATTCTTCTTGTAACTGACAAAACAGCTCTTATCTGACGTCATATGACAAGAAGCTTCAGAGTCGATCACCCAACTTATAGGCAAAATACTGGCTGAACATAATGATGTATCACTACCGCTACTATCTGCATCCGATCTAACTATCGAAACTGAAGCTTTCTCCTTCTTCGCTCTCTTCTTTCTAAGAGCTTGACAATCTCGTATGAAGTGCCTCTTCTTCTTACTATAATAGCAAACACCTCTTCTAGGACCCATAAAGTGGGACCTGTGCATATCTCTTCTACCTTCAAGATGCATCCGGCTTTTATCTCTTTCTCTAAATGAATCAAGTTGTTGTTGAATGACACCATTATTAGCTGTCACATTCCATGCCCCAAAAACTCTTTTTTTAACAAATTTGGTGACGCCGTAATTTTTCGTACCATTACTAAAAGAATTTGTTATTTAGTTTTATTATAACCTTTAAATTAGCTTTGTCATTTAGTTTTGGGTTCCATTTCTAGCCGACCCCAACTTGTTTGAGAATAACGGCTTTGTTGTTGTACTAAAAGAATTTGCCATTGATAACTAATCTAGAACAAGACATCAAGCTCTGATATCAATTTATTATGTAAAATTTTAATTAATTTGCAGTAATGCCAAACTGTTGCAGAATACTTAGGTACGGAAATAACCAAAAGAATCTAGCTTGTCGATTAATTATCAACCGTCAATTCAATGAACAATAATCACCAAACAAAGAAAAAATAAAAGAGTGGAGGACACAAAAATTTAACGTGGTTCAACCAAACTGTCCACGGACCCAACAACGATTCTTTATTTTACAGAAGAAAGATGATACAAGAGACAGCCTACAAAATTATAAGTAGCAAAGCGGAGAGACTAACCTATAAATACAAGTTGAATATTAAATTTCTCAAAAGATTTGTTTGCGCTCAAAACCTCAAGATTAGACTATATAAATTAGAGTTTACTGAAAAGAGGATAGTGGTGGATGCTCACTTACACGCACTATGAAGATGAATTCATTTAAATAGACTTCAGAATGAAGAAATTATTTGGAGATTAAGCAAATTAATTGTTCAATTGTCTTGAAACTTTTTCAAATATCTATAATTTGATTTCTATGCAAATAGATAATGATAATCTTGGTTCCACAATTTTTCTTGCTTGAATTAATCTCCATCAACAATCTTTTCTTTCTTCGTATTATAAAATCAATTAATTCATAGATTGACTTCTTTCCTCATTTATACATCCATGACCAGTTAGTTAATCACTGACCAGTTAATTGATTGACTAAATAATTAGTACCCTTCTAACATAAATTAACCTCTTATAACATCCTTTTTATTCTTTCCACATATATCCTAATTGATTAGATCAATTACCTAAAAAAAATTCTTTTTTGACACATATTTCAATCATCCAAATTTAACATAAATGACATCTAATCTTCTTGATAATGAACTAAATTAGGCATGCAATCAAACAAATATGATGATGATGAAAATTTTCATGCAAACATAATCAGAAATAGATATCAGGTTATGAGATACACCTGGTGCAAAATATGCGCATATGATATGCAATACTCTAGAACGACACTGCTAGGCTACATATACATGTGTTGGTGTGTTCTCATATAAATACACTAAATAACGTGGTTCAGAAAATGCGAGTATAATTTCTGTTCTAGTTTGACACAGTGGAAGGAACAGTAGGTACAGGAGGAAAGACTAATGTTAAGAAATAACTAGTATCAGTTTATCGTCATACCCATTTAAGAACCAATAACCCAATCTGCTCCTTCTGAACAATGGCCGCTTAATTTGCTCAACCAAATTCAGCACCCAAGGAACCTTTGGTGGACATTATCCTGCAATTGCATAAACTAGCATAAGGTATTCTGAAGTAATGGCAATTAGATCGGTATATTGAGAATTTGATATCAATAATACAGCTTAAAAAACTTTGAGGCATCAGAATAGTTCATGTGCTTACTATAAATGAAGGACAATAACCAGCTTATGGAAATTCTAGCTGTGCTGTTGAACACTTCGAAACCATTCGCTCAATGCACAACATTCAAAATCGCATGGATGACATCTCTTGTGTAAATTGCAACCGAAACAAGACTGCCAGGTCTTTTATGGACAATAACATTTCAATCACAAACAACAAAACAGGATTTGTATTACAAAATCCGCACTTCTACATCATTTATTCTTATGCTATCATCAGAGAAAGAACCACTATCAACATTAAGGATCTTACAATTTAAACTTCAAAAACAACTCTTTTGTCACTCAGCACTCAATGATAATCAAGTGGAGCTGGATATTGCTTCAACTCCTGCCCTTGAAATTGAATGTCCTGCAACAAACCATAAGCCACGTAAAGATAATCAACACATTATAAATCTAATACGTTATAAATTTACTCAATATAGAAGAAGGAGAACATACAGAAGCATAGTGATTGACATCACGGTGATGAGCTTCATCAGCCCTAACCACCATCACAACATCGCGAAGTGTTGCATCAGCAGGGAGACACCAATAATCAATGGCAATAGCAGGCGCTGGAACATTCTCAATGTTGCCCATGTCAAGCTCTTTTAAAAATTCAGTATATGAATGAATAGCTTCCTCTTCCAGATACCCAACCACTCTATGAGCAAACTTGGGAGAAATGAGGTATCCCAAGAAGTAAGCATTGAAGAAGATCACTTGAACGGCGAGTACAAGAGCACGTTCATACCATTTGGGTTTAGAGACTTCCATAAATGTCATCAAATGCATGCGCTCGTTCTCAGCTTCTTCTAGAAGAGCACGGATCCATCCACCACTGTGTTCAAAACGACGAAGGGAGCGTAGGTGGAGAAGCATTCCTCCTACCATTCCTGGTACAGCTGCAACTGTTTCAAGCATCATGGCACGACAACCATACCGTCTCTGTATACAGGAAAGGCTAGTATTAGCAAGTTGCAAGTTAATACTTTTTACAGAATAGAATACTAGAGTTTTTTAAACAAAAAAGAAACGTAATGTATCACCACTGATTTCCTTAATTTACACAAGGTGTTCTCAATGACAATGATCATCCACTACGAGTGATCTTAAGTAGAGGAGCATTCAAAGTCATCCCTATTTTGCATCACTCCTGAGGCCCTGATTTCCACACCACATAGATGTGGAAGAGAGAGAGAAAATACTAGTATTTAAATCAAAATTTGTTACGGAAATCTGGAGGTGCTGCGAAATTGGGGTATCATTGAATATATATATATATATATATATATATATATATATATATATATATAGTAAGTGGTGAAAAACATATTCTTATTTTCCAATAAAAAATTAATAACTATCACTTCACATATGATTACAAGTCCATCAAATTATTAAAAATTAAATAATCAACAAATGAAGATAAAAAACACAAATATTTGGTACAAATTACTAGTATTTCGGTACCGTTAGACGCAGACTTTGACACAGTCAACTGGAGGTAGTCGGAGACGATGGTTGTCGCTATAGCAGTGAAAAAGTTCGTTCAAATTTGGTATTGGATGGACCGTGGAGTTATTTGCATTTTAGTCCTTTTTTTGAATATATCGGTGTTTTCTGCAAAAAATAATTGTATTTTTTAATAGGAGCGACTATAGAAAAAAAATAGTAAATTTAAAACAATACATGTTTAGCGTTAAGTCTCATTATTTTTTATTAGGTGTAATAACTTTGATGTCTCACTTTTTTATGTCGGCGTGAACTAACAAAAATGTTGATGTATATAGATATTATTAAAACTTAATATCACTTAAAAATATGACTAGCACTACTCACACTTTACAAATTCAAAACGCTCATTTAAAGATATTACCAAATCTCATCACTTAAAAATAACATTTAGTAAATAAACCTTCTTTACAAATTCAAAACATCCTTCTATATATATTATCACTTAAAAATAGGATCAAACGTATATTAAATGCTATAAAATAATAAATGTCATCATCTCGCGCGTGTTGTAGCACTCGTGGTTAAAATGTAAATAACTGCGGTGCAAATGCAGTTAATTGCATTGTAATTATCTTGCACTGCAATTAGATAAACCATAAAAATAATATATATTTTTTTGAAAAAAAATAATATATATTTTTACAACATTCGTAACAGGTTTTTAAGCACTGTCAATTCAACATTGAAACTCGAAAATATATTTAAAAAAATTCAAATTCAATTCGGAATAGTATCTTCTACACTACAAAAACGTAGTGTACCCCTACTATTAGAATGTAGGGGGTCTAATTAAAAGATGTATGGCCAAGGTTTTTATGATATTAGGAGTTAAAGGGGTAGGTTTCTACTTTCTAGCAGCGGTTAGAATTAGAATTTATTGGTCAAAATTGAAACAAATATTGAAGTCCGTAATTTACATAGGAAACCCATCAGCTGTACCAAGTGTGGACTACTCAGAATCAAACCTGAAAGAACAAATCGGTTGGAAATCTAAGCGACTTGACCAAGTAATACGCCGTTATATCCCAGAAATTAGTTGGTGCATGATGCTTCCTCAGATTTATGCTCAAATCAGTCCTATATGTGTGCCATGGCTGCAAAATACAAATAAAATATTAACAGGGATTATACCGCGAATAACCCAAAAATTCAAATTGCACTCCAGCGTACTCTAAAGCAAGGCCACTTCCATTCGGTTCCATCTTCCTTTTCAATTTTTGTTGGGTTGATCCCCCAATAACTCTCTAACACTTTCCTCTCGCTTGGCGGAGAAGAACCAGCTTCCTTATTCGCCACGTCATCGCCTCCTCCAACAACCGCTGGCGCCGCAGATGAGCTGTGGTGTCCATGCGGAAATGCAATCTCTAAGGCTGCGGGTGATCTCACCGGCGAATGACTGCACCGCCCTAGAAAATATGGAGTGAGTTGCTTGACGATTGAAGAGTGCACGACTCGACTTGACTTCAGCATGCTTGACTGTGAATTTTCAGGGTATTTACGGGTATTTTTAGGTGAGAAATGACTTGAGACTAGAGGCGGAAGCAGCAAATGGCTATTTATACGAGAAAGGATAAACGTTTCGAGGTCGGTTCGTTTGGTGCACTGATTTGTAGCGACAACATTGTGATTTCATGACTATGGTCAGCAGGACTGTGAACGTTATCCGTACCACGATGGATAATGTTGGCGCTTGCTCAAGAGTCGGTTGAAACTAATATATGATTTTTTATGGAAATTTCTAAGAAAATAAAACCCCAGGGGTATAGTCTGTCTTTGGGCAATTTCAACCGATTGAGGTTAGGTTGACGGAAAATTCCAAACGGTTGGATGCTTATATCATTTAAAAAGTAGCAGAATCTCAATCGGGGATTGGTCAGTCGGTTCGATGATGAAATATGTTAAACTGAACTAAAATCAACATAAATGAAAACGAAACCGAACCAATCAAATTAAGTTTGATTAGTTTCGTTGATTTTCAAATTTAACCAAAACATAAATTATTCACATTTTATATTTGGAATATATTGAAGAAAATAAGTGATTTCTGTAAAAGGAGACACTCGTGTAGTTTTATTCTACACTTACAAATAGGAACGATCTATGAAAAAAACCTGAAAAGTAATAAAAACCTCCAATTGTAAATTAGTTGAATTACTCTTAATCGTACATATCATATGTAAATTTTTTGAACTATGATTAGAGCTTAGGATATAATTGAGTTCTTGAGATAGATACACCGTACGGCTATCCTTAAATATTAACATTGATTGTTTCTATCTATTTTGTACTTTTAGACACGGAAAATTACTGCTTTTACTGCATTTTTATTTTAGTTGCATTTAATTACTAGTCAATTTTTACATATCAAATAATTATGTCACTACATGTAGCACTATTGAAAAAAGAGAAACGCATGCGCGCGCGCACACCATGATGTCTTAAAGTAAGAAAAAAGCAAACTTATTTCATATCTATCAATATTCGACTTGAAGCACTTCAATATGTGACCAACGTAAAGGGTACTGCAATTCATACCATATCAAAATTTATCTTGTAGTGCTTCGTTATGGGACTAACATATAGGGTAATGCTATCTCCTAGCATATAAGTTTTAAACTTATAGCTTTTAGGGTAATAATGTACTCGTAAAGGTTTGCCATTCCTAGGGTTGCTCTAGGGATTTGCCTTATTTGTTATCCCTAGGATTGACCTTGAGCATAGTTCTAATCAAACCAATCAATAGACGGTCCTTCTTTTGTATTGGGATTTTGATCCATCTAAAAATTCAAATAAGAATACATAAAAAAACAAAATGAAAAATGAATGATCGGGATAAGTATACATGTTTAATTCCAACAGATATTCAGAGACATATGTTTGTTTTTAGCATGTATTCAGATGGACTTATGTCTATCTCTAACATATATCTGTTGGGCCAAAAAAAGGCACACACCCAAAAGCAAGTAGATCTAAATATAGCAAGTATCAAAGCAATGAAAATAGAAACAAACAAGCATTTGTATAAATTGTTTCTCTACAAAATACAATGATTACAACTCAAATCCAACCACAATCTAGTTGATCTCGGATTTGATAGATTTTCTAAGAAAAGAAGAGTGAAAAGGTTCTAAGGTCCCCTTCCAAAAAAGTCTTTTTGAAGTTCCCTTACTATTGTAGATGATTTCCAGCTTAATCTCGTTATTCGGGTTTGATCACGTCCCTATCTCCATATTCGAATATATAGCACGAAGAATAGGTCGTCTCACCCTGATATTCAACACTCCAATCATCTCGGTACCGACATGATTGTATTCGTCTATAGTTCACTTTTTCCCCTCATAGTTTAAGTCCCCACTCTTCAAAGTGGCCAACTCATGATCAAAGATCATGTCGGTATCGATATGATTTTGTTGCTAAATGTTCCACCAAACTCTTATCATTCCTTCATATCGTTACTTTTATTATTCTCCAAGTCTTTGGATCCTTTCCTTCATATCGTGAATTTCAACTGTTAAAATTAGCGTAACAGATTCTCCATTCAATGTGCTCAAGTTGATTCGGATTCTACCTACAAAATGATCGCCTTGTATGACCTTTTGTTTTGGTACCTATGTGTTAAAACGGAAAATTATAAATAAAAATTTAGACTAGACTGATTGCACATAATAACCAAAGTATCTCAAAGTCAGTGGGAGCAATATTGAATTTGTGGGTTTTGGATATGATTCAAGAATCGGTACGAAAGTATCGTTCGACAAGCATCAAAATTGAACAAGTATTTTGATAGAAATATCATATAATTTGATTTCAGTCAAAATACAGAGGAAGCGTGTGTCCATAAGAAAGAACGTTGAAGGTGCACTGATATTTCTAAAATATAAGAAAACAATACGATATTGATTGTTAACGATGTACTTGTGTTAAAATCAGCATTTAGTTGTTTCAATACTCGACATTGGGTTTGTAAATAATGTCTTTTATAATGAGTGTAAAGAATGTTGGGAATGTCCCAAATGATGTGAAAAGATACATTATTAAATTGTTTAATATGGAACATGTAAGATAGATTCCTTGGCAATAGGAATAATCATACATGTAGTATTTTGTTTGTAATATCGTAATTTGCTTAGGTATTTGATGCATAAAGCAAATATTGAATCCAAATTATGATCACTAAATGGTAGTTGGAGATGTCCTTATGTATTTACAAAATACTAGAGGATTGTTTACAGAAACAACGAACTCCTTATGAAGGAGTATTCAGACTCGAATTTCATAAGTGATATTGAGTATGGTATATCAATATCAAATTCATGGTTAAGAAGCTTTAAGTTGGAAATGTTCCAAAAGGGAGATTATGGCTAATTCAACAAAAGAGCTCAGTACATCACCCTAGATAACGCTCAATAAAAGCAACATATATATAATAAATGCACAAATTTATAACTGAGCAAAGAGTGATTTCAAATGTAGAAAATCCCATAACATTGTTATGTGATAGCAATATCGCGGTATAATTCATAACATAACTAAGTGCTTATAGGATGTCGAGAGACATACTCAAAATTGTTCCACATGATAAAAGTAGTTTATCGACGTCGAAGAGAGTTAATTGACATAGTATATAATTAAAACATAATAGCATACCCGTTCACTTAGGGACTGATATGATTGGTTTTGAAGAAACTGACTGGAGAAGTTCGAAGAAGATTCCATAATTGACCACAAGTGCAAGTAGGAGATTGATAGAGTTAGGGGTATGCTCTAAAGGCAATAATGTAATTTGGTACATAAATCTAACCTGGTAACCAATCTTGTTTGAAATAAAAGGTATTCCTTTCTGTTATATATTTGTTATAAATAATTAATTAGTTAATTTAAGTATATATTAAGAAAGTCCATAAATGATGTGTTTGTGATAGCAGTTACAAATAGTTGTAACCATGAGTATTATATCACAATATGATAAGCACGTCGTTTTAAATATTTGTAATCAAGATGTATTGAGACTTGACATCAATGCACCCGTTGAGACTAAAGTACGTAATGCTCTCCAAATGTTGTGCAGTGTATTACTCATGGCCGATATGGACACCAAGGGGTTACATGCAGATAGTTATTGGATAACAATGAAATAACTCACTTGATACTTTTTTGTTGGTTGATATAACTATGGTTAAATAGAAAATATTGATTTGACTAATTTACATAGTTCTCTTGACTTAAGAATACTATTAATCTTCAATATGAAAGCTTCATTTTGATTGTGGTTAAATCGTAGTACGACGTCCATCAAACGACTATAGTTGAGCCGAGTGGAAGTATTGAAAGTGAAACACTATTTCAGTGAGGATTTGTTTCCTTGGTTATATGGGGTTAGTATCATGGTCAACTAAAGACAACTCAAAGTCAAAATCTCTAGCCAGAGTAATTTAGTTAATAACAATTGTTATTATTGAATCAAGGACTTTGTGTTTGAACTATAGAGTTGAATATGGACGATATTAGAATTTTAGTCATTACCAATTCCATAAGTCCAAAGCGATATAGTTTTGACGAAGAGAATTGGTATAAATAGTCGTCACGATCAGGTACTGTTTGTTAGAACCTCTATTCTGCGATTTCAATGACAACAACTATACAATCACATATACCGGATATATCTTATCATGTTATAGGTATATATTAGAAGAAGATCACGGTGCACAACAAGATTATGGCTCACAAAAGAAGATCACACTATTTAAAAGTAAGGTCATATTTTTCTATATAGTCATAGATATCTGTTGTACAATCTTCTTGAGTAATCAAAACACATATAACTTCATATTGACAAATCATACTAAACAAAATATTCTAATTTATAATTCACAATATGACAGACGTTTGTCACTTAGTTACAGACGTCTATGACAATTCTCTGTTTATTATTTTCAGAGATCCACAGACATCTGTGATGAAATGACAAACGTTTGTGAACTGTCTCGGCCTGTAAATAGCAAACTACAACTGTCGTTTTTTAAATGGATGCTTCCTTCTATTTTGAACAAACTTCTTTCTCCTTCAACAGTTGCAATCATTAATCAAAGAGTACTCTTTCAAGAAGTCGTAACTTTTCAAATACCACTCTTTGATTCTATAAATACTTCAATCGATTGAGATTTTAACTTAACTTGATTTACTATTCTCTAACTTCTATATTCATATTCTATCGTGCTATCATTGACTTAATATTGTCAATCACTTTCAACCAAAATCTATATATTTTGGTTAAGCCATTTCCTACAAATCCAAGCAACCCACACTCATTATCATTCAAAGGAGATTATAGGAAGAATTGTACTAGCAGTCAATATCCGTATTATATTGAACACAAGATTGTCAAAGGAATACTTTTTGTATCAACCTATTCCTCTGGGCGAAGCGAGGTTATTGTTTAGTGAAATACCGAAGGGAGCTTTGGGACTAGGCATAGGACGAGAGGTTCGAACTAGTATAAAACTCTGGTGTGCTCGTTTTTGTACTTTGATTTTTATACTTTGTTATATTGCTACATTTAGCTCTTATATTGGTACACGCTCACATACTAATACACCAATCATATTAGATACGATGCACTAGACTTACATTTGGTATCAGAGCATGGTTATTTCAATTTACAGTAACACGTGATTGAAAACTTTTTAATATGGCAAGTACTTTTCAAGAAAGTCAATCAACTTCTCGTCCCTCACTATTTATTGATTCTAATTATGCTTATTGGTCAACACATATGCAAATTTTTATGGAAGCAAATGGTTTAGAAATTTGCAAACTACTCAAACTATATATGAAGAACCTACCACTAACATAAGCACTTGGACCAATGCACAAAAAAACATGGCAACTAATAATGCCAAAGCCTTGAATGTTCTATTTTATTCACTTGATAAAAATGAATTTTCACAAGTTATGCTTTGCACTACTGCATATGATATATGGCGCACTTTATAGATTACTCATGAAGGCATGATAAAAGTCAAGCAAACAAAAATTTCTATTTTGAAAAATCAATTTTCATTGTTTAAAATGAGAACAATGGACCTATTATTGACATGTATGCTAGATTTCAAACCATACAACACGATCTCATGGCATTTGGGTCAAATTCGCTGATTTTGATTTAGTTATACGAATCTTAAATTCTTTGACTATCGAATGGGAAAAAAAGGTTTCAGCCATCGAAGAAGCTAACGATCTCTCTCAACTCAAAATCTAAGAACTAATAGAAAATCTGATGTCATATGAAGCTAATTTGCAGGCAAGAATAGAATAAAATTAAGGAAAGAAGAATATTGTTTTTCGAGCGAATAATGACAGTTCTGACTTAGATGAGGAAGAAACTGTATTCATAGCCAAGAACTGCAACAAATTCAAGAAATGCAAAATGATGAATAAAATTTCAAAGTGGTGGAAATTCAAACTC
The DNA here is from genome assembly GCA_030737815.1 of Allium fistulosum. Classification (NCBI taxonomy): domain Eukaryota; kingdom Viridiplantae; phylum Streptophyta; class Magnoliopsida; order Asparagales; family Amaryllidaceae; genus Allium; species Allium fistulosum. The sequence continues at coordinate 197,449,719 of CM060902.1, read as the reverse complement.
ATCAAATCAAACATCGATCAAATGTTATAGATGTGACAAGTTCAGCCATATGAAAAAGATTGTCCACAACTCAATAATGACAAAAAGAGAAGCAAATTCGAGAAATTCAAAAAATAAAATAAAGAGCCTTTTAAGTAACTTGGGATGACTCCGGTTCTTCTTCTTTCTCTGACAGTGATAGATAAAGCGACTCAAAATAAGCTAATGTCTATTTTATGGCTAATACTGATAAGATACGCCCTAAATTAATATATGATGAAATTTTGGAAATTAGCATAGAACTAGATGATAAATATAGAGAATCCAAGAAACTAAACAAAGAATATATAGGAAAATAGAGTAGAGATAGAAATTGGTTTATTAGAAGATGAAAAAACAATATTAGAAGAAGAACTAGAAATGGCTCAAAAAGAATGTAAAAGTTATCTTCTCAAAATGCTACTCTATGACATGATTTCGAAAATAGTAGATTAGAAAATACCAAACTTGAAAAAGAAAAACTAGAACCTAAGGCAAGTGTAGATTCTAGCAATATTGAAAATTTTCATCTTAAAAACAAGTTAGATAAAATTACTAATAATGTATCGAAATTTAATAGAGGAAAACAAAACTTAGAAAATTTGATTAAAATATCAAAACCATCAGGAAATCGAAATGGATTAGGATTTAAAACTAAGCATAAACATAGAAACTATAGTACACTATATACAAAATTCAAGAAACCTATCTCAAAAAGTATGATTCCCAGAACAAATAGTGTCAAAATATGGATTCCTAAATCAAATAACAATTTTTTAGACAAAAACATATAGATGAATACTTGAAAAATATTGTTTATAATAATAATTATGTCTTTAAAGGTTCCAAACCTACTTGGGTATGGCTACCTTCATTAACTAACACATAGGACCCTAACAGAGGAAGTGGGTATCAATTAAACTTTTATTATTTTACAGGTACCCAAAAATAAAGTAATAAGCAAGGAGAAACGGATACTAAATAGTGGATGTTCCAAGCATATGACGAAAAATGCACACTTGTTATCAAATATAACATATATCGATGGTGGCACTGTGATATTTGGAGATAACTCAAAAGGATTTGTCATTGGCATTGGAGACGTCATCAACATCAGTATATCCACTTCTCTCCTTATTACTGATGTTTTGTTAGTAGAAAATTTAAAACATAACTTATTAAGTATAAGTCAATTATGTGATAAAGGATTTAAAATTGATTTCAAAAAAGATAAATGTAGTATATTTGATCAAAATAAAATTTTAATTTGTGAAGGATTAAGAAAACAAAATATTTTTGTTTTAAATATGAATATTAAAAATAATAGTAATTTATGCTTGACCGCCAATCATAATGACCCATGGCTATGGCCAAACACTTTTGTCATGTAAATTTTAAATATATAAACAAATTAGTAAAGAATGATTTAATAAGAGGATTACCCAAAATAAATATGAAGTTAAAAATCTATGTGATGCTTGTTAAGTTGGAAAATTAAAAAAAAAGCTCTTTTAAATCTATGAAAGAAATTACTACCAAACAACCACTTTAATTACTTCATCTATATTTTGGCCCAACTCAAGTAAGACCAAATGATCAATAAATCATAACAAATATGTATTTTTTATCGTCGATATTTTTCACGATACACTTGGACATTACTTTTAAAACATAAAAGTGATACGTTTGAAATGTTTAAAATTTTCGCTAAGAGAACTAAAAATTTAATGAACTTAAAAATTAAAAGCATAAGAAGCGATCATGATGGAGAATTTGAAAATGATATCTTTGCAAAGTTTTGCAATAAAAAGGGAATTAGTCATATTTTTTTGTTTTCACGAACACCATGACAAAATGGCATAGTAGGAACAAAAAAATTGAACACTATAAGAATGTGCACGAGCACTACTTAGTAGCAGTAGTTTACCAAAAAATTTTGGGTCGAAGCTATTGCTACCGCATGTTATATATTAAATCATGTAACAATTTCATCTATGACTAAGAATACATGTTACAAAATGTTTTTCGAAAACAAATCTAAAGTATCATATTTTCGTATTATTGGTTCTAAATGCTTTATTTTGAATACTAAAGATAATCTTGGAAAATTCGATCCAAAAGCCGATGAAGGAATTTTTCTTGGATATTCGGATCATAGCAAATCATATAGAATTTTTAATAAACGAACTAACATTATTGAAGAAAGTCTTCATGTTTCTTTTGATGAATATTTTCAGAATACCAAAAATGATGATGAGGACAAAGTCTATAATAATAATAGTATTAATAATACTTCTGTAACTGAAAACAATAATACCATAAATAATAATGATAATCTTTTAAGATCACCACCTCGAATCTTAAAAAATCATCCAATTAACAATATAATTGGTGATTTAAACACAAGAGTTTCAACTAGAAATCAATTAAATCAAAATAAGTCATGTTGCATTTATATCTAATTTTGAACTTCAAATAAAGAAGTATCAAAAGATGATTTTTGGATTATCGCAATGTAAGAAGAACTTAGTCAATTTGAAAGAAATGATGTATGGGAACTCATACCAAGACCAAATGATCAATCCATAATAGGAACAAATGGGTTTTTAAAAATAAAGCAGATGAAAATGGAAACATTTTTCGTAATAAAGCAAGATTAGTTGCTCAAGGATACAACCAAGAAGATGGAATTGATTATGAAGAAACATTCGCTCATGTAGCACGTCTTGAAGCTATAAAAACATTACTTGCTTTAGCATGTCATCACAATTTTAAATTATTACAAATGGATGCTAAAAGTGCATTCCTAAATGGTTTTATAAAAGAAAGAGTATATGTTGTACAACCACCCTTATTTGTTCATGAGAAATATCAAGACCATGTTTTCAAACTTAAAAGGGCATTATACGGATTAAAACAAGCACCCTGTGCTTGGTATGAGAGACTAAAAACACATTTACTAAATTCCGGCTTTCAAATTGGAAAAATTCATTCTATATTATTTATTAAAAGAGAAGATAATAATATACTAGTTGTAAAAATATATGTTGATGATATCATATTTGGATAAACTAACGAAGAACTATGTAACGATTTCTCTAACATAATGAAAAATGAATTCAAAATGTCGAATATGGGAGAATTAAATTTCTTTTTAGGTTTACAAATAAAACAACTAGAAAATGGAATTTTTATAAATCAAGATAAATATTGTAGTGAATTATTAACACGATTTGGAATGGATAATACTTTAAGTAAACCAACTCCAATGAGCACGAGTTTACATTTAGATAAAAATGAAATGGAAAAGATTTCGACCAAAAATTATAGCGAAGTATGATAGGATCTCTGTTATATGTAACGGCTAGTAGACTAGATATTATGACGAGCGTTTTTCTATGTGCAAGATTTCAAGCACAACCTAAGGAGTCACATCATCGAGCGGTTAAATGAATTTTACGATACTTAACCAACACCAAGATTTCAGACTTTTCTACCCAAAAGGCAGCTCTTTCGAACTTGTGTCATATAGCGATGCAGATTTTGGTGGTTGCAAGACAGATAGAAAAAGTATGAGTGACACATGTCATTTCATTGGTCAATCTCCGGTTTCATGGTTCAGTAAAAAGCAAAATTGTGTTTCTCTCTCGGCATGTGAAGCCGAGTATATATCAACAACCTTAGCCAGTGCACAAGTATTTTATATGCAAAAAATACTTCCAGATTTCGATAAAATTATAACTAACTCTCCTTATATTACGATAAAACTAGTGCTATAAATTTATCCAAGGATCCAATTAATCATTCTCGTACAATACATACCGACATTCGTCGCCATTTTTTAAGAGATAATGTAGAAAAAGGAATTATTTCTCTTGAATTTATTAACACTGAAAATAAAATTGCCGATATTTTCACCAAACCACTATGTGAATCAACTTTTATAAAGCTACAATAAGCCTAGGTATATGTTTAATTAATGAATGAATTAATTAATATATGCCACATTTGTTCATCATTATAAAATTTTGAACATTATTTCTCTATATAAAATTTTAACTTTAATTTATTTCAGTCATTTTTTAACAACCATCAAAACAAAACTGTTAACAAATTTATGGTTAAAACAGTTTTATCCGTACAAAATTCTAACTATAAATAGACTATACATTCTATTTATACATGATTAAACAAAAATAGAAATAGAAATATTACTACAAAAACTAAACATGTCTTCTGATCATGACTCCACTTATTCAACTATTGACTTTAGCTCCCCTTCATCAAATAGCACCTACGTATCACCAATAAAAACAATACCTCCGACAATTCGATCGGCCTCACTAAATATTATGGCATCACTTACATATCACACTGGCTGCTCTCCTAAGGAAAAGAAAGCTAAATGAGAAATTAATCTTGAATCAACATCTCTCAATACTAAAGTTGATGCAATATATCACTATCAACAAGAAATGATGGTAGTTCAATGAGAAAATATTACAAGCAACGACGTCAAGGATCTCGTCTTAACTTTTTCAAAAAATATATTCTAGCAATTTGTGGTCATTCACCAACAAAATATTGCGTACATAGAAAACCTCCTCGTTTAATAGAAACTCCTGTAAAATCTTGTAACATTACTCCAAGAAATTTATGGAAGGCAGGGCCATCAAACAAGTGTTAGTTCCTGAGATGATGGTTTTGATGACAACAACCTTAGGACTTGTTATAAAATATAAATACTAATATTCTTGTTTAGACATATATGTATATGCAAGTACTGAGAATGAAGATTGTACGGTATAAAGATTCAAGATTGAGTATAGAGATTCAAGACTGATGAATTCAAGATTGTAGAAATCAAAACTAAAGACTCATGAGTATCAAGATTATCAAGAGTTCAAGATATCAAGATAAGTAATAGAGTCTAAATTTATGTTAAAACTTCATAATAGCACTAAAATCTTTATTTGGATTTTAATTGTGGAATGGAATCCACCTTCTCGCTTGAATAGTGGGATGGAACCCACGACCTCTTTAGTGGGATGGAACCCACGACCTTCTCTAGTGGAATGGAATCCACGAAATTTTCAAAATGGTTTATTTTTTCAAAACTATCTTTTTAAAGTCATCTCTATCAATTTTAATATTTTATCTTTAATATATTTTAAAGAAATCTATACTTAGTTTTTAATATTACTTTTACATATTATAGATTATATATTTTAAGATTACTTTCTAAAACTCTTTTATAAGTTTAAACTATATTCAAAATGGTTTAAAAAGTTTAGAAATTGTTTTGAAAAGTTTTAGAATAGAAATCATTTTAAAGCAAAATCTATTTTCAAAAATAAACATAGGCATGTCGACATCCCTCATCCCCCTCATTTCGACATGGTAGCCGTAGAATTCAAATTTCAAAATTTTCAAAAGAAGTGTCTATTCGTCGTAACCTTTCACGAATGGACATGACCGTTGTTCTCCTATAAATACCAGTTGTTTTCAACGAATTTTAAGTTAGTTTTTCTTCATTTCTTCACTCCTTCTTCTCCAATCAAATATTCTCTTATATTTCAAATGCTTTAACAAAACTCTGCCGAAATTCTAAGTGAATCAAACTCGATCATCTCTAGTTTGATTCTTTGTCACTCTCTCTCAAAGATCTCAGTGCTATTCAGAGTTATAGGATCATTTGTAATCAAAGATTGAAAGATCGAAGTATACTGAGTCCTTCTCTATAAAAGTGTGATTGGAAACGGTGTGATTGTGGCCCGTAAATCAATTGGGTGTGATTGTAGCCCGTAAATCAATTAGGTGATCTTATGGCCTGGTTAAATCAAGAGAGTTTTCCCTGGACTCGAAGACAGGAGGGTGTATCTCGTGGCCTTGAAATTGAGGTTGTAATATCGACATTATATTTGAAAAGAAATCTGCACAAGAAATTGTGTGAGACTAGATGTACGTAGGGTAACTCCGAACTAGTATAAAATTCCAGTGTGTTCTTTCCTTTACTGCTTTTATTTACTATTTGCATCTGTGTCTGATTCTGTGATTGTTTCTGTGTTTGTGAATTGCATCTATTTGGATTTAATTTGAAAAGATTTCAAAAAGATTCATAAAATTAATTAAACACTATTCACCCCCCCCTCTAGTGTTAATTCTGCCTTAAGATCCGTAATCCGCATTTCCTACTACTAGGACTGGATTGATACTCCAGCTCGCCCAAGTTGGTCACCACTTAAGCCTCAAGATGAGCAAACTAACACAAACTCTTGGGATCAACATAAATTTAAAAATTCTTCGGCAAATGATTAATTTTATATATCTACACACACACAGATATATATATATATATGTATATGTATATGTATGTAAACCATATAATATTTAATTTTTCTAGTTTATTGATTATAATAATCGTTTATTATGATGATTCTATGAATAAATTCAATTAAAATAAAAAGATCAAACAAAATACTTTAAAAAATTCAACTCTGCCTCTCTCAGACATCTATGAAGAAGAGACGGACATCTGTCTGATTCCTTGGGAAAACAATTCTGAATGACTCATACGTCTGTCCCTTTTCCTTAGATGTCCGAGCCAAGTTTCGGCTGTAATCAAATACTTCATATATATATACTATAATATATATATATATTACCCAACTCTTCAACTGTTCACCAATCTACATCAAATCTAAAACTCCAACTCTAAAACTTTAACATCCCATAACCCTAATTCATCAAAAATGGCTCCCGAAGCAAAAAATTCCATTAACAAAAGATCAAAGAGAGGTCAATCTTCTTCTTCTCAAACTCATCTTGTCACCAATGCCCATATTCAAGAATGGCATCGAAATTGTCCAGTTGCAAACAAAAGATTCGAAGAACTAAAGCAAAAGAGACTTCATTATGGTTCATTCTACCGATTATGCAAATTTGGAGAATATGGTCTTCAAGAACTCACCATCGCCTCCGGTTGTCGAAAGTTAAACAATTTTGATGAGAATGAGGTACGAATTGATTAATTGGTCATCTTCCTTTTTTATGTAAACTTATGCAGTAATGATATTTGGACACTTAAAAATGAAGATGGTTGGTTATGAACTAGTGTGTACGGTCGTGTTTTGAAAATTAGCATAAACACAATTGGTCGTTTAATAGAATGTTCCTCAACTGGACTTGATTTACAGGTAATTCGCGACCAAAGAAATCTGACGAAGTGACACATCAAGTTTGGGATGATAGAATGTCGCAATGGAAATCCATTTATCTGCGACCAAAAGCAAGGCTATTGAATTGTATGATAATTAATACGATAATTCTCCAGTTAGGAAGTCATGAGCAAATATATGAAAATGATCACAAAACCCTATATACTATATTTGGTAGAATTCAAGTAAATTGGGCTAAGTTTATTCATGACGAAATTAAAAGCTTTTGGTCTCACCACCAACGCACAATTATATATGCTCTATACATCAAGTGTCTTTTACAAGGTATCGGGGTAACTTCTTATATTTCTCATTTTGAAGAAATTCCTGTCAAAGAAAGTTGTATAAGGTTTTTGTCCTTAACGCATCTTCCCGAAAGACCACCTCCAATCATGTCCCTAGCTTAATGGACTAATCAACAACAACAACAACAAATGCATCCGGTTCCTCCTCAAAGGCCTCAAGCTCCTCCTCCTCCACAACAAGATCCATCACCTCGTCCTCCATAACAATCTGGTTCCTCTCATCATACTACCAAATATCATTCTGATTCGGAGATTTACAAAGCTCGCACTGAACCGACTCAAAATGAATCCATCCGAAATTTAATTCTTCGAAATCAAAAATTAATCACGGTCAATTAGAGAGCTTTGGAGAAAAATAAAAAACCTTGGCACACTAAAATGGCCAATTTGGAATGATCTTTTTCTACAAGAATGACTAAAATGGAGAAAACTTTGGAAAATGCTGTTTCCACTTTAGGCAAAGTAATGAAAAAAGTTCGTGGCAGGTCATCTTCTAGGTCACCCTCCTCTCCTTCTCCAACACCACCTCTTTTAGCACAGACTCCAGTCTATCGTCCTCATAGACAATCATCTTATGGAGGCAGTTCTCAGCAAGTGTAACACCCCTTTTTATTAGTGACATTATTTAGTTATTTTCGGTTTTAAGGTTAAATCTGAATTATTTGCATGATTATGCCATGTTTTTTAATGATTAAATGATATATATATATATATATATATGCTTGTTGATGATTTATGTTTATTCATATAGATTTTTATGATATGTTTTGATGTTAAAACCCTATTTAATGACATCCAAATGCCTTGCGAATTTATATTTAGATCAGAAATGATATTTTAGAGATGTGTTCAATTTTCATAATTTTCTGAATTAATGTGGGTTTTATATTAATATTCTAGTAAAGAAAATGATTTATTTGGGTTATAAATTATTTACTGCTAAAATAATTATTTATTGGGTATGAAATTTATATATGTCAGAAAACATATTGAAAATGATTTTCTGGAATTTTTGTAGAATTTTCCTAAGTGTTTTAATGAATATATAAAATTATTTAAGGTATTAAATGTTATATATATACATATATATAAGGAGAAAGGGTATTTTATAAAATAAAATTATTGTTTATTTCTTAAATTACGGCAATACTTTTAGAAAAGAAAATTTAGCAACCAATAAGATTTTAACAAACATAGCAGTTTAGTCCAAAAGTATTTCACTTTTAGTTAAAGACAAAATTTACTTGTTTTAGCCTGTTTCGCCACTTTCGGCACCTTGCTTCCAACACAGATGGCTTTCGACTTAGTTCCTCCACCTCCATCATTAACGAAGCCAATGGCATGACATCAAAGACTAGGTGTGCAGTGAATTGGAAAGAAGGCGGAAGGTATGAGGTCGAAACCTAGGGGTTCCGAAGGGGTTGAAGCATGCCTTTATTTTAAAGTGAAAAATGCTCCTACTTTGCTTTCGACTATGTTGCTTTCGACTTGGTTGACTTTGAACTGGGTCAAATGGTTTAATGAAATGGTTTTAAGGAGGTTGCGCCTTTGTTTTTAAATATAGGCTTTCGACTAGGTCGAAGCCCTTTAGTTGCCGCTTTTCTTACCTTTCGAAGTCAATGGTTTTGGAAGGTATACTTTGTTTTTAAACTTGGCCACTTCTCCAAAGCTTTCGGAAGGGTGGATTCGACACCATCATCTCTTTACTTAAGAATAGCTTTTGAAAGGGATGCTTTCGACTCTAATGGGTTTTAGATCATTCTTCTCTACTTGAAGGCATAATCCAAATGGTTTCGACCGAAACGGTTTTCAAAGGTTTCGAAGGGATAATTTTTGAATGGTTTCGAAAGGTGTCTTCCACATGTTTTAAATTGAACCCAATTGCTTTCGAAAGTTTTGCTGTTTAAAAAGGTTTGATGCTTTCAAAAGGTTTTAAATGATGGTTTCGAAGGGGTGGTTCCCCAATGCTTTCGAAAGGTTTCGAAGGGGTGGTTCCCCAATGCTTTCGAAAGGTTTTGAAGGAAGTTTTTCCAGTGGTTTCAAAAGGTCTAAGAGGAAAGGTTTTTCCAATGTTTTTGAAAGGAAATTTTAAAGTGTTTTAAAAGAAAGATGTCTAAGGTTTTAAAGCTTTCGAAAGGAAGGTTTTTAATGGTTTCGAAAGGTTTCTATGAATGGTTTCGAAAGGAAGGTTTGGCCTTTCGGCCTAGATTGAATAAAGGGTTTTACTTGGTTTCGAAAGAGGCGCTTTCATGGATTCGAAAGGGGTACTTTCAAAAGTTAAATGTTTTCATCAACAAAAAGGTTTGAGTAAAGTATATATATATATAACATGGCAAGGTGATTTTGAGTAAAGCATAGAGATTATATATTTTCCTTATTTAAGTTTGATTTAAAGGTTTAAATCGGTTTGAAAAGGTTTTCAAGGAAATTTTTGGGAAGGTATCCCTAAGTAAAATGACTCAAATATTAGAATACCATATGGGACTGGTATAGGGTCGCGCCCTATACATCAGCTATTGGCCCCAGCTAATTTAGTCCAAAATTCCAGTGTGTTGGGCTTTGTCACGGGTAAGACTAAAATTACGGTTACACACAGAAGGGAATATATGTTTGTATACAGATAGGTTATTGGTGAGCCTACAAAACCATTAGGATCAGGTGATCCTGGGAGATGTTAAGTTAAGGACAGACCGTCCAGAAGAGAATTATTTAACAGATAGTTAAGGACAGACCGTCTAGAAGAATTGTGTCTAATAGATGTTAGATTATTTTGTTATTTTATCTGGTAGGTCCAAGTCTGCCAAAGGTTAGTAGTTAGCCAAACAAAACTATAATGTTCGAATAGATAGTCCATTTGTTACCTGATATGTAAGTTTACATAAAATGCTTTACAATTTTAACCAGTTTTGGTTGCAGGATTATGAATTGCAAAAGATATGTTTTACAAGGATATTAGTGAGGGGAAACCCATTCTGCTAAGCGGCGTGGTCTTACTAAATATCGTATATCCGAGATGTATAGTATTATTCACACCAGGCTTTATGTCTGACTCAAAGTTTATGTTTTTCCCTTAAACTCTCGGGTGCTCAAAATTGATTTGAGCAGGCTGAGGGTAGAGGTTTTACAAGTTTTAGTAGGTTGACGAATAAAGCTTTTAGAGACGAGTAGGTGACTGGCAGATAGCTATTTAAGAGTTGCTGTTTGTTTTGTTTTATTCCACTGTGTTACATCTAAGATAGTTATATCTATGTAGTACTCTGGTCAACCAAGGGGGCATCATCATATGTCGTTCTTGGCATATTTATGTAATAATTATATTTTATCTGAACCTAGGAAACGATTATGAGATTATGTAATTTGAATGTGCATGTGTTTTAAAATGTAATATGAAAAGATGTTTTTTGAAATATGTGATTTTGTTTCATATTCAAGTGCTTCTGATATTATGGATACCATTAACATAGTCGTATTTAATTGGCGGAAGTTAATACTATGGATGACTGTAGCATCTGTAGCGCTTAGCTTTGGGCCTCTAGATATGGGATGTTACAACTTGGTATCAGAGTATAGGTTTATGAAATACTTTAACTAAAATGATTTTTCTTTAAATAATCCTTAGTAATTACAGTAAGATCGGGGTATGGGATAATGCTATATTAACGTACTTGTATTTGTTATATATAAGTATATGCTATATCTATATTCTCATATCTCTATTTAGGCTATTCTTCTGTATCTCACGAGGCTTAAATACAGATGTGGAGGCTAAAAGAGGCAGAGTTAACTTAGGAGGGGACAACACCACCACCAATGGGAATGCCCGACCCAATACAAGGAGGACTCAAAGTTAGGTTCAAGCTGAGAATGTTGGTGTTGGAGTCCCATATGTAGATATGGGGGCTATGTATCAGTTTTTCTTAAACATGATGCAAGCTGGGATTGCTACTGGAGTTGTTGGAGGAAATGCTACGGGAGGAGTTCAGGAAGCTCCGGTTGTCAACCATTATGCTAACTTGAGTAAAGTCTATGCTAGGCTTGGAGGGAAGCCGTTTATCGGGACCGAAGATGCTATAGAAGTGGAGAATTGGTTACTATGAAAGGACTTTGCTGACTTAGGGCTCAATGATGAGCAGAAGAGGAGGCTTGCTTCTAGACAGCTTCAAGTAGCGGCTTTATTTTGGTGGAATAGTGTGACTGCTGGAGTAAACGAAATGGATGTGACATGGGCTGAGTTTAGGAGAAGGTTCCAGGAGAGGTTCATGTCGGTAATAGCGCAATCTATTCTGATCAGAAAGTTTGCTGAATTAGAACAAGGAGAAATGTCTGTTTTGGAGTATGCCAGCAGGTTTGAAGAGTTGGCTAGATAAGGGTATGCCATAGTTGATACAGTGCTTTCTAGATCCAATCTCATGGTCTTTCGTTCGTGCTTTTTCTTCTTTTGATTATGAAAAATCGGGTAGTAAACTGGGTAACCCGGGTGCCGAGGGCGAGAGAGAATAGAGAATTCCAATTGCTTAGAAGCAGTTGAAAATGAATTGTGATTTCAGATTGAAAACAAATTATTAGAGTCTATTGAATCACTCGAAAGTGCGATCACCCGTGGCCCTATGGGGCAGGTTAAGTCCCTGTGATGTGCTAGTGGAGATGGCGTTAAGACATGAAAAGATGCTTACTTGTTTGGAGAAGAAGAAGGAGAAGGAGGTCCAGGTTAGGCAAGGTCAGAAGAGGTAGTTCTTTCATAAAAAAAGGTGCTCAAAAAGGTGGAGCAGCGAAGAAAGGAAAGTCTGAAATGGTCTGTTATAAGTGCGATAAGAAAGGCCATTATGCTCATGAGTGCCGGACAGGCAAAGGAAAGAAGGCTGCCAAGAAGAAAGGAGTTGGATGTTTCAACTGTGATCAAGTTGGGCACTACAAGAACCAATGCAAAGAGCCAGCTAAAGGAGAAAAGGCCAAGTATTTGCATTGGAACCTGCTACTTCAAAGCCGACAATGCAGGAGAAAGGAAAGGCAGTTGTGGGAGGTACACTTCAGATCCACAATATGTCTGTTAGCGTTTTATTTGATACTGGTGCTCGCATTCTTTTATATCACGATGTTTGGTAGATAAACTTAACCTAGAACCCACATATTTAGTTACTTCCTTAAGAGTTGCAAATCCGATAGGAGGGTATGCGACACTTGGGATGAAGTGTGACCACTTAGAGTTTGACTTGCTAGGTTACAACTTTGTTTGCAGTTTGCATATATTTGACTTTGAAGGGTTCTGAATTATATTGGGTATGGATTGGTTAAGTGAATATGATGCTAGGATATTTGCCAGGATAGGAAAATATCACTTAGACACCCAGACTGTACTGATCGGGTAGTTTATACCGTAGAAAACCCTAGTTGTGAGGTGAATGCTTTGTTGGGAGTTGTGGAGTTAGAGGATGAGTTAAATCATGTTTTCGTGGTTAGAGAATTCGCAGATCTCTTCGAGCAGGTAGTAGGATTGCCACCGAAACGAGCCATTGTGTTTCGGATAGATTTGGTGCTTGGAGCAGAACCGGTAAGTAGACCGCCAAGCCAGATGACACCTATAGAGATGGGAGAGTTGAAGGCTCAGTTGGTAGATTTAGAAGGCAAGAGTTTTATCAGACTGAGTAGTTCACCTTGGGGAGCAGCCGCAATATTTGCTAAGAAGCCAAACGAATCGTTAAGGCTATGTATCGATTATCGTAAGTTGAATGAGAAGACGATAAAGAATCGATATCCGTTGCCCAGAATTGACGATTTGTTCAATCAGTTGAGTGGAGCCAACATATCCTCTCGGTTGGATCTAGCGACAGGTTTCCATCAGCTTAGAGTAGCCGAAGATAGCATACCTTTGACGACGTTTAGAACAAGGTATGGGTCATACAAATGGTTAGTTATGCCGTTCGGACTCACTAATACGCCGGCATTCTTTGTGGATTTGATGAATCGAATTTTCCGAGAGCACTTGGATAGGTTCGTGTTGATTTTCATAGACGATATTCTGATATACTCTAAGGATGAGAAGGAGCATGAAGTTCATCTTAGAGTTGTGCTTGAGACGCTGAGGCAGCATCTGCTAAAGACGAAGTTTTCGAAGTGACATTTTTGGAAGAAGGAAGTGAAATTTCTTGGTCATGTGGTTTCGGAGAAAGGGTTGTCAGTCGATCCAGATAAGATCGAAGCTGTAAACAATTGAAAAAGACCGAAGACGGTGACTGAGATTAGAAGTTTTCTTGGGTTGGTTGGATATTATTGGAGGTTCATTAAAGATTTTTCGCGAATAGCAGCGCCGATGACCAAGCTAACGCGAAATGATGTGAAGTTTGTGCGGACCGATAAGTGTGAGAAAGCATTCCAAAGCTTGAAACATTTGTTGATCCATGCACCTATGTTAGTGGTTCCGAAAGGGAATCGGGACTTGGTAGTTTATACAGATGCGTGTGGAACTGGATCAGGGCAGTGTTAATGCAGAAAGGCAAAGTGATTGCTTATGCTTCTAGACAGCTTAGACCGCATGAGGTTAGATACCCGACCCATGACTTGGAGTTAGCTACAGTGATATTTGCATTAAAGGTGTGGAGGCATTACCTTTTGGGAGAGAGGTTCGAGCTTTATACCGACCATAAGTCATTGAAGTACTTGTTCTCTCAGAATGAGCTGAACATGAGACAGGAGAGGTGGTTAGAGTTTTGAGCTGCTTATGACTTTGGAATTGAATACACACCAGGGAAAGGCAACAAGGTTGCAGATGCGCTTAGTAGGAAGCACCAGAATGCAGTGTTAGTTATGATAGCAGAATGGAAAGACTTGGAAGCATTGTCGACTTGCAGAGCGTAGTGGAGATCCGAGGCTGGGTCTAGTGGAGGATCTGCTATACTGTCTTGTTTAGAAGTCCGACCGAGAAGATTTCTTCTAAACAGGAAGAGGATCCAGTATTAGTTGAAAGGATCAGGAAATTAAGGGATGGAACAGAGAGCGATGACTTGAAAGATTTCATTATTGACCAAAGTGGGTGGTTGAGAAAGAAGGGTAGATTATGTGTTCCAGATGTGGGAGACATAAGAAAGGAAGTTTTGGAGGAATGCCATCGTTCGAAGTTCATTATTCATTCAGGAGGAACGAAGATATATCAGGATATGAAAAGAAGAGTCTTCTGGGAAGGAATGAAGAGGGATGTTGGCTTATGGGTGAAATAGTGTTTGAACTGTCAACAGGTGAAAGCCAAGCATCAGAAGCCAAGTGGGTTGCTTCAGCCATAGGATATTCTGGTTTAGAAATGGGATTCTATTTCTATGGATTTCATAGATGGGTTATCGAGATCTAATAGAGGAAATGAAAGTATATGAGTCATAGTGGACAGATTGACCAAGAGTGCCCATTTCATTCCCATTAAGTCAAATAGAACGACACCTATATTGGCTAAGTTATTTATGAAGAATGTGGTTAGACTTCACGGAATTCCTAGTAGTATTGTTAGTGATAGAGATTCCTTATTCACTAGCGAGTTCTGGAAGAGTCTACAGGAAATTCTAGAAACCAAGCTCAAGATGAGTACCGCTTACCATCCACAGACAGATGGGCAAATGGAAAGAGTTAACAAGATCTTGGAAGACTTATTAAGAGCTTGTGTATTAGAGTTCGGGGTCATGGGAAGACCACCTACACCTTGTCGAGTTTTCGTATAACAATAGTTATCAGACTAGTATAGGGATGCCACCGTTTGAGGCTTTGTATGAAAGACCATGCAAATCTCCCCTATGTTGGTTAGAGACCAGAGATAGATTGATCCTTGGTCCCGATTTGGTAATAAAAGCAACATAAAAGATTAAGCTAATAAGGGTAAGAATGAAGGAAGCTCAGTCTAGGCAGAAGAGGTATGCAGATAGAAGATGGAAAGATTTAGAGTTCTTTATTGGAGATCATGTTTTCATCAAAGTATCGCCGATGAATGGTGTTATCAGGTTCGGGAAGACATGGAAGTTAGCAGCGGGATTCGTAGGACCGTTTCCTATTTTAGAAAGGATCGGGAAACTCGCGTATAGAGTATAGTTACCGAGTAGTTTGGCAAGAGTATACAATGTTTTCCATGTATCTCATTTGAGGAAGTATGTTAGGGATCCATACACTACTATTGCACCGACTATGTTAGAAGGTTTAGTAGTGGAACCAGACATGACTATAGTTAGGAAGCCTATTCGGATAGTCGCGAGAGACGAGAAGAAGTTGAGGAACAAGACAGTTAGATTAGTGAAAGTCCAGTGGAGTGACGATGATAGAGACTGTACTTGGAAGACTGAGAGAAAGATTAGAGACGCTTATCCTGATTTGTTTGATGGTATGTTTTTCCTTTGATTGTTTTGTTGTGTAACTTATAGTAATTTCGAGGACGAAATTCTTTAAGGATGGGAGATTGTAACACCCCATATTTTTAGTGACATTACTTAGGAACTTTAATTAGTTAAATTAAACTAAATAATGTGGGTTGATTAATGCATTGAGGTTTGTGATTTAATTAAGGGGTAGCCATGCCATGTTAATGAGTAAACAATGAATCAAAGAATATTTGGTGTTAGGAAATAAGGTAGGGAAAAATAGGAAAATGATTAAACTTATACCCTAAACCCTTAGGAAACCAAAACACACGTTCATTTCATATTTTCTCAAACAAAAACACTTCTAAGGCTGGCCACCATTAGCAACCTCAAGAGAAGATTAAGCTAGATTCAAGGGAAGATTCAAATCAATTAATCAAGATCAAATCTCACATCCTTAATCACAGAGCTAAGGTGAATAATGACTACATCTCATTTTCTTAATGATTTTCGTTTTAAGGTAAAATCCAAATTATTTGCATGATTATGCCATGTTTTTGAATGAATAAATGATATATATATATATATATATATATATATATATACATGCTTGTTGATGATTTATGCTTATTCACATATAGATTTTTATGATATGTTTTGATATGAAAACCCTATTTAATGACATCCAAATTCCTTGCGAATTTATATTTAGACCAGAAATGATATTTTAGAGATGAGTTTCAATTTTTATAATTCTCTAAATTAATGTGGATTTTATATTAATTTACTAGTAAAGAAAATGATTTATTTGGGTTATAAATTATTTATGGCTAAAATAATTATTTATTGGGTCAGAAATTTATATATGTTAGAAAATATATTGAAAATGATTTTCTGGAATTTTTGTAGAATTTTCGTAAGGGTTTTATCAATATATAAAATTATTTAAGGTATGGGACTTAAATGTTTTATATATTTATACAAGGAGAAAGGGTATTTTATAAATAAAATTATTGTTTATTTCTGAAATTATGGCAGCACTTTTAGAATAGAAAATTTAGCAACCAATAAGGTTTTAACAAACATAGCTGGTTAGTCAAAAAGTATTTCTCTTTTTAGTTAAAGACAAATTTTACTTGTTTTTATCCTGTTTCGCCACTTTCGGTACCTTGCTTCCGACACAGATGGCTTTCGACTTAGTTCCTCCGCCCCATCATTGACGAAGCTAATGCGCATGGCAATAAAGACTTGGTGCGTAGCAAATTGGAAAGAAGGCGGAAGGCATGAGGTCGAAACTCAGGGGTTTCGAAGGGGTTGAAGCACACCTTTGTTTTAAAGTGAAAAATGCACCTGCTTTGCTTTCGACTATGTTGATTTCGACTTAGTTAGCTTCCGACTTGGTCAAATGGTTTAAAGAAATGGTTTTAATGAGGTTCTGCCTTTGTTTTTAGAATAGTAGCCTAAATCCCAAGTACGGAGGAAGATGTGCGCAAAAGAAAATCGGAGAAATATGAAGTTTTTCTGTTTTCCACCTTCTTTATAACATAAGAAATCGAATTTGGAAAATTAGAATTTTCTAAAATTCAAAAATTAAAAGTTGTGTGGTAGGTTTGGGCGTAAAAATTTGTTGAACTATGCTCCTATTCAGTAGGAGCATGGGAAAAATTGAATGAAAAATGTTTTGAGTTTTCAAAGGATTGCATTTATATAGAAATTACAAGTATATTTAGGATGTGTGCATCATGTTTTAAAAGGAATTTCTAAAAGAAAAAAGCATTCATATAGGAGGTACCATATAGAAATTCTTGTACATGCATATATTTTATGATGTATTGCACTTTGCACTATGCACGGATTGTTGCAAAATTGGATGTACACAAAATGGATGTGCTTAATACGAGAAATTACATAATTGAACCCTTATCAAATTTCGAGGACGAAATTTCCTAAGGGGGAGGGGAGAATGTAACACCCCGCGTTAAATTACAATTATATATGCAAATAATTTAATTAAGTTATATACGTTTGAAATTTTAAAACAAAGAAATGTTTGTAAATGTGAACTAATTAATATTATTTGGAATACATATATATTTGTGTTACAAATAAATTAGAGAGAGAAATAATATAAAATAAATTAATAAGGAAGATTAATTGATGGTGTTTGTTTAAAAGGGAAATTAATATTAAATTAATTAGTAGAGGCGATTAAGTGACAGGAAGTGACAAGAAATGGAACATATATTGTAGCAACTAATTGATATGATTTGAAACATATGCTAACATATATAATTAATGGAGGAAGAGTGATTTATGCAAGTAATCAATTGTCAATTAATAAACATGGAGACTTATGCTAACATATATAATTAAGATTGTGATTCAAAATTCAAATGTAGAATATATGCATGCAATAATTATGGAAATAAAATAAACTAATATGCATATATGTGACGAATCAATATGGTGTTGATTGGCATATTAATTTGGTAAGAAATCACAGTGCAGGCAGAGATTAATTGGATAGTAAATTAATTCTAGGTATATATGAAATCTATTAATTGGGTGATTAATATAGGAATCTTATTTGAAAGAAACGTCACATTTAAAAATATATGTTTCCATAGATTGCGAGAGAGAAGGGGAAAGTGATTAATGAAAAATTGTTGGAGAATCAATTTGAAATAAAAACAAAAGCAGAAGAAAACATATTTAATTTAATGTCCATAGACTGAGTGTACGCTTTAGATTTTAGGGTTTTATATCTAATGGCTAGCACTGATTTGAACCGCTATAAATATAGGTGCAGAGCCTCATTTTTATTCTCATTATTTTTCTCTTGCCTACAGAAGCTATGCCATTTTTCTATCTCTTCTACACTTTCTTAATAACAAAATTTTAGATCTAATTCACACGAATTTAGATCTAAATAGAAAGAGAATAGAATTAATTAGGGAATTGGTTCAAATCAGAAGGCTATGTCAAAGGTAAAACCCTAGATCTGAGTTTTATTTCCTATTTCTAATCCAAATCTCTTCCTTTTCTCTTTCAAATATTATAGATCTGTAAATATATCGTTGTGATTCCAAATAGGGATTACAAGGGAGGTGAATATAGATGTTAGGTATAGATCTAAAATAAAAACAGGGAGATTTGGAAAGCTAGCAATGTGAGTGGATTTATTTATATATCTTTTAAGTTTAAGATATATTATCATTAAATTCCCGTTTAGATAATTTTATTCAATAATTAATCCTATTAGTTAAGTTATGCTGAACTCTAAGGAATTTACAGTTTATTTACAGTATTAGTATTTAATTACATCTGTTTCTACGTTTTTGATTTCTATGCAAGCGTCATTCTTCTTCTAGTTTCTCCTCTTTCTTCGCGTATGGATTAGAATAGATTAAACGAGAATATGAATTTAATAATTAAGAATACTGAAATGAAGGAAATAAGATGTAAAATAATAAAAGTTTGAGGAATGGAATTACTGTAATAAATTACGTTAAAATGAGAAAAGTTAATTAAACTAATAACTGGATTTGGGAGTAAATAAATGGTTAATTGTTTGGTTTAGAAAATAGGATACATTTCTATAATTTAATATTTAAAAGACAACAATGAACGTAATTTCTAGAATAAAAGAAAGAAAAAGAGAATTATTGTAAAATAGAGAAACCACTATATTTTACACTATTCCAAAATAGTAAAAGAAATATCTAACAGTTACAGATTATTGTTCATAGTATTATATAATATTACAATATGGAAATGGATTTTTAAATATAGTTTTCATAACCAACCAAATAAAATAGAATTACTTCCTAGAATAGAAGATAATAAAGCAAAGTATGACATGAATCAAGTAAATTATTAGATAAGAACTTGAAGCTGTAAACGATAATGAACCTAGGTCTGCATTCACTGCGCAGACTATTTAAGAAGATAGTTATTATGATAAGTGAATTATATAATATAAGAGAATAAAAGAATATTCTATATCATAATAAAAGAAGACAGATTAGAACAGAAAAGAAATGCTGGAATTATGTACGGACTAAAAAAGAAGAGAAAATGACAATTACAGGTAGAATTATAACATAGGTTATAATTAAGTAATAAGAACGGAAAAGCTTATTTTGAGACTTTGAATAAATTAATGAGCAATAATAATGGTAGAAGCTTATTTAAATAATTTATATTAAGTCAATAAGCAAATAAAGCAGGAATGATAAAAGAGGCTTATTTTAATGAACTTAAGATTTATATTAAGTTAAATAAGCAAGATAATGGATGTGGCTCATACCAACAGCATTCCCTATTAAATAAATTGAAATCTCACAACAGATAGAGGAGAGACGAGGGCAAGAATATACTAATTAGGGTAAATAAGTAGCCAACAGAATAAGAAAGTAAACTAAACGCAAATTAAAAGATTAGACTTAGGGTCTAATAAAAGAATTAAGATGCGTTTGGAGCAACCCGAAGGATGAAGCGTCTAACGAAGCAGTTCATCACGAATTTCAAAAATGGAGAAGCACGTCCAACTTAGTATTTTTGGGCTTCAAGGAAGTACGAAACTTCAACGGGATGTGAGGATACTCTAAGATGGCCCTTTGGGTAGGCCCAACGAAGATGCACCCCCGGAGGCAGGTCTGTAGGTGTTCCATCAAGAGAGTATGCCTTGACTGCATTTGCATTGTAGGCCTAACGAAGCAGACCTTTGTAGGCATCAGAAGGGCTTTGTGTTTGGAGTAGGGTATTCATATGTCCAGTACTTGCAAGCATGTTTAAGGATAGTCGCATGCGGATATCGACCAACATCAAGACCAAGAGCGATTTCGGGAAAGACTAGAGTTAAACCAACAGGCCAATGATTCTTTCACTATCGAGACATTGGATGAGGGGCACCACCATTTGGATGTTAGATTGTTTGTAGTAGGGCACGACCACTTAACTCTTTAGAAGTCTTTCGGTTTGAGGGGTGGCTGCGTAGGGCCATAGCCACGATGAAAAAGAGACATACCAACTAGAATATATGTATTGTAGGCCTAACGAAGCAGTCCCTTATAGATATAGAAAATCCCCGACTGAATTCCGTACAAGGTAGACCTTGTTGGTGGTGTTCAGATAGTAGATAGAACGATTACGTAGTCCTCAATGTACGCACTGGGTGGTACATTGTGGATGTCCCAGCATTGGCATAGACTAGTGTGGACGCGATTTACCTTTTCATAGTAAGTAGTGTAGCATTTGTATTATAGGCCTTACGAAGCAGTCCTTTACAGATGTAGCTACGGAACGCTCGCGGAGCACGACGATGGAGTATCTGTATTGTAGGCCTTACGAAGTAGTCCTTTACAGATATAGCTACGGAGCAAGACGATGGTGCATATGTATTGTAGGCCTTACGAAGTAGTCCTTTACAGATGTAGTTACAGAACGCTCTCGAAGCAAGACGATGGAGCCCTTTTCGAGGAGGATACGGAAGGTACCATGGGTGGTACCTAGGACCAATATGGTCATTGGTCATATAGCTACATATATGTATTAGTTATTAGGTTTTAATCTAATATGGAGTGGATGGGCACGGTTCACGAACAGAGGCGTGAGTATTGTAACCTAATGAACCTAATATAAGAGTAAATGGAAATAAAACGATATATGTAGAATTAAGCCTAGAAGTATATAATTTATTCATTCACCAGAACTTTTGTTCTGACCCCCTCCTTATAACATCCTACAGCTTGGTAGATGGCAGAGACTTCTCAGCTTTATGACACTTGCTTAGAAAGTGTTATTATTTGGGTGAATATTTACGTACTATTATATTTTAGTCAATTCCGCTGTGAGATATTTAATTGAGCTCTGATATATTTGTCTTTGCCTATTTGCAGGATACCAGATTCCCAACTCGGGTTTCAGTAGGCTTGGGTTTTAGCATTTTTGCGAAAAATCTGGACCCACTGGAATTCGGGTTGTTACATTTGGTATTAAAGCCTAGGTTTAGGATTCCTAGGTAGATAGTGAGTGAACGTATTTGTATTTTTAAATAAAATATAAATATATTATGTACTAAAATCCAAATAGTCCCCGACCATAAATTTTAACATATGGAAGGTTTTTAGAAGTATATTTGTGCATAGTTTGCTAGTTGGGTTTGGGATGACCCAAGTATGTAGAGCCCTACGTTATTACCGATTTATAGCATACAAATAAGCCATATTTTGGAAGAAAATTTGAATCCATATGTTTTAGGAAGTAGGGAAGTTCCTTAGGGATAGTAGGGAGAGTGTTTTCATTTCGGGAAGAATAAGAGGTTTAAGTATGAAGAAAATCCACTTTATGTCTAACCTAATAAAAATGAAACTTTTGAATTAAAAAAGTTGAAAAATATAATTGTTAATATATTTGAGGAAGTAAATATTGGGTTTTTGATAAAATAAGTGGTATGAAATTTAAATTGGTTTTTATATAATGTAAATTTTGTTAAAAGTGAAATTCTTTTTGAAGAATTATATAGCATGTATAGCTCGCTAGTTTCTTTGTAGGTAAACAATGATTTTAAATATAAAAAACTAGAGTGTGTTAAGTATCGAAAACGTAGGTTACAACATTTATTGTTGTAATAAATGTTTTCAGTAAAAATAAAGGAAGCATAGACTATGACACTATTGTTATAGTAGGTGACTCCCAAAGTACATGTTTTTACATAACATACGGGATTTATTAATATTTATTTTAATTGAATCCATATATTAGTATTTTTGCGTTGTAGTAACGGTGTTTTACGCAACATCTGTTTTGACCCAAATGAGTTTTGGAGATAATTTCTAAAGTGGTTTGTATGTACACTTATTATTTAAATAAGCACATGAAAATATTTTCTAGTTATAAAGAAGTTTTAAAAATGAGTTCTTATGAAAATAATGTACGATAAATTAATGAATTCAGTAGGAAATATCTTATGTAAGTAAATATAGAGTAAACATACATTAATCTATTGGAATAAAATGAATAATGATATAATTTTCTATGAATCACAAATAAAGATGTTTTGTGCAAGCTATAAGGAATACGTGAAAGAGATGTACAAGGTATGGAATGCACCATATTTTGTATAGCCTATTTCGATGAAATATAAAATAAATTCCTTATAATTTCACATAAACATGAAATCCTCCTTTAAAGGATTCATAGAAGGTTTTAGCGTTAATGGTTTCTCATAAGAGAAAGTAATATCGATACATTAAGGTATAAACCATTAAGTGTAGTAAGTTAGTAACTCCTTCAAGGTTAAGTAATTGGAAGAGTAGGAAAGTTAAGAGATTTTTGATAAAATAATTGTTCTTATTTACCCCAGTTTTAGTAAATTTGAAAATCTATAAAAAAAGAAGAAGGATATTTTGAAAACATATGAGGACATTTTTTTTAAATTCAAGAAAAAAGAAAAATGTTTTAAGAACAAGCAAGACATGTTTAAAAAAAAGTTGGTTTGGTGGAAAAGTAAATAAGTTTTTGAAAGATAAAATTTAGAAGTTTTAATTTTTGAAGAAAAATTGATAAATACCAAACCAAATCAGACTTTTAAATATGGAGTAGATAGGAATCATTTCCTAGGTGTAATGGGAAAAGTATAAGGTTATAGCAGTAATCAGTCTTAGTAATAATAAAAGTTCCCGTAAGGTGTATAGGACACTAGTGAAAACCTAGAAATGTTGCTTTATGTGTGCAGACTATAGAAGAATAGTGAAATGATATTAGTAAGATGATAAGACCCACGTGGTTGGGATAGGTAGACCATAGTTGGGGGAAAATGAAAGGTAAAGAGAAAATTTTCCCAAGCTTAGTTGTCTTTTTAGATAGAGACTACATACATTGAAACTCTTAACCATTGCAGTAAATGAGACTTAGTTATTCCTTTTTGAGCATGGAATAGAAGAGATGAATAGATCTTATTCGTCATGAGTAATACAACATAAATTGGTAACAAGTAATAGGCGGCAAGAGGAGCATATGAGTTACTTGGATTTCTAGAGTAGGACCTTTTTGTGTCAAAGTAGACATGGTCCTAGACCTCCTTGCCCAAGATAATAGCTGTGTTTAGTTGTTGTATAAAAAAGAGTAAAAGCAGAATAAGATAACTAAAAGGAAAATAACAAATTTAAAGAAAGCGACAGAAACATCAATAGAAAAATTTAAAAAGAGATATTTTCTTATGTAAACTGTGCTTGGGGAAGTAAATAATTTTTTTAGAATAGTAGCCGAAATCCCAAGTACGGAGGAAGATGTGCGCAAAAGAAAATTGGAGAAATACAAAGTTTTTCCATTTTCCACCTTCTTTATAACATAAGAAATCAAATTTGGAAAATTAGAATTTCCTAAATTCAAATATTAAAAGTTGAGTGGTAAGATTGGACGTAAATATTTGTTGAACTATGCTCCTATTCAGTAGGAGTATGGGAAAAATTGAATGAAAAATGTTTTGAATTTTCAAAGGATTGCATTCATATAGAAATTGTAAGTATATTTAGGATGTGTGCATCATGTTCTAAAAGGAATTTCCAAAAGAAAAAGCATTCATATAGGAGGTACCGCATAGAAATTCTTGTACATGCATATATTTTAAGATGTAGTGCACTTTGCACTATGCACGGATTGTTGCAAAATTGGATGTACACAAAATGGATGTGATTAATACGAGAAATTACATAATTGAACCCTTACCAAATTTCGGGGACGAAATTTCCTAAGGGGGGAGAATGTAACACCCCGCGTTAAATTACAATTATATATGCAAATAATTTAATTAAGTTATATACGTTTGAAATTTTAAAACAAAGAAATGTTTATAAATGGGGAAACTAATTAATATTATTTTTTTTTTTTTTTTTTGGCATAGCCGACGGGGTTGAGTGGACCCCTACCACTTTATTAATGCACTGTAGAGAAAACATACAAGAAGAAAAAGGACATGCCACACACACGAGCGAGGAACAAAGCAAACGACAGAGGCAACATAGTGCACCAATACAGGACAAGAAAGAAAAAAGAAAAGGGGAAAAAAACACAAACAGCAAACAAATAGAGCAGTAACAGGACTGCACACCGATCAAAAAGCAGCTAGTATCCCCGGGTCGATAGCATACTTCGCAGAGCTCAACCCCGCTTTCAAATTGGAGAAGAGATGACAGAAGATTAGTTCTTCATTCCGGACACTCTCTGGCTGAAATATACGATGGTTTCTTTCATTCCAGAGATTAGTTAGGAATTTCTTTAGAACAAAGAAGAGAAACCTATTCCTGCTAACGTTCATATCTGAGATTTTGAGAAGTGCATTCCAAATATTCCCACACCACAGCTGATCATCCGAGTAACCTAACCTTTGTAATAACTTAGACCACATCCGTAAGACGAAAGAGCACTCGAAGAATATATGGTCTCTAGTCTCCGGTTCAGAGTTACAGAAAGCGCAGTGAATTGGCACGTCCATACCTCGGGTAAACAGCTTAACACGGGTGTGCAAAGCATTATTGATTACTTTCCAGAATAGGAGATTTTCTCTAGCATTGTTATCCCTGAACCAAACTCTTTTGTGCCATTTACAATCAACCAGATTGTCATGCCCGTTCATGAACATGTACATGGGTTTGTTTTTGAAAACATTACCTATACCTTTCCAGTGAACATTGTGGTTGCGGGATAGGGGGACCTCAGAGGCTATGATCTGGTTCCATATGCAACGAACAGCCTGATTCGAGGTGTTGGGGAGCGTAAAATGACCATTGCTAAACACGTCCATGACCTTGGAATCTGGGAGAATGCCAGATTGGATGATGTCACTATACGTAAGCTTCGTGCGAAGGATGCAACCGTGTTCAAGCCAAGGATCGTTCCAGAATTGGACACTGCTTGTTATGCCGCATTGGACGTAGGGGATGATACAATTACGCAACTTAAAGATTGATCTCCAAGTCCAACTTATGTTTTGAGGGGGTTGCATACTCCAGAAATCCCTTCTTTTAATAACGTTATATTCTGACCATAGGACCCAGAGGCTGTTTCGCTTGTTTAAGAAGTTATCAAAGTGTTTAATTAGAGCTACCTTATTCCAGACTGCAATATTATAGATTCCTAGACCACCTTTACGAAGGGGTCTCTCAATAAGATTGAATGATATCGGGGTGGTGAACCTCCCGTGAATGGATCCTTTCCATATGAATCTCATGGCAGCAGTTCTGATCATATTGATTAGTTTTAGAGGAAGAATGAATGTCTTAGCCCAATAGTCTTAATATTCCAGACTAATTAATATTATTTGGAATACATATATATTTCTGTTACAAATAAATTAGAGAGAGAAATTATATAAAATCAATTAATAGGGAAGATTAATTGACGATGTTTGTTTAAAAGGGAAATTAATATTAAATTAATTAGTAGAGGTGATTAATTGACAGGAACTGACAAGAAATGGAACATATATTGTAGCAACTAATTGATATGATTTGAAACATATAAGTTAGTGCAAGAGAATAAAATGGAGGAAGGGTAAGTTATGCAAGTAATCAATTGTCAATTAATAAACATGGAGACTTATGGTCACATATATAATTAAGATTGGGATTCAAAATTCAATTGTAGAATATATGCATGCAATAATTATGGGAATAAAATAAACTAATATGCATATATGTGACGAATCAATATGGTGTTGATTGGCATATTAATTTGGTAAGAAATCACAGTGCAGGCAGAGATTAATTGGATAGTAAATTAATTCTAGGTATATATGAAATCTATTAATTGGGTGATTAATATGAGAATCTTATTTGAAAGAAACGTCACATTTAAAAATATATGTTTCCATAGATTGCGAGAGAGAAGGGGAAAGTGATTAATGAAAAGATTGTTGGAGAATCAATTTGAAATAAAAACAAACGCAGAAGAAAACATATTAATTTAATGTCCATAGACTGAGTGTACACTTTAGATTTTAGGGTTTTATATCTAATGGCTAGCACTGATTTGAACCGCTATAAATATAGGTGCAGAGCCTCATTTTTATTCTCATTATTTTTCTCTTGCCTACAAAAGCTATGCCATTTTTCTATCTCTTCTACACTTTCTTAATAACAAAATTTTAGATCTAATTCACACGAATTTAGATCTAAATAGAAAGAGAAGAGAATTAATTAGGGAATTGATTCAAATCAGAAGGCTATGTCAAAGGTAAAACCCTAGATCTGAGTTTTATTTCCTATTTCTAATCCAAATATCTTCCTTTTCTCTTTCACATATAATAGATCTGTAAATATATCGTTGTAACTCCAAATAGGGATTACAAGGGAGGTGAATATAGATGTTAGGGATAGATTTGAAATAAAAACATGGAGATTTGGAAAGCTAGCAATGTGAGTGGATTTATTTATTATCTTTTAAGTTTACGATATATTATCATTAAATTCCCGTTTAGATAATTTTATTCAATAATTAATCCTATTAATTTAGTTATGCCGAACTATAAGGAATTTACAGTATTAGTATTTATTTACATCTGTTTCTATGTTTTGGATTTCCATGAAAGGGTCATTCTTCTTCTACTTTCTCCCGTTTCTTCGCGTGTGGATTAGAATAGATTAAACGTGAATATGGATTAAATAATTAAGAATACTGAAATAAAAGAAATAAGATGTAAAGTAATAAAAGTTTGAGGAATGGAATTACAGTAATAAATTACGTTAAAATGAGAAAAGTTAATTAATCTAATAACCGGATTAGGGAGTAACTAAAAGGTTAATTGGTCGGTTTATAAAGTAGGATACATTTCTATAATTTAATATTTAAAAGACAACAATGAACGTAATTTCTAGAATAAAATAAAGAAAAAGATAATTAGTGTAAAATAGAGAAACCACTGTATTTTACACTAGTCCAAAATAGTAAAAGAAATATCTAGCAGTTACGGATTATTGTTTATAGTATTATTTAATATTAAAATATGGAAATGGATTTTTAAATATAGTTTTCATAACCAACCAAATAAAATAGAATTACTTCATAGAATAGAAGATAATAAAGCAAAATATGACATGAATCAAGTAAATTATTAGATAAGAACTCGAAGCTGTAAACAATAATAAACCTAGGTCTGTATTCACTGCGTAGACTGTTTAAGAAGATAGTTATTATGATAAGTGAATTATATAATATAATAGAATAAAATAATATTCTATATCATAAAAGAAGGAAAATTAGAACAGAAAAGAAATGCTGGAATTATGTACGGACTATAAAAGAAGAGAAAATGACAATTACAGTTAGAATTATAACATATGTTATAATTAAGTAATAAGAACGGAAAAGCTTATTTTGAGAATTTGAATAAATTAATGAGCAATAATAATGGTAGAAGCTTATTTAAATAATTTATATTAAGTCAATAAGCAAATAAAGCAGGAATGATAAAAGAGACTTATTTTAATGAACATAAGATTTATATTAAGTTAAATAAGCAAGATAATGGATGTGGCTTATACCAACAACATTCCCTATTAAATAAATGGAAATCTCACAATAGATATAGGTGAGACGAGTGCAAGAATATGCTAATTAGGGTAAATAAGTAGCCAACACAATAAGAAAGTAAACTAAACGCAAATTAAAAGATTAGACTTAGGGTCTAATAAAAGAATTGAGATGCGTTTGGAGCAGCCCAAAGGATGAAGCGTCTAACGAAGCAGTTCATCACGGATTTCAGAAATGGAGAAGCACGTCCATCTTAGTATTTTTGGGCTTCAAGGAAGTACGAGACTTCAACGGGACGTGAGGATACTCTAGGATGGCCCTCTGGGTAGGCCTAACGAAGCTGCACCCCCAGAGGTAGGTCTGTAGGTGTTCCATCAAGAGAGCGTGCCTTGACTGCATTTGCATTATAGGCCTAATGAAGCAAACCTTCATAGGCAGTCAGAAGGGCTTGGTGTTCGGAGTAGGGTATTCGTATGTCCAGTACTTGCAAGTAAGTTTATGGATAGTCGCACGCGGATATCGTTCAGCATCAAGACCAAGAGCGATTTCGGGAAAGACTATAGTTAAACCAACAGGCCAATGATTCTTTCACTATCAAGACATTGGATGAGGGGTACCGCTATTTGGATGTTAGATTGTTTGCAGTAGGGCACGACCACTTAATTCTTTTGAAGTCTTTCGGTTAGTTGAGGGGTGGCTGCGTAGGGCCATAGCCACGATGAAAAAGAGACATACCAACTAGAATATATGTATTATAGGCCTAGCGAAGCTGTCCTTTACAGATATAGAAAATTCCCGACTGAATTCCGTACAAGGTAGACCTTGTTGGCGGGATTCAGATAGTAGACAGAACGATTACGTAGTCCTTAATGTACGCACTGGGTGGTACATTGTGGATGTCTGAGCATTGGCATAGACTAGTGCAGACGCGATTTACGTTTTCATAGTAAGTAGTAGAGCATTTGTATTGTAGGCCTTACGATGCAGTTCTTTACAGATGTAGCTAGGAACGCTCGTAGAGCAAGACGATGGAGTATATGTATTGTAGGCCTTACGAAGCAGTCCTTTACAGATATAGCTACAGAGCAAGACGATGGAGCATCTGTATTGTAGGCCTTACGAAGGAGTCCTTTATAGATGTAGTTACGGAACGCTCTTAAAGCAAGACGATGGAGCCCTTTTCGAGGAGGATACGGAAGGTACCATGGGTGGTACCTAGGACCAATATGGTCATTGGTCATATAGCTACATATTTGTATTAGTTATTAGGTTTTAATCTAATATGGAGTGGATGGACACGGTTCACGAACAGAGGCGTGAGTATTGTAACCTAATGAACCTAATATAAGAGTAAATGGAAATAAAACGATATATGTAGAATTAAGCCTAGAAGTATATAATTTATTCATTCACCAGAACTTTTGTTCTGACCCCCTCCTCATAACATCCTACATGTTAGGTAGATGGCAGAGACTTCTCAGCTTTATGACACTTGCTTAGAAAGTGTTATTATTTGGGTGAGTATTTACGTACTATTATCTTTTAGTTAATTCCACTGTGAGATATTTAATCGAGCTCTGATATATTTGTCTTTGCCTATTTGCAGGATACCATATTCCCAACACGGGTTTCAGTGGGCTTGGGTTTTAGCATTTTTGCGAAAAATACGGACCCACTAGAATTCGGGTTGTTACAATATTACAGGTATATATTAGAAGAAAATCATGGTGCATAATAAGATTATGGCTCACAGAAGAAAGATGGATCATACTATTTAAAAGTAAGGTCATATTTTTGTATATAATCATAGATATATGTTGTACTATCTCCTTGAGTGATCGAAACACATATAAATTTATATTGACAAATCATACTAGACAAAGTATTCTAATTTTATAATTTACAATATGAAAGACGTCTGTCACTTAGTCACAGACGTCTATGATAATTCTTTGTTCATTATTTTCAGAGATACACAAATGTCTGTGATGAAATGACAAACGTCTATGAACTATCTAGGCCTATAAACAGCAAACTACAACTGTCTGTTTTTGAATGGATGCTTCCTTCTAATTTGAACAAACTTCTTTATCCTTCAACAGTTGCAACCAATAATCAAAGAGTACTCTTTTAAGAAGTCATAACTTTTCAAATACAACTCTTTGATTCTATAAATACTTCAGTCGATTAAGATTTTAACTTAACTTGATTTACTATTCTCTAACTTCTATATTCATATTCTATAATGCTATCATTGACTTAATATTCTCAATCACTTTCAACCAAAATCTATATATTTTGGTTAAACCATTTCCTACAAATCCAAGCAACTCACACTCATTATCATTCGAAGGATATTATAGGAGGAATTGTACTAGCAGTCAATATCCGTGTTATATTAAACACAAGATTGTCAAAGGAATACTTTTTGTATCAGCCTATTTCTCCAGGCGAAGCGAGGGTTATTGTTTAGTGAAATACGGAGGGGAGCTTCAGGACCGGACGTAGGACGAGAGGTCCAAATCAGTATAAAAACTCTGGTGTGCTCATTTTTGTACTTTGATTTTTATACTTTGTTATATCGCTACATTTAGCTCATATATTGGTATACACTCACATACTAATACGCAAATCATATTACATACGATCCACTAGACTTACACTTCTTATAATAAGTAAAATTAAATTTTTCTGAAAGACGTATAAGCAATAAATTTAGCTGAAATTTCACATCACTAGCTAAGGTGACGTGTGAACGTAAATTTTTGAATCGTTTGATGTTAATCGTTGATTAAATTTACACATTTGAGTTGCACAACCGCAATGATGAATACTCTGAATAAATCACATAATGTAATTAATTTATAAATCATTGTAAGTTAATTAAATTAATTAATATTTATGAAATATTAATTATTATAATTATTAAACTTTATTTAATTTGTTTGAATATCATTAGCATTTAATAAATGCGTATATAAAAGTTATAAATGCCTGTATTAATATACAATATCGATAAAATATTTAAACTGGGTTTAAATTGATTAATTTCTAAGTGGTTTTGGGAAATTTTTAGGCCTACATGCATGATAAAAAAGGGGAGAGATTTCAAATGCAATTTGAAAATCCAAAGGAGCAGTTAAAAGTAGGAATTAAATCTCCATCCTATACTTCTCTTTATGACTCAGTTAAATCTCATTTATGAAACAATTTTTGTCCTTTTCTCTTTAATTCTATTTCTTCAGCCGAAAATATAAAGAGGAGC
This sequence comes from Allium fistulosum, assembly GCA_030737815.1. Classification (NCBI taxonomy): domain Eukaryota; kingdom Viridiplantae; phylum Streptophyta; class Magnoliopsida; order Asparagales; family Amaryllidaceae; genus Allium; species Allium fistulosum. The sequence goes on along the minus strand of CM060902.1, from coordinate 197,418,056 downwards.
GAAAGTATTAGATGAGATTTAAATAGGAATTAAATAGGGATGGTTTTAAAGGAGAGATTGAAAGGTTTCAATGTTTCCTTTAAAACATATTCTATTTTATTCAATCCATCATTCTTTTCCTGACAATTTTTTTAATTTTCTTTTCTCTTACTCTCCTCCTCTTCTTTAATGGCCTCCATGATAAAAAATTCCCCAAAACAAATTTGTAGCGACCCACCTTTTTGGACGGTTTAAATCGATGATAAACCACACACGTCAGACTCAAAACATTCAAAAGGTGGATTGTTATGGGTAAATAAGAAAAAGCAGAGAAAGAAAGAAAACAAACATAGAATCTCGCAACGAAATGACAAATATAATAATCAAATAAATAGTTCATGAAGCTGTTTTACAAATAACATTTGATTAAACTTTTATAATACAGAATCAGATTACATACAGCAGTAATAAATAAATAATGCAGTGGAACAACATGATGTAGTGGAAATAATATAATAAATAATAATAGTATACAAATCTCCGTCTTTGTCGTCCGAAGCAGTCTTTGATACATTGAAAAGCTCAGATTGACCTGAGCGAATTAAAAAGACAAAACACTCGAGTCAGAACTAAAGGATCTTATGTAAGTTAAATCAATAGTAAATAAATATGAGTGTAACGGCGTCAGAGATGTTTACAGGGTTTGACATCTTCTATCCTGTGTCAACATGAGTGCAATAACTTAAGAGATATTCAATTTCACCTCCTAAGGATCCGTTAAACTATCTACATACATAATACAATACGCTATTATAATATGTCTACAGTAAAGTAAAGTATTAAAATAGCGTTAAGGCGGTACCCATATCCCCCTTAACACATTTTATATATTCCTGTAGTCTATACAGTACCGTAAGCTCCACCAAACCGGTGGTTTACCTAGAGGGCACTCCATAGGTACGGTACAAAACAAACTCGTGGAAGGCGCGATAAGGCATGTGACAAGGCATGCGAGGCAATGCCTAGGGTAGGATACTACCATTTTGCGGATCCGGACTGGTGGTAACGCATAGTAGCTACTACCTCCCACCTCGGAACACACTTCCAAATCAAAATCAAGGGGTGGCCACCAAATCAATCACAAAGTCATAATATGGTATCGAAGAAATATGCCCGATAGGAGGTGCGACCTCACTTGTCCCGGCGTGGCTCTTATTTTAGCCACATCAAGGTGACTTATGGGAGTCAGGGCTACGTAAATACCTCATACAGAATCGTTCGCCAAACCATCCTACTTCATTCTAGAATCTCCACCACATACACAGTTGTTAAAGTGGTTTTCGATATTGGCAGAGAGTATGCCAATATCTGATCCTGGTCTCTTTAACAACCAAACGTTTATTTCACACCAAATGGTTCTTTTACATTTCCAAAACCGATTCATAATTGATACTAAAATATCATATTCTCAAACCATATTACTTTCGAAATCGTATTTACTTTCGAAATCATATCACCTTTGAAATCATATTTTTAAATCATCATATTTACTCAAAAGGTGTCATTTCACTAGAAAATATCATTTCAAATCCCGGCTTAGGTAATGACATCATTTAATCATATTTGCTTTAAAGTCATGGATTTAAATATAAACACTTCATCTTTACAGTCTGAAATTTAGAAAATAGTTTAGATAATGATAACTAGTTTAAATAGTTTAGCATAGTTTAAAATAAATTTTTAAATAGTTCAAAATAATTCAATATAGTTTAAAAATAGATTAAAATAGTTTAAATAGATTTAAGATAGTTTAAACAGATTTAAAAGAGTTTAAATAGGATTAAAATGGTTTAAATAGATTTATGATAGATTAAATAGATTTAAAAGAGTTTAAATAGGATTAAAATGGTTTAAATGGATTTAAAATAGATTAAATAGTTTTTAAAATAGATTAAATAGATTTAAAATGGTTTAAATAATTTTTAAAATAGATTAAAATAAATTAAAATAGATTAAATAGATTTAAAAGAGTTTAAATAGGATTAAAATGGTTTAAATAGATTTAAAATACATTAAATAGATTTCAAAAATACATTAAATAGATTTAAAATGGTGTAAATAGTTTTTAAAATAGATTAAAATAAATTAAAATAGATTAAATAGATTTAAAATGGATTAAAATAAATTAAAATAGTTTAATTGATTAAAAATAGCTTAAAATAGTTGAAATTAGATTTAAATTAGTTTAATAGTTTGAAGACCTTAAAATAAGGATTTTAAAATAATAAATCTTTAAACAATTTATATTAAAATAATAAATTTAGAATTAATATCAAAATTAAACCATTTCTTCCATTTCAACAACTAGACCTTGTCCAGCTTTCAATTCAACTAACTAAAATTGGTTTTAAATTCAGATTCTCATTAAACCATTTAATCAATATCGATTTCAAATCCATGTTTGATTTATCAAATTAAACCATTTAAAATTATATAGATTTTAAAGTTATATTCAAACAATTTCGATAACTCAATTTCAATAAATTTCATTTATGCTTCAAAATTCAACTTTGAAATTTCCATTTTAATTCTTTAAACAATTCATTAAATCAATTCCAATTTTAAACATTTAAAGCTTGGATTTCGAAAATAATTCAGTTTAAGCAAATCAAATTTTATTTCAAAATATCGTTTAACTAAATTCAATTTTTAAAGATTTAAAATTGTTTAATTTAACCAATCCGGTGTCCGTATATAATTCTCTACCATGTGGTCAAGTGATACAAATATTTATCATCTTAATCCGCAATTGTTTTATATTTACGGATATATATCATTTCAACCCGCAATCCTGAATTTAATTACAAATCCATGAAATTGCTCAAGTCTATCATTTCAACCCATAAATATTTTCCCTAATCTATCAGATCGTTCGGTATGTATCATTTCAACCCATAGGGAACTTGCAGTGTCATAACAATATAAACATATAACGTCCAGTCATCCAATCTCAACAATCAAACATACATCACAATCACCATTCAATCAATCAATAAATAACATCAATTAACTGATTCTCATCTACAGGTATTTAATTGACAATTAAATTCAATATTAAATTAAATGACGATTAAATGCAATAAAAGTCATATTTAACTGGAATGACAATTTAAATATACCAAACATCAATCGATCAATTTCTAATTATATCATAAATTTAAATTAACTAACATAGGATAATTTAGTAGTTGTGAGTGGGTTAAAACACTCATCTTTGATTTCAAATAGATTTGAAATTCAAAATAAGGCCCAAAATTCAATAGTCTTAGAATTCATCCAAACCAGAGTCATAATGTCCGGGATTTCAATACGATCGCAGTGGAACAAACCGCGCGTAAATCCGAGCTCGTATGGAAAAGTTATGATGATTAGGACAGTTGAATTTTAAAGTTTAAATAAAAAATAAATAAATAAAAAAAGAAACGTACTCAACTCCTGGCCATGTCACGTGAACCCTAACAGAGCATCTCGTTCGAACCTCGCCATCAGCTGCCGGCCTTTGGCCAATTTTCATCGCTTCCACACGCAGCTACACCTCGATCTAGTCACGTCGCCGCATTACCCAGCCCACGCCGCCCCTCTGGCCAAGTCGCGGCCACCCATAGCGGCTCCGCCTGGCCAGCGCTGCCACCGCCTTCTCAGGCATTTTCTGGCGAACCACGAACCCCCGAGCACGAGCGAACATCATCCTCGTGACCTGCTCGACCTCCTCTTCCCAGTGTCGCCTCCCGATCGTTAAACGGTCGACGATCCACCGTTGGATCGTAAACCCTAGAAATGGACGGCCGAGGTTCTTCATCAATTTCTGATCGAACGATGCATCCAATTGAAAAATGAAATTCTATTGTAGATTGCACTTGTCGAGAGCTTTCGAACGATATATAATTCGATAGGGTTTTGAGAAGTTTGATTTTCGATTTGAATTTGAAATTGGATTTAGGGTTTGTATTTGGAATTTGTTTCTGCCATTAGAAGAAGGAGATAAGAACAGACAAACAGAATTGATGTACATATAGAAATGAGAAGTATAAAAACTGCTAGGGTTTAGAAAGATCTATTTATACGAATAAAGCCCGATAAGAATGAATAACACCCGAATAGATTTGAATTGACAATACGACCCGAAAAGCCTGTTCTGCTTTCGAAACGAAAGTAGGTCATCCCATATATCAAAATAGATGTTTTTGATATTTTATGGAACAGGTTTCAAGTCCTAATTCCATCGTATGAATAATTTAGCTTAAAATCAGTTTATTTCAATTGAATTCAATTAAATTGATTTCTACGTGTTTCGAGCCCGCATGATCAAACGACAAGTCTGATCGCTATGAAACTTGAAACCTTACAATAATTCCCTATTATGGATTCGATGAAACTGGTTTCTTCGAAATCCAAGACAGTGGCCAAAATGGCTATTTTCACGTTAATTAAATAAATTATTATTAAATTAATTAAATAAATTATTATTAAATTAATTAAATATCTTTTCCAAATCAAATTTTATAATTAGCAAATTTCATCATTTCTAATTACACAAAAATTAACAATCTTTTTAAAACCAATTTCCCATGTCAAATTCAATATTGATTATTGCACTAATTACAGTGTTTAATTTCTTTTTTTTTAGCAAAGCTAGCCGGCTTTATAGTGGGCCGTGCCATTGTTTATAAAATGAACGAACAGGTGCTCTACACATGCACAGAAACAACTAAAGGCCAGAAAAAAACAGAATAAAACACAGGAGATAGACAAAGTTGTCTATACTACTATCACAGCATAACTACGCTTCCTCAGGAGAGGGAGAACACTCACTATCAACTGCCAAAGAAGGTCCAGTAACATGAAATCCCAAAAAAAGAGCAGCCAGGTGCAGATCATAACCAACAGAATCAGGTGAGTAGATAAATTTCCTATCCCAAGTAACATCATAGAACTTACTTTTATTCTCCTCACCAATCGCACCAACCCTAGTAAGGCACAAACCATCTCCTTCAATATGGTAGATAAGATACCGACTCTCACCCTCGGTATCACTAATAAAAGCATAAAAGATGTCCTTCTTAGGGGAATATCTCATATCAGAAGGAGCATGAATCCACGCACGTTCGTCTGAATTCCAGGAAATAATATTAGACGAGGGAGGGGACTCCTCCAAGGCCAACTGAGGAGAAACAAAAGGTGGAGCTTTTTCTGGCGAAGGAGCTTTTTCTGGCGAAGGAGCTTTTTCTGGCGAAGGAGAGGAAGGAGCAACACTAACCGTAGCAACAGACGGAGGTACAATATCGGGAGCAACAGAAACAGGAGGCACCACTGCAACAACAACATGGACAACAGGAGAGACCTTCGGAACCCACCTCCGAAGAGGAGGACGAGGTAGAGGAGACCGAACAACAAGAGGAACAACCGATGTAGAACAAGAATCAGCTAGGTGGCCAAAAGACTGACAAGATGAACAAATCTCAGGTTTCCAACTATAGCAAACTCTGACTTCAGCAACATGGCTCTCGTCTAATCTGACCAATAAAACACTAGGCAGTTGCTTGTCAGGGGTAATCTCAATTAGAGCTTCGGCATAGACTAGCTTCTTCCTGGCAATAGTGTTTGCATCATAACATATCACCTTGCCCTAGCCAGTCAATACCAATTAGAGGCTGGAGAACAGAGGGAATATGAGAAAAGTGGGCCCATACAGGGATTGAAAGCACCTGCTCCTTTGCACGATCCACAGAAGGGCTCCAAGTAGTAATAATAAAAGGCTTCCCATCAATAAGAATGGGGTCAGCCTCAAGAATTCGCTGTCTTTCATCGCTACGCGAAAACTTAAAAAAGAACATTTTGTTATCAAAGTGGACACTCAGACCACCTCTAGGCTTCCACACAGAGCTGCACCTCGCCTTAACAAGTTGAAAAGGAGGATTGGTGTCAAGAAAAAAACCCACCAAGTGGTCTTTCCAGAAATCCACACCAGCGTCAATAACAACCGAAGGGGGGATCATCACACCCTCAGACTCCACTTTATCAAAGAGGCGAGGAGTATACATACTAGCATTATTAGGTAGCTTGGAGAAAAAGGAAGTCCACTTCGGGATAGGCCGAGATGGAGGAGCATCGGTCAGTATAGCATTGGATACTGTAGATTGAATTTTTTTGTCTGAAGCATTACCACAAACACCTGGAGCGCAACCAACCGGAACCCCAACAGAAGCATTGGAGAGACCGCGAGCATCAGACAGGCTAACACAATGAACTGTGTCCTCATCATTACCAGATGGTAATGCACTGCCAGACCACACTACACAATTATCCAACCCAATCTCAGAAACTGACCAAGCAGACTTACCACAATTTAAGAGCATGGGCGAAATAGGAGAAGGAACAAGCGGGCAGACAGGGCCAAGATGGCGAGATGGAGGCACCGAAAAGTCTAATACATCCAATAGATTAGCAATCGGGTTATCTCCGGAAGAAACAACAGAGGCGCACCTGTCACGAGAAGCGGCAGCAGATTCCAGAGTGATAGCTGAGGCAGAATAGCGAGCAGAGGAACTGGCAAATGATCGGTTAGAGCATGTCAGAGATGTATCACAATCCATATCGGAATTAAGGGCAGGAGCCAGAATCGATTGCGGAGGCCAGGCCTTCTTCTTCTTCGGCATATGAAGACAGTATGGGGCGAAAGCGACAAGAGGTGGATAGAAGATAAGGGGCGGAGAAGATAGTGAAGTGTCAGAATGAACGCAGGCGAACTAAAGAAGAAGGAGGAGCGGCCATTCTCCGAATTGAATTTTAATGGTTATGAATTTTAATGGTTAGAAGATAAGGGGCGGAGAAGATAGTGAAGTGTCAGATAGTGAGGTGTTTAATTTCACTTGTGATAAATCCATTAATTATAATTTAAATTCCAATAAATTGATTTAATTTGATTTCAATCTTTTTATTCAACCAATCATTACTTTATGGATATAGTTAACATTGGTTTACATCTTATTGCATTAATATTAAACAATTATCATCTTAATCCATATTAACGTAATATTTAATTACACTTATTGCAATTTCTTTCCAATTGATTTTCAATGAATTAAATAGTGAATTTATAATTAAACCATTGTTATAACTTACCAATTCAAACACATTTCTATGTTTATTGTTAACAAACAAAACAAATGAATTCACATACTAATTTATTATTCTATATTAACCAATTCCAATTTACTACGTGCAATTTTACCATTTAAATACAACATTTGATTTATTTATTCATTTACAATTTATAACCAAATTTTTATATTTACAAGCATTTCAATTAATTGCAATTGCATTAAAGTATTCGTCAAACCTCAAATTAACATTATTTTATTGCATTCTAGTTATTTTCTTATTATTAAATCTTAGATTTTTATTTTTTTCACAACATTAAATTCCAAAACTTATTTAATTAATAAATTTAATTAACGAAAATTACGGGTCGTTACAAAATTCAAATAAAAATCAATAATACTTAAGGTGGTGTTTGCCTCTAGATCCTTGCAAAATCCAAAGGTTAATTCAATCGAATTAGAGTTTTATTCTTCATTCAAGGTGCAAATCTTAGGCTTTATCTTTAGGTAATTCTAATTTTGTTTTATTAAATATTCACTATGTTAATGAAGTTTAAATCATATATATGCTACATCTAATCTTATTATTTGTTCATTATATTGACCCAAAATTTAGATATGATATATGTTAATTGATTGTATGTTCATCATGATAATATAATTAGATCCTACATTTGCTATGACTTTTTCATTATATGCACATATTATATATATATAGTTTAGATCTAACTCATTTTATAATGAATTTATATATGCGTATTTGTCTAATCTAATTTTTTCATTGTTTTAGAAATTATTATTTAATGTAAAAAAGCAAACAAACAAACAATTTTGGATTGGAAACTAATTTTAATTAATTGATGTATTTTGTACCTCATTATATGCATAAATATAAATTAACTATGTATGCAAATTATTTAAAACTACTTTGGATTGAACACATTTTTCACATATTTGTTGTTTTGAATATAATTTTTGGTTGTTATTGACATTTGTAATTAGAAAAGGAAAAAACATAAGTGAACTTTTATGCAAAACATTATAAACCTTTTGAATCTCTCTTAAGTCAAAGTAGATTTCAATTTTTTATTTTAATGTTAAAACAGATTACAAAGTTTGTGGTTATTCATTTATACATTATGCATATATATATATATATGCATATACTTTAATTTTAAAACATAGTTTGTGGTTATTCATATATGCATAGATATACATGTTTGAGTGTTCAAATTGTTTTGTAATAGCATTAAATATAAATAAATGAAAGGAGATAACTCCTCCATCTTTTCCTCTCCTTGTTAATTGCTTACTTTAACATAATTGCTTGTTATTTGAATATATGCAAACTTCTGATTAGGTAAAATAACTTTATAACATATTATGTATAGGTAAATATAAGTAATATATATATATATTGTTATTTTATATAATTTCAAAATTAATATGGATAATAAAGGCATATATAAAAGGCGAATGTGTCCAATGCGGTGTCAATCCCAATATCTATATACGTATACATTAACTATGTACACTACTTATATATTGCACTTACACTATACACACATGAATGTATTTGATATATTCATTATTATATATTTAAATTCAAATTCAAATTAAAACTTCCCTTCAATAATTTATATCGAATAAGGTTTTATTTAAAACCTCATTAGATTGGATCTAATAATCTTTTGAACTTCATAAGTCCAATAGATCCAAAATAGGAATTTTTTTTGAAACTTACCCTTTAACTCCCTTGGTTGGCTATGTTCCAACATAAGGCTGGAGAGAAACTTCTTGCATAGTGACAATCAGTTACTTGTTGTCGTAGCTTGCTGAGAACAAAGCTAAAAATGCTAAGGCTAGTGTATGAAAGAACAGGGCGAGACATAGTGACAAGATGGGCTACTTCAGACCGTTCATAGGCAGGTATAGTGAGTCGGGTCGTAGATAGGTCGCTTTAAGCTAGGTCAAGTCATATGAGATGACCATGTCAAACCGTGCTTGGCCGGGCTAAGTCCAGCCGGCTTATTTGTGACTTGCTTATTGGATTTGCTGAGATGAAACCAGGCCGAACATGGGTCGAGTTGAATAAAGCTGGGCTGAGTGCCAACTGACCTGGATTTAGGGCCGACCTTGATGTCTTGGCCAGCTAATCGTACTTGAGAGAAATTTTAGCAACATTTTGCTTCCAAGCCCATATCTTCGGGTAGGGGCGGGCTTGTCAAATCATAAAGATCCTACTAATCGGCTCTTCTTATTTGCATTTAATATATGCCACATGTGGCGACATGCCATTGACTTAGATGGTTCACTTTTTCCAGATGTTGCCGAGGAGCTCACATTTGCAACGTGTATGATTTGACAATAGCATTGATTATACCTAGACAGTTGAGATTTGGTATCCTTTCAAATCCAATGGCTGCGATCAAGGGGGCGGGTTTATAAATACCCCAATCCCCTTATAGTACTTTCTTTGGAGCTCTCCTTTTTTTCCAATCAATAGTAGGCTCATGTTATGGAACAGGGATGTCAACCAGCTGTAGTGGGTCAAATGGTTTCCACTATGGCGTCGACACTACCTCAATAAGCTTCTAATAATTAACTTGTTGCCACTCTCCCTGCCCCTCACCCTTGATAGGGTCATCATATCCCCGGTTCTCATCCTTGATCGGCCAGGCCAAAGGGACTTGGGTCGGGATTACCATAACTATCAACTGTCGACATGTCACCCAGGAGAACCCTCGAGCCACTTAGCGCTCCAGTTCTTTTTGGTGCCACCTACCACTCAATACTACTAGTGTGTCATCTAAGAGGACCCTCGAATCACTCGGTACTCTGGTTCATGCTGGGACTGCCCGACACTCAATATTGTCATCGTGTCACCTAGGAGAACTCTCGAGCCACTTAAAGCTCTGATTCGTGTTGGGATCGCATACTACAACACAAATAAGCTTGGCCACCACATGCTCTCCTTTGTGTTTAGCTACGACTTGGCTTCTTAGTCAACCACGCTCGGCCTATCATCAAGATAATTCTACATAAAATCAATTTACATGATTCACATGAACGGGCCGCAATCACAGCCCATCTCATTATCATACACTACTATTTTATCTATCTTGTGAAAATGTAAAGTGCAAATAACATAGTGTCTATTTCGATTGCTCAAATTAAGCTACCCAACTATTCAAGCATAGATAAGCAAGAAAAGATAGGCATCCTTAAAAAAATTTCGAAAGGCAATGCGTCTATTCATTTAAACCAAAAATGTAAGGGGACAAAGCCAACCCTACCGAGCTTACAAAAAAGATTAAAGAAAAGTATACAAGGTATTTACGAAGATGGCCCGTTAGCCGACCGAGCCAAGGAGTCAATCTTCTCCTTTATTATAATGGATGGCACAACCACCCCAACTACTTCCATCTCGGCATCCACCTTAGCCTGGATTGTAGCGAGGGCCTCTGCATTGAAGTTGCTGATGGAGATTGGCATGTGGTAGGTTTCCTTAAGCAGACATAACAACCCTTAACTTTACGTAATTAAATAATTAAATTAAAATGATAAATCATAATTTTAAATAAAGAGTAAAATAATAAATGTTTACATGAGTTGGAATTATATTTTGGTACCTATTTCATTGCATTCAAAATGCCATTTACAGTCAGAAAATATATATAACTCGTTGAATTTGGTTAAACAGACTAAAAATTAAAAGAAGTCAAACCCAGTGGCATTTCGTAATGCTTCATTGTGAAATTTCAGCCTAGATATTATTGTTTCAGCCTATAAATTGACCTTTAACCCTATATCTTTTGCTTTAAATTTTTACCTCCATTTATAAACCCTAATCCCTGAACCAATTCTAATCCTCCAAATCAAATCTAAATTGAATAAGTTAATATATTAAATTGGTCATCATGAAGAGAGCTACACAAATAAATCGAAGCCATCATGAGAATTGGAGTTTTAAAGATGAGGAATTTTTGGACAATGAAGAAGAAGAAGGATCTACACCAAATCGAGGAAGATGCATGGCTAATCGGTGAGTGATATTCATCCTACTTTGGTATATATTGGTAAGATATAACGACTCATCCCTTATGGTCATAAATCAAATTATAACTAATGTAATTGAAAACTAAAAAGTGGGTTTTTTTATAAGCACGATTAGGGTGCAGTATGCCATGACTAGATGGTTAAAAAAGTCAATTTTTATAAATTGTAATTAGTCGAAGTTAATCACTCTCTAATTAAAAGGTACGAGATGCAAATTTGTCCCAAATTGGACATATTAAATATAAAATTATAGTTCTCGATAACACAAATCCATTGGTGGTGGTCATTAATTGGATGTATGAATTAATCATCAAACACGTCGTAAGTTTCGACATGGACAGTTCGTTTCGATCCAACGATGAAACAACGACGATATAACGATCAAGGAGCATGGATGTGAAAAGGAAGTCGAGTAGATAGTCATAGTGGAGGTCTGATTGACCACTTGATGTCAAAGTTGGAATTTTTCTAGCCTTGAAATTGGCAGTGGCGGTTGAATTGTAGGCCGTTAGAATTGGCTACATTGGTAGCATTTGACATGACATGGCGAGAATTGGCTGTTGGTGCAATTGGGGTGGTAGGCTATGTAATAATGGTGGTGATGAAATGAAGTCTTCAGCGGATCACTGAGGGAACATAGTCATGAATTGTGGGATACTTTTGATTTTCGAAAGGACGCAAACATAAATAGTAATTAATTAAATATAAAATTGTATACAGTAATTAAATGATGCCATATACTTCAAATGCTTATACTCTCACATACGAGCTTCATTTCACACATGGTTCATAGCATCACGAATGTGGCGATACGAGGGATGGTTTAGTATGTTGTTTGTTGTGTTTTGAGATATTTTATAAAGGTGTCTTAGTTGAGTAGGTTCGTTATGTATTGTTCGATTGGCGATTACGAGGATAGGTATTACGTTACATTTTAAGAGGAAATGAGTTCTTCGGTGTAACCAATGACGTTTGAGGATAGCAATTGCAAGGATAGGTATTAAGGCATATTTTTTTAGAGAAGATGAGTTCTTCGATGTAACCAGTGACGTTTAATGATGGCAATTTCGATAGTGTGGACATTACGGTACATTTTTCAGAGAAAATGAATTCTTCCATGTAACCAGTAACGTCTAATGACAATGTTGCGGTGCACTTTTCATAGGAGCCTAGTTATTATACTAATGACCGTCTTATAGTGCATTTTTCAGAGAAGCTGAGTTCTTGGTGCATGATTTGATGATGACAGGTACGACACACTTTTAGAGGAAACGAGTTCTTTGGTGTGACTGATGACGTTTAATAATGGAAATTTCGATAGTGTAGCAATTACAGTACACATTTAAAAGGAAATGAGTTCTTCAATGTAACTGATGATGTCTAGCAATTGCAGGTTGAGAGATGTAGTTCTTCAGTAGAGAGTCACATACGATTTGATGATACAATACATTTAGTTCTTTAGTAGAGAGTCACATACGATTTGATGATACAATACATTTAGAGCAGCTGAGCCCTCAGTGTATGATTCAGTGATAGTAGGCTGAGACATTTGGTTCCTCGGTAGCGAGTCACATAGGTTTTCGGCATACCGGTTGGGACTTTAGGCCCAATCGTGTGCATATAATTAAGCATGGGATAAATATTATTAGGATCTTCACATATGAGGCCACTGTAGTATTATATTCTTTAGCTGACTTGTTGGGTACAAGTGACACGAATTAAGATATAATTCGAAGCATAAGTGTCGTTTTACTAGCTTATTAGCATTATATATTTATATGATGTTTTACCCTCCAAACGTATGTCTGATCCCCTTTATCATTTTCTTCTTTTTTGTTATATTCTTATAAGTCGGTAGAGATACCGGTAATAACTTGGAGGCATAATTGTACGATGGAGATGTACATTTCTTTATCTATCAACTATCTACTATTTATTTTATATTAATTATTCCCAGATTTTAGACTATTTTTTATTAACGGTACAAAAGATGTTGTAGTTATAGCTTATTTGATTTTACATTGTTTTATTTGTATAATAATGTGTTATTGATTATTATATTTTAATCCTTTCGCTGTGAGTTTCGGTAAGTGTAGAATAATGTAGATAGCTCCATGATCTGTTTTATATTTTACCTCAAAATTATTTGCTGTCGGCAAGGTCCATGATTCCAAATTTTTTTATGCATGAATCGGGGTGTCGTAAATGGAGGGTTGTTTCATTTGGTATTAGAGCTTAGGTTAGGCGATTCCTACTATGAGCGAGCATATTTGTAATTTTTATTATATATATAATTTTTACACCACACCCCATATTTTGACTCATAGAGGTAGTTGTTGGCTTACCCCTTATATAAGTAAACAACTATAAGTTAAATAAATATTGAGATTCAAATAGTTTGGGGAGGAAAATAAATCCATCATATTTGTTGTAATTACTCCATAGAGAATTTCTAAAAGATGGTTTACATACCAAGTATCAATAGAGTAATTTATGAGACTAGGGATGCATAAGAAGAAGGGCAGTAACTTAAGTCTATAAAACATAGTGTGATGTTAAAGACGCGTAATGATAACACTTAAACATTTTTTAGATTTTATGACCAAGCTAGGTTTATGTAAGTTATGATCTACTCCAATAAGTATTTAAATAAACAGGAAAATAGGCACAAGGACAAACTTACAAAAAAAAATTTAGGCTGAAGAACAACAAGTTTGTTTTTTAGGCTGAAGGACAATGCTAGTTATAACTAGCATTTTGTATTGTGTAAAATTGAATATAATGCTAGATATAACTAGCATTTTGTATAGTGTAAAAGTTGAATATAATGCTACTTATAACTAGCATTTGTCCTTCAATCTAAAAATGAAACTTGGCTTCCTTCAGCCTAATTTTTTTTCAAAGTTTGTCCTTTTCTCTAATTCCCTCTTAAATGAAATGGTTTCCCTAGAAAGTTAGAAACAATAGTGCTTGAGATTTTAAGGAAAAATATAGAAGTTGAAGTTTGTTTAATGTATTAAAGTAATAACTCCTTGACTAAGCTTCAACATAAGAAAATTTAATAAGGAGTTATATTCCAAAGGTATTATATAGATTTTATTTTTGAAAACAAATTGTGTAAGGCGCATTATTGCCCTTGTATTTTCTATGTACTTTTCTTTTGATAAACAATTTTTTTAAAGTATATTGACAAGTAAAAGCACATATTTTGAATGCCTTTTATGTATAAATATTTTTGTCACACTTTGAATATTTTTAAAATATTACACTTCCTTTTATACTTGTGAAATTTTCTGATTTATAAAGGTAACAATTAAAATGATATGGTTTACATGGTTAATTTTTTAAGTCAATTTGAATAATTTTGGATAGAACCCGAATTGAGAAAAAAGAGGATTTAAAATTATTATTTTAAACTTATAGAATTTTCATTTTTGATGTATATGTAATTATGAATGGAAATGGAAGAATTTATGATATAAATTCTTAGAAAGATGCATTAGTAAATAATTTAACATTTTGGAAATTATTTTCAAATTGGATACAAATATAGTTAGTGGCCAAAAAAGAATTTTAAAAATATATTTTGATGTATAAGCATGATGTATTATTTAAAGGTGTTGGATATTACCTAATTATAAGATAAAATGATTTATACTTATGTGTGTGTGTGTGTGTTTGTGTATGATAAAGTGGTCATAAATAATGATGTAAAAAATAAAGTATGTGTATTTCAAAAAATAAATGAAGCATTTCAAATTATATTATATTTTGAGTAATTAATATTGGACTGGAAAAACTATAAAGAATTAGGTTCTAGAAGTTAAATGTTTTTAGTTAATGGTACTAAAATGAAATTAGCTTTGAAAATTGAAGTATGATAATTATTTATTTGAAGACATATAAAAAGATATGAAGTGAATAAATTGCAATAAATTTGAGTTATGATTTCTTATGAAATGATTTAATATGAAACATCTAAAGTAAAAAAAATTGAATTTTTTTGTATAGAATTTTAAGAATTAATTTAGAAAAAAACATATGATGATCGAAATTAAACATTGGTTGAAGTTTATAAAGAATTTATGTTTTTCAAATCTTACTACTTTTGTGAAGAATAAGATGTGAGATCAACGATTTTGATTTAGAACAAAATTAGAAAGTTATTTATATTTTCAATTGAATTTTGATTGGAACTAGAAAAGAATTGCAGAGCATATAAAGTTTGAATTGCTTATGGCGAACTAGCTGAGATAGTCAATATGCCAATGTGCTAAGGACTTACTAGAAATGAACGTTATGGATATGAGATTTAGGTATTTATACTTAAGATTAATGTGGGTATTATATATAAATTTTGGAAAAATTCTGAAATAATAATGAAAAATCAATTTTGAATTAGGAATTTACTATTATTTATAAAGTAAGGAGGAATTTAAAATAAATAGTAATATGATTTTCCATGACTGTTTAAATTTTAAGTAAACAACAACATGATTGTTTTATAGAGTTTATGAAAAAAATTATTATTACTGTTTAGGTAATAAAAATAAGATGTATTATGAGAATAATAATAATAATAAAGAAATACTTCCCATGAATACTTTTAGGATAAATTATTATTATTATTAGATAATAGTAAAAAGGATTTTTAGGATTTAATGCAAAAAGTTATTATTTTTGAATTATATGGTAATAAAGTGGTTATGGAAATAAAAAGCCGATTTAAATAAATATTATATATTTAATGTAAAGTAATAATATGGTTGTTTTGAAGGAAATTTGATGAAAATTATTATTGTTGGATTAAATAACGATGTTCTAGATATGTAAAGTAATATGTTGAAAATAAAGAATTTTTGAAGTATATTATCAATTTGAAAAAAATAATTATTTATTTTGGAAAAATAGAGCAAAATAGTATTTAAAATAATACTAAGACAATTTAGAGTTAAGAGGAAATAAGAAGTTTAAATTTATTATTTTGAATTGTTGAGACATATGTGATTAGGCGTTGTCTGAAATTAACATATATGTTTACATTAAGGGTTAGGATACACTTACATAAGACATAGAGAAGGATGAGAGCGAAGTTGAGTGAAAAGTTTCCTAAAAGGTTTAATAATAGACGATTGGTTGTATGAGACAGTCGTCGATAGAGGATAATTGTACTTATCTATATAAATTAGTTTTGGAATACGATGATGTACATAATGCTACTCTAGCTATATGTTGGTTTATAGAACTTCACAAGCATGTGGAGTTAATGTTCTTTAAAAGTATCCAGTGTTTGTGATTTCAAGACATGAACTAAATGTCTTGACTTGCACATGCTAAGGTACGAAGGCGGTTTTAAGGAAGGCAAGATTTAAAGATTTGGAAGAAATTTGACTAAGAGGTAAGATTAGTTCTTTTTAGTCGTCACTTGGATTGAAAGAAATATCTTATGAAGTCAATTTATGAAATAATGACCTTTTATGCAAATCTATTTTCAATGACCGATACTCATAAAAATATGTGGAAAATACACAAACTAGTTTTTGGGTTCGTTATAGTAATACCGTGTTCATCGAAAATAAGGCTTCATCCATTTGTGACTTCTTTAGTGATTATGGGGTTCGCCTAAGTATCCTAACTATTAGTCCACTTAGAGAGGGAACACCGTCTGTTATCATATTATCATGCCTATGGACGTAAAGGAGTTTAGTATGATAAGTCAAAGGATAAGAAGGGGGTTTTCTACTGGTCAAGGATGAAGAAGCAAGTGGCAGAGTATATTGCAAGGTATTTGTCGATGGATATATGCCAGTAGTGAAGTCCTTTTGAATTAAAGTTATACTTGGATATTATATGATCAGAGATGCCTCATTGGATGTTAAAGTGATACACAAAGGAATGAAAACTACATAGGATAGGTTTGCATAGAGAGTTCGCAGTGGGTGGCACAATATAGGTGAAGGACTCACTGTTGAGATATGTTATGTGAGAATGCTAGCGCCATTAGTTATTGGAACGCTCCTAATTATATATGGAATCGAGAAGTCAAAACATTTGAGTAGTCTTCTTGAAAAGTTGGCTGGTGTTCACAAGCATTATGTTTAGCCCATCTGCGAACATACGTTGATGATTTAATGGTTATGGTAGGGCCTAGTCAGCTTATGAGATGAATATGGAGACGTAGTCTAGAATACTCTATAGGTGTATTCGCATCTTAAAGCTTGATGTGATACGACATAAGACTGAAGAAATGAAATTGGTTCAAGTATACCAGGGAAAAGTCTTGGATGGGAGTATGTGGGAACTCAAGGAGAAAATCCAAATTTCCCATCACGAGCTTTGTTCTAATAAGTTCCTATTTTGGTTAGTTTGTAGGTTAGTTGTCTTATTAGATCATTGTTTGTTTGCATGGATGCTTTAGCTAGCTAGTTGACATAGGCATGGATGTATGGATGCTAAGATTGGTTGTATGCATGTTCTTGATGTGTTTTGTTGTTATGGTTTCCTTGTTTGAGTTATACTAGTTTAGTTTACACCGTGTTGGCTTGTATGTATATACGTTTCGACCTAGGATAGATACCTATATATAGGTGTCCTAATTTTTGCTAGATGATTGTATATATGTACATTTACTTTTTGTTTATATATGTTTGTTTATTGGTTGTTTATGGATGTGGTTATTTACTTGCTTTTCGATATGATTATTACATATGGATGAATTAATGCGCATGCGCATATAGAATTATATATATGCATATATTAGGATGTTTGCATACATTCTTGGTTATCACTATATATTGCATTCGTATAGGAGGCTGACTTAGTTGCAGTTTCACTCATCTCACATCATATCATTATATTTTTATCTATCATACGTAATATATACTCTTGGTTCTGTTTTTACTTGTGTTGTATGATGGATGCTAAATGAATGTAGCTATGTTTTCTTTGTATGTTTGTACGATGTAAAGGGAGTTACATTTTCTGTATCACGGAATTTCGGGGACAATTCTTTTAAGAGTGGAGAATGTAACCCCTCATAATTTTACAAATTTAAATGGGAATTTTTTTACATAAAGAGCAAAATAGTAAACTTTTACAAGATTTGGAATTTGGCTTTGGGACCTATTACATTGTATTTAGAATGCTGTTTATGGTCATACAATATATATAACTTGCAGAATTTGGTTAAACAGGCTAGAAATTAGAAGAAATCAAATCCAATGGCATTTTCGTAATAGATTAATTACAAAATTTCTGCCTATGTATTACCATTTTGAGCCTATAAATAGATCCTTAAATCTATTTCTTTTGATTTAAAATTTTAGCCTCCACTTATAAAACCCTAATTCCTAAATCAGTTCTAAATCCTCCAAATTAAATCGAAATTAAATAACTTAATATATTAAATCGGTCATCGTGGAGAGAGCTATATAAATAAATTGAAGCCATCGCGAGAATTGGAGTTTTGAGGATGAAGAATTTTCGAACAATGAAGAAGAAGGAGGTTATACATCAAATGAGGGAAGGTGCACGGCTAATCGGCGAGTGAGATTCATGCTATTTGGATATATATTAGTATGATATAGTAATTCATCCCTTATGCTTGTAAATCATATTATAAAGTAATTGAAAATTGAAAAGTGATTTTTTTATAAACATGATTAGTGTGTACTATGGCATAGCTAGATGATTAAAAAAGTAAATTTTATTAATTGTATTTAGTTGAAGTTAATCACTCTTTAGTTAAAAGCGCAAAATATAAAATTATTTCGAATTATACATTTTATATTCCAAAATTGTAGTTCTTGATGACGTTTATCCACTGGTGTTGTTCGTTCGTCAATTGAATGTAAGAACTGATTAGAAAAAACATCGGAAGTTTTAACAAACACGGACCATATGTTTTTACCCAATGGTGAAACGTTAATGAAAGGACAACTGAGAAGCATTGACTTGATTAGGAGGTCGAGTAGATGGTCACTGTAGGGCTGATCAGACAGTTGACATCAAAGTTGGTGCAGATCTAGCTTGGAAATCGGTGGTGGTAGTTGAACTTAAGGTCGTCGGAGTTGGGTACATTGGTGATGTCTAACATAGCTTAGCGTGCACTGGTTCTTTGTGCAATCGGATCGAGGAAGCAGGCTATGTTGCAACGCTGGTGACGAAATGAAGTCGGCGATGAATTACTCGAGGAACCTGGTCATGAATTTTGGGCTACTATAGATATGCGGAAGGATACAAAAAAATTATATAATTAATTAATTGAATATAAAACTGTGTACAAATTAATTAAATAATAATATATACTTCAAACGCTTATGACTCTCGCATACGACCACTGTTTCACACGCTGCGCGCAACATCGCAATCGTGACGAGATGAGGAACACTTTGGTATGTTGTTTTCTATGTTTTGAGATATTTTATAAAGGCATATTAGTTGGATAGGTTTGTTATGCGTTGATCGATTAGCGATTACGAGGTTAGGCGTTCCGATACATTTTTCAGAGGAAATGAGTTCTTCGGTGTAATCGGTGACGTCTAACGATGGCGATTTTGATAGTGTGGGCATTACGTTACATTTTGCAGAGGAAATGAGTTCTTCGGTGTAACCACTGATGTCCAACGATAGCATTACAAAGCATTTTTCAATAGAGCCGAGTTCTCCGTGGGTGTTTTGATGATGACGGGTATGATACACTTTTCAAAGAAAATGAGTTCTTCGATATGACTGGTGACGTCCAATAACGACAATTTCGAATGTGCAGGCATTATGGTAGACTTTTCAGATGAAATAAGTTCTTCGATGTGACCAATGACATCTAGCGATATCGAGTTAAGACATATAATTCTTCCATAACGAGTCACATATGATTTAACGATACGATACGTTTAGTGAAACCGAGTCCTGGTTGTATGATTTGGCAATAATGGGCTGAGATATATGGTTCCTCGGTAATGAGTCATATAGGTTTTTGGCATGCAATTTGGGAATTCAGGCCCAATCATGCGTATATATATAACCATAAGATCGATATTAGTGAGACCTTAACATATGATGTCAATATTATATTATATTGTGTTTAGCCGACTTGTTGGTTATGGGTGACAGAGATTAAGGTATGGTTTTCAAGCATAAGTGCCATTTTACCAGCTTACTTGTATTATACACGTATATGATATATTTCATCACCAGACATATGTCTGATCCCCTCTATCATTTTCTTCTGTTATACTCTGATAGGTCGATAAAGAGGATTGGTGGTGACTTGGAGGTGTGATGGTATGACGGAGACATACATTTCTTTATCTATCGGCTACCTACTATTTATTTTATATTAACTATTCCCAAACATTAGACTATTTTTCATTAACAATACAAAAGATATTGTAGTTGGAGCTTATTTGATATTACATTGTTTTATTTTTCTAGGACTATATTATTGAATATTATATTTTATTCCTTCTGTTGTAAGTTCCTAAAATATGGAATATTATAGATAGCTCTATGATTATTTTTATATTTTACCTCAAAACTCTTCCCTATCTGCGAGGTCCGCGATATCAACACCTTTATATATGTGAATCAAGGTGTCGTATATGGCGGGTTATTTCAACAGGGCTTTTACCATGTTCTTCTGCGGATTTCTCTATATGTTCTCCTCTACCGCCCGAGCAGCCTCCATATTGGCAAACAACAAACACTTAGTTGTGTGTTGAACCAGGTCGTTCCATAGTGCTTTTACCTCCTTCTCGGCCTTCCCCGACTTTTCCTTGAGATAATCAACCGCCTTCTCTACCCTGTCCCTTGCCTTGGCCGCCTCCTTGGTCACCGCAGAGCCTCCTCCGCCTCTTTCTGAGCTTGTGCTCCTTCTAGCAACCAAATGTTGACTAAAAAAATTAGCAAACCTCAGAATCAGACTAAATCTTTCGTATTAGCAAAGGTTACTCACTAGTACTAGGCTTAAAATGTAAAATGAGAAGTAAAGTAAGAAAATAATGTAAATGACACAAGATGCAGAGTGGTTAGGTAAAGGCTTGCCTACGTCCACTATAAAGATCTCTTACTATGTTTATCTCTTACAATTACATGGAATTACAAGATAACAATAAGAAATTTAGCACTTAAACTTACAATGATACCAAACTTAAGATCTTGCGAGGAGTTTCTTACTATAGATGAGAAATATGAGCATAATATCAACACCTTTGATGTTGTATGGTAAGGAGTATTTATAGCAGCTGATATGGATAGTGGATGACTGCAATTGCATTGTAAATGGCCAAGAATCACTCCTGGATGTTTATCCGATCTCTTGGATGGATGGAAGACAGTTAGAATGGTAGTTGGAATATGCGGTCGAGAAGCAAGCCTGTTGTAATTCCATATGGAGCGCGACAAAGACAACACGTTATAGGAGCTGGTATGCTTTTGGCAGACAAGCTGCAGTAGTAGGCATACTTAATCATACTAGACTACACTATTCGGCATCTAGCACCCTTCTCCAGGCAGCAAGGTTGTAGAGAAGTTTCTTGCATAGTGACGGTTGGTTATTTTTTTTTATCAAAACTTGCTGAGAACGATGTTGAATATGCTAAGGCTGGAGCATGAAGGAATATGCCAAGACATAGTGACGAGACGGGCTGCTTTGGACCAGTCGTAGGACAACTGAGAGAGTCAGGATATAGATGGGTCGCTTTGAGCCAGGTCAAGTCATATGAGATGGCCATATCGAACCATGCTGGGCTGAGCTAGGCATATGAGTCTAGGTCGGCCTATTTGTGACTTGCTTTTTTGGATTTGCTAAGATAGAACTAGGTTGAACGTGGGCTGGCCTGAACCGAGCTGGGCTGAGTGCTAGCTAACCTGGATTTGAGTCAAACCTTGATGTACTGGCCGGCTAATCATACTTACGAGAAATTAGAGCAACACCAAATTACAAGAAGCTATCTGTAATATCCCGGAAATTTGGGGCAATATCAATTTAATAACCTGTTTAAATAATTAAATTGATTTGATAATCTTTGATAACAAATTTGAATTGGTTTAATAATCTAATTAAATGGATATTTAATTAGTGAATTTATCTTTTAGAAATTAATAAAATGATTTCTATTTATAATATATTTATATGTGTGCATATATATATTGTAAATAGATTGGCTTTGGTTTGAAATTTAATAAATGAATAAAGTCTTGTTTTTAAATAAATAGATTTTAATGTAAATATAATTGTTATTTAAAATGGAATGTGTTGTTTTAATCTAACTTTAAATTGGATTTTTAAATATAATTTGAAATTGAATGTAAATTAATTTTGAAATTCAAAAGAGGTAATATTTAAATAGTTTTGCATTTTAAAATATATGTATAAGCTTTTATCTATAAGTATAATTGGTTTATTTTCTTATATATATATATATATAAATTTAAATAAGTAATAAGTGTTTAATAAATAAAGGAAAAGGTTTTTACATTTAAAACAAATATTAATAAATAAAAGGGACATGTGTAAATTCCTAAGGCATACATATAATATGTGTTCTAAGATTAAGATATGAGAAGGACAAGTGTCAAATTAAATTTAGTTTTTCTTTTGTTTTTATTTTTAAAGTATTTCAGCTTATATAAACATTTCCTTCTTCCCTTCCATTCTTTTCTTATTCTTTTTCTAAATCTAAGCTAAGTGCAAATCTGAGAATCCACAAACAATTCAGTAATCATCTTCAAAACCAATAGTTCATTTTCAAATCAAAATGAAAACCCTGTAAATCACTTCCCTGTAATACATTTTTCAAGTTCAAAGCAAATCTCTGTAACCAAGTTTGCAAGGTTTTTCATCAATCTGTAAAACAACTCCTCAAATCCAGAAATCCATCTGAAATCCCTGTAACATTTTCAAAATATGTTCTAAAGCAAACCCCTGTAACTCATTTTCCAAAATCTGAAATGCATGTAAACATCTTCTTCAAAAGCCTGCAACTAAAATCTTCAAATCTGTAACCCATTTTCCAAATCAAGTCTTTAGCCTGCAATTCATGCTCATCATCTAAAACCTGGAATCAAAGCCTGTTTTTCTTTTCAAGTCAAAAGCAAGTACAACTGATCTAAGCAACACACATCACAAACAAGTTTCATAGCATGCATGCAAGTTTCTAAAGCTAATAATTCAAGTTTTAAAAGATTCAAAAGCCTGCAATTTCTTATTCAAATCTGGAAGCTCTGTTCTTCATCATTCAAATCTGGTGAGTAACAATATTTTTAAAATTTAATGATGAAATCTGGTTGCATGCTTATCTCTGGAAATAAGTTTTGTCTGTGAGTATATTTTCTTTAGAAAATCTCTGTGCATGTATGTAGATAAATAGGTTGGTGTGCATGTCTGTTATTTGCCCTGTTCTTCATTTTAAAATTAGTGAGTAACATTCATTTTGAAATTTAACTACATAGGTATTTGTTTGCATGTGGAATTCTGGAATAAAATGAGTGTTGAATGGATGTGTGTGATTGAATTTTTATGTATATATATGGATGTATAGATGCATGTTTAATATTGTACCTGTTCTTACCTGTTTTACTGTTAGAAGTTAGAATCATGTTCAAAATTAAATTCCTTTTGATATAATCTCTGTTAAACTTTGGATTCAAACAACATTCGATTGTTTAATCATGACTTTAAGCTTAAACTCTATTCAAATGAATTAAAACTGGAATCTGCTCTGGAAAATAGAGAAGAACAGGAAAGCTTAAGTTTTGTTAAAAATTCAAACTTCTAAATTCACTAATTCAGGCATGTAAACTGAATCATCAACTAAAATCATGAATTTTAAAAGAGAAATCATAATTTTTAGATAAGGATTGAATGAGAAATGTCAGGTTGATCAGGAATTGGGTTTTTAGTTGTCTCTGGTGATCTATGGGTTCGGGGACGTCGTGGTTCTCAATGGAGATGCAAGAATGATCAGAGAATCTGAGAAAATTAGTAGAAGTGATGTTAGAGCACTGTGGCGATGGAAATTGATCGAGAATGTCTGTAAACCTAGTTTTGGAAATGCTGGAGTGTTTGATTTTTCGCGAGGGCTTTGAGTGATCGAGTGCCATGATATTCAAAAACGCCGTAGCTTGGATGTTGAAGAAGGGTTGGACGAAGTTTCGAAGTCTCTGATGGTCGGAGGTGTGAGATCGAAGTGATTTCAGGTTCTAGAAGAAATGGGTTCAGTTGGTTCCAGATTTGGGAATAACACTCGAATTCGAATTTTTGAGATGAACGATGATCTGGGAATCGGAATCGTGAATGGCAGTCGTGGTCGAGATGCTGGCGTTGGTAGCAATGATCGGAGGCGATCGACTCGCCTGTGCACGTGCACATGTACGTTTCGTACAACTGGAAGAATTTGAAGTTTGGGAAGATGAAGTCTCTGTTCGACTCGAAGAATTGCGTGAGTGACTCGGGGAAATAAGGTTTTGACTCGGGGAAATTTTTGTTGGTCCCGGGTAATTGAGTGGTTACAGGTTTCAAAGCCTGTTTGTTTTTAAACTTTTAAAATTGATTTAAAATTTGAAAACAGAGATTTAAACAAAGTTTAAAATAAAATCTTTAGGTGTGGATTCACATTTAAACTTGAATTCCAGTTGTGAAATAAATAAGTTTTTATTAAAATGTTTAAATATCTTTAAATGTTTAAAGAATAAATTAAAAAGGTTTGAATAAATGAATTTGTTCAAAAATCTTAAATTTCTTTATAAATGTTAAGTGTTTCTTAACATTTGGATTTAAAAAGATTTTGTAAATTGGATTTAAATTTTGTTAAAGCTAAATTGTAATTTATTTAAAATCTTTAATTTGAAATGAATTAAGGTAAGATTTTAAAGTAAAATGTTTTAAAGTCTTTGTTAATAATAATTAAAGTAGTTAAAGATTAATACTTTAATTTAAAGATTAATTAAGCAATTAATTTAATAATTAGAAATTAATTGGTAATTAAGAAATTATTAAGTTGTAATTAATAAATAGTTGATTAAAGCTAAATTTCTTAATGAAAGTAATTAAAGAAATTAATTACTTAAGATAATTAATTAAATAAATTTGATAAGTTTAAATTAATTAGTTAAGTTAATTTAAGATAATGATTTGGAAATTTGATAATTACTTAAATGTAATTAGTGAAAGTATAATTACTTAGGAAAGTAATTAAAGGTAATTACTGGAAGTAATTAACTGAAGATGATTTAATAATAAAAGTAATTTGAGTTAACTACTTTTGAATAATTAATCAAGGGATTAATTAAAGGATAATTAATTAAGGAGTAATTAATTTATGAAGTGGAGTAATTAAGGGAAGTTAATTACTAAATGAGATTAATCAAAGGTGATTAATAAATGTGACTAATTAATTATTAAATATAATTAATTTAAATAAGATAATTAATTGAGAGTAATTAAGGATCATTAATTAATAAAATTAATGATGTAATTAAGAATTGATTAATTAAGATTAATTAATAAATAATAAGTGATTAAAGTAATTAATTAATTGTAATTAATTTAGGATTAAGATAATTAAGTATAATTAATTAATGAAGTAATTAAAGATTAATTACTGAATGGTTTAAGAAAATTAATTTGTGAAATTAATTAAGTATTAATTACTTAAAGTAATTAAAGGGTAATTAATCAGGAATGATTAATTTAGATGGATACTTAGAGTAATGATTAGTTAATTGGTTTAATTAATAATTAATTAAGCAGGATTTATAGGATGAAGTAATTAATTTAATTCACTTTAAATTAATTAGATATGATAAATCATTACTTAAGAATGGATGAATGATATTGAATGCTTTGCATTGTTGATATCTCTGATAAGAGATGTGCTGATCTATGATATAGATGTTTGGTTGGATTGAAATGATAATATGAATTATCTGTTTGGATGATAATATGGATTATCTATTGTAAATTATCTATCTGTGTGTATATAGATAAGAATTGAATTGTTTTAACCTTAAAACAACTTGGCCCTTAAAAGATACGTTTTGGATTTCGATGAGACCGGGATCGGGTTTCCGTATACCGGAATTCCAGGTCTGGAGACCCGAATACCACATCGATCCAAATTTACGATAGGTCTTGAATCTCAAGTGAAGATGAAGATTCAGAGTGCAAGGGTTATTGTCGTTAACTCTGAGGGTGATTCCAAAACGAGTGTAACGAGATAATGCCTTCGGTTTCGTTCGAACCCGGAACGAAATTGTATGGATTGAATGCTTTCAGCACATCGTCAGGCGGACGATGAGCATTCTAAGTGATATGTTCTGATTAAAGGTAATCGTAACCTCAAGCCTCATCAACCGGGAATGGCTAAAACAGGGGAGGTGCAGCAAGGCTTCGTGGGTAGCACCCACTGAGAGCAAGATAGATCCCTGTCTAGAGGTCCCTTTTCTTTTTATTCGGCTTAGTGTGTGGTTGGTCGCGCCAACTACGGGGTTATCTTGTTCGGAATTATCCAGTAAGGGATGGTTCCGGCTTTGTGTTGCAGGGGAGCGGGCGTACTCCTCGGTACGGTGATCTAGGCCACGTACTGTGACGGGCGGTACCACAGTAGCCCTGCCATTGTATGGAAACCCATTCTTCCTACGTGCCCTTACGGTTTTGATTGTATAACCCACTTTGTGGCTAGTATGCTGGAATTTAATAATGTAACAATTTCAGCTATTTCATATTTATTTGAAAACCCTAGACCCTATTATAATAAAATCAAATTTCCTATCAAATGTTTTGGTTAGCGTAAGGTAAAAACTTACCCATGTTTATTTGTGGGGAGTCTTACGTGATACCTTTTCTTTCTAAAGGTTTTGAAGTTAAGCAAGTTTAACCTGTTACTCACACCAGACCCATGTCTGACCCAAGTGTTTATTTCTGTTTTATAAACTCTTGGGTACTCAAATTTTTACGAGTAGCCAAGGGATTCAGGTTTAGCTTTGACGAATATTCTGGAGGAGCAATGGAGCAGGAGGCTTCGGCGTTCGTAGATATAGTATTCCGCTGTGTTGATATCTGTGATAGTGTCTTGTCTTGTATTTGAGTTGTAATGTCTAGACAGATATTTATAACTGTCTAGTAAGTGATGTATATGCTGTGTAACTCTGTAAATTGTTGTATACTATGTAATAGTTTATGTTATTAATATAATTTATTCGTTCCGCTGTGAGATCGTTGTTGTTGTTTCTTTCTTTCTTCTCTTCTTTTCTATTTTCTACCCCTTTCTTTCTTAAAAATGATGCGACTTTCTGGGCATAGGAAGTCGGGTCGTTACACTATCGCATGTATATTGAAATGAAAAACTATCACATGATGAATCTATAGTGTGTTGAAGTTGTTGAATGTTGAAGTTGTTGCATGTTGAGGCTATCACACAATGATACTATCACATATTGAGGTTATCACATGTTGAACTTATCAAGTATTAAAGCTAGTACACAATGATGTTATCGCATGTAAAGGCTATCACATGTTAGGGCTATTGTATGTTGATTTTATCAAGTATTAAAGACATTGCACAATGATGTTATCATGTATTGAGGTTATCGCATGTTGGGGCTATCATATATTGAAGTTATCCGAAGCTATCGCATAATGAAGTTATCGCATGTTCAAGGTATAGTATTTGATGCAAGATGTTATCGCATGTTGATACTATCACAAGTTGAAACAAAAAGCTATCTCATGATGAAATTCAAAGCTATCATGTGCCAAGGGAAAGTGCTATTTTATGTTGAGAAAAACTGCTATTGAACATCTAAAAATCAGCACATGAAGCACTCCAGCCACGTGGCAACGCCTGATTGATCTAATAATGCCATGTCATTATGAAGTGATCAAAAGCAAGTCATGCCGCATGTCAAATCAGTAATGTGCCGCATTAGAAAAATCTCAATGGTCCATCCTTAATGGATGCTACGTTCCAAAGATCCAAAGGTGCATTTTACCTATAAATATACATGTACTCCTAACTAAGAAGGGGGTTAATTACAAATTTCTCTTCTCCACATTTTCACTGTTGTAATCTACAAATTAACAAAGCTTGATTTGGGACTTGGTCAAATTGATTTGAGTCTCTTGATCAAGCATTTTTGGACTTCCTTAACCACTTGTATTTGAATATAAGTTAGGCTAAACTTTCGATCCAACATATATTATATTATTCAAGTGATAAATAAAACATTTATTTAACAACTAAAAGTAATGTTGATTAAAAGAAACATTACAAATCATATTATTATTTTAATAATGAAAAGGTTGTAACTTGAGTTATAAACCATTATTTCGTACGTATATAACAAAGCTTTTCAAAAAATATTTCACATCTACCTTAAAAAGACATAAAATATACACAAGAAATATTTTTAATCAAAATATCGTATATATTTATCCAAGTAACATTTTTACGAATGTATGTAATTAAAATTTTGACATTTCCACAAACATATTAAGTGAAAATAATGATTATTTTTAATATTGCAAACTACAAAATTCATTACTTATTATTAATATAACATCAATCTTTATAAA
The DNA here is from genome assembly GCA_030737815.1 of Allium fistulosum. Classification (NCBI taxonomy): domain Eukaryota; kingdom Viridiplantae; phylum Streptophyta; class Magnoliopsida; order Asparagales; family Amaryllidaceae; genus Allium; species Allium fistulosum. The sequence goes on along the minus strand of CM060902.1, from coordinate 197,389,286 downwards.
AATAAATTTTATTAATGATAAATATTTCACTATATGTACCAATTTTGAAAGAAAAACCATTATATATTTGTAATGATACACCTATTTTAGAATGAAAAGGTTCTATATATGGATGTTTATAATGAAATACCTACTTTTGAAAGAAAGTTTATGTATATTGTTTTGTAATAAATCACTAATTATTGAAAGAAATAATTTATATAAAGTTGAACATTGAGTAATGTAAGAGAATTATTAATAATTTTGTATATAATTATAGAAACTTTAAGTTATATGGACTCAAATGAATTATTTGTTCTATAAATTTTGTCATTATAAGTGTGGTATAAAATACAGTGAATTGTCATTTTTTAGGACTTATTAGATCAAATAATAAATATTAGTTAATTGGATTTATTTTAAAAGTTCAAATGTTAGGTTACCAAGTTAATTTTAATATATGGACTTGAATGTAAAATAATAAGATAATACTTAGGAGAATTTTATAAATAATTGTAAAAATTATAAAATGATAATATTAAAAGTATAATGGTAATAGAGAGAATTAGTAGAACTTTGTAATAATTATAATAATGATAAATTATAGGGATTTGGAAATAAAATATTGAAAGAGAATTAAAGAGAGGATGAAATCTCTATAACTAATATGAGAGCAGGAAAATTTTCTGCTTTACTACTATTTATTTAGATTAGCATTAATAGCAACGACCATCCATTTGTGATGAAAGTGTATTTTTTGCTTGGTTTTCTCACAAAAGGCTATATGGGCCCATCGATTCAAGTTCTGCAATACAAGTCCGTACCACGTGTTTCGACCAAAGGCGGTTCCGACCCAAATTGCATGCTCGCCTTTAGTATCTCAGGTCCCCAAATACAAGGTCGTCCGATCACCTCTCGGATCTATGCATTGGCCCATCAACTTTTCACTATTAACAAAGAGGTCAAAGCCTCGTAAACAATCTCCCTTCATCCCATCATCAGATGACCAAACAACCATGAGGGAGCCCTGCCTCCTTCATCCTTGTCTCGCCTCCTGTATCATTCCTTATCCGTCGCTCCTTAAGACACCCAACCATCATGTTTTCCCTAATTTGTTGAGACTCGATAGACATCTAACAAAAGCATCTTCTCACGTGCATAAAGAGACGATGACCCCACATTGTTCCCTTGATAAGAATAGCACAAAACGACATTTTTCATTTGACAGAAGTATCACTATGCAGTAACCACTCTTCGTAATTTGCTGCACACTTGGAAAAAGCATCATTCTTCTTTTACTACTCCTTACTCCATGTTGCCTTATGACATAAGAACACCATTGTATGGCTCGCCAGCTGGCCTTCATCCAAACTATTCTGTCCTAGTGGCACCTGTGTTGACCGTTGTCTAAACTGTTGAACGCAATCAACCACAATGAGGATACTTAGCATTAAAGGCACCAATCTTAGCCCTTAAAAGCATAATCTCCATAGCTATAAATATGATCCTAATTCATTTGTACAAGGATCGATTTTTTTGGATTTACAGGCATTGGAACTTAGCTCAAAGTTCTTATAACAATTCTCTTGTAACCAAAACAAGGATAAAGTCATTAATCATAGTGGCCGTTGATATTTGTTAAAATCGAACCACTTTATATATTGTGTTATTTTCTTTACTAACATTATTCATAGTACTCTTACTTCTTCATTTTACATTTTACACATAGTTATAGGGATTACCTTTGCTAAAATCTACACCTAGCAAGAAATTCAGTCAACATTTTTGTTGATTCATGAGTTTTGATTCATGACACAAGCTTCAGAGATCATACGACGAATTACAAAGAGAATACTATACGAAAGCGACAAAAAGAGAATAAACGTATATTATGCACTACAAAGGAGACAAGACTACAATCCAGAGATTAGTATGAATATTTTATTTTATTAAGTCTTAGAATAATGTTAAAATCATTCCTCAAATAGTCACACACGCACACAAAACATTTTATATTAAAACTGTGTTCACTGTGCAAATAACACCAGGTCGGCCGACCGACCAGGATCCTCGGTCGACCGACCCTGTATCATATGCACAGTGACTTTCTGTTTTGTATACGTTTAAACTCAACTGACCGGCTAGGTTTTCCGGTCGACCGACCAGAGAAAAACGGCTAGTTTTCTGAAGAGACACGATCATTTCATGAAGAGGAATGTCCTCTATTTCAAGAGGTATGGACACAACTGTTAACTAAAACTCTTCATGAAAGATTACAACTCTTCTACAACTATATAAACATATTCAATTCACTTCTACAATCACCGATTCTTGTTTATATTTCTGAAATCTAATCTCTATTCATTTCTGCAAATAAAAGCATTCATTCTTATTTAATATCACTAGAATCCTTGAATTTATTCATATACTTCGATTCTACGTGATTATCTTCCTTCTAAATCTTCACACACACATATACTCTTGAGGATTTGATTACAGGAAAGTTGTACTATCAAAAGACAATCAGTGTTATTCAGAACACATTCATCAACAAACTATTTGTATTAAGTTGAAGTCCTCTTCGGCTGTTGAGGCGGAAAAATTCCTGTTCGGCTGCTCAGGTGTCGTATACCTATTCCTCCGGGTTAAGTGAGGGGTTTAGTTTAAATCCAGAGGGTATTCTGGGACTGGACGTAGAACGGGAAGTTCGAACCAGTATAAAAATTCCTGGCGTGCTTACTTTAATTTGTACTTTACTGTTATTACCAGTTTCCGCATTAACATACCATATTACACGATCCTTAGTACTACACGTGCACTTTCAATTTTGATGCTAGAAGAAGGACTTCCCCTAAAAGCTCTCGCTTTCCATCACTTTTCTCCTTGTCAAATAACCATTCTACTAAAAGACGTTCATCATGCAACAAAATGGTGAAAATGAAGCTAACAAATCTAATAGTCACAATAGTAATCGGGGCATCGAAGCTCGCATCTTTTATCTCATTTTGGGCATGATCAATGATACGTGGCTTGGCTTAGTGAACGAGCTCTTGAGCATCATATAAATAGCCCATGACCTGAAAAAACTCCGAGCTTGGGTGGATGCTCAAGAAACCATTAATTTTGGTCTAGGAGATAGCGAACATACCCTTATCCAGCCCACTGTCCCTAGTATTTTTAACATCATGCACGACGCCCGTGGAAGGATCATGCTTGAAGCCCTTATTTGGGTTGTTCCCGCACATAACAGGGATACCCACAGCATATAATCAAGACTTTGCCCATAACATTCCCAAGCTCGATCATAACCTACAGAAAAGAATTGAAGCTGCTAGTCTCTTTCCCTCCCATGAAAGATTTTCTGCCTTTGAGCGACTTAGGTAGCAGATGAAGGGCCTGATCTATACTTCGACCACTAGAACAACGAAATGTATCTCTTATTCCCCTCCTCCTTGACCAAACCAGCCTCCTTATGGTTCTTACATTTACAAGTGGGTAGTGTTGGCTCCTTGGCCTAACCGTGCATTGATTTTAAAACCCATTTCTTTGCCTTGCGAACCAGAACCATAATGCCAGCGAATTATGCAACATACGTATAAAGACCCACCATTCATAATACCGAAAAATCCATGTACTATGGCTCTCAGATTCTCCAAGGGAATTAATCCTTCCTATTTACTACACACGACCATTATCTCAGCCCTCTTTGTCTCGATATCGTGCTTCATGGCATGGCAACCTCGCTACTACCCACTACACCCTATGTTCTAACTCATGCCATCGACGATCCACAACGAGATTAACGCTGCCAAAGGAAATTCGTCGAATCATCCCAAAACTCAAACTTGACAAACCATATGAATATGGTGAACTCAACCAATCATAACACAATCTTGAACTAATACAACAACCATTATCAAGCAATGCCAATACAAAATGTTATCGTTGATTGTTTTCATCCAAATTGTTTTATTCATTCAATTGATGACTTAAGTGTACTACTTTAATTTAACATTAACCCAATCCACTCAATATACTTTAATCAAACAATCAATACTCTTCATCCAACTAGGAGCATACACTCATGGCTAAGCCTTAACCATATAAAGCAATTAAATAAGTACAAAAGTATAAAGGAGATCATATAAAGTAGAGAATCATTCCCACTCACCCAAGCTAGTAGAAATCCTAATTTTGTTTGAAACCCACTCCTCCATATCTCTATTTCATAAATTCCGAGAAGAATTCTTCAACTCTAAGGAAATTTGGGTTATGGATATTGTAGGAAGATCTAATTTTAATTTAAATTATTTTTGGGTGATTTTTGTTGAAGGGATGAAGGGGCTATAGAGAGTGGAAGATGAGCATGGGCTTGAGAAAAAGGAAGAAGGAGGCAAAGTGAAAATGAAAAGAGTGAGGTCTCGATTTTCAGAAATTTCCTTATAAAACTTTTACTCTAACTTATTTACAAGTTTGCCCTCCTAACTTGATTCTTCTATTCTTCGATTTGAGCCTTGTATGTTTTCCAAACATAAACTACATTCAAACACAATGAAACTAATTTCGATTCCTAATTCCATCATCTTTAAAAATTCAACTTTAACATCCAAAATCACTCTTAACTCAATTAAACCCATTTTTACTCATTAAAATGATTTAATTACACTACTATAAAAATCTTGGTCATTATATTTTCCCCCTTAAAAGAATTTCATTCTTAAAATTTTTGAAATCAAAACATTGTAAATCTTAAAAAAATAGTAGGCATACAATCAAAGTCAACTATAGTCAACTCAAAGTTCAAATCTCTGGCCAAAGTAGAATGATTAATAACAAATGTCTGTATTAAACCAAGGAGTTTATTTCTATACAAATTGAGTTGAATGTAGATAATATTGGAATTTTGACAATACCAAATTCCATATATCCTAAAGTGATATAGTTTGGACGAAGAGAATATATACAAATTATTATCAGTATTGATACGACTTAAGATGATATAAAAAACAATATTACCAAAAAGATCTATAAGCGATGAATTCAACCAAACTGTTACTCCATTATCTAAATAATGTCTGAATGTTATTATTTGAATTATTCAATATTAATCGCTAACTGAATTTACACCTTCGAGTCACACGACCGTATTTGTGAATTCTTCGAAAATCCATCTGATTTAATTCATTTATAAAGTGTAATGAACTAACTAAGTTAATTATTATTTAGGAAATATTGACTATTAATCTATTTGATGTTTTGGGTATTGTTAGTAATTATTTGGACGTATATATAAAATCTTATATATGCGCGTATTGATATACGATGTCAGTGTGTATTTAAACCGTGCTTTAAATACAATTAATTACCTAATAAGCTTTTTGTGAAATTAACCCATGCAAGAACAATACATGGCTGACCACCCATAAGAGAGAGGAAGGCTCTATATAATTGAATATTGATTGCAAACTAAATGGGGAAGGTTTAGAAAAAGAAAAGGAAAGGTTCCTATTCTTTCCTTAAGACATTATTCTCTCATTCATTTTCATTTCAATTTATCTTTTTCCTACTTCCCTCATCCAGGCTTCCTCCTTCTCCTTCATGGACTAAATTTTCACCTAACTAACATCATAATCAATAAAATAAAGGTGGTTTATTCAATTCTAGCAATATCAGGTTGTGATTCAAGAAATCTAGGAGACGATTTGCAAATCAAGGTGTTACAAAAGGCAAGATCTATTCAGGTTTAATTCTATTTCATATCATTCAACAATGATGTTTAACATTGATCCAAGTTCATATCTATGTAGATATTTTATTTTCACTTACTATATTTGAGTCAGAATTATTTATGCTTGCCATTTATAAAATATGAAATCAATTTCAGACACACATTTGAGAAAAATTGCTTATACATGTATACTTGATGTTGGTTAAAGTGAAACAATGTTTGTATGTATTTCATAAATTTGACTTATTTAAAATAATGAATTTGATGTTTAAGTAATAGAACTTTATAAAAATATCTTTATGTTATTTGAAATTGTAAAACACATAAATTAAAACATTTGGGTAAGTCAATCCCGATCTCTAACTAAAATATGCACTAACGCTTAATTATTCAACCAAATATGTTGGAAACTTGAATTTATTAATTTATTTTAAATCATTATATACACACACACTCTACTTATATGTATATCATATAAAAAAAGGAGAAATGGCGGAAGAAGTTTCTAGTAATGGCAAAATAGAAAATTTTGATGGAAGTCGACTAGATAAATCATCAGATGACCCAAGATCTACTAACACTTCAACAAATTTCGACAATAAAACATGGACAGAGGCGGTCATGCGGGAAAAGAGATCGGTCGAGAGAGAAACAAGTATGAAAATGAGATATTATGAACTAGCAAAGGAAGATAATGAAGACTATGTATTCATGCCCGTTGAAGTGATAGACAGATCCAAATCCAAATGTTAAAATACTTTCTTATGCTATGTTTTTGGAAAAACGTACTTACTATCAATTCAAAACATACATAGATAAAGTATGGAAGCCTCAAAATCCAGTTAATCTACAACTACTGAATAATGGATAGTTCATAGTTCAGTTTACAAATGCTTACAGTCTTGCTAAAGTAATTGAGAATGGCCCTTAAATAAATGAGTCGCGTTATATATTTCTAAAACAATGGGAGCCTGGCTTATGTACCTAGAAGGAGAAATTTACTGCCATGCAAATATGGGTAAAGTTTTATGATCTACGTCTGGAATTCTAGGATGAAGAATCCCTAAGTAGAATAGACAGTGCAATTAGACATGCCCTTTGTATTAGTCCAGTTATAGCATTAATGACTCGCACTAATATCATGACTGCTTATTGAAATAGATACTTCAGCCAATTATCCAACACTTATCGCTATCAAAACCAGCAAAGGAGATAAATATCAGATGTTAGTGGAATATGAATTCAAGCATTACATACGTATAATATGTAATGAATTTGGCCACTTAACTTCCAAATGCATAGGTAAACCCAAAACTTCAATGGCAATAAATGAAAGCTACACATGCACAACATGATACACCAAAAACATCAGATGAAAATGGAACAAAATCCACTACTGTTACTACCACTGAAGTGGAAACCAATGCCTACCATGGACAAGGGTAAAAGAAAAGAAAAACAACAAACACATCTAACAAGTGCTAATGTTTTGGAACTAGGCCAGCCCGCGGTGGAAGAAATGAGCGAATTTCAAAAAAATTACCATTTTGGATCTATGTTGGACCTATGAAATCTAAATTCATTTAGATCTTATCTAAAATTTCTTTTAAATAAAATTTTCATTTTATTTGATTGGTTTGAAAAAATTTTGAATTTGGCATTTTCATAAATTAGAATATATCAAATATACTCTTATATATGCATTTATGTATGACTGTTACTTATTAAATTTAATTTAGAGACGAAAACCTTTTATTTCCTTTTGTTAACTTATTCAATCAATGAGGAGATTTACGGTTTTAATTAGAGAGAGAAAACTTTTCATTTCTTTCCATTAGTTAAATTGAATAATTTATTAATTTACATAAATAATATTTATAGAAATTAGAGTATATCAAATATACTCTTATATATGTATTTGTGTGTGAATGTTATTTGTTAAATTTAATTTGAGAAGGAAACCTTTCATTTACTTCTCCTAACTTATTCAATTAATTTAGGGATACATGGTTTAATTAGAGAGAGAAAAGCTTTTCATTTCTTTCCCTCTAATTAAATTGAATAATTATTAAATGACATTAATAACCAATATATACTTAGCAAATGTTTAAAATATATCTAAATATACTAGAGTAAATGGTATAAGTGCAACATTCCATATTGTGTACATAGATAATGTTTCCTTCATATGTGCCATTATAGTCCATAGTATTATTTAAAATACATATATACATTTATATACAATAGAAAGACACATATAAATGTGTTAAAATTAAGTTTCACTATTTTTTAAGTTTAAAATTAAAGACAACAATTTTGAACCTAGTTTAAAAACTAAAAGGGTTTACGATTAAAATTATGATTTTACATAGAAGTCCCGTAACTACTCGAAATTTTTTCGCTTTGATTTGTGAATATTTAATTTATTTTAAATATTCAATTAATGGTTTTATTAAATAAATAACCCTCTTTTTAATTTATAATTGTTAAGAGAAAATTATTTTAAGATTCAGTTTACATAAATATATAGTTCTACGGAAAAAATGGAAATGTGATTTAAACACAATTTTCGGATTTTCGGCATTTTATCTAACAACAAGTTTTTAAGTTGTAATATTTTGATTTATACTTTAAAAAGACATTTATAATGTTAAACAGACTTTTAAGTTTGAAACGCACATAATACTAAGTATTTAAATAAAAGTTTTTATTTAAATTTCAAAACATGGAAGGATGTGACAAAGATTTAAGATGTTAAGTGTAAAAATAAACTTAAGTACATGAATTCCCTATTATCCAATATATTTTCAAATGCTTTGTACTTGGATGGATTTGTGAAAATGATGGAAAAGTTGAAAATCGGTTTAAGGTCATTTTAGTCTTTGTCCATCTCTACTTTTAATAATTCTATTTTTATTTAACCTTATATTTATATGCCCTTATCATTTCTATACTTCCTTTCATTCTCATACTTCTTGATCTCATCTTTTTTTCACTTTTTATACTTATAAATTTTGAAATATAAAATTTGCCTCTTTAGTTTAAATAGTTTTTCCTCCCCAGAGATCAAAACTTGGAGTTTTTCAACAAATGGAAAAAGCTGAGATTGCTACATGATGTGCATGTAAAAGTGCATATTTTTACTTCCATATTTAATATACTTCTATTTAAATAAATGAGCATATTAAGGTATTTTACATGTTTAAACCAAAATTTAAATAGCTTTCAAATCATCATTTATTCATCTTCATTTGGGGTAAAATGGTAATTTTCTGTATGATTTAATTTTTAGAAAATTTATTTTCACATTTTTATTTTTATTTGTAGGAAATGAAGTGCAAATATGAAGAGGTTTCATGGATGAATGCATGCACATATATGGAAGGCTAATGAAGAATGGAAATAATAGAATTAATGCAACATGGAGTAGCCCACATACCCTATAGCGGCCCGCCGTTCCGTACCCTTTGAGTTGACAATAATCCACACTTGTCCAATCCAGATTGTACGAAAGGGCGAATAACTAGGGATAAAGAAGAAAAAGAGACAGAAACAAAAAGAAATAACAACACAGAACCTCACAATCGCAGCGGAACAAAATATAATACATAATAACATATCTTTATACAAAGAACTATAACTATTTTATACATACAATCATCAGAGTACAACAGTCAACAATAAGTCTGGACATTTATGATAACTCGTCCCCACATACATAACAGACACAGCGGAAATAACCAAGTATGAATAATACGCTTGAAATCCTCCAGATCGTCTCTTGAGCTCCATAGCATCCTAACCTGAATCTGTAATACTTGGTTTGACCCGAGCATTATAATAAAATAACAACCGAGTCAGTCTGGAAAACCAGCATGAGAAAACACACTCAATTTGAATTTAATTACTTCCAAAAAATCCTTTTGAAAAAAAAGGTATCTCGTAAGACCACGCCACACATAAATACGACGGGTTTTTACCTTACGATAACCAAAATAATTTTATAGCAAAATCATCTGATATTTTAATAGCGTCTATAGAGTATAAATATAAAATAGTTGAAATGCTTGCATCTCACATTTCAGCATAGTTAGGCACAATCAAAACCGTACGGAGCTTATTGGAGAATGGATTCCATACTATGACAAGGTAATGAGCTACCTTCCGAAGGTGCATCTCTAGATAAAATGCACCGGGGTCTGACAAGAACATCTTGTACCCCTACCACACAAGACTGGCCTAGCACTTGACTACTAGTACCGAATACGATCACCACTAATGGGCCTGAACGCATACAAAATTGAAGTGATGATAGATGTCCACTCTAGATAAGTGATGATCATACCCTAATGGGAGCGACCCACTTGGACTTGCTGCATGCCCTGTTTTTGTCATTTTCTGGTTGACGAGGCTTGAGGCTACGTTTACCATAAGAATAGCATTCATTCTTAGAATGCTAACACTGCCTTTCAAGCATCGATGCAATGATAGCATTCATCCATACAAGCTATTCTAGGTCTGAACAAACCAAATCTCCTTCAAGATCATCATCTCCATTATCTTCGAGATATCACAATTCATAATGCACAAATCAGATCGAAGTGGTTTTCGGATAATTAAATCTGATCCCAGTCTCTTCGAAACGATCAACGAATTTGGCCAGATTTGATAGTCGGTTATTTAACTATCAAATTACACACATAAGCAGTCACTAGGCCCATATTATATATCTTCCAAAATATTTATTTCAAAATATCTTTACAAAGATATATATTCGAATTTCTTTCAATATTTCAATATTTAAAACAACTTCAAATACTTCAATCCATAACAGGATATTTCAAAATTCCCTTTATAATTTGGAAATATAAATTCCCAGCACTTTGAAATATTTCAAAATCCCCTTTATGATTCATTACTTAGGAAAATATTCCTATACAAATCATTTCGTCGCTAAAATGTTTCCAAAACCTTCTATTTCAATACTTAGGAAAGTATTGCAAGTCTATTTCCCAAAATCAAATCAATATCGACAGAAATATTCTATAACTTACCTCATAAATCTTAGGAACTTTCTATTAATTCCTTTTTACAATTTCCGAAACCAATTATACTCATTTATAATCCCATCTAAAAATTTACAACTTCTTTATGAATTCAGATTCATTTCCGAAGTTCCCGTATCTAAAATATTTTGGAAATTTCTCAAGTTTCCAGAATTCCATTGTAAAATTCCTCTTACAAAACCATCTCTAATTTAATAACTTGATTTTCAAATCTCGAGAGTATTTTATAAATCACTTCAATCACTTACCTTTTAAACCATATATATATAATAATAAATATTTTTAAAGGATAATAATTTAATTCCAAACATGATTATGTAACTATTTAAATAACAATGTATTTTTTTTAAATAACCAAAAATAACTAATTTCCAAATCATTAGTAAATGATACTAATCGATTTATAAATCTTATTATAAAAATTAGAATTTATTTCAATTGATATTAAATATTTTGAAAAACCCAACTTCCGAAATATTTTAATACTAAACAGTTTTAAACTACATAGTTTAATAAATAACAATTCTTTTTTTTAAAACAACTTAACTTCTCAATATGAATATATTTTTAAATTTCAATATAACCAATTTTATATTTATAAATCTCTCTCGATTTATCACAAATTGATTTACATTTCCTATTTCAGTACTATTTCCAAAATCCAAAATAGATTCCTCTATTTCTTTCTAAATCGATTCTATATCTCATTATAAATTCGCACTGTGCATTTATATTCCCAATTTACCAAACGATAATCCCTTCACTTTATTTATAAACATCGTTTATAAACTATAACTTTCCCAAATTTTCAATTCATACATACCCCTTATTTAAAACTCCATTTATACATCGATTTCTATATTAAATCTCATTTAGAAATCTATATCTTAATAAATCTCAATTTTATTCCAAATTCATTCCAAATCTCGATTTCAACTTCCCATTCATATTTTAAGAAATCTCATTTAATAATTCATCGTTTTTAAAATATTCGATTTAAAATTTTCCATTTGAAACCATTTTATGAAATAGCTAATTAAATATCAAAAATCAAATTATTATTTTATTTATTTTATCCAACCCAAACCCCTTTTAAATAACTCCATAATTCAATATAAATATTTTCATTTTCCAAATCGCTTTTGAATTCCATTTTAAAAATAAAAAATATTATTTACAGTATTTAAAATACCAAAATTAGGGCCAGTGCTACTATAGCATCCAAACAATCAAATCACACAACAAATTATTCAATTTCATTATATATCACTATATATGAACAATAATCAATATATTTTGAGGAATCCAGTTGGATCCCTCTAACCTATTTTCCTGCATCCACAGATGTTAGATAACATAAAATACCAATCCCGCTTCGAGGCGGGATATCGCGGTAATATAGGGTCACCCGTTATTATGCGGGGCGCATAGTGTATCATCCGCTCCAATAGGCGGGAAATATCCAACTACTAATATATATATATATATATATATAATACAAAATTCAAATGACAATATATATCAATTCAACCAATCATCCAATAATTAGTTTTTAATTGCTATAAATTAAACTAGTCAACCAAATTGAGTGAGATTTACTCACCTTGATTTTCAATCCGTTCCAATTTTAAATTAAATTGAACCTACGTTCAATTTAATCTAAAATTTTAGCTTGCTCCAAAAAATCTCTAAACCAATTCATATGCGTAGATTCCGTCCAAATGAGTGCAATGCAATGAACGGTGCTCGATTTCGACCTCGTACGCAAAATATAACGAATTTATAAGTTGTCGATTATTTTAGTTTATAACATAACTAACTAATCATATAATTATTTTAAAAAAAATTAATTACCTACAAATAACGATCCCCCACTCCAATCTCCCTCTCTCAACAACTGTCGCGTTCGACCATCCTGAAGTCGCCAACACCATCTCAAATCGCGATTCCAACCCACTGCTACACTCACCATCTCCTCCTCGCGCGTCCATACCTACGCCTGCGTGCGCACACCACTTTCGCCTTCGCCTTCGTTCGCCGCCGCGCCCAGCAACTCCGACTGAAATCAAACAATATGCTCTAACCCGCCTACAAACCACCACAGCCAGGACGAGCTGACGTCGCCTTCCTTCAGGCATCGTGTGGCATCCAACCCCTCGTCTTGGCCGTCTTCGTGAGCCCGTGATTCAACTTCGAATTCTATTTTTTTTAACGTGAAACGACTTCGAACTCGGAAGGAAGGAGATAGAGGAATTTCGCAATTTATAAAAGAAGAGGGAGGCGGCTTCGCAGAGAAGTTAGGTCGGCGTTGACTTTTGCAATTAATTTTATTATAAAATTTTCAAAATATCTCTTTATTAACAACTTAAAACTTCAAACTCCTATCGAGGCGTGTTGCCTAGCGTTCCTACTGTTATACCGCTATTCCGAACGCAATGAATAAGTTTCGAGACTTAACTCGATCGTATGTGGAAGATAGCGTTTTAAATCGACTATTTAAACTAAATTCAATTAAATTATTTCTAGGCGTTTTCAGATCGTATGACCAAACGGTAACTCCAACCGCTACGAAATTTAAAATCCGATAATAACACACTATTATGGATCCAAAGGAACTGGTTTCGTTGAATTCTGAGACTGTGCCCCGGATCGTTATTTTAACGCGTCGATTAAATCGACGATTTCAAAAATTGACGAAAACACTTGAAATTCCAGTTTTAAAAACTTACTAAATCAATTCTAATTCAAATAGAATTTATATCAACATTAGAAATTGTTTCGATTTATATTCAATTCCAATTCAATTATTTAAACGATTTTCAATTTTTAATTCAACAATTAAATTTATCCAATAAATTGCTATATTTGGAACTTAAGTTTTATCCCTCTTATTTAATCGATAAAATTCATATTAAAATTCCATTTATATTTCAAATTCAACATATGAAATAAATTAAATGTTCAAAATCAACCGACTGAAAATCCGGGTCGTTACATTCCACCCCCCTTAAAAGAATTTCGTCCCCGAAATTGCTAAGGTAGAAGAAATGCTCTAAACCCATTAACTTATCAAAACCCACTTATTGAAAATTATCACTTTTCTAATCTTTTAGTCCCAACCAAAACAATTAGTTTTCCATTTTTAAACCAAAACCCTTTTATTTCAATTACAATTCGAAATCAAATTTTGGTTACCAAAAAATTTTCATAAATTTCAAAAATTTTCTAACACCCTAAATTTCCGAATTTTTTTGGCAGTCTCCCTTGTACGGAGAACGGAGAGCCTTTTGCAATATGACAAAAATGATAAAAAGATATTCATCGGCTCTCATGGTCGGAAAACACAATATATAACAATATTTATATCATTGTTGTATTTATATGCAATTACGCAACCAAAAATCAAGCAAACAACTCCAAGTACCCGTACTTACTCAAAATAACGCATACGTACCAAATATATGAAATTTAATAATTTTCATTCATTTAACTAATTAATCACATCAATTCCATAACCAACATGTTATAGCATGAATTTATCAATAATTACAAGGTTCCAACATTCGATTATTCATTTCAATCGATTTTCATACCATTTTATTCAATTCCAAGTGATTCACAAACAATTCATTTGTATTCATTTCATATTCATATTCAATATATTCATATCCATTTCCAATTTATTCTAAATCAATTTATTCACTTTCACATTCGATTTATTCACAAAAATCTTGTTCGCAAAATTTTATATTCAACAACAATCCAATCCATGCCAATTTATTTACGAACCATTTCATAAATTTATTTGATCCAAGCTTCCATAAAAAAATATATTAACTTAAAGTTAATTCGTTTTACTTTCAATCATTTCAACAATATAACATAATTTCAATTTCATTGCAATCAAATTCCATTTCATTTTAAATTGATTGTTATTCAATTTATTTACCTTCGATTGATTCGCATTTCTATTTACTTGGTATATCTCGATTTACACTATATTACTTGAGAATCATTTCATAAAATTAATATTAAGGTTTAATATAACCTTTTATACAACACATATATTCATTTCCACTTAAAAACTTAATTTCACACTTGAATTCATTTAAATAATATCTCAAAGCCATATTCAATTTATTTACACTTAAATTTAATTTATTTATAACTTAAGTCATCACCATTTCAATCCATTTCTATTTTATTTAACAATATTTCAAAATATATTTAATTCGCTTATATTTAAGTCGAATTTCATTTATAACTCAAGTCCTACACTCAGTTTCAATTTCAATCCACGATCCATTTCACTTAACCAGGTTAAGTTCCATTTCCATATTCAATTAACTAATTAATTAATCTTAATTAATTCACTTCCATTTTATAATTTAAAATATGATTTTTATTTCAAAAATCACTCCATTTGGTTTGCTTGAGTTCAAATTCATTTTGTAATTCGAATTTGGATTTCCATTTCTTTACCAAAATATTAGACCATTTTTATTTTGGTTTTTCTATTCCACTTTTCAATTTCATACGTTACACAACTTATTTTTCACCTTTCCATAATTTCTATACTTGAGTTCATACTCCATTTTTAATCAATTTTGATTGATTCAACATTCACTTGATTTCCATAACTCAAGTCTATATTCATTTCACAACTCAAATTTTATATTCAATTCAATTCGGTATTGTTTCTAATCCAATTCAATTTTATTTAACTTAGCTTAAGTTAAATTTCATTCATTTTAACTCACTCAAGTTATTTAATTCCAAAATTCAAATTCCACACTTTCCTTTCTTATTAAAATCATTCTCAATTTATAAGTTCAAAACTTATTCCCTGATGTTTTTCTAAAACATTTAAATAAGGATTCCAGAATTCAAACACCCGATTTCATTTCAAATCATTTTGAAATCATAAATATATATGTATCTCTCTGTATACCAAATCACACCTTTTAAATTTAAACCAACCCTGGTTTTTATCCAAAACAAATTTCCTTCCAAATTCCCAAAACACCCTTTGTTTTAAAAAAAATCCTCATATCAAATTACTACGGTAGCAATCCGTCACTTAGAAACTCGAAAATGAATACTGATGATGCTGCAGTCATTAGCATGATTATTTTCCAACAACTGAAGTGAGTTCAGTGCTTTATCACCTTCCAAAATCCATTTAAAACAATTTTCATTCAGATATATTCCAAATAATAATATTATTATTCATTTCAAAACACTTTTGAAAACATTTCCAAAAATCTCTGGGATTTTAATTTCAAATTCTTGTTTGAATCTAATTTCAATTATCACCCATTTGTATAAATCATACTTATATCTTTTAATTTGGTTATATAAACCATTTCAATTTAAAATCTTATTTTGATTATAATAATAACATCTAAACACATCAATATACTATAATAATTTTAGAAAATTATTTCTTTTATATCAAAATATAATTTGGATAAAATTATTTCATTTACCCACTTTTAAAATAATATTGTGTCGATTTGCCTAGTTTGAAAGTTTAGAAATCCCTATCGATACAGTTATCCAGACTGTACCTACTAGAATTTATAAACACTCAACCAATAAGTCAACACAATATAAAACAATTTATATTCACTAACGAATACGCGCTGATATCTATTAACACACTCAAGCTCATTCTAGGGTACTATTGACCCTATCTCCAATGAGAAATCCCCATCAAAGCCAAGGTTCTCGCTTAACCTTCAGCTCTGATACCAACTGTAGCAACCCGCCATTCCGTACCCTTTGAGTTGACAATAATCCACACTTGTCCAATCCAAATTGTACGAAAGGGTGAATAACTAGGGGTGAAGAAGAAAAAGAGATAGAAACAAACAGAAATAACAACACAGAACCTCACAATCACAGCGGAACAAAATATAATATATAATAACAGATCTTTATACAAAAAACTATAACTGTTTTATACATACAATCATCAGAGTACAACAGTCAACAATAAGTCTGGACAGTTATGATAACTCGTCCCCACATACATAACACATGCAGTGGAAATAACCAAGTACGTATAATACGTCTGAAATCCTCTAGATCGTCTCCTAAGCTCCATAGCATCCTAACCTAAATTTGTAATACTCGGTCTGACCCGAGCATTATAATAAAATAACACCTGAGTCAGTCTGGAAAACTAGCGTGAGAAAACACACTCAATTTGAATTTAATTACTTTCAAAAAAACCTTTTGAAAAACAAAGGTATCTCGTAAGACCACGCCACACATAAATACGACAGGTTTTTACCTTACGATAACCAAACCAATTTTATATAAAAATCATCTAATATTATAATAGTGTCTATAGAATATAAATATAAAAGAACTGAAATGCTTGCATCTCACGTTTTAGCATAGTAGGGCACAATCAAAACTGTACGGCGCTTATTGGAGAATGGATTCCATACCATGACAAGGTAAGGAACTACCTTCCGAAGGTGCATCTCTAGATAAAATGCACCGGGGTCTAACAAGAACATCTTGTACCCTAGCCACACAAGACTAGCCAAGCACTTGACTACAAGTACCGAATATGATCACAACTAATGGGCCTAAACGCATACAAATGGAAGTGTTGATAGATGTCCACTCTAGATGAGTGATGATCATACCCTAATGGGAGCGACCCACTTGACCTTGCTGCATGCCCTGTTTTTGTCATTTTCCGATTGATGAGGCTTGAGGCTACGTTTACCTTAAGAATAGCATTCATTCCTAGAATGCTAACACTTCCTTCCAAGCAACGATGTAGTAATAGCATTCATCCATACAAGTTATTCTAGGTCTGAACAAACCGAATCTCATTCAAGATTACCATCTCCATTATCTTCGAGATATCACAATACGTAAAGCACAAATCAAATCGAAGTGGTTTTCGGATAATTAAATCTGATCCCGGTCTCTTCGAAACGATCAACGAATTTGGTCAGATTTGATAGTCGGTTATTTAACTATCAAATTACACACATAAGCAGTCATTAGGCCCATATTATAAATCTTTCAAAATATTTATTTTAAAATATCTTTACAAAGATATATATTCGTTCAATATTTCAATATTTAAATCAACTTCAAATACTTAAATCCATAAAAGGATATTTCAAAATTCCCTTTATAATTTAGAAATATAAATTCCCAACACTTAGAAATATTTCAAAATCCCCTTTATAATTCATTACTTAGAAAAATATTCTTATACAAATCATTTCTTTGCTAAAATATTTCCAAAACCTTCTATTTCAATACTTAGGAAAGTATTGCAAGTCTATTTCCCAAAATCAAATCAATATCGACACTTAAGAAATATTCTATAACTTACCTCATAAATCTCAGGAATTTTCTATTAATTCCTTTTTACAATTTCCGAAACTGATTATACTCATTTATAATCCCATCTAACAATTTACTACTTCTTTATGAATTCAGATTCATTTTCGAAGTTCCCGTATCTAAAATATTTTGGAAATTTCTCAAGTTTCCAGAATTCCATTATAAAATTCCTCTTACAAAACCATCTCCATTTAATAACTTGATTTTCAAATCTCGAGAGTATTTTATAAATCACTTCAATCACTTACCTTTTAAACCATATATATATATATATAATTATAAATATTTTTAAAGGATAGTAATTTAATTTCAAAACAGGATTAAGTAATTATTTAAATATCAATGCATTTTTTTAAATAACTGACAATAACTAATTTCCAAATCATTTATAAATAATACTAACTATTTACAAAGCTTATTATAAAAATTAGAATTTATTTCAATTGATATTAATTATTTTGAAAAACCCAACTTCCGAAATATTTTAATACTAAACAGTTTTAAACTACATAGTTTAATAAATAACAATCTTTTTTTTAAAACAACTTAACTTCTCAATATGAATATATTTTTAGATTTCAATATAACCAATTTTATATTTATAAATCTCTCTCGATTTATCACAAATTGATTTACATTTCCTATTTCACTACTATTTCCAAAATTCAAAATAGATTCGTCTATTTCCTTCTAAATCGATTCTATATCTCATTATAAATTCGCACTGTGAATTTATATTCCCAATTTATCAAATGATAATCACTTTACTTTATTTATAAACATCGTTTATAAATTATAACTTTCCCAAATTTTCAATTCATACATACCCCATATTTAAAACTCCATTTATACATCGATTTCTATATAAAATCTCATTTAGAAATCTATATCTTAATAAATCTCAATTTTATTCCAAATTCATTCCAAATCTCGATTTCAACTTCCCTTTCATATTTTAAGAAATCTCATTTAATAATTCATCGTTTTAAAAATATTCGATTAAAAATTTTCCATTTGAAACCATTTTACGAAATAGCTAATTAAATATCAAAAATTGAATTATTATTTTATCCAACCCAAACCCCTTTTAAGTAATTCCATAATTCAATATAAATATTTTCATTTTCCAAATCGCTTTTGAATTCCATTTTTTAAAATAAAAAATATTATTTATGGTATTTAAAATACCAAAATTAGGGCCAGTGCTACTATGGAATCCAAATAATCAAATCACACAACAATCCATTACAGATTATTCAATTTCATTATATATCACTATATATGAATAATAATTAATATATTTTGAGGAATTCAGTTGGATCCCTCGAACCTATTTCCTTGCATCCACAAATGTTAGATCACATAAAATACGAATCCCGCTTCGAGGCGGGATATCGCGGTAATATAGGGTCATCCGCTACTATGCGGGGCGCATAGTGTCTCATCCGCTCCAATAGGCGGGAAATATCCAACTTCTAATATATATACTAATATATATATATATATATATGTATGTATATATATATATATATGTTAGCACCAAAATTGGTCACTAACACCCAAAGAGAGTTTTGTGTAGAGAGATTAATGAAGAAGGTAAATTAAAACTGAGGAATAACATAGTGGAATGTAGAAATAACTGTAATAAACAAGAACACCAAATTTATAGTGGTTCGGCGTAACTGCCTACGTCCACTTTGAGTTTAATCTTTATTTCTTTTTCAATGATTGAATACAGATACGATCCGTACACTAACAACTTGAGTACCAGTTTGAACTGAAAAATAATGAGTCTTAAAAATGGTAAAGTCTCCCCAGTGTTCTCGAAAAAAGGTCCCTTTTCAGCATGCCCATGCCCCTCTATTTATAGACGAAGATGGGTTGAACTTCCTTCATGGGCCTAGGAACATGGTATCTCAGCCCACAGCAAGTGACCCCTACGCACCGAGCCAGGCAGGCCGAACGAGGCATGCCGAACGAGAAATGCCGAGCGAGAACTATCTGGTCATCCATCGAGCGACTCGAAGTAATCACTCAAGAGAACCGAGGCAAGTGGTAGAATGCTCTTACTCTGTTGTGGACTTGATGGTTTGCTAACAATCCAGAGATGCCGAGCGGGGCTTGTAAGCCGAGCAAGGTTCCTGTGCCGAGCGAGGAGGAGTGCCAAGCGAGGTCTTGTGCCGAACGAGGCTTTGTGCCGAACGAGGCTTTGTATGCCGAGCGAGGAGGAGTGCCGAGCGAGGTCTTGTGCCGAACGAGGCTTTGTATGCCGAGAGAGGAGGAGTGCCGAGCGAGGCTTTGTGCCGAACGAGACCTTGTATGCCGAGCGAGGTCTTGTGCCGAACGAGACCTTGTATGCCGAGCGAGGTCTTGTGCCGAGCGAGCCTTTGTGCCGAACGAGACCTTGTATGCCGAGCGAGGTCTTGTGCCGAGCGAGCCTTTGTGCCGAACGAGACCTTGTATGCCGAGCGAGGTCTTGTGCCGAGCGAGCCTTTGTGCCGAACGAGACCTTGTATGCCGAGCGAGGTCTTGTACCGAGCGAGCCTTTGTGCCGAACGAGACCTTGTATGACGAGCGAGGAGGAATGCGGAGCGATGTACTTGTTTGGTGAACCTCACGTTACCGGGTCAATCACCCGGGTAACAATATATATATATATATATATATATATATAATACAACATTCAACTGATAACAATATATCAATTCAACCCATCATCCAACAATTAGTTTTTAATTGCTATAAATTAAACTAGTCAACCAAATTGAGTGAGATTTACTCACCTTGATTTTCAATCCGTTCCAATTTTAAATTAAATTGAACCTACGTTCAATTTAATCTAAAATTCTAGCATGCTCCAAAAAATCTCCAAACCAATTCCTACGCGTAGATTTCGTCCAAACGAGTGCAACGCAATGAACGGTGCTCGATTTCGACCTCGTACGCAAAAGATAACGAATTTATAAGTTGTCGATTATTTTAATTTATAACATAACTAACTAATCATATAATTATTTAAAAAAAAAATAATTACCTACAGATAATGATCCCCCACTCCAATCTCCCTCTCTCAACAACTGTCGCGTTCGACCATCCTGAAGTCGCCAACACCATCTCAAATCGCGATTCCAACCCACCGCTTCACTCCACATCTCCTCCTCGCGCGTCCATACCTACGCCTGCGCGCGCACACCACTGTCGCCGCCGCCTTCATTCGTCGCCGCGCCCAGAAACTCCAACCGAAATCGAACAATACGCCCTAACCTGCCTACAAACCACCACCGCCAGGACAAGCTGACATCGCCTCCCTTCAGGCATCGTGCGGCATCCAACCTCTCGTCTCGGCCGTCTTCGTGAGCCCATGATTCACCTTCGATTTCTATTTGTTTTTTTATGTGAAATTACTTCGAACTTGGAAGGAAGGAGATAGAGGAATTTCACGATTTATAAAACAAGAGGGAGGCCACTTCGCAGAGAAGTTAGGTCGGCGTGGACTTTTGAAATTAATTTTATTATAAAATTTTCAAAATATCTCGTTATTAACAACTTCAAACTTCAAACTCCTATCGAGGCGTGCCGCATGGCGTTCCTTATATTATAACGCTATTCCGAACGTAATGGAACAAGTTTCGAGACTTAATTCGATCGAATGTGGAAGATAGCTTTTTAAATCGACTATTTAAATTAAATTCAATTAAATTATTTCTAGGTGTTTTCAGATCGTATGATAAACGGTAACTCCAACCGCTACGAAATTTGAAATCCGATAATAACACTATTACGGATCCAATGGAACTGGTTCGTCGAATTCCGAGGCTGTGCCCTGGATCGCTATTTTAATGCGTCGATTAAATCGATGATTTCAAAAATTGGCGAAAACACTTGAAATTCCAGTTTTAAAAACTTACTAACTCAATTCTTATTCAAATAGAATTTATATCAACATTAGAAATCATTTCGATTCATATTCAATTCCAATTCAATTATTTAAATGATTTTCAATTTTTAATTCAACTATTAAATTTATCCAATAAATCGCTATATTTGGAACTTAGGTTTTATCCCACTTATTTAATGATAAACTTCATATTAAAATTCCATTTGTATTTCAAATTCAACATATAAAATAAATTAAATGTTCAAAATCAAACGACTGAAAATCCGGGTCGTTATATACCCCCTAACTAATGGTCCATAATTAAAAGCACATGCACATGCTAATGGAGGCTTAAAGACATGTTAGTGGGGATTAATTATTTCCCTAATGATTACTTGGAGGTTACACTTTCTCAAGGACATTTTAGGTAGTCCCCTAAAATTTGAATTTGGGTTTTAAGTATGTATAAATACCCCTTATGTTTCATACAATCATCTTCTTCTTTTCATGCAAGATTGTAGCCACAAATCAAAGTTAAATAAAAATTTCTTTCATGGCTTCTTAGCCTTGTTTTTACTTTCATGCAATTTTTATTTATGTTTTCTTTTCATACTCTCTCTTAATTAGTTTATGCTTCTCTTGTTTAATGTTAGTAGCATAGATTTTATTCTTGTAATTAGTTTAGTTTAATTTCATGCAAGTTGTTAGCTCTCAATTTTCTTTTCTTTTACGGTGAAATCATTTTATGTTAACATGTTTTCAAATATGAGTAGCTAAACCCCTTCAATTTAGGGGTAATGAAGCTCATATGAAACATATTAAATTAACATAATGATTTCATTTGTGATCTCCCTTATGCACTTAATGGAAATTATGAATGATGGTGGTTTATGTTTCTTTTTTATTGAATTTTGATAGTCTATGTTGACATTTCAAATAGACTATGCTTAACTCCATTTTAAACACAAACTATTTGATCATTTGCCTAAGTGATTTTGAAGTAAAAGTGAAGCTAGAATCAAAGTTTGATGGTCTATGTTACTAACTAATAGTAAATAAATCATACTTAAAATGGATTTTATTTTTAATTTCATGTCATGTTCATGAGAGTTGATAAGTGGTTTGAATGATGTGTTAGAGTTTGATGGTTTAAGTTGTGCTAATTAATAGCTTAAATAAAGCATACTTATAATAAGCACATCAAACATTTCCACTTAATATTTTAAAGAGAGGTTATAAATGAATTCTGTGTTGATTTATATGAATGATTAGAAGTGAATTTGCCTCTAAATTGCTCCTTAATATCATAGTTTTATTCACTTTTCCTCTAGCTTATTTTCTACAATTTTCTTAGTTTAAAACCACTTCAAAACTGTGGGTTAATTTGATTGAGCATTATTAGAATTTAACTCTTTCCCTGCGGATCGACCCGTACTCGCATACATATTACGATTGTACACCGTGCACTTGCGGTTTATAACGATTATATTTTTAACGATGGTTTTCTAATCGATAGAAATTTCTGTCGTTATCAACAAGTTTTTGATGTCGTTGCCGGGGAAAGCAATTTTATTTTATTTTACTCTTCGAGTAATTTATTTTCTACATTTGTTTAATTTTATGTTGTGTTAAAAAAAATTCAATTCTATTTTGATTCACTTGTTGTTACTTGTTTTGTTTCCCTGTGTTCTCAATCCAATTGGTTTAGTTTTGTTGTGCTTTTGGTTTTCTGTACATAAAAAAAACAAAAAAAACTGTTGTTTCACATTTGAACTTGTTACAATCATTCTCTGTTGGATTTTGTCAAAAACAGTTTAGCACCCTACTAACTTGCACATTCCCTCTTCCATCATCAACACACCCATCACTAGAAACCATCTTCATTCCACAGCCTTCAACTCCGGAACCACCTCCACAAATCCACAAATTCACTAATTACATCTTCCCAAACCCCTTCAACACTCTTCACTGAATCCTCACTGAAACCTCATTCACCAAATCAACCACTTTTTTTTTCTGCATTTTACCAAATCCAGTTTGCATTCCAATCCAATGCATTTCTGGTTTTGTGTGCATAATAGTGTGTGCATTTAATACTTCTATTTGTTTCTGTTTATTTTCTTATTTTTGTTTTGTGTTCTTTGCATGTTAGACTATGCACTGCATTTTATTTGGTTTAATTTTTCAAAAAGAAAAGTAAAAAAATATTATTGCATTTATTTTCATTAGTGTTTGTTTGTGCATTTGTTTTCTATTTTCCAGTTTTCAGTATTTGTTACAATTTCACATTGTTGCATTTGTTACTGAACATTTCATCTTTTGTGAACATTTCATTTGCAGTATTCTTGTTTAAAAAAAATTAACCTTCATTGTCCTCATTTGCACCGATTCTTTAATTTTGCAAAATTTTCAAAGTCTTTTCTCTGTTCATTTCAACAAATTGATATCCACTATTCTCAGTGCACATCTTTGAACAAACTGTTTTTTTTCTTTTTCTTTGTTACAATTTGATATTTCTTCCATCACACTATCTTATATTTGTTCCTCAACGATAAAACAGTACATCACCTACACCTACATTACCACACCTCTTCAAAACAACCACTACAACATTCCCCTAGCCTCCTCTTCACTACCCTTCACCAGATAAACATCCACTGCCTCCTCACGTCTACAGCGGCACCTTCGTCACTATCATCATCATTCCTCCTTCTCCTAACCACCTTCCACTAACCCACAGCATCCCTCCATCCCCCTGCATTACAAAAGCTTGACAACCAGAAGCTGCTTCACCTTAAACCACAACAAACACACGCTCAGTACCACTCTGCAATCATCACAATTCTTCCTCCTGCCACAACCAAACACTCACCATCCATCATCAGTCTTCAAACAAACTTCTGCATAACCCACCTCTTCCATCAACAAATTCACAAACATTTCACTACAGCCTTCCTCCCCTCCAAATTCACAACATCCAATCAACCACCAATCTCCCTCAAGCACCACCACCATCTGCACCTTACTTATGCCTGAACCTCCATCGAACCTGCATTACATCAAAGCAACTACTACAATAACATCACCATTACCTGCCTGCACCTTCCATACACAGAGCAGCCTTCAAAAGCAGCAGCCTACATTAAGCCCTTCATCACTCCATCACCTGCAGGCAAATTCACCTGTCATTCATCTCATCTCCTCCAACCACTCACCCAATACCGAACCACTTCAACAGCCTCACCAACCAAAGAATTACACCTACCCGAACACCATCTGCAAATCTTTACCTTTTCCAAAATCCAAAATTCACCCACAGCCTTCAATTACTACAGCAATTCCTCCATACAAACCCACAGCACGAGTTCGCCATTCCAAACTCAAACCGTAATCGCTTCAAGTTGCCGCCTTCATTGCCACTTCCTCCACCTGCAACGCCAATAGTCCCCATCACGACCATCTCACCATCTCTTCTCAATCACCACGACCAGATACAACAAACACCAAACAACCAGCCAAACTCCTCACAACTATCCACGACCAAATTCACAAAATCACCGTATTTACCTTAGTCCGCCCAATTCAAAAATTCAATCGACAGCTTGCAATCACCAATTCGCAACTATCCACGACCAGAACTCATTATCGACTTTCACTCGAAAGCGATTAAAGTCACCATTTTTTTCCTTTTCTTTCTCAACTTGTTGTGTTTCTGTTTTCTTTTTAACGTGAGAAAAGGGATTAGTATTGATTTTTTTAATAAGTTGTGAAGTGGGCTTGGTACAAGTAGAGTATTTGGGCTTTGGCTTGTTTATGGGCCTGAGATGATTTTTGTTTTGTTTTGCTTAGTCAATTTAAGTGTTTGAGTTTGTTTTAGTGTTTTGTTTAAATTCACTTGTTTTATTTTGAGTTTAAATATTTAACCGTTTGTTTTGTTTTGTTTTTGTTTTGGTTGTTAAGTGTTTTGTTTTGTTTTTTTAAACTGCTCTACTTGCTTGCTAAAAAATCTTGTCAACTCTTTTTCAAGTTGTAGGAAATCACAAGGAAAGGAATTGCTGCTATAAACTTCTATGCTCTGCTTGCTAAAAAAATTGCTTATTGCTTGCTTGCTTGAAAAATTCGCTGCTTTAAAATAAAATTGCTAATAATTCTGCATGCTCTAGTATCGTGTTTTTATCTCTTGTTTTAATTGTCCTTGCATTCCAAAAAATTTCAAAAACAAAAACCAAATCTCATTCATAGTTGCATTGTTAATACATGTTTATTTTCTGTTTTGATTCATTTCATCTTGTTTTTATTTTCTAAGGGCAAAACCTAAATCCACATAAGGTGGTGGATTTCAGCACCCCTTCCTTGGCCCACAAATTGCTTTTCATCGTAGAATCTGATTAATAATAACGGTTAGACGTTGGACTAAAGTGTGTCGTGAGTTCATCTAGGGCTTAATTATACCTTGACAAGTTGTCTTCTTTCGACAATCTAATTTCTTAGTGTCTAGACTACAACAGAGCAATAATTAGTTATAAATATTATGGTGATTCGTAAATATTATAGCGATTGTTTATCTGAAGGTACTTAAACCTTCGGCTGCATTGCTATGGTGATTCGTTGTGCACCGATAATTCCTGTCTGTTGTCTGGCTAAGAACTATTTTGTTGGATTAAGACAAAGTGTGATTATACAATTTTGGGTTATGAGCTACTAAGGACAAAAAATTTGTAATTAAGTCCTTGCATTCATTTAGTTGCACAATATTATATTGTAACGATCCCGAATTTTAATTAATTTTGAATTGATAATTAAATTTATTTTTGAATAAAAATTTCAATATTTATCGGTAAATAGATTCGAGTTTCCCCGAAACAAATAAGTGTTTGTTTCGAACAAATATAGTTAACTTTAAATTAAAAATAAAATATAAGAAAATATATGTTTGTAAATAAAATTTATATAGTTATAAAAGACAAGAAATAACATACAAGTATAATATGTTTCAACCTGAAATACAACACAACAGCAAGATTTATGCAAGACATCAAAAGAGATAATTCATGTAGACAAAGAAGTAACCATATGTACCTCTTAACACCATCTCAGCCGAGCTAAAGAAAAGTAGGCAAATATAATAAGTAGCCTGTAAGAAGTAATGCAGGCAAAAAAAAAAATATAAAATCAAATGAATTTTAATATAGGCAAAAGTACACATGTACAAGCTTATACAAAGCAAAGACTGCACATAAATAATTCAAACAGCATGGCTTGTAAACCAAAATAGGATTTGCATTTAGTGCCACCTCTCCTCAGCATGTCTTGATATCATCTCAGCCGAAATGGGATAACATTATATCAGTAAATAAAGATTAAAAATAATCTTTAGTCAAATAAAGAAAGTACCTGTACCAAGCTATCTTCTTTATATATGTATTTATTCTCACTTTGTTCGTTCTTCAAAAACAAAGCAAACCAAAAAGAAAATTTGAAACCTGGAAATCATCCCAAGGCATTTCAAAATCTGGAAAGAAAAAAATAAGTATCTGGAAATCAGATAAGGCTTCAACCTGTATTGAGTCTTTAGTAATATTAAGCATGCAGTTCAATTGATTTAAAACTGAGCAAAGAACAGAAAATAAAAGGGAAACATCAACCTAGCTCAAAACAAATCAAAACAAAGAAAATTTGGCATCTCAGTTTCAAGTTTTCAAAACAGTTTTCAATAAAAAGCTCTGTCCATGGCAAATACAGGTGAGTAACAATTTTACTTGAAAACTTAAGTAGGATTTTGTTGCATGATCTATATCTGGAGATATATATTATGTGAATATATATATATATATAAGTATCTTGGTCTGGGTATATACAAGTGAATGCATGTATTAGTGATACCCTATTATGGTTGTCAAGCTCAAAATTTTGGTTCAAAGAAAATCATATCCTCTTAAACCAATTGCTGTTAGAACTCGGATTTAAAACAAAAGTTATTTATGGGATCATAGACTAATGTTTAGAATTTTAATTAAATTAAAATTTAACTTGAATGTCTCTGGGATTCAAGAATAACAGAGCAAACCCATATATGAGTGGAAATTCAAACTTAGTAATTTATTTACTCAGTGATATAGATCAAATCAATAAACTAAAATATGATTTTTAACGCCAAAATCAGAATTTTTAGAAATAAAATGAAGGTGAGGTTTGGGTTTAAATGGAAATTGGGTTTTAACCAATTTCAGGCGACCCACGTCGATCTAGGCATCGAGATTAAGGGCGAAGGAAGCTGGCGAATAGGCAGGTTTGGGAAAAATGTTCGATCGAATTTCAGACTCACGTGGATGGAGAACGAGGCGAATTTAGGGTTTAAAACCCAGTTTTACTCGACGAAGTTTTAGAGGCGATTCCGCTGTCGATGGCGAATCGGACGAGGCCGGTACGGGGGGAAAGGATGCTAGAGGCTCTGGCAAAGCTCTGATCAGGATCGCGTGGTTTCTGGTGATCTTGAGTGGCGTGGCAAGGGGTTTCTGTCGTAAGTGATGGGTTCCAGTTTTGAATCGGGAAGCTCGATTTTGATCTACAGTGGGACCAGGGGATCGAGGTACTCGAGTGGGTTGTCGACGACGTGGAGGTGAACGCGATGATGGCCGGAGGTGATCCAATCGCCTGTGCACGTGCACATCCTTGTGATGGTGTCAGTGGGTTAAATTTGGGGAAGAAGCAGTTGTCTCTCGGGTTTGACTCGAAGAGATTCGCGAAATAGCTCGGGGAAAGGGAAACGCGGTTAACTCGAAGTAGGGCTAGGGAAAATATTGATTTGGCTCGGGTTTGTTCCTATAAACTAACCAGGTTTTAAAATTAAAAAAGAAAGAAATTTTGTTTCCAGGTTTTAAAATATGTTGAATCAATTTAAGGTATGAATAAGTTTTCAAACAATTTGATAAACCAAGCTTTAAAATGGTTTAAAATAAATATAACTTTTATTTTGAAAAGTTTATTTTTAAATAAACTTAATAATATTAAAGGTTAATTAATTAATGAAGGTGATTAAGGAATGATAATTAATTGAGGAATAATTAATTAAAGTAATTAATTAAAGATAATTAATTAAATGGGGAATTAAATAATTAAAGGTTAATTATTTAATAATTAAAGGTTGATGAATTATAATTAAAGGTTAATTAATTTATCATTAAAGGTTAATTAATAAATGATTAAAGAGTAATTAGTCAAACTGATTTGTAATTAATTAATATTAATTAACCAGGATTAGAAAATTATTCATAGAAATTTAATCTGATTTAAATTTATCAGATAATTAAATTGATCCTACTTACGGATGTTTGGATTCTATTGAATGATTGAATTGTTTGATATTTCCTGATATATGATGCTTTGTGATACACCCTGATTTATGTTGTGATCTGTGATGTAATTTATTATCTGTGATATTTATATATCTGTGGTCTGTGCATGAACGATAAGCGTTATAGTTTATATCGCTT
Source organism: Allium fistulosum (assembly GCA_030737815.1). NCBI lineage: Eukaryota > Viridiplantae > Streptophyta > Magnoliopsida > Asparagales > Amaryllidaceae > Allium > Allium fistulosum. The sequence goes on along the minus strand of CM060902.1, from coordinate 197,359,763 downwards.
ATCAACTATATCCTGTATTTTGATCTGTGATGATTCATTGTGTTGCACTATTGTGTTAAACCCCTGGACTACACTTTTACACACACAAATATGGATTCCACGAGGAAATTGGTTAGGTCACAGATGATTTAAATTTGATGTTTTTGAAATCGAAATTTTAATTTCAATTGATTTTGAGATTGGAAATTTGGGTTTAAAGTGAAAAGCTTTTGAAATGGAATTTCAAAGATAAGTCTTATTTTCGAATAACTTGATTAAGTTTTGAAATTTAAATAATTTGACTTAAATTTGAATTCAATATTTGGAATTGAATTCAATGATTGGAATTTTGATTAAAGATATTATAAATGTGTTTTATATGAATTTAAAGCACTTTTAAAATATTAGTTTGAGAATTTGAATTTAACCCAAGAACCTTAACTCGTATAAATGAATCAGATTTCCAAAATGAAAACTGTTTGTTTTAAAAGAATAAAAGCTTTCAGATAAGAAATGAAATTCCAGTTTAATTAAAGGAATTTCAAGATTGAATTGAAAAATGGTTTTCCAAGTTATGAATGAATTCTTTTTGAAAGCTATGAATTGAATCTGTTATTTTTAATAGATTTAAAATGGTGATTTGTTTAAACCATCTGAAATGAAATTGTTTTGAAAGCTATAAGTTAAATCTTTGATTTAAACATTTAACGAGTTAATCAAATTGAAATGGAAATCGATTTGAAAATCTATGAATAGATCTTTGTGAAACTAGGTGAACTTTGTGAATTGAATATGTTATTTTTAACAGATTAAAATGGAAATTTGTTTAAACCATTTGAAGAAAATTTTGGGTAATAAGTTGTGACTTAACTGAAATCCCAATATCCATATGTTTTAAAATATTCTACTCATTATTCAGGTTAACCGGGAGAGGACCTTTGTGTCATACAACCCATTCCGAATAATGATACGTCGTATATGGATAGCAATTGAAGGCCGGTGGTGAAGACCGGATATTCACGAGAACGAAAGGATAACTCGTCGATTGTCTCTGCACTGAGTCGCGCCGGTATAGAGGTTTCCTAAGTGATGGGAAGTCCAATCGGGATTGTGGATACCCAGATTGCAAGGGCTTCGTAAGAAGTGCCTTCGGTTCTGTTCGAACCCGGAACAGACTTGTATGGTTACATGTCTGACATTACACTTTGAGATATAAAGCCGATTTCTTTCAAATACATTTCTGTTGGTGGCGGAGAATTTGTTCTCTTAGCTTAACACCCTTCTCTGAGACGTACGAGCTCAGAGGTTATGTAGTTGAAGGTTATCAGCGATATATTCCCAATTTGGTAATGTGACATGCTGAGTGTTGCTGTGTGATGATCATTGTTTGATCATTTGTGATATGATCATTTGTTTGATCATTTATCTTTGTGATCATTACTTTGATCATCTGTTCACCCAAAGAATGGCTTTGTGCCAAAGCGTAGCTTTGTGGACGAGACTTCGTCGAACCTCACGACCCGGTATGGTCGAAACAGGAATCGTGGCAGCAAGGTTATTAAGGGATAACGACCCCTTAGTGTATGTCATTTCCTTCTGGATTATGAGTGGTATCATGGTATGGAGCCCAGATACTTACTTAGTGGTTGCTGCAAATTTATTACTTGTGGTTGTTGGAATCGAGGATCCTCGGGAAAAATGTCGCAAACGACCGAGGAATGACATATTCGTGTTAGTAGTTACCCAGCTAGAGGTAACCCGGTCTTGTGTAGCAGAGATCCGGTTAGGATCTGGGAACGTCGCTCCAGAGGCGTTCTATTTTACTTGGGAAGTTCCTTTGTCCGACCATTTGTTGGAAATCCATCTTCCAATACGAATCTTGTACGGTATTAATTGTAGAACCTGCCATTTACTTATGGTGGCGCCCCACTGTTTAGATGGTAGCTATAGTAGGCATAGTTCGAAATGTCTATGCTGGCTAAGATTTATATTCTACTTTCGAAATATTTTCTACACTATGCACTAATAATAATAATATAAAAAATGATTTGATTTTGCGTAGTAAGCATCTTTGACTATCATAAGAAGAAATCTCCTCCAATTTTGCGTTTGCATTGTGTGTGTGGCGGGAGGTCTTATGGTAGCTTCATTTTCTAAAAGCATTGCGAATTGACTTTAAAATTCTCTTCTATTTGTTTTAAAAGATAAACTGTTTTTGTTGCTCACACCAGTCCCATGACTGATTCGGAGTTTATTGTTTCTTTCCTAAACTCTGGATGCTCAAAATTTTTCTACACGGGCAGTCTAGAGTCGGGTTTTTTAGATAGTCAGATTAGTAGATTTTCTGGAGCTGGTTCAGTCTTTGGATATGGACTGCACTTGCTTATCTTTGTGCCTCGTTATTGGGAGTTCGAGGTATTTCTAGATTGGTGCTTTAGAGATGGAGATTATCCGCTGCTGGTGTTATCCATTTTCTTTCCGCTGTTATTTCTTGTATCATATCTCTGATGTATATAGATATTCATTGCATCATCATTGTATCTGGATATTGTATCAGATGTTGTATATCTATATTCTTTTTCTTTTCCGCTGTGTTGTTTACTTAATGTTGTTATAAGCTCCGGCGACTCGGATTTGAACGGTCAAATCTATGGCATTCGAGTACGATGTAAAGTATGGATGTCGATTTTCGAACGCGAAAAATTCGTGATGTTACATTATATCATCCAATGTATATGTAATATTGTAAATGGAGTTATCTCACCCATTTCCAAGTCCAATTCTTCCTACCAACTCTTCCTACCAACATTCATTCAAATCAACACTTCACTAAACCATTAACTAAACAACTCCTCCTCGCTTTCCAAGTGCCCAGCCACCCTCCCCATTCCACCTTACTCTCGGCCCAACCTCCTTTCACTTGCTTTAGAAGAGATTAGAGAAGATTTGGTTAATTTTGAAAAAGTTAGAGAGTAATCAATGGATTAGTGCTTAAGCACTTCCACTATTTTTAACCCTCCTACTATATTTCAAGTTTTGAGAAAGAAGAGAGGCTTCTTTAGAAGTCATTAGAGAGCATAAGAAAGCTCAAGAATGAAGAAGAAGAATGAATCAATGTACATAATAAGTGGGAAGGAGGGGTGGTATTTATAGGAAAAAAGAGACAATATCTTCGAAGTAAAATTACCAACATACCCTTACCCACCCTAGAAAATGCCTCCCCCTCCACCTCTTGTGGCGCACAGCAACCCCTCATGTGGTGATGATGGTGGAGGTAGTGACGTGATATGGTGTAAGATTAATTTGATGTTTGCTTTTTAAAGTAATAATTACTTTAGATATTTATTTTATTACCTTATGTAAATATATATTTACTTTCTACTCTTATCATGTGTATACGTACATGAAAATGTGTGTATGTGTATGTCACAAATGTGTATAAGTCATTTTAATAACGTCGTATAACTTATATAGGTCAAACCGTTACGAATTCGGATTCCAATCTTCAGTAATTTTTTCATTTATTAATTAACGTTTATATATTTGTAAACAATGTTTGGAAACTATTTTATTATTATTATCCATGAATTAAAATGATCATATTTTACTTATAAAACCATATAAATCAATATTGAACAATTATTTTCAAAAAGCGTTTTTATATCGATAAACCGATATCGATTTTCCTTATACTTTCAAAATATCTTTATAAAACCATTATAAATGATTTATTATTACTTTAAAACTAATTAAAATGAATTATTATCATTTTAAAACTATCATTTGAATAACTATTATTATTTATTATCACTCAAAACAAGATTATTTATATTATCAACCTTTTATTTGAATATTTTTAAAAATAAATATAATTGGTCAAAGTGATAAATTTGCAGGTCGTTAAAATTATAATATTTCAAAGTTAACTTATTTATTTATTAAATTATATTTAGTTATTTAATTATTTTATTTAAGTTGATTAAAAGGATAATCAATTATTTTATTTAAGTTTTTTTAAAGTTAATTAATTATTTTATTAGTGATATCCTAAGTTAGTTAATTATTCAATAATGATGTTGTTTAGAAAATATATTAATTATTTTTATATTGGATTAAGTTAATTAAATAGAGATTAAGTTTATTAATTATGTATTAATACTGATTTAAGGTAAGTAAATTAATTTCTAATAAAGTTTAAAACCTTAATCAATCATTTGTTTAAGAATTTTGTAAGGTATTCAATTTATATCAATAAAAGTGTTTAAAAAATAATTTTTTTATAAAAAGAATTAATTCAAATGTATAGGTTGTTAAAGTTATAATTGAGAAGAGATCTTAGATTTTGGAAAAGAAGATTTGGGTTTATAAAAATTTGATTTCATAGGAATTGGATCAATTTTATTAATCAAATTATGAACCTAATAAATAAATAATTCTTTTTAATTTTGGTGGTATGAAAACATTCTTTCCATACTTAACACCGAAGGATAGTGGTTTGGTTTATAGTAAGAAATATTTTAAATAATATTTGTTTTGGTCCATTTAAATACGATTTTGGAAAAGAGGAAATCTTCCATAAGTTTGTTAATATACTTATACCATTGAGATAAGTATATGGGTATTTTCTAAGTAGTGAAAATATAATGGTTTGAAATATACTTACACTGGCGGATAAGTATATAAATGTTTCCCCAAGTATTGAAAAGAGTATAAGGGGGTTTGTGAAAATATCTTTTGTGAAGGTATTTTAAATCAAATAATTGAAAGATATTTAATTAATTAAAGATTAATTAATAAGAGGCTTAGTGGATCCCATATGAAATTTAATCTATGATTTATTATTTGTTTATTTAATGGTAAAATAACCGACTATCAAATCTGGACTAATTTTTAACTCTGGAAATTTCTAGAAGAAAACACAAGAATTATATGGTATAGTTATCCTCGGGGATGCTATATTGTACGTATAAACTCATGAGTTCTTCTTGGGTAAATGATAAGGAAATCCGTCCATATAAATGGTTAGGGGGTGATCCCCACTCTTATGTATTGTCTGATTATTTCCGAAAGAACCGAAGTTGAGTTTACCGAAAACTATCGAATATTGGTTTGAAGAGACCAGGATCAGATAAGTATGAATTATCCAAAAACCACTTCAAACCATCTCAAGCGTCGTATTGAAGAAATCTTGAAGATGATGGAATCGAAGATGGAGTCCTTTAAAGTGCAAGGGCTACTTGCTACTAATCTTAAGGGTGATCCAAAATGGATGTAGTATTAGTGTCTTCGGTTTGTTCATACCCAGGACAACTTGTATGGATGAATGCTAGCATTGCATTAGCACTTGGAGGGCGGTGCTTACATTCCAAGTGGGATTTGCTAAAAAGGTAAAACGTAGCCTCTAGCTTCATCAACCGTGAAGGACTAAAATTAGGAATATGCCGTAAGGCTACATGGGTCGCACCCATTAGGCTATTGTCATCACCCTTTTAGATTATTATTTATGGATATGATTGTGCATGAAAGATCTCGGGATAAGGTTGCAAAACAACCGGGATGATGAAGTATTCGGTACCATCCAGTAAGGGGTAAGCCAGTCTTGCCATGCATGAGGTCCATACAAGGCCCTCGATACATTTTATCGAGAGATGTACCATGACAAGCGGTACCCAATAGCCTTGTCATTGATGGAACCCATTCTCTAATAAGCACAATATGGACTTAGTTGTGCCCAACTATGCTGGAACATCTGATGCAAGCATTTTAGCTATATTCATAATTTATTTTAAACCCTAGACATTGTTATAATATCACTGGATTTTCTATAAAACGGTTTGGTTATCGTAATGTAAAATCTCGTTCGTGTTTATGTAAAAGGGTTTTACACAGTGTAATCAAATTCCTTGTGATTTGAGTTTCTTAAGCTTGTTTTACCAGACTGATCTAGGTGTTATTTTTCTTAAACGCTTAGGTCCGACCCGAGTATTTTTTCAGAGATAGCTTTAGATGCTTTGGAGCTTCAGGAGTCAACTTGGATGCCCAAGACGTATTTCCATATTTGTATTTCCACTATGTTTTTATTGTATGTATTTATCGGCATTTGTAAGGACAAGCTATTACAACTGTCTAAACTGATAATATGTTAGACTTTGATGATGTTGTGTATTAAAATATTTTCTTTTGTAAAGATGAATTTGGAATATTATAAGTTATTCATCATGTTGTGAGATTTAGTTCTATCATTTTCCATTTCTTTTCCTCAAACAATCTGTCTTTTCGCCACTTAGTTGCGCAGCACATAATACCGTGGATGTATTAGTGTTGACTTTTGATGATCTAAAAGGCGGGTCTTTACAGTTGCTATCAGAGCCAAAGTTTAAGTAAGAACCTTGGCACTCGTGGGGTAAACTCATTAGAGATAAGGTTAGTAACACCCTAGAATGACTTTGAGCATATATATATGAGAGCGCATATTTGCCGGTGCTATAAAAAGGTTTTGTATTGTGTTAATTGATCTGTTGAGTGGCTTATGGGTTCTGTTCAATATGAGTTGCAAACGTTATTGATAGGGATCCCTAAACACTTAAATAAGGCCAACCAACACAGTATTGTTTTAAATGGTTAAATAAAATAATTTTACTTAGAAGTATATTATATATATAAAAGGGTAATTTTCAAAATTTTAATATAGTTATTTCGATGTGTTTATTTGTTAGGAAATGATAATATTTAATTATTATCATTTAGGGTGTGATTAGTCATGCTTGTCTAGTTTTGGGCATTGACTATTGTTTGTTGATTTGTCTATAATTTTCCCCTTAAAACAAGGGTTGGGTAGATAGAAATTGTGAGAACATTGAAATGAAACCTTGTGAATTAAGTTTAACAATTTGACTATATGGTGATCGATGTAAATGTTGTATTAAAAATGGATTTTATTAAAGATGTTATAATAGGAAAAGCTAGAGCATTTTAAAATAAATATTTGAGAATGAAACTTGGATTTATAAAAATGAGTTTCATAAATAAAAGGATTATTGAGGATTCGAATCCTGTGGTCTTTGGAAGAATTACAGAAGATATTTAAGAAAAAATAGTAATGGTTTTACTTGGAAATTTTTATAGGTATAAATATTGCGGAAAGCAAATTTTTAAGTAAGGAGTATTTTCTTTGGATTGGTTTGGGAAACGAGTCTCGATTGATTTTGTGATGATCAAAATAATTTCTAAGTGACGATCCGATGATTGTTTAGGGAGACGTTATAGTGCACTCAGTAAATTATTCTCTTTATCATTGTGTGATCGAAAGAGTTCGAATCCGAACGAACCGAAGTAAAATTTATAAATAAAGTGCTTAGGCTATTTTATTTCTTATGAGAAAAATATCTATTCTATTGATAAAAATTTAATAAAGGGTAGTATGAGATTCCAAGGATTATGTTATTTGATTTTAGAGGACACCCATAGTTGCGAGAGGGGCCCGCATGAAGGTTCAGAGGTTGTTTAGACATTTCAGTGCTAGGCAAGATATAGAGGTTTCGAATATCCCGATATCGGAACCGGAAGAAGAGGAACCGTTGAATACCAGAATGGGTGGTGGATGCATTATGGAATAAAGTATGGAGGTGAATAGGAGTCTGATGGGCCAGAATCCATGGAGTTATCAGGTCCCTAGTAGTGGACTTAGATGAGGGGGGTTTTGACAGAGAAAGCCCACTCTGTGGTGCTGGCTTGGGTTTGTAGAGTTATTCTTTTAGGAGTAGTGTGTTTGTATCCTCGTCTAGTTATGGCATATTTGTACTGTCTTGTCTAGTTATGTTATTGTATCAGTATTTTAGCTATTAGTTGGATTTGGTATGTTAGTGGATACTTTTATGTGGATTGTATGGTTCTAGTATGTACGATTTTCTTATGCTAATATATTATAGTTATTACTTTTCTTTAAAAAGGGATCCCATTACTTAGTAAACAGTTAGAAACGAGTTGACGATTCTGTTTAGACTTGTTTTTCTGAGTTTGGGTTGTAGTGAAATTTCGGGGTCGAAATTCTTATAAGGGGGAGAGAATGTAATGACCTAGAATTTTATTGCTTTAATTTGTGAATATTTAATTTATATTAAATATTCAGTTAATGTAATAAGTAAATAACCCTCTTTTGAATTTATAACTAGAAAATTCATTTTTAAATTTTTTACATAAAAAGATAGTTCGACGGAAAATTGAAAATGTGACCAAAACCTGCTTTTCGGATTTCAGCTTTTATTTGTATGACAAGTTAATAAAATGTTTTAATACCATTGTATAAACTAAAAACAACACATATATATTTCAAACATTTTATTTGGTAATGCATAAACAAAGTAATATAATAATAATAAGAAATTTAAAAAATGATTATTTTATTTAAAATCAAAATAGGAAAGATGGATGTGAAATGAGTTAACAACTCATAGTGATTCATTAAGAATGTAAATGGATTAGGGTACATAAAACACCCTTTTATCCAATATGTTATCAAGTGTTTGTACTTTAATAAAATTTGAACATGATGGTAGGTTTAGAAATTTGATTTAAGGGTAATATTGAAAATTTGCGTTCTTTATTTTATATGTATTCTCTTATCCTACCTTTTTATCTTTATACTTGATATTCCTTTCTAAGCTTTTCAAAATCATTTCTTTTAAAAATTCAAAGATCAAATTTTTAAAACTCAAGCGTAGGTTTGGAATGTGGAAGGTGAGATTCTCTAATTTCTATGTTATTTGTTTTGATTTTTATATGTGATAAAAGTTTGGAAAATGTATATATAGTTGTTTGAATTAGTTACAAATCTCCTTTAAGTCAAATGATAGTTTAAAAACCAAACTTTGAATTAGAACTACAAAAATATGCTTACTGTTAATTACTGGAACAACATATACTTACTGTTATTGCAAAAACAAAAGAAAACATTTCCATTTCAAGATTTCAAAAATCGATAGCACCCAAACCATTGAGAATTAGCTTGTACGACCAACTAGAAAGTTGTTCGTTATCGAGTGTAGCTTTTTTAATTAGTTCCAGGGCTTTTCGTCGAGTAGGTTGGGGGAAAACTGTAAATTACAGCAAGTGCTCGAACTTCGTCGGTTTTCTATCGATCACGAATTGACGAATGGCCCATACCATTGTGTTCATATTGTCAAATCAAAATTTTAGGAGCTGTTTGCATGGTTTCTAGTGGCATGGATGGGTCGAGATTGCTAGATGAACAGATTTGGATCAAAATTCGATTTTAGGTGATCCAGGTGGTGAGGGACTGAGTGGTTGAAGGTGGAGCAACCTAGGGACGTGGTGGTGCTAAGGTAGTGGTCGCAGGGGGGCGGTGGCCTGTGGTGATTGTTCAAAGTCGAATTAGTATTTAAGGAACTAATTTCCTTTATGGTCAAACGTGACATATCTGGAGACACTAGGGGAAATCCGGATCGGTCTGGATGGGCCTGGAGGTGCGTGTGACGGTGATGAAGGACTAAATGTTGTGGCGAGGTTGGGCATGGGCTAGGGAGATGCCGCGAGCTTGGGTTGTGGGAGGGTTGCACATGTTTAGTTTTTGAATTTGGGTCATTTTGGTTGGTTTTGGGTTTCGGTCACCAGGGACGATGGTGGTTAGCCAGTCGAGGTAAACGGGACGAAGCAGATTTGAGCGTGGGGTTGCAGTGGTGACTGGCATCGGCGATGGAGTGTACACGTGTATATGTGTGCACGTCGAAGGTGTTCCAGGTTTTGGAATTTGGAGGGATTGAATTTAGAGTTTGATTTTGGGTGTGTTGTGTTTTGATTTGAGAAGACGAAGGCATGAGTTAACTTGATTTTGGGTATGGGCTTGGCCCATCTTGTTTTAAGGGAATCTAGAAATTTTAATTCTAAGTTTTTAGAAGTTTAAACTTAAACAAACTATTTCTCATTCGTACAAAATCCGATTTACACACGGGTTACGATGTTAGGATCGTATAATCGAACAAAACACATATGTTTAATTATTTGTCAATTTTGTATATGTACAAAATACTGTTAAATTTATAGTTGCAGTAAATAATTTCATCGATTGGTAATTATATTTTTATCACAGACATTTGACAGTAGAATAAAATATCGTTCTGCTATATTTAAATTAAATTAGATTCTATTGGACATCTAGATAGCAGGAAAAAAATAACCATTCTCCTATATTAATTAATTTGGATATTTATTGATATGTCAGCTGACTTAGATATATAACTGTTATCTATTGATAGTCAATTGTGAATTGTGAATTTTATATATATATTCGTTACTTATGTATATATCAGTAATATGATTTAAATTGCTGAATTGAAAATAATGGTAACTTGTCTAAGTACCAGTGTGGTCGTATAGCCTCTTTTCAATGTTTGGGAATGAAGATAGATTTGGATTACTGGGATTTTTAAATATATCAAAGTAATTTTTATATTTAAAATTAGTTAAGTTAATATTATTTTAATTGTAATATTTTAAAGTTAACTAATTATTTATTAAATTATATTTATCTAAGTTATTTAATTATTTTATTTAAGTTGATTAAAAGGACAATCAATTATTTTATTTAAGTTATTTAAATTTGATTAATTATTTTATTAATGATATCCTAAGTTAGTTAATTATTCAATATTGTGTTGTATTGAAAATCTATTAATTATTTTTATATTCGATTAAGTTAATTAATCATTTATTAAATAGTGATTAAGTTTATTAATTATGTATTAATATTTAAGGTAAGTAAATCAATTTCTACTAATGTTTAAAATCTTAACCAGCCATTTTTTAGGAGTTTTGTAAGGTAATTAATTCATATAAATAAAAATGTTTAAAATATAATATTTTTAATAAAAAGAATTGTTTCAAATATATGGGTTGTTAAATTTATAATTGGGAAGAGATCTTGGATTTTGGAAAATAAGATTTAGGTCTATAAAACTTTGATTTCATAGGAATTGGATTAATTTTAGTAATCAAGTTATGAATCTAATAAATAAATAATCCTCCTTAATTACGGTGTTATGAAAACATTCTTTCCATACTTAACACCGAAGGATACTGGTTTGATTTATAGTAAGAAATATTTTAAATAATATTTTTTGGCCCATTTAAATATGATTTTTGCAAAAGTGGAAATCTTCCTTAAGTTTATTAATATACTTATACCATTGAGATAAGTATATATGTATTTTCAAAATAGTGAAAATATAAAGGTTTGAAATATACTTATACTGGTGAGATAAGTATAAGAATGTTTTCCCAAGTATTAATAAGAGTATAATGGGGTTTGTGAAAATATCTTTTGTGAAGGTATTTTAAATCAAATAATCGAAAAGAATTAATTAGTGAAAGTTTAATTAATAAAAGGCTGAGTGCATCCTATATAGAATTAAATCTATGATTGATTATTTGTTTATTTGATGCTAAAATAACTGACTATCAAATCTGGACCAATTTTTAACTCTGGAAATATTTAGGAGAAAACACAAGAATATATGGTACAGTCATCCTCGGTGATGCTATACTGTACGTATAAACTCATGTGTTCTTCTAGGACAAATGATAAGGAAATCCGTCCATATATACGGTTAGGGGTGATCCCCACTCTTATGTATTGTCTAATTATTTCCGATAGAACCAGAGTTAAGTTTACCGAAAACTATCAGATGTTGGTTCGAAGAGATCAGGATCGGATAAAAATGAATTATCCAAAAACCACTTCAAACTAACTCAAGCGTCGTATTGAAGACATCTTAAAGATAATGGAATCGAAGACGGAGCTCGTTGAAGTGCAAGGGCTACTTGCTACTAATCTTGAAGGTGATTCCAAAATGGATGTAGTAGAAGTAGTGCCTTCAATTTGTTCATATCCTGAAAAAATTGTATGGATGAATGCTAGCATTGCATTATCACATGGAGGGAAGTGTTAGCATTCCAAAGTGGGATTTGCTAAAAAGGTAAAACGTAGCCTCTAGCCTCACCAACCGGAAATGACTAAAACATGGGATATGCCACAAGGCTATGTGGGCTGCACCTATTAGGGTATTGTCATCACTCTTCTATATTATTATTTATGGATTTGGTTATGCATGTGAGCTCTCGGGATAAGGTTGCAAAGCACCAAAGTGATGAAATATTCGGTACTATCTACTAATGTAATGACCCGCCTTTCCGTACAGTTTAGGTTGACAATAAACCACACATGTCCAACCCAAATGGAATGAAAAGGCGGATTGTTAAGGGTAAAAAATAGTAAAGACAGAACAAAATCTCTTATGAATGGAATAACATATATTATTTCAATAATCTTTATACTGGAAAAACTTTTAAATACATATATCTGAGTCAATCCTAATCTCAGCCTGGACAGTTATAAATGCCTGACCTTACAAATGCTGAAAGACAACAAACACAGTGGAAAAGTAAACTGCATCCATATGTTGATGAAGATCTCCTGCTCTCCTCTTCAAACTCCAAGCGTCTTCAGCTAATCCTGGAACTACTCTTATCTGACCCGAGTATTAAAAATACCCAGATTAGTCTAGTTAGCCAGTGTGAGAAACACTAATCATAAATATATATGATAGTGTCATAGATCGCCTTGGTGCCAAACAAAACCATTGGAAAAAGTGTATCTCATAAGACCACACCGCACATAAACACGGATGGGTTTTTATCTTAAGATAACTATAACATTTTTATCAAATCATTAGCAAATGACATTGCTTTGAAAACACTTTTCAAATAACATATTAAAATAGCCGAAATTGTTACATTTGTTAAATTCGACAGCATATTTAGATATACAATCAAGTCCATAAAGATATGTATTAGATAATGGATTTCCAACAATGACAAGGTAAGGGACTACCTTCCGATAATACATCTATAGAGGAATGTACCGAGGCATAGCCTCCCTGCCCTCTACCAACATAGAATTGTCTACCTCAACCACAGATAGTACCGAATATGTCATCACCTTGGTCGTTCCTAACCTATCTATGGCCACAGCATACACAAAAAACCCGATATATAGAGGAAAATCTAAAAAGGTGATGATCATCTCCTAATAGGTGCGACCCACATAGCCCTCCTACATCTACCCTGTTTTTTCCATTATCGATGTGTGGGGCTTGAGGTAACATTTTACCTTTCACATGAAAAATCTCACTTTGAATGCCACATTGCCATTTCCGATGACACACTAATTGGTTTCCACAAAAGTACAACCCTCGAGTTCATACGTCTCAGGAAAGAGTGTTAAGTATAAGAGGGGTTACCTTCTACACCACTAAACAGATGTACGTTTGTCAAAACAAATGTACATGGTCTTAGAAATGCAATGTCACACATTTGTCCATACAAGTTTTTCGGGAACATGACAAACCAAGGGTACTTCTACTACATCCCATTTGGGAATCACCCCTAGGATTATTAGCGAGCAGTTCTTGCATTGAAGATTTCAAAATGAAGGTACTACTGCCACCATATGGGAATCACGAAGTTAGTGGCAAGTAACCCTACATTATGAGGATCTCCGTCTTCAAAATCATTTTCTTCAACATGTCTTCATTTTCGAACGCGTATATTGGTTCGAAGTAGTTTTCGGATAAGACTCACCCAAATCCAATCCCGGTATCTCCGGACCAATTATCGATAAAAATATGCGTATATGTGTATACAGAAATGTTAAGCTTCTTTCAAAAATCCTCTTTTCTTCTTTACACAAAATATTATTTAACTTTGAAGATATCTTTTTATCCAATAAAATATCTTTTAGAGATATATATCTTTAAAACATTTCTGTTTTGGTATATACAAAATTGTTAAACCTCTTTTTAACTTTGGAAATACCAAATCATTTCCTTTTAATTAGGAAAATATTTCCATATTCTATTATTAGCATAATTAATAAAGATTTCATTTTTCCAAAACATCTTTTAAATGGGTCAAAAACAATGTTATTTAAGACATTGTTACTGTAAACCAAAACCACTTAGTATTGAGTAAAAAGGATTCATAGATTTTAGATTAATTTTACTCAATACAAATTTCTGTAATCAACCTATACTATTCATCGAATAATGGAGAAATCACCTTTTAATTTCATGCAGATTGTACAAGTTGTTAGTCCATGAGATGATGGTTTTGATGACAACAACCTTAGGACTTGTTATAAAATATAAATACTAACGTTATGGTTTAGATATATATGAAGAATATAAACATGCATGTACCAAGAATGAAGACTGTATTGTATAGAGATACAAGACTAATGAATTTAAAGATCGAAGATATCAAGATTGAAGACTCATGAGTATCAAGAAATCAAGTTTTCAAGAGTTCAAGATTTCAAACAGTACAAGATAATGTAGTCAGTCTAGAATTATGTTAAAACTTCTTGAAATCACTTACATCTTTATTTCAAATTTATTCGTCGAATGGAATCCACTTTGAGCCTGTTAAAAGGATGTAACCCTAGTGGGATGGAACCCACGACAATATCTAGTGGAACATATAGTGGTCCTATTTTGATATCCACTAATTTTATAAAAATGTTTTTCAAAAATATATCTCTTGTTTTTAAAATTTTTTTTCAAAACTTTCTTTTCAAAAAGACATCTCTCTTGATTGAAATATTTTAGCCTCAAAACTATTTTTATCATTTTTAATATTTTGATTTCAAAATTGTCCTTGTTTTTAAACCATCTCTTGTTTTAAATATTTAGCTTTAAAATATTTATATACTTAGATATTAAATCACTTTATAGATTAAGATTATATATATTAAAAATTAATTTCTAAACACTTTTATATGTTTAAACTATATTCAAATATATTTACAAAGTTTAGAAATTGTTTTGACAAAATTATAGAAACCAATTTTAATAAGGAAAATCAAAACATCAATTTTGCCTTGAGCATGTCGACATACCTCAACCCCCCATGTCGACATGGTGTCCGTTATTTTCAAATTTCAATTTTCAAAAGAAGTGTCTATTCGTCGTACCTTTCACGAATAGATATGGATGTTGCTCTACTATAAATACCAGTAAGTTCTAAACGAATTTTTACCAGATTTTCATTTATTTTCTCTCCTCTTCATCTTCCACATTTATTCTAAAGAATCCTAAACTATACTCTGCCGAAATACCAAGTGAATCAAACTAGATTATCTCTTGTTTGATTCTCTGCCACTCTCTCCATAAGATGTCAGTGCTATTCAGAGTTATAGAATCTTTTGTAAATCAAACCGTCGAGTAAAAGGTGCGGTTGAGTCTTGAAATCAATTGGGTGTGATTGTAGCCCCGGAAATCAATTAGGTGATCTTGTAGCCTGGTTAAATCAAGAGAGTTTCCCTGAACTCGAATACAGGAGGGTTTACCTCGTAGCCTTGAAACCGAGGGTGTAATCTGGGAGATTATTTTGAAAAGAAATCCGTACGATTGTACGGGACTGGATGTAGGGTAACTCCGAACCAGTATAAAATCCTGCTGTGTTCTTTCCTTTACTACTTTTATTTAGTATTTACATCTATGTCTGATTCTTTGATTATTTCTGTGTTTGTGAATTGCATTTGTTAGTTTTTAAATTGAACAAAATTCAAAAAGATTTAAAAAAAAGATAAAACACTATACACCCTCCTTTAGTGTTATTCCAGCCTTAAGATCCGTAATCCGCATTTCTCACATTTGGTATCAGAGCATTGGTTTTCAAAGTTTTCATAATCTGAATTTTGAAATGTTTTAAAAATGGCTACCAACACTGGTTCTGTTAACACTATCACTAGTTCATTTGTAGAGGGTCAGTCTACTGCCAGACCACCACTTTTTAATGGCAGTAACTATGCATATTAGGCATGTAGAATGAAAATATATTTACAGTCAATAGGATTAGACACTTGGAATATCACACAAACTGAATATTCTGAACCCACAACTAGTTTTGCACAGTGGACTGCTGAGCAAAAGAATATTGCACAAAATAATTCAAAAGCCATGAATATTTTATTTTGTTCACTTGATAGGAATGAATTCAATAGAGTATCTATTTGTAAGTCTGCATATGATATCTGGAAAACTTTGCAAGTTACTCATGAAGGAACAAGCAGAGTCAAACATACCAAAATATCCATACTTACAAATCAGTTTCAATTATTCAAAATGAATTCTAATGAGTTCATTTCAGATATGTATAGTAGATTTCAGGAGATTGTGCATTCTATAATATCATTGGGAAAAAGTTTTGCTGAAGAAGATCAAGTTGGAAAAATTCTAAATTCTCTTACTCCAGAATGGGATCAGAAAACTCTTGCAATCGAAGAAGCAAATGGTATCAATACTTTAAAGATTGAAGAATTGATTGGAAATCTAATGTCATTCGAAGTACAAATGCAAGGGAGAAAAGATAGCAAGGCATTCAAAAAAAGTCAATTGCGTTTAATACATTAGCAGATGGATCAGACTCGGAAAGTGATGATGATGAAGAAATAACTTTCATGACAAAGAATTTTCGGAAGTTTCTGAAATACAGTAAGATGAACAACTTCAAAAAGAACGATCACATGAATTCTGGAAATCATAATGAAGTACCAAAGCACGTCAAATGTTTCAACTGTGACGAACCAGGCCATCTCAAAAGAGAGTGTCCGCATCCTGATAAGCAAAAGTTTCCTACAAGCAATGATTATACAAAGAAAAGGAAAAGAGCGTATACTGCTACACTAGATGATTCAAATTTAGACTCATCCTCAAGCAATGATGATCGGAAGATGAAAAATTCAAATATGTGCTTTATGGCTATTCATGATTTCGATGACCTCAGAGATACGAGTCTAGAAAAAGGTACACGTTTACAATATATTGGTTGAAATTGTTTGCTTAAATTTGTTTGATTGTTTTTGAAATTATGTGTTGTTTGAATTTTAAATTTTTTATTATGTTTATTTTTATTTTTAATATTATAATATATTTTTATTAAAAGAATATTATTATATTTTATATTACTCCAAAAAATATATAGACATAAAAAATAATATATGTATATAGATATTAAAGTATATAGGAAAATATAAGTCACATGAATTCTCTGACCCATGTCGACAGGGCCTTACCTATGATGTCGATTTCCCTGTCAGAAATTTGAAATTCAAATTTGAATTCAAATCTTTGAATTTCCCTTCACCTTTTCACCAAACCCAATGTTCTGGAAAGGTACCTCTTGACCAGAGAACATGTCTATTGAATATCTATTTATTTCCATTATCTTATCATACCTTTTCACTTTCATTTTAAAATTCAAACTCTCTTTCACTCTTTCAAACTTTCTACTCTCTTCAAAACTGGCTTCTTCAAGCACTCCATCCACAATGAGGTTGTCTAAAACCATTAAAGAGTATCTCTATAATGATCCGGAAGCAATCAAGGCTTATATAAGCTATGCTAATTTCGAAAAAGTTCATACGGAAAAGTTTGCTATCTTTAGCGATTTCTCTACATATGAAATCAATACTCTTCTTGAAGAGAATCATATTCTTAGTCTTTTTGACAATTCTCAAAATGATTTTGTTTGTTGCCCAAATCTTGTAAAAATGTTTTATGCGAATTTGAATCGCGGTTTTTATGAAGGAAATGAAGATGAAATTTGGAGTAGTGTTAAAGGCACTAAAATTGTTTTAAATTGTGAAATTTTGGGCAACATTCTCAATTGCACGAATTCAGAAATAGATCTTTCTACTTTAAATATTAATGAACATGATCGTGAGACATTTCATCACATTTTCGAAGGAGATGACAACTTTGAATTTAAAAACCGTAACTTTCGTCCGAAAGCACGTATTATCAATCTTCTTTTGCAACATACTATCACTCCTAGATCGGGAAATTTCAACAGCCCAACTTTAAAAGTTTGTAAAGCTCATTTTGCTATCTTTGGTCATTATGACATTAATTGGGCGCAAGTGATTATGGATGAACTTCGTCCTAAGAATTTGGAAATGGGTGAGAATACCTTGTATCATGGAATCTATCTCACTCGGATTTTTAATTATTTTGGCGTTGATTACAAAAGGGAAGAATTTGTTTCAAGAAAAGTGTTTAATCAATCCAACATTTCTCTCATGAAAATTCCTTTCATATTTCAACAACATGAATCTCTTGTCGAAAATGATGAAAGATTGGCACATGAAGATATGAAGGAAGAAGATGAAGAAGAAGAAGAAGGGGAGGAAATGGAAATTAAAGAAGATAATGAAGAAACCTCCTTAGAAAGTATTGAATATCCTACCAATACTAACAATCCTTCCAATAAAACTCTCCTCAAAAATCAAAAGATTATAGTGGAAAATCAACGGATTCTCAAAAGTTCCATTAGTAAGAAATTGGATAAAATGTCCACTAATATGAACAAATTCTTTGCTAAAGTTGGTCGGAAACTTGGCTTATTATCTTCCTCCTCATCCTCTAGCACATTCTAAGAACTAGGTTGTGATGTATTAGTTTGTTTTGTGTAAGCTTGTATTGTTTTATTATGTAGTATCTTATGTATCATCTCATCTATTTATAAAAATCATCTATCTTATGTTTTCCTATCTTATCGTGTCTCTGCAATAAATGTTAGTATAGTATATAAGTTTATATATATACATACTTATTCACAAAATAAATTAGACACATAAACCAACAGACCCATGACGGCATGCCTCTACCCCCCTATGTCGACATATAACTGTCAGATTTGGTTATTTTTTTAAAAAAATTGAAATTAAAATAACTAACTCGTGTCTATTCATTTTAAACAAATTTATGCCTATTTAAACACCTGTTTCTTCCAGAAATTTGTAATCTTTTCATTTCTACTTATCTCTATTTGCATCTCTTCACTACTTATCAAAAATGGCTTCCTCTTCTCACACTCTAAGTGATAATCTTGAAGAAACTCTCAATTCATTCAAGAGTATACTTACTTTTATTCTCCGCAATCAAAGGCACTTAGAACTAAGTCAAATGCAGATGATAAAAGAACAAGAGAAGCATTTCGATGCTCCGTTGGATGATTTCTTCCCTCAAAAAAGTTGATATCGATACAAATCCTATAGGAACTTTGATTCAAGATAATGAAGATTGGGAAGTTATTAAAAAGGATCCTATCTTTGGAGAAGAAGGACGGGTTGAAGTTCCTAGAAATATTTGATCTCCTTATGGTTTGAATTGCTTGTTTTTGAATTGTGAGATTTGATTTGATTTGATTTGCTTTTATTTGATTAGAATTGATTTGGTTTGAATGGATTGTATAACATTATATTAAACATAGTATATATTTATTGGGTTTAAACTTTCATATTTGTCATGTCTTTATTATTAACTCATGTTATTTTATATATCATATACTCCATCATAATTTGTTACAGGTACTCCAATAGAAGACTAAGGTGGAGTTATATAAGTATAGAATTAGTTTTTGTTGTTGACAAGAAGAAGTATAAAATAGAGTAGTTAGGCTTAGATTAAGGGGGAGTTATTAGTTTTAGGAGGAGTTATAGTAAAGGTGAAGTATATTTTATAAACATAGGTTTTCATCATCAAAAAGGGGGAGATTGTTAATCCTTAAGATGATGGTTTTGATGACAACAACCTTAGGACTTGTTATAAAATATAAATACTAACGTTATGGTTTAGATATATATGCAGAATATAAACATGCAGGTACCAAGAATGAAGACTTTACAGTATAGAGATACAAGACTAATGAATTTAAAGATCGAAGATATCAAGATTGAAGACTCATGAGTATCAAGAAATCAAGTTATCAAGAGTTCAAGATTTCAAACAGTACAAGATAATGTAGTCAGTCTAGGATTATGTTAAAACTTCTTGAAAGCACTTACATCTTTATTTGAAATTTATTTATGGAATGGAATCCACTTCGAGCCTGTTAAAGGGATGGAACCCACGATAATATCTAGTGGAACATATAGTGGTCCTATTTTGATATCCACTAATTTTATAAAAATGTTTTTCAAAAATATATCTCTTGTTTTTAAAAAATGTTTTCAAAACTTTCTTTTCAAAAAGACATCTCTCTTGATTGAAACATTTTAGCCTCAAAACTATTTTTATCATTTTTAATATTTTGATTTCAAAATTGTCCTTGTTCTTAAACCATCTCTTGTTTTAGATATTTAGCTTTAAAATATTTATATACTCAAGTTTTAAATCACTTTATAGATTAAGATTATATATATTAAAAATTATTTTCTAAACTCTTTTATATGTTTAAACTATATTCAAATATATTTACTAAGTTTAGAAATTGTTTTGACAAAATTATAGAAACCAATTTTAATAAGAAAATCAAAACATCAATTTTGCCTTGAGCATGTCGACATACCTCAACCACCCATGTCAACATGGTGTCCGTTATTTTCAAATTTCAATTTTCAAAAGAAGTGTCTATTCGTCGTATCCTTACACGAATAGATATGGCTGTTGTTCTACTATAAATACCAGTAAGTTCTAAACGAATTTTCACCAGATTTTCATTTATTTTCTCTCCTCTTCATCTTCCATTTATTCTAAAGAATCCTAAACTATATTTTACCGAAATATCAAGTGAATCATACTCGATTATCTCTTGTTTGATTCTCTGCCACTCTCTCCATAAGATCTCTGTGACAACCCAAGATTTTTGGCAGTATTATATTAATAAATATTTAATGTGATTAATTAAAATATAACTTATCTTTTAACACTAATATATATTTGTGTATTGGGAAGAAATATTGATTTGAAATTTATAATAAAGAGTTTCAAATTATTTAAAAAAAATGCAACCTATCTTGTTTACCTAAATGAAGTAAGCTCTGCCTATTGACATTTGATTTAAATATTAAGTTATAAGGTAATCTAAATAATAAGGGTTGAAATAAAATGAATCTTATCAATATTGCATCTAAGTATAAAACAAATATATTGTTTAAAATAAATATAATTATATATAGACTTAGGAAAATATGACTTTGACACAAGTATAAAAATAAATAATAAATAAGTAAATTGAATGTTAAATAGTTAAACTTTAAATAAATAATAAGTATTGATGTTAAATAAATATGTCGAATAAGTTTATAATCATGTAAAATAGGAAATGAACATTTAAATCAAGTGTTGATAGTTTAAGTTAGAAATAGAAATAAAACAAATATACATAAGATAAATTATATAGTTTTGTAAAATATAAAGTGAATACACTAGAAATATATTCAAATATGTAGGCTTGACAAACAAGAAACCAGGATACTTTCAAGTACAAACAAACAAGATAAGTATGTAGACCTGGAAGACAACAAGAAACAAGATATATGTCTATAAGTTTGCAAAAGAAAATATACATTTTAGTAAGTATGAACAAAAAGAATAAATATCTATGAACAAGACAATGAAATTTAATGCAGCTCACAATGTATATCATATCAGCAGCTAAAACTAGATTATCAGCCACCAAAGAAAATTTGTATCAGCCCCAAAGTAATAAAAATCAGCTGAGTTAAACTAACCAAGAAAATATCTCTGGTCTCTATGGTACAAAATATAATCACTGTTGTACAAAATTTGATCACCCTGTAAAAGTATCACCTGTAACTTGTTTATATTTATCAACCCTCCATTTCGGTTCGACCATTCTAGGCTGAGTGAATCTGAGTACAACACCATTTCATACTTCAACAAAAATTAAACTTAAACAAACAATACAACTTCATGCAAACCAGAGATTAAAGAAGGGAGTTTCAGCTTGCAATATTCAAGTTTGTTTCAAATAGCAGTTTCACAAACCTGTTTCCAAGTGAAAGAAGGCTCTGTTCATTTTTTTCTCGAAATCCAAGTGAGTATCTTTTATTTAAAAGCAGTTTAATGATCTGTGATGAAACCTTGTTGTATGTGTAGAAATATAGACTATAATACTTGCTTGAGTTTTGAATATAATGTGTGTATATAAGTATAAAATGTTTGTAAATTGATTCTGTATATTTTTATTTATGCCCTGTTATCAATATCAGGCTCAACTTCATCAAATTAATTCCAATCTTCCTAAATAATCAATATTAGATTTTGATTTCTAAAAGGAAAGGGTAATAACAACGTGTTATTGTTTTTAAGAATAATTTTAGGTGACTATATTTGGTTAAAGCTCTGTAAACCTTATAATTACAGTCAAAATCAGAAAATGGGTGAAATTCAAACATGTTAATATAAACCTCGGAATTTATAATCTTGAAAGTGAAGTCAAATCATGAATTTAGATATGAATATTGAGATTTTTCGTTTGGGTTTCGGTGAGTTTTCAGGTGATGAACGTTTTTGGGTATTTTGGCTGCCCATGGCGATCGGTGGCAAAATGGAGCTCGTGGATGGGTATGGTGGTGGCCAGAGTGACAGAGGTCTCTGCAAAAAATAGTGCTTGATTTTTCTGTTGGCCGTGGTGGCGCGGCGAGATAGATGTAGGGTTTAACGACTGGATTTGATTGACGCTGTTCTCGAAGACATTGCGTTGTCGTGGGTGCACCAGAGTCGATCGTAGCTGGGAATTTAGAAGCATAGGCGAGTGGCGTTGGTCTGGTCGTGATCGCGAGATCACAGGTGATGGGAGGCGGCGGCACAAGAGGTTTTGTTGATCAGGTTTTGGGTTCGGGGTACATGGTCTAGCTCGATTTTGTTTCTGGTGAAAGCATTGACTCTGGGTGGTCGGAGTCGAGGGAGAGGATTGTATTCGACTTGCCGGCGATGGCAACGATGGTCGGAGCGGCAGCGGTGATGCGTGCACGTGCACATGTGTCTTTGCGTATCAGATTGTAGCTGGGTTTGTAGAGCGTTGGAGATGATGGGATTTGGCTCGGAGTCGTACTCGTGTTTAATCGAGAAGGGAGTGACGAGAGAGCAGGCTCGGGTTTGTTGGTTAGTTAATAAAGTTTCCTAAGTAAATTGTATAAACCAGTTTTAAAAAATAAAACAAAGTAAATGTTTAACAAGTTTTAATAGCAAAAGAAATGAAAGTTTTCAAAGTAAAATAAATGTTTTCAGTGTTTCAAGTTGAATACTTAAACAAGTTTATAAAACGAAGGATGATTAATTAATTTCGTTAATTAATTAAAAGAATGGTTTATAATTAATTAAGGTTAAGTAAGCAGGATTTAAAAGTAATTAAAGTAATGATGTTAGGCTCGGATATTATTTCGAGTTCTTGAGTGTTTTAACGTAATAGTTTTAAGTTAATTAATTAAAGATTAATTTAATTTGTAATCAAGGGTTGTTAATTAGATAATTAGAGATTATTAATTAATTGATTAGAGATTAATTAATTAAATTGCGATTAAGCATTATTTAATTAAGTAATTAGAGGTTAATCAATTGGTAATTAAGGATTGATTAACTTGTAATTAAGAATTAATTTATTTGTAATTAAGTTTTATTAATTAAAAATTAAGGTTTATTAATTAATAATTAAGGGGTAATTAATTAGGTAATTAAAGATTAATTAATTGATTTGTAAGGTAATCAAGGAATGATAAATTAATTAAATGGTTTGTAGTTAATTAATGATTGATTAAGCATGGTTAAGTGATTAATTCTTAAGTAATTACTTTAATTAAGTAATTAGAGAATCATTAATTAATGTGATTAATTAATTAAGGAGATTAATTAAAAGTTAATGTGAATGGTTAAGACTAATTAATCTATGGGGTAATTAAGGGTTAATTACTTAATGTAATTAAAGGATAATTAATCAAGGATGATTAATTAAGATGGATGATTAAAGAATGATTTATTAATTGGGTTGTAATTAATAAATGTTGAGTATGCAGGATTTAGGTAATCTAAATGATTAAAGTTGGTAATTAATTTAATTGGAGATTAATTAAATTAATTAGAAATTATATATCTAATAAATCTTTTTATGGATAGTTGAATGATATTGGATGACTTGGATTGATTTTATCTCTGATGGGCGATTGAGATGTGCTGTGATATGAATGGTTTAAACTGTGATAAAGTAGGTTACCTATCTGAGTTGAATTGTTGTATGATATCCTGGATTTGAATTGTATTGTTTAAAACTTAACAACTTGGATTAGAGATGACATTGAATTCGAAGAGACCGGGGTCGGGTATCAGTAAATACCCGAAACCACTTCGATTCTTTATAAATGTGAGTTTGGAAGCAAACAGGCTGGAATGAAATAAGTTAAGTATCATGGATATTTAAAACTGGATAACGATTCTTGGATATTGTTTTGAGATAAATAATTGACTTAAATAAGATTTGAACTCGTAGAAAAGTACGAGTTACCCTGGTAATTCACTTAAGTTATATAGCTTGGTATTTCATATTATGGGTTTACTCACGCTGGTTTCCAGCCTGACCCGGGTGTTACTTTGATGTAATGCTCAGGTCAGACCGAGTATTACAGATTTTCAGGTAAGGACGTTCTGGAGCTCAGGGGGCGAGCTGGATGGCAGGAACGTATGGAGTGTATTCCGCTGTGATATTGTTATTTATCTGTGACAAGTTATTTTAACTATCCAGTGATTGTGAAATGTTGTAACTCTGATGTATAAAAATGTAAATTAATTGATACAATATTCCTTTGTATAACTGCTAAGTATTTGATATTCTATTTTGATCCGCTGCGAATGTGAGAATCTGTGTTGTGTTCTGTTTCTTCTTCTTCTATCTCTTTCTTCTTTTCCTAACTATCTGGAATTTTCGGGATCGAAAATTTCGGGTCGTTACATTTGGTATCAGAGCCAGGTTAAGCGAGAACCTTGGCTCTGGTGGGTTTACTCATTAAGGATAGGGTCAGTAGTACCCTAGAATGAGTTGAGTGTATATATATGAGAGCGTACTTGTTATTTTCTTATATAAAGATTTTAAAATGGTTTAAAAAAAATGATTTTTTTATAAGTTTATCTTTTGATATATAAAGAAATAATTTTCTAATTATTAAATATATTAAAGAAATTGGTTGCTGAATCATTGGAATAAAATAAAATAATGAGAATTAAGTGATAATAGAAATACAACCAAATTGAAATTGAATGAAGATAGGTTTGAAATGGATCCAAATTGAAATTAAAATCTTGAATTTGTAAAAGTATTTTCAGAATGAGATGATAATGAATTGGTTTTCAGATATGATAGTCTTGGTTATTATCATAAATGGTTGTTGTATTTAATAGTGGAATGTGTGTTAATGAGTAAGCAAAATAAAATGTGTTAAGGATATAAACTTAGATGAGTGTAACTTGTAAATTAGAATGGATTTAAATTGTGAAGTTTAAACCTAAGTTTAGAAACATTTGAATTGTTTCAAAGTGTTAAAAGAAAAGAATAAATAATATTATTCAGAATATACTTGAATGTGATCTTATTTTAAAATAAGAAGTTGTTTGAAAACTTAAAAAGAGATCTGTCTTAAAATTAAAACCAAAGGTGGTTTAAATTTTAAAGTATAGCCTGGTGGGCTAAGAAATAAATATGTATATATGTATGGATACAAAGATGATTTGAAATAAACTCTAAAGTGTTGAGTTTTGATTCTACCTGAAGTGTGATGTAAAAAAAACCCAAAGTGATATAATTTTTGAACTTATAAGTGGAAAAGAATTTTGATAGAAATTTGAAATTTGAAGTGGGAATTCAAATTTGAGTAAGTTTGACGGGATTAAATTGAATTTAACTTAAAGGAAGTTAAATAAGTTTGGAATTATTATTTGAACCTAGAAATAAGTTTATGTAGAAGTAAAGGTAAATTAAAATGGAATTTTGAATTTTGAACTCAGAATTAATTGGTTAGGCTGTTAAATTAAAAGTAAAGGTTATTTTGATTTATGGGATTAAATCAATATTTGAAATAATAACTCGAATTGGTATAATTCGAGATGGTTTAAAGTGAAATGAAATTGGAAGTTAATTGGAAATTGGCAATTAATTGGAAATGGAGATTGGGAAGTTGAACAGTTTGGCTCTGGACTATTTTAAATAAATTATTTTGATATACACTATTTTAAATCTATTTTCCTAACTATTTACTATGCAACTTTTCTTTTTAAATTCCAAGACAATCTTAAGCTTATTTATAACTACTTTTGGAACTATTTAACTATTTTACAACTGTTTTTTAAACTAATTACTATTTTTCTATTACTTTATAACTAATTACTATTTTACAACTATTTTGCAATTATTTTACTATTTTTCAATTATTTTACAATTACTTAACTGTTTTACAGCTATTTTACGAACTAATAATTATTTTTCAACTACTTATCTATTTAAAAAAAAATTCAAGCTATTTTCTAAGTATAAAATGGTCGGAGTTCAAACTGATTGTGAGTAAATACCCAACTGAGATAAGAATTGAAGTGATAATCCAAATAGGATTAAGGTAAATGTGGATAAGTGAATAAGATCAAAGTGAGGATGAATAGGAAAGAAATTGATTTAACTAATAATCAATGAAGATAAATACGTAGGATGTACGCATATTATTCTATTCGCATAGTGGTTTGTTCCAGATTCGAGCACAGAATTTCGAGATAATATTATCGATCCGAGTTGGGATTTTTCGCTCGATTTTTGACGGCGAACCTGGATATGGATTTTTGATTGGTTCTGGGTATTCTCTATCATAGTTGTGACTATGCAAGGAGAATGACGGTTTCCGATCAAGAAACCAGATCTGAGTCCGCACTAGGAAGTCGGGTGGATGATACTAGTGCGGAAGTGAAATTGTGTGATCGAGTGAGCGATCAGATTGATATTGCGTACGAATGATATGTGGACATCGTACGGGTTTGAATAAAATTGATATTGAAATTTGTGGATAAGAACTGTAGATGATTTTTGAAATTGAAAGTATATTTTGTGAAATATATGATGAAGTAAAGTGGGAATTGAATATTTCTATGGTTAAAATTTACTTTATGGAAGTAAGCAATATGGTGAATGACTTTACAAAAGAGTAATCAAATTTGAATATTTGATTTGGACTAAACTAAGTTATATATCTTTGTTATATATGGAAAACTCCCCTTGTGGAATCTATTGCCAGAAGAAAATGAATTTATACAAGTATGAATTGAACTAAAGATTTTCCAAGATTATTATATATATATGTATACATAAAAAGGATTTGTGAAAATGATTTTGGGGAAAGGTTTTGAGAACCTATGGCATTTGGAAAGGCTTTTGATTTTTGGGTAAAATCAATATTGGAATTTGGAAAGCCTAGTTTGTGAATTATCGATTTTGGGAATCGATTTTGTAAAGGAGTTTTATATGAAATTCATACTCCGTGTATGATTTGAAAATACTATATGTGTATAGTATAAAGTGTTTTGAAGTGGCTCTGGGGAAAATGGCGCTCCCTTGAAATGAACTTCTCAGGAGTACCATAGGTTGGTACTGCCTTGAGCCTCTAAGGGGGAGGTTCTAAAGTTGATCCTGTGAGGAGTCCGGACAAAACTAGTTCCTGAGGATTATTGTGTAGCGAAAGTCGAGGGGCTGATGCCTACAGAGGCATTTGGGTTATGCTATGACGACAGTGTAACTCGATGTCACTGCGATCTACTTCAGACCATAGCGAAAGTCGTGTGTGCCGTTGAGAGCCAACAGTCTACGTTTAATTTTATATCGGTAGACTGCGACATTATGGTAACATAGCGAAAGTCGTGTGTGCCGATGAGAGCCAACAGTCTGCGTTTGATTTTATATCGGTAGACTGCGACCTATGTGAGAGTGGAGAAGTTTCATTTTGACAGCGAAAATCATGTGTGCCGCTGAGAGCCAACAGTTACATGGACTTTTGCTGCGACGGCAACGTAACCCTGGAATGTAACTGCGATCTATTGTGGGTTCCATGGTGTAATCAGTTACATTGACTTTTGTTGCGATGGCAACGTAACCCGGGATGTAACTGTGACCATGGATGGGGGTGATGATTTCCAAAGCATTCTCACCAAAGATATTTCCCCTATTTTCAAAAACTATTTTCGATATTTTCAATAAAATTATTTTCTAAATATTTTCACTAGGTGTTGGAAACGAGTTTACCAAGTACTTATAGATTTTCAGTCCTACGCCTGATCAACGTATGACCGAATCTCTATGGGAACGAGGATGGACTTGTTGAAACATCGAGTTATAAAAGTATTTTTATTAAAACTAATTTGGAATAGTATTATATAGATGTTAAAATTAAAGTATTTTACTAATGATCAAAGAAAATTTATCTGATTTTAAGCATTTTAATAATTCTGGCTTCGTTCCTTTTCGAGGACGAAAAGTTTTAAGGGGGGAGGAATGTGACAACCCAGGATTTTTGGCAGTATTATTGTAATAAATATTTAATGCGATTAATTAAAATATAACTTATCTTTTAAGACTAATATATATTTGTGTATTGGGAAGAAATATTGATTTGAAATTTATAATAAAGAGTTTCAAATTATTTAAAAAAAATGCAACCTATCTTGTTTACCTAAATGAAGTAAGCTCTGCCTATTGACATTTGATTTAAATATATAGTTATGAGGTAATCTAAATAATAAAGGTTGAAATAAAATGAATCTTATCAATATTGCATCTAAGTATAAAACAAATATATTGTTTAAAATAAATATAATTATATATAGACTTAGGAAAATATGACTTTGACACAAGTATAAAAATAAATAATAAATAAGTAAATTGAATGTTAAATAGTTAAACTTTAAATAAATAATAAGTATTGATGTTAAATAAATATGTCAAATAAGTTTATAGTAATGTAAAATAGGAAATGAACATTTAAATCAAGTGTTGATAGTTTAAGTTAGAAATAGAAATAAAACAAATATACATAAGATAAATTATATAGTTTTGTAAAATATAAAGTGAATACACTAGAAATATATTCAAATATGTAGGCTTGACAAACAAGAAACCAGGATACTTTCAAGTACAAACAAACAAGATAAGTATGTAGACCTAGAAGACAACAAGAAACAAGATATATGTCTATAAGTTTGCAAAAGAAAATATACATTTTCGTACATTCGAAATTAAAAGATAAATATGAACAAAAAGAATAAATATCTATGAACAAGACAATGAAATTTAATGCAGCCCACAATGTATATCATATCTGCTGCTAAAACTAGATTATCAGCCACCAAAGAAAATTTGTATCAGCCCCAAAGTAATAAAAATCAGCTGAGTTAAACTAACCAAGAAAATATCTCTGGTCTCTATGGTACAAAATATAATCACTGTTGTACAAAATTTGATCACCCTGTAAAAGTATCACCTGTAACTTGTTTATATTTATCAACCCTCCATTTCGGTTCAACCATTCTAGGCTGAGTGAATCTGAGTACAACACCATTTCATACTTCAACAAAAATTAAACTTAAACAAACAATACAACTTCATGCAAACCAGAGATTAAAGAAGGGAGTTTCAGCTTGCAATATTCAAGTTTGTTCCAAATAGCAGTTTCACAAACCAGTTTCCAAGTGAAAGAAGGCTCTGTTCATTTTTTTTCTCGAAATCCAAGTGAGTATCTTTTATTTAAAAGCAGTTTAATGATCTGTGATGAAACCTTGTTGTATGTGTAGAAATATAGACTATAATACTTGCTTGAGTTTTGAATATAATGTGTG
Source organism: Allium fistulosum (assembly GCA_030737815.1). Lineage (NCBI taxonomy): Eukaryota > Viridiplantae > Streptophyta > Magnoliopsida > Asparagales > Amaryllidaceae > Allium > Allium fistulosum. The sequence continues at coordinate 197,330,055 of CM060902.1, read as the reverse complement.
TATATAAGTATAAAATGTTTGTAAATTGATTCTGTATATTTTTATTTATGCCCTGTTATCAATATCAGGCTCAACTTCATCAAATTAATTCCAATCTTCCTAAATAATCAATATTAGATTTTGATTTCTAAAAGGAAAGGGTAATAACAACGTGTTATTGTTTTTAAGAATAATTTTAGGTGACTATATTTGGTTAAAGCTCTGTAAACCTTATAATTACAGTCGAAATCAGATAATGGGTGAAATTCAAACATGTTAATATAAACCTTGGAATTTATAATCTAGAAAGTGAAGTCAAATCATGAATTTAGATATGAATATTGAGATTTTTTGTTTGGGTTTCGATGAGTTTTCAGGTGATGAACGTTTTTGGGTATTTTGGCTGCCCATGGCGATCGGTGGCAAATTGGAGCTCGTGGATGGGTATGGTGGTGGCCAGAGTGACAGAGGTCTCTGAAAAAAATAGTGCTTGATTTTTCTGTTGGCCGTGGTGGAGCGGCGAGATAGATGTAGGGTTTAACGATTGGATTTGATTGACGCTGTTCTCGAAGACATTGCGTTGTCGTGGGTGCACCAAAGTCGATCGTAGCTGGGGATTTAGAAGCGTAAGCGAGTGGCGGTGGTCTGGTCGTGATCGCGAGATCACAGGTGATGGGAGGCGGCGGCGCAAGAGGTTTTGTTGATCAGGTTTTAGGTTCGGGTACATGGTCTAGCTCGATTTTGTTTCTGGTGAAAGCATTGACTCTGGGTAGTCGGAGTCGAGGGAGAGGATTGTATTCGACTTGCCGGCAATGGCAACGATGGTCGTAGCGGCAGCGGTGATGCGTGCACGTGCACATGTGTCTTCGCGTATCAGATTGTAGCTGGGTTTGTAGAGCATTAGAGATAATGGGATTTGGCTCGGAGTCGTACTCGTGTTTAATCGAGAAGGGAGTGACGAGAGAGCAGGCTCGGGTTTGTTGGTTAGTTAATAAAGTTTCCTAAGTAAATTGTATAAACCAGTTTTAAAAAAATAAAACAAAGTAAATGTTTAACAAGTTTTAATAGCAAAAGAAATGAAAGTTTTCAAAGTAAAATAAATGTTTTCAATGTTTCAAGTTGAATATTTAAACAAGTTTCCAAAATGAAGGATGATTAATTAATTTCATTAATTAATTAAAAGAATGGTTTATAATTAATTAAGGTTAAGTAAGCAGGATTTAAAAGTAATTAAAGTAATGATGTTAGGCTCGGATATTATTTCGAGTTCTTGAGTGTTTTAACGTAATAGTTTTAAGTTAATTAATTAAAGATTAATTTAATTTGTAATCAAGGGTTGTTAATTAGATAATTAGAGATTATTAATTGATTGATTAGAGATTAATTAATTAAATTGTGATTAAGCATTATTTAATTAAGTAATTAGAGGTTAATCAATTGGTAATTAAGGATTGGTTAACTTGTAATTAAGAATTAATTTATTTGTAATTAAGTTTTATTAATTAAAAATTAAGGTTTATTAATTAATAATTAAGGGGTAATTAATTAGGTAATTAAAGATTAATTAATTGATTTGTAAGGTAATCAAGGAATGATAAATTAATTAAATGGTTTGTATTTAATTAATGATTGATTAAGCATGGTTAAGTGATTAATTCTTAAGTAATTACTTTAATTAAGTAATTAGAGAATCATTAATTAATGTGATTAATTAATTAAGGAGATTAATTAAAAGTTAATGTGAATGGTTAAGACTAATTAATCTATGGAGTAATTAAGGGTTAATTACTTAATGTAATTAAAGGATAATTAATCAAGGATGATTAATTAAGATGGATGATTAAAGAATTATTTATTAATTGGGTTGTAATTAATAAATGTTGAGTATGCAGGATTTAGGTAATCTAAATGATTAAAGTTGGTAATTAATTTAATTGGAGATTAATTAAATTAATTAGAAATTATATATCTAATAAATCTTTTTATGGATAGTTGAATGATATTGGATGACTTGGATTGATTTTATCTCTGATGGGCGATTGAGATGTGCTGTGATATGAATGGGTTAAACTGTGATAAAGTAGGTTACCTATCTGAGTTGAACTGTTGTATGATATCCTGGATTTGAATTGTATTGTTTAAAACTTAACAACTTGGATTAGAGATGAGATTGAATTCGAAGAGACCGGGGTCGGGTATCAGTAAATACCCGAAACCACTTCGATTCTTTATAAATGTGAGTTTGGAAGCAAACAGGCTGGAATGAAATAAGTTAAGTATCATGGATATTTAAAACTGGATAACGATTCTTGGATATTGTTTTGAGATAAATAATTGACTTAAATAAGATTTGAACTCGTAGAAAAGTACGAGTTACCCTGGTAATTCACTTAAGTTATATAGCTTGGTATTTCGTATTATGGGTTTACTCACGCTGGTTTCCAGCCTGACCCGGGTGTTACTTTGATGTAATGCTCGGGTCAGACCGAGTATTACAGATTTCCAAGTAAGGACATTCTGGAGCTCAGGAGACGATCTGGATGGCAGGAACGTATAGAGTGTATTCCGCTGCGATATTGTTATTTATCTGTGACAAGTTATTTTAACTGTCCAGTGATTGTGAAATGTTGTAACTCTGATGTATAAAAATGTAAATTAATTGATACAATATTCCTTTGTATAACTGCTGAGTATTTGATATTATATTTTGATCCGCTGCGAATGTGAGAATCTGTGTTGTGTTCTGTTTCTTCTTCTTCTATCTCTTTCTGCTTTTCCTAACTATCAGGAATTTTCGAGATCGAAAATTTCGGGTCGTTACAATCTCAGTGCTATTCAGAGTTATAGAATCTTTTGTAAATCAAACTGTCGAGTAAAAGGTGCGGTTGAGCCTTGAAATCAATTGGGTGTGATTGTAGCCCCGGAAATCAATTAGGTCATCTTGTAGCCTGGTTAAATCAAGAGAGTTGCCCTGAACTCGAATACAGGAGGGTGTACCTCGTAGCCTTGAAACCGAGGGTGTAATCTGGGAGATTATTTTGATAAGAAAGCCGTACGATTGTACGTGACTGGATGTAGGGTAACTCCGAACCAATATAAAATCCTGGTTGTTCTTTTCTTTACTGCTTTTATTTAATATTTGCATCTGTGTCTGATTCTGTGATTATATATGTGTTCGTGAATTGCATTTGTTAGTGTTTAAATTGAAAAAAATTCAAAAAGATTTAAAAAATACATAAAACACTATTCACCCCCCCTCTAGTGTTATTCCAGCCTTAAGATCCATAATCCGCATTTCTCACACATGTTCCCTTCTTAGAATTTAATATAGAGTTTAACTAGAATGTTCTCTTTACCATCAAAATCCTATTTTAAATATTGTTTAACCTTTTTGGAAAACTCAAATCTCTTTTCTTTTATCTTAAATCCAAGTAAATCAAATTAACTATCCTCTCGGTGGGGCCAGTCCGAATAGGTAGGAAGAGCAGGCAACTGTTGTCCAAACTCTAGCCTAGAGACTATCTCTCTGTCACCCATAAGGCGGTTAAGTTATTTGATCTACTCTAAACTTTAAAAAAAAATTGATTTATCATTTGGAAAACATTTAAAAAATATTCGGGAAGAAAACCTAAGTTCAAATCATTTATTCAACGATTACCAAATTCCATTGCTAAATTGTCGGTGAATAGTGATTTTAAAGCTTTATAGATTTAAACACCAATTTCATTACATATATGCCCATTTTTATAATTCAAATTCCTTTTAAAATATTTTAACATATTTATGGAATTTATTTCATATTTTAAAGATTTAAAAACATTAATTTTGAAGAGTTGAAAATAATATTTTACGAACAACCAAAACGCAACGATTTTGAAAATTTGATTTGGACATATCTCAAACTTTACTAAATGGAATCTTGAATTTTCTTTTTCATTTGAAAACCGTGATCATAAGGGTCTGGAAAATTCTTATTTGAAGGAATTTTGACTCATATTTCATCCTACACAACAGTATAACTTTTCAAGTGGTGAAATCGCGAACTGGCAAAACGCGACGGCTTATGTTTTTACCTTTTAGTCAAATTTTTTCAAAACTTGTCAGAAACACTTTGAAATCATTTTAACACCATATTAAACTATACTAAACCAATTTTTCACTATTTTACTTTATTAAAATCTCATTTTCACTTTATTCCATATCTTAAATATTATACTATTATAATATTCAATTTCCAGCTTTTTAATTCCAAATTTTTTTATACAAACCCATATGATATTTCTATATTATTTTCCACCTTTAAAACTATTATTTTTTATAAATGAAACCATAGATTTTATTTTCAAAAAATTTCAAAACTCCAATTTTCCAATTTCTTGCTTTTTAAAACTAATTCCAAATCTATTTCAAAACTCCATTTTCTCATTTCTTTTCTTTTCCGAAGTAAATTCCAATATTATAAAATGATATTTCTTTAGGTTTTAAAAATAAAGAGGCCTAACATATGTTGTATAGATATTATTTTTTGGTATGATGTGAAAAAAATTTCACAAGGTATGTATTGTTAATTCACATAGCTATCATTTCTCATCATATATGATTTTCAACTTATAAATCGTAATAATCATATCTATCACAACCAAACTTTATATAATCAACCAATCATCATCCAAAAATATTAAACAACCATATAAGCAATCATTTTAGCATATATGGTCATGGGAATAACTTTAAGTAGTTAATGTCTATTATTATCACTAATAACAAGTAATATTAAGTGATTAATAAGTAATATAAACAAGCAATTAACAAGTGAAAGTCAAGTGATATTATCAAGCAATTCAAAGCGTGATCAACTCACTTTCATGCTTTCCTTTCTTAAGAACTCTGGAATTGACAAAACAACTTCTCACTCCACACCGAAGCTTATGGAAGCTTGCTCCTCCACTTAGGGATGCTCGGCCTTGCCTTTTGGGAAAGTGGTTGCTTAGCCAAAGGTGGAGATGGGGGTGTGGCCGTGTACTATAAAGGAGGAAGGGAGTGGTTTGACACTACTTTGGAGGTGGAATGATAATGGAAGTGCATGTATATTTTATTTCTTCTTTGCTTATACTTTTACCGTTATTTTTCTAGAAAGAAGAAGGCATTAGAGCTTAGGAAGGAGAAGAAGAAGATGAAGAAGGAATGAATGAATTTGTGAAGGTATGGATGTGCATTTATAGGGTTAGAAGCCTCAGCCCTTAAGCTTCCAAACGGACTAAAATACCCCCTCCATCACCATTTCATACACGTCCCCTCCTCTTGTCCCCCCATGTGCACTTGTCCACCATGTCATGATGTGTAGGTAATGGAAAGTTGATTTGAGGGTTGCGTTTTGAGACTTAAGGGCGAAGTTTGCATTTATATACATATACAGAGTTTATATATAAATATGTATACTTTATTTTAGATATTCTCTTTAGCTTTGCTTTGACTGATTGTGAAAGTATATGTGTATGTATATGTATGTACATGCATGTGTGTATGTGCATCAAATAATGTTGCAACGATTTGAAACAACTTCTGTTCGATGAAAGGTCGAAAATCGAAAGCTGAATCCCAATCACATTTTCAGTTTTTAATCAAACTATTTATTTATATAAACAAAACTTGAAAATAAATTTAATATCATCTCTAAATAATTAAAACAAGACTATCTAAGCTATAAAACCATTTTAAATAATATTAAAATCCATTTATAAAAATACGACGTCGATCTGCCAAAATGCGACGAAGTTTGTATATCATTATAAAATAAGTTTATATATTTATAAAACCATTATAAATCACTTATTATCATTATAAAATAATTAAAATGGATTATTTATCATTTAAAATAATCAATTGAATATTTAAAATTAATTAAATATTGCTATTTAAAGTGATAAAATTATGGGGCGTTAAATTCCTCCCCCTTAAAAAAATTTCATCTGGGAAATTGCATCACAACCCAAAACCGAAAAGAGTTTACCCAAAATATTATCTATAAACTTAATTTCATATGATATACATAGATCATCTGTAATATCTGATTCAATCTTCTACTTAAATATTCAACTTTATTTCCAAACTAGTATTGATCCCTCGATCCTCTAGTGCGGCCTTGATAAGAAACCCTCGCTTCCCTTACATATCTCTTAACTATGATAGAAAACACAAGTATCCAACCACAAATGCTCATCAATGTTTGTCTTAAAGAATCGAGTGATAAATCCTTTTTTGGACTGTTATGAACACCTCAAAGTTCCATACTGGAATCTTAGATCAGAATCGTACGATAAAATGATCTACGTATCTCATAGGTTCTTAGTTATATCAAATTCCTTTTTCAAATTTATTTATGAAAATATTTCATAAAACATTTATGTTTTATTCAAACAAATTTATAAAGATGCTTCTTCATATATAATCACTTTAAAAAAAAATTACCAATTTTTTTTACCTTCTTTCCAAAGAAACAATTTCAATTTAAAAGATAAATTATCTTTTATTTCTACATTTATAGTAAAATACTTATACTATAATATACTCCCTTTAACAAATATTAAATGCAAACACCTTGATAAAAATTAACAATCACTAATTAATCCATCAATTAATGATTCGCGTTATCCTTTTAACTTCAGAAAATTATATAGATCGAGTAACTCAAAAATGATACCAAGGCACTGGGTACTACCAATAGTATCATATATTCCCTTAACAAGAAGGGGAATACATAAAAGAAGTGTTTACCATCCAAACACATATGCAGCCCATTTTTAGTTATTTTCGAGCCATTCGAACTAGTTAATAATCATATTCTTTTAAAAAATATTGGGATTTAAATTCTCAAAAATCTCTTTAAAAAACACGTTTTATAAATCCAATTTATAAAATCGTTTATTTTTATAAAACATTCATAAAATAAACTACCTTGAATAAATTTCTTTAACCTTAAACCAATATTATTTATCAAACACCACATAGTCAAATTGTAAAACTAAATTCATGAGGTGTTCGTATTTAAACTTTTAAATCAAACAACCAATCAATCAATGATAATAATAGAGTATTATCATTCGCTTAACAAACAAACAATACATAAATAACTATATCATTTGAAAGATATTCCTTTATTTGTAACATCCCCGTACTTGGAGGCCCAAAACTAATGGCTACGGATGCTGCAGTCATCCATAGTTATTAATCTTCGGCGACCAAATACGGTGGTGTTAGATACATTGATACACAGATCACATAAATATGTAAAAAATTTAACAATTCAAAAACATATTTCCACATTCAATCCAAAACATTTCTTGTTCATTAAATAATCCCCAAATTACGTTAACCACGTTCAGCAATATATAATTACTACAAATACGCAAAGAGTGACATATGAAGATGCCTCCTTGGTTGATCAGAGAATATAGTAAGGCTAATAAATCTGCCTTTACAAACAAAACACACAGCGGAAAGAAAAACTTTAAATAACTATCTGCCTCCTGCACGCCTCCGAAAGCTTTACTTGTCAAGGAAGAAAACCTGAGAACCTTAAATCTCAAACTACTCAAAATCAATTGAGTACCCGAGAGTTTAAAGGGAAAACAAAAACTTCAAGCCAAACATAAAGCCTGGTATGAATAATAATCTAACATCTCAATCCTTTTAGATATCTAGTGATACCACGCCGCTTAGCAGAACGGGTTTTCCCCTCACTAGTATCCTAAAACCTTTTTAAAACCATATTCTGTGCTCCTACATCCATAATGGTTAAAACATACATTTCAAAACATTATGATGATATGCATACTTTAAATAAATAAGATTTCCCCATTCCCAGTTTAATCTGACACCCAATCATAATTATAGTTTCTAGGATCACTATTAACCTTTTTAGTTTTCATGAGTTTATTAATAACCTTGTTATAATTAATAGACACCCTGTCCTATTCATAGTTTTCATGGGATCACTCAGAACCTATAGGCTCCTGCCAGTTAACTTAATTAATTTATGGGTCCTCTTGAACCTATCAGTCATTCCAATAACTAATCACCTTATCTTAGTTTTCATGGGTTGACTAGGAACCTATGGACTTATCTAGTAACTCACTGCACATCCTAGTTTTCATGGGTTGACTAGGAACCTACTGATACTTCCATTAGCCACTTACTTATCCTAGTTTTCATGGGTTTACTAGGAACCTATTGACTGATTCAATTCTTAATCCGGACATAGTTTTCATGGGTTCACTACAAATCAATTAGCCCCTGCCAACTGTCTTTATGCATAGTTTTCATGGGTTAACTATGAACCTTTTGGTATGCACCAATAACTACCTTATCATAGATTTCATGGGTTTACTATGAACCTCATGGTATGCACTAATAACTACCTTATCATAGTTTTCATGGGATTACTATGAACCTTTTGGTTTACCTTCAATAACTATAAAGTTTAGGCATCCTATATTTTTGGTCACCCTGACTCCAAGGATGCAACTCTACTCATTCAGGAGTTTAAGCAATTTATATTCACTATTGAGTAAACCTACTGGTTCTTCTACCCTTTTTCCCAAAATAAAGTTATGGGTAAAATGTGAATATATTTATATTTGAAGAAGCAAAACAACAATTTAACAATACCACTCTTGTGGGTTTAAAGTCCTTGAAAATATTTCATAGGACATAGTTACCTTGCTTAACTTGTATTTTTATCAAGGTCATACTTCTTCAAAATCACATACTTAAAGTCAGTGCAAAACTCTTTTATATAAGCCGTGGGTTTTCCTTTAAAAATTTAGAGTATGGGTTTTCAAACCTTTTAATACCAAACCTTTCGACAACTATTTGAACCCTAACCTTTCGAAACTATTGAAAACATTCAACACTTTAAACCTTTCGAAAGCATTGAACTCTTAAAATATAAACCTTTCGAAACCATTGGATCTTATCTTTTGAAAACTTACTGGGTTCAAGTCAAAACATGCGGAAGGACCTCTTTTAAAACCTTTCGACTACAATGGAAGCAACCTTTCGATCTTGTCGGAAGGTCTGCTATGAAATCTTTAAAACTTTTCATTTAAAACAATAGGCCTCCTCCTTTTAAAGCAACTCTTTCGAAAGTTTGGGTTATACTTCAATTATAAAACAAATTAAAATCATCTAAGTCGAAGGTTTTGATACCTTCCGAAAACAATGGGAGAAGCTGCTGGTTTTTAAAACAAGTAAACCTTTCGTCTTTGTCGAAAGCAACGACTTCGAAAGGTTGGAAAAAGTGGCTATAACCTTTCGACTGTGTCGGAAGGTTCAAAACAAAATAATGATAAGTGGTAGTAACCTTTCGACTATGTCGAAAGGTTTCAAAAAAAATAGTGGTAATGCAGCAATAACCTTTCGGCTTTGTCGAATGGTTTAAAACCTTCCTTTTAAACATTTTGACTTGGTTGAAAGTAACCAAGTCACAAACTCTAATTCGAAAGCAAAGGAGGTGAAAGCTTTAGTTTATAAAACAAACATACCCCAACCCCTATGGTCATCAACCTTTCGACTAAGAACACTTCGACCTTGTCCAATTCATTACGTACCAAGTAACATGATACCATATGCATTAGTTTGACCTTGGTGAAATCTTTGAACCTCTCGACCTTATCGAAAGGTCCGGGTCGGAAGGTTTACTACCGTAAAAGGCTGAAACATGTTAAAAGTATGATTTCTTTGTTTTTAACTTAAAAAGGATAAATTTTCAACTAACTTGCCATTGTTTGTCAAATTCTCATTGGTTAACAATTTCTTTTCAGAAAAATGCTGCCACTATTTTCAGATTTAAATAATAATTTTATTTTATAAAATGCCCCTTCTCCTTAATTAAATATATAAAACATTTAAGTCCCATACCTTAAATAATTTTATATATTCGTCAAAACACTTAGGAAAAATCTGGAAAAATTCCAAAAAATCTACTTTATTATGTTTTCCAACATATAAAAATTTCAAACTCAAATAATCAATATTTTAACTGTAATTAATTTATAACCCAATAAATCATTTTCTTCACTAGAAAATTCATACAAAATCCATATAAACTCAGAAAATTATGAAAATTGAAACCCATCTCCAAAATCATGTCTTCTATAGTATAAAATTTTCCCATGGCATTTAAAAATCATTTCATCTCAGTTTTACCCTAAAACCATGTATATCTACCTTTTTAAACAACCTTGTTTAATCCATATAAATCATAAATCAAGCATATCATTATTTAATATCATAAAACAGATTTATCCTTAAATTTCGAAACCATTTGAAGTAAAAATCAAAATAGAGATGTAGGAACGATTATTCACCTTAGATTGGATAAGGAAATTGAAGTGTAATTGAGATTGATTTCTCTAGCTTGAATCCTAAGTTTTTAAGTTGATTTCCTCTTCTCTTCTTCCTAATGGCTGACCTTGCTTGCTCACGGTTATAAATTTTTGTTTTGGTGAAAATGAATGTGTATGACCTAATGAGAATAGTATAAGGGTGGGAAGTATAGTTATTTACCTTAATGCCCTTATGTTTAATTTCCTAACCATTTATACAAATTCATTAGATATTAAATAAACACGGCCACCTAATCAACCTCAATTTCATTGTCTACATTATTCTATTTAATTTATTCTAATTAAATCTCCTGAATAATGTCAATAAAATTAGGGGTGTTACAGGCTCCCCTTCTTAAAGAATTTCGTCCTCGAAATTCAGTAAGGACTAACTAGAAAACCTAGCAATCATCTGTAACATTTCCTAACAACCATACTAGCCTATTTGACTAGCAACCAATCCATATAGAACTAACATAGACAACCATCATAGTAGATCAGGATAAGCTTCTCGAATCCTATCTCCTGTCTCCCAAGTACAGTCTTTCTCGTTGTCGCTCCACTGAACTTTCACTAACTTGACTGTCTTGGTCCTCAACCTCTTCTCATCTCTCGCTACAACCCGAACTGGTTGTCTAACAAAAGTCAAATGAAGTTCCACTACTAAGTCCTCTAACTCTATCTATGGAATAGTAGCCTCTGGATCATGCACATACTTATAAAGATGAGACATATGGAATACATTATGAACACCTGCCAAACTGCTCGACAACTCTACTCTGTATGCGAGCTTTCCAACCCTTTCTATAATCTGAAATGGACCAACATACCTTGGGGCCAACTTTCCCGACTTTCCAAATTGTACCATACCCTTCATCGGTGATACCTTAATGTAAACTCTGTCTCCTACTGAGAACTCTAGGTCTTTACGCCTTTTATCTGCGTAACTTTTCTGCCTGGATTGAGCTTCCTTCATCCGACCTCGGATTAAATCAATCTTTTCCGATGCCTCTCTTACTAAATCTGGTCCTAATATCAATCTTTCTCCAGTCTCTAACCAACATGCTGGCGATTTTCATGGGCTTCCATACAAAGCTTTAAAAGGCGTCATTCCTATACTAGTCTAATAACTATTATTATAGGAAAACTCTATCAAATGTAGGAGATCTTCCCAAGATCCACTAAAGTCCAATAAACATACTCTCAATAAATCCTCGAGTACCTTGTTGACTCTCTCTGTTTGCCCATCCGTCTGTGGGTGATAAGCTGTACTCATCTTGAGCTTGGTGCCTAATACCTCTTGTAGACTCCTCCAAAATGCACTAGTGAATAATGCATCTCTGTCGCTGACTATTCTACTAGGAATCCCACGAAGTCTAACTATGTTCTTCATAAACAACTTAGACAAAACAGGTGTCGTCCTTATTAACTTTACTTGAACGAAATGGGTACTCTTGGTTAAATGTCCACAATAACCCATATACTCTCATTTTCTCTATTTGACCTTGGCAAACCATCGATAAAATCCATCGATATCGAAACCTTTTTTTAGACTGGGATATCTAAAGGCTGAAGTAACCCACTTGGCTTCTGATGTTCGACTTTCACTTGTTGACAGTTAATACATTGCCTGACCCACAAGCCAACATCCCTCTTCATGCCTTCCCAATAAAAGCTCCTCTTCATATCTTGATACATCTTGGTTCCTCCAGGATGAACCGTAAACTTCGATTGATGACATTCCTCAAGAACTTCTCTCTTTAAGTTCTCTACATCTGGAACACATAACCATCCCTTATTTCTCAACCATCCACTTTGGTCAAGATTAAAATCTTTTAGATCATCAATCTCTGATACTTCCTCAAGCCTTCTAATCCTCTTAGCTAAAACTGGATCTTCTTTCTGCTTAGAAGCTATCTTCTCAGTCAACACTGGTCGCACTTCTAAACAAGACAACATGGCGGCACCCTGACTAGAACTAGCAGTAGATCTCAACTGCACACCACAACTGGCTAAAGGTTCTAAATCCTTCCATTCTGCCAACATCACTAACACCACATTCTGATGTTTTCTACCAAGAGCATCTGCTACCTTATTTCCTTTTCTCGAAGTATACTCTATACCGAAATCATAAGCATCCAAAAACTCCAGCCATCTCTGCTGCGTCATATTCAACTCCTTCTGGGAGAATAAATACTTTAATGACTTATGATCGGTATACAACTCAAATCTCTCTCTCAAAAGATAATGCCTCCAAATCTTTAAGGCAAAGATCACCGCTGCCAACTCCAAGTCACTTGTAGGATATCTAACTTCATGCGGTCTAAGCTGCCTAGATGCGTAAGCAATAACTTTGCCCTTTTGCATCAATACTGCTCCCAATCCAGTGCCACAAGCATCAGCGTATACGACCAACCATTGGTTACCATCCGGAACTACTAACACTGGAGCATTGGTCAACAAATGATTTAACTTAAGGAATGCTTTCTCACATTTGTTGGACCAAACAAACTTCACTTCCTTCTTGGTCAACTTAGTCAAAGGTGATGCTATCCACGAGAAATCCTTGATGAATCATTGGTAATAGCCAGCAAGTCCAAGAAAACTCCTAATCTCGGTTACTGTCTCTGGTCTCTCCCAATTATTGACTGGCTCGATCTTAGCTGGATCGACTGATAATCCTTCCTCTGAAACCACATGACGAAGAAACTTAACATCTCTCTTCCAGAAATGACACTTGGAAAACTTCGCCTTTAGCTGATTCTGCCTTAGCGTCTCCAACACCACTCTAAGATGAATCTCATGCTCTCTTTCATCTTTAGAGTACACCAAAATGTCATCTATGAACACCAATACAAACCTATCCAAGTGCTTTCGAAAAACCCGGTTCATCAAATCAACGAAGAAAGAGGGCGCATTCGTCAATCCAAATGGCATTACCAACCACTCATAAGAACCGTACCTAGTCCGAAATGCAGTCAAAGGAATGCTATCCTCCGCCACTCTTAACTGATGGAACCCCATCGTCAAATCCAACTAGGAAAATACTCTGGCTCCATTTAACTGATCAAACGGATCATCTATCCTCGGGAGAGGGTACCTATTCTTGATCGTCCTTTCGTTTAACTTACGATAGTCTATGCACATCCTTAACGACTCATCTGGTATCTTCACAAATACCACAGCTGCTCCCTAAGGCGAACTACTTGGTCTAATAAAATTCCTTCCCTCAAGCTCCACCAGCTGCACCTTCAATTCCTTCATCTCTGTTGGTGACCTCTTGTTGAGTGGTCTACTGACAGGTTTAGCTCCAGGTACAAGGTCTATCCGAAACTCAATAGCTTATTTTGGGGGTAATCCATTAACAGGCTCAAATACATCTGCAAATTAGCCACACGAACCTGACTAAGCTCTTCTCCAACCTCCATGGCACTCCACAAAGCACAAACATTCTTACTAGAGTTCTCCACCGAGAAAATGATTCGGTTATGACTATCTGGGTGTCTTAATGATATTTCCCGATCCTGGAAAAATATCCTAGCCTCATACTTAACCAACCAATCCACATCTAAGATGATCCCGAAATCTGCGAAATCAAAAACATACAAACTGCATGCAAACTTATGACCTAACAAATCAAGTTCTAACAGGTCACATCTCATCCCAAGAGTTGCATACCCTCCTATTGGAGTCGCAACCCTTAAGGAAATAACAAGGTATGTGGGTTCTATACGTAACCTATCAACCAAATACTGTGATATAAAAGAATATGATGCACTAGTATCAAAAAGTACCCTAACTGGTATACTATGTATCAAAAGCGTACCTTCCATCATAGTCTTTTCTTTCTCTGCTGCAGTAGGTCTAGAGGAAGATGGTGGTCCAATAGTAAACACTTTCCTTCTATCCGCCCTGACTGGCTCTAGACACTGATTCTTATAATGCCCAACTTGGTCACAGTGAAGCATTTCACAGTCTTCTTCTAGGCAAGCTTCTTTCCTTTACCAGTTCTGCACTTGTGGGCATAATGGCCCTTCTTATCACACTTATAACACACCAAATCAGCCTTAGCCTTCTTAGCGGCATCCCTTTTCTGGGCTCCCTTCTTCTTAAAGAATTTCTTTTTTCTTCCTTGAGAACCCTGGGACTCAACTAGTTTCTCCCTAGCTGAAACAGCAAGCATCCCCTCATAGCGGACGGTCATCTCCACCATCACATGATAAGGTTCTCTAATATGAGTCATAGCCATTCTACCTAGCTCTAGCTTAATCCCCTAATGAATCTCTCATTCCTCCTGACATCAGTGTCAACCAAAGCATAACCATATCGAGATAACTCATCAAACTTAGCATCATACTCGATCATAGACATCTATCCTTGAATAAGATCCATACACTTCCACATCAACGCCAACTTGGCAACCTCAGACAAGAACCTCTTCTCAAACCTCCTCCTGAAGACAGCCCATGTCAACTCTTCCTTCGGCACTCCTGCTGTCACACTGTTCCACCAATGAAGCGCTAACCCTTGCAATTGTCCAGAGGCTATCCTTCTCTTCTCTCCATCACTCAAGCTCAAGTCTCCAAAGATCCTTTCACAATTCAACAACCAATTCTCTACTTCAACAGCATCTTCCGTTCCAACAAACGGCTTTCCACCCAGACTGACATAGTCTCTACTCAGCTTAGCATAGTTATATCCAACCGAAACTACAGGATTAGCTCCACCATCATTCCCAACAGCTCCTGCTTGCAACAGATTAGCCAACAACTGATACACCATCCCCGCATCTATTGGCGAATTTCTAGCACATACATTGGCCTCTGCATTTTGGTTAGCATTAGCCTGTTGACCTTGGTTTCTCCGAGTATTAGGTCGAGCATTTCCATTAGTAGTGGTGCTTCCTCCAACCAGATTTCCTCTTCCGTTTCCTACCTCCATATCCTCTTTCTCGTTTATCTACATACGAGCTTTAGTAAGATACAAAAGAACAGTCTAAGAGAAGGGAATACGTACTTAGATGTATACCTATATACATAATACAAGTACGTTAATATAGCGTTAACCCAAACCCTGATCAAAATTTTAAATTCCTTGGATTATGTTTGAAAAAGCTATTAGGTTATCTTTTCTTTTAAAGTTTCATAAACCTATTCTCTGATACCAACTTGTAACATCCCCCTACTTGGAGGCCCAAAACTAACGGCTACGGATGCTGCAGTAATCCATAGTTACTAATCTTCGGCGACCAAATACGGCGGTGTTAGATACATTGATACACTATCACAAAAATATGTAAAAAATTTAACAATTCAAAAACATATTTCCACATTCAATCCAAAACATTTCTTGTTCCTTACATAATCCCCAAATTACGTTAACCGCATTCTACAATATATAATTATTACAAATACGCCAAGAGCGAAATATGAAGATGCCCCCGTGGTTGATCAAAGAATATAGTAAGGCTAATAAATCTGCCTTTATAAACAAAACACACAGCGGAAAGAAAAACCCTAAATAACTATCTGCCTCCTGCACGCCTCTGGAAGCTTTATTCGTCAAGGAAGAAAACCTAAGAACCTTAGATCTTAAATTACTCAAAATCAATTGAGTACCCGAGAGTTTAAGGGGAAAACAAAAACTTTGAGTCAGACATAAAGCCTGGTATGAATAATAATCTAACATCACAATCCTTTTAGATATCTAGTGAGACCACGCCGCTTAGCGGAACGGGTTTTCCCCTCACTAGTATCCTGAAAGCTTTTTAAAACCATATTCTGTGCTCCTACATCCACAATGGTTAAAACATACATTTCAAAAAATTATGAAGATATGCAAACTTGAAAATAAATAAGATTTCCCCATTTCCAGCTTAATACGACACCCTGTGATAATTATAGTTTCTAGGGTCACTATTAACCTTTTTAGTTTTTATGGGTTTACTAATAACCTTGTTATAATTAATAGACACCCTATCTTATTCATAGTTTTCATGGGATTACTAAGAACCTATAGGCTCCTACTAGTTAACTTAATTAATTCATGGGTCCTCTTGAACCTATCGGTTATTCCAATAACTAATCACCTTATCCTAGTTTTCATGGGTTGACTAGGAACCTATGGACTTATCTAGTAACTCACTGCACATCCTAGTTTTCATGGGTTGACTAGGAACCTACTGATACTTCCATTAGCCACTTACTTATCCTAGTTTTCATGGGTTTACTAGGAACCTACTGACTGATGTCAATTCTTAATCCGGGTATACTTTTCATGGGTTCACTACAAACCAATTAATGCCAACTGTCCTTATGCATAGTTTTCATGGGTTAACTATGAGCCTTTTGGTATGCACCAATAACTACCTTATCATAGTTTTTATGGGTTTACTATGAACCTCTTGGTATGCACCAATAACTACCTTATCATAGTTTTCATGGGTTTACTATGAACCTTTTGGTTTACCTTCAATAACTCCAAAGTTTAGGCATCCTATATTTTTGGTCACCCTGACTCCATGGATGCAATTCTACTCATTCAGGAGTTTATGCAATTTACATTCACTATTGTGTTAACCTACTGGTTCTTCTACCCCTTTTCCCAAAATAAAGTTATGGGTAGCATGTGAATATATTCATATTTAAAGAAGCAAAACAATAATTTAACAATACCACTCCTGTGGGTTTAAAGTCCTTGAAAACATTTCATAAAACATAGTTACCATGCTTAACTTGTATTTTATCAAGGTCATACTTCTTCAAATCACATACATAAAGTCAGTGTAGAACTCCTTTATATAAGCCATGGGTTTTGCTCTAAAAATTTAGAGTATGGGTTTTCAAACCTTTTAAAACCAAACCTTTCGACCTTGTCGAAAGGTTTTCAAAGCATCTATTTGAATCCTAACCTTTCAAAACTATTGATAACATTCAACACTTTAAACCTTTCAAAAGCATTGATTTGAAAACTTATTGGGTTCAAGTTAAAACATGCGGAAGGTCCCCTTTTAAAACCTTTCGACTACAATGGAAGCAACCTTTCGACCTTGTCGGAAGGTCTGCTTCGAAAGCTTTAAAACTTTTCATTTAAAACAATAGGCTTCCTCCTTTTAAAGCAACTCTTTCGAAAGTTTGGGTTATACTTCAATTATAAAAGAAATTAAAATCATTTAAGTCGAAGGCTTTGATACCTTCTGAAAGCAATGGGAGAAGCGGCTGCTTTTTTAAACAAGTAAACCTTTCGTCTTTTTCGAAAGCAACAACTTTGAAAGGTTGGAAAAAGTGGGTATAACCTTTCGACTGTGTCTGAAGGTTCAAAACAAAACAATGATAAGTGGTAGTAACCTTTCGATTACGTCGAAAGGTTTCAAAACAAAATAATGATAATGCAGCAATAACCTTTCGACTTTGTCAAAAGGTTTAAAACCTTCCTTTTAAACATTTTGACCTGGTTGAAAGCAACCAAGTCGAAAGCTCTAATTCAAAAGCAAAGCAGGTGAAAGCTTTAGTTTATAAAACAAACATACCACAACACTTTTGGTAATCAACCTTTTTAGTAAGAACCCTTCGACCTTGTCCAATTCATTATGTACCAAGTAACTTGATACCATATGCATTGGTTTGACCTTGTCGAAAGCTTTGAACCTCTCGACCATGTCGAAAGGTCTGGGTCGGAAGGTTTAATACCGTAAAAGGCTGAAACATGCTAAAAGTATGATTTCATTGTTTTTAACTTAAAAAGGATAATTTTTCAACTAACCTGCCTTTGTTTGTCAAATTCTCATCGGTTAATAATTTCTTTTCAGAAAAATGCTGCCACTATTTTTAGAATAAAATAATAATTTTATTTTATAAAATGCCCCTTCTCCTTAATTAAATTTATAAAACATTTAAGTCTCGTATCTTAAATAATTTTATGTATTCATCAAAACACTTAGGAAAAATATGGGAAAATTCCACAAAATCTATTTTATTTTGTTTTCCAACATATAAAAATTTCAAACCCAAATAATCAATATTTTAACCGTAATTAATTTATAACCCAATAAATCATTTTCTTCACTAGAAAATTCATACAAAATCCATATTAACTCAGAAAATTATGAAAATTGAAACCCATCTCCAAAATCGTGTTTTCTATAACATAAAATTTTCCCATGGCATTTAATAGTCATTTCGTCTCGGTATACCCTAAAACCATGTATAACTACCTTTTTAAACAACCTTGTTTAATCCATATAAATCATAAATCAAGCATATCATCATTCAATATCATAAAACAAATTTATCATTATATCCGAAACCATTTGATGTAAAAATTAAAATAAAAATGTAGAAACTATTATTCACCTTAGATTGGATAAGGAAATTGAAGTTTGATTGAGATTGATTTCTCCAGCTTGAATCCTAAGCTTTTAAGTTGATTTTCTCTTCTCTTCTTCCTAATGGCCGGCCTTGCTTGCTCACGGTTATAAATTTTGGTTTTGGTGAAAATGAGCGTGTATGACCTAATGAGAGTAGTATAAGGGTGGGAAGTATGGTTATTTACCCTAATGCCCTTATATTTAATTTCTTAACCATTTATACAAGTTCATTAGATATTAAATAAGCACGACCATATAATTTATTAATTAACCTCAATCTCCTTGTCTACATTATTCTATTTAATTTATTCTAATTAAATCTCCTGAATAAAATGTCAATAAAATTCGGGGTGTTACATTTATATTCAAAATATAATCCTAGGTAAAATTATTTTAGTTACCAATTTTTCAAAATAAAAATCATTTTAACATTAACAAATACAGGCTTATATATAATATGCTCAAACTCATTCTAAGGTGTCACTTATCCTATCTCTAATGAGTTACTCATACTTGGGTGTTACTAACCCTATCTCTGATGAGAGTTTACCCCTACCAAGCTCAGGTGTTCGCTCAACCTAAGCTCTGATACCACGTGTAACAACCCACCTTTCCATACAGTTTAGGATGACAATGAACCACACATGTCCAACCTAAAGAGAATGAAAAGGCGGATTGCTAGGGGTAAAAGAAAATTAAAAATAGAACAGAATCTCACACTAACGGAATAACATAATTATTTCAATAATATTTACAGTGGAAAAACTATTTAATACATATATTAGAGTCTATTCTAATCTCAATTTGGACATCATAAATACTTATCCTTACAAATGCTGAAAACAACAAACACAGTGGAAAAGTAAACTACGTCTATACGTTGATGAAGATCTCCAGCTCTCCTCTGCAAACTCCAAGCGTCTTCAGCTAATCTTGAAACTACTCGAATCTGACTCGAGTATTAAAAATACCCGGATCAGTCTAGCAAACCAGCGTGAGAAACACAAATCATAAATATATATGACAGTGTCGTAGGTCGACTATGATCCCAAGCAAAACCTTTGAAAAGAAGAGTATCTCATAAAACCACGCCGCACATAAACATGGACAGGTTTTTACCTTATGATAACTAAAATATTTTATCAAATCATTTGATATTATTTCTAATGACATTGCTTTGAAAACACTTTTCAATTAACATATTAAAATAGCCGGAATTGTTACATTTGTTAAATACGACAGCATATTTAGGTATACAATCAAGTTTGTAAAGGTACGTATTAGAGAATGGATTTCCAACAATGACAAGGTAACGGACTACCTTCCGATAGTACATCTCTAGAGGAATGTACCAAGGCACAGCCTCGCTACCCTCTACCAACACAGAACCGGCCTACCTCTACCGTATATAGTATCGAATATGTCATCACTCCTGTCGTTCCCAACCTATCCATGGCCATAGTGTACACAACAAGCCCAATATATAGAGGGAAATCTAGGAAGGTGATGATCATTTCCTAATGGGTGCGACCCACATAGCCCTGCCGAATCACCCTGTTTTTGCCATTACCGATGTGTGAAGCTTGAGGTAACATTTTACCTTTCATATGACAAATCCTACTTTGAATGCTACATTGCCATTTCTAACGACACACTAATTGGTTTCCACAAAAGTACAACCCTCGAGTTCATATGCCTCAGGGAAGGGTGTTAAGTATAAGAAATGTTACCTCCTACACCACTAAAGAGATGTAGCCTACACATAACAAACTTGCAAATTAATGCATGATATTGTGACAGTATTATACGCAACAAACCAGAAATATCATATCTCATCAAACAAAGTACCAAAATATCTTCTTTATCATATCGTTTTCTCTTAAAAGCACGAGACTTTTAGGCCACTGAACAAAACTACCAATCGCTTCTCCTATTGTGCTTTGATTTTTAGTTGGAATAGGAAATGGGGTTCCTTGATGATTAGGCTCCACTACTCAATCCCAACCTTTACATGATCGACTAGGATTTGTTGATTATGACATTGATCTATGATCCTTGAAGCAGGATGTAGCACACCACGATCCACTACGATAGTTTTGGAGTCCAAAATCATAGCTAATCGACATTTAGTTGGTTTCTAGAATGGCAAGTACAAAAGCAACATTTTTCACTTATACTTGTCTAATGCATAAAATCATATACGCTTACAAAATCAACTTTTTCATTATCTACCAGCAACTCTACATAGGGATCCATCTCTTGAGATTTGTTTGTAGACTGAAATTTGCCTAAGTGTATTGATTGACAACTACTACGATGACCAACTGATGACATGTTGTCGTTCTCCATATCAACGGGCATTTGCATACCCTTTCTATTTCAAATGTTTGCAACCTTTTGCTCAATCATTCATCATAGACTCGACCTCAGCTAAGGTCTCTTGTCTCACTCTTTGGCTCACTTTAGTCTCTATTTCATGGCTCACTTTAGTCTCTATGTCCTGGCTGATAAGATGTAGCTCATCTGCTGATATCACACCTCTTGGACCTTTCCTTTTCTCTACCCCCCCCCCCCAAATATGTTTTTGACACCGACTGTCCTACCGATTCCTCTAACTCTATGAGAATGCTTTTTTTCAAGAGCATGATTTAAGACATCATCGTGCCTATTTGGAGCCCATGTCCCTTCGATTATTTTCTCTCTTCAATACTTCTATAAAAAAGAGTATATTTTTCAATAATTTACTGCTATGTTGTGCAAGAGATTAACCAAAAGAAAATGCATGGAAACTAGTCATACCTCTTTATCTACAACTATCTTAGTTTTCTTTTTGGGGATTACATAATTTTCCGTCGGCTCCTTCCTTTGATCTTGCCAAAATCCAATCAATACTTGGATCCAAAATAGGTCCACTTGGCAATGTGATTGAGGAATTATGGTCATCGGCTATCCATTTAGCCTTCTTTCTAGTATATCCAGCTTGCCCCAAATAGTGAGGATGCTCATTGTATGATTAACTCTTCCTAGCCTTCTCACTTATTTGCTATTTTAGACATTAATAAAATAAGAGATCATGTGTTAACAACGTAAGATGAACAATGCATGAGAGATTAGAGGTTTGATTTTACATACATAGAGTTGCTTATATGATAATTTTGTAGGTCCAATATTACAGGTTTGAACTTGTTAGTGTTTGTGACGTGCTGGTTAAGCTTTGAGAAAGTGCCATGAAGCTCTATAAATAATATACACTATATGAAACCGATTCAGTTTTGCTATCCATATCTTACATGTTCCATGTTCATTATTTTAATAGTATGATAAGACCCAATTAGCAATTAAATTACAGGACTTAAGACTGAGGTTGAATTGATATAATACTAACCCACTGTTAACATAGATACAATTTTTTTCTTATTATATTAAGATTCTTTTTGATGTATTTAATAATTTTTTGTTCAACTGTAAATAACATACGCTATGCATATTTCAGAGTGTATGTACCTCGTAACGTTGCACCATATAGATAACATTTACTACAAATCAAACATATACAGTTGATAGTAGGTATTGTGTTTTGTTATTAAAATATAGGAACTGGACCAAAATAAGGCCTAATATAGATGTTAGTATATAAGAAGAAAGAGATAATTAGCAAATGTAACCAGAGTATTAATTAGAACTCTTTTATTTTACTTCTCCTCCACTTAAATATGCCAAACCATGAAAAGAAAAAAATCAATTTGGTCGATCATAATTATGCTAAAATTCCTAGCATGATCATAATTGTAGCGGACACTATAGGAATTTCAGTTATTTTTTGATACTATAGAATACTATAGGAAATTTAGTGGACACTGTACTATACTTTGATCATAATTGTAGTAGATACTATAGAAATTTCAGTTATTTTTTATATTTCAAAGTTCAATAGCAAAATCATTGAATCTAATTTTTTGTACTATACTTTGATCAAGCAAAGTATAGAAAACTTAATACATTTAACATCATTCTCTAATATTAGTCGGTGTTATTTTAATATCATTCATTGCTATACTTGTAACACCTCGTAAAATGAACCAAAAATAAATGGATTAAATTAAATTAAATATGATAAGATATAATATGAAAATTTTATAAAAGTTGGAATTTGACTATGAAATATTCCATTGCGTTCGTGGTGAAATTCTGATCTGTTTTCATATATAATATGCTGAAAAAGGAGCTCAAACGAAGAGGTTATGAGCGTTTGAAGCTTTTAGATTTAAAGTAATTTAACTTGAATTCAAATTTAAATAAGAATTAAATTTAGGATTTAAATTTTAAAATTTAGCTTGGGGCCAAGTAAATGTTAATTAATGTTAGATTAACGTTTAAGGTTAAAGTTAATTAGGGGAAAGAAATTAATAAAGCAACGAAATCAAATATTTCCCGAAATAATTATATATAAACCTAAGAATTATATAGTACCCGACACTGTAGTGCCCTTACCTCTTCTTTTATTTTCAACAGTTTTAGCTTTAAGTCTTGTAGTCATTTCATCCCAGTCTGGATTAATAGAAATGTACTTTTGTTTGAAAGCTTTCTTCTCTTTATTACCCTTAATCTTACCAATTGCCTTTGATTTTGGAATGTGCGGCTCTGAGATATCAAATTGATTAGTAGCATCCACCATCTCTGGTTTAGTTCCTTCAATATGCACTATTTCTGGAACTTTAATCAGAGAGATATCGAATTGGTTAGAAGTGCAAGGCATAGCTGAGTCACAATACTCAGCTGCTGCAGCTTGCTCTGGAGGAGGTGCTTCTGTGATCCTATCCAGATCTTGATTCTTGGATTCCCGCTGGACTTTATTATTAGTATTTGTAGAAATACTGTCTGTAATTAAACATGAGTCTGCAATTGGGGGGGTTTCAGACTCAAAGACCATTGTATTCTTTCCTCCCTCCTCTTTGCTGCTCTGTATATTATCTTTTGATATGTTTTCTTTAAAATTATGATGAACCTCTTCTGCTATGACCCGATCTTGTTGATCAGAGAGCAAAATAACATTCTTTCTTTGATTCAAAATGACACCTTCTTGGTTGATTCGATCATTTTCACCAAATGATATTATCTGTTTTTGTGAAATTGAATAATTTCTTAGATCAAAATTTTCAGTTTCTTCTTCTTGACTTTCTTAATTACTAATTTTGGGAATCCATGCTTGTTTTGGACTGCACTGTTCTCTAGTGTGGCCAAAACACTTGCATACATTACACTTCGGTGGAACTCATTCATATTCAAATTTTTGAGTAATTTTTTCACCATTATACAAAGAAAGTTAAATTTCATTAGGAAGTTCATCATTTGTAGACACTTCAACAAGAAGGCGAGCATAATTCAATCATGTCTTTATAATTGTGGTTGCATCCATTTTAATGGGTTTTCCTATGATACTCGCCATGACACTGAACCCCTCTCGGTCCCAAAGATTTAGATTAACACGGGGTACTCTTACCCATATCGGCATTGTAGTTAATAGATCTCTGTCCATTTTCAACGATTCAGACCATCTTCTCATTATGATGAGTGTGCCATTATAGAAATATGGTCCATTTTTCAAAACAGTGTAGCAATCTTGATATTCTTTGAATTTCACTAGAAAGAACCCATTCTCTTTAGTGTAAATTTCAAATTCACCATTTGGTTTCCAAACTCGTTGAATATAAGATTTGAAATACAAGTAGTATGGTTTGGTACCCACTACATAAACAAGAACTGAATTGTTCCATGATTCAGTTGCTCTTTTACACACTTCTTCTTTAACCAGGCCATACGTCTTGTTATTGATCTTGATTGGTGATATATGCTCAAGATTACATTCATCTTCAATCGGTTCTGGAGGCTGATCTACAACTATATCTGCTCATGTTTTTCGGCCTTGCTCCTTGTTCAGTGAGATGGCTACCGGCTTTCTCTGTTGTGACATCAGATTTCCTTTTTATTTGTTGAATGGTGGTTTTCTGACCATCTTTGCCCTTTAGATTGACATTATTGGGAACCGGTAGCAACTCCTGACCTTTCTTGGCCTCTCTCCTCCTTTGTTGCCTGGATTGGACCAATTGAAACCCATCGTTATCAATGATAATATCCCCTGATGGCTTACTGATGTGAGAAACCTCAGGTGTTCCGAGTTGAGAGAAAGAATTAGAGAGTTTACAGGAAATTTGGTGAGGAAATTGATTTTCCCCCATGGCTGAGAGGAAACCCTAGATTTCAATTTTTTTACAACAGTTACTCAATGTTGTTGAACCTGTTGTTTAATATTAGACTACAGATTCTACTACCTATGTAATTCAGGCACTTTGACTTCTTGTTGCATATTTATTGCTCATTTTGTGTGAATTGCTTGATTATTTACTGAACTTTTAACATTGTTTTGTATACCTAATTCCATTTCTACACCTTTACTTGTGTCATTGTTGGGTTTTGGAAAGCAAAATATTTTATGGATGACCAAAACACTTGTAATTTTGACCGGTGTTGGGCCTCAAATCGCACTCGACTACTTGCGTATTAACTTTATTATTTTCCTCTAATTTAAGAAATTTGTTTTGAAAAAGTAACTCTCACAAATAGTAGTTTGACATATGGTATTCTATGCATACCCGGAGTATAGTGGTCCATCTTTATGGGATTTTCTAGCACCGGAGTGATCTTGCCATTGCCCTCTTGTGACCAGTAATCCAACTTGTATATTTTACTAAATGCCCTGAATGTATATGATGCCATTAAGATTATGGAAATGAGTGTCATTAGTTTCACAAGTATATTGCTTTGTACATTGATTTCGAAAGGCCTTAACTTTATACATGTTGATCACAAGAAGCATTAGCTTTGGACATTTTGGTTTCACGAAGCATTGTTTTTGTAAATGTATAGTTTTGTGAATATTGATCTCAAATGTAATCGGTTTCATGGATATACAATTTTGAATAAATAAATTTTTATATGTATATAAGTCTTCTTATATGAACATATTTCAAACATATCGGGCTTAAAAGAATAATTGTTTCAAAAAATGATTTCGAAAATTTACATATTTCAAAATAAAGAATGTCGAAATTCATGATTTCAAAAATTTGTGTGTCACCGGATTTTGGAACTCATACCATGTTAGGATAAAATGAAAACTAATCTACCATGAATATATATTTGAGAAGCTCTGGATTTTAGAAATTTCCATTATTAGATAAATTTTCAGATTTCTATACTAGGAGAATGGAGTTTGGAAAGATTCTTTCTTTATGGGCGGGATTTAAATACCAAAATGGGAATTCAAGTTTTCTTATATGGGATAATGGATTGTCTATGGATTATTTATGTCAAGAGTTTAACTCGTGCAGCCATGTTCATCACTTCTAATATAGCAACTGAGTTAAGTCCTTGGATCGAAGTGGTCTTCAACCTCTCTTATTGGATCAATTTTAAAAAATATTTTTATGGTTATCCGATTTATTGAAAAGGTGTTGTTATCCATAAAAATCTTCTCCAGGTTAAAAGTATGAAAGAAGGTGCTATAATGTGGGATTTGGAAGCATTTGTAAGTATTGAGATGGATTCCACAAGCATCAAAGAGGGTGCCGTAAACATCAAAGAGGGTTCTGTAAGCATCAAGGATGGTTTCGTAAGAGTTAAGGAAGCTTTCGAAAGTGTTGAAGTGACACCTTTGAAGACATCAAGAGGAAGAGAGGCTTTCGACCGGGTTGAAAAGGCTTCCCACACATTAGAGAAAATGCTTTCATCAAGGTCGAAGGAGCCTACGCAAACATCAAAGAAAATGTCTTTGCATTGGTCAAATAGAATACTTCCACATCAATAGAACCCTTCCGCAGGCATCTCACATATGTTAAGTAGAGCTTTTGCAAGAGTCAAGGGGTTTCACATATGTAAATATGGTTCTGCAGGCATCACAAGGCAGGCTTACGCAAAAGTGAAAACCTGATACCTTCCACAAGAGACAATTACTTCAGCGAAAGCTACCTTCCATAAGTATTGAAAGTGTCTAATACTTCCATATGAGTCAACCAGAATGCCTTCCGCAACCAACCAAGTAGGTCCTTTCGAAGGAGTTGACTCTTCCATGGGGGTCACATCATCACCTACCATTCCATCCTCAATGAATGTTTTTGCAACCATCAGAATAAAAGCTTTCGAAAGCATCATCACCTTTCACAAGTATTTTTTATAAACCTTCCACACATGTTAGGATGCCCTTTCGTGCATATCCAAGACATCTACAGCAACATAAGTATTGCTTCTTATACCTTCCGATGAAGTTGAAGGATTCCAGATCTTATGCAAAAGCAACATTAGAGAGGCACTTTGAAGTCAACAGAGGTGGAAGGCCATAAAGGCATCCTGGATGCGAAAGGGTCCAGCTTGCGCCTATAAATTAGACCCTAGGGGTTTTGAGGATCTGATTTCATTCTTTCCACTCTTATACTACTTGGGACTTGTAAACCCAAATCTCTAAATCAAATTGGGGGATTTCACTTCATTGTAATCCTACGTATTCATAAAGTTGTTAATAAAGTGGATATTTGGCCTATTCAATCATTTAGACATCGAATTAATAATTAAATATAATGTTATATCTTGGATTAATTCATATATGGCTTCCAAAGAAGATCTTCCTATCATGATTGCTCTCGACAACATCGACAGGGCTTGTGTCGAAGTCCTTAATTCAAATTCTTACCTTTGCTATATGATGACCATTTCGAAACCCTTCCAACTATCCATATCGAAGGGGTACCCTCCATCGTTATTAACCTCTTTGATACTGGTATCGCAATCCAACATTCATCTTGATAATTTCGACCATTTCAAAAACTTTCGAAGGGATTCTTATCGAGTCAATTTCTACTCTTAAACATGTTTGGGGGGTTGACAAGTTTTCTTGTTAACATTTTTGGCGCTAAAAGGAGGGCTCGAACCTCCTTCTTCTTGTTTTTTCCCCATACAAATGAGTTACGTTAAACTCTATTATTCCAATAGAAGAATGGTAAGGGCTAGGAATGGCAATGATATCCCAAATGAAAATTGCAACACAAGCAACTTTAGAAGACGATATTATCCTAAGCTTCAATTAAGAAAGCATGGAAGTCATCCAACCTTCAACTTTAACAAAACTTCCTAATGATAAGACCAAGATTAAGGATCTACTACCATCGGCAATATCCATACGAGAACATCATGTGAAAGCTTTCTCGCAAAAGGCATCCAATGCAATAGAGATTATAGAAGAAAGAAATAATGAAACTCAAGACAACATGTTAAAAATGTAATGTTCACAATCACAAGCTAAAGATAGTAGTGAAGCCGAGGCCAGTTGACAAAATAAAAACCAAGATAGTAAAGCTAGAAAGTTCCTTGAGCAATCAAATAGTTCGATTTCGGAAGACGACAAGGATCACTGTAACAACATTCTTAACCAAATCACAAAGGATACGGTAAAGGATGCACCCCTTGATTTAAATAAATATGTTATCCTGCAAAAGACTCCTTTCTCAAAAGAGATAAAGGCTGTTACAATTTCCTCCTATATAGAAATTCCTCCACTAAAGTATGATGGAACTACTGACCCAAATGATCATCTTGTAGCTTTTAAAAGCTGGATGGACTTATATAACGCTTCTGGGCCAGTTCATTGCAAATTTTTCCCCATAACTTTCCAGGGGGCGGCTGTCAAATGGAATAGGCATTATCAGAGAGGAACTATCTATTCCTGGGATCAATTCTCCTATGAATTTGTAGCAAAATTTCACATACGTAAAGATCCAATAATAGATTCTTACATGTTAGCTGGCATCAAACAAAGACCGAAGGAATTGCTTGGCTAATACAATAAAAGATTCAACATGGAAGCATTAAAGGCGGAAAACACGACCGATGAAGAAAAACTGATGGTAGTTCGCTTAGAGCTAATCAAACAAACTCCTTTTTGGAAGTAACTTCATATTCGTGGGTGTAAGGATCTATAATATTTCTATCTCCAAGCTGAAAAGTTTATTCAAATGGACAAAATGCATCATGCTATGAAGAAATCTCATCGATAACAGAGAGTAGGAAAGTCCGACATCAGACATCTCAACAAGAGACCGAGGAGAAATGAAAACCAAAAAGGGAGTCGAAAAGAGATTTCCGAATCCAATTATGTGGTCCTAGACAAACCCCTCTCCCACATATTCGCCATGGTGAAGGATAATGAAAATTTTCCTACTCCTTATATGATCGGAACCTTCCTGAACCAAATGAAGGAGGAAGTTATTGCGATTACAATAAAAATAACGGACATGAAACTGAAAAATGCCGCATTTTAGCAGTAGTAATTCAAGGCATGATTAAGTCAGGATTCCAAACGGAATTCGTTAAGAAAATTTAGAGGATAGCTCGAGTATTCAAAGCCCGACTATTCCTACGAGAAGAAAGCAGCTTGGCAACCTCATGTTCGGACCCTTATCAAACCATGAAGTCTTGCATCATTAGTTCAATTATGGATTTTCTTCTTTCATAACTCTCTAAACTTGATATTTTATACTTTGATTTGTTCTAAAAATTGATCACGTATTAATACAAAATTCGAGTGTCATTACAGGTAAAAACTAAACCAATTCACTGCATCTAAAAGACTCTGGAAGAGTAGCAAATTCTCAGCCAAAAGATGATCCAAATATCCATAACAAAACAGCTCACCCCCATCTCAAAGCTCGAGTCAATGTGGTGTAAAGAACTGCCCTAATGGATTTCTAAATTACCTTCAAGCATCTGTTATAAACTCATAAAAGGTAAACATCCAAAACTTTCCTAAGAGAGGGCATTCTTAGGAAAAAGTATACTCTCGTTCGTAAAAATCTATTAGTCTATGAATCATAGCTTTTCAGATCTACAATAAGATGTTTCTTTTTGCTAAGAAAAACCAAAGGAAGCATAATTGTGTATGCTACATAAAGGAGAAAGGAAGATGTATCAACCCTATTTTACTATCAAAGGAAGGTACTCAAACATATATTCGAGAAAATTACTTTCAAGAAATTGGCAAAGATCATTTCAAATTGCCTTTCAAGTTTTAGGATTCAAATACATATCTATTTCAAGAAAAGATTTGGAAAATGTCACCTGGAATTAATAAATGCATAAAATAGATTTCGATTGAGCATGTTCTGGAAAATACATTTTCAAAAAGGCTTTTTGAAACTATCGACAAGGAAAAATGTATTCACGTTTTCTCAAAAGAAGTTTCTAGAACCATCAAAAATGCATTGACAAAAAACTCAAATTAGAGAATCCTATTCTCAACTAAAAGACTGCTGATTCATGGATCATGATCTTCCAGTCTCCTATTTGAGATTAATACCTCTTTTATGAGAATGATTTAAAAACCCTTATGGAGGGCAGCACTAAGAAAGATTCCCATGCATGCAAACTCTTTTTGGGAAAATAATCCTTCTATATATTAGAAGGGTTCGTTCACAAAAATGCTTTTTCTCAAAAGGAGATTCTATGATAAAAGATGATATTCAAAAGGGATTTTTCGCATACAATTTTGGCCAAAAGTTATTTTCAAAAACGATGACAAAAGCCTATAGGGCTATTCCGTAGCACCTTGTAGAGGGAGGGACAAAAGCCTACGATGTTATTTTGTAGCACCTCCTAGAGGGAGGGACAAAAGCCTATGATGATATCTCGTACCACCTCCTAGAGGAAGGGATAAAACCTATAACGTCAAATTCACCTCTTAGAGGGAGGGTCAGGTCTAGCACCCGCTAGCAACCTTTTAGAGGTAGGTCAATTTAGTATTCCCTGTAACTCTTAGAATTAAGGATGGCCCATAAAGGGCACAAGCAAAAGGAAATGGACGGAGATGTCCTACACCACAAGAAAGAATGGATGAAGCATCCCAAAACTATAATCACAAATGATAGATTATCAACTTGCAATCCTCAATACATCAGATGCCTAAAGGTGGCTCACACAACAAAGGATTAAGAAATCAATATCTAAAAAGGACACAAGGCAAATAAATGGATAAGAGGTCCACAATTCCAAACATAAAACAAAGATCCATGCAAGGACAAAGAAGGAATATCGATTAGCTGGAATGCAATCCTGAAAGCGCAGAGAGTAACAACATAGTGAGATTTGGGAATCAGTAAGGAAAACTAAAGGAATAGAACATATAACAAATTTTTACTACAAGGATAAAAGTGACTTCATTCAAAGAATAGATTAAGTAAACCACTTCTAAATCCTTAGAAGTAAGGTGACCCTTTAGAATAAGAGGTCTATATATATTAATAAGTTATTTGGACCATTGCACTACTGAACGGCCAAGTAGTAGGACAGAACTTGCACAGCTGAACGATCGACTAGTAAAACGAAGCTTACACTATTGAACGGCTAACCAACTGAACGTAACTACCTGCTGAATGGTTGAACGGCTGAAAAGCTGAATAACTGAATGGAACTATCTGCTGAACCATTGACTGGTCTTACGGAACTACTACTCCGAATGGCTGACTGGTATTACGGAACTACTATTTCGAATGACTGCATGGCCTTACGGAACTATCCAGCTCTAATATAACAATAATACTACTAACTTATAGGCACTTTATAAATTACTTATTTGCTAGTAGAATACTTTCCTGTGAATAATGGGAATCCATGTTGCTATTCAAAGCATGAGTTCTATATAAATCTCTGGTATAGCATTTTAGGTAGAACTTTAGAATTAAGGCCAGATAGGATTTAGGGTCTTTTGCTTAAGTCTTCTTAGGTTACCATTACTAGAGAGTTTTCCAACCTTGTACTTATATTGAATGAAATTTTGAGTAGTCTTTTCTTCAGATGAGATCCTGATAAGTTTCTGATTGGATTCCTAATTTTGTGAATTTTCAATTCCCTTGTTTCTTCTCGTAATGATTTCTTATTGAATTTTTGGTTTTATGAATTCTCAATTTCCTTATTGGATTTTTGTGATGATTTGCGGACTTCCTGTTGAATTTCTGGTTTTATGAATTCCAATGTCCTTGCTGGTTTTCATAATAATTTCTGAAGATTCCATTAAATTTGTGATTTTATTATGAAATTCAGTGCCTTCGTACAATTATCAAACAGGAATTCTGAATAGGAATTTCTAGTTCTCTGTAATTTTCTAATCCTCTAAGTATTAGATGGTATTCATATGGTAGTTCTTTAATCTTTTTATTACCAAATAGCATTCCGGATTAATGTTGGATCATTCACTAATTTATTGCTGAATGAACAATTGATTCATTAAAGTTACTGGCATGTGATCATAGTAGAATTAGGGGTCTTTTACTTTGAGTTTACTTGGGTTATTTATTGCTAGGTAGCTTTCTAACTTTGTACTAATATTAGATAAATTTTTGAATGGTTTGTTTGTCAGATAAAATCTTAGAAAGTTTCTGATTGAATTCCTAATTTCATGAATTCTCGGTTTCTTTTCGTGATGATTTCTTATTAAATTCTGGTTTTATGAATTCTTGATTTCTTGTTTTCCTTATGATCTATAGACTTCCCATTGAATTTCTGGATTTGTGAGTTTTCTGGACAAGTCTTGATATTTTGTATTGAAATTGAGGTTTTTCTGAAAATTCAATGTTTCCACACTATTACTAGATAGGAATTCTAAAGAAGAGTCTCTTGATACGTGATAGACTTCTATTCTTTTTGTTAGAAGATGATGGTAAAAGGGAATAAGAGCCCTATGATCTTAGTATTATTAGACAACGTTCAAAATTAATACCAAACTATCTACTAATTTATTAATGAGTGAATAAAAATTACTAATATAGAACGTAGGATTAGTGATAAAATTATAGCAAAGAGACAAGATAAAACCACCTAAAGCAAGAAATTAATTCCCGATGGCCAAAGAAAGCCAAAGATAAAAGGTTTTGGAGTGTCTTGAAAGGTCCTTTCACATAAACCAACATCCATTAATCAGGTGATATTATTCCATATTTCTATCGTCGGTACTAGAAAGGGTTTGATCATGTATTTCTCTGGATGCTCTATCCAGTGATATTATCAGATAATCTCTTGAATTTCAGTTTTATAATTTAGCGTTATCCATCAAAATCACATAACAAGGTTATAATCCTAACAGAAGTTATTATCTGTTTTTACATAAAAACAAAGAATGAAATTCCATTGAGGTTTGAGCAGTCTAAAAGAGATTCTCATATTTTTGCCCCAAAGAACAAAAGCTTCTTTCATACAAGGGGTGCAAAATGTTGTCCATAAAAATCTTCTCCAGGTTAAAAGTTTGAAAGAAGGAGCTATAATGCCGTATTTGAAAGCATCCGTAAGTATTGAGATGAATTCCACAAGTATCAAAGAGGGTTCTATAAGCATCAAAGAGGGTTCCGTAAGCATCACAAAAGCTTTCGTAAGAGCTAAGCGAGCTTCCAAAAGTGCTGAAGTGGCACCTTTGAAGACATCAAGAGGAAGTGAGGCTTTTGACAGGGTTGAAAAGGCTTCCCAAGCATTAGAGAAGATGCTTTCGTCGTGGTCGAAGGAGCCTCCCCAAACATCAAAGAAAATGTCTTTGCATAGGTCAAATAGAATGCTTCCGCATCAATTGAACCCTTTCGTAGGCATCAAATGGTTTCACATATGTTAAGTAGAGCTTCTGCAAGAGTCAAGGGGTTTCGCATATGTAAATATGTTTCTGCAGGCATCACAAGGCAGGCTTCCGTAATAGTGAAAGCTTAATACCTTCCACATGAGACAATTACTTCAGTGAAAGCTACCTTCCGCAAGTATTGAAAGAGTCTAATACTTCCGTAGGAGTCAACAAGAATGCCTTCCGCAACCAACCAAGTAGGTGCTTTCGAAGCAGTTGACTCTTCTATAGGGGTCACATCATCACTTATCATTCCATCCTCAATGAATGCTTTTGCAACCATCAGAATAAAAGCTTTCGAAACCATCATCAGCTTTCACAAGTATTGTTCATAAAACTTCTGCACATGTTGGGATTCCCTTTCATGCTTTTCAAAGACATCTACAGCAACATAAGTACTACTTCTTATACCTTCCGATGAAGTTGAAGGCTTCCAGATCTTATGAAAAAGCAACATTAGAGAGGCACTTTGGAGTCAACAGAGGCGAAAGGTCATAAGGGGATGGATGCAAAAGGGTCCAGCTTGTGCCTATAAATAAGACCCTAGGGGTTTTGAGGATCTGATTTCATTCTTTCCACTCTTATACTATTTGGGACTTGTAAACCCAAATCTCTGAATCAAATTGGGGTATTTCACTTCATTGTAACACTTAAGCCTATGTATTCATAAAGCCATTAATAAAGTGGATATTTGGCCTATTCAATCATTTAGACATCGAATTAATACTTAAATATCGTGTTATACCTTGGATTAATTCATATATGGCTTCTAAAGAAGATCTTCCTATCATGATTTCTCTCGACACCATCGACAGGGCATGTGTCGAAGTCCTAGATTCAAATTCTTACCTTTGCTAGGTGCTGCCTGTTTCGAAACCCTTCCAACTATCCCTATCGAAAGGGTACTCTCCATCGTTATTAACCTCTTTGATACTGGTATCGTCATCCAATATTCATCCTGATAATTTCGACCGTTTCAAAAACATTTGAAAGGATTCTTATCGAGTCAATTTTTACTCTTAAACATGTTTGGGGGTGTTGACAACTTTTGTTGTTAACATTTTTGGCGCTAAAAAGAGGGGTCGAACCTCTGCCTTATTGTTTTTTCTCATACAAACGAGTTACGTTAAGCTCTTTTATTCCAAGAGAAGAATGGTAAGGGCTAGGAATGGTAATGATATCCCAAATGAAAACTACATTATAAGCAACTTTAGAAGACGATATTGTCCCTAGCTTCAATCAAGAATAAATGGAAGTCATCCAACCTTCAACTTTAACAAAACTTCCAAACGATAAGACCAAGATTAAGGATCTACTACCACGAGCAATATCCATACGAAAACATCATGTGAATGCTTTCTCGCAAAAGGCTTCCAATGCAATAGAGATTATAGAAGAAAGAAATAATGAAACTCAAGACAACATGTTAAAAGTACAATGTTCACAATCACAAGCTAAAGAAAGCACTAAAGCTGAGGCAAGCTGACAAAATAAAAACCAAGAAAGTAAAGCTAGAAAGTTCCTTAAGCAATCAAATAGTTCGATTCAGGAAGACGACAAGGATGACTGTAACAACATTCTCAACCAAATCACAAAGGATACGGTAAAGGATGCACCCCTTGATTTGAAGAAATATGTTATCCTGCAAAAGACTCCTTTCTCGAAAGAGATAAAGGCTGTTACAATTCCCTCCTACATTGAAATTCCTCCACTAAAGTATGATGGAACTACTGACCCAAATGATCATCTTGTAGCTTTTGAAAGCTGGATGGACTTATATAACGCTTATGGGCTAGTTCGTTGCAAATTTTCTCCCATAACTTTCCAGGAGGCGGCTGTCAAATGGAATAGGCATTATCAGAGAAGAACTATCTATTCCTGGGATCAATTCTCCTATGAATTTGTAGCACAATTTCACTTATGTAAAGACCCAGTAATAGATTCATACATGTTAGTTGTCATCAAACAAAGACCAGAGGAATTGCTTGGCGAATACATTAAAAGATTCAACATAGAAGCATTGAAGGCGGAAAACGCGACCGATGAAGAAAAACTGATGGCAGTTCACTCAGGGCTAATCAAACAAACTCCTTTTTGGAAGGAACTTCATATTCATGGGTGTAAGGATCAACAATATTTCTATCTCCAAGCTGAAAAGTTTATTCAAATGGACAAAATGCATCATGCTATGAAGAAATCTCATCGTAAACAGAGAGTAGGAAAGACCGATTTCAGACATCTCAACAAAAGACCGAGGAGAAATGACAACCAAAAAGGGAGTCGAAAAGATATTTCCGAATCCAATTATGTGGTCCTAGACAAACCCTCTCCCACATATTCGTCATGGTGAAGGATAATGAAAATTTTCCTATTCCTTATAGGATCTGGAACCTTCCTGAACCAAATGAAGGAAGAAGTTATTGCGATTACCATAAAACGAACGGACATGAAACCGACAAATGCCGCATTTTAGCAGGAGCAATTCAAGGCATGGTTAGGTCAGGATTCCAAACGGAATTCATTAAGAAAGTTTAGAGGATAGCTCGAGTATTCAAAGCCCGACTATTCCTACTAGAAGAAAGCAGCTTGGCAACCTCAAGTTCGGACCCCTATCAAACCATGAAGTCTTGCAACATTAGTTTAATTAAGGATTTTCTTCTTTCATAACTCTCTAAACTTGTTATTTTATACTTTGATTTGTTCTAAAATTTGATCATGTATTAATACAAAACTCGAGTGTCATTACAGGTAAAAACTAAACCAATTCACTGCATCTAAAAGACTCTGGAAAAGTAACAAATTCTCAGCCAAAAGATGATACCAACAGTCATTAACATAAATATTTATATTGGTTTCTTATGTCCATTCATTTGCCCACCGTATTATACCAACAGTCATTAACATAAATATTTCCTGAATTTAATTCAGGGCTTTTCTATTCCTTATTTCAACTCTTGGCCTTTGCTATTCCAACTGTTCAATTTATATTGGTTTCGTTTCCTTTCTTTGCCTTCTCTTCGTACTGTTCATTTGAGAAATTATAATATTTCAGTTTATATATAAAATAAGGTGAACTGATAATTTTCCTCGGCCATGTCACCCTCCCACCTTGCATCACCTACAGCCGAACTACCCACCATAGCAGACAACCCATATTTTCCCCGACCTCACTTCCTTCCCCGTCACCTGACCCAACCCGCCTACCACCTTTCCTTGCTCCAACTGAACAGCAGCCACACGACATCTCTTCCCTATCAAACTCCAACCGAGACCACCCTCCCCTGGATACGACAGACCGCGCCCACCATCTCCAGCCTGACCGCCACCAACACCCAAAATCCCTTTGCCTAGACGTCCCCTCAAGCACAGTACCCCGCCTTATCCCCTCACTCAACCCCAGATCCACCACTGACCGAACCCTCTCCTCGCCTCCTTGAACCAAGCATCCCTCCAAGCCTCCTCTGACCCAATGACACTGCCGGAGCCACCATCACCACTTAACCGAGACTTCAAGCAACCCAGACAGCCATCACCCCCTCCTTTCACCTCGCTTTCGGCTACACACAACAGCCGCTCCACCCTACCGCCTCCATCGACGACAGCCACCACAACACCAATGCTCGCCGCCTATTCACCTCCTTGTAAGCCAAACAGTAAGCGTTCCCCTCCTCCTATTTTATTATAAAAAAAGAAAGAAAATTATATATATATATATGTATATATTTATAGTTATATATATATTTACCCTAGTATATATATTTACCATAGTATATATGTTTACAGAAGTATGTATGTGTTAGAGCATGTATTATATAAGAGATTTCATATAAAAAGTACGTATAATACATTATGTTTGGATTTTGAACACATAAATATATTAAGATTGTATTTACCTCGATGTCTACCTTCAGCCCATAAAAAATAAAATAAATAAATAAGTATTATATATATTAAACTATAAAGTAGTTGTACTAGTCTTGTTTAAAGTACATGTATACAAAAGATATTAGTTTTAATATATATAAGATATAGATATTTTGGGTATATGTATTTAATTTAAATGTTGGTTTGAGAATATGTACATATAAGGATTTTATTTTATTAAGTGTTTGAATTGAATAACGATTTGGAAAAAATATATATACGTATTGTATAAAGATTTTATTTGACTTTGAAACAAAAATATTGATATGTTTCATTCTATATATATTGATATTTTGATTTTTTATATATATAATATATATATTTTTTGATTTT
Organism: Allium fistulosum; assembly: GCA_030737815.1. Taxonomy (NCBI): domain Eukaryota; kingdom Viridiplantae; phylum Streptophyta; class Magnoliopsida; order Asparagales; family Amaryllidaceae; genus Allium; species Allium fistulosum. Next base: position 197,292,371 of record CM060902.1, on the reverse strand, counting down.
TATTATATATATTGTTTTGATTCATTGATTCTAATTCAAGTTCTCGTCGCAGCCTTGTTTGTGTGCTCGTCTCTATTCTTGTTTCGCTATCCCGGTTGTGGTACGACAACTTTTCTTGTTTCATAGCTCTCTGGAAATTATTTCCACGACTCTAGCTTGTTTGTGCGTATCCGTGTCCGTGCATCCCATTCTTGTTATTTCTCTAGCCTCAAAAGGTGAGCAATCACTCACCATTAACATTATTATATTTAGTAAATTTAATTCACATGAAATGACGATTGAAATATGCTGTTAAATTTGAATTGTTAAGTATGATATGCCATTATCTATAATTGTTCACCTATGATATATGACACCATATCCTGTTGTATATATTATATTTAATTGTTACTGATGATATATGCCTGTTGTTGATATATTATATTATTATCATATTTGTTCTCACTCTGCAAGTTCCCTGTTAGTTTAGATTTCCCTATGGGTTGAAATGATACATATCCGAATGATATTATAGATTAGGGGAAAATCGTTATGGGTTGAAATGATAAACCCAAGCGATTTTCATTGATTTAGAATTTTGGGATTGTGGGTTGAAATGATATATACCCATAGATATTTAAATTACGGATTGAAATGATAAATATTCATATCACTTGACCATAGGATAGAAAATTATATACGGACACCGAGGTCTATATTTTTAAAATGATTTTTCAAAGTTGTGAAAGGAAATATATGGGTTTTATAAATATTGATTTTAAAATATAATATATAAATGTTATTTTATATATGTGTAAATTTAGATTTTTAAATTATATGTTTGGAAATTTTAAATTTATGAGTTAGTTTTGAAAATATAATTTTTAAGATTTTTCTTATAACTTTATTTTTTTTAAATATATAAATAAGATTTAATAGAAAATTTAATTTAATTAATATATATATTATGTTTAAGTACTTATATTAATATATTCTAAAAATAGATTTTGTAATAACTTTAATAAACTAAGGTTGGAAAGATAAATTGAAATTTATTTGTAATTTAATTTGTTTAAGAATTGTATTTAAATAGAAATTGATGTGAAACTCATTAATTTGAGATTATAAGATTTGAATTTATAACCAGATAATTTGATTTTAATTAAAGGAGGATAAATGAATATTTTCATATTTAAATAAGATTGAAATTGAATATTTGATTTTGATTTAAATTTGAATTTGAGAATTTTATTTAAACGTTTATAAATGTGATTAAATGAATATTGTCAGAATTTAATATAATTGAAGTTGAATATTTAAAATTTGATATTGGTAAATTTGCAATTTATTATTTTATTTAAGTGTTATTAAATTTGGTTAAGTGGATATTTCAGATTTAAATAAGTCAAAGTTAAAATTGAAATATAAATGAAATTTATAAAATTGAGTTATTGTAAATTGTTGAATATTTAACTTTGAAACCTATTGAATCGAAAATTGGTTTAAATTTGTAGTTTAAATCTGGATTTGAAATCGATAAATTAAAATGGTTTTAATGATAATTTGAATTGAGATTGATTAAATTGAATTTGGAACTAAAGGTTGATTTGAATTTATTTGTAAAATTGGAAGAAACCAATTTGAACTATTTTGATATAAACCATTTTATTATATAAACTCTTTTTAATATATAAACTATTTTTAAATTATAACTTATTTTTAAATATATAAACTATTTTTAATTTACAACTATTTCAATATATAAACTATTTTCAATATTTAAATTGTTTAAGTTGGAATCGTTATGATTTAGATTTAATGGATTTAAACGCGAATATTTGATATGATGGTTTAACCTATTTTGTGGTTAAGATTTTGGAAATAAATATGATTTTTAAAGTGAATACTGATTTCAAAAGTGATATGATTTTGAAATGGATATGATATTTTGATATGAAGTATGAACTGTTTGAAATTATATACGACCACGGTGTGTAATGAGCGTTTAGTTGTTAAAGAGACCGTGATCGGATGTTGTCATACAATCTCCAATACTGAAAACCACTTTAACAACTATGTACGTGGTGGAGATTCAAGAATGAAGTAGAATGGTTTGGCGACGATTCTGTATGAGGTATTGACGCAGCCCTGACTCCCACTAGTCAGCTTAGATGTGACTAAAACTGGAGCCATGCCGGGCCAAGTGAGGTCATTCCTTCTATCGGGTACATTTCTTCGATACTATTCTATTACTTTGTGATTTGATTGGGTGCACGTTTTGATTTGGGAGTGTGTCTCGAGGTGGGCGGTAGTAGCTGCTATGCGTTACCATCATTCCGGATCCGCAAAACGGTAGAATCCTACTCTGGCATTGCCTCGCGTGCCATGTTCACATGCCGTATCGCGCCTTCTACAAGTTTGGTTTGTACTGTACCTATGGAGTTCCCTCTGAGTAAACCACTGGTTTGGTGGAGCTTACGGTACTGTATAGACTACGGGAATATATAAAATGTGTTAAGGGGGATATGGGTAACGCCTTAACGCTATTTTAATAGTTTACTTTATTATAGACATTATGCATGTAGCGTATTGTACTATGCATGTAGATTGTTTAACGGATCCTTAGAGGATGTGTATCCCAAATATCCTTTAAGTTATTTGTATTTCAGTTGATGTTTCACTTGAGTTGAATTTACTGATATAATAATGTTAATCCTGACTCGAGTGTTTGTGTTTTGCTTTATGCTCGGGTAAGACTGAGTGTCTCAGCATTTGAGACTCACCTTTGGAGTTTGGAGCTTTGCTTGAAGGTCGGTCTTTGACTATTCAGCTTTCCAGTTACTTCAGTTGATTCCAGTTATTTTGTTTAGAATTTTCATTGGCATTTGTATTAGTAACTTCTGTGTATTCGAGATATCTGTTGTATTTTGTTTTTAATTCTAATGTTTATTTAGTAGCTTCATGAACCACTATTTATCTATTCCACTGCATATTGTTTTATTACTCCGTGTATGTGATTCTATGATTGATTTTATTTACTGTATATGCTGAGTTTTGCCAAATATAAATTAACAATCTTTTTTTTAGCAATTCAAGTCTGACATGAGCGGATGATTGTCGATTTGAACGGTCCGAAATGCCAGGTCGTGACAGTTGGTATCAGCGCTCAGGTTTAGGCAAAACTTAATATATGGAGTGAAAACTCATTAGAGATAGGATAGTGATACCCTAGAATGAGTAGAATCAATTATAGAATCATATTTGTTCGACCTTGAAATTCTTCGTCCTGGATTTGGATTTCTTTTGACTTTTGGAACCATCCTCCTTGTTCTAAAATCCATTCTTGTCTCTTCCTATTCGTGTTCTTCTTGATACTGGAGTATCCCATAGCTCCATTTCTGTCCCGCCAACTTTCGTATGATTTCTAAAGGGGTGAAACTCCTTTACAATAAACGTCGATTCACCGAAGATTTTTATGTCCTCAGTTTACGATGCTGTTATTTCTTGCAAATCCAGAATCGTTCTCTAGTAGACGACCAGGGTAATTCTTTTGTGATCGAATGTCAATTGCCTCAGGATTTATGCAGGCAGTTTTATCTCTTCGTTTGATTCTCAGCCTAATGATCTTGACTCCACCCGATAGTCAGGGATTATCCCGATGTTTGGTGAAGTCGCTTTTTTCCCACCCAAGAGGGAATAGAATTCCACATCGTTCTTATTCCTCGAGCTTTTTCCTTCCTCCCGAACGAATGGTTTCTATGAATGGTTAGTCATGCCTTTGGATTAACCAATGCTCATGTCTTCTTCGTTGATCTCATGAATCGTATTTTCGTGGTGTTCTCAACCATTTTTCCTGGTTTCCGTAAATGATATTCTTGTCTTTTCTAAGTTCCGGTTGACCCGGTTAAGGTCGCCGCGATTATATAAGTCTATCCATCTCCTTCTTTTGTAATTTAATTATCTTATCTTACCTTCGAGCCTATCTTATTAGAATTCTCTTGGACTAGGGTCTCTCTAAATTGAACCTCTATCCTTGTTCTAGATCTATTCTTGAATCATCCTATAAGAGAACATATTTGTAATTAATATAAAATATTTTGTATTGTGTTGTTTGAGTTGTTAAGTTTGAATTTGGGTTTCGATCGATTCGTTTGGCCAATGCAATCGATAGGAACTCCAAAATCCTTAAACAGTGCAAACTAACACAATACCATTTTCGAAGTTAGTAAATTAAATAAATTTACGTATGGTTATATTTTATATATAAAAGTATAATTTTTTTGAAATTAGATAATTAAAGGAATTGGTTGTTAGAAATGATAATACTAGATTATCAATTATTATTTTGTTAACATTTCTAAACCATTAACCATTATTGTATATTATAAGGAAATGAAAATTTTATGAATATGGTCTATAAATATGATTTGTAAATGGAATGAATTTAAATTTGGGATTTGAGAATTAAATTTTCGGTGCTTTTCAAAATTTAGTTTCCAAAGTTTTGAAAAAATATATATAATTTGAAAGTATTTTCGAATGGAATTATTTCCAAAGAATTTTAAATGAAGTAAGTCTGTACTCTGCTCGTTTGTCGCTGGAAAATAATTTTGGTGATGACTACAGCATCATCGACATTTATTTTTGAGTCTCGAAGTGGGAAGACAATTAGTAGTTTTGCTACACTTTTGTTTTGGAAAATGGATTTGATTTGAATTTTTTGAGTGTGATTTGATTTATATATATATATATATATATATATTTATTTCAAAGTGGTTTGAAGTGAAACCGAAAATTTAATTCTTAAATTCTGTGTTAAGTAATGGTTTTCAAATTTGAATTATTGAAATAAAGCAGAATTTTTGAATAATTGAAGTGTTTAAAATTGAGAAATGAAATTGTAACAACTTGAAACAGTTGAATTAAGATAAAATATATTTGTATAATACTCAATTGCATTCTAGAATATATATATATATATATATAACTTACCAGAATATTCAAAAAGTTAAAAATGTTATGTAAATATGTAATTGAAGGTTATACAAGAGAAAAGTTAAGTAATAAAAAAATTTAACCCAAATATTGCTTAATAGAAAATGTTGTAAATTAAAGGTAAATTGGTATAGTATTCAATTACACTCGGAAACATTTATATAACTCACCTAGAAAAAGTTAAATGTTAATGAGAATATGTAATTGAATAATATATAATATAAATTTATGCAATAAGATGTCCAAAAATGAAATTCGGTTAAAGGAATTTATAAATAATTTTTTTTAGTTGTTATAATGGATGTTTATAAACTTAATCTATGATGCAAGATATGTTAAGTAACATAATTGAATAATAAATAGAGAAGGCTATTTGAGTAAATAAATATGAACTTAGGAATAGCCGAAATTAAGTTATAAATGGAATTAACTTAAGTAAAGTCAAAGGGATCAAATAAATGAGTTAAATAAACTAAATTTTGTTTTGAAAGAAAATTTTGTAACAAATATTAATAAATTGAAAGCAAATCAATTAAAAAAACATTGAATTTAAATCAACCAAATATGAATACAATGAATATTTATTGATAGAATAAATAGGATTTAAACCAAATTAGTTGAATATCAGTCAACTTAAAATAAAATAAAACTATATAGTTTTGAATTAATTGTTGAATGTTGTATTTCGAATCTATCTTTCTTCTCTGTTGTTTCCATTCTCCTATCTTGTTCCTTTTCGGGGATGAAACGTTTTGAGTGGGAGAGAGTGTAACGACCCGGTAATTTTAACGGTTTAAATAACGCAATTAATTGAATTTTTGCTTGAAAATAAATAATAAAATTTTGCAATGAAAATTCGATATTTGTTATGCGTCTATTCAAACATAGTGTGACGCCCCACCTCTATACTCGCGCTAGCCAAGAACACTACGGGAAATGCCGTCGACTAGCACGAAGAATAAGGCTGTTGAGGAGCGACCATCTGTGTAATTGCTTTGTGCGAGCACCGATATGTCAGAAAATATAACTTACATTTCGTCTCTGGAGGAAATCCGACATATCTAATACAAACACAAAGCTACCACACAGTGGCTAAGCAGTCTTCGGAAATAAATATAGAAATAAACATAACACAAATCAGTCACAGACATTCATATCACAAAGGCGGAATAAGACATGAATATATCACATGAATGTGTACATCAAAATAGTGGTCATATAAGATCCACTACATCACAATGAATAGATACAAGTGCTAGCCAAAAGAATAATTATACATCAAGGAGTCCATATCTCAAATGTATAATAACAAAAACTACTAATCTAAAGTAGTTAGCCAAAAGAATCAGATGATAATCCCTGATAAGAAGTCAAGCGGAAGCACCTGAAATATCTTGGTCTAACCCGAGTATTATTTAAGAAGAAAATAATAAACGGATCAGTCTAGCTATAATTATCAGATAAAATGAGATAGGATAAGAGATGTGACCAAAAATGTATGATAACAAAGAAATGCCATATTGTGTCAAGTATACATCAAATAACAACAAAAATCATACAATTATCTCAAAAATCTCATAACATAAAAAAGAATGACATATTCTTTATTTTATTCACCAAGCCACGAATATTGACAAACATATTGTTGCCAATCGCAAAAGTTGGTGAAACACATATTCCAGAAATCACAACGAGAAATCCAGAAATCACAAGGGGAAGGCCTATCGCAAACGGAAGCATGAAAACTCCCAAACACGTGCAACATAAACAGAACGCTATTCCATGGGTCGCTAACCCAACAAATGAACCGAACATCGATGCACCCTAAAAGATACGACTCATGCACAAATTCGGTCGTGGTACATTCCCCACGCGGATAAATGAGCCGAACATCGACGCACCCAAAAAGATACGACTCATGCACAGACTCATTGAGTCGATTGCTCCACGAACGGTCCGAAGACCACGGGTCGCTACCCCGCCAAATTTGAGCCGAAGCTCCCCAAATGGGTTTTAATCCCCATACCAACAAAGAGACATCGCTCAATCGCTAGTCTAAATAACAAAATGATCATCAATGATCGATAAGTGTAAATTACACTAAGCTAGTAAATATAAGAGTTTAGCATCATGTCCCATAGCCACTAGCTTAACTCAAATATTTACGAACAGATTGTAGACTTCCACTCGAAAGTAAGTGTAAATTACACTAAGCTAGTAAATATAAGAGTTTAGCTTCATGTCCCATAACCACTAGCTTAACTCAAATATTTACGAACAGATTGTAGATTCCCACTCGAAAGTTGTCAAAGAGTTCAATCGAACAAGTCCAAGAATTTACCGGCGAAGTAAACGCAAGCGTTTCATACCACTTGTTTTGCTAAGCCGTTTAATTAGATTTTCTCATACGAATGAGGTAAAGGTTTGTATATACTAATAGATTAGAAAACGGTTTTATAAACAAGCTTTGTATTAAAAATAAAGTTGAAATCATCTTTGTAAAGAGTTTGAATATTTACTACTAGTATAGAAACCTTTGTATTTTAAAGTGACAAAGAACAGAAATGATTGTAGAAGCAATCAACCATCAAAATTTCACATACGAAGACGTGAATCAAATCCATAGAAAACGATGCTGAATTCATCAAAATGGATATACCCAAAAATCCCGAAATAGAAGTCATCAAAATCGGCAATAAATGATAACAACAAATCGGATAAATCACGAATCGATTAACATTGGAATCTCGAGCAAAGTAATCAAATGGGGCTGAAGCAAGCAGGTCAGTCGACCGAACCAGGTGGTCAGTCGACTGACACAGGGATACGAATTCTGTATCCCCAGGGTCAGTCGACTGATCGAGATGGTCAGTCGACTGATACAGACCCAGGCAATTTCCTGGGTCTGGTTCGGTCGACTGAACCACTGGTTCGGTCGACCGAACCTGCTTCTGAGAAATTCTGATTTTCTGGTTCGACCGAACCTTCTCCAGAAGCATTTTCGGTCTAGCCCCCTTTTGGGGCAAATTCGATAACGCGGACGGAAGTGGACGAACGAGCATCTACGACTGAGGATTTACGCCTAACGACAACCTAGCCTTGTATGGCCCTCCGAAACACTCCACTAACGTGTTTAAACATCCATAAAAAGGATTTTCACAAAATTGAACTTAAAAACCAAAAATTGGAATATTCACCAAATCAATCCAAATCAACATCAAATGAACATGTAAAGATGCTAGGAATTCATACCTAACAATCAAAGATAGTTATAGACATTGATGTGAGATAAAAATCTCACCTTTAATCCCAAAAACAATGAATGAGAAGCTTGAAAGCAAAGGAAGATCAACCACTTCAACTTTAGAAGCTTGAATCTAAGCTCAAAGAAGAACATTTCCTAAGTTAGGTTTAGGAAATTTTCTGAAATTAAAGAGAGAATGAGTTGGAGAAGAAGAAGGAGATACTTACCAAAGCTTCTCTTTGAATTTTGGAGCTAAACTTGGATTCGCAAATGAAAACAAGGGCTTGGAGTTTTAATTTCGAATTCCTCTCCCCATTTTCAGTTTTTGCTTGAGTTTAAAGAAATGAAATGAAGTGAAGAGGAGAGGAGAGGGCTGAACTAGGTTATAGAGTTAGTTGGGGTGAAACCCAAACCCAAAGCCCAATAGAAAATAGCAAAATTCAACTTACTCCAAATATATCGATGTCTATACTTAAAAAAATTGCAAACGCCATTTTGGACTCAATGGAAGTGGTCTCGAGTCCCAATTCGACTGTTTGCAAAAAGTAGCTTTTCAGACCTTAATTCGATTAACGATTCTATATTTAAATATTAAATTCGTAAAATATGCGGGTTGTTACAGACTTCCCTCCTTAAAGAAATTGCGTCCTCATAATCTTTAAGAAATAAATAAGAAGTAACAACAATAAAAGCATATCAACACAAAAAGAAGAAATTTGAAAATAAAAAGTTCACCTTAAGAAACACGAGAGAGCAAGTCCGGATGTGTTCGCTCGATGAATTCTCTGGATTCCCAAGAGCAATCCTTCGGATTTGAGGACCATTGAACTTTCACAAGAGGAACATCTTTATTTAGAAGGCGTTTAACCTCCGAAGCAATGATTCGGATAGGATGTTGCTCATAAGTCTAATTAGGCGAGACTTCAATTTCTTCAATAACATGGGGCTCAAGAACAGAATCGGAATCTCGACGACATTTCCGGAGCTGAGAGACGTGAAACACGTCGTGAATAGCAGAAAACTGAGCCGGTAACGAAAGGCGATAAGCCACAGAACTAATGCGTTCGGTGATGGGAAATGGGCCAATATATCGAGGTGCTAATTTTCCCGATCGACTGAAACGCACAACACCCTTCATAGGTGAAATACGAATGAACACAAAATCTCCCACAGAAAATTCTAATTTCCTTCTTCAATTATCGGCATAAGATTTTTGTCTACTTTGAGCTTCTTTCATCCTATGACGAATAAGGTCAATCTTTTCTGTGGCATCACGAATAAAATCTGGACCTAAAACCAGCTTCTTACCGGCTTCAAGCCAACACGAAGAAGATCGGCATGGCCTTCCGTATAGAGCCTCGAAAGGTGCCATACCAATACTAGATTGGAAGCTATTATTATAGGAAAATTCAACAAGAGAGATGTGATCTTCCCAACTTCCGCCAAAATCAAGAACACATGCACGAAGAAGATCTTCAAGAGTTTGATTCACACGCTCGGTTTGTCCATCGGACTAAGGATGATAAGCGGTGCTAAAATTAAGCTTCGTTCCCAAAGTTTTTTGAAGACCTTTCTAGAATCCACTAGTAAACAATGGATCCCAATCACTAACAATAGAAGTAGGAACTCCATGCAATTTAACAATTTCCTTGACAAAGAGTTTAGCCAAAATAGGTACGGTCCGAATGGACCGGACGAGAATAAAATGGGCGGATTTTGTAAGTCTATCTACTATCACCCATAGGCTATCATGGCCCGAACGAGAACGGGGAAGGCCGTCCATAAAATCCATGGAAATTTGATCCCACTTCCATATTGGAATTTCCAATGGTTGCAATAACCCACCGGGCCTTTGATGCTCGGCCTTTACAAGTTGGCAAGTCATGCAACGCTTAACAAAGTTAGCAATATCGGATTTCATTCCCTCCCAGTAATAAAGTCGCTTCATATCCGCGTACATTTTACTACTACCGGGATGAATGGTGAATTTAGAACGATGAGAATCTTCTAATATATCTTTAGGAAGATCAATAATATTTGGTACAATAAGTCTACCAAATTTTCGAATACCGCCACGAGCATCAATATCAAAGTCTTTCAAACCTTGAATATCAATTTTATCCCTACAACTTTGGCTAAGAAGAACCAATTCGGGATCATGCTTTTGAGCTTTAAGAATGTGGTCTAAAAGAGAAGGATGAGCCTCAAGGCTACATAAAACAAGAGATGAACATAAATCGGATTCCCGATCTAGAATCTCACAAGTGGACAAAGTCTCGAGATCATTCCACTCAGATATCATCATAGAAACAACTGCTTGTTGCTTACGACTAAGGGCATCGGCAACACGATTTCCTTTTCTAGGAGTATAAAGAATATCAAGATCATGATGCAAGGAACTCGAGCCAACGTTGTTGACGCAAATTAAGTTCCTTTTGAGAAAATAAATACTTCAAAAATTTATGATCGGTGTAGAGAACAAATTTCTCTCCCAAAAGATAATGGCGCCAAATTCTAAGGGCGAAAACAATAGCCACGAGCTCTAAATCATGAGTGGCATATCTAGTCTCGATAGGCTTTAATGATTTAGAAGCAAAAGTGATAGCATGTTCTCTTTTGCAAGAGAACGGCACCCAAACCAATACGACTAGCATCGGTATAAACAATAAAGTCTTGGTTCCCTTCGAGAATCACAAGAATAAGAGTATCGAAAAAGAGTTCTTTTAAATAATCTTCCTTCCCGAAAAGCTAAAACTTTCAAAATTACAATTATCTTTATGTAATAATCTTTTTAGAAAAAGTTACTTAGTACAAGTCAATTTACTGTGTCTGACTGTCTCATCATAGCGTTTAGGAGATTCCTATCAATAACGTTGATCAAGCGCATTGACCAGAATTCTTAAAGCACTCAATGGGCAAAACAACACAAAATCATCTTCTATATGATAAACATGTCTCTTCAAAATTTTACAAATATTCTTTGCTCGTTTTATGAACAAAATTCAATCATACTTATAAATATCTTATGAAAAAGATTTGCAAAATTTTAAATTGTTGTTTTCATCCAAAATCAATAAATACAAAAATGGAGTCATCGAGATATTCGTAGAATACCCGATTCATAAAATGGATGAAATAAGGTGGACAAACTGAATGACATAATAAGTCATTCATAAGGCTGATAACGAGTGCGGAATGTGGTAAGTGGAATGCTAACTTCCGCAACTCGTAGCAAATGAAAACTGGTGGCAAGGTCGAGCTGAAAAGACCTTAACACCACTCAAAAGACTGCTTAGGGGATAATCCTAAGACAAGCTCAAAAATACCGGAAAATTCCACAAACTACCCAAATGAGAAAAATAACGTTTTCCTCATCATGTGGGTTTAAAGAATAAAATGATGTCATCAAATTGGAATCGAAATCACAAAGGAAAATAGATATCTGCTTAACAGATTAAGAATGACGAAGATGAATAGTCCACTCGAGACATAGGATATGGCTTCATAATGATTAAGCCAACCCTTTTAAAATAAAAATTAATTCTGAAGCCTAAGTAACGCATTACATGCAAATCGGCTTGGAAAGAAAAATCACAAAAATCATCTCGACATTTTCACAAAGTAAATTGAGTGTTGCGGATCCATCAATCGAATTCGCAATACTCAATAAAGTCATCAAGCCCTTAAAAATAAAAAGAGAAAGAATTTATCAAGTTCTTTTGATATAAAAGAGTGGGACACACCCATATCAAAAGAAATCAAATAAAAAGATCACGAAATAAAATTATGCCATCAAGGATAGAAGGAGAAATACCTTGACTATAAGAAGTGCCACTAGGGGCTTGAACCTTTCCCTCTCTCTTCTTTGGAAGTTTGGGGCATGAAGACAAAAGATGACCCAAACCTTTGCAATAGCGACAAGTAAGAGGCTTTGGACACTTATTCGCATAGTGGTCCGTAGAACCACAATTGTAGCATCGTCCTCGACTAGTGGTAGGAGTCTTTGCTACCAAAGTTTTTTGCTTCCCTTTCTTGTTGGGATTGGGATTGGGGCCTTTGAACTTAATATGCATTTTCTTGTTGATGTTGAAGTTTTGTTTGGCATCCACAACTTCAACATCATTTTCTTTATCGGTCTCTTCGAGTCGAAGAGTGATATCAACAAGCTGGTCGAAAGGCACTTCTAATCTCAGAGGCAAAACCTTTTTGGGGTTTTTACTTAAAGCATAGATAAACTATTGTTTCTTTACAAGATCCAAAAGGTGTTGGGCAGACATAAATACACCATCCAGAGAAGGACTACTAGATTGACCGGCGCTGGGACTTCCAGATCTAACCATCTCTTCTTCTTTAAGAAAGAAAGAAAAAGAAAAAGGTTATTCTCAAAAAGAATATCAAACAAACTTGATTGATAAAACAAGGCATCATAAAAAGAAATAGGATAGAACGGTACGAAGACTCGAATTAAATCCTATGGCACGATTCCTAAGAAAGACTTAGGACAATGATCCTTGCTAGATTATTCTACATTGTTCCGAAGTTTGGCTCTGATACCATGCTGTGATGCCCCATCTCTATACTCGCGCTAGCCAAGAACACTACGGGTAATGCCGTCGACTAGCACGAAGAATAAAGCTATTGAGGAGCGACCATCTGTGTAATTGCTTTGTGCGAGCATCGATATGTCAGAAAATATAACTTACATTTCGTCTCTGGAGGAAATTCGACATATCTAATACAAACACAAAGCTACCATACAGTGGCTAAGTAGTCTTCGGAAACAAATACAGAAATAAACATAACACAAATCAGTCACAGACATTCATATCACAAAGGCGGAATAAGACATGAATATATCACATGAATGTGTACATCAAAATAGTGGTCATATAATGTAACAACCCGGGATTTGCATTACCAATTAATAAATAAAAGTTAGGATTTTTATTTATTTTAATGAAGCATAAAAGGATTTGGAATAACAAAATTTATTTGAAAAAGGCTATTTTAATTAAATGGGAAATATGGGCTTTTAAAATGAGGATAAAATGCTATTTTTGGAAAGTTAAATATTTTAAGAGAAGTTTTAAAACGGGTTTGGGTAAGAGAAAAAATGAGTTTTATAAACATATATGAACACTTAGACTAATTTTTGGAAAAAAACATGTAAATAACTCTCTTCTTATTGGGTTACTAAACCTAGCCCAATAACCCACCCTAAACCTCCTCTATAAATTATCTCAAACTCTCCTAACCTCATTCATTCATCCCTAATCAAAACCTTAATCATTTCCTAAAGCTTTCATAACAAAAATGACCTCTATCTTCATCTCCTTCTAGTTTTTGCTTATGCAAGTCATTCTATGCAAAGGTAATGCAAATACCCACCTCAAATCCATTTTTATATCTCTCTAATTTCTGAAATTTAATTGGTAACACATGTTTTATGTGTTTTTTTATCTTATAGCCTCCTAATCATTTTTGCTAACTTGGGTTGATGCTATAGTAGTCTTTGTTGCTTTTGTGAGAAGTATATTGCTAAAAACCTCTTCTAATATGTGTTTAATCATCTTTTGATTTCAGTAATCATTTAGTAACACATGTTTTATTATGTAACATGTGAATCATAGCTCTTTGATCCTCTTTGCTTTAATTTTGGGTGTACACACAAGTTGCTTGCTATATTGGTTGAGGTAAAATTGCTAGCAAAATTCTTTTTTTACTTGATGCTTCTATAATTTTCGTTTTGGAATTGTAGCTGAAACGAAATCAGGCATAACTTCTTCATTTCTCATCTGTTTTTAGTCAGGTTTTTTTTGCTGCAAACTAGATTCAATAAGGAACACTTTTTGTTCAGTGAGTTTTCTGTAATTTTGCAATTTAGATGACCTGAAATGCATTCAAAGACAGAAGACCAATTCTGTCTTTAACAAGTTATCTTGAGTTTCAATCTGATATTGTTTTGCATGTATCTCTCTCGTTTTTTATCCGAATTAGATAATTTTGGATGTTCCGGAAAGGATAAAACATATGCTATAATTTTTGTTCAGTGAGTTTTCTGTAATTTTGCCATTTAGATGACCTGAAATGCGTTCAAAGACAGAAGACCAATTCTGTCTTTAACAAGTTATCTTGAGTTTCAATCTGATATTGTTTTGCATGTATCTCTCTTGTTTTTGATCCGCATTAAATAGTTTTGGATGTTGCGGAAAGCTTAAAACATATGCTACAATTTTTGTTCAGTGAGTTCTCTGTAATTTTGCCATTTAGATGACCTGAAATGCATTCAAAGACAGAAGACCAATTCTGTCTTTAACAAGTTATCTTGAGTTTCAATCTGATATTGTTTTGCATGTATCTCTCTCGTTTTTGATCCGAATTAGATAATTTTGGATGTTCCGGAAAGCTTAAAACATATGCTACAATTTTTGTTCAGTAGGTTTTCTGTAATTTTGAGTCTAACTAGGTCAAAAATTTATTTTTCTACTATCTTTCCGAGAGCGATACACATATTAGCTCTGTGGATGAAACTGAAACTATTTTGGTCATAACTTTTGAGCCGCTAGTCGGAATTTGACGATTTTGGTCTCGTTGGAAAGATGGAGTTATGAACTCCATATCTGGTAAGTTTGGTCATCATCTGAGTTCATTAGACCCTTCGAACTTCCTGTCAGAGTTGAACCCAGATCGCTGTGCAAAACAGTGCATTTCATATTTCTGTGTCCAACTTTGGAACGTCGCTACGCCTTCGTTTCAATTCAGAATCGAGTAATTCTTTTTGCGTTCTGAAGTAGGAATGTCGGACTACGTTCCTACCGATTTTCGTGCCATTCGGATTCAGTCTGCTGGTCCGAATAATTTTCCGAACTTGGGTTCGCGTCAGTTTTGGACTATTTTCCAACACTTAGAATATTTTCAGTGATTTTCTGGTTTTATCGATTTCTTTGAGATTTGTCTCTGGATTTTGTACACGGGCCTTATAAAAAGGTTTTAAAAGGATTTTTCACTCCGAAATGGCTTTCGAAATTATTATATAATATTATTTTTAATTAGTAGACTATTTACTCCATAATATGAGAGTTTTCAAAAGCCGTTTTAGAGTGTTCTCAAAATCAATTATAAATCCGTTTCGAACCATTATTTTCTATAATAAAAATCTCACACTCACTTTTTAGCAAGTCAAGCGAAGTGAAAAGGTGCTTAAACGGTTAGGAAATCTCCGGCCTATGGAACCGTGTGTATTTTCTTTCCGGTTAATCCCCGACCTATTCGATTGATCGTTTTGACCTTTGGGTCTAGTTTACCGATGATACGAGGTGGACTTTTTATTGTTTGGAGTGTGAGTTTGCTATTGGTTAGTAAACCGTTTAGTGCGAACGTGGGGTATGGGACTCATCGTTAACACTTTACGGGTTCCTCTCCAAGAAGTTTGTGACACATTAGCCTCTGGGCAGCCAGTACTAGACCTCTGGGTCACCACGCCTCTGGGCAACCGTCTCTGGACACCTATTCAATGGAGCAGTTTATTTTTCGGCATGTGCCTCTGGGCCTTTATCCTTCTGGGAAGGATCTTGCCGTCTCGCGCGTTCCGCATTTGTGCGAGTGATCGATCACAACTCTACAGTACTTCGCAATAACGACTCCGGTCGGTGCACATGCTATACTTGTATTATCTGATGATTTTTATATCCATTCAAGTACCGCCATTCGGTCTTGGTTCTATGGAACCATACGATGTAAGTGCGATCACCTTGTGGATTCACAGTGTCTCTGGACACTGCTTTTCAGTGTTTGATTTCATTGACTTTTCAGTATATCCCCATTGCTCTTTGGAGCATCGATCTTTGCTTGGGCATTGATTACAGACTCTGGTCACTCTTAGGATTATTGCCTATGGGCTACTTTATATAGCTTTGGCTACGCCGATGATATGAGGCGATTTTATTTATTCAACACTTTGGTGCTGATATTCTCTTTGGAGATTTTTTCTGTTGATTGATGATTAGTGACCGTCATTATATTCATGCGGTCCAAAATACTCTTCTCTTAGGAAAAGTACTGTTTCATTTATGTACCGCATTATTATATATCTCAGTTATTACCGATTGTTTAGCTAGCCTGACCCGAGTGTTTTTCGCTCGGGTCAGACCGAGTTGTTTCAGGTTAGGTCTCTGGACTTAGCTTCTGTGCTTCCGCTTTGGACATTATCTGCTATGCTGATAGATAGCGCTTTTATTTGTCCACTATTCCGCTACTCTGTTATTATTCAGACTTTGATATGTACATATTGTTGACTCACATGTGTGGGTAGTGGCTTTGTACCCACTTATAGTATTTGGATCTGTATTAACGATGTATTGTTCTGGGATTTTATATCTGTTATGTGATTCTGTTCTGTGATGCTATTTTATTATGATATTATGCTTTGTCCTGATAGGTCTTTAGCCATTGTAATTTCGCTATAAATATTTATTGAATATGTCGAACCACTTGAAAAAAATAGATACCACCCTTTCGACGTATTCAGTAAATAGTTATAGCTTGATTACAAATGGTCGCTTCCACTATACTCTATTCTCCGCTTTAACAGACGGTATTACTCCCGTAATACTCTTTGTTACAGTGGGTCTCAGAGTGGGGCGTTACAGCTTGGTATCAGAGCCAAGGATCAGAATTAAGCATAACAAACACAGAACAGACACGTAGTACAATACGTTATAATACGATCCAAATTGAACATATCCACCTTTAGATAAATAAGTTAGGAATATGTGTAGGAATCTATTATATTGCGTAATATTCCTTAATGAATTATCTATATTTGAATCGTGCTTAACAAAATCTACCGATCATATGTTCGAGAGTGTCCCAAACCTCTCTATTGCACCTTCTGCAAGAAGGAGGGACACAGGATCTCCGCTTGTCCTATTGCTCCAACTAGTGCCAAGCCTGGCAGGCTTAATGCTGCCAAGGCTCCTACCACTTCTGCTCAGCCTAAAGGTACACATCCTTCCGTTCTTGAAGGCTCTATTTTATTTCTTGGTAGATCTATTAGAGTTCTTTTTTATACAGGTGCCTCTCACTCATTCGTATCAAAGGAACTAGTTGATACTTTATCTTTGGATGTTACTTGTTTGGTTTCTTCACTAAGGATTGTGAATCCCATCGGCGGATCCACGACCCTTAGCTTGCTTTGTGAGGGTATAGATATCGATCTTTGTGGATTTTCTTTCCGTGCGAATCTGCACGTTATGGAGTATTTGGGCTTTGATATGATTCTTGGCATGGATTGGCTCGTTCTGCACGACGCTAAAAATTATTTGTTCGGAGCGGATATTATTCATTCATCACCCTGACTCGTCCTCTCCGTTAGCTATTGTTCTTCAAGATGTTGGGCTTTCTGATGTTACTTTATTCTCTCTCGATTCACGAGATGAGGATTTGAACTTATCTCGTATTCCTATTGTTCGGGATTTCCCCGACGTTTTCGAGCCAGTATCAGGCCTGCCGCCAAAGCGGGCCATTGAGTTCCGCATCGATCTCATTCCAGGCTCCCGCCCAGTTGGGCATCCTCCCACGAGGATGTCTACTAAAGAGAATGAGGAACTCAGGAAGCAGTTCGTAGAGCTTGAGGAGAAGCAGTTCATTCGGTCCAGTTCTTCGCCATGGGGTGCTGCTGTGGTCTTCGTTAAGAAGCCCGATGGCTCTCTTAGGCTTTGCATTGACTATCATAAGCTTAATGAGTTGACCATCAGAAAACGTTATCCATTGCCACGGATAGACGATATGTTTGATCAGTTGAGCGGTGCGAAGGTCTTTCCTAGCTCGACCTTGCCACTGGATTTCATCAGCTCCGAGTTGCGGAAGATTGCATTCCTCTTACCGCATTTCGCACTCGTTATGGTTCTTTTGAGTGGTTGGTCATGCTGTTCGGCTTGACGAACGCTCCGGCTTTCTTCTCGATCTCATGAATCGAGTATTCCGGGAATACATCGATAGATTTGTTCTGGTTTTCATCGACGATATTCTTATTTATTCTAGATCCGAGGAAGAGCATGCTCATCATTTGCGGATCGTCTTGGATACTCTTCGTCAGCATCAGCTTAAGGCCAAGCTCTCCAAGTGCCATTTTGGGAGAGCAAGGTCAAGTTCTTGGGCCATATTGTATCATCTGAGGGTATTTCTGTCGATCCTGCCAAGATCGAAGCTATTCAGAATTGGAAGCAGCCTGAGAACGTTCATGATATTCACAGCTTCCTTAGTCTGGCGGGTTATTACCGTCGGTTTATCAAGGATTTCTCTCGAGTTGCACTTCCCCTTACGACGCTAACTCGTAAGGGTGTTCGCTTTATTTGGTCTGATAAGTGTGAAGTTTCTTTCCAGCGATTGAAGGAACTTCTCACTCATGCTCCTATCCTTGTGGTTCCTGAGAGTAACCAGGATCTTGTTGTTTACACTGACGCTTGTGGTAGCGGCCTCGGTGCTGTGCTTATGCAGAAGGATCGGGTAGTTGCTTATGCTTCTAGGCAGCTATGTTCGAATGAGGTTCGCTATCCGACTCATGATCTTGAGTTGGCAGCTATCGTCTTTGCTTTGAAGATGTGGCGTCACTTTCTACTAGGCGAACGCTTCACTCTTTACACCGATCACAAGTCGCTGAAGTATCTTTTCAGTCAGAAGGATCTCAATATGAGGCAGCAGCGATGGCTCGAGTTTCTCGCATCATATGACTTAGACATTCAGTATACCCCTGGCAAGGGTAATCGTGTGGCTGATGCACTCAATCGCAAACACTCGGCAGTAGTTTCTATGATGATAGCCGAGTGGGATATTCTTGAGACTCTTTCTAGGTGTGATATTCGAAATCGAGCTCCGTCTTCTGATCGTCAGATCTTGCTATTCAGCTTGGAAGCTCGACCTATTCTATTGGATCGCATTGCTCATGCTCAGCGGCAAGATCCAGACTTGTTGCGATATATTCATCTCCTTGAGTCGGGATCCAGTGATGAGACATTGTTGGATTATTCTATTGAGTCTCATCGGTGTCTTCGTAGGAAGAACCGTATTTTGGTACCATTTGATTTATCACTTAGGCATGACATTCTGGACGAGTGTCATCGCACTAAGTACACCATCCATCCCGGGTCGAGTAAGATGTATGCCGACATGTGTCGCCTATTTTATTGGGAGGGCATGAAGAGTGATGTTACAAGTTATGTAAGCCATTGCATGACTTGTCAACAGATCAAAGTTGAGCATCAGCGTCCATCTGGTCTTCTTCAGCCGCTAGAGATTCCATTGTGGAAATGGGATCAGATATCCATGGATTTTATTGACGGTCTGCCTCGATCGAGGTCAGGCCATACTTCTATTTGGGTCATAGTCGATCGCCTGACCAAATCAGCTCATTTCATTCCTATTAAGTCCACTCAGACTGCTCCTCAGCTTGCCAAGCTATATGTGAAGGAAGTCGTTCGACTTCATGGTATTCCTAGCTCTATCGTCTGTGATCGAGACACTATCTTTACTAGTCACTTCTGGAAGTGCCTACAGTCAGCTTTGGGCTCAAAGCTGAATCTCTCGACTGCTTATCATCCTCAGACCGACGGTCAGACGGAGAGGGTGAATCCTGTTTTAGAGGATCTTTTGCGCTGTTGTATTCTGGATTTCGAAGGTAGTTGTGAGGATCACTTACCGCTTGTAGAGTTCTCCTACAACAACAGCTTTCAGTCTAGTATCGGCATGGCACCTTTCGAGGCTCTCTATGGAAGGCCATGTCGCTCTCCTGCTTGTTGGTTAGAATCTGGCGAGAAGCTCATTCTTGGTCCAGATTCAGTTCGGGAATCTTCTGAGAAGATTATTCTTATTCGTTAGAGAATGAAAGAGGCGCAGAACCGTCAGAAATCCTACGCGGACAACCGTAGGAAGCCTCTTGAGTTCTCCATTGGTGATCATGTCTTTATTCGGATATCTCCTATGAAAGGGGTTGTGCGTTTCAGCTCTACAGGGAAGTTGGCTCCTCGCTATGTTGGACCATTTCCTATTACGGAACGCATTGGCCCCGTGGCTTATCGAGTGGCTCTACCTCCTCACTTCTCTGGAATACACGACGTGTTCCATGTTTCCCAGCTTCGCATGTGTGTCCGCGATCCTGATTCTATCATTGAGCCGCATGCTATGCCTGATTTAGAGATCTTACCTGATTTATCTTTGGAGCAGCAACCTCTTCGTGTGCTTGATTCGGAGGTTAGATGCCTTCGCAACAAAGAGGTCCCACTCGTGAAGATTCAATGGTCACCGAATCCTAAGGACTGCACTTGGGAGACCAGAGAATCTATCGAACGCTCTTATCCTGGCTTTCTCCCATCTTCTTCTGCGGGTGAGAATTCTCTATTTTATCTCTATCACTTCTTTTGTGGATTTGACGTTATAGACGACATCTATCTTAAGGAATTGCGGGGACGCAATTTTCTTAAGGGGGGGAGTCTGTAACAACCCGGGATTTGCATTACCAATTAATAAATAAAAGTTAGGATTTTTATTTATTTTAATGAAGCATAAAAGGATTTGGAATAACAAAATTTATTTGAAAAAGGCTATTTTAATTAAATGGGAAATATGGGATTTTAAAATGAGGATAAAATGTTATTTTTGGAAAGTTAAATATTTTAAGAGAAGTTTTAAAATGGGTTTGGGTAAGAGAAAAAATGAGTTTTATAAACATATATGAACACTTAGACTAATTTTTGGAAAAAACATGTAAATAACTCTCTTCTTATTGGGTTACTAAACCTAGCCCAATAACCCACCCTAAACCTCCTCTATAAATTATCTCAAACTCTCCTAACCTCATTCATTCATCTCTAATCAAAACCCTAATCATTTCCTAAATCTTTCATAACAAAAATGGCCTCTATCTTCATCTCCTTCTAGTTTTTGCTTATGCAAGTCATTCTATGCAAAGGTAATGCAAATACCCACCTCAAATCCATTTTTATATCTCTCTAATTTCTGAAATTTAATTGGTAACACATGTTTTATGTGTTTTTTTATCTTATAGCCTCCTAATCATCTTTTGCTAACTTGGGTTGATGCTATAGTAGTCTTTGTTGCTTTTGTGAGAGGTATATTGCTAAAAACCTCTTCTAATATGTGTTTAATCATCTTTTGATTTCAGTAATCATTTAGTAACACATGTTTTATTATGTAACATGTGAATCATAGCTCTTTGATCCTCTTTGCTTTCATTTTGGATGTGCACACAAGTTGCTTGCTATATTGGTTGAGGTAAAATTGCTAGCTAAATTCTTTTTTTACTTGATGCTTCTATAATTTTCGTTTTGAAATTGTAGCTGAAACAAAATCAGGCATAACTTCTTCATTTTTCATTCGTTTTTGGTCAGGTTTTTTTTGCTGCAAACTAGATTCAATACGGAACACTTTTTGTGCAGTGAGTTTTCTGTAATTTTGCCATTTAGATGACCTAAAATGCATTCAAAGACAGAAGACCAATTCTGTCTTTAACAAGTTATCTTGAGTTTCAATCTGATATTGTTTTGCATGTATCTCTCTCGTTTTTGATCCGAATTAGATAATTTTGGATGTTCCAGAAAGGTTAAAACATATGCTACAATTTTTGTTCAGTGAGTTTTTAGTAGTTTTGCTATTTAGATGACCTGAAATGCATTCAAAGTAAGAAGACCAATTCTGTCTTTAACAAGTTATCTTGAGTTTCAATCTGATATTGTTTTGCATGTATCTCTCTTGTTTTTGATCCGAATTAAATAATTTTGGATGTCCCGGAAAGCTTAAAACATATGCTACAATTTTTGTTCAGTGAGTTTTCTGTAATTTTGCAATTTAGATGACCTGAAATGCATTCAAAGACAGAAGACCAATTCTGTCTTTAACAAGTTATCTTGAGTTTCAATCTGATATTGTTTTGCATGTATCTCTCTCGGTTTTAATCTGAATTAGATAATTTTGGATGTTCCGGAAAGCTTAAAACATATGCTACAATTTTTGTTCAGTGGGTTTTCTGTAATTTTGAGTCTAACTAGGTCAAAAATTGATTTTTCTACTATCTTCCCGAGAGCGATACACATATTAGCTCTGTGGATGAAACTGAAACTATTTTGGTCATCACTTTTGAGCCGCTAGTCGGAATTTGACGATTTTGGTCTCGTTGGAATGAAGGAGTTATGAACTCCATATCTGGTAAGTTTGGTCATCATCTGAGTTCATTAGACCCTTCGAACTTCCTGTCAGATTTGAATCCAGATCGCTGTGCAAAACAGTGCATTTCATGTTTCTGTGTTCGAATTTGGAACGTCGCTACGCCTTCGTTTCAAGTCGGAATCGAGTAATTCTTTTTGCGTTCTGAAGTAGGAATGTCGGACTACGTTCCTACCAATTTTCGTACCATTCGGATTCAGTCTGCTTGTCCGAATAATTTTCCGAACTTGGGTTCGCGTCAGTTTTGGACTATTTTCCAACACTTAGAATATTTTCAGTGATTTTCTGGTTTTATCGATTTCTTTGAGATTTGTCTCTGGATTTTGTACACGGGCCTTATAAAAAGGTTTTAAAAGGATTTTTCGCTCCGAAATGGCTTTCGAAATTATTATATAATATTATTTTTAATTAGTAGACTATTTACTCCATAATATGAGAGTTTTCAAAAGCCATTTTAGAGTGTTCTCAAAATCAATTATAAATCCATTTCGAACCATTATTTTCTATAATAAAAATCTCACACTCACTTTTTAGCACGTCAAGCGAAGTGGAAAGGTGCTTAAACGGTTAGGAAATCTCCGGCCTATGGAACCGTGTGTATTTTCTTTCCGGTTAATCCCCGACCTATTCGATTGATCGTTTTGACCTTTGAGTCTAGTTTACCGATGATACGAGGTAGACTTTTTATTGTTTGGAGTGTGAGTTTGCTATTGGTTAGTAAACCGTTTAATGCGAACGTGGGGTATGGGACTCATCGTTAACACTTTACGAGTTCCTCTCCAAGAAGTTTGTGACACATTAGCCTCTGGGCAGCCAGTACTGGACCTTTGGGTCACCACGCCTCTGGGCAACCGTCTCTGGACACCTGTTCTATAGAGCAGTTTCTTTTTCGACATGTGCCTCTGGGCCTTTATCCTTCTGGGAAGGATCTTGCCGTCTCGCGCGTTCCGCATCCATGCGAGTGATCGATCACAACTCTACAGTACTTGGCAATAACGACTCCGGTCGGTGCACGTGCTATACTTGTATTATCTGATGATTTTTATATCCATTCGATTACCGCCATTCGGTGTTGGTTCTATGGAACCATACTATGTAAGTGCGATCACCTTGTGGATTCACAGTGTCTCTGGACACTGCTTTTCAGTGTTTGATTTCATTGACTTTTCAGTATATCCCCATTACTCTTTGGAGCATCGATCTTTGCTTGGGCATTGATTACAGACTCTGGTCACTCTTGGGATTATTGCCTATGGGCAACTTTATATAGCTTTGGCTACGCCGATGATATGAGGCGATTTTATTTATTTAACACTTTGGTGCTGATATTCTCTTTGGAGATTTTTTCTGTTGATTGATGATTAGTGACCGTCATTATATTCATGTGGTCCAAAATACTCTTCTCTTAGGAAAAGTACTGTTTCATTTATGTACCGCATTATTATATATCTCAGTTATTACTGATTGTTTAGCTAGCCTGACCCGAGTGTTTTTCGCTCGGGTCAGACCGAGTTGTTTCAGGTTAGGTCTCTGGACTTAGCTTCTGTGCTTCCGCTTTGGACATTATCTGCTATGCTGATAGATAGCGCTTTTATTTGTCCACTATTCCGCTACTCTGTTATTATTCAGACTTTGATATGTACATATTGTTGACTCGCATGTGTGGGCAGTGGCTTTGTACCCACTTATAGTATTTGGATCTGTATTGACGATGTATTGTTCTGGGATTTTATATCTGTTATGTGATTCTGTTCTGTGATGCTATTTTATTATGTTATTATGCTTTGTCCTGATAGGTCTTTAGCCATTGTAATTTCGTTATAAATATTTATTGAATATGTCGAACCACTTGAAAAAAAATAGATACCACCCTTTCGACGTATTCAGTAGATAGTTATAGCTTGATTACAAATGGTCGCTTCCACTATACTCTATTCTCCGCTTTAACAGACGGTATTACTCCCGTAATACTCTTTGTTACAGTGGGTCTCAGAGTGGGGCGTTACATATAAGATCCACTACCTCACAATGAATAGATACAAGTGCGAGACAAAAGAATAATTATACATCAAGGAGTTCATATCTCAAATGTATAATAACAAAAACTACTAATCTAAAGTTGTTAGCCAAAAGAATCAGATGATAATCCCTGATAAGAAGTCAAGCGGGAGCACCTAAAATATCTCGGTCCGACCTGAGTATTATTTAAGAAGAAAATAATAAACGGATCAGTCTAGCTATAATTATCAGATAAAATGAGATAGGATAAGAGATGTGACCAAAAATGTATGATAACAAAGAAATGCCATACTGTGTCAAGTATACATCAAATAACAACAAAAATCATACAATTATCTCAAAAATCTCATAACATCAAAAAGAATGTCATATTCTTTATTTTATTCACCAAGCCACAAATATTGACAAACATATCGTTGCCAATCGCAAAAGTTGGTGAAACACATATTCCAAAAATCACAATGAGAAATCCAAAAATCACAAGGGGGAGGCCTATCGCAAACGGAAGCATGAAAACTCCCAAACACGTGCAACATAAACAGAACGCTATTCCGTGGGTCGCTAACCCAACAAATGAACCAAACATCGATGCACCCTAAAAGATACGACTCATGCACAGATTCGGTCATGGTACATTCCCCACGCGGATAAATGAGCCGAACATCGACGCACCCTAAAAGATACGACTCATGCACAGACTCATTGAGCCGATTGCTCCACGAACGGTCCGAAGACCATGGGTCGCTACCCCGCCAAATTTGAGCCGAAGCTCCGAAATGGGTTTTAATCCCCATGCTGTGACGCACCACCTCTATACTCGCGCTAGCCAAGAACACTACGGGTAATGCCGTCGACTAGCATGAAGAATAAGGCTGTTGAGGAGCGACCATCTATGTAATTGCTTTGTGCGAGCACCGATATGTCAGAAAATATAACTTACATTTTGTCTCTGGAGGAAATCCGACATATCTAATACAAACACAAAGCTACCACACAGTGGCTAAGTAGTCTTCGAAAACAAATATAGAAATAAACATAACACAAATCAGTCACAGACATTCATTTCACAAAGGTGGAATAAGACATGAATATATCACATGAATGTGTACATCAAAATAGTGGTCATATAAGATCCACTACATCACAATGAATTGATATAAGTGCGAGACAAAAGAATAATTATACATCAAGGAGTCCATATCTCAAATGTATAATAACAAAAACTACTAATCTAAAGTAGTTAGCCAAAAGAATCAGATGATAATCCCTGATAAGAAGTCAAGCGGGAGCACCTGAAATATCTCGGTCTGACCCGAGTATTATATAAGAAGAAAATAATAAACGGATCAGTCTAGCTATAATTATCAGATAAAATGAGATAGGATAAGAGATGTGACCAAAAATGTATGATAACAAAGAAATGCCATACTGTGTTAAGTATACATCAAATAACAACAAAAATCATACAATTATCTCAAAAATCTCATAACATCAAAATGAATGTCATATTCTTTATTTTATTCACTAAGCCACGAATATTGACAAACATATCATTGCTAATCGCAAAAGTTGGTGAAACACATATTCCAGAAATCACAACGAGAAATCCAGAAATCACAAGGGGGAGGCCTATCGCAAACGGAAGCATGAAAACTCCCAAACACGTGCAACATAAACGGAACGCTATTCCATGGGTCGCTAACCCAACAAATGAACCGAACATCGACGCACCCTAAAAGATACAACTCATGCACAGATTCGGTCGTGGTACATTCTCCACGCGGATAAATGAGCCGAACATCGACGCACCCAAAAAGATACGATTCATGCACAGACTCATTGAGCCGATTGCTCCACGAACGGTCCGAAGACCACGGGTCGCTACCCCGCCAAATTTGAGCCGAAGCTCCCCAAATGGGTTTTAATCCCCATACCAACAAAGGGACATCGCTCAATCGCTAGTCTAAATCACAAAATGATCATCAATGATCGATAAGTGTAAATTACACTAAGCTAGTAAATATAAGAGTTTAGCTTCATGTCCCATAACCACTAGCTTAACTCAAATATTTACGAACAGATTGTAGACTTCCACTCGAAAGTAAGTGTAAATTACACTAAGCTAGTAAATATAAGAGTTTAGCTTCATGTCCCATAACCACTAGCTTAACTCAAATATTTACGAACAGATTGTAGATTCCCACTTGAAAGTTGTCACAAGAGTTCAATCGAACAAGTCCAAGAATTAACCGACGAAGTAAACGCAAGCGTTTCATACCACTTGTTTTGCTAAGCCGTTTAATTAGATTTTCTCATACGAATGATGTAAAGGTTTGTATATACTAATAGATTAGAAAACGGTTTTATAAACAAGCTTTATATTAAAAATAGAGTTGAAATCATCTTTGTAAAGAGTTTGAATATTTACTACTAGTATAGAAACCTTTGTATTTTAAAGTGACAAAGCACAGAAATGATTGTAGAAACAATCAACCATCAAAAATTCACATACGAAGACGTGAATCAAATCCATAGAAAATGATGCTGAATTCATCAAAATGGATATACCCAAAAATCCTGAAATAGAAGTCATCAAAATCGGTAATAAATGATAACAACAAATCGGATAAATCACGAATCGATTAACATTGGAATCTCGAGCAAAGTAATCAAATGGGGCTGAAGCAAGCAGGTCAGTCGACTGAACCAGGTGGTCAGTCGACTGACACAGGGATATTAATTATGTATCCCTAGGGTCAGTCGACTGACCCAGATGGTCAGTCGACTGATACAGACCCAGGCAATTTCCTGGGTCTGGTTTGGTCGACTGAACCACTGGTTCGGTCGACCGAACCTGCTTCTGAGAAATTCTGATTTTCTGGTTCGACCGAACCTGCTCCAGAAGCATTTTCGGTCTAGCCCCCTTTTGGGGCAAATTCGATAACGCGGACGGAAGTGGACGAACGAGCATCTACGACTGAGGATTTACGCCTAACGACAACCTAGCCTTGTATGGCCCTCCGAAACACTCCACTAACGTGTTCAAACATCCATAAAAAGGATTTCCACAAAATTGAACTTAAAAACCAAAAATTGGAATATTCACCAAATCAATCCAAATCAACATCAAATGAATATGTAAAGATGCTAGGAATTCATACCTAACAATCAAAGATAGTTATAGACATAGATGTGAGATAAAAAATCTCACCTTTAATCCCAAAAACAATGAATGAGAAGCTTGAAAGCAAAGGAAGATCAACCAATCAACCACTTCAACTTTAGAAGCTTAAATCTAAACTCAAAGAAGAACATTTCCTAAGTTAGGTTTAGAAAATTTTCTGAAATTAAAGAGAGAATGAGTTGGAGAAGAAGAAGGAGATACTTACCAAAGCTTCTCTTTGAATTTTGGAGCTAAACTTGGATTTGCAAATGAAAACTAGGGCTTGGAGTTTTAATTTCGCATTCCTCTCCCCATTTTCAGTTTTTGCTTGAGATTAAAGAAATGAAATGAAGTGAAGAGGAGAGTAGAGGGCTGAACTAGGTTATAGAGTTAGTTGGGGTGAAACCCAAACCCAAAGCCCAATAGAAAATATCAAAATTCAACTTACTCCAATTATATCGATGTTTATACTTAAAAAAATTGCAAATGCCATTTTGGACTCAATGGAAGTGGTCTCGAGTCCCAATTCGACTGTTTGCAAAAAGTAGCTTTTCAGACCTTAATTCGATTAACGATTCTATATTTAAATAAAATATTTAAATATTAAATTCGTAAAAGACGCGGGTTGTTACACATAGAAAATGGTAGATTTTCATCTGAAAATATGAAGTTAGTTCTGTTGTGTAATTTTCAATTTCATTTTAAAAATCAGTTAAATTGTTGATAATAAAATATTTCTGAAATCTGTATATTTTTGTATAATAAAAATATAAATCATTTTCTGAGTGAGACATCATATTTCGTTTCGCCAAATTCGGACTGCTATAGCCCTGTTTATCTTATTTTCGGCGAATTAGCAGCAGTTTGGCAGCGAATATCAACTTTTGATAGGATGATCGTATCATTGATATCTGTGTACCATTTTGCTCGTCTCGTTGCACCGATTTCCGCAGTATATTCATTTGTGCCTTTTGAGGTTTGGTACGCAGCGGAATCTGTGAAACGGTTCGCCGTATCGATACCCGTTTTGTGCCTTTTTGTTTCTTATGTCCATTCATTTGCCCACTGTATTATACCAACAGTCATTAACATAAATATTTCCTGAAGTTAATTCGCGGTTTTTCTATTCCCTATTTCAACTCTTGGCCATTGCTATTCCAACTGTTCAATTTACATTGGTTTCGTTTCCTTTCTCTGTCTTCTCTTCGTACTGTTCATTTGAGAAATTATAATATTTCAGTTTATATATAAAATAAGGTGAACGCTACTAATTTTCCTCGGCCATGTCACCCTCCCACCTTGCATCGCATACAACCGAACTACCCACCATAGCAGACAACCCATATTTTCCCCGACCTCACTTCCTTCCCCGCCACCTGACCCAACCCGCCTTCCACCTTTCCCTGCTCCAACCGAACATCAGCCACACGACATCTCTTCCCTATCAAACTCCAACCGAGACCACCCTCCGACCAGCCTCCCCCGGCCACGGCAGACCGTGCCCACCATCTCCAGCCTGACCACCACCAACACTCAAAAGCCCTCCGCCTGAACGTCCCCTCAAGCACAGTTCCACTCCTTATCCCCTCACTCAACCCTAGATCCACCACTGACCGAACCCTCTCCTTGCCTCCCTGAACCAGGCGTCCCTCCAAGCCTCCGCCTCTGACCCAACGACACTGCCGGAGCCACCATCACCACTCAACCGAGACTTCGAGCAAACCAAACAGTCATCACCCCCTCCGTTCACCTCGCTTTCGGCCACATGCAACAGCCGCTCCACCCTACCACCTCCACCGACGACAGCCACCACAACACCAAAGCCCGCTGTCTATTCATCTCCTTGCCAGCCAAACAATAAGCGTTCCCCTCCTCCTCTTTTATTATAAAAAAAAGAAAGAAAATTATATATATATATATATATATATTTACCATAGTATATATATCTACCATAGTATATATGTTTACAGAAGTATGTATGTGTTAGAGCATGTATTATATAAGAGATTTCATATAAAAAGTAGGTATAATACATTATGTTTGGATTTTGAACACGTAAATATATTAAGATTGTATATTTACCTCGTTGTCTACCTTCAACCCATAAAAAAAATTAAAAAAATAAGTATTATATATATTATATTATAAAGTAGCCGTACTAGTCTTGTTTAAAGTACATGTATACAAAAGATATTAGTTTTAATATATATATATATATACATATATATATATGAGATATAGATATTTTGGGTATATGTATTTTGATTTAAATATTGGTTTGAGAATATGTACATATAAGGATTTATTTTAATAAGTGCTTGAATTGAATAGCGATTTGGAATATATATACGTATTGTATAAAGATTTCATTTGACTTTGAAACAGAAATATCGATATGTTTCATTCTATATATATATATTGATATTTTGATTTTTTATATATAATATATATAGATATTTTGATTTTTATTATATATATTGTTTTGATTCATCGATTCTAATTCAAGTTCTCATCTCAGCCTTGTTTGTGTGCTCGTCTCTGTTCTTGTTTCGCTATCCCGGTTGTGGTACGGCAGCTTTGCTTGTTTCGTAGCTGTCCGGAAATTATTTCCATGACTCTAGCTTGTCTATGCATATCCGTGTCCGTGCATCCCGTTCTTGTTATTTCTCTAGCCTCGAAAGGTGAGCAATCACTCACCATTAACATTCTTATATTTAGTAAATTTAATTCACATGAAATGACGATTGAAATATGCTGTTAAATTTGAATTGTTAAGTATGATATGCCATTATCTGTAATTGTTCACCTATGATATATGACACCATGACCTGTTGTATATATTATATTTAATTTGTTACTGATGATATATGCATGTTGTTTGATATGTTATATTATTATCATATTTGTTCTCACTCTGCAAGTTCCCTGTTAGTTTAGAATTTCCTATGGGTTGAAATGATACATAGCCGAACGATATTATAGATTAGGGGAAAATCATTATGGGTTGAAATAATAAACCCAAGCGATTTTCATTGATTTATAATTTTGGGATTGCGGGTTGAAATGATATATACCCGTAGATATTTAAATTACGGATTGAATGATAAATATCCATATCACTTGACCATAGGATAGAAAATTATATACGAACACCGTGGTTATATTTTGAAAATGATTTTTCAAAGTTATGAAAGGAAATATATGGGTTTTATAAATATTGATTTTAAAATATAATATATAAATGTTATTTTATATATGTGTAAATTTAGATTTTTAAATTATATGTTTGGAAATTTTAAATTTATAAGTTAGTTTTGAAAATATAATTTTTAAGATTTTTCCTATAACTTTATTTTAAAAATATATATAAATAAGATTAAGTAAAAAAATTAATTTAATTAATATATATTATGTTTAAGTACTTATATTAATATACTATAAAAATAGATTTGGTAATAACTTTAATAAACTAAGGTTGGAAAGATAAATTGATATTGATTTGTAATTTAATTTGTTTAAGATTTGTATTTAAATAGAAATTGATGTGAAACTAATTAATTTGAGATTTTAAGAGATGACTTTATAACCGGATAATTTGATTTTAATTAAAGGAGAATAAATGAATATTTACAGATTTAGATAAGATGGAAATTGAATATTTAATTTTGATTTAAATTTGAATTTGATAATTTTATTTAAACATTTATAAATGTGATTAAATAAATATTGTCAGAATTTAATATAATTGAAGTTGGATATTTAAATTTTGATATTGGTAAATTTGCAATTTGAGATTTTATTTAAGTGTTATTAAATTTGGTTAAGTGGATATTTTAGATTTAAATAAGTTAAAGTTGAAATTGAAATATAAATGAAATTTATAAAATTGAGTTATTGTAAATTGTTGAATATTTAACTTTGAAAACTATTGAATCAGAAATTGGTTTAAATTTGTAGTTTAAATCTGGATTTGAAATCGATAAATTAAAATGGTTTTAATGATAATTTGAATTGAGATTGATTAAATTGAATTTGGAACTAAAGGTTGATTTGAATTTATTTGTAAAATTGGAAGAAACAAATTCTAATATGAACTAATATGATATAAACCATTTTAGTATATAAACTCTTTTTAATATATAAACTATTTTTAAATTATAACTTATTTTTAAATATATAAACTATTTTTAATTTACAACTATTTTAATATATAAACTATTTTCAATATTTAAACTATTTAAGTTGGAATCGTTATGATTTAGATTTAATGGATTTAAATGCGAATATTTGATATGATGGTTTAACCTATTTTGTGGTTAAGATTTTGGAAATAAATATGATTTTTAAAGTGAATACTAATTTCAAAAGTGATATGATTTTGAAATGGATATGATATTTTGATATGAAGTATGAACTATTTGAAATTATATACGACCACGGTGTGTAATAAGCGTTTGGTTGTTAAAGAGACCGGGATCAGATATTGTCATACTCTTTTCCAATACTGAAAACCACTTTAACAACTGTGTACGTGGTGGAGATTCAAGAACGAAGTAAGATGGTTTGGCGATGATTCTGTATGAGGTATTGACGCAGCCCCGACTCCCGCTAGTAAGCTTAGATGTGACTAAAACTGGAGCCATGCCGGGCCAAGTAAGGTCATTCCACCTATCAGGTACATTTCTTCGATATCATTCTATTATTTTGTGATTTGATTGGGTGCACCTTTTGATTTGGGAGTGTGTCTCGAGGTGGGCGGTAGTAGCTGCTATGCGTTACCACCAGTCCGGATCTGCAAAACGGTAGAATCTACTCTGGCATTGCCTCGCGTGCCGTGTTCACATGCCCTATCGCGTCTTCTACGAGTTTGGTTTGTACTGTACCTATGGAGTGCCCTCTGAGTTAACCACCGGTTTGGTGGAGCTTACGGTACTGTATAGACTACGGGAATATATAAAATGTGTTAAGGGGGATATGGGTAACGCCTTAACGCTATTTTAATAGTTTACTTTATTATAGACATTATGTATGTAGCATATAGTACTATGTATGTAGATAGTTTAACGGATCCTTAGAGGATATGTATCCCAAACATCCTTTAAGTTATTTGTATTTCAGTTGATGTTTCACTTGAGTCGAATTTACTGATATAATAATGTTAATCCTGACTCGAGTGTTTGTGTTTTTCTTTATGCTCGGGTCAGACCGAGTTCTCCGCATTTGAGACTCGCCTTTGGAGTTTGGAGCTTCGCTTGAAGATCGATCTTTGACTATTCAGCTTTCCAGTTACTTCAGTTGATTCCAGTTATTTTTTCAGATTTGTCATTGGCATTTGTATTAGTATCTTCTATGTATTCGAGATATCTGTTGTATTTTGTTTTTAACTCTGATGTTTATATAGTAGCTTCATGAACTACTATTTATCTATTCCGCTGCTTATTGTTTTATAACTCTGTGTCTGTGATTCTATGATTGATTTTATTTACTGTATATGCTGAGTTTTGCCAAATATAAATTAACAATCTGTTGTTTTAAGCAATTCAAGTCTTACATGAGCGAATGATTGTCGATTTGAATGGTCTGAAATGCCAAGTAGTTACAGCCTGCGCATATGAATAAGACCCTAGGGGTGCAATTTTGAGGATCCGATTTCATTATTTCCACTCTTATGCTATTTGTGAGTTGTAAACCCTAATTCTTGGATCAAATTGGGGGATTTCACTTCATTGTAACACTTAAGCCATTATATTCATAAAGTCATTAATAAAGTAGATATTTGACCTATTCAATCATTTAGATATCGAATTAATACTTAAATATCATTTTATATCTTGGATTAATTCATATATGGCTTCCGAAGAAGACTGAAAGTCTATACGGGGTGGATCGTGCAGTGTATATGCAAGTATATGTGGCAAAATATATGATGTAACTAAAACAATATTAATCTAAGTAAATAAGAATAATCACACCAGGGATTTTATACTGGTTCGGACCTCTCGTCCTACGTCCAGTTGCGAAGCTCCTCTTCGGAATTTCCTTTCAACTAACCCTCACTTGACCCGGAGGAACAGGTTTACAATAGCAGAGTTTCTTTGTCAAGAATGTGTTCTATAACACGGATGTTGACTATTGAGTACAAATGCTTCCAATATATATATCTATCTAGAGAATATTTGAATGAGGATTTCTGTATATATGGAAGAGTTAAATACAGGTAGTTGATTGCTTAGAGATCAGGTATAAATCAGAGTTTAAGAGATAAGAGCGTAAGTGAGTAAGGTTAAGTCTTCTCTTGAATTCCTGATGCTATTTATAGTGATGAAGAGTCTCTATGTGTAGTTGCCTTCATTAACAATCGTTGTATAGTTGCTCCTTTTGGTGATGAAGAGTTGCAGTGAAGAGGAACGGATGTGTCTCTTCGGATGTGACAGTTGGTGTTTGAATTTACACAGTCGAGCCTATTTTCAGACGTCTGAAAAGTAGCCTCAGACGTCTGGCCTTCATATATTTTTTGTGTCTGGTAGCATTTAAGACGTCTGAGTTTATAATCCAGACGTCTGGTCTTTACTTCTGTTTTATGTCTGGATGTATGTCAGACGTCTGTGTTTCAGATCAGACGTCTGGTTTCTTCTGAGATTGTGAACTAGAGAAATCATTCAGACGTCTGGCTAGTGCATTCAGACGTCTGAATGTGTGCATGTTGCTGTATCTATGTCTGTGTAATTCCTTTTCCAATTCTATCGACTTGTAGCCTCTTGATACTTCTTTTGAGTCTTGTTCTTGTCTCTTTGGTGATGTTATTCTAGCACGTTCTTGTATATATACATATATATGTACATTTGATTTTCATTGTATAGTTGTTGTCATTAAAACCATGAATTTGATTTCCTAACAAAGACTCCCTATCATGATTCCTCTCGAGACCATCGACATGGCTTGTGTCGTAGTCCTTGATTCAAATTCTTACCTTTGCTAGGTGCAGACAATTTCGAAACCCTTCCAATTATCCCTATCGAAGGGGTACCCTCCATCGTTATTAACCTCTTTGATATCGGTATCGCCATCCAACATTCATCCTGATAATTTGAACCGTTTCTCAAACCTTCAAAGGGATTCTTATCGAGTCAATTTCTACTCTCAAACACATTTAGGGTGTTGACAAGTTTTCTTGTTAATAGGCGCTTTCTAAAAGTTCCACAATTTTTAAAATCTACTATTCAACCCTATTATACGAGACAAAACATTCCATCTTATTTTCGTAAAATTTTATACCAAAGCAGCCTGCTATCCCAAAAAATTTGCATGCCAAAAGCAGTTCATCAAATAATATATATTTTTTATCACCATAATTTTAATCAAAATGGTATTTTGATAAAGTCATTTTAATATTTTTAAATTACTAATATTAACCAAAGGGAAATGAATACTTATCAAGGTAACCTAATGGGGTACAGGACCCCAAGTTTGAAACTTCAAGCAACCGAAGTAGAGTCTCTAAATTTAGGCAATCAAAGTACCCTAAGAAGTTTTTGGAAAGATGAAAAGGTATTCATCAAGAATCATGATCATGAGTAGGTAAAGGGAGATCCGTCAGACCGATATCTATTATGAAAGAAAAGATCCAAGGCCATTAAGGAACCACTTCACAATCACTTCATTAGTGAAGAAGGAGAAAGTGTTTAAAGAAGTTACCCTTATTTCAAATAAGGAAAGATTCAAGAAAGGATTTTTATATGGATTATCTTAGCTAGATGGAGCAAAGAAAAAGATAAGGAATCATTAGCAAGATGATCACTACATCAAGATAAAATAAGGAAGAATTTTAAATTTACAACTTAGGAGTAAAATCATTATCCAATGTTGTAATTCTCAAACTATAAGTTTCAAACTAGATCTATAAAGGTCATTTGAATATAGGATAATAAGATTACAAAGCGGTAAATGTTATCTCGGATTATGGCCTGTTTCGAATTCGAAAACACTCGTAATCTCGATTTCTACTTGGATAAAATTGTTCTACATAGATTGACTCTGGGATCGCATGACTTCAACATGACTATGTTTATAACTTCTTTAAAATTCTAAAAGCATTTATGGTTCCTACATTAGTATGGATTTAGCATGAAACCAATGCAAAGTATCCTGAATAATCCTGAGATTTTCATCTACAAGATAGGGAGGATTAATTATAGAAAGCTAGTCTTTGATTACCAATGAAACCATAAAGTGTATTTGAGTATGAAGTATATCAAAAAGGAAAATTACCCCTAAAAGCATGGATCCCTAAAGAGTTATATATACAAAGGAGTACTTCCCAGCTCTTACTACATATTTTGTGAAAAGCAAATTGAATGGAATAACTATCACTCACACTTTAAGCATATCAAACCACGACAGGGTGAATTTCAAATGCATAAGAAATAAATCTTCCAATCGAAGTTGATATTGCATCCCATCAAAAGGTTAAGAGGTAAAGGAAAATCCCTAAGTTTTATCAATGAACTAAGGAGTATGACGGCCAAGTATGTGCCCGAATATTAACAAAGGATATCAAAACACAATGACCGTAAATTCAGAAAGGTCTATTCTTAAAAGGAAATCGGATATTCTAGAAATTATACTTGGAATAATCTCAGCGGAAATTTACCAACTATGCCAATTTGATGGCAATATGATAATAAAAGAAAAACGCCAAATATTTGAGGCTATATTTCATAATAACGGATGAATAAAGAAAAATTTACCAAGTATGTCTATTGGAACAACCATAAAAGGAGTAAGAATCTCCTTAAATAAAGGAAAAATTCTTTGTCCCCGCCAAGATGGTCTGGTCAAAGAACCCCCTAGAGGGAGGTCAGAGTAAGCCTTTGGTTCCGTCTAAAAGCGCCTAACCAAAGCATCTGCCAGCCTTCAGTGCCATCATCAAAGGCCTCACTGAAGCGTCTCCTAGAGGGAGATCGGTTAAGTCTCTAGTCCTGCTTAAGATAGCTACCCAGAGCACCGGACAGCCTTTCGTGTCGTCATCAAAAGCCATACTAAAGTGTCTCCTAAAGGAAGGTCGGGTAAGCATCTTGTTCTTCTAGCTACCCAAAGCACTGGACCAGCCTTTGGTGTCATCATCAAAGGCTCACAAATGCGCTACCTAGAGGGAGGTTGGGTAAATCTATGGTTCTGCTCGATATAGCTAACCAAATGCACCAGACGAAAGACCTAAACCATTACCTAAGATGGTGATAAGGGGTTTTGACCCAAGTTGAGATCATCACCTGAAGATGGTGATAAAGAAATCAACTGAGTCTGTAAAACTCTATCCTAAAAGAATGGATCCAAGCAATCTTCTCAAGAAAAAATGACAAAACACGGACAATTTAGTTACCGGGGAAAATAAAACAATCTCCAAAGGAAATGGAGTTCTACCATCCGCATGAAGGATACTATTGCTAGATAGGATTTCTGGTCATTTATTATGATTATTACTAGATGGACTTTCTGATCTTCTATTATATTTGCTAGTTGGATTTTCTGGTCATCTATTATTATTATCGGATGAATTTTTCGATCTTCTATTATTATTGCAAGATGAATTTTCTAGCCATCTATTATTATTACCAAATGAATTTCTATTCTTCTATTAAATTGCTAGATGGATTTTTGGTCTTCTACTATTATTGCCAGATGGTTTTCCGAACTTCTATCATTACCAGATGGTTTTATGGTCTTCGGTTACTATTAACAGATCAGTTTCTGATTTTCTATTGTTGTTCGCCAAAGGATTTTTTGGTATTTTATTTAAAGGGTTCTATTATAATCGAACTGGTGCTCGGCCTTCAATCTGAAACATTGTTGTCATAGCCAGAATGTTTTTTGGTCCTCTATTCGAGATATACTTATTGCAAAACGAATTATTGACCTTCTCTCCTACAATATTATCAAATAACTTTCTAATTTTCTATTTAGAAAATTGTTAGTATTTAACAATGACTCGACTTATATAAATATGGAGAATTCTCCAAATTATAGCCTAGTTAGGTTTGGAAAGGATCGCTAAGGATTTAAACACTAAATTTATAATGAAAATTATCACTTGTTCTATATTGTGCAGGAAAGAAAAATGAGAAATCAGCAAAACAAGGGAATTCTTGGTTTTATACTAAAGTTTAAAATGTTTCTTTTAAAAAGAAGGGGGCAAATGTTATCCACGTATTTTCTAAATGATGCAAATAAAGAATTTATGTTGAAAAAATTAATATCGAATGGTCTAATGTTAGCATCAAAGAGATTATCAACAAAAGTAAGTGATAACGCAAGCCATATGATGCCCTAGGATAATGATAGTGCTGGAAGTTAGATTCAATGCTGCCTAATTAGTGTCACGAAGATTCAATGTTGTACTCCATCAATATCGCCCCTCATTGATGCCACATCATGATGTCACTTCAAGTTGATGCCACTCCAAATTGATGCTGCATTTCATGGATATTGCATATCATCCATGCCATACTTCATCAAAACCACATGATTCAATGCTAACTGTAATATCAATGCCGCATATAAGAAATAAAGCATTCATCAACGTCGCACATAATTGATGATCCATCATATCAATGCCGCATCTCTTTGATGTCATTTCCTCTTCGGTGCTACCTCTATTTTATGCCATCTCTCTTCAATGTCGTCTCTCAAGTAATGTCGTGCTAGCCCCATACCGAATATTATCAATACCATGCCTTATTAATGCTGCATGCCATCAAATCCATAAACAATACTGCCTAAAAGCATGTCGTAAGCCATTAAGAAAGTTGATATCGAAGATTGTCAATAAGAGGTTGCCGAATGATATCAAGACGAAGGAATAATGAAGGGTTACGATGAGGGTGTTGAAGGTTATACAAAGAAACAGGAATAATCATAAGAACAAATTCAAGAGGATTTGGAATATTTCATTCATAAAGCTTCCATGGTCTTCACATTCTATCATATGCTCCATATTGAGGCCACCACCAAGATAGTAACAAATGACCTCAAAAGTCCCACATCGCTAATGGAAGCAAGCCAACCTCCTTCCAA
This sequence comes from Allium fistulosum, assembly GCA_030737815.1. NCBI lineage: Eukaryota > Viridiplantae > Streptophyta > Magnoliopsida > Asparagales > Amaryllidaceae > Allium > Allium fistulosum. The sequence goes on along the minus strand of CM060902.1, from coordinate 197,253,666 downwards.
CCACTATAAATAGAGATGCACCCCTTCATGGAAAGGGGCTCTTAACTTATTTCTCACTCTTATAACTTTTTCCAATTAGGATCTTCTCTAAAATCTCTTCATTGAGAGCTCGAGGACAAACTAATGGAATAAAGGATAATGATGGAGAAGATGACATATTTATAAATAAGGGCTTGAACAATCAGATATTTTCATATTTGACTTGATTTGCAACATGCCTCATAATGTAACAAATAATATGAATTATGCATATTGCTTATTTTGGCCTATTGACATCAAGGACATGACTTGAGCATACTACCTATTATTATTCAGACTTGCCTATTTTATCTTTTGAACTTATGAACTGTATTTTAAACAAATCTATGAATTATCATTAAACCAAGGGGTATTATTGGAATTTCTTCGGACATGCCTCCTTGTACACACACCTTGAATGTTGAACTAAATTTTAATTTAATAATTATCTTTAGAAAGACAGAATTGATCCTTAAGTTCAATTCTTATTGAAAGCACCACAATGTTTGGTCAAAATTTGGTCCTAACTTATATGCTTAGTCAATAAAGAGAATAAATGGTTCTTGAGTAAGAACCAAGATTCATAGACAAGTATGCTTGTCTTAAGTCTGTTAGAAGGCATTTATGCAAATAGGGAATTGTTTATATTCTAAATCACAAAGTCTTAATTCCAATTTGACCAGTCGGCCATTAAAGTCCCAATTTCAAGCTTTTTACTTATGCTAAAGGGAAATGAAAAATGAGAAAGAAGTAAAATTCAAAATTCGTCTCCTCTTTTTTGGGAGTACATGCCTATTTATAGAGAATTCAAGCCCTTAGATTTTTGGCATGTGGCACTTATAGGGGATGAACGGCTACAATTTGCTGATGTGGCACATGGTTAGTTTGACATATGGGATAACTTACTTCCAATTTTTTCAATATGACATGGTATAGCTTAACCAACCAAGGGATGCCATATGGCTAAATGGAGCCTTACCTTTTGGGTAGCTTCTCCAATATGCGATAGCGTCATCAATATGTGATAGCTTTACTTTATGATAGCAGGATTTTATTAGTTAATAGCTCTTTATTTTCAATACGCGATAGGTATGAAATCTTAACTTGAGATAACCTTTATAATATCAACCTGTAATAGTCTTAACAATGTCAACTTGCGATAGCCTTCATAACAACACCCTATGATAGCCTTGATCATATCAACTTGTGATAGCTTTCATAACATCAACCTACGATAGCCTTGACAATATAAGTTTGCGATAGCCTTCATAACATCAACTTCCGATAGCCTTGATCACATCAACTTGCGATGGCTTTCATAACATTATCCTGCGATAGCGGTGATAATGTGAACTTGCAATAGCCTTCATAACATCAACATGCGATAGCTTTATAAACATTAACTTGTGATAGCTTTTGGCAATCATCAATTTGCGATAGCTTTTCTTCAACTTGTGATAGCATGAAATTTTTTTGGTGTAACGGATGTGAAGGAAAATGATGAGTGATAAGTGGTAAAAATATATTCCATCACCAAATCCATATGCATATTCTGTGAATCCCATGATCCATTGCAGAAGTGTAATTAGTCTGAAAAATAGGATGAGGACATGTACAATGAAGTGTTGAAGGATAAGTTGGTAAATGATAGGTAATGGTCGACAGTGATGCAAAGGTTTGATACATAAGAGATCAAAATGAAAAAGCAATCTGATAAAGCAAAAAACAAATGGATACTAAGTTTGATAAAAATCCAAGCTTGTTTTAGTCGTAAGGTGGATAAGTGTCAAAAGATAAATGTTCCGATATAAATGGTAATGAGGAGAAGACAATGATGGTTGAAGATGTAAAAAAGCTAACTGTTGGAACTGGGCCAGCTCGCAATGGAAATTATGGGTGAATTTCAGGAAAATTTATACTATTGGATCTTTATTGGGCTTATGAAGTCTAGTTTATTTAGAACATTTCTAAATTTTATTTACATAAAATATTTTATTTTATTTAAATTTATAAAATGATATAGTATTATATAATTTATGTTATGTTATATATACGTGTATTATATATACATATATCTATGTGTGCAAGTGTAACATATCAATCTATGCAATGTATAATATGTCCGTGTATAGGTGTTGAGATTTACATCGCAACGGACACGTTAGCTCATCTAATATGCAAATATATTATCTAAATGTATGCTTACATACTTTTATAATATTATATATGTGTGTATATATATATAATTTAACAAAAAAATTTAAAAATAAATGTATATAAATATATATATATATATAATTATAAACATGGTTAAGAAATAGTAACACTAATATATATATATATATAATTATGTGAATATATTTAAATCAATTATAAATATTTCAAATAAAATAAATAAATATTTTTTATTAAAAATTGAAAACAATAACTATACATATGTAAATATATTTTTTAATATATATATTTATATTAATTGCTTGTTTGTAAATATATAATAAAATATTAAAATTATAAATTAATACTTATAAATACAAAAAAAATTAAATATATATTTACCTGGTCTTGGGTATGACTCAAAAATAATTTTTTTAAATTAAAATATTATTTTTAATTAATTCCATACGGTTTTAATTTTAAATATTTATATAAGATAATTTCGAAGCATAATATTGAAATTTAAATTTTTAGTGAATTTTGGAATGATATTTTGTCTATAGAAAATTTATTTCATAATTTTAGGACTTAAAAATAATTTTATAATTAATTATGATTTTCAACCTATATATAAAATATTTTTAAATAATAAAAAAATTATTTTTTAATTTTCTACCGAGCATATACTTTGTAGTAATATTACTTTATAAAATGTGAAACATAATATATATATATATATTTAATTTATGTAATTAAATGACATAAATAATATTTAAATAACAATATATGTATATATGTATATACATATTATTTTATTATAGCCAAATACAATATATGTATAATACAATGTATATAAAATTTATATAACATATTTATATAAAGTATGATGAAGTAATTGAGTTATAAATTACATATATGCATATATTTATAATATATATATATAGGCATGAATGTATGTGTATGTGTATGTGTATGTGTATGTGTATGTGTATGTGTATGTGTATGTATATATTATTAAATAATCAAAAAAATTTATTTTATTTATTTTTGAGCAGAGCCATCATAGATATGAATATACATAATATTTTTTATAAGTATATACATTCGTACAATCAAACAATCTTGTAACAATATCACTTGTATATCAGAATCGCTCCCTTACTAATAATATATATAGTAAAACATTTTTCTAAGCAATTATACATATATTTTGATCAGAAATAGACCTCACTTTCAATGTCTTGAAGTACAACTTGAAATGATGATGTGTTCTCCTTGAAACAATTTTCGATCCAAAAGAATGTTAGTCCATCTACCGTTGACCACCCTGTAACGACCCAGAATTTTGGTTATTTAAAATTGGAATATTTAATTGATTTTAAATATTTAAAAGTTAATTTTTAACTTTTATTTCAAATATAACGATTTATGGGATAATTTAATTATTGAATTAATAATTGAAAATTGGTTAAATAATTGAATCCTGAGTTTTAAGCTTGTTAAAAATAATTTAAAGGCTTATTAAATTTATATTAATAAGAATGAAGGTAATAGAACTTTTAAATTGAATTTAAAAGTGATTCGTTCGATTTTAAAAATAGCTCGTTTAAATTGACGTATAAAAATAGCCTTCCGGGGTACAGTCTCGGATTTTGACGAAACCAATTCCATTGGATCTGTAATAGTGTACTATTATCGGATTTCAAATTTCGTAGCATTTGGAGTTATTGTTTGGTCGTACGGAATAGAAAGGCGTTGAAATTAATATTGAAAATTCAATATAATAATTGGGTTCAGAAAGCTATCTTTTCCATACGATCGAAATAGGACTCAAAACATTTTCCATTGCATTCGGAATAGGGGTATAACATTATGAATGCCTGGCGGCATGCCTCGATAGGGGTTCGAAATTTTTAGTTACGTAATCGAGACGATTTGAAAATTAAATAATATATATGTGTAATTTTTTGACTTTGACTAGGCTGTCACACTCCCTCCCATCATCCCATTCATTCACTCAATCACTGTACCCTTCCTTTTCAAATATGTTTCCTCCCACCTTCTTCATTTTAGTACAGCCGAGCATTCGCAAAAAAAATCAAAAAAAAATGCAGCAGATCTTTAAAACAAAGAAATGTCGTTTACCATTTAAAATTCTAAATCAAAATTTAGACTCCACTTGAAAATCGCATATCTGGGCAATCAATTGAGCAAGGTCTTCGATATGGGGAAGTAGGGGGAGTCGCGGTCGAGTTTGGGGAGGTTATGTGTGTCATGCCAGAGATAAGGTTCGAGCTTGTGTTCAATGTGGTCGTCGATGGCTTGTTTGGAGGCCGGGGTTGTATTCATGGAAGCAAGACGAGTTGGAGGGGGAAGTTTGGAAGCATGCGGTGGCTCTAGAGGTGATGCGACCTGATGTGGTCGACGTGGCAATTGGTGATGTCAAGATGTGATTTTGGGCATTGTACGGTGATTTGAAGGCATGGGTAGGGTCGTGGGAGGCTGGCGAGCTGATCGGCGGGGGTGGCTTGGCCGTAGGCGAGCGTTTGGAGTATGTCACGTACACGAGAAAGGACGTGCACAAGTTTGGATAGCTTCAGGCAAAATCAATTGGGGAAGAAAGCTTATATTGGGTCGGGGTTGGAAATTTGGGTGTGGGTTTCTTTTAAAAGTAAATAAATAAATAGTTTATATAATTGTTTAAAGGGGCATTTCACCCGAAGGACAAACTTTGCAGTCCAATTAGTTTCTAGGACACACATTCAAAGAAATTACTTTCAAGGCCAAAATCAGCAGAATAATTACTTTCAAGGACAAAGTCAGCAGTCCAATTACTTTCAAGGACATAATTCCATAGATTTTTAGGCCCTAGAAACTAATTATTTTACGTTTTTTCCTTGAAAGTAATTATTTCAGTTGTGTGTCCTAGAAACTAATTCCACTTGCTAAAGAGGCCTTTGTTGCTAATTTCCACTTGTTTAAAATTAAATCGTTAAAACTTATAAATCGAATATCTTATTCGTTTTAGATTGGAAGCCAACGCGGTCAGTCACATTGGGTTCATAATAGGGAGATCTTTGCTATGGAGTCAACTTGGTTGAGTTTAAAGCTTGCAAAATTTTCAGATAAATTCAAACGCGTTCGGATTTAATCAGAACCAGAACGCGAAAGCGACAATAAAAATCAATTTGAGTAAATCTCACTCATTTGGATGATTGGCATTAATTTTAAATAGTTAAAATTAATTATTGATTGATTGGTTGAATTTATAAATTATTATCAACTGAATGTGATATTATATATAGTAGTATATATATTAGTAGTTGGATTGATATTTCCCGCCTATTAAGCGAATGAGACCCTATGCGCCCCGCATAATAGCGGATGACCCTATATACCGTGATATCCGCCTCGAAGCAGGGTTGGTATTTTTATGTTGTATTAACACTGTGGATGCAGGAAAAACATGTTAGAGGGACCAACTGGATACCTCAAAAATGTTGAATTTAGTTTTCACATATAGTGATATATGATCTGCTGAATAATCTATGATAGATTATAGTGTGATTTGAATTGATTAGATGTACGGTAGCATTGACCTAGATTTTTGGTATTTTAAAATACCATAAATATATTTGAATTTGAAAAAAATTAAAAATGGATTTTGGAAGTGAAGTATTTATATAGGATTTTGGATTAATTAAAAGAAATTTATTTGGATAAAATAAATGGTTTGACTTTAAATTTGCACTTAACTATTTCGGGATATTGTAAATAGAGATTTTGGAATAATGTACATAAAGGGTTTAAAATAATGAATTCTTAAGTGGTACTTGTTTAAATATAAAAGGTTTTAAAAATCGTGGTTTTCAATAGATTGGAAGAATAGAAGTGAATTTGGAAATAAGTATAAAATTGGTTATACTGGTTCTTATATAAGATTTCAAAATTACGGAATGGAAGTAAAATTGAGATTTGGTTGTTTTTGGAATATAGTTGGGTTATTAAAGAAGTTAATTTATAAATGGAATTCAATTTAAGAAATTTATTTATAAATGGAATTTATTTTAGAAATCGATTTATATTGGATTTAAGTGATGTGAAACCATTATAAACTGGGATTGAAAACTATGAGATTTATAAACAATGTTTATAAATAAAGTGAAATGATTATCAGTTGATAAATTGAAGATATAAATTCACTGTAAGAATTTATGTAACGACCCGTAAATTTCAACTGTTTTAATAACGTAATTAGTTGAAATTTTGTGAAATTTTAAACGATAAAATTTTGAAATAAAAATTTGATATTTGGAATACGTCTAATTAAACATAGCAACTGGTAAATTTTCGTCCGAAAATAGGAAAGTTTATTTCGCGCGTAAATTCACTTCAATTTAATCAGTTAAAAAGCGTTGGAAATAAAATGTTTTCGAAACCAAAATATTTTTACATAGAAAAATTCTAAACCATCTTCTGAGCAAAATATCAGTTCGTCATTTTTCCAAATTTGGACATCTATTGCTCCGTCGTTCTTATTTTCTGCAAAATAGCAGCATTCTGGTACCGATATCGATTTTTATCGGATGATCGTACCACCAATATCTGTGTACCGTTTTGATCGTCTCCTCATGCTGATCTCCGTAATATATTCGTATCTGAGTTTCGGTGTCCGATACGAGTCGGAGAATCGAAAAAAAAACGATTCTGTATCGGTACCACTTTTGATGTTCATTCAAATTTCAAAACGGGTGAAATAAATGGACACTGACATTTATTTTTTTAGCTTTTCACCTTTACTATTCCATGGTTTGATATAACTATGCGTTACTTGACTCGGTACACATTTACAAACATTTAATATCTAAATTTCTGTTCTGCTTCACCTTCCTTTTCAAAGCTACTCCACCTGCTTCTTTTCTTTCTTCTTTATATTTTTGTTTTGTTCTTTTCTTCCCTCAACCCATTAGTTTCCTCGACCCTCTGCCCATGCAACTCTCCTCCCTAAGCTTCTTCTTTCCATACGAGCATCCCTTGTTAGCCATTCCTCCACTTCCGCCTTCACAGTAGCCGCGACATCCCAGTGCAAACCCACTACGGCCAAGCTCCGCCCCTCATTCACCTCGCCCACCGCCCACATCCTCCTCCTTGCACCGTCACTTGATCACCGCCATCCCCAGGCCAGACCCAAAACCGAAGCAACCGCCTCAGTTCTGCCTTCCGCTCCTTCCCTTGCTACTAGATCTGACCCGCCACCTCGTAGCCGAGCCTCCCATAGCTTCGACTTCATCAACCGGCCCACTGTCCAACCAGATCCACCAACTCGCCTTCCCACTGATCCGCCTTCATCCCACCGAAGCAGCGCCTCCACCATGCATCGACCCCACTGCCTGAGACTGTCCAACCTACCCAAGACCAGCTTCGCCTTCGACCTCCCCTCTGGCCACCCTCCTCGACTACCATGGCCTGCCACCCAGGTCTTAGAACCATTCCCTCGTGGTTCTCTATCGTCCCTTCCGACCATCCGTCCTCATTGCTCGATCTCACCTCTTCCATGCTGGGTAGGTATATGTTGAATAGATGGTATGTTGCAACTTTCTGTTTAATTATATATATCGATTTTAAGTTGTTTAAGTATGTTAGTTTATCTATTTTATATGTATGCATATAAACTAAATCTGTTAGCTGTAGCATATTTTATAGGTTATACTGTATCATAGAAGAAATATGTTATACCTTACATATATACATTGTTTCAACAGTTGCAAAAAGTATAGATTTCATATCTATACCACGTTTAAAAATCTGTAAACTATATATTAGCTATATTCTGTTTTGATATATATATGTATATATAGATAGTTTTAATTCTGTTATATGAGATGATTTATACTAATCTATTTTGTTTTAAGGGTTGTATTGAATTTTAATATCAGATGTATATAAGTATATATGTCGTTCGTTTAAAGTGGTTCGCATATGTTGGGAAAGCATACATGCAGCAGCAGCATCCCTTTTGAGAAAAGTATATACATATTTGTTTATTATTATCTATAATTACATTTTGTTTTACAGCATGATATATATTGCTTTTATGTTAGACCTTACCTTTTCTGCTTTACTGCCATTTGAGAATTTAATTGTATTTTATATAATAGGTAAGTCTATATATGGGTTTTTCGTTTATAGGATATATATATATATTGATTCCATAAGTATGTTGTGGTTTCGGCCGAAAGGAAATTTGTTTATATATTTATATATGTTACATAAGCTAGTTGTTTACTAAGCCTTTACTTTACTGTTCGAATATATAAGTTTTATTAGTCATATGAAATCTCTTGATTTTATATATACCTAAGTTTATGTGAGCTTCGAGTTTAAGTTTATATATATTGCCAGCTATTAATGTATGTATATGTATATGATTTTTAATATGATATGGATTTTATGTCATATGTTTCAATATTTGATCTTTAAATATATTTGCATATTGATTTTGATTATATGTATATATAGATTTGAATGTGTAAATATTTTACATTTTATATGTATATATATATATAACTATTTGAATTAGATTATGATTTTTATATAAATATATAGTTTTATAAGTTATATCTATATCAGTTCACTTATATCGTTTATCTTCATAGATCCAGTTTTGATTCGATTTTGTCTATTCTTATTTGTCAGTTTTGTTCGTCAAATTCGTGTCAATATAGCTTTGCTTTGGAAGTCGTGCTTGCATTTCATAACTCAACTTCATTGTCTATCCTCTCTAGCCTCGAAAGGTGAGCACTCACTCACGATTAACGTTCTTTTATTTATTAGATTTGATTTCAATTGAAACGACAATTGAAATATTGTTGTTGTTTGATATTTACACTGTTATTACCTGTATCAGTTCACTTGTGACATTTGACACCATTATCTGTTATATATGCAATGATAATCCAGTTTGGTTGTTAATTGATTGATTGTTGATGTTGATATTGGACGTTAAAATGTTAATGTAAATTGATAGATAGTATGCAATTGAACTCTATATAGAATAGTTAAATGTTTAAAAATTGATTAGTTAAATTTGTATAATAGGACCCCTTTTACCGTTAAAATTATTGACACGTAGGATTTGTTTAATTACACTTTGAACCACTGAATGCATGTTGTTAAACTGAGGATGTATGAAATTGTAAATAGATGACAAGTGAAAACCGTAATGTAATAATCTTTAATCTACATGAAATGATAGTGTGGATTCTAGAAATAATTATATTAATTCGTACAAATAACAATGCGAATTAATATGGTTATTTCGGGATTATTTGAATTGATTATTGGATTGATATTGATTGTTGTTATTGCTTGTTTATTTACTTTGACACCATCCCAGTTATCACACTGCAAGTTCCCTCTGTTATGCTTTGATTTTTAATTGAATTGGAATTGGGTTGAAATGATAAATACCCAAATTGAACTTTGACCTAGGAGAGAAAATTAAATAAACCCGATTGGTCAATAACTTGATTTTGAAATAAGATAAGGATTTTATTTGAATAAATAATATGGTTTTGAAATGAAGTTGAAATTTGAATTTAAGTGAAAGGAAATGTTGATGTTTAATAATCTGAAACAAATTATTAAAAATGTAATTGATGAAAGAATGTTGTTTAAGTTGAGAAACTATTGAGTTAAGTTGGAAATTATAATTAAGTTTGAAATTATTAAACTTTGAAATTATTTAATAATTAAGTTTTGAATTAGTTAATAATTAAATAAGATTGAATTATTTAATGATTAAATTAAATTGAATTTTGAATAAGTGAATTTTACTTCGTAATACTTGAAATTGAGTTTCTTTATTAATAAAGTTTGCAAAATCATTTAAGTAAGTAAATAATTGAATTTGAATCTTTAACAAGAAATAAAATGTGATTTATGGAATTAATGTAAGACTTGTAATTGAAAGAATTGATTTGACGAATTTGATTTAATTCAAAAATTGTAAGTTTGATTTAATAAAGTTGAACTTAGGAAATTGTTTTAATGAATTGGAAATTAATAGAATTGATTTGGATGATAAATTTACTTAACGAATATTGAATAAAATCGATAAATGAAGTTAAACTGATTTGAATGTTAAATTAATTTAAATGATTTCGGAATGAAACTTATATACGAATTTGAATCAATATTTGAATTGTTTTAAATAGAAATTGAAATTGAATTATAAGATTTTGAAATTGTGAATTTGGAAGTTTTGAAATATAAATATTGGAAATTGGTTTAGAAAGACAAATGAAATGTTGATTTACGAATTCTGATTGAAATTGAAATTGATTTGGTTTTTGAAATATATAAACGACCAATCGGTGTAATAATTACGAAAGTTATTAAAGGGACCGGGATCGGTAATGGATATACTCTCTATCTGAACTGAAACCACTTTAATAACTATACGCGGAGTGTTGATCCAGAACGAAGTGGATGGTTTTGATGTACGCATTGACTGAAGAAAGAGAACGATTTTGGATGACCCCTGACATGACTAAAACAGGAGCCGCGCCGGGCCATTGAGGTTCGCCACCTCTAGCGGACACACTTCTTCGTTACCATATCTATTACTTTTGTGATTCGATTTGGGTGCACCCCTCGATTATGGGAGTGTTGTTTCGCGGTGTTGAGGTAGTAGCTGCTATGCTCAACATCAGTCCGGATCACGCAACTACTAGTATCCTAGTTGGTATCGCCTCATGTACCTTGTCATACTAATTATCCTATTCGCGACCACTACGATTTTGATTTGTACCTTTAGTATATGGATTGCCCTCTGGTGACTTCCGGTTTTGGGGAAACTACGGTCTTGTATATGCTTTTGGGAATAAACAGGTTAAGAGGTGTATGGGCCCTGCTTAACCCTACTTTGATATCTTTATATTACTGATAGACATTATCTACTTAGCGTACATTACTACATAGTAGATAGTTTAACGGATCCTTAAAGGATGGTTATTCCAAACATCCTTTGAGTTACTTGTATTTCAATTGTTATTTCACTTGAGTTGGATTTATTAATATAAGAATGTTAATCCTGACTCGAGTGTCTTGTGTTTTGCTTTACGCTCGGGTCAGACTGAGTGTACCAGTATTCGAGACTCACCTTTGGAGTTGGAGCTTTGCTTGAAGATCCAGCCATCTATTCTGCTTTCAGTATTCGATGATTCCAGTGATGTATTCTGATTTGTATCTGATGTATCGTATTACTCTTCTGTTGTAAACTCTGATGTATTTTATATATTCATATAGTAGCTTCATGAACTACTATCTCTTTTATTTCCGCTGCACTTATTACTCTGTGTCTGTGATCTGTGATTATATTTCTTTACTGTATATGTTCAGTTTTGCCAAATTTAAATTAACAACGCGGTATTTTGAGCAATTCAACTCCGGCATGAGTGTCTACCTATACACTTATAATGGATGCGAATGGTCCAAAATGGCGGGTCGTTACAATTTATAATGAGATGGGTAAATTGGTTTAAAAATAAATGATAGGTTTTTTTAGAAATGTGAAAAAGGGGATTTACGAAATTGGGATGTAAATCAATTGGTGATAAATGGAGAGAGATTTATAAATATTAGATTGGTTATATTGGAATTGAAAAAATATATGTTTATCAAGAAGTAGAGTTTTTTTTAAAAGAGGATTTTTAATTATTTAACTAGGTAATTTAAAAGTGTTTAAAAATATTTCAGAAATTTAGTTATTTAAATATTTTTAACTTGTCAAAAGAATTATAAGTTTTATAAACAAGTCTTGTAAAACGATTAGAATTTTATTGATAAATCAGAATTAATCAGTATTATTATTTTAAAGACAAATTATTCAATATTAATATGGTTTTATATAATAAATTTTATTTAAGAGTATTTGCCTAAATTAAACTTGGAAAATTATTATAGAAACTTTATAAACATTAATTTGAGATAATTATTAAGTATGCGAGTGTTTGGAGTATGTCATGTACACGAGAAAAGACATTGTAACGCCCCACTCCGAGACCCACTGTAACAAAGAGTATTACGGGAGTAATACTGTCTGTTAAAGCGGAGAATAGAGTATAGTGGAAGCGACCATCTATAATCAAGCTATAACTATCTACCGAATATGTCGAAAGGTGGAATCTATTTAAATTTTTCTCAATCAGGTGGTTCGACATATTCGGTAAATACTTATAACGAAATTACAAATGGCTAAAGATCTATCAGGACAAAGCATAATAATAAATGATAAAAACATCACAGAACAGAATCACATAACAGATATAAAATCCCAGAACAATACATCATCAATACAGATCCAAATATCATAAGTGGGTACAAAGCCACTGCTCATACATGTGAGTCAAAAATATGTACATATCAAAGTCTGAATAATAAGAGAGTAGCGGAATAGTGGACAAATAAAAGCGCTATCTATCAGCATAGTAGATAATGTCCAAGCGGAAGCACAGAAGCTAAGTCCAGAGACCTAACCTGAAACAACTCGGTCTGACCCGAGCGAAAACACTTGGGTCAGGCTAGCTAAACAATCAGTAATAACTGAGATATATAATAATGCGGTACATAAGTAAAACAGTACTTATCCAAAGAGAAGTATATTATGAACCACATGAATATAATGACGATCCCTAATCATCAATAAACAATAAAAATCTCCAAAGAGAAATCAACACCAAAGTGTAGAATAAATAAAATCGCCTCATATCATCGGCGTAGCCAAAGCCATAAAAAGATGCCCATAGGAAATAATCCCAATAGTGACCAGAGTCTGTGATCAATGCCCAAGCAAAGATCGATGCTCCAAAGAGCCATGGGGATATACTGAAAAGTCAATGAAATCAAACACTGAAAAGCAGTGTCCAGAGACACTGTGGATCCATAAGGTAATCGCACTTACATCGTATGGTTCCATAGAACCAACACCGAATGGCGGTACTCGAATGGATATAAAAATCATCAGATAATACAAGTATTGCACGTGCACCGACCAGAGTCGTTGTTGCCAAGTACTGTAGAGTTGTGATCGATCACTCGCACCGATGCGAAACGCGCGAGACGGCGAGATCCTTCCCAGAAGGATAAAGGCCCAGAGGCACACGCCGAAAAATAAACTGCTCCATAGAGCAGGTGTCCAGAGACGGTTGCCCAGAGGCGTGGTGACCCAGAGGTCCAGTACTGGCCGCCCAGAGGCTAATGTGTCACTAACTTCTTGGAGAGGAACCCGCAAAGTGTTAACAATGAGTCCCATACCCCACGTTCGCACTAAACGGTTTCCTAACCAATAGCAAGCTCACACTCCAAACAATAAAAAGTCTACCTCATATCATCAGTAAACTAGACCCAAAGGTCAAAACGATCAATCGAATAGGTCGGGGATTAAACGGAAAGAAAATACACACGGTTTCCATAGGCCGGAGATTTCCTAACCGTTTAAGCATCTTTCCACTTCGCTCGACGTGCTAAAAGTGAGTGTGAGATTTTTATTATAGAAAATAATGGTGTAAAACGGATTTATAATTGATTTTCGAAATCACTTTTAAAACGGTCTTTTGAAAGGTCTCCTATTATGGAGTAATTAATTTAATAATTAAAATAATATTATATAATAATTTTCAAAAGCCATTTAGGAATGAAAAATCTTTTGAAAATGATTTATAAAACCCGTGTACGAAATCTAGAGACAAATCTCAAAGAAATCAATGAAAACCAGAAAATCATAAAAAATATTCAAAGTGTTTGTAAACATTCAAAAACAGCTGCGAACCCAAGTTCGGCAATTTATTTGGACCAGCAAACTGTGTCCAAATGTCATGAAAATTTGCAGGCATGTAGTCCAACATCCCTACTTTAAGATGCAAAAAGAATTTCTGGATTCCGAGTTGAGACGAAACGGCAGTGACGTCTCAAAGTTGGACCCAGAACAAGATTCACACTGTTTACCAACAGCGACCAGAGTTCAACTTCGACACAAAATTCGAAGTACCAAACGAATGCTGATGATGCCCAAATTTTACAGAGATGGAGTTTGGAACTCCACCTTTCCAACGAGACCAAAAACGTCGAATTCCGACTTCGGATGCGATCGTGGCGGCATCGCGAAGTGGAGATAAAAAAAAATCTGAAACAGGGTTTAAAAAAAAATTATTTATTTTTTTTTCTTTCGGGCTGCACCACATGGTGCAGCCCTGGTCCAGCCCCAGCCCGCCTGGGCTGGGGAACAGAGGCCCGCCCCAGCCCATGCGGGCTGGGGAATAAAACAGCTTCCCCAGCCCGCATGGGCTGGGGAACACGGCCCGTCCCAGCCCCAAGCGGGCTGGGGTCTGGAGACCCGCCCCAGCCCCAAGCAGGCTGGGATCTGGGGACCCAACCCAGCCCACTCGGGCTGGGGATTTGGGGCCCGCCCCAGCCCCAAGCGGGCTGGGGACTTGGGTCCCGCCCCAGCCCCAAGCGGGCTGGGATCTGGGGACCCGCCCCAGCCCACTCGGGCTAGGGACTTGGGTCCCTCCCCAGCCCCAAGCGGGCTGGGGTCTGGGGACCCGCCCCAGCCCGTGTGGGCTGGGGACTTGTGGCCCGCCCCAGCCCCAAACGGGCTGGGGTCTGGGGACCCGCCCCAGCCCACTCGAGTTGGGGACTAGGGGCCCGCCCCAGCCCCAAGTGGGCTGGGGTCTGGGGACCCGCCCCAGCCCGTGTGGGCTGGGCACTTGTGGCCCAGCTACTGGCTAGCCCAACTGGGCTAGCCTGCTGCACAGGGCAGCAGCCTGGGTGCAGCCCAGGCCTGCCCTGGTGCACTCAGAATTGTGTTTTTGGCCTGTTTCAGGCTGAAGCAATTTCCAGCCAGCGGTTTTTGCAGTTTTTGATGTTTTAAGGGTGTTTTTTTCAGTTTTTGGCATCAAATTTCACCAAAATTAACTAGCAATTATCACTAATAGGTATAACTAACAATAATTACTAATAGATAGTAATTAACAATATTACAACTAGCATTAATTACTAATCAATAGTAATTACCTTAATGAAGCAAAGGATCAAATGGTTTATGTGCACAATAAAGAGCAAGTAAAACTCCTCCACCCCAAAGCAAAGATCAAGAGGCTTCAAGGACCCAAAATCAACAAAAAACAAAACAATGATTACACAAGATGGAAGAGATGAAATAAGGATTAAGAAAGATTAGGAGAGATTGCATTACCTTTCTTCTTCTTTTTTTTTAGGATTTAAACTAATTTAATTATGAAGAGAGGAGATGGATCTTCTAAAGGGAGGCCATTAGTTTTGCTTAGGTTTAGGTTTAGGAATTTATGAAGAGGATGAGGGTTAGGGTTATGAAATGGGTTTAAGATATTATATAGAGTGGGTAGGCTAATGGGTTTGTTATGAGGGTTTTACAACCCAATAAGGCTTAGTTCAATTACTTAAGTGCATATGTAAATTTAAAAGAAAAATTTCTAATGTTATCATGTGAACAAAAATCCTAAGTAGTAACCTAGTTTTAATCAAAACCATATAATTGTCTCATTAGCCAATTAAACCCATTATCACATTTAAAAATTCCCATTTTAAATATTAAATTCCAAAAATATTAATTTTCCCATTTTAAACCCAAAATACTTTAATTTGCAAACCAATTGCAAATTTAAATTCCCAAAATGTTTGTTTAGCTCCCTTTTCAACTTAAAATCATAATTTTAATTTATTATTCGGTAATTGCAATCTCAGGGTTGTTACAGACATGCACAAGTTTGGGTAGCTTCAGGCAAAATCAATTGGGGAAGAAAGCTTATATTGGGCCGGGTTTAGAAATTTGGGTATGGGTTTCTTTTAAAAATAATTAAATAAATAGTTTATATAATTGTTTAAAATTAAATCGTTAAAACTTATAAATTGAATATCTTATTCGTTTTAGATCGAAATCCAAAGCGATCAGTCGCGTTGGGTTCGTAATAGAGAGATCTTTGCTATGGAGTCAACTTAGTTGAGTTTAAAGCTTGCAAAATTTTCAGATAAATTCAAACGCGTTCGGATTTAATCGGAACCAGAACGCGAAAGCGACAATAAAAATCAATGTGAATAAATCTCACACATTTGGGTGATTGACATTAATTTTAAATACTTAAATTTAATTATTGATCGATTGGTTGAATTTATCAATTATTATCAGTTGAATGTAATATGATATATAGTAGTATATATATTAGTAGTTGGATTGATATTTCCCGCCTATTGGAGCGGATGTGACCCTATGCGCCGCCGCATAATAGCGAATGACCCTATATACTGCGATATCCCGCCTCGAAGTGAGATTGGTATTTTTATGTTGTATTAACATCTGTGGATGTAGGAAAAACAGGTTGGAGGGATCCAACTGGATTCCTGAGAAATGTGGAAGTTAATTTTCACATATAGTGATATATGATCTGTTGAATAATCTATGATAGATTATAGTGTGATTTGAATTGATTGGATGCTACGGTAGCATTGACCTAGATTTTTAGTATTTTAAATACCATAAATATATATGTTTGAATTTGAAAAGAAATTAAAAAGGGATTTTGGAAGTGTAGTATTTATATAGGATTTTGGATTAATTAAAAGAAATTTATTTGGATAAAATAAATGGTTTGACTTTAAATTTATGCTTAACTATTTCGGGATATTGTAAATAGAGATTTTGGAATAATGTATATAAAGGGTTTAAAATAATAAATTCTTAAGTGGTACTTGTTTAAATATAAAAAGTTTTAAAAATCGAGGTTTTTAATAGATTGGAAGAATAGAAGTGAATTTGTAAATAAGTATAAAATTGGTTATACTGGATCTTATATAAGATTTCTAAATTACGGAATGGAAGAAAAATCGAGATTTGGTTGTTTTTGGAATATATTTGGGTTACTTAAGAAGTTAATTTATAAATGGAATTCAATTTAAGAAATTGATTTATAAATGGAATTTAATTTAGAAATCGATTTATAGTGGATTTAAGTGATGTGAAACCATTATAAACTCGGATTGAAAACTGTGAGGTTTATAAACAATGTCTATAAATAAAGTGAAATGATTATCAGTTGATAAATTGAAGATATAAATTCACTGTAAGAATTTATAATGAGATGGGGAAATCGGTTTAAAAATAAATAATAGATTTAATTTTTAGAAATGTGAAAAAGGGGATTTACGAAATTGGGATGTAAATCAATTGGTGATAAATCAAGCGAGATTTATAAATATTAGTTTGGCTATATTGGAATTGAAAAAATATATGTTTATCAAGAAGTAGAGTTTGTTTTAAAAGAGGATTTTTAATTAATTAACTAGGTAATTTAAAAGTGTTTAAAAATATTTCAGAAAGTTAGTTACTTAAATATTTTTAAATTGTCAAAAGAATTATAAGTTTTATAAACAAGTCTTGTAAAACGATTAGATTTTTATTAATAAATCAGAATTAATCAGCAGTATTATTTTAAAGATAAATTATTCAATGTTAATATGGTTTTATAAAATAACTTTTATTTAAGAGTTTTTCCTAAATTAAACTTGGAAATTATTATAGAAACTTTATAAACTTTAATTTGAGATAATTATTAAGTATAGTTTTCGTAAAGTAATGGTATACTTTCATGGCGAAATCGGAGGCAGAGGTTGCATGTAGTTAAGTTTTGAATTTCTCTGGGACAGAGACGTAATCATTGAGCGGTGAATCCATGGTTGATACCGCATGGTGCTTTCCATATCTATTTTAAAAAGTTTTCAAATATTTTGAAGGGAATGGTTTGTGTATATACTTATTTCGGTGAGATAAGTATATATTTTTGAATACAAAGATTTAATTAAGGAACCAGGAACTTATAGAATTCGTTATAAACGAGTAAAGGGCTTTACAATATAAATTATGAAGGGTTTTGAGAAAAGGGAAATAAATGGAATTTTCCTAAGTGTTGGGAAGTAAGGGGTTAGAAAATATATTTTTAAATATTTTTCTAGTTGAAATAAGAGATGGTTTGAAATATCCTGATATGGATATAAGTATTTAAGTTGTCTCAAATATTAAAAAATTAGGAAGGGATTTGAATATATATCTTATAAAGATATTTTGAAAAGAAATTTTGGCAAAAAATTATAATATGGCATAGTGACTGCTTATGGATGTTATATTGATAGTTAAATAACCAACTATCAAGTATTTGGTCAATTCCGTTGATCGTTTCGAAGTGACCGGGATCAAATTTAATTATCCGAAAACCACTTCGATCCGATTTGAGCGTTACGAATGGATACCATGAAGATGATGAAGACGGCGATTCGGTTTGTCCAGACCTAGGACAACTTGTTTGGACGAATGCTATCAGAACATCGTCCTTGGAAGACGATGAGCATTCTAAGTGAAATTATTCCTGAAAGGTAATCGTAGCCTCAAGCCTCATGAACCGGAATGACTGAAAATCAGGGGATATGCAGCAAGGCTAAGTGAGTCATACCCAATTAGGGTATGTTATCACCTTTCTAGATACCCTCAGATATATTATAGATTATGGATACGGTGGTGCATGCAAAAGAGCTCTCGATAAGGGTGGGAACACCCGGGGTGATAACATATTCGGTTCTATCCAGGTTAGGGATAGGGCCGGTCTTGTGTTGTAGGGGATCCCGGCGAGGTCCTCGGTACATTTTTCTAGACGTGTATCGTGATAGGTGGTACCCCAGTGCCTAGTCATTATATGGAGTCCATTCTCCAATAAGCACCGTACGATTTTGATTGTGCTCAACTATGCTGAAACATGAGATGCAAGCATTTCAGCTATTTTCTATTTACTTTGTTTAGACACTATTATAATATCAGATGATTTTGATAAAAATGTTTTGGTTATCGTAATGGAAAAACCCATCGTGTTTATGTGTGACGTGGTCTTACGAGATACCTTTGTTTTTCAAAATATTTTGATAATGGTAATAATTCAAATTGAGTGTGTTTTCTAACGCTGGTTTTCCAGACTGACTCGGGTGTTATTTTATTATAATGCTCGGGTCAGACCGAGTATTACAGATTCAGGTTAGGATGCTATGGAGCTCAGGGGACGAGCTGGATGACAGAGATGTATTCTACGTACTTGATTATACTCCGTTGTGTATTGTAGGCTGTATATTCATCACTAGTGAGGACAAGTTATTATAACTGTCCAGTATTGACCTATTGATTTGTTGTACTCTGATGATGTAATGTATAAGTAACAGTTATAGTTCTTTTTTTGTATAAAGATAGGTTATTATCTATTATATATTGTTCCGCAGCGATTGTGAGATTGTGTTGTTATTTCTATTTTCTTCTACCGCTTTCTTCTTTTCCTCTAACGATCTGGTATTTTTGGCACTCGATTACTCAGCATGTAATACAGTGGACGTATTGGTGTCGATTTTCGAGGGTCGAAAAGCCTACGGTTCGTGACATTGTGGTATCATAGTGAAGGTTAAGTGAAAACCTTGTATTTGATGTAGTAACTCATTAGAGATAGGGTCAGTAGCACCCTAGAATGAGTTTGACAGTATTAATAGATATGAGCACGTATTTGTTAGTGAATATAAAATTGTTTTATATTGTATTGGTTGATCTGTTGAGTGGTTCATGGGTTTTTGTCAATACGAGTAATTAACGTTATTGATAGGAGTCTCTAAACACTTATACAAAGCAATTCGACATGGTATCGTTTGAAATGGGGTAAATGAAATAATTATTCAAAAATTATTATAGTTATATATGGTGTGCTTGGTTGTTAGGAAATGATAATATTAAACTATTATCATTTGTTGTTGTGGTGATTGAATAAAAGTTGATATTATAGTTAATAGTTAAGAAATAATTACGTATAACAAAATGGGATTTTGTAAATATGATTTTGTAAATGTGATTTATAATTTGAAATGAAATGAAATTCTGAAGTATATTATAAATATGATTTATAAAAGCAGTTTATGAATTTAAAAGGGTTTGAAGGCTGGGAATTTATTTCCCGTTGGTTTTGGAAATGTATTCAAAGTCTTGGAAAATAATAGTGATATTATTTGGAGAATATTTTTGAATTGAAATATTTAAAAGGAATTTTAAAGGAGTAAAAGCACTGAACTCACTTCGGTCGCTGAAAAATAATTTCGGTGATGACTGCAGCATCATCGACGTTCATTTTTGAGTTTCCAAGGAAGAAATTACTACCAATTGGGTTTTGTTTTGGAAAACTGGGTTTCGTTTGAAATTCAAAGAAATAATTTGATATACCAAGGGATCTTGTGTGTGTGTGTATGATTTCAAAAATGATTTTTGAAATATTTAACAAATTGTTAAACTCTGGAGTTTTGATTTAAAATGTTTTATGGAACATGAATAAGTTTGATAACTTATTAAAGTTTAGGAATAAGTGAATTGGAAAATGTTTAAACTATGTAGTTTAAATATTTTGGGGAAAAAGCAAAATTTGAATGAAACTTGACTTAAGTTAAGTATAAAGTGAATTCTGAATTTAGCCTAAGTTAGGTTGGATGGAGTAATTGTTGCAAATATAATTTATTAAGATGGAAGATAAATTAGTGGATGAACTAATTAATACAATTAGAAGTTAAATGGATTTGGAATTGAATTTGATCGAAATGGATATAAACTTAAGTGGTGGAGTGGAAATAAATCTAAGAACATTTGTATAAAATGTTATAATGAACTTAAGAAAATTGATGGTGAATTCTTAAGTGAATTGTTATTTAAGGAAATATACTAAGTAAATAGGTGAATGTGAATGATAATTGTGAATAAAAAAAAGACTTGATATAGCATAGAACCAATGGAAATAAATATGTAAGTTGTACGTATATTATTTTATTCGCATGACGGTTTGATCCAGATTCGAGCATAGAATTTCGAGATAATTTATATCTATCCGAGTTAGGATTTTTCACTCGATTTTCAACGGCGAACCCTGGATGTGGATTTTTGATTGATTCTGAGAATCTCTATCATAGTATATGGCTATGCAAGGAGAATAACGGTTTTCGATCAAGGAACCAGATCTGAGTCCGCACTAGAGAGTCGTGTGAACAATACTATTTCGGAAGGGAAATTATGTGGTCGTGAGCAATAAGATTTGCTTTTGCATACGGATAATGTAGTACATTGTACGGTTTTGGTGAAGTAAATGTTGGAAATTTGAAAATGCTGAATAAAATGATTTTGAATTATATGGTTGGATATCATTAGTAAATTTGATACGGGTATATAAAAGCAAGAGCTAAATTGATGCCTTCGATATCATAAGAAAATTGGATTGCCCGACAAGAAGGTACATGTTTAAATTGTTGTTTGGATTTTATGATTGATCCACTTGGATTTTGTTTTCTTTGATGATTTGAGCCCGTAGAGGCGTTTTGTAGTAGTTCGGATCTAGCTGCGCAAAGGAGACGCTGGTGAAATTTTTCAAAAAATTTAAGGAGTTAGAAAATTTTGAGGAAAATTGTTAATAACTAAAATTTGATTTGGATTATAACTTGAAATGATTGAGAAAATAATGTTATTTGGAATCTATGGACGAGTTTGGAAATTAGTAAAAGTGATATTGTGTTTACAATGAATTGATTTTGGGAAGTTGTTTAAACTGATCGGTTTTGGGAAGGTTAATAATATTTTAGACCGTTCTTCTTACCTTGGCAATTTCGGAGACGAAATTCTTTTAAGGGGGGAGGAATGTAACGACCCAGAATTTTGGTTATTTGAAATTGGAGTATTTAATTGATTTTAAATATTTAGAAGTTAATTTTCAACTTTTATTTCAAATATAACGATTTATGGGATAATTTAATTATTGAATTAATAATTAAAAATTGGTTAAATAATTGAATCTTGAGTTTTAAGCTTGTTAAAAATAATTTAAAGGCTTATTAAATTTATATTAATAAGAATGAAGGTAATAGAACTTTTAAATTGAATTTAAAAGTGATTCGTTCAATTTTAAAAATAGCTCGTTTAAATTAACGTATAAAAATAGCCTTCCGGGGCATAGTCTTGGATTTCGATGAAACTAGTTCCATTAGATCCGTAATAGTATATTATTATCGGATTTCAAATTTCGTAGCATTTGGAGTTATCGTTTGGTCGTATGGAATAGAAACGCGTTGAAATTCATATCGAAAATTCAATATAATAATTGGGTTCAAAAAGCTATCTTCTCATTCGATCGAATTAGGACTTGAAACCTTTTCCATTGCGTTCGGAATAGGGGTATAACATTATGGACATCTAGCGGCACACCTCGATAGCGGTTCGAAATTTTTAGTTACGTAATCGAGACGATTTTAAAATTTAAATAATATATATATATGTAATTTTTTGACTTTGACTAGGCTGTCACACTCCCTCCAATCAGCCCATTCTTTCACTCAATCACTGTACCCTTCGTTTTCAAATATGTTTCCTCCCTCCTTCTTCATTTTAGTATAGCCGAGCATTCACAAAAAAAATCAGAAAAAAATGCAGCAGCTTTTTAAAACAAAGAAATGCCATTTCCCATTTAAAATTCTAAATCAAAATTTAGACTCCACCTAAAATGGAAAAATCGCATATCTGGGCAATCAGTTGAGCAAGATCTTCGATCTGGGGAAGTAGGGGGAGTCGCGGTCGAGTTTGGGGAGATTCTGTGTGTCATGGCAGAGCTAGGGTTCGAGCTTGGGTTCAATGTGGTCGTCGATGGCTCGTTTGGAGGCCGGGGTTGTATTCGTGGAAGCAAGACGAGTTGGAGGAAGAAGTTTGGAAGCGTGCGGTGGCTTCGGAGGTGATGCGACCTGATGTGGTCGACGCGGCAATTGGTGATGTCGTGATGTGATTTTGGGCATCATACGGTGATTCGAAGGCATGGGTAGGGTGGGAGGCTGGCGAGCGATTGGTGGGGTGGCTTGGCCGTATGCGAGCGTTTGGAGTATGTCACGTACACGAGAAAGGACATGCACAAGTTTGGGTAGCTTCAGGCAAAATCAATTGGGGAAGAAAGCTTATATTGGGCCGGGTTTAGAAATTTGGGTATGGGTTTCTTTTAAAAATAATTAAATAAATAGTTTATATAATTGTTTAAAATTAAATCGTTAAAACTTATAAATTGAATATCTTATTCGTTTTAGATCGAAATCCAAAGCGATCAGTCGCGTTGGGTTCGTAATAGAGAGATCTTTGCTATGGAGTCAACTTAGTTGAGTTTAAAGCTTGCAAAATTTTCAGATAAATTCAAACGCGTTCGGATTTAATCGGAACCAGAACGCGAAAGCGACAATAAAAATCAATGTGAATAAATCTCACACATTTGGATGATTGACATTAATTTTAAATACTTAAATTTAATTATTGATCGATTGGTTGAATTTATCAATTATTATCAGTTGAATGTAATATGATATATAGTAGTATATATATTAGTAGTTGGATTGATATTTCCCGCCTATTGGAGCGGATGTGACCCTATGCGCCGCCGCATAATAGCGAATGACCCTATATACTGCGATATCCCGCCTCGAAGTGAGATTGGTATTTTTATGTTGTATTAACATCTGTGGATGTAGGAAAAACAGGTTGGAGGGATCCAACTGGATTCCTGAGAAATGTTGAAGTTAATTTTCACATATAGTGATATATGATCTGTTGAATAATCTGTGATAGATTATAGTGTGATTTGAATTGATTGGATGCTACGGTAGCATTGACCTAGATTTTTAGTATTTTAAATACCATAAATATATATGTTTGAATTTGAAAAGAAATTAAAAAGGGATTTTGGAAGTGTAGTATTTATATAGGATTTTGGATTAATTAAAAGAAATTTATTTGGATAAAATAAATGGTTTGACTTTAAATTTATGCTTAACTATTTCGGGATATTGTAAATAGAGATTTTGGAATAATGTATATAAAGGGTTTAAAATAATAAATTCTTAAGTGGTACTTGTTTAAATATAAAAAGTTTTAAAAATCGAGGTTTTTAATAGATTGGAAGAATAGAAGTGAATTTGGAAATAAGTATAAAATTGGTTATACTGGATCTTATATAAGATTTCTAAATTACAGAATGGAAGAAAAATCGAGATTTGGTTGTTTTTGGAATATATTTGGGTTACTTAAGAAGTTAATTTATAAATGGAATTCAATTTAATAAATTGATTTATAAATGGAATTTAATTTAGAAATCGATTTATAATGGATTTAAGTGATGTGAAACCATTATAAACTAGGATTGAAAACTGTGAGGTTTATAAACAATGTCTATAAATAAAGTGAAATGATTATCAGTTGATAAATTGAAGATATAAATTCACTGTAAGAATTTATAATGAGATGGGGAAATCGGTTTAAAAATAAATAATAGATTTAATTTTTAGAAATGTGAAAAAGGGGATTTACGAAATTGGGACGTAAATCAATTGGTGATAAATCGAGCGAGATTTATAAATATTAGTTTTGCTCTATTGGAATTGAAAAAATATATGTTTATCAAGAAGTAGAGTTTGTTTTAAAAGAGGATTTTTAATTATTTAACTAGGTAATTTAAAAGTGTTTAAAAATATTTCAGAAAGTTAGTTACTTAAATATTTTTAAATTGTCAAAAGAATTATAAGTTTTATAAACAAGTCTTGTAAAACGATTAGATTTTTATTAATAAATCAGAATTAATCAGCAGTATTATTTTAAAGATAAATTATTCAATGTTAATATGGTTTTATAAAATAACTTTTATTTAAGAGTTTTTCCTAAATTAAACTTGGAAATTATTATAGAAACTTTATAAACTTTAATTTGAGATAATTATTAAGTATAGTTTTCGTAAAGTAATGGTATACTTTCATGGCGAAATCGGAGGCAGAGGTTGCATGTAGTTAAGTTTTGAATTTCTCTGGGACAGAGACGTAATCATTGAGCGGTGAATCCATGGTTGATACCGCATGGTGCTTTCCATATCTATTTTAAAAAGTTTTCAAATATTTTAAAGGGAATGGTTTGTGTATATACTTATTTCGGTGAGATAAGTATATATTTTTGAATACAAAGATTTAAATTAAGGAACCAGGAACTTATAGAATTCGTTATAAACGAGTAAAGGGCTTTACAATATAAATTATGAAGGGTTTTGAGAAAAGGGAAATAAATGGAATTTTCCTAAGTGTTGGGAAGTAAGGGGTTAGAAAATATATTTTTAAATATTTTTCTAGTTGAAATAAGAGATGGTTTGAAATATCCTGATATGGATATAAGTATTTAAGTTGTCTCAAATATTAAAAAATTAGGAAGGGATTTGAATATATATCTTATAAAGATATTTTGAAAAGAAATTTTGGCAAAAAATTATAATATGGCATAGTGACTGCTTATGGATGTTATATTGATAGTTAAATAACCAACTATCAAGTATTTGGTCAATTCCGTTGATCGTTTCGAAGTGACCGGGATCAAATTTAATTATCCGAAAACCACTTCGATCCGATTTGAGCGTTACGAATGGATACCGTGAAGATGATGAAGACGGTAATTCGGTTTGTCCAGACCTAGGACAACTTGTTTGGACGAATGATATCAGAACATCGTCCTTGGAAGACGATGAGCATTCTAAGTGAAATTATTCCTGAAAGGCAATCGTAGCCTCAAGCCTCATGAACCGGAATGACTGAAAATCAGGGGATATGCAGCAAGGCTAAGTGAGTCATACCCAATTAGGGTATGTTATCACCTTTCTAGATACCCTCAGATATATTATAGATTATGGATACGGTGGTGCATGCAAAAGAGCTCTCGATAAGGGTGGGAACACCCGGGGTGATAACATATTCGGTTCTATCCAGGTTAGGGATAGGGCCGGTCTTGTGTTGTAGGGGATCCCGGTGAGGTCCTCGGTACATTTTTCTAGACGTGTATCATGATAGGTGGTACCCCAGTGCCTAGTCATTATATGGAGTCCATTCTCCAATAAGCACCGTACGGTTTTGATTGTGCTCAACTATGCTGAAACATGAGATGCAAGCATTTCAGCTATTTTCTATTTACTTTGTTTAGACACTATTATAATATCAGACGATTTTGATAAAAATGTTATGGTTATCGTAAGGGAAAAACCCTTCGTGTTTATGTGTGATGTGGTCTTACGAGATACCTTTGTTTTTCAAAGGATTTTGATAATGGTAATAATTCAAATTGAGTGTATTTTCTCACACTGGTTTTCCAGACTAACACGAGTGATATTTTATTATAATGCTCGGGCCAGATCGAGTATTACAGATTCATGTTAGAATGCTATGGAGCTCAAGAGACGAGCTAGATGACAGAGACATATTCCACGTACTTGATTATATTCCGCTGTGTATTGTAGGCTGTATATTCATCACTAGTGAGGACAAGTTATTATAACTGTCCAGTATTGAGTTATTAATTTGTTGTACTCTTATGATGTAATGTATAAGTAACAATTATAGTTCTTTTTTTGTATAAAGACAAGTTATTATCTATTATATATTGTTCCGCTGCGATTATGAGATTTTGTATTGTTATTTCTATTTTCTTCTACCTCTTTCTTCTTTTCCTCTAACAATCTGGTATTTCCGACACTCGATTACTCGGCATGTAATAAAGTGCACGTATTAGTGTCGATTTTCGAGGGTCGAAAAGCCTACGGTTCGTGTTACACCTGCTACCAAGTAGCAATTGAATTGACTTGATTTGAGCTTGATAAGATAGAGAGACCAAAGGTGGAATTTCGGTTAGCAATGTCTAAAGACGGGAGCTCCAAAACATACATAGCAAATAGGAGTAGAAATGCATAAATAGAGGAAAGGAAGGAGAGAATTTAAGATCTCATCTTTTACTCAATCTCCCTCCATCTGAGCCGTCCAAACTCAAACCACCCTCTCCCATATTTGAGCCGCCTATATCCCCTATCGTGACCGTACAAACCAGCCCTCTAATGGGCTATGAACCCATCTATGATTCGAACAAATATTTTGCATTTTAAATCTATTTTAAAACGCTTATCAATATCGTTTATCGATTAATATATAACTTTTATAAATACATTAAATATTTGTTTATCAAATCAAAATCAAATTTATAAACAATATTTCATAAATATTAATTAATTTACAATAATTTATAAATTAATTAAGTCATTAGGTCAAAGAAGAATTCATCATTTTGGTTGTGTGACTAGTATGTGTAAATTTGATCTGCGATTAATATAGAACTATTCGAAGATTAACATTCACAAGTCACTTCGTAGGTGGTGTAATATTTTGGCCTACTTGGTTTCGTTAAAATCTAATTTTACTTTGTTAAGTGTTACCAGTAGTGACTTTTATTTACATAAATTCTCTTCATCAAAACTATATCAGTTTGGATTATGGAATATGGTAATTCTCAAAATTCCAATATCATCAACATTCAACTCTATAGTCCAAACACAAAGTCTTTGGTTCAATAATAACAATTATTATTAACCGAAATACTCTGACTAGAGACTTTGACTTTGGGTTGACTATTGTTGACCATGATACTAACCTCATATAATTGATGAAACAAACCCACTCTTGAATAATGTTTCACTTCCAATGCTTCTACTTGACCCAACTATAGTCGTTTGATGGGCATCATGCCATAATTTAACAATAATCAAAGCAGACCTTCCACATTGAAGATTAACAGTATTCTCAAGTCAAGGGAACAGTGTAATTTTATCACATTCATATTTTCTTTTTAAACTTAGTTATACTAATCGACAGAAAACTATCGAGTAAGTCATTCCATAGGTATGCAATTACTATTGATATATAACCCCTTGGTGCCCCCAACAGGCATGAGTAATACGTTGCCTAACATTTAGAGAGCATTACATACTCTAATCTCAATAAATATACAGATATCCAATCTTGATACATCTTGACTAGGAATATTTAAAATGGTATATTTATATTTATGGTGATAAATTACTCATGGATACAACACTTTGTAACCGCTATCACAAAACATATAATTTATGGATTTTTCTATTAAATATACTTTTAATTAATTAATTAATATAAAACATTCTATCAAGTAATATAATAGAAAGAAAACATGTTTTATTTTGTACTAGATTGGTTGTTGAGCTGGATATATGTAACAAATTACATAATTGCCCCTAGGGCATACACTTAACTCGATCAATCTACCACTTGCACTTGGGGTCAATTATGGAATCTTATTACAACTTCTCCAATCGGTTTCCTCAATACTAATAGGGTTAGTCCCTCAGTGAACGGGCATGCAATTATATTTCAATTATCTACTCTGTTAATCAATTTTCTTCAGTGCTGATAAACTTCCTTTATTATGTGGAACAATTTAGAGTATGTCTCTCGATTTCTAGTAAGCTCTAAGTTCTATTATAAACTATATCAAGATATTGTTATCATATAACAATGTTATGGAATTCTCAACATTTGGAAGCACTCTAGGCTCAGTTATAAATCCGTGCATTTATTATACATACATTACTTTTATTGTGGCACTATTCAAGTCAATGTACTTGGCCTTTTCGTTGAATCAGCTACAATCTCTTCTAATTGGAACATTTCCAACTTAAAGATTCTTAACTTGAATTTATCATTGGTGTATTATACTCAATAATACTTATGAAGTTTGAGTTCGAACACTCCTTCATAAGGAGTTCGTTGTTTCTATAAACCATTCTCTAGTATTTCGTAAATACACGAGAATACCTCAAATAAGCATTTAGTGATATCTATTTGAATTTGGTATTTACTTCATGTTTCAAATACATAAACAAATCACTATATCATAGACAACATAACATGTATGATAATTCATATTACTAATGCATAAGGAATCCATCTTACATGTTCCGTGTTAAACATTTTAATAAGGTGTCCTTGCATATCGTTTGGGACATTCCCAATGTCTTCTACACTTACTATAAAAGACATCATTTACAAATTCAACGTCGAGTATTAAAATAACTAAAGCTGATTTTAACACAACTACATCGTTAATAATCATCGGCGTGTTGTTTACTTATGGTTTAGAAATATTTATGTACCTTTAACTTTCTTTCTTATGAGCACATGCCCCCTCTACAGTTTGATGGACAAATCAAACTATTTGATATTTCTATCAAAACATTTGTTCAATTTTGATGTTGTTGAATGATACTTTTGTATATGTGCTTGGATCCGAAAATCCATACACTCAATATCACTCCCACCGAGTTTTAGACACTTTGGTTGTTATCTGCAAACAGTCTAGTCTAAATCTATATTTAAACTTTCTACTTCAACACATATATACCAAAACATTAAGTTATTCTAGGTGATAAATTTGTGAGTAAATTCGAACAAACTTGAGCTAATCGAATGGTGAATCTGCTACGTTAATTTCAACAATTGAAACTCATGGTATTATTCTTATCTATGCAGCTCACTATGTTCCAACTGCATTTGTCTTTCTCTTAAAGACATATTTGCAGCTAATGAATCATATCCCTTGGATACAACTATCAAAATCATATTTTGATAATGTAATTAGAACCTATTTTAGAATTGCGCATCGTACCATGTTATAGAGCCAATACTCTTAATAGTTTAATTAAACTGCCGATGATTATTTATTCTTGACATTGACAAAAGAACTTACAGTTTCTCTTTATTGTACAAGAATACTCATTAGACGTTCTAATGTATTTGTGTTCATTTAGGTTTGGTCAATTTTATTCATCCTTTGTAATCAGTTTTATCATTGGATTATATCTAAATTCATTTTATACCAATAATTTATTAAAGAAAATCCTTCACTACAAAGTAAGTATTTCTTGAAACAACTGTTGTTTCCCAGTGCAATGGAACGGGCATTCATAAGCATTTTATAAATTGCCATATATAAAACTAATTTTGCATTAGCTCGCAGTATATTTATGTTCATAATATAAATTGGCCATCTAATAACTATCGTTTCCAAAATTCTCTTGGGACGATTCATAAAAGATCTCTTACGTACGATTATTATGTGCAATCTTTTGACTCGCACAGCCTACCAACTCCTTTGCCTAGGATATATATGGGTTTCTTATAAACCTTATCTCATGTGGTTTTGTAAACTATTCTTTGAATATTATAAATTTTAACCTTGTGTGCTACTCTTAAGTACACAACCTTATAGAAAGAAGTTATTTCAACTTCACTCACAATTAATTGTACTTCATCCAACAAAGTTCGATTACTCCATATTGATATATCATTATGTATCATAGGAAGAAGTGACTTTTGAGGTTGAATCTTTATTCCTCTTTAGGTACATTTTAAACTCTTTCCAATATACTCACCTATTTGACCAAATTGAATCATTTCTGTCGCATGTTATTTTATTTACTTCCGTTTTACATTCTATGAGTTTATCATAGACTTATACATGCATATCAAGTACATGTGCTCATGTTTGTGATAACTCATTGTTGAATATATTGAAAGTACGTGGAACTATTTTAGTATTAATAGACTTATGATTTCATATATTTATATGTATCGATCTGAAGAGTTCATCAACTCCTATGATACTTCCACTAAATGGGTGCATAGCCCATAATTATTTGAGACATAATTAACTAGTATTATATGATTCATAGTCATATAACAAAAATTATTTCTCAAAACTACGACTTGGTCTATAATTTCAAAATAATTGTAAATAATTTTAGATACTTCAGTATTTTTCAATGCATCACTTTTGTTTTGAAAATAAATACCACATTATAGTTTTATTTCATAACGAATATTCATAAAATTAACATTTAAATATAGTCTATTTTTCAGTTAACACCGAAAAATAGTCATTATTTCATAAATAATATTCGGTATGTTTTACGAAAATAATTTTCATAATTTGATGTAATCAATAAGTGCTATATAACATACTCCCACTGTTTCTACAATTACTATAATAACGTACTAAATTTGGAGGTCAATTATTCACATAATATAGATTATTTATTGCATATACTGTAACTAGTTTACAGTGGAGAGTTTTTTGATCAAATATGTTGAACTCAAAGAAATAAATCTCATAGAAAATAATTTTTTATATGAAAATACATTTCAGAATAGAAACAGTATTTCTTATTCCAATGTTATGTAACAATTATTATTAACAATTCTTTTTTTTCGATGTTTCTTTATGAAGCAGAAGTGACTATTCACTCTCTTCGTCCCAAGTGTACCTTGAATCACAATTACTCTTGTACAGTCATTATTCTTTCTAAATTGTCGAACCATTTAAAAGAAATCCCTTACTATAATATCATAACGAACTCTTTACAAAAATGCATTTGATTATCCTGAACATTAAGGACATCAAACATGATGCATCTTTTGTAAACTAATCAACCTGACATTTCAGCAATCAAGTTCTTAGATCTATATTGTAGTTTTGGTCTTGTATTACATTTAACACAATATCATCATTTATTGTAATTAATCAAATTGAATACTCGATCTTGCATTATGGTTTATTTGTTTATTAAGGATGAATTAATTTCATCAAAATATTGTACATTACAAACTATGACCGTTCACAGTATAACATTTATACGTAATTATATATGGCTCAATATCCATAGTATTGTATTGCTTTTGAGTTCGGAACTCATAGAATGCAGCATACGGTCTCGACCAAATAAACACAAGCAATCAAATTACGAATGTATTTAGCAGTTATAAAATCAAACGCTTGCATGTATATTGAAATATTAACATGCAAGAAGCATTTATTGGTAAGTGTATGTTATATTTCTATTCGTCAATTTTTAATTCAGTTCATTTGTAAATCTTAATTGATAAACGTTTTATCAATCATAGTAAATGCACAAATTTATCAATGTAGATTATTATAACATTATGTTTCTTATGTTCTTACAGTATTAGAAAGGTTAAATGTTATCATTTCAATTTTCTAATAAGGCTCGCACTAGTCTTTTATGTTTCACCAAACCCTAAGTTGAAATATGGAAATCTTTCGACTTCACTATTGGATGTTAGGACTCGTATGCCTTGGAATTTTGACCTTGAAGAAAGCTCAATAAATCATAGGCCCGCATATGATGCATAACTCCTTACCAATTGTATCAAATAAAACTCTTTACTTGTTGTACCTTGTCATAATCCCGCCTTTACCTTGAGGAAAGCTCAACAAATAAAGTGGGACTATTCACTCGGACCTATCATTTCACAACGGCCTTGGTATAATGCAGACACCTTGAGGAAAGCTCAACAAATACGTGCAGTTATCTTACCTCGTCTATTCAATATATTAATAGTACTACACATAACATCCCTAGCTTGAGGAGAGCATAAAAATAAAGAGTATGCAAGTAATATATTAATATATAAATGGTAGAGGACAATTTTATGTTAAAGATTCGTAACCTTCAATATATTATATCGAGTTATATTAACTTATGAAATAATGTATTTCTTATGGAATACCCTCGTGATTCGGATACATCGAAAATCATGGTATATGTACATTTATGTATGTACTTATTCATTTAATTCTATTTAGGGTTTTTAATATTCCACCTTTAATTTATACATTCATATTATATAAGTTTTATTATTATATAACTTCTATATTTCATATTACTTATATAATAGTCTTATGTATAATATTATATTAGTTAAACCTTATTTAATTAATTTTAATTAATTAACATTTTAATTAATTTTATATTATCATAATATAACATTTATGTTATATATTTATTGTATACCGTAACCTTTATAGTATAACACATATATCATATATATATGTATGTATATTATTTAATTAATTAACCTTTTAATTAATTTATTTAATTAAATTTATATTAATATTGAAATTGATTTATATACATACATGTATACTTATGTTATTTTAACATTTTAAAACAACATACCATATATCATAATATATAATACATGTATATATTTATCAATTGATTAACTAATTTAATTAATATATTTTATTAATAACCTTTAAATTTTGAAATTAACTTATACCAATTTTCAAACATTTAAAAAATTATATTATAACTTTTATAATATGTGTTTTATCTTAAATTTTACTTTAAAATTTGAGATTTTATTTTAATTTTCATACCAATTTGAAAATCTACATTATAATATTTTTCTTATTTTAAATCTAACTTTTCAATCTAAAATTTTTATTTCAATTTCAAAAAAAATTCGAAATTAGCCCAAGGCCCAATTCAAATTTGCCATTTTCTATTAAGGATAACCTTTTGGGCTTACCCCATCATTTCAGGCCATGCAAGTAGCCAGATAGGGTAGAGTACTTGATTACCCAAACCCAACCTTAAACACTACTTTTCTAGACAGCCTATATGGGTAAGCTTTAATAAGTTAGACTAGTACTGCTAATTTAGACGGCATAGGCTATTTGACTCCGATACCATTGTTAGAATTAGGCCAGCCCGCAGTTGCAATTATGGATGAATTAATTTTTTTACCCTATTGGATTTTTATTGGGCCCATGAAGTCTGGTTTATTTAGAACCTTTCTAAATTTTATTTAAATAAAATCTTTTATTTTATTTAAATTTGTAAAATGATATAGTATTATTTAATTTATGTTATGTTATACATATACGTGCATCATATACACATATATATGTGCGCGCGCATATGTAACAGATCAATCCGTGCAAGGTATAATATGCTCGTATATAGATGTTGGGATTTACATCGCAACAGACATATTAGCTCATCTGATATGCAACTATATTATCCAAATGAATGTTTATATAATTTTATAATATTTTAAATATATATATATATATATAAACTTTAACGAAATTTTTTAAATGTAAATGCAGATATATATATATATAAACATAAGTATTAAATATTAACATTAAAACATATACATATATAATTATGTAAATACATTTAAATCGATTATAAATATATCAAACAGAATAAGTAATATAAAAATAATTAATTAGTTTTTTTATTAAAAAACCAAAAAAAAAATATAAACATATGTAAATAATTATGTAAATAATTTTTTTAATATATATATATATTACATTAATTACTTGTTTATTATCAGAAATTAATTATTAATTTTAAACTATTAAATATTTGGCATATATATTACTATAAATGCATTATTATTAGAAATTAACTATTTACTATAATTTTATTAATTAATGTTAATAACTATATTATATTATTAACTAAAATAAATTATTAATTATCAGTTATTAATTGAAAAATATTTACTGATAATCATTAATTATATAGAATATAACATATTAATAACAATATAAGTTATCATTTATTAATAATTAATTATAAATGTTATTTACAACAATTATTAAATGTAAATTATTATATCTTAATTATAAATTACTAACTACTAATTGTTATAATAGTTTAAATAAATTGCAAACATATTAAAAGTTAACGCGAATTCAACCTTTTCGAACATTTCCTCAAAGATTTTACAACCTACGGGTAAAATAACTTATAAAAAAGTTGTTATAGATTAATATTCACAATGTTCGTAGGGAAATCTTGCTAAAGTGTTCATTACAACATTCTAGAAATAAAAGTTGTCATAAACCATACCTTACAACGTTTATAAATGAAGGTTGTCATAAACAGTTATTTTACAATGTTTCTAAATAAAAGTTGTCATCAATCGTTAATTTACAACATTTTCAGAAAAAAAAAGTTGTAATAACTTATTTTTTACAACGATTTTATAAAAACGTTGTCATAAACTACTATTTTACAACTTTTAAAGTGTAAAACATATTAAAAACGCTTTATTACAATTACAAACATATTAATGTAAAAACATTGTAATAGAGTACTTTTATTGTAGTGTAAATATATAATAAAATATTCAAATTATAAATTAACATTTATATATATACACAGAATATATTTTTAGCCGCTCTTGTGTATGACTCGGAAATAAAAAAATATGATTTTAAATATTATTTTAATTAATTCCATACGGTTTTGATTTAAAATATTAATATAAAATAATTTTGACACATAATATTTAAATTTAAATTTTTAATATATTTCGAAATGATATTTTGTCGTTAAAAAATTATTTCATAATTTTATGATTTAAACATAATTTTATAATTAATTATTTATTTTTGGCCTATATTTAAAATATTTTTAAATAATAATTTTTTTCATTTTGCTGTCAAGCACATATGTTATAATAACATTATTTTATAAAAGTTAAACCTATTATATATTTATATATATATTTATTTAATTTATGTAATTAAAAGATATAATAACATTTAAATAATAATAAATGTATGTAATTTATTTTCACATAGTCGAATATAATATATTTATAATACACTATATATAAAATTTATATAACATATTTATATAAAGTATAATGAAGTAAATGAATCATAAACTATATAAATATATATGCACATATATAAATATATATTATGAAATAATCAAAAAATTGTTTTATTTCTGAGCCATGCCATCATAGATATGAATATACCTAAAAATTTATAAGTATATACATGCATGGAACCAAAACAATTTTGTAACAATATCACTTGCATATAAAAATCATCCGCTAACTATTATATATATAGTAAAAAATTGTATCTAAGCAATTATAATTAAATTTTGATCAGAAATATACCTCACTTTCAATGCCTTAGAGTACACCTTGAAATGATGATATATTCTTCGTGAAACAGTTTTCGATTCAAACGGATGCTAGTCCTTGAACCGTTGACCACCGACTATCAAACAACAATTGAATTGACTTGATTTGAGTTTGATAAAAATAGAGAGACCGAAAGGGGAATTTCGACTAGCAATGTGTAGAGATGGAGGCTCCAAAAGGTTCCTAGCAAATGCGGGTAGAGATGCTTAAATAAAGGAAGGAAGGAGAGAATTTAGGATCTCAACTTTTATTCAATCTCCTTCCATCTGAGCCATCCAAAATCGAGCCATCCTCTCCCATATTTGAGCCATCCAAAATCAAACCATCCTCTCCTATATTTGAGCCATATATAGCCCCTATTATGTCTGCACAAAGCTGCCCCTCTAATGGGCCATGAACCATTTATGGTCCAAACAAATATTTTGCATTTTAAATCTAATTTAAAACGCTTATCGATATCGTCTATCGATTAATATATTTATAACTTTTATAAATACTATAATATTTGTTTATCAAATCAAATCAAAATCAAATTTATAAAAAATATTTCATAAATATTAATTAATTTAATTAATTTATAACAATTTATAAATTAATTAAATCATGTGGCCAAAAGAGAATTCGTCGTCTCGGTTTTGTGACTCATATATGTAAATTTGATCAACGATTAATATAGAACTATTCGAATATTAACATTCACACGTCACTTAGCAGGTGGTGTAACATTTTGGCCAAACTTATCGCTTACTTGGTTTCGTTAGAATCCAGTTTTAGTTTATTAAGCATTACCCGCTTATGACTTTTATTTACACCAATTCTCTTCGTCAAAACTACAACACTTTAGACTGATGGAATTTGGTAATGGATAAAATTCCAATATCGTCCACATTCAACTTTATTGTCCAAACACAAGTCCTTTGTTTAATAATAACAATTGTTATTAACCGAAATGCCTGGCTAGAGACTTTGACTTTGGGTTGACTTCAGTTGACCGTGATACTAACCTCATATAACCGAGGAGACGAATCCTCTCTTGAATAGTGTTTCACTTCCAATGCTTTCACTCGACCCAACTATAATCATTCGATGGATGTCATGCCATGATTTAACTATAATCAAAATAGAGCTTCCACATGGAAGATCAATAGTATTCTCAAGTCAAGATAATTGTGTAATTTTCTTACATTGATATTTTTTGTTTGACCTTAGTTTTTAGAAAACTATCGAGTGAGTCATTGCACGGTTATCCAATAACTATCAGTACATAACCCCTTGGTGCCCCCTATAGCCATGAGTGATACACTATCCAACAGTTCCACAGTCTCAACGAATGTATCGATATCCAGTCTCGATACATCTTGACTAGAATATTTAAAATGATATATTTATTTTTGCTATGATAAATTACTCACGGTTATAACACTTTGTAACTGCTATAACAAAAGATACCAATTATGGATTTTCTATTAAATAAATTTTAATTAATTTAACTAATTAGTATAACACGTTATATCAAGTATATAATGGAAAGAAAACACTTTATTTTGAACAAGATTGGTTATCGAGTTAGATATATGTAACAAATTACATAATTTCCCCTAGGATACACCCCTAACTCTATCAAATACCCTCATCTTGGACAATAGAAGCAAGAGGGACAATAATAGAGGACCAGTATCCAAGATGGGAGGCTATAAGTATGAATGGAGGTAGGAGTAAAATAGGTGAAAACCTTAAAGGAGCAACATCTTGCGCATCAGGAGTAGAAACATTCTAAAAAACAAGGGCTGAGGTGGGAGGAACAATACTGGATGAAGGCACTAAAGGAACCATAAGTTACCACTATTAAGAAGAGTTGAATCTTAGGATAGGGTAAGCAGGCATCATCAGAGTATGGGGTTAGATTTCGCAGAGGAGTGGAAGGATTGCACTAAAGGAACAAGGACCTATGAAATACAAATCGAATCGGAGATATGATCAATGACTTTACAAGTGATATGTATGTAAGACCGCCAATTATAAGAATATTTGCATTAGCAATATAGTCATCGGTAAGTTAAACCAAACCACAAGAAAGCCTGCTTCGAGTTCGCCTTAATAAGCACCGTAGCATATTCAAAATGTTTTCACTTTTAAGTTGAACTATCAATTGAACAACCCTCCTAATATGGCATGAAAGCCAATTTATATCAAGCACTCTACAACATATGGAAAAAATATTCTATAGACAAACCCAAATGGGAATAGATGAAACCTGGTCAAGAGCCAAATCGGTAAAAGAACTTCATCATGTAATGATGAAAACTTTACTTAAGATGATAGGTTCGCCTCAAGAATTCTTCACATATCCTAAGCGAGAATTCAAAGAAAACATAGACTTCTACAGTTTAACTTTAATTGAACCAGTAGGTTTCAAATCATCGTAAGATGATTTGTGACTATAGTATAAGAAAGGTTCTAATCAATGGAAAAAATCAACTAATAGACCTTGCCAATAAAATGCACGAACCTCTATCACTTCCAATAAAGGAACAAGAGCCTTGTTATTACAAGTCAAGTCATATTGGATACGAACATAAACCGACGTTTCTTATTTTTTATGAAATAAGTCCAAGCATTAGGAAAAGCTAAATAAGCATCAATACATTAAGTACAATTATCATTGGCATAAGAAGATGGTGAAGGAACAACAACAAGAAGGTTACAAGAGGCTTCATAAGACCAAATGATTCCAGAGAAAACAATGAAGCGCTAAAAGCTCCAATTGGAAGGATGGTCAAAGGTAGCCGATGAAAAAATTCTAATAAGGAGTTAAGGTCATGATGTGAATGGAAATGAACATTAAGGGCACATTCAACTATTCGTAAAAATGTACAAAAAGGCAAGTCTACAAGTTATCTATTCCTAAAAGTATTTGGTTAACAGCTTATTCTTATGAAAGCAATGATAAGATATAACCGAGAATATGTAAGTGAACGGTTCTTTACTACATAAAGGAGTGAAAGAGCATATGAAATGGTGTCCAACTTTTACTTGTACATATAACTTTTGAAATAAGTCCATGTAGTAGAACATCCATCACATAATGTAA
The DNA here is from genome assembly GCA_030737815.1 of Allium fistulosum. Classification (NCBI taxonomy): domain Eukaryota; kingdom Viridiplantae; phylum Streptophyta; class Magnoliopsida; order Asparagales; family Amaryllidaceae; genus Allium; species Allium fistulosum. The sequence continues at coordinate 197,214,581 of CM060902.1, read as the reverse complement.
AGGATAGAAAATACCAAGCACAATTAAAGTCAGGAAATATTTTCCATCAATAGACAAATGGTGTTGTTTCAAGTGGCACCAAGATTGATGAGGATGCAGAATAGTTGAAACAAATTGGCGCTTGATCAATAAAGATCACTCCCTAGTAGAAATAGCCTAGTTGGTTTAATGATTTTTAGACCAAAAAATCGAGGATATTGACTTCAATGACACGAAAGCTTATGACAAACCTTTAAATTTCAATGAGACTAAGTCTTCAATCAGACATGCATGCCATTGAAAATTGGCTATGGAGAAATAGATTCAATCTCTATACAGAAATTATGTTGGATTTAGTGCATCTTTTTTCAAGCAAACAAGTGTTCCATTGCAAATGGATATGTAATAATAAAAATAGTGGTGATAGCGACGCTAGATGCAAGGCAAAATTGGAAATTAAGGTGTATTCTCGATGCAAAAGAGAGGAGTTATATATTACCGCCAGTTCAACATACTTCCCTTTACGTTTTACTGCCTCCAGATGCTTGCTTTAATATAAAGCCTAAGTAACCAGATGTCAAGATGGTATTCTTACATGATGATCTCGTGAAGATATGTATTTACTACTCGAAGAAGTTCAAAAATTGAATTAGCCATGTCTACCGACTTAGCATATCCTTATACTAACTGAAATAGTCCTTTAAAGAGCGATATAAGTAATTTGATGAGTTTATGATTTACAAGGATATCTCAGATGCTACAAAGGTCAACATGTATACTTCAACGATGAGATAGTGATACGACTTATTTATTACTTTATGTTTAATGAAATGTTGATTTCATGTTAGTGTATGGCTATAGTATTAGAGTTGAAAACATAACTCAATCAATGGTTCGATACGAAGGATTTGAAGAAAACATAATAGATACTTTTGATGGAGGTTGTTAGTTATAAGCATCCAAGAGAGTTTAGGCTCCCACAATATCGGAAAATGAAGAAGAAAAACATGTCAACAATCCGTTAGGGTTTCAATTCTAGCTATTAAAAGACATGTCAACTAAATTGAAGGAACAAAAGAGGTTTATTGTTAATATTTCATATGCTAGTGTTGCTGAAATTATGACTCAAATATATGTTAAAGAATATAAATTGCCGCTGTTGCTGCATTAAAGAAAGGATAATAAATTTACATGGAAATGAATTAATTTGAGAGCTGGAGGTAATCAATTCCCTAATCAACCGATTAATTAAGGAATGCTATCAGGCGTATGCATATTAAAGAAAAACCGAAGATTGAAATAAATATACGTTTTTCATATGAACCAGTGAATTGATGAGACATTGACTTATTAATATAAATCAATTTCTTCAACATCAAGTAAAGGTACCCATAGAAGGATAGTCATTCGTTAGAGATCAATCATCCTCTCAAGTTCTATTTCTTCTATGTTCATCTATTAAGCCCTCATTAAATTAGGTATGTAAATCTATTGTAGTACTCTTTGAAAATATTAATAAAATCTCTCTCATTCAAAGTAGATATATCATCCTATCATGTCGATAGTGAAACCACAATAAATCTCTGTGCCTTATTTATTTTCTGCTTATTTCAGTTTTATCTATTTTGGTATGGATTATTAAATTAATTCTAATTCGACTTGTTTGTTTTATCTTACCTATAGTCGATCCTATAGAGGCTGCATGCAATAGTGTGTATATGACTAGATTTGTCTCATGGTTTTGGAATGAAAAGGGTTATATGGCTAATCAAGCAAGAAACAATGTGGATAGTGAAGTTGATTTGTTAATCTTTGATGGCCGCTTCATATATTATCATATGAGGTTCATTATAATATTATTCTCCGAGAAATTATGTCCCATACTATATTGGAGATACGGACCATCGGAAGTTAATGTCAAGCCATATTTCTAGTGGGCATAGACTTGACATCATGAAGGTCAATGTTGCAGTCTAAAGTGTTTTTACTGCAAGGTAGAGTTGACAACAATAGTGGAGGCAATGAAAGAGAGTCGTACTTAATGCAGTTGTTAAAGGATTTTGCTGTGGTTTAAACAAAAATTGGGATGGTTCCAAATAATTATAACACAGTTCACTCGATATAGAATCAAATTTACAATTCTTTCAACATGTGTGTGTAATATTGATGTGTACAGGTTTCTTTTTATGCTTGAAGAAAAATACGAAAAGATCGACATAACGAAGTTACACACGAGAAATAAACCAGTATATATGTTGATGTTTCGAATGATTAATTTAAATATTTCTCAAACATGATTAGCTTGGTTTCAAGCTAATAGCATCATAGGGAGCAAATCTAACAACTATTTGTTGCTAGTTGAAATGAGAGAGAGTAAGTAATGCGGTAAAATTTGCAATGAAGTGGATTTTTGGAAATACACAACAAGAATATATTCAATTTGTAGTAGGGACGTTACGTGGAATTTGGAGATGACAAGAGCCCAAAAGCAGTCAGCCACCATATATTATAGATTGATCGGTTGCAATTGGAAATGCAGATTGAAATTTAGAAGCAGCTGGTCACTATATGGTACAAGTTGATTGCTTGCAGCTGCAAAACCGATCCGATGATAGCTAGCAATTGACCGCTTACAACTATGGATCAACAATTAGTGGATCTTGATGGGAAACACGGTCCAATAGCTTTTACATATGCTCTACTGCTCGTAATAATTAAGAGACAAAAACATGTTCTAATCTTCTCCATTGGCATATACAGAAATAAAAATATTCAAATAAACAAATTGACAACATATAAATAAATTGAATTAGGGGAGCTTTGATGATTTCTGTGTTCTCTTCTCAAACTGATTGTTCAATCATGATTATTAATTAGATTGCTCAATTTTAAAATTTAATGATCTTGTATTTATTGGCCATCCCTTGTAAAATTTCAACTATAAGTGAATAATGGAAGTCGTTGAATCTATGGACATGGATCCTGTTGACAAACTGAACCATATCATATTGTTGTGTAATTTTATTTCATTGTTTGTTTATTATTTATGATTGTTATATCTCTTAGTTGGTTGTTAATGTTGTTGGATTTCTTCGATCTGGCAAACAGACAATGGTTGTAATCTGTAAAGTAAGAAAGATCCTCTAAGGCACGTCAACGATGCTCTTCTTAAGACGTTATTTCCCCTCACTGCTCGTTTTAACAAACAAATGGACGCTATGAGTTAAGGAAAATTGTCTTCGAAGATACAATGGAGCAGAGATGATTATATCTTCAACCGATTGTGATAACACTATCGAAATCGGTTCAAACAATCTTTTGAACCACTGCAGTGGCAAGAGTATCGAGTTTGTGATCAGCAGGGTCACAAACCCAAAATAGTATAAACTGGAAAAGGAGAGGAGAAAGGAAAGAGATTCGAAAGTAAGAAAAAAATTTAATTGGAAACACTTTTCAGGCTTTCCTATTTGTAGCCACGAAGGGGTGCCTTTTCATTTTGAGAAGTTGTGTTTCCCGCCAAATGACCGTCCTTTCGTTTGAATTCAAATGTCACGCCATCCAACATTTTCCTCTATTCAAATTTAAATTCTGGACTTGTTAACAGGTTTAAATTTATTCCATTTTAACTGAAATAATTGTGTCTAAAAATATATAATTTGGACCCAAACGCGAGCCGACCGGTCGGACGGCGACAGTAGAACGAGCGCGTTTGGTGGTTATGCATAACCTCCATCCTCACAAAAGAGCAAGCATTGGGTGCCCAAAGACCCCAATCTTCTCTTGAGGAATCTATATTTAAACAAATATAACTCCTATTTATGATGTGGAACTATTCCCACTCCCACATTCTTCCTCTTCTTTTCTCTTCTTCTCATCTAAAACAAAAATAACTCACATAGAAATTTTATAAAAAAATTCATTAACAATCCTCCACCAAATTTTAATAAAATATCTATTGTCATATGTTGTAGGAAAACTTATGTTGTGGACTTGAATATGTATATAGTGATAACCTATCAGAGCACGCCGGGATGAAGTGGTTAACTGAGCATTGAACCATCAATCTTATGCGACATACTGAATGTGTTTCACACACTCGTTTTCTTTCCTTCAGATAGTTCATAAGCTGACAGGTGGATTGGCCTTCTATGTGTATCTTGGTTTCATGAAATGCCCTTAGAGACTTAAGCCATAGTGTAACAGCCCGTATATTTGAAACATTTAAATTGACAATAATCCACACATGTCAACTTAAATAATACAAAACACGAATCATTATGGGTTTATGAATACATATATGTAAATGAGAATCAATACAACATCACAGACACAGAATAGTCACAGAATAATGCAGCGGAAAAGTACATCATCATAATAGTAGTTCATGAAGCTACTACAGGAATACAACAATGTATCAACATAAAGTGACAAAGAGAAATACAAGATGTTCAATACATAAGTTCATCAAATACTAGAAAGGAAATAACTGATAAAGATAAATGCTAAGTCTTCAGCATCTTCAACCAACCTTGATCAGCAACTGGATAGCTTCAGACTGACCCGAGCATATACAAAAGAAACACTCGAGTCAGGACTCAAAATCTTATACAGGATAATCAGGTGTAAATAATAAAGTTCATAACTCAAAGATGAATGTGATACACCTCTTTAAGGATCCGATAAACTATCTATATATACAATGGAATACGCTAAATAGATAATGTCTAATCAGTAAAGTATGATATCAAAATAGCGTTAAGTCATGGCCCATTCCATCCTTAACACATTTTTATTCCCAAGAGCATATACAAGACCGTAGTTTTCCCCAAAACCGGAAGTCACCAGAGGGCAATCCATATACTAAAGGTACAAAACAAAACAAAACGTAGTGGTCGCGAATAGGATAATCAGTATGACAAGGTACATGAGGCGATACCAACTAGGATACTAGTAGTTGCGTGATCCGGACTGATGTTGAGCATAGCAGCTACTATCTCAACACCGCGAAACAACACTCCCAAATCAAGGGGTGCACCCAAATCGAATCACAAAAGTAATAGATAAGGTATCGAAGAAGTGTGTCCGCTAGAGGTAGCGAACCTCAATGGCCCGGTGCGGCTCCTGTTTTAGTCATGTCAGGGGTCATCCAAAATCGTTCTCTTTCTTCAGTCTACGCGTTCTCCAAAATCATCCACTTCATTCTGGATCAACACTCCGCGTATATTAGTTATTAAAGTGGTTTCGGTATCGACTGAGAGTATGTCCATATCCGATCCCGGTCTCTTTAATAACTACGCATTAATTACCCGATGGTCATTTAATATTAAAGTTTAAAACAAATCAAAGTCCAAAAGTCAAGTTGCAAGTTTGACTTTCGAAATTTGACATTTCACAATTTAATTTATTTCGAACATTAAAAATCATATTTCCAAATGGAGTTTTAGTTCAAGTCCTTGAGTTAACCATACTTAAGTATTCAATTTCAATTTAATTCCTATTCCCATTCATCGTTACATTAAATTTAATCAACACTTTGATTTGATCAATTTCAACAGCTAAATCAACTCCTTAAATTTAGTTGGTTTTACATTCCTTTAGGTCACTTTGTTACTTAATCTCAAATTACATTTATAACAAATTCCAACTTAATTAAATTTATCCAAATTAGGTTTAATTTCGAATCTAATAAATTCGACTTATTAGATTCTAAAACTTACTTATTCGAATCTTATTTCAATTGAATGTGTCCATCCGTTTATCTAAATTAATAGATTTATTAATCCATTTCAATTTAATCCATTAAGTTATTACAATTAAATCCCTTAATTTATTACAATTAAGTCCATTAATTATTGCAATTAATCCTATGAATCTAATTCATTGATTTATTTCAACTAAATCCATTTATTCATTACAATTAAATTCATTTGTTTATTACAATTAAATCCATTGATTCATTACAATTAAATCTATTCATTTACTACAATTAAATCTATCGTTTTATTATAATTAAATCTATTGCTTTATTGCAATTAAATCCATACGTTTATTACAATTAAATTCATAAATTTATTACAAATAAATCTATTGTTTTATTACAATTAAATTCATAAATTATAATTAAGTCCATTCCTTTATTACAATTAATCCTATTAATTTAATTCCATTAGATCCATAAATTTCGTTACTTACTTTCCAACAAATTTTTAAGTTCATTTCTTAATTTCAATGAATTTCAATTTCAAAATGATTTTGTTGACCAATCGGGTTTCTTATCTTTAATTATCTATCCTAGGCCAAAGTTGTTCTATTTGGGTATTTATCATTTCAACCCAATATAAATAAATACATAAAACAAAGCACAACAAAAGGGAACTTGCAGTGTGATAGCTGGGATGGTGTCAAAGTAAATAAACAAGCAATAGCAACCATACATAATAATTTGACCGTTTATTTAAATAATCCCGAAATAATCGTATTTAATTTATATTTGTTATTTATGTAAATTAAATAAAATTATTCCTAGAATCTGCACTATCATTTCATGCGGATTAAATATTATTACATTATAAGTTTCACTTGGCATTTATTATCAAATTATTACAGCAATCATACATTCAATGGTTCAAAGTATAACTAATCCTATTTCCACGTGTCGGTTTATTTAACATTTAAAGTGACAAGTTCAACATATATAATCTATTTTGAATTTTAGACTATCCTATATCAATTCCAACTTCATATCAATTATCACTTATATTAACAACCAAATTTCACATCACATAACAAATTTAATGTCATAATTATTTTCATATCTAACTTCAAATCACCATTTAACATCAACCATTTTAACATTCAAATTAATATCAATAACATATATCACTTGATTATCATAGCATAATAAATTGAGTCGTGAATGAAATATTCACCTTGCGTGGTTAGGGAAGATGACGGCGAAGCACGAAAATGAATGGACTGGAATAGACGACACAAGCACGAATACGAACTATAAATCAAACAAAAGGTTATTCAACAATAGCTTAATACGATGTATATATATTGATTTGTAAATATATATGAACCATACCAACGACTAGATGCAAATAAGGTGGGTGGAAGCCTAGATCGCTGAATTAGCCTCAACGGGAACTGCGCGGACCAAGCATAAAGGAGTCCATAAGTTACAAATTATAACTGATATAAAATTTTATCAAAAGAAGAACAAATAAAATAAAATAAAAAATGGTAGCGGACGCGGAAGCGGGCTAAGCGGGTTTTGACGCGGTGAGTCGGTTGGTCGGGGTAAGGCGGGCTGAAGCGGGCTGGGTCTGGGTTCGGGTCGGGGCTGGGTCTGGGTGGGTCGGGCTGGGTCTGGGTGGGTCGGGCTGGGTCTGGGTGGCGCGGAGGGCGGGTCTGGGTGGGTCGGGCTGGGGTTGGTGGGTACGGGTGAAGGGGAGGCGGGCGAAGGCGGTAGGGGAGTGGGGTTGGAGGCTGGGCGGTAGGGCAGTGGGCAAGGAGGCTGGGCGGCAGACTGGCCAGGGCGAGGGAGGCAGTGGCAGCGGAACTGGGCAGGGCGGGCGGAGGCATTGGGCTGGGTTCGGGTGGTCTGGTGGACCGGATAGGGGAGGTGGAACAGCAGGCGGCGGGGGATGGGACTGGGTGGCTCGGGGCGAAGGCGGAGGGGACGGGCGAGGGCAGGGCTGGCGCGGGCGGAGGGTAGGCGGAGGCTGGTGGCTGGTGGGCAGGCGGGTGGGTAGGTGGAGGGTCAGGGGAGTTGGGTTTGGGAAGAGGGTGCTGCTGAAAGTCTTGAACACAAAAATAAAACATGAAATGCATAGAAGAGAAGAGAAGGCAGGTGGAGTACGAACCAAAATGAGTTTGAGAATGTAAACCAAAGAATTATGAATTAGCTTGTTTATATAAAATGGTATTGGGATTCCAAAAGTCTAAATTTTGTCACGGTAACCGAAAGGCTGTTGGGTTTCTAGGTAGCTGAATAGTCAAAGTCTGTTAGGATGTTGAACGTTGGAGAGAATGGGTACCATTTTATGCTGCGTAACGGACCCGTTTGCAATCCGTTAAATAATTATAGTTCGCAGCGCCGAACTCCGATTGACACAAACAAATATACCATTTTGATCAGCGCGATGAGGCGAACGCAACGGTATAAAGATATTAGTGGTACGAGTAAATTATAAAATTCGAAAATTTTCCATTGTGAAAACTGCAGCAAAACTGCCGAAAAATAAGATCGACGGAGCTGAAGATGTCCGAAATTTGAAAAACGAAAAATGTCATCTTGATCATAAGATGGTTTAGAATTTTTCTATGTAAAAATATTACGGTTCAGAAGATAAAAAATTTCGCGTTTAAAATGAACTGATGTGAAGTAAACGCGCACGAAATTTGCTGCGGTATTTTCCGACGAAACTTTTCCCATATTTATAACCATCTAGGCTCAATTTATAAACAAAGTTTGGACGCTAATTGAAATCGTAAGAAAGTTCCATCATTTTATGTTAAAATAGTGGATTCAAAAATTTAAAATTGGGTCGAAATTTCAGGGTCGTTACATTCTCCCCCACTCAAAACTTTTCGTCCTCGAAAAGAACGAGACGGAGAAGTAAGAATGGGGAGAGCGGGAAAAGTCAAGATAGATTTTTAAGAAAATTTGATTTATACCTGAAATCAGTAGTTCGGGGTTTGAATCCCGAATGTTATCCTCAATTTCCCAGGTGCAATCTCGCTCATCTACACTCCATTGGACTTTTACGAGATTTATAGACTTCCTTCTTAGTTGCCTTGTTTTCCGATCGACTATTCGAAGTGGTCTCCTTTCGATAGTCAAATCTGGCTCAATATCTATTTCATCTAACTGAGCAATTGGGATGGTCATGGACGGATCACGCACGATTTTCCGGAGATGTGAAACATGGAATAGGTTGTGCACGCCCTCAAACTTTTCTGGTAATGCAACTCTATAAGCCAATGTGCCAATTCTTTCGGTGATAGTAAATGGTCCAACAAATCTTGGAGCAAGCTTCCCTCTACGACCGAATCGAATAACATTCTTTAAAGGTGATACTTTCAGAAATACCTCATCCCCAACCTGGAATTCCAAATCTCTTCTACGCCTATCTGCATAGCTCTTCTGCCTATCCTGTGCGGTCTTCATCTTTCTTCTGATCTCCTTAACCTTCTCGGATGCTTCCATAATCATATCTGGGCCAAGAACCAATCGATCACCAGGCTCAATCCAACAAGCTGGCGATTTGCATGGTCGTCCATATAAAGCTTCGAACGGTGCCATATCAATACTTGCCTGATAGCTGTTATTATACGTGAATTCAACTAAATGCAAATGGTCTTCCCAAGATCCACCAAAATCAATGATGCAAGCTCGGAGCAGATCTTCCAGAATCTGATTTACCCTCTCAGTTTGGCCATCCGTTTGAGGATGATAAGCTGTGCTCAGATTCAGTTTAGTGCCCAAGACGTCCTGAAATGCTTTCCAGAATTTACTAGTGAAAATAGGGTCTCGATCGCATACTATACTAGATGGAACCCCATGTAGTCTAACAATCTCTCTCATATATATCTCTGCCAAACTTGAAGCAGTACAAGTGGTCTTAACAGGAATAAAGTGAGCAGATTTTGTCAATCTATCAACGATCACCCATATACTCTCGTTACCTTTTCTGGTCCTCGGTAATCCATCAATGAAGTCCATAGAAATCTGATCCTATTTCCAACAAGGAATCTCTAGCGGTTGAAGTAAACCGGCAGTCTTCTGGTGATCGGCTTTGACTTGTTGGCAAGTGGTGCATCTACTGACATATATAGAAATATCTCTCTTCATTCCACTCCACCAATATAAACGCTTCATATTACGATACATCTTAGTGACACCAGGATGAAGTGAAAGTGATGACTGATGATTCTCCCTAAGTACATCTTGTCTCAATCCATCGACATTAGGAACACAAATACGGTTGTCGATCCTTAGAATTCCATTACTATCAATCTGCGCTCCTATTTTACTGTCAGCATTTCCAACTCTACCAAGAACCAACTCCTTCATACGATAGAGCAGAGTGTCTTCGTATTGTTTAGCTTTTATGTGATCCGTAAGAGATGGAGAGATGACAAGCTGAAATAACATGCCTTCAACAATATTACAGCAAGACAATGCTTTGCTACGACTCAATGCGTCGGCTACAACATTTGCTTTCCCAGGAGTATAAGTGATGTCAAGATCATATGCAGCTAAAAATTCGAGCCATCGGACTTGCCTCTGATTCAAATCCTTCTGAGAAAAGATATATCTTAAGGACTTATGATTAGTGAATAATTCGAATTTTGTTCCCAAAAGATGATGCCTCCATAGTTTCAGAGCAAATACAATGGCAAGAAGCTCTAGATCGTGTGTGGCATAGTTTAATTCATGGGTCTTCAACTGACGACCAGCATAAGCAATAACCTTTCCATTTTGCATAAGAACAGCGCCTAAACCTTCTCGGCAAGCATCGGTATAGACAGTTAATCCTTCACTTCCATCGATTACCGCAAGAACAGAGGCTGAAGTTAACTTACGCTTCAACTCATTAAAAGCTGATTCGCACTTCTCACTCCATATAAACTTAACATCCTTCCGAGTTAAAGCAGTAAGTGGGGCAGAAATCCGGGCAAAGTGCTCAATAAATCTGCGATAATAACCGGCTAAACCCAAGAAACTACGAATATCTGTAGGAGTTTTAGGAGTCTCCCAATCCTGTAGAAAAATTTCAAATTAGAAAGGTATAAGAGGAATTGAATAGAAATAGCGAATAGGATAGACTTACATTGATTACGGCGATCTTAGCTGGATCGACTGAAATCCCATTTTCAGAAACTATGTGACCCAGGAATCTCACTTCATCTCGCCAGAAGTGACATTTAGAGAATTTGGCCTTAAGTTGATGATTTCGGAGAGTTTCCAGAACATAAGCAAGATGTGTCTCATGCTCCTTCTTGTCTTTGGAGAAGACGAGAATATCATCAATGAAAACAAGAACAAACTTGTTTAGCACATCACGGAAGACTCGATTCATCAAGTCGACGAAATAAGCAGGTGCATTGGTCAAACCAAATGGCATAACCAACCATTCATAGAATCCGTTTTCGGTATAGAAAACTGTCTTATGAATACTATCTTCTGCTACTCTGAGTTGATGGAATCCAGTGGCTAGATCAAGTTGTGAGAAAATTTTAGCCCCATGGAGCTGATTGAATAAATCGTTGATGCGAGGCATCGGATAACGATTCTTGAGAGTGCGTTTGTTCAGTTCTCGGTAATCAACACACATGCGAAGAGATCCATCTGATTTGGTGACAAATACAACTGCGGCGCCCCATTCGGAGCAACTTCTCCTAATCAAACCTTTAGCAAATAGATCATCAATTTGGGTTTTTAGTTCAGCTTTTTCTTTAGGAGCCATCCTTCGGTGTGGGAGAACTACGGGAGTAGCTCCAGGAATAAGATCAATACGAAAATCGATTTCCCGTTTGGGCGGTAGAGAGTTGACCTCTCCAAATACATCAGGAAATTTATGAACAATAGGGGTAGTATTAAGATCATCTGGATGAGCATCAAGAGAGAATATGAAGCTTCCGGCATATTTCTGAGGTGATTTGCATTCAATGACAAGCGGCTGATCCATGTCGCTTACCAAAGTAACTGAACGAGTTTTGCAGGAAATAACAGCATCAAATTTGCTTAACCAATCCGCTCCTAAAAGAAAGTTGAATGCTTGGAATCCAAGTACATAGAAATCCCAAGTGAATCGAGAAAAATCATACATAAGTGCAACTCCCTTGCAAACACTTCGGAGGTAGGCGGATCCTCCGATAGGATTTGAGACACATAAGGAGGTAGTAGCGAGAGTAGGTTCTAATTTGAGTTTATTACAAAGGTCTACTGATATAAAGCTATGTGAAGCACCAGTATCGAATAATACCCTAACAGGTGTAGCATGTAAATGAAAAATACTTCGTAAGGTACCTTGGTCATCCTGAGCAGGTGGTGGAGGTGGTGTAGGAGTGGTGATAGCAAATACTCCAGATGGTGTGCCACGCTTATACATTGGGCATTCTTTCTTGAAATGACCCGGCTGGAGGCAGACATAGCATAAATCTTTCCTAGTCGTAGAAGGTGGTGGAACAGCAGCTCCGGTAGATGGACAACTATTACCATAATGGCCCTTCTTATCGCATTTGAAGCAAGTGATATTAGTAAGGTCGATTGGGCTTTTCTGAGCATATCCCAATCCTGTAGTCTTCTGCCAAGCTTTCTTTTGTTGATCAAAGTTCATCTTCCTCTTCCCGGTCTGGCTAGAAGAGGACTAAGTAGGAATGGCCTTGGCAGTAGGTCCCTTAGGCTTCGCCTCATATCTAAGAGCATAGTCAACAAGCTCTGTGAAGGTGCAGTGAGTGTGGCCAGTAAGCAAGTCATAATATTCTGGTCTAGCTCCCAAAATGAATTTCTCATTCTTCAGAAGTGGTGTATCGATCAAGCCAGGTCCAAATTTTGAGAGTTCGTTGAATTTCCTCTCATACTCAGAAAATGTCATACTGCCTTGCTTAAGATCCATGAAAGCTCTATAAAGTTGGGTTTTCCCAGCAGTTGGCATCCATTGTGCCGAGAAAGTATCCCTAATCAAAAGATAGGCAAGATGAATAACGTTCCAAAGATTAAAGAGGAATTTAGATTACGGAATCTAATTAAATTTTATACCTAAACTGGGCCCAAGTGATGGTGTCCTCCTCGATACGAGAAGTAACTGATTCCCACCAATCTTGCGCGGCATCCTGAAGTTTCCAAGCAGCAAGCTGACGCTTCTGAGCGTCAGTGATCTCTAGACCCGAAAATATCTTCTCTAAGCTTTTAAGCCATTGCTGAGCCTCAATAATGTTCTCGGATCCAGAAAACTTAATACCTCCAAGCTGTGAATACTCTTTACTAAGGATGGTGAATCTGACAGGAGCTGGAGCGGCAGGTGCAGCCTGAGCAGGACCATTGCCTCTTCCACCCCTATTGTTTCTTCTGGCACTCATCCTGAAATACCAAAAGAAATTTAGGACCAAGGATAAAATCAGAGAACTCAAGGGAAAATTTAATCGACGAATCAAAGAAGTTCGAATAGAAAGGACTTGGATATTGAATCGATTCTCCTCATTCTAGGGTATTGCTACCCTATCTCTAATGAGTTTCATAATCCCGAACTAAGGTTTTTAGGGAAACCGAAGCTCCGATACCAACTGTAACAACCCGTATATTTGAACCATTTAAATTGACAATAATCCACACATGTCAACTTAAATAATACAAAACACGAATCATTATGGGTTTATGAATACATATATGTAAATGAGAATCAATACAACATCACAGACACAGAATAGTCACAGAATAATGCAGCGGAAAAGTACATCATCATAATAGTAGTTCATGAAGCTACTACAGGATTACAACAATGTATCAACATAAAGTGACAAAGAGAAATACAAGATGTTCAATACATAAGTTCATCAAATACTAGAAAGGAAATAACTGATAAAGATAAATGCTAAGTCTTCAGCATCTTCAACCAACCTTGATCAGCAAATGGATAGCTTCAGACTGACCCGAGCATATACAAAAGAAACACTCGAGTCAGGACTCAAAATCTTATACAGGATAATCAGGTGTAAATAATAAAGTTCATAACTCAAAAATGAATGTGATACACCACTTTAAGGATCCGATAAACTATCTATATATACAATGGAATACGCTAAATAGATAATGTCTAATCAGTAAAGTATGATATCAAAATAGCGTTAAGTCATGGCCCATTCCATCCTTAACACATTTTTATTCCCAAGAGCATATACAAGACCGTAGTTTTCCCCAAAACCGGAAGTCACCAGAGGGCAATCCATATACTAAAGGTACAAAACAAAACAAAACGTAGTGGTCGCGAATAGGATAATCAGTATGACAAGGTACATGAGGCGATACCAACTAGGATACTAGTAGTTGCGTGATTCGGACTGATGTTGAGCATAGCAGCTACTATCTCAACACCACGAAACAACACTCCCAAATCAAGGGGTGCACCCAAATCGAATCACAAAAGTGATAGATAAGGTATCGAAGAAGAGTGTCCGCTAGAGGTAGCGAACCTCAATGGCCCAGCGCGGCTCCTGTTTTAGTCATGTCAGGGGTCATCCAAAATCGTTCTCTTTCTTCAGTCTACGCGTTCTCCAAAATCATCCACTTCGTTCTGGATCAACACTCCGCGTATATTAGTTATTAAAGTGGTTTCGGTATCGACAGAGAGTATGTCCATATCCGATCCCGGTCTCTTTAATAACTACGCACTAATTATCCGATGGTCATTTAATATTAAAGTTTAAAACAAATCAAAGTCCAAAAGTCAAGTTGCAAGTTTGACTTTCGAAATTTGACATTTCACAATTTAATTTATTTCGAACATTAAAAATCATATTTCCAAATGGAGTTTTAGTTCAAGTCCTTGAGTTAACCATACTTAAGTATTCAATTTCAATTTAATTCCTATTCCCATTCATCGTTACATTAAATTTAATCAACACTTTGATTTGATCAATTTCAACAGCTAAATCAACTCCTTAAATTTAGTTGGTTTTACATTCCTTTAGGTCACTTTGTTACTTAATCTCAAATTACATTTATAACAAATTCCAACTTAATTAAATTTATCCAAATTAGGTTTAATTTCGAATCTAATAAATTCGACTTATTAGATTCTAAAACTTACTTATTTGAATCTTATTTCAATTGAATGTGTCCATCCGTTTATCTAAATTAATAGATTTATTAATCCGTTTCAATTTAATCCATTAAGTTATTACAATTAAATCCCTTAATTTATTACAATTAAGTCCATTAATTATTGCAATTAATCCTATGAATCTAATTCATTGACTTATTTCAACTAAATCCATTTATTCATTACAATTAAATTCATTTGTTTATTACAATTAAATCCATTGATTTATTACAATTAAATCTATTCATTTACTACAATTAAATCTATCGTTTTATTATAATTAAATCTATTGCTTTATTGCAATTAAATCCATACGTTTATTACAATTAAATTCATAAATTTATTACAAATAAATCTATTGTTTTATTACAATTAAATTCATAAATTATAATTAAGTCCATTCCTTTATTACAATTAATCCTATTAATTTATTCCATTATATCCATAAATTTCGTTACTTACTTTCCAATAAATTTTTAAGTTCATTTCTTAATTTCAATGAATTTCAATTTCAAAATGATTTTGTTGACCAATCGGGTTTCTTATCTTTAATTATCTATCCTAGGCCAAAGTTGTTCTATTTGGGTATTTATCATTTCAACCCAATATAAATAAATACATAAAACAAAGCACAACAAAAGGGAACTTGCAGTGTGATAGCTGGGATGGTGTCAAAGTAAATAAACAAGCAATAGCAACCATACATAATAATTTGACCGTTTATTTAAATAATCCCGAAATAATCGTATTTAATTTACATTTGTTATTTATGTAAATTAAATAAAATTATTCCTAGAATCCACACTATCATTTCATGCGGATTAAAGATTATTACATTATAAGTTTCACTTGGCATTTATTATCAAATTATTACAGCAATCATACATTCAATGGTTCAAAGTATAACTAATCCTATTTCCACGTGTCGGTTTATTTAACATTTAAAGTGACAAGTTCAACATATATAATCTATTTTGAATTTTAGACTATCCTATATCAATTCCAACTTCATATCAATTATCACTTATATTAACAACCAAATTTCACATCACATAACAAATTTAATGTCATAATTATTTTCATATCTAACTTCAAATCACCATTTAACATCAACCATATTAACATTCAAATTAATATCAATAACATATATCACTTGATTATCATAGCATAATAGATTGAGTCGTGAATGAAATATTCACCTTGCGTGGTTAGGGAAGATGACGGCGAAGCACGAAAATGAATGGACTGGAATAGACGACACAAGCACGAATACGAACTATAAATCAAACAAAAGGTTATTCAACAATAGCTTAATACGATGTATATATATTGATTTGTAAATATATATGAACCATACCAACGACTAGATGCAAATAAGGTGGGTGGAAGCCTAGATCGCTGAATTAGCCTCAACGGGAACTGCGCGGACCAAGCATAAAGGAGTCCATAAGTTACAAATTATAACTGATATAAAATTTTATCAAAAGAAGAACAAATAAAATAAAATAAAAAATGGTAGCGGACGCGGAAGCGGGCTAAGCGGGTTTTGACGCGGTGAGTCGGTTGGTCGGGGTAAGGCGGGCTGAAGCGGGCTGGGTCTGGGTTCGGGTCGGGGCTGGGTCTGGGTGGGTCGGGCTGGGTCTGGGTGGGTCGGGCTGGGTCTGGGTGGCGCGGAGGGCGGGTCTGGGTGGGTCGGGATGGGGTTGGTGGGTACGGGTGAAGGGGAGGCGGGCGAAGGCGGTAGGGGAGTGGGGTTGGAGGCTGGGCGGTAGGGCAGTGGGCAAGGAGGCTGGGCGGCAGACTGGCCAGGGCGAGGGAGGCAGTGGTAGCGGAACTGGGCAGGGCGGGCGGAGGCATTGGGCTGGGTTCGGGTGGTCTGGTGGACCGGGCAGGGGAGGTGGAACAGCAGGCGGCGGGGGATGGGACTGGGTGGCTCGGGGCGAAGGCGGAGGGGACGGGCGAGGGCAGGGCTCGCGCGGGCGGAGGGCAGGCGGAGGCTGGTGGCTGGTGGGCAGGCGGGTGGGTAGGTGGAGGGTCAGGGGAGTTGGGTTTGGGAAGAGGGTGCTGCTGAAAGTCTTGAACACAAAAAAAAAAAAAACATGAAATGCATAGAAGAGAAGAGAAGGCAGGTGGAGTACGAACCAAAATGAGTTTGAGAATGTAAACCAAAGAATTATGAATTAGCTTGTTTATATAAAGTGGTATTGGGATTCCAAAAGTCTAAATTTTGTCACGGTAACCGAAAGGCTGTTGGGTTTCTAGGTAGCTGAATAGTCAAAGGCTGTTAGGATGTTGAACGTTGGAGAGAATGGGTACCGTTTTATGCTGCGTAACAGACCCGTTTGCAATCCGTTAAATAATTATAGTTCGCAGCACCGAACTCCGATTGACACAAACAAATATACCATTTTGATTAGCGCGACGAGGCGAACGCAACGGTATAAAGATATCAGTGGTACGAGTAAATTATAAAATTCGAAAATTTTCCATTGTGAAAAATGCAGCAAAACTGCCGAAAAATAAGATCGACGGAGCTGAAGATGTCCGAAATTTGAAAAACGAAAAACGTCATCTTGATCAGAAGATGGTTTAGAATTTTTCTATGCAAAAATATTACGGTTCAGAAGATAAAAATTTTCACGTTTAAAATGAACTGATGTGAAGTAAACGCGCACGAAATTTGCTGTGGTATTTTCCGACGAAACTTTTCCCATATTTATAACCATCTAGGCTCAATTTATAAACAAAGTTTGGACGCTAATTGAAATCGTAAGAAAGTTCCATCATTTTATGTTAAAATAGTGGATTCAAAAATTTAAAATTGGGTCGAAATTTCAGGGTCGTTACACAGTCTCGCAGATGGCGGCACAACCTTCGTGCATTCATATAGGTAGGTTTATTGCAAATGCCCTATAACTATACACTTCAACAGTACTTCTGTTATAAAAATATTAAGTACTAAGTATTACAACCTCTACCATATCATATACGCGCCAAGCACTCTTCTTGGAATGAATATAATATTATTTGTTCAGATTAACATTATAGTGCTTCAAATCACATCATATAATGTACTTTTGCTCATGAACCCAAGATAATGAATTTCATTATGTTGAGTTAAGTTTCCATCATAGGTGATTTCTATGTTGGCTTTAAACCCATTTCTTTTGATATTTTCAACACCAAATTTCTTGCAAGTCCTTTTGTAAATAGATCAGCCAGGTTTTGGCTAGATCTTATGAAATACATGGTAATTACCCATCTATGAGCATTTGCCTCGCTGCACTTTGTCTTAGGCCAATATGCCTAGATTTGTCATTATATACCTGGCCATATGCTTTTGATAGTGTTTCTTGACTATTACAATGCACAGATATCGAAGGTATTGGTTTTGGCCATACAGGAATTTCTAACAGCAAATTTCTTAACCATTCTGCTTCTTTACTACAAGAAGCCAGTGTTATAAATTCAACGACCATAGTAGAATTTGCAATACACGTTTGTTTCTTTGAGGCCAGGATATCTCTCCCCTACCAAGAGTGAATACCCATCCACTTGTTGATTTATTATTATCCACTCTTCTAGTGTTCCAACTGGCATCCATGTATCCTTCCATCACACTTAGATATCCACTATACAATATACCATAGTTCATGGTTCCTTTCAAATACCTTAAAATTCTTTGTATAGCTATCCAGTGAATATGGCTCGGGTTACTAGTGTATCTACTCCTTTTGCTAAGAACGTAGGCAATATCAGGTCTTGTGCATGTCACGACATACGTTAGACTACCAATAACTTTAGCATATTCAAGTTGATTTTTTGATCTACCGGTATTAAAATATAGTTGCTTATTTAGGTCAAATGAGGTGCTTACAATTTTGGAATGAAATTGATTAAACTTTTTTAAAATCTTCTCTATGTAATGAGAGTGGGTAATGACTAACCCTTCTGCTGTTTTTATGATTCTTATTCCTAGAATCACTTCAGCTTCCCCCATATCTTTCATTTAAAAATATAGAGATAGAAATCTTTTCGTTTCTTTAATACTTGAGGTATTAGTTCCAAACATTAACATATTATCAACATAAAGGTACATAATTATACATTTACCAACATTAAATTTGCTATAGACATATTTGTCCGATTCGCAAATCCTAAAACCATTTGATACTATTGTTTTATCAAATTTCTCATGCCACTGTTTTGATGTTTATTTAAGACCGTAAAGTGATTTAATAAATTTGCATACTTTACGTTCTTATCCAGGCATCACAAAACCTTCTAGTTAAGACATATATATATCTCCTCATCAAGTTCTCCATTTAAGATTGCAGCATTGACGCCCATTTGATGAATTTCAAATTTATAAATATATGCTAACGCAATTAATGTCCGAACTGTTGAAATTCTAGCTATAAGTGCACAGGTATCAAAGTAATCTATTCTTTTCTTTTGGGTAAATCTCTTAGCAACTAATCTATCCTTGAATTTTCAGTCGTACCATCTGCTCTTAATTTCTTGTTAAATATCCACTTACATCATATTGGTTTAAAACCAGAAGGTAAGTCTACTAGTTTCCATGTTTGATTTCCCATAATAGAATTCATTTCATCGTTTATGGCTTCTTGCCAAAATCTAAATCCTGAGACTTTATAGCCTCAATATATGTTAAAGATCGGAATCTATGTTTGTAGAAAGCATGGCTTGATGCCTAAGACCATCTCTTGATCCTTCAACCAAATAAGTGATAAAATCTAGTCCGAATGACTTTTCAGTCCTCATACTTTTACTTCTCTTGAGATTTTCACCAATTTCACCATTTTCATGAGTGTTCTCAAATTCATGAATAGATTCAGTGACCTCCAACATTTCACGAATTGGTGTATTAACCTCCATAGTTTCACTAATAGATAGATTGGATGGAATACACGTGAACCTATTTTCATAGAACACCGCATCTCTAGATTCTATTATTGTGTTTACCTCAATCGAATTATTAGATTATATTACTAGAAACCTATGACCCTTACTGTACTGAGCGTTCCTAAGAAAATACCCTCAATGCCTTTTTGTCCTAATTTCCTAATTTTTGGTTCAGGTAATCGAACAATGGCTCTACATCTCCAAACTTAATAATAATCAAAATGTGGTTTGTGTTTCTTCCAAAGTTCATAAGATGTAACTTTAGTCTTCTTATGAGATATTCTATTTAAGATGTAATAGCAGTAAGTAAAGCCTCACCCCAAAACTAGTATTGAGACCAGAATTACATAAGATAGCATTAACCATTTTAGTAAGGGTCATATTTTTACTTCTGCTACTCTATTTTGTTGTGGAGTATAAGCTACAAATGGTTCATGTATAATTCTTACAGATTCACAAAATGAAAGGAAATGATATTCACCTCCCCTATTAGATCTAAGGGTCTTAATTTTAACATCACGTTTTTTTCTACTTCCGTATTATAGGTCATAAATATATTTAATACTTCATCCTTAACATGCATTAAATAAACATAATAGTACTTTGAATAATCATCTATAAATGTGACAAAAATACTTCTTTCCTCCTCGTAGGAGTGCTATGCATATCACAAACATCACTATGAATCAGTTGTAACAGATTAGTGGTATTAACAGATTTCAATGAAAACGGTTTTCTAGTTATTTTCGTTAAAGAGCATATCATACACTTATCATCAAATTTATTATCATATTTAGGGATCATGCATAATAAAATCATATTATTCATACTTCTGATGTTAACATGTCCGAATCTACTACGCCATAAAGAAAATGAGCAATAATATAAGCAAAAGCAACCATTTTATTAATATTCAATTTGAACATTCCATCACACATGTATCCTTTTCCAACAAACATTCCACCTTTGGTCAATACATATTTATCTGACTCAAAGACTTGTTTGAAGCCAAACTTATTTAATAGACTACCAGAAACAATATTCTTTCTAACCTCGGGTACACGAAATACATCATTCAATGTTAGAATTTTCCCAGACATGAACTCCAAGTCTATTGTCCCATTTTCCTTGACCATAGCTTTTGCTGAGTTTTCCATATAGAGATAATTTTCATCCTCAAACGGTTCAAGTTTCTTGAATAGACTCTTGTTTTCATAGATATACTTAGTAGCACTAGATTCAATCCACCAAAAATCCTCTCTTTCATTAATGTTAATTTCAGAGATTACGGGTGCAAGGTTTTCTTTTGACGATTGAGGTTTTTTTTTCAAGGAAACGACAATCTCTTTTAAAGTGACACTACGCCATAAATGACCTTCTGCAACATTTTTGCAAGGTGTTGCCAGCTAAAATGTTGCGATAGCTATAGAATTTTGGTCCTACTGCAACGTATTATTTTTGGTGTTACCTTAGCCATAGAAATGTGTTGCTCTAGCTAAACAAGTGTAACACGATGCAACATTTTTATATAGTGTTGCCATAGATGTTATCAGATTAAAAAATTAAAAAAAAAATTACACCTCAGCGATCCACACCACCATTTAAAACAAAATCTCAACCGTCGATTCACACCATCGATCCACACCTTACCAATTTCCATTTCCTGCTTTACTTTTCACTCATCCGCTTTCGTTTCTCACCCCCAATTTTCCAATCCCTAATTTTTATTCCTCCGACTTTAAAAAAAATGACGCCGCTCCTCCTTGTTTCTTCGATCTGGAGAATAACTGGCTTTGATTTTATCCCTTGTCGGCCATATCAATTTCCGTTATTTTCTTTCGCCTCGCGTCAGTTTTCCTCACTACTTCCGGATTTGCAATTTTGTTCAGGTTTTTGGCGATTCTGGTGATTCGAGGTAAGGCTGTGGGATTGCGATGGTTCAAGGAGTTGCTGATTTGGTCGCAATTTCGTGGTTGGGGCCTGATGTCAGAGTGGCAGGGGGTAGTCGAATTGGTTTCGGTGAAAACTAGGGCACGCGATTCCAGTTGCTTTGATGCTCTGATTGATCGAATCTAGTGTGAGAAACGTTCCTGGTAGCTTGCTCCTTCGTTCTCCTTGATTGATTGCTCGAATTGCCTTGACTTCGTCGTCGGGTGCGATGTGATATTATTTGGTATGTTTTCTGCCTTCTGGTTTACTTGAATATTCTTGATTTTGGTTACACTCGCACGCTTTTGCCGATGATGAATTGGGATTTTTTGTAGGCTTTATTTCCTATAATCTCGTGTTTAATCTTTCTGTTGGACTTTGAGAAATCTGGTATGTTGGATTGCAATGATGATTACAAACATATGTGTGTTGAGCTTTGTTGGTTTTGCTTGGTCTGGACTGAACTGGTACCATGCTAACCTTGTTCTTTAACATGAACTGATGCTCCAAGTCCTCTGTATATCATGTTACTACCTAGGTTTCTCTTGTACATGCCTGATGCATTCATTGTTTTTGCTTGATGGGCTGCCTATGTGTACTGCTGTGTTTCTTGCACTGGCTTGTCTATATTTTGCTGAACCTGGTTCTTGTTTGTTTTGTTGGTTGCTTGGCCCTGAGTTGAATCCAGTCGATGACTTGGGTTTGACCTTGTGCCGTGTCCGTTTTTTTGGCTTGTCTACATATCTGGCTGCACTTGAGTATGAACTTGCACTTGAGTAGTTGCACTTGAGTAGTTTCTTGTACCAAGCCTTATGATGCATGTACGTTCATCCATGTACATGCATTTCTTGGTCATGTTATGTTGCTTGCTGTGTTGAGTACTACTTTGTGCACTTGGCTTCTCCTTTGTGCATTTTTGCTTGAACTGTTGCTTGCTGTCTTCCATACTGCCTTGTATCCATGTGTTGCATTCATGTTTGGCTTATGCACTTATGAAAAGAAACAACCCAAATACCTGAGGCAAATAATATAACAAAAATATTTTCATTTTCTGTTCGAGTTAAATATTATTTTCCAGATTACTGCTTTTGAATTATATGTGACAGGTATTAAAGACTGGACAGCTGGATATAAGCTTGAAGACAGAGACAAATCAAATGTGCATGAGCTTGAAGACAGGTTTCAAAGAAGGCTCGATCTTCCGAAATCGGATGAATCGGGCGGTGCCCACTAGGTCGATCCCCGCCGGGACTGCGGTGCCCCGGACCCCCGCCGGCACTGCGCCCGGACCCGCTTCTCGCCTCGCCTTCGGCTCGGCACTCGGCTCGCCTTCGGCTCGGCATATATTTGTCAGTGTCGGTGTTTGTATAAATTGAAACTGCATATGTAATGAGTGAACTGAGTGATGTAGTGAGGAATATCTGTATATGTGAATATCAGTGTTATATATCATTGAATTGTAAAATAGTG
Source organism: Allium fistulosum (assembly GCA_030737815.1). Lineage (NCBI taxonomy): Eukaryota > Viridiplantae > Streptophyta > Magnoliopsida > Asparagales > Amaryllidaceae > Allium > Allium fistulosum. The sequence goes on along the minus strand of CM060902.1, from coordinate 197,191,446 downwards.
GAGTCAGGAATTTGTACTATTTCAAATGTTGAAATAAAATATTTATTTAAATAAATTACTGTTTAAATATCAAATTCTGTGCAATAGCATTTTATTAAATAAATATTTATTTTTATTAAAAAATCAAATATGCTCTATATTGTGGGCCCCACAAATTCAAAAAGTTCATATCTATAGCAACATTTTGGAATGTTGCTACAGATACCTATGGGTGTTGCCATAGACCCAAATAGGGTTCTATTGCAACAATATTACTTATGTTGCCTTAGATAGTCAAAATGTTGCCTTTGAGGTCTAAGGCAACGGCAAAAATTGCATCACCCTAAAAGTGTTGCCATAGACCTATGGCAACATTTTTCGGGCCTGAGCCAACATTTTTTTTGTGTTGCAGTAGGCCATTTATGGCGTAGTGTGATTATGTCTTCCACAATTGTAGCATCCATTCACTTTCTTGGCCTTCTTGTTATCAAATTTTTTCTTATTCTGAAATTTCCCCTTTTGGTTGAAAGAGTGCTCAGAGTTTTATTTTCCTCTTTTCCCTCCACCATGTGGACCTTAGATGGATACACAATTGGTTCAATGATTTCTTTCTTCTTAAGTTATTCTTCCAATTGCAAATACTGTATAAGATTATCGAGACTCATATCCTCATTTTTGTGTTTAATGATTTTCCTTTGATCCTTCCAAGAAGGGGGAAGTTTGTCTATTATGGATGAGACTTTTATCCCTTCATTCATATTCATGTCGTGTTTGTTGAATTGGTTTATGATATGCATAATATCATTGAATTGCTCTACTACAGGCCTAGCATCAGTCATTTTATAATTAAAGAATTTTGTAGCTAAAAATTTCTTACTTGTTGCATTCTCCATTAGATACTGGGTCTCGAATGCATCTTAGACTTCTTTAACGGTTGATTATATTATAACCCACACAAGTATTTTATAAAAGATTTCATTAACAGTTAATAGTTTGTTGATGAACCTAGATCGAACTACTTTCATAACATGTTCATCATCATTTTATCGATCTGAAATAGTTTTATATGACCTATTTTTCTAATTGTTTAGAAGCCAAATTTTAGCACCGAGTAGTTTATCATCCCGAATAAATTATTATTTTATGGCTATGGTTAGGGCTAAGATTATGTCGTTTGTCGGTTAAATGGGTCGATTATATTGTTTATTGGTAAAATGGGAAGGTCGGGTACCTTGTTATAAGCCTAATGTGATGATCAGATAAAATTTACTCGAAAAAATAGGAAAAACGACAGTTTTTTTGACCAACTGTGAATTCAATTGTAGAATTGTTAGAGCCGTGTTATATAAACTTATCTATGTCTTATTGATATCATAAAATAATACTTTTTAAAATATTAGTGTTATAAATAAAAGTGTAAAATGTTCGTTGCTGTACTAAATAAATATACTAATCCAAAACCATAATCAACTCATAACGGAAAGCAAAATTTTCGAATTATAAGATAACCCGACATGAAAATCACAACTGAAATCTTGAACATTTAAAATATACAAGGAGAAAGGGCATCCATAGTAGAAGATGAAATCAACTACATAAAAGAGCTGCACCGAAATAAAGACGTACTTAAAAATATGCCTAGACAAAAAGAACAATCATTTACTCATCAAGCATATACAATTGGATATTAACACTATATGCGACATGGAGGGTTCATCTATAAGGCACACAAATAATGACACACGTGATAATGATCGCTCGAAAAATGGAGAATTTTTATGCTTTGGGTTCAAAGAAAGACAACCTAAAGAAAGTTTTGCCGGTGTCTTATTATTGGTATGGAAGTAAATATCAAACTTAGTTGGAACAAATAACCTAACAAAATTAAGTGCATACAGAAAAATTGTCAGATGAGCCAACTTGATGTTGTTCATGTTGCCGGAGGAAGAATCATAGATGGTTTTCTTCATCTTGAAAAGGTTTGTCTTAATTTTTTAGTGGTGCTAAAGGCACCGCTCATTTTGCCAGTAGCACCACGCAAACCGAACATGCTATTTAGTCGGTTGTTTGGCACCGACCGTAGTGTTAAAAAATTTCTATAGTTCAAATAGTGCGATGTCCTAATCAATACTCTAAATTAATTATAAAGAACACAATATAATGTAATGTTACAAGGCATCATGAAATGCATACAACCTCAATTCTCATTTTGAGCAAGCTAGATGAGTGATATTTCACCCAGTCGCTCTCTGTTGATTGATGAAATGTGAGATGGACTGTGTAATTTTGCATCCAGCCACACTTCTATTTGGTTTTCTTTGTGAACATGTTCAGCCTCAGTGCATACGCCTCGTTGGTTAACCAATATCACAAGTAACATAATTATCGCAAAAGAAAGGAACACCAAATTAGAATAACTTGAAGAGAAAACCAAATGCAAATATCATGCACACACAACTTCATTTAATTGTTTCCTTTAGGACACTATCTACTGCTGTGTCTTGAGTTTATTGTGAAAGTACCACGTAGAAATTAAAGTGCTAACAATTTGAATTACTGATAGAATGTTGGTGTATGAAAAAAAGTGAAGAGAAGAGCAGATGTTTAGGGTTGGTAATGTTACTTTATCCGCAACTTCAAGTAGCTTATCAACTATTTCTCCTACATGTACGGATGATCCCTCGCAATTCTGCACATAAATAAACAGAAAGAATTAAATTAATTTGTTTTTGTTTCGCAAAGCTAAAAATACCACCAGCAAAAAAATAATAGAATATACATGGAAAAAAGTACTATAGGCACTGGCAAAGATGCTAATGACACTTTCAAATTTTTTTTCACCCTGCGGTGGAAAACCTTCGACCAAACAGTTATTTGGTCGGCGGTTTATCATTGACTGCAGTGCCACCACTAACACAAAGCACGATGCCTTTAGCGCCGCTCTTAATTTAATTTCCTTACCTTATAGGTCATTCACAATGTCGTTTGAGATCAAAATTATTGTTTTTATTGCTTTTTGTTTGAATGATTTTGTGATGGGAAGAAGTGGTTTATTTGTGTTGATGTGTAAATGTGAGTGACTTCAGTCAGTTCAGTGTAGGTTTTGTACAAACAAAGTACTCATCTGCATTTTTATGTTTGGTACCAAAAGGTCCAAAGAAGATCTAATAAAAAGTTTGTAATTTTGTATGGCCTATGGAATATCCAAGGTCAACTCGAACTTTTAATAATGAAAATTCAATCCATTAGTTTCATCTTGTCCTTTTGAAATCCCCAAAATATCCTCTACATTTTTCCATCATGCATGTGTTGCACCTGTTATATCTAAATCTAAACTCCGACTAGGAAGAAGTCCCTATTTTTTTTAGTAACTTCTTCGTACCAAGTCGGAATCAGACAAAACTTTGACTAATTAACGTGCATCTACATTACGGACGATGCATAACACTTAGATACTTACGTAGTTCATCATGGTGACTAACAGTTATACTTAGTAAACAACAAGCTATATCCTCATATCACTAGACAAAAGTCGCTATTTTTTCCATTTAAAATATAGTAACTTCTTTATACTTATTCAGAACTAGACGAAACTTTGACAAATTAATTCGGATTAACATTACAGACGATACAGAACAATCTGATACTTTATTTTTAGAATGTATATTATAGTTCCTTATGGTGATTAACAATTGTATTTAGTAAATAATAGACTGCATTCTTATATCCAAACTTAGACAAGACAGAAGTCACTATTTTTTTCATTCAAACTCCATTACCTTCTTCATACCGACTCAGAATCAGATAAAACTTTGACGAATAAACTCGCATCCACGTTACGAATGATATGAGATAATGAGAAACTTCATTTTTAGAACATACATTGTGCTTCTTCATGGTGATTAGCAGTTGTACCTAGCAAATAACAAATTATATCCCCATATCCGAACTTCGACTAGGTAAAAGATGCTTTTTCTTTCCTTCAAACTTCATTCACTTCTTTATACTGACTTAGAGTCAGACGAAACTATGACTAATGAACTCGCACCTGCATAATGGACAGCGTGGAACACTCAAATACTTCATATTTTGAATGTACACTGTAACTCTTCATGGTGAATAATGTTTATACTTGGCAATTAACAGACTACATCCTCGTATCATTGGGAAGAAGTCGCTATTTTTCGGCTAAACTGTAGTGACTTCTTCATACTGGCTAGGAATTGAACAAAACTTTGACCGATTAATTTACATGTACATTATGAACGACACAAAACACTCGAATATTCTGTACTATGAACGTACATTGTAGTTCTGCACCATGACTAATAGTTGTATTTAGCGAAAACATGCTACATTCCTATATCCAAACTCCAACTAGGCAGAAATTGCTATTATTTTCATTTATACTCCATTAACTTCTTCATACTGACCCAATATCAAACAAGACATTGCCTAATTAACTCTCATCTACATTACAAATGATGTGAAACACTCGGATACTTGAACGATCGCTGGAATTCTCCATGATGACTAACAACTACACTTAGCCAATAATAGGCTACACCCTCATATCACTAGGGAGAAGTCACTATTTTTTTCGTTTAAGATACAGTAGCTTCTTCATATTAGCTTGGAATCAGACGAAACTTAGATCAACAAACTCGCATCTACATTACAGACGGTATGAAATGCTCGGATACTTTATAATTTGAACATACGATGTATTTCTTGTAGTGAAAAATGTGGTGAAGGATTTATCACTAATATGGGGAAGCAATTAACTAGAATCTATTCTTGTCTATTTAAATACCAATGCAAATTCAAAATTAATTATGTTATCACACAAGATTAAATAACAGAAAGAATACAGACATGAAAGATTTAATGTGGTTCAAATTTGTATTCCACGTCCACGAAGATCCAACAACCCTTTTATTCCAATTAGCAGATATAAAAGATTACAAGCAAAATCAATGATTAGAGAGTTACAAGATGTAGAGACTCTTTCTAATCAATCACTCAATTGAAGAATTATAATTTAAAGCACTCCAAATAGAAAAAAATCCAAATTGAATGGGTTAGGGTTTCTATTAATTACAATAATGAAAACCTAATAATCATTTTATTAAGAAGAAAATTGGAAGGTTAATATAGATATTTGTAATTAATCAAGATCATCGTATTATATCAAAAGAATATGCACCATCAATTGGAAATAACTTGCACCGAAATGAAGAAACTGCCCCCACAAATTCGAGTCATCATAAGCCTTGGAAAACGCCCGATATAGGAAATCGGACGTCTATCATAGGGAGTCAACGTCTCTGTAAAATCTTTTAACTTTCGGGTTTACAAACTACAGCGATTCAGATGTCTGAGTATCCACTTCACTGCTTGTCAATGCTCTTTGCCTGGGTTAGAAAAATATCGATTCAACAACAACTACATGCGCCAAATCTGATCTCGTGCACACCATCGCATACATGAGACTACCATCAGCACTAGAATAAGGTATATTTTCCATACATCTCTTGTCTTCATTCGACGAAGGAGATAATTCTTTCAACAACTTAAAATGAGAGCCTAATCGAGTGCCGATAGGTTTAGCTTTCTCCATACCAAATCAAGCGGGGACCTTTTTGATGTATTGCGCCTGAGTGAGTTCCAACTCTCTCTGCTTCCTATCTCTGATTATCTCCATTTCCAAAATTCTCTATGTTTTTCCCAAACCTTTAATATCAAACTCTTTGTTGAACTCTACTTTCAACTTTGTAATTCTGACCATACTCTATGATGCAATCAACATGTCATCAACATATAACAAAAAAAAATATCATATCTCCATCACACCTCCTAAAATACACATTGGTCTTTGAAACTTCTAGAGTAACCCTGTAAAAGTATAAATTTATCAAATCTCTTATACCATAGTCTAGGAGACCACTTCAGTCCATATAGAGATTTGTTAAGTTTTCAAACATAATTTGGCCCGCTACTATCAATGAACCCCTTTGGCTGCCCCAAATAAATCTCCTCATCTAGATCACAATGCAAGAATGTAGTTTTGACATTTAGTTGCTCAATTTCCATTTCATAATGAGCAACTAATGCCAAATGAACACGAATGGATGTATGCTTGACAACTGGAGCAAAAATATCATGATACTCTATCTCTTTCTTCTGAACATATCCTTTTGCTACTAACCTTGTTTTGTATCTGAAATCACCATTGCTGCCGTTTTTCACTTTATAGATCCACTTACATCCAGTTGCCCTTTTGTCAGTGGGAAGAGGCACCAAATCCCAAGTCTGATTTTTCTGCAAAGATTCAGTCCCCTCTTCCATAGAAACTAACCAATTGGAAATATCAACCGATGCAATAGTGTCTCTATAATCTCTGAGCTCATCATGGACGACACCCAATGTATATGTTGCCATATCATCGAAGTCAATGTCTTCGATGCTCAATCCAAAAAAATCCTTGAGCCACTTAGGGTTCTTCCTTTGTCTAACAGGCCTAATCTCTGAATAAGTTCCACCTTGAGTTTGATCCTCTGTACTAACATCTGTACTATCCTCATCAACCATGGTGCCATCGGAAACAGCATCAGTATCTCTATGGAAAGAATCTGAAGATATCTTGCCTTGCGTTTGGTATTCTCAATCTGTCCTCATACTGTCATCGCATGAGGAAGGGTCCACCTTCAATATAGTTTTCTCATCAAAAGTCACATGCCTGCTGATAATAATCTTCTTGCTAATAAGACACCACATCCTATATTTCTTCACTCCTCTTCTATAACCAAGAAAGATACACTTGCAAGTTCTAGGTTCCAGCTTGCCTCTACTCTCATGTATATAAGCTAAGCATCCAAACACTCTGAGAATTGAATAGCTAACAGATTATTTTTTCCATAATTCTTCCGGGATCTTCACGGTTGATGAGGAAAGCCGACATAGATACAGCTTCAGGCCAAAATCCCTTCTTCAACTTAGCAGTCAATATGAGACAATGAGTTCTCTTCAATAATTTTCGATTCATTCTTTCAGCAACCCCAGTAGACCGAGGATCGCCAGGTGTGGTGTAATGCCTCTTAATACCTTTGGACTCAAAAATCGATGAATTCATATGATACGAATTCTCCACCATTATCAGAATGTAGAACTTTCAACTTCTTCCCTAACTGCGTCTCAACAATATATTTTCACTTTTGAAACCTATCAAAGGTTTCACTCTTATACCGTAGAAAGTATACTCAAACTTTACGAGAGAAATCGTCTATAAATGAAATGAAAAACCTGGCTCCATCCAAAGATAGACAAGGGAAGGACTCCCAAACATCTGTATGAACATACTGTAAAACAGCTTTCGCCTTATGCTCTCCACTACCAAAAGAAATCTTTATTTTCTTGCCAAGAACACACTCCTTACAAAAGCCAAGCTTTGAATGATGAATATCATCAGTCAAACATCGCTTTTTCAAATCATCCAAACTGCGCTCACTAATATGTCACATCCGTAAATGCCATAATCTGGAAGAATCTAAATCGGCCAAAGTAACTGAAGTTGATTCACCAACTACAGCAGTGTCCTTCAATAAATAAAGATTTCTTGTCCTTACGCCATTCATAACAATCATGGAACCCTTTGATATCTTCATTTTCTCTCCCTCAACTACAATCTTCAACCCAAGCCTACTCAAAGCCTTAATAGAAATCAAGCTCCTCCTTAAATCTGGTACATGTCTAACGTCAGTAATAGTACAAATAACACCATCATATATTCTGACCTTTACACTACCAACACCAACCATATGGCAAGAAGCATCATTGCCCTTTAGAACCTCTCCTCCATCAATCTCACGGTATGTAGAGAAATAGTTTCTATCAGGTGTCATATGATAGGATGCGCCAAAATCAAAAAGTTATAAGTTGCTCTTTCCAGAAGAGCTAGAAGGTGTAAACACATTGGTATCACTCTCTATATCTAATTTCACTACATTAGACATTGAAGCTTGCTTTGGGTCTTTTCTTCGTCCTTCGAGCTTGGGACATTGAGCTACAAAATGCCCCAGTTTCTTACAATAATTGCAAGTCAATCGATTAGGCCTACTAGATTGAGACCTTGACTTATTTCAACTTCCACCATTATTTGACTTGCCTTGGCTTCTGGCTCTTTGAACAGATTAACCTTCTGATTCACTGTCTATATTAGTTCTCACCAATCTATCTCTCAACACCTCGTTATGAAGACCAGCCTTAACATCTGACAGACTAATCTTACTGGGACCATACATCATGGAGTTAACAAAATCAGTATATTCCTTAGACAAAGAACACATGAGGATCGCTACTTGAGCTTTGTCTTTAATCTCAACATCTGCCGCCTTAAGGTTCATAACCAAGGTAGTAAGAGCATCAATGTGCTCCATAGGATCGACTTCAGGCTTCGTCTTAAACGAATAGAGCTGTTGTTGAAGAATAATCCAATTTGTGAGAGAATTGTCTTGATATGAATCAGATAATGCATCCCATAATTCCTTTGCCGTCTTCTTTTGAGAAAACTCTCTAAGAACTTCATTTGAAAGACTCAACTAGATTGTTATAAGAACTTCATCTTCCATCTGTTCTAAAACATTCGCCTCAATATCTTTTAATTTCTCAGACGTAGAAATAACCTTAAAAGTCTTCTCCTTCTTTAACACTGCATCCATCTTCATCTTCCAAGTTCCAAAATCTCCCTTTCCATCAAAACATGTAATAGCATAGTTAACAATAGATCTACCAATAGATTTTATGGAAGTCGCCATTAATACCCAAACGGAATAAAAATATTGACTATGGTACCAAACTGTAGTGAAAATTTGGGGAAGGATTTACTAATAATATGCGGAAGCGATTAACCATAATCAAGTTTTGTCTATTTGAATACCAAAGCAAGTTAAAAATTAATTATGCTATCACACAAGATTAAATAACAGAAAGAATACATACATAGAAGATTTAACGTGGTTCAGATTTGTATCCTAAGTCTATGGAGAACCAACAACCATTTTATTCCAATCAGCAATTAATAGAAATTACAAGCCAAATCAATGATTAGAGAGTTACAAGATGTAGAGACTTTCTCTAATCAATCACTCAATTGAAGAATTAGATTTTAGAGCACTCAAAGTAGAAGACCCCCAAATTGGATAAGCTTGGGTTTCTATTAATTACAATGATGAAAACCTAATAATCATTTTATTAAGAAGAAAATTAGAAGGCTAATATAGATGTCTCTAATTACTCTTGATCATTGGATCGTATAAAAAGAATTTGTACCATCAAAAGAGAATAACTTGCACCAAAATGACAAAACTTTCCTCACAAATTCAAATCAGCATAAACCTTGAAAAACACCCTCTATAGGAAAATAGATGTCTGACATAGGGAGTCAAATGTCTCTGTAAAAACTTGTAACTTTTGGGTTTACAAACTGCAGAGATTCAGACGTCTAATCCTCCAAGTCAGACGTCTGATTGTCTGGAAGCTTTCTGGTTTGAAATCTACAGCCATTCAGACATCTGACTAGGGTAGTCAGATGTCCGAGTGCCTGTCAACTGGCACTTGATAGTTTCTCTTCTCTGTATCTTTTGATCTCTTCCTCTAATCGACTTGCCATCTCTTCCAATATGAATCTTTACACTATATCTTTAATCAAAACACTCATAAGCACATTTTTTGAATCGTATAACAATAGTTTTCTACGATGACTAATAGTTGTACTTAGAAAATAACAGACTAAGTCCCATATCCAAACTCTGACAAGGCAAAGCTACTTTTTTCATTCAAGCTATAGTAACTTCTTCGTACTTACGATGTTGTTCTTCATAGTGATTAATAGTTAGCATATAATAGGCTACTCCCCATATTTAAACTCGAACTAGGTAGAAGTCATTATTTTTATCGTTCAAACTGCAATGACTACTTCATCTTGACTCAAAATCAAATGAAAACATTGAATAATGAACGTGAACCTATATTACGAATGATATGGAACACTTAGATACTTTATATTCTGAACTTATGCTACAGTTGTCCATTGTGGCTAATAATTGTATTTATCAAATTATATGTTATATCCCCATATATAAACTGTGACTAGGCAGAAGCCATTATTTTTTGGTTCAAATTACAATGGATTCTTCATACTTACTCGAAATCAGATGAAACTTTGACCAACGAACAAGCACATGCGTTACAGAAAATATGACACATTTGGATACTTCGTATTCCGAACGTACATTGTAGTTATCCATAGTGACTAACAGTTGTACTTAACAAATTACATGCTACATCCAAATACTTCTTATCTTTATATTGATTTCGAATTAGACAAAATTTGACCAATAAATCTGCATCTAAGTTACAGACAATACAAAACACTCAGATACTTCGTATTCTGGGCGTACATTGTGGTTCTCAATGGTGACTAATAGTTATATTAGCAAATAACATATTACATTCTAATGTTTAAACTTTTACTAGACAGAAGTTGTTAGTTTTCCATTCAAACTACGCTCCATACTGACTCGGAATCAGTAAAACTTTGATCAATGAACTTACATCTATATTACGGATAATATAGAACACTTGGATACTTCGTATTCTAAATGTATGTTGTAGTTCTCTATAATGAATAATAATTTTGTAGCAAATAACAGGCTACGTCCTTGTACTTAGCAAATAACATGCTACGTCCCCCTATGCAAACTCCGATTAGGCTAAAGTCGTTATTTATTGATCAAATTAACTCAGGCCCAGGTAAAACTTTGACCAACGAACTCGCATCTACATTACGGACAATACGGTACACTCGAATACTTCATATTCTGAACCTATGCTGCAATTCTCCACGGTGATTAGCAGTTGTACTTAACAGATAATAGACTACATTCACATATCTAAACTCCAACTAGGCAAAAGTTGTTATTTTTTAGTTTAAACTGCAATAACTTCTTTATACCAACTCAAGAAGAAATTTTGACCAATTAACTTGCATCTACATTGTGTACTATACATAACACTCGGATAATTCTTATCTTAACATGCATTTTATTCCTTTATATTCTTAATAATAATTTTTCTAATTGTCAATTATGCAATTAATGCACGGGTTGTGCGTGCTGCTATTCTAGTATATACATATGGTTTCCACTTATATCAACACATATATTGTACTAAACTTGATTTCATAAAGCAAGTCTAGATGCAAGGTTTTATCTATTTGAGGGCATCAAATCTATCTATTAAATAATAGTAGAGTGGAAAAAATATATTTTCTTCTCATTTATTATTTTTTCTCCTTAATACTCTATTATGTTATTAGTAAATCCCTTACAATTTTAATAAACTAGAAACCATTAATATTCTCCTCAATTAACTTCTATTATTATTAGGTATAAATCTATTACAATTTAAAGTTCCCATCCAAATCTGTATATATTATGTAATTTCTCATTCAAATACCTGATCAATTAAGCATCATCCCACACACACGTATTGAAATTATGAAATGTCATTTTAAAGTAAAATATATTAATTTTAATTTTTGAAATTCAAAAATACTATATATATATATATGCATGTATAATTAATTACAGGTATTTGATACATATAAATAAGTCAAATATTATACTTTAATTAAATTTCAAAAACCATAACTCTAAATTATTTTACAGTAAAAAATATCAACTTGAAACATAAAAATCCAGAATAACAGTAATCTTTTAAAAAAATGTGTTCATTTATGTATAAATTAACTAAATATTAAACTTAGCATATTGGTAATTTAATTATTATTGTTTCTAAAACTAATTTAAAACCAAATATATCCTTCGTCTTATTTAAATCAAATATAAATAAACATTTATAGCTATTTAAAATATATAAATTAATTTAGTATGATAAATATAATTTATTTAGCTTCAAATTATTTATAACAAGGAAAATTAACTTTAACATATAAAAATCTAAAAATAACTGTTAACAATAAAATCCACTTAAGAACAAGGATATGAAATAAGGCTTGTAAAAGTGCCAGACTCTGCTAAAATTGAAGACATGGGTTTCGCCAAAGTTTAAAAAAGAATGTTTCGAAGGCTTTGAGATGACTTTCGAAAGGAGTCGCAAGCACCAGGTGCCATTACAAATGATAAATAGGGCAAAATCTTTCAAAGAGAGGGGAAAAAGAGGGCAAGGTTACCCTTCCGCCTCATTAAGACCTTTCGACGTAGATGGATTCGCATACATAAAAAAGCAGGAATGGGTTTGAAACATCTTTCGAAGGTGTTGAATGAAAGGCTCATGCACATGAACCAAATCCTTTGAAATAAAAGGTTTCGTCGCTGTCAATCTACTACTTTAAGAGTTGATTCCAATACACTTTTCAAAAGCAAGGACAAGCCTTTCGAAACGATTGGAACCCTTCGAAAGCATAATGAAAATCTTACATGAAAGTATAGCAACACGAAGCAAAGAGCACTTCTACCACCCTTTCGACGAAGTCGAAAGCAGCCCAGTAAAAAGCAGAGAAAAAGAGGTACTCAAACGGCAGCGAATGGTTGTCAAGGTGATCCTTTCAACTGGGACGAAAGGTCAAGAATGAAAAGGTGGTGGCGCAAGAATAGATGAGGAAGCTCCAAAGGAAAGCCTTTCGACAACATCGAAAGCAAGCGCATAGAAAAGTGAAAGAAGGCCTTTTGACCATGTCGAAAGAATGCATGCAGAAGATTGGAGGAAGGCCTTTCAACTGAATCGAAAGGATGGGTGCAAAAGGAGGCCGACCTGCATCTATAAATACGACCACAGGGGTCTGATTTTGGGGATCGAATTTTGGAATCTTAAACTCATTCTCCCATTTCTTAGCAAACATACATCTTTGTAACCCTAAATCAATTTGGGGGGAAAAGCTTTCTTAATTGTAACTCAATTTTGATTAATATCAAAAGAGGAAGCGAATGGATTCAATAAAGAAATAGATCATGAGGGATATCATTTCTTTCATTAGCTTGTCTAATGATCAATTGCACATGACGCTAGCTTATCTTCTTAATTCCTTTCTGTCTTATGTGATACTATGAGATCAACTTGGATAATATTCATACGAATCACATTATCATCTTGTTCAACGATATTTAATGATAAACAAAGATGATAATGATGATTCAATTCTAATAAAATTCAGAGAACTTATGTTATCCAAGATGATTTTCCATTGCATATATTAAATAGAGCTTGCATATTATAGATTATATCTACTTCGAAAGAGCAAGACCCCTTTCGACTTGGTCGAAAGGGTCGTTTCAAAAAGGATCTGACGTGTAAATGATAAGCAATGCTATATGGATAAATTCCTTCGAAAGGTATATACACACAAAAATACATACAACCCTTTCAAAAGAGTTCATTCCAACAATGGTGTCGAAAGCATACACTTCTTCTCAAAGGCAAGATGGTCCTTTCAACATAGTCGAAAGGAATGAATGTCTGATATAAATAACCACTTTCAACTTACCTAGAAAATAGGTTTCGAAAGAGGTGCTTTCTCCTTAACCTCCATTTCAATAAGGTTGACTGGATCTATTATCTTCTATTATACCGCACTCCAAATACAATTTGTCCAAGTCAAACCAATCGAAAGAGGGTTTCGAAGGAAGTGATCACTTCTGATAATTTTCTTGTACAGCTTAAACAACATTTCTTGTTAACTACATAGCTTTAGGGACGTTGACAAGTTTTCTTGTTAACATTTTTGGCGCTAGAAAGAGGGCTCGAACCTCCGACCTTGTGGTTACCTCATAGACTAATTATGGATTGTTTAACTTGATGTAGGAAAATGAAATCCAAAAGGCTCAATCGAATGGATGAAGAGGCTGTACACAACGCAACCTTAGAAGAAAACGTGACACCAACTTTCAACATAGAGGGAGTTATGTAAGGGCAACCATCGACCCCAGCTCAACAAGACGACAATGCCACTAAAATAAAGCACTTGGAACAACAATTGTTATAAATGCAGGAGCTTTTCAAAGTAGCATTGTCTCAAAAATCTTCCAAGATAGCAAAACCAATGAATGGATATGAGGTGGTCTCTCCCAGAAGAAATTTGAAGGCTTATACAAATGAAGACAAGAGCAAAATTGACTTGACATCTTCAAAAAAGAAAGAGTGTCCTCGAACTAAGTTCGATCATCAAGGAAGGGTATTGGACAAATCACTCGAGCAATCCGGAAGCTCAACATCAAATGAGTATATTCCAAACCGAAAAAATTATCACGATACTGAAGCTTGTCTGAAAGACATAGCGGAAAAAGCAATTAAGGACATGCTGAATGCTAAGGGGAAGAGGACCTTGGACGAAAGAGCAAATGATAATGAACGAGTGGCGCCTTTTACAGACGAAATCATGTCAACAGTCATCCCATCCTATGCTAAGACCCTAACTTTGAAGTACCATGGAACTACAGACCCCGATGATCACTTGATGACTTTCGATAGCCAAATGGATCTGTGTATGCTTCTGGAACCGTTCGATGCAGACTGTTTTCGATGACGCTTCAAGGAGCCGCCGCTAAATGGTATCGACAATACCGTGTAAAGACGATCTATTCATGGAAGCAATTTTCTTATGAGTTCTCTGCTCGGTTCTGTATATGCAAGGACCCAACAATTGATTACACTATTTTGGCCAACATTAAGCAGAGAGAGGTTGAGTCTCTGGGAGATTACCTTTAAAGGCTCAACACAAAAGCATTGAAAGCTAAAGACATGAATGACCGGGATAAGCTTATTGTGGTACACTCTGGGTTAATAGAAAACATGCCATTCTGGAAGCAACTCTTCATTTATGGGTGTAAGGATTTGTAAGACTTTCATTTTCAGGCTGATAAATTCATTTGAATGGATGAATTATATCACGCTAAGAAGAAAGCTAATCCTAAAAAGGAAAATGGAAGGTTTAGATTAGATTGTGGACATAAGAGAACAAGATGGGAAGAGCCTAATGCTAATTCAATCGCTTTAAATAAGCCATTGTCCTACATCTATGTTGTGACAAAGGAGAAGGTCACTTCCCAACTTCCTTCAAGGCAAAAAATTACCCAGAACAGAGGAAAGGGGATGACTATTGCGTTTACCACAAAGCAAACGGGTCACAAAACTAATGAATGTAGAGCCTTGGCGGGAATCATTCAGAAATTAATTCATGAGGGACATTTGAAGGAGTTCATCCAAGACAAACAAAAAGCACCACGGACTGGGGATGGCCCACAAAAGTTTCCTAGTAATGCCGTTAACATCTTGGAGGAAGAAGACCCATTGAGCTTGAGTCTGCCACTGAATAGGATCGATGTAATTCATGGAGGGCCACATCTAGCGGGGACTAGCAAGGGGGTCAGGAACATGTATATCAAAGAGGCAAGGGAAGGTGTGTTCTCCATTCAAGAAGAGCCCCCACTTAAGAATCCACGACTCAACATCCCGATGCCAAATCTTGTCATTACTCTCCAAGAGCCGAAGAAGGGAGTCCATCACCCATACAATGATCCCCTAATGATCACAGCTCAAATTGGATTGTCTATAGTGTCCAAGATTCTTGTGGATACTGGTAGCACGGTCAATGTCATTTTTAAACATGCCTTTGATCAGATGGGCATCCCGGAATACAAGCTAGAACCCAGCCTTGAGCCAATCTTTGGATTCAACAATAAGGGGTCGACCCTAGTGGGACAAGTAAAATTGCTAGTACAGATGGTAGTACCACCATGTTTTTGAACTTTTGATACTCTCTTTGTGATCATTAACCAGCCATCCTATTACAAAGCTTTCTTTGGCAGAACCGCACTTGAAGAGATAGATGCGTTTGTCTCGTCGAAATATCCGATGGTAAAATTCTTAATCAAGAGAGGTTGAGGCACCATCCATGGAGAGCAATTCAGCTCCCGTGAAATGTATTTTGCTACACTTAATCAATACAAAAAGGAGTATTCTGCTTACTTTGATCTTCTACTATTTTTCAGCCTTTGGATGATGGATTTTTACATCCAACATTCAAAGCAAAGATTAGTTAATAAGACTAACAAACGTATGTATGAAAGGTACATTTCCCCTGGAAGCAAGAGGAAGAGGGTCGATGCTAATTCTATAGAAGAGGGCAAAATCATCACATAATTTGATTGCCATGGGGAAGTGGAAAGGATAAAACCCATAGAAGACCTCGAGGAGGCATGCATAGACCTAGATGATTCCACCAAAATAGTCAAAAGTGGAAAAGAGTTGGATAGCAACTTGAGGAAAGACTTGATTCAATTCCTTAAATTCAATAAAGACGTATTTGCATGGTCTCATTCAGATATGGTGGGGATTGATTCATCAGTTTTGTGTCATGCGTTAAAACATCAATCCAGAAGCAACCCCCATTAGACAGAAAAAGTGACAACTGGATAAAGTGCAGTCCGACGCTCTAAAAGAGGAAGTTTAAAGACTCCTTGAAAATGGATTTATTCGGGAAATCTACTACCCAAAATGGCTAGAAAACACATTATTAGTGAAGAAGTCAAATGGTAAGTGGAGGACTTGCGTCAATTATACTGACTTAAACAAGGCCTGTCCGAAAGATTGTTTTCCATTGCCACGGATAGATCGGTTGGTTGATGCAACTAGTGGGCACATATTGTTATCTCTCATGGATGCATACTCAGGATATAACCAGATACACATGTTTAAGCCAGATGAGGAACATACAAGTTTCATTACTGATTAGGGAATTTATCGCTACAAAGCAATGTCATTCGGATTAAAGAATGCAGGGCCTACCTATCAAAGATTAGTCAACATAATGTTCAAAGAATAGATCGGTCGAAATATGGAAGTTTATGTTGACGACATGTTAGTAAAATATCACAAGGCTAAAAGTCACCTTGAAGTTCTAAAAGAAATGTTAGAAGTATTACGAAAATATCAGATGAAACTGAATCCCTAGAAATGCTCTTTCGGAGTCCATTCCGGAAAGTTATTAGGCTATCTGTGAGTGCTCAAGGGATTGAAGCCAGCCCAGACCAGATTCAAGCTATCAAGGACATGGCTGAGCCCAAAACTAGCAAAGATGTAATGAGTTTAAACGGTAGAGTAGCCGCCCTAAGCAGATTCATTTCTAAGGCGACTAATAAGTTCATTCCCTTTTTCAATGTGATCAAGAGGAAGAAAAACTTCGAGTAGGGAGAAGACTGTAAGAGAGCTTTTCAAGAATTTAAAAATCATTTGGAAAAACCGCCAATACTATCTAGTCCCCAGAACGATGAAGTTTTGTACTTATACATGGCAGTCTCGAAACATGCAGTTAGTTCGGTTTTGATCAGAGAGGAAAATGGGACTCAACTTCCTATTTATCAAGTAAGCAGGTGGTTAAAGGATGCAGAGGTTTGGTACCCGGTAATAGAATAACTAGCTTATTTCTTGATACTCACAACACAAAAACTTAGAGCATACTTTCAAGCACATCCAATCAGGGTATTGACCAATTTTTCCCTCAAACAAGTTTTCAATAAGCCAGAAACTTTAGGTAGGCTGGTAAAATAGGGAATTGAGCTTAGTCGGTATGATATTGAGTTTCAGCCATGGGCAGCTATCAAAGGGCAAGCATTGGCGGACTTTATTATTGAGTGTACCAACTTCATTAAAGAACAATCGGAAAAGGATGGAAAACCTATGTGGCAGTTATTTGTGGACGGCACCTCGAATGAGGGGGGAGATGGAGCATGATATGTCATAATCACCCCAGATGGACACCGCCTACATTATGCGATGAAGTTGGGGTTTCCCATAACAAATAATTTAGCCGAATATGAATCAATGGTGGTAGGATTGACTTTGGATTTAGAGCTCAAAATCCCACGGTGTCAAATCTTTAGTGATTCGCAACTAATGGTAAACTAGGTGAAGCAAGTATATCAGACTAAAGACGCCAAGCTATCTCTATATGTAAAGAAGATATTAAAGATGCTCGCTTTATTTGAAGATTTTTCTATACATCAAGTTCCGCGGGGAGAAAACTCACAAGCAGATTCATTACCAAAGTTGGCTAGTTCTAGAGGAGCCTTAGAAACTCGGATCGTGCCAGTAGGGTATCAAGCAAATCCGAGTATTGAAGAAGGGACATCCAAACAAGGAAAGGAACTGTTGGTCCTAACTAGATCCCAAATGAGAGAATCAACCAGCCAAGGACATATGACTGTTATAATAACACTTGGATGTCGTCTATTGTCGAATATCTTTCTAAAGGGATATTGCCATTTGACAAGGTAGAAGCTAGGAAAGTCAGACGACATGCCCCAACTTTCACGATAGTGGATGGAATTCTTTATAAGAAGGGATATGCATTACCTTACTTAAGATGTGTGAGTCTGGAAGAAGGAATGAAACTGTTGGTGGCAGTGCATAAAGGATTTTACGGAGACCACTCCAACGGAACAAAGTTCGCAAAGAGAATAATAAGACAAGGTTTTTATTGGCCTTGAATGGCAAGTCAAGCTATTGAATATGTGAGGAGTTGTGAAAGATGCCAAAAATACTCAAAGATTCCTCGATTTCCACCAAGCCAATTAACTCCGATTTCAAGTCCATGTCCCTTCGATATACGGGGAATCGACTTAATTGGGTCATTGCCAATTTCCAAAGGGGGAGCAAAGTATGATGTAGTCACCATAGACTACTTTACTAAATGGGTAGAAGCAGAACCCCTCCCCAAAATTACTTCTGGGAAAGTGCTTAGATTTTTCATTAAAAACATCATTAACAGATTTGGAACCCCCTACAAGGTTATATCGGATAACGAAGCACAATTTGAAAGTGAGGGGTTTTCTCGATTTTGTCATCAGAATGGGATCATAAAAAGTTTCTCATCCGTGGCGCATCCAAAGGCCAATGGGGCCGTTGAAGCCGCAAATAAGACTATCTTGAAAAAGCGATTAAATAAAGCCAAAGGGAATTGGGTAGAAGAATTGCCACTCATACTTTGGGTATATCGAACATCTACTAGAACTGCAACGGGACATACTACCTACTCTCTAACATATGGGTGTGAAGCAATGTTGCCGATTGAAATTGAGATACCATCTCATCGAAGAATCGCATTTGCTTTTGACACAAATCAAGAATTGAAGAAAGAATCATTAGATTTAATACACAAATTAAGAGATGAAACAGCTATCCGAACTGTAGAATATCAGAGAAGAATTTCAAAATACTACAATTCGAAAGTAAAAACGAGATTATTTCAAGAGGGAGACTTAGTACTCCGAAGGGTAATGGAAAACACAAGAAATCTTGCCGATGGATCACTAGGACCAAATTGGGAAGGTCCCCTAATTGTATGCAAAGTAATTCCACCTGGAGCTTACAAGTTATGTCGACCTGATGACAATATGGTTCCTAGAACATGGAATGCGGAACACTTGCGATCATATTTTCTTACAAAGAAAGAATAAAACTCCTTTTCCTCAAAAAGAAAAGTCTACATGGTTACGAGCAGAATTCTCCTTGCATTTGGACATTACCTTAAACGGTTAAAGTCTTTGTCTACGTCGAGTTAGCCAGGTCAAAGTGCCTCCTGGAGGGAGGTTAGAGCAAGCCTTTATCCATGCCACATTATGGTCAGGATAAAGCATCGACATGCCCTTGGGCCGCGCCATGCTATGGCCGGGTCAAGGCGCCTTCTGGAGGGAGGTTAGAGTAATCCTTTATCCGTGCCACGCTATGGCCAGGTTAAAGCATCGACAAGCCCTTGACCGCGCCATGCTATGGCCATGTAAAGGTAAGCCTTTATCTGTGCCATGCTATGGCCAGGTTAAAGCATCGGCAAGCCCTTGGCCGTGCCACGCTATGTCCAAGTCAAGGTGCCTTCTCGAGGGAGGTTGGGTAAGTCCTTGGGTCCTGCTTGTGGATAACTAACCAAGTGCACCAGACAACAATGGACTAAGACGTCCAAGCCCAAGAAGCGGCATATCAAATAACGGACTAAGATGTCCGAGCCTGAGAAGCGGCATATCAAATGATGGACTAAGACGTCCAAGCCCGAGAAGCAGCAAATCAAATAGCAACTATATACAAAGCCTAAAGGGTTGACACATGTCAAAAGAAACAAAACCCAAAGAGCGGAATAGAACAAAAGGCTTAAATAAGAATCTACAGCCTCCAACTAATTATCAAAGAAGAATTTCTAAAATTAGCTTATTAATACCCGAATCTGGGTTTCGGGTCTTTACTTATTAAATCCAGAACTTCATTTATTAATACCCGAATCTGGGTTTCGGATCTTTATCAATAATTGATGGCCTTCATCATACCCGAATATGGGTTTCAGACTATTATTAATTATCGGACTTCACTTATTAATGCCCTAATATGGGATTAAGATTTCAATTATAAAGATAATTATTATGGATTTTTGATTGTCCACACTAATACCCAAATCTGGGTTTGAGAGTTCTATTGTGAAGACTATTCCTGATTATCAGTTACTAAAACCCAAATCTGGGTTCCGGATATCTTACTATTGACTTCTAAACTTCAGTTATTGATGCTCGAATTTGGGTTTGAGAGTTCTATTGTGAAGACTATTCCTGATTATCAGTTACTAAAACCCGAATCTGGGTTCCGGATATCTTACTATTGACTTCTAAACTTCACTTATTGATGCCCGAATCTGGGTTTTAGATTTTTGAACTTCCTAATACCTGAATTTGAGTTTCAGGTCTTCAACCATCAATTTTTGTATTTCGTCTGTTAATTGCCAAATCTGGGATTTAAAGCAGTTGGTATTGAGATTACAATGGACGTCTAGACTTCAATCAAAATTTTGAGTTTATCTTCTTAATACTTAAATCAGGGTCATTAGTTTGCTACTCTGAACAAAATTTATCAGCATCTGAATCTTGGCCCCTGGATCATTATTATCTCCAAAAGGAGTTTCTAAATACTTATTCTTATCCCCAAATAAGAATTTATGGATTACAATTATTATTTCCGGATGGTAGCTTATGACTTTCTATTACCAAACATTTATTGTCTCCAACGGAAAGTTCGGACTCCAATTATTATACGTCTGGTTTACTATTAATCTCGTAGGAGTTCAATTATGAACTTCATATTTAGCTATAAAAGTTGATAGTGGGACTCATAATATTACTAGACAAGAGTCCTTGGTTCCCAATCATTTACAACTATAGATTTCATATCCTTTATTAACTCAAGATGATGGCCAGTTAATCTTTAGGGTTTAGCAGCTCTATTATATTGACTTCATTTCCAAATCACAAAGCATATATTTATATAAGTAATGAGCTAACGATAGAGAATGTTATTTGCTTTGAATTTTGCAGGAAAATGAGGTTATTAATAATGAAGTGGTTGTTAAATTTTTGTCCTAAAGAACAAAAGCTTCTTTCATACAAGGGGGAAAATGTTAATCATAAAATCCACTTAAGAATAAGGATATGAAAAAATGCTTATAAAAGTGCCAGGCTCTGCTAAAATTGAAGACATGATTTTGCCAAAGTTCAAAGAAGAATGTTTCGAAGGCATTGAGATGGCTTTCGAAGGAGTCACAAGCACCAGGTGCCATTACAAATGATAAACAAGGCAAAAGCTTTCGAAAAGCACGGAAAAAGAAGGCAAGGTTACCCTTCCACCTTATTAATACCTTTCAACGCAGATGGATTCGCATATATAAAAAACCAGGAATGGATTCGAAACACCTTTCGAAGGTGTTAAACGAAAGGCTCGTGCACATGAACCAAATCCTTCGAAATAGAAGGTTTCGTCGCGGTCAATCTACTACTTGAAGAGTTGATTCCAATACACTTTTCGAAAGCAAGGACAAGCCTTTCAAAACGGTTGGAGTCCTTCGAAAGCATAATGAAAATTCTACATGAAAGTATAGCAACACAAAGCAAAGAACACATCTACCACCCTTTCGACAAAGTCGAAAGTAGTCCAGTAAAAAACAGAGAAAAAGAGGTACTCAAACGGCAGCGAAAGGCTGTCAAGGCGATCATTTCAACTGGGACCAAAGGTCAGGAATGAAAAGGTGGTGGCGTAAGAAAGGATGAGGAAGCTCCAAAGGAAAGCCTTTCGACAGCACCGAAAGCAAGCGCGCAGAAAATTGAAAGAAAGCCTTTCGACCACGTCGAAAGGATGCATGCATAAGATTGGAGGAAGACCTTTCGACTAAATCAAAAGGATGGGCACGAAAGGGGGCCGACCTGCATCTATAAATACAATCCAAGGGGTCCGATTTTGGGGACTGGATTTTGGAATCTTAAACTCATTCTCCTATTTCATAGCAAAAATAGATCTTTGTAACCCTAAATCAATTTGAGGGGAAAAGCTTTTTTACTTGTAACTCAATTTTGATTAATGTCAAAAGAGAAAGCACATGGATTCAATAAAGATTTTGACCATGAATGAGGTCATTTCGTTCATTAGCTTGTCTAATGATCAATTGCACATGATGCTAGCTTATCTTCTTAATTCCTTTTTGTCTTATGCGATACCATGTGATCAACTTGGATAATATTCATACGAATCACATTATCATCTTGTTCAGTGATATTTAATGACAAACAAAGATAATAATGATGATTCAATTCTAATAAAATTCAGAGAACTTATGTTATCCAAGATGATTTTCCATTGCATATATTAAATAGAGCTTGCATATTATACATTAGATCTACTTAGAAAGAGCAAGACCCCTTTCGACTTGGTCGAAAGGGTTGTCTCGAAATGGATCTGACGTGTAAATGATAAGCAATGCTATATGGATAAATTCCTTCGAAAGGTATATACACACAACAATACATACAACCCTTTCGAAAGAGTACATTCCAAAAGAGCATAAACAATGGTGTCGAAAGCATATACTTCTCCTCAAAGGCAAGATGGTCCTTTCGACATAGTCGAAAGGAATGAATGTCTGATATAAATAACCACTTTCGACTTACCCAAAAAGAGGTTTCGAAAGTGGTGCTTTCTCCTTAACCTCCATTTCAATAAGGTTGACTGGATCTATTATCTACTATTATATCATACTCCAAATGCAATTTGTCGAAGTAAACCCAGTCGAAAGAGGGTTTCGAAGGAAGTGATCACTTCTGATAATCTTCTTTTGTAGCATAAACAACATTTTTTGTTAATTACGTAGCTTTGAGGATATTCACAAGTTTCTTGTTAACAATAATTATTACATATTTTTTTAAATTCTAATTATTTAGTGCATATAGATTAACTAAATATTATACTTAATGTATACTTTATTTCCCAAAAGTATTATTCTAAATCATTTTGAAACCACAAAATATTATCTTAAAATATAATAAAATAAGAATAGTATAGCTTCATATAAATTTGTTTATAATACATATAAATTAACTATTTTAAAACCAAATATTATATTTAACAAAGAATTTATTGTAGTTTAAAATATATTATTATAAACGTAAATATATTATTTTGAATATTTTAAATTGAATAATATATTTATTTATTTATAAATATTTAAAATATATAAATTAATTAAGTATGCTAATCAATATATAATTTAGTTAACTTCAAATATATTGTTTTAAATTATTTTATAACAACAAAATATTATTTTAAGACATCAAAATCCAAAAATAATAGTATGACGTTTGTTTACAAAATTATTTATATTATTTCCCACATATAAATTAATACAATATTATACTTATTTAACTTTCAAGAGTGTTATTTTAAAATTATTCTAAAATAAAAATGTACTATTTTAAATGTTTATAATCCAAAAATAATAATAAATATTATTATTTATAAGCTATAATTTTAATCTATTAAACACATCTAAAAATAGTAAAGTAGAAGAAAATACTCTCTCCTCCTTACTTCTCTCATATTATTATTTTTCTCTTCTTAATTCTCTCTACTATTTTGTCATTATCAGTAAACCAAAAATGTTAGTGCTTAGTATCTTTTATTATGTCAACATGTTGCCAATATATGAAATTCTCATCCAAATTTATTTAAATTACCTCATTTTCATATCTCTCATCAATTATACATATACTTATGGTTTTCCTCAAAATAATATTTTCATTTTTCTATTTTTACTTTTATCCAGACATTTTTCTCCAAATAAAATTTTCATCTCATTGTTTACTAGATAATTAATCTGTGTATTTTCTTCTAATAAGGATAATGCATCTCAAATAGATGAAAATTTCAGAATCTTTCTTCATTTTTCCTGACTAACTCACGATAATTTTTCCAAACATATTTCCTTATGCACAAGTAGTAATCTCGTTCATTGTCCATCTCTTCTCATCACACTTTTTTATTTGGGGCATTTCACTAGAATGACAAACTTTGCAGTCCAATTAGTTTCTATGACACACATCCATAGAAAGTAATTTCTAAGCCAAAGTCAGCAGAATAATTACTTTTAAGGACAAAGTCAGCAGTCCAATTACTTTCAAGAACATAATTTCATAGGTTTTTAGGCCTTAGAAACTAATTATTTTGCATTTTGTCCTTAAAAGTAATTATTTCAGTTGTGCGTCCTAGAAACTAATTGCACTAGTTAAAGAGGCCCCTGTGGCTAATTTCCACTTTTTATTTTATGACAATGGACCTGTTTTATTTTTTTCTAACTAGTTAATAAATTGTACAAACCTCGAATTCATTAGCAATCATTGCTTTATCTAAAAAATAGCGAGTTTTAAATTGGTAAAATTAATAAGCTAACATTCATTCATCCAATTCGGAAATATCAAATTTTCAAAGATGAAGAAATTTTAGATAGGGGTTTTGGACCAAAGGTCCCTATTCTCAACTTTCGTGCACAAAAAGTCCATACTAATAAACTCATGTAAATTAGGTCTCTATTTTATTATTTTTTACCAAATTGTCCCCTTTTATAAAATCGACCTAGCATTGAAATCAGGGGCAAAAGTGGCATAAATTAGTCAAAAACAAAAAATAGGGATCAAATTTTCATAACTTTTTCGAGAGGGACTTTTCTTCCGTCATCTACCAATTCCAGGGACTTGGCAGTCGTTTCTTGTTCTTAGATATCCCCTATGAAACGGTGATATGTCTCATATATATTGTCCATTTAAAGGTCATGAGATCGAATTTTATAGACATCAATTAATCAATGTTTGGTAAAGATATTGGAAACTTAAGATCACATTTATTTAACAAAAAAAATTAATTCACACAATAATGTAAAAATTGAATTATAGAAAATTAACCTTTTAACATTACATTTTATACACACACTAGTAATCAATAAACACATACATACACACACACTGTAGTGTAAATCGCACGTACGTACATCTAATAGATAGAAATGTTTATTTTTTATTTAATAAAAAAAAATTATGGATGGATGTGTGCTATAAATGCAAAAACTTTAATAGTCACAGCACTTTTATGTCAAGCAAAGTCACAGTGAAATTCCATTGATGGGTGGTTGGCAAGAGAATGATGATGGAGTTTGCAAATCGATTGTAAGACTTCCTTTATGGATGTAGGGCATTTTTAAAATTTCAAAAAGACACCGTGGAAATCTTATACATTGAATTATCTTTATTGATAGTGTGTGTATGGGAAGAGTTCCACTACACACTCAATCTACACTGCTATGGTTTTTCGAGTTACACAAGTCAAAGTTGAGTAAAAATGAGTAGATATGTTCATATATGCCCCCGGATCATCTCCATGAATTTTTGGTTGATTTTACTAAAACTCACATATTCAAAATATTGTTTTAGATTGATAGTTAAAATAAATGTTTTAACGATTGACATAGATTTAATATCTTGAACATGTTAGAAAGTTCCGAGATGATATTTTTTTTTTAACATGCTCACGGTGTAGATTGAACATCTTCCCAGCTTCATTTAATTTTGAACAGTATAGCACTATAAACCATATGGACGTCGAATGCTGTGTACCGCATATGTGACATTTTACAGCTGACTATTTCAAGCATGCATCATGCAACTCTAAGGCTGCTATCATCTAAAGCAATATCTTAAACATGTATAATTGATTAAATCACCATCACATAATAATTTATCATATACACATGTCAATAAGTTCAACACTTATCATAAAACTGACTTTTATTTACTAATACTCTCAGGGTGGTATCATCTAAACCAATTTCTTAAACATTTATAATTAACTGAATCACCATCATATAATAATTTATCACACACACATTTTAATAAGTTCCATAAAACTAACTTTTATTTACCAACACTTAAACAATTGAAATTATATCACCAAAGTAGTTGATACCGTTGAAAATGAAAACAATTGGTATGACCTCATTTCACTACAATTATTATCAATAACATATTTCCAGTTACACCAACTCAAGGCTACCAAATAAGCATACAGCACAGTATATCAACTTTCCATAACTAATAAACTGTGTTGCACAATCACAAGTTTACTTCTTTTTCAGTATTTTTGTATACAAAATGAGCCGAGGACCATCACCGCTCATTCCACTTATACTGGTCGGAGCCCTAGGATGGGTCACATTTGGGCCACAACTACTCGAAGGATGGTCATTACTCACAAAATTTCAAGAAGTGAGATTCACACCACTCATTATAATTCCAATCATAGTGTTTCTGTTAGTGTTCCTTAACAATGGAATAACGATTGTTCTTCTAGTGATAGTGCTAGTAGCCCTATTGTTCAAAGTTACGGTGATAGCCCCTCTACTACTTCTAGTAACTGCAATATTTTCAAGTATGTATTTTTCCAGCAATAAAAGCAACGTGCTCGGTGATGGATCAAGGTACTATGATAAAAATGATGGAGAGGGTTGGTTCAGTTTTGGATTGTTCATGATTGTGATGCTTTTCCTTGCATTAAACTCGTTATATTGTGAAGGTGAGCGTAACTGGTGGATCTCTTTGATGCTGCTGTTACCATTTGTTTACTTCTTTAGCACAAGCTAAAACATTTATTGGCACACCCTATTACTCTAGAAGACAATACCCATATAATAGTAGAAAGTGTGGCAGTTTATGGTATGAAAATAGTCCTACCCTTGTAGAACTGTGTTTCTTTTTCCATTTTTTTTCCAGCATGCATCTATTGAAACTATTATGATGTTTTGTAAAAGCATATGAATATAGTTGTAAAGTAGTATGAATGGTATCTGGTCTTCCTGCTACTGAACTAAATTAACCAGGCAACCAAGCAAACATGATGATGGAAATTTTCATGCAAACATGATGGGAAATAGGTATCAAACTATGATGTAAGCTTGGTTCACGACTTCATGATATGCACATATGATTCACGATACTCCAGAATAGGTTACATATACATCTGTTGGTGTGTTCCTGTATTATACACTATAAAATATCATTCAGAGAAATAAAATAGCATCATTTCTGTTCTAGTTTGAAACAGTGACAAGATCAGTATAATACACTAAAAAAATTAAGGGTCCGTTTGGTTTATTTTGTGTTTTGAATTTTGAACCTTAATTATAAAATACAAGAAGAGTGGAGGAATGACGAAGGGGTGGAGAGACGACGGAAAGAATAGAGGAACGACGGAAGGATGAATTGTTGCTTGTGCTTCCGTTATTTTCCAAAAAGACCAAAATAAAAAATAAAAAGTTGTTTTCTATTTCAATGTTAACTTTATATTTGAAATTGATCGTTTTTCACAATATACATATGTCGTGTGCATTTTTGCATGGACGAAAACCAAAAACCAAAAACGGTAAACCAACCGCAGTCTAATATTAGAAAACAACAAGTATCAGTTTATCTGTCATACCGATTTTAAGAACCAATCACCCCATTTGGTCCTTTTGAACTCTGGCCGCTCGATTTGCTCAACCAAATTCAGCATCTCAACCAAGGAACCTTAGGTTGTCAATATCCTGCCATTGCATATAGTAGCGTAAGACATTCTGAACTAATGGCAATTAGATCAGAATGCTGAGAATTTGATATCAGTAATATAGCATAAAAAACTTTGAGGATTCAAAATAGTTCTTAGGCTTGCTATAAATGAGGGACAATAACCAGCTCATGAGAATTCTAATTGTGCTGTAGAACACTTAAAAAACCATCCATTCAGTGCACGTCCTACTTTGTATTGCTAACTATCTCAACTCCTTTTCTTTTGTAAGATTGCTCCCAGTTAGAATTTTACTAGAAATAAAAACAAATTAACATGTGAAATAAAGACAACATTATTAAACGTACAGATGATATCTCTAGTGTAAATTGCAACTGAAACAATCGACTGCCAAACAGTCTTCCACGGAAAATCGTATTTCTACCACAAACAACCAAACAGGATTTGTATTATACAAACCACACTTCTACATCATATAACATCTTTTATTGTCAATAGAGAAAGACCACTGTCTACAATCGGGGTATCTGTGTCACTAAACACTCAATGATAACCAAGTGGAGCTTTAACATTGAGTGTTGAGTGACTGCATGGATGACATCTCTCATGTAAATTGCAACTGAAACAAGACTGCCAGACAGTTGTTTATGGACAATCATATTTCAACCACTAACAACAAAAAAGGATTTGTACTACACAAACCGACAAACCGTACTTCTACATCGTATATTCTTATATTGTCATCAAAGAAAGAACCACTATGTACATTAATTAAGGATCTCACCATTTAAACTTCAAAGTTCAAACACGACTCTACAATGTCACTCAACACTCAATGATAATCAAGTGGAGCTGGATACTATTTTAATTCCTGCCCTTGGAATTGAATGTCCTTCAACATACCATAAGCCACGTAAAAATAATCAACACATTTCAAATCTAATACTTCATAAACCAACTCAATATAGAAGAAGGAAAATATACAGAAGCATAGTGATTGACATCACGATGGTGAGCTTCATCAGCCCGAACCACCATCGCAACATCGCGAAGTGACGTTGCATCAGTGGGTAGACGCCAATTATTAATGGCAATAGCAGATGCTGGAACATTCTCAATTTTGCCCATGTCAAGCTCTTTCAGAAATACGGTATATGAATGAATTGCTTCCTCTTCCAGATACCCAACTATTCTATGAGCAAACTTGGGAGAAATGATGTTACCCCAAGAAGCAAGCATTGAAGAAGATCCGTTGAACAGCAATTACAAGAGCACGTTCATACAATTTGGGTTTAGAGACTTCCATAAATGTCATCAAATGCATGTGCTCGTTCTCAGCTTCTTCTAGGAGAGCACGGATCCATCCACCACTGTGTTCAAACGACAAAGGGAGAGTAGGTGGAGAAGCATTCCTCCTACCATTCCAGGTACAGCTGCAACGGTTTCAAGCATCATAGCACGACAACCATACCGTCCCTGTATACAAGAAAGTTAGTATTAGCAGGCTGCAAGTTAATACTATTTACAAAATAGCTCTGTCTGGTTTGCCCTTTTTAATTTTGTGTTTTTGTCAAAAAAACGTGCATACAACGTATGTATTTTTGAAAAACAACCGATTTGAAAAAATGAAACAAACATAAAATAGAAAACAAATTTATTTTGTTTTTTGTGTTTTGAGAAATAACAAAAGAATGAAAAACAATCCATCCCCTCCATCGTCCATCCTATTGAATATTTTTATAAGAAAGAGGGAGAGAATACAAGAAAGAGGAGTTTTATTTTATTTTATGATAGAAAACTTTTCTTTATTGATGATTTATTTTTTGCTTAACACAAAATGAGGGGAGAGCTCCTCTATTTATACGACTCAATAGAACATTCTAGATTTAGAATACTCTAGAAACATGACTCATTTGACAACTCTAGAAATGACTCTTTAAGCAACTCTAGAAACATAACTATTATATAATTCTTATTTCTAGCAACTAATATAAAATTCTAGAGCTCTCACCAAATTCTATCAAATGCAAGAAGACTCTAGCAACTTTAATAATAAGAAACTTCTAGAAATTAACAAATCAAGTTTAATATTTCAACACCCCCTTTTAAACTTGATTTGTGACTCCAAGCAGATTTCTCAGCGGGACAAAATCTTCATGCTTGACAGGCTTGGTGAAGATATCAGCTGCTTGATCATGTGTCTTCACGTATTCTAGTTGCACATCTTTTTTGGAGATACACTCTCTAATATAGTGATAGCGTGTATCAATATGCTTGCTTCGATCATGGAAAACTGGATTCTTAGCCAAAGCAATTGCTGATTTATTGTCCACGAAAATCTTGGTCGGCTTCTCTTATGGCAGTTTCAACTCCTTTAGTAGATTTCATAACCAATTTGCATGGAAAACACATGAAATAGCAGCTACATACTCTGTTTTGCATGTGGAAAGAGTGACAATCGACTGTTTTTTCGACATCCATGTGAAGGCTGTATCTCCCATGTGGAACACGAAGCCACTTGTGCTTTTTCGGTCATCCATATCTCCACTCCAATCACTATCACTATATCCTACAAGCTCGTAATTATCAGAAATAGAGTAGTACAATCCAAAGTTTGTTGTGCCTTTAACCTAGCGAAGAATCCTCTTTGCTGCCTTTAAATGAGTTATTGTTGGGTTCTCCATGTATCGACTCACAACTCCTACCGCATATAGAATGTCAAGTCTTGTACACGTTAAATATCGCAAGCTTCCAACCAAGCTTTTGTAGAGTGTTGAGTTTGTTTTTTCTCCGTCGTCATGCCTTGAAAACCTGGTTCACATTCCATTGGTGTGCAAACTGGATTAGAGTCATACATCTTGAACTTCCTCAATACTTCCTTAGCACAGCCTTCTTGAGTGATTAGAATGCCTTTATCTTCTTGTTTTACTTCAATGCCGAGGTAATAAGACATGAGCCCAATATCCGTTATCTCAAACTCTTTCGTCATCTCTTTCTTAAACTCTTGAAACATGCTTGGATTGCTACCTATGAAGATCAAGTCATCTACATACAAGCATATAATCAATGTATCACTATTATGAATTTTAATATAGAGTGCATGCTCATATGGACATTTGATGAAGTTTCTCTCTTGGAGGTACTTATCAATTTGAGCATTCCAAGCTCTTGGAGCTTGTTTCAACCCGTAAAGTGCCTTCTTTAGCTTCAAAACCTTGTCTTCTTCTCCTTTGACTTCATAGCTTTGTGGTTTCTCGATAAACTTCTTCTTCAAGAACTCCATTTAAGAAAGCAGATTTCACATCCATTTGATGTATCTTCCAAATGTTTTGAGCTGCTAAAGAGATTATTAGTCTAACAGTTTTTAATCGAGCGACTGGAGCGAATACCTCATCATAGTCAATGCCGGCTCTTTGACTATAGCCTTTTGCCACCAATCTCGCTTTGTATCTTTTAACTTCTCATTTTTCATTTTTCTTTGCTTTGTATACCCACTTCACACCAATCGCCTTGTGTCCTTTTGGAAGTGAAGCTAACTCCCATGTGTCATTCTTCATGATGGCCTTGATTTCTTCGTCCATAGCATTTTTCCAACTCTTCTTTTGCAAAGCTTTTTGGAAGTTCATAGGCTCACAATCCGCAAATAAACAAAAGAGAGTAAGATTGTCTTGATTTTCTGTTACCTCATAAATTTCTTGAAGGCTTTTAAAGCGTGGAGCCCTTTCACTTGAGCTCTCATCTTCTTGACAACTTGTGGTAGGAGAAACTAGTGGGGAAGTAGGCTCCTCCTTTAATTGCTTGATCTTTGGTTGTGGTATTTCATCTTCTTCAAAGTATGGAAAGAAGTTGTAATTTTCATTATGTGATCTCCAATCCCATTCTCCTTCTTCATCAAACACAACATCTCGACTAATTATTATCTTCCTCGTATCAGGATTGTAGAGCTTATATCCTTTAGAGTTGGTGTCATAACCGATGAAAATATACTTCTCACTTTTGTCATCCAATTTGCTTCGCTTCTCGTTTGGTACATGTACATGAGCTATGCTTCCAAAGACTCTTAGATGGGAAATACCAGGCTTCCTTCCGCTCCATGCTTCTTGTGGTGTCTTTCCCCACACACTTCTTGTTGGAGATCGGTTTGATAGATAAACCGCACATGCCACAGCTTCCGCCCAAAATTCCTTTGGCAACCTCTTACTTTTGAGCATGCTCCTTGCCATTTCAAGAATTGTCCTATTCTTCCTTTCTGCTACTCCATTTTGCTGGGAGGATCTAGGCACTGTCAGTTGTCGTCTGATTCCATTATTTTCACAATACTTTTGGAATTCTTTTGATGTGAACTCTCCTCTACGGTCAGATCTCATGGCTTTAATCATATGGCCACTTTCCTTCTCAACATGGGCCTTGAACTTCTTGAAGTTCTCAAAAACCTCTGATTTCTCTTTTAAAAAATACACCCATGTTTTTCTTGAAAAATCATCGATGAAAAGAAGAAAATAGTTACTTTTACCAAGTGAACTTGGCTTGATCGGACCACACACATCCGTATGTATGAGTTCCAACGGTTTTTTAGCACTTGAGTATGACTCCTTTGAAAAACCTATTTTAAATTGCTTTCCAAGTAAACATCCTTCGCACACTTGATTTGGATGGCTTATGCATGGTAATCCTCTTACCATTTCCGTCTTGGATAGCAACTCTAGTCCTCCGAAGTTAAGATGTCCAAAACGAAGATGCAAAAGCCAAGCAGTATCTTTATAGCACACCTTAAGGCATTGTGCGACATCACTTTGAATGTTGAGCATAAACATTCTATTTCTTGACATTGGTACCTTTGCAATGAAGTTACTTGCACCATCTCTTATAGAAAGATTATTATCTTTTAATCGAATATCATAACCTTTCTCTAAGAGTTGTCCTAAGCTCAAAATGTTGCTCTTCATGTTTGGCACATAGTAAACATTGGAAATGAATTGGTGCTCTCCATTCTTCAATCGGATAAGAACCTTTCATTTACCTTTCACTGCTATCTTTGATTCATCTCCAAATGCCACATTGCCCTTCACTGGTTCATCAAGCTCCACAAACATATTTTTCCTCCACGCATATGGTTGCTTGCACCACTATCTAGGTACCATTGGTTTTCCTCTCTTTTTTCATTTTCTTTGTAAGCCAATAATAATGTATCATCCTCTTGCCTTTTTTCTTCAACGTAATTGGTCTTCTCTTCAACTTTATTATGCTTTGAAGCTCTACATTCAGAAGTATAATGTCCAAATTTCTCACAATTGTAGCATTTAACACGTGACTTGTCATACCTTGAATTTCCTCTCCCACGACCTCTTGTTGAGTTTTCTCCTCTTTTATTGTTGTTGCTGTTGTTGTTTTCATAGTTGGGCCTCCAACCTCGTCCATGTCCATATGCACGACCTCTTCCTCTTTCTTGGCCACCACCCCATCTTTGTTGGCTTCGATTACTTTCTTTCTTTTTTGAATCAATCTGTGTCTTAAAGACTTGCTCCACGGTCTCTTCCTTCTTCCTTTTCTTTTCTTCATAAGCTTGCAATGAGCTTAGAAGTTCCTCTATTGACATAGTCTCCAAGTTTATTGTTTCTTCAATGATGGCGACAATATGTTCAAACTTTGGATCTAATGATTTAAGAATCTTCTCCATAATTCTTACATCATCTAACTTCTCACCATTTCTTTTAAGATTATTACTAACCACTAGAACTCTTGAGAAGTAATCAGAAACAAGCCCACCTTCTTTCATATGCAAAGTTTCAAACTCTCCTCTTAAAGTTTGAAGACGTACCTTTTTGACTTGATCAACTCCCTTGTAAGACGTTCGAAGCTTCTCCCATGCTTCTTTGGCCGACTTTGATCCAGAAATTTTTTCAAAGGTATCATCATCCAATGCTTGATAAATTAGACAAAGAGCCTTCTTGTCCCTTTGTCCTTGATTTTCTCAAACCATCTCTTTGAAGTTGAGATAAACCATCTTCATTCTCATGTTCAGTATAGCCATTTTCAACTATCTCCCACACGTCGTGTGCTCCAAGGAGAGCCATCATCCTTAAACTCCAATTATCATAATTGTTCTTGGTGAGCATTGGAACTTGTAGGGGAACGCCATTATTCGCCATCTCTATCTTTTTTTAAAAAAAATTCTTGCTCTGATACCACTTTGTTGAATATTTTTAGGAGAAAGAGAGAGAGAATATAAGAAAGAGGAGTTTTTTTTATTTTATTGTAGAAAACTTTTCTTTATTGATGATTTATTTCTTGCTTGACACAAAATGAGAGGAGAGCTCCTCTATTTATATGACTCAATAGAACATTCTAGATATAGAATACTCTAGAAACATGACTTATTTGACAACTCTAGAAATGACTCTTTAGGCAACTCTAGAAACATAACTATTATATAATTCTTATTTCTAGCAACTAATATAAAATTCTAGAGCTCTCACCAAATTATATCAAATACAAGAAGACTCTAGCAACTTTAATTATAAGAAACTTCTAGAAATTAACAAATCAATTTTAATATTTCAACACATCCAGCGTCGTCGCAATGGTTTAAAATTTTATATTTCTTTTGCGTTATCCTCATATTTTGTTATGAGTGTTGAAAACATAGAACACAAAACATAAAATGAAACCAAACAGGGCCTTAGTTTTTTAAACGAAAAGGAAACGTAATGAATCACCACTGATTTCCTTAATTGACACAAGATATTCTTAACAACAACGATCATCTACTAAGAGTGAACATAAGTAGAAGAAAAGAAAACAAAATTCAATTTCACGGTTGAAACTTGACCGAAGTATCAATACCTAAATATGAGTACGGTTTAAGTAAAGTGCATAATTTATTCCTTTGAACTTCTATATAGTGCAAGCATAAGGCAAACAATGACTGAGCTTTAACGTAAGTATTGAGAAAAAAGTTGACTTCACTATGCAATGTATATGACAATGGGTGACAAGCTTGCAACTAATGCCAACACAATAGCATGGTAGACCTATGTTAATGGGATTACCATAGAAGTATATGATACGGTTGGTGGAACGACGATCTTTTAGAATAAAATTCTTTAGTGGACTTTATTAACTTAAACAAGCAACTGAGCAAGCACGCGCATGCACACATAATATGAAGATACATACAAATGGCATGGTACACAGAAGGATTAGCAAATTTATGTATAAGATTTTTTGGCACGTGCAACGCACATGAAAATAAAAGACCGTTATATAATGATATAAAATTGTTAAATTTTAATTTTTTATATAGCTTTGATAAGTAAAAGTTGAAAATTATAACATAACATATGTTGAGATCATGACTTGAACTTGTGATCCTATTTATGTATCAAATTTATCGTTTGAAAATAAATGTTATTTTTGTTTGTAATGAGATTCGAACTTCTGACATTTTGTTTGTATATAAAGGCATTTTTGAAACTTTGCAATCGAAGCAAAACATTACGACCCTATTCCAATTATTAATTTTACGAGCGTTACGGCAGACGCTTCGCGCGTGATGAAGACATCTGAGTTGTTTTTCTACAAATTGTATTTGTTTAATATGTTCAAAAAAAATTATTTCCACAAATATTTAACCATATTTTTATGTTAAATCATATGTAGTTAATTTGAATTTTTATTTCTAAGTTGCAATTCTATTTTTTTTTTAGTTTAAATTTTTGTTTATATAATTAATAATATAAAAACGAACTTGTAAAGTAATTTATTTGTTGGATCCTACTTTTAAGTAATATTAAGACTTGGTAAATGTTTGTAGAGGAAATTTTGAATTTGTAGAGGAAGCTTAATTGTCATATTCTATTTTTAAGTGATGCTAAATCTTAATAATAATATCTGCCTAGAGACATTTTTGGTATTGCATGCTGACATCAAAAGAGTGTGACGACAAATATATTACAACGATTAATAAAGAAATACATATAAGGATATTTTTGGAATTTCGCGGTCGGACCAAAAAATTGCGTTTTACACGTGAATTGTTTTTCTATAAAGTGAATATGTTCAAAAAATTTATTAGTTGTTAATTTGAATTTGTGTTCATCTGATTTTATTTTAGTTGCAACATCTATATTGGTGGTAGTTTGAATTTTTGTTTCTATTAATTTGTAAAAGAAATTAATTTGTTAGATCTTATTTTAAGTGGTATTAAGATTTGATAATATTTGTAAAAAGAAGTTTTGAATTAGTAATATTTATGGAGGTTTTATTAGATCCTATATTCAAGGGATATTAAGATTTGGTAATATTTATAGAGGGGAATTTTGAATTTATTAAAAAACCAATTTTTAAATGATATTATGATAAATGAGCATTTTTTTATAGTTTACGCTGATACCAAAAAAATATGACATCAAAGATATTATAACTATCATTAAAAATGTATTGAATTATCGAGAAGAATCTTTTATTATTTAGATGTGCGTATTTGACCTATTCTCGTTTTAGTGAACACGCAAACCTAGAAATATATTCATTGAAATATTCAAGTTTTAACTTGATTTGAATTGTTCCAGTTCAGCGTAGAAATAATAGGTTAGAAATAACATAAATTATTTTTTGTTTTATGCGCTTGTAAAAAGAATGATATTGATAATACTTGAATTACATATGAGTGAAGGGTATTTTGGGAAGTTCACGATCGGACCAAAAGATTGCGCTTTCAAGCCAACTATTAATAAAAAGTTTATATATATTTATCACACAAATCCTGGTCCAAAGTTTGAATAGCAGAGAAAATGAGATGGAACTGGACTGTTAACTCATATGGTATCATCTAACTAATTAATAATACGTAATTAAATCATGCAACGAACAAAGAACGACATCATTTAGTATCATATAAGATGCATGTAATGGTATAGCAACCAAAAACATCAATAAAAAAAGATGCTGAACTCTACCGAATATTTAAGATAAACATCACATTCTTTTACTGAATATTCTCCAATTTTGAACAAAAATATACCTTTTGTTGGGAAATTCTATTAAGACATAAGTTGGTGACACAATGGATCTCAACCATTGGATTTCTCTCTGATTTCAACCTTGAATTCAACCCTAAATGTGAACCTAGTGGGATCCAACGGTCAAGATCTAATGTGCTACATTTTTATTTTATTTTATATCCAAATAGACGCCTCCCTTTTTTTTAATATACAGACTAATTAGTTGGTGACAATTCTTGCAGCCAAAAGAAAAATACATATAACCAAAATAGAAAAATAACGAGTTTTGCCATGGGGAACACTATGTAGTCTCCGAAATAACAGTGTTACCTAGTTTGAAATTTTTTAAATTTAAGCAACTTCTAAAGAATATTACTTCTCAGAAAAATAAATGCTTTCCAAAAAAGTTTAGCATTTTCTAATAAAATCAGAAGGTTTGGAAAAAAATCACTATACTTCAAAAATTTAATCAAGTTCAAAAGATATCCATAAAACTATAAAGAAAATTTCCAAAATTTCCAGAAAAATTAAATCAAATTTTCAGTTGTACTTCGAAAAATATCCTTGTTTAAATTTTTAATGCACTAATCTAAGTAATAAGAAAAGATTGTTGGTTGGTTATGTCTTCTTGTTCTTGTGCCTTTTATCTTCAAATGCTTACTTTAAAACACTAACCATTTGTAATTTTTTTGAACTATAAATATAGCTTACTATGGTATAATTGTGTTCTTGATGTCTTGAGGTTGAGAAAAACACAAACACATCATTAGCACTATTAGAAAAAGAACAACGCACACACACATCATGATGTCTTGAGGTTGAGAAAACAAGTAAAGCTATTTCATATCTATCAATTTTCAACTGGAAGCTCTTCAATATGAGACTGTGTTGGGGAAAATCCCTTCAGATGATCAATCTAAGGAAATAAAAAACTCAATGCAGCGGAAAAATAACGAACTGGATCATGATTGTAGTGAGACGATACAAATGGAGATAAACACCAGAATAGACAAATATAGATCTATGCAATGCAAAAAAATAAATAACACGTATTTATAGTGGTTCCACTACCGCGAGGCAGTGTACATACACTTGGGGAGAGGAGATTTTATTAATCACTGAAAGATTAGAGTTATAAGATTGATTCACTTTTGGAGGCTATACATAAGAAGAATTAACAATATAGACAAAATTCTACAGAGTTTCAGCTCTCTAGGATGGCTCTCATTATTGTCCAGAAGCTCCACTATTTATAGAGTGGAGAAATGAGGAGGGGTAGATGCTAGATGATAGTCCTGAGGTTTGGTTCGGCATTTCTGGTCAGGCATAATTTGGTTTGGCAAAATGCCGAGCGAAAAATTTAGACCGACATCTCGGCATCTCCAAAATACCGAATGAAAAAATTTCGTTCGGCAAATCACCGCTCAAAATTACCGAACAAACTTCTTCCTTCTTTGCCGAACGACTTCTCCAAATCACCGCTCCAAATATTTGGTTCGGTCCTCCTCAATGCCGAACGAAGTTTCTACATCTTCCAAGCCGAACGAACTTCTTCCTTCTTTGCCGAACAACTTCTCCAAATCACCGCTTCAAATATTTGGTTCGGTCATCCTCAATGCCGAACGAAGTTTCTACTTCTTCCCCAAAACGCGTTCTACCGCTCCAAATCTTCATGCTACCACTTGAAGCCCTAGCATCTTCCTTCGTTCGGTGATTTCAACTTCTGCTCCTAGGGCTTCTGCTTCTTGCTGCTGCTGCGTCTTGGAATTAAGGTAGCAATTTCTAACAATCTCCATCTTGATACCGAATTCCAAACAAGCCTTCCAACTTCATCTACACCTTCATGCTCCAAGCATTGGATATTTACCTAATAAGCTCCGGCAATGTCATCACCCATTACACTCTGTCAATGAACTTCGGCAAGGCCACCGCCCGTCAGCAACGTGTTCAAAGTACCAAGTTCGTGTAGAACCTATCAATCTCCACCATGAAAACAAACGTCTCTATAAACCATCTCAACTCTCCACCGTGCCACCCCGTGGCACCTAGTACTTCATTAAGTGAATCAAGTCCGAGAAATTCTCGAACTTAGCAACAGGCAACGACTTGCTAAACATGTCTGATGCATTCTCCTTTATGTGAACCTTCTGAAGACGAACTAGCTTCTCTTCACTCATCGAGACAAGAAATGACTCTCTCACCTCAATGTGCTTCGTCCTCAAGCTGAATGCCGGATTTTCAGCTAAGTGGATTGCACTCTGATTGTCACAGTACACATCCACGCCTTTATATACGAAGCCCAAATCACACAACAATCGCCTCAATTAAAGCGCCTCCTTAGCTACTTCAACTGCAGCTATGAGCTCTGCCTCTGTAGTAGACAAAGCCACAATCGTCTGCAACTTCGCTCTCCAACTGATCGCTGTCCCACCAATAGTGAACGCATATCCATAGGTTGACTTCCTTCGAT
The DNA here is from genome assembly GCA_030737815.1 of Allium fistulosum. Classification (NCBI taxonomy): domain Eukaryota; kingdom Viridiplantae; phylum Streptophyta; class Magnoliopsida; order Asparagales; family Amaryllidaceae; genus Allium; species Allium fistulosum. The sequence continues at coordinate 197,152,014 of CM060902.1, read as the reverse complement.
CTCTGTCACCGGCATAGTCGGAATCGCAGAATCCAACCAAGCTGAAATCTCTTCCTCTGCCGCCAAAGACAAGTCCATGGTTTGGAGTTCCTCTAAGATATCTGAAGATACACTTCACTACTTCCTAATGCGTCTTTCCTGGATTTTCCATGAACCTACTCACCAATCCAACCGTCTGTGCAATGTCAGGCCTAGTGCAGACCATGGCATACATCAAGCTGCCAACTGCACTTGCATATGGTATCTTCATAATATAAGCCTTGTTCTTTTCTGAGATTGGAGAGCCTTTACTAGAAAGTTGTATGTGCAAAGGCATGGGTGTGCTGATTGCCTTTGCCCCTTCCATGCTAAACCGAGCAATCACCTTTTGAATGTACTCTTTTTGAGTGGTTCTCAAAAGTTCTAACTTTCTATCCCTTTAGATTTCCATACCCAAAATTTTCTTCGCTTCTCCAAGGTCCTTCATTTCAAATTCCGCTTTTAGCTTTCGCTTTAAACTATCGATTCCAACCTTATCCTTGGAAGCAATCAACATATCATCCATGTACAAGAGTAGGTACACACATCTACCATTCTTTAAATGTTTGAAGTACACACAAGCATCTTTGATGCTACGATCAAAACCTAGTGAAAGCATAAAAGAGTCAAACCTCTTGTACCATTGTCTAGGCGACTGCTTAAGTCCATACAACGACTTCTTCAATTTTCAAACCCAATTTTCTTCCCATCTACAACAAATCCTTCTGGATGCTTCATGTAGATGGTCTCATCCAAGTCTCCGTGCAAGAAAGCGGTTTTCATGTCCAATTGCTCCAGCTCCAAGTCATGAGCTGCGACGATAGCGAGCAAAATGCAGATGGACGTATGCCTCACTACTGGAGAGAATATCTCATCATACTCCAATCCCTTTCTTTGTGAAAACCCTTTGGCAACTAGTCTAGCCTTGTATCTCCCACCATCCTTCACCTTGAACACCCACTTGCAACCTATGACTCGGCTTCCTTGAGGAGGTGGTACCAAATCCCAAGTCTTGTTCTTCTTCAACGACTCTAACTCCTCTTCCATAGTGCACATCCACTTCGAACTATCACATGACTTCAAAGCTTCATCAAGGTCAAGCGGCTCCTCATGAACCACATATAGGGCATAGTCAAACTGATCACCAAGGTTAAGGTTCGCAAACTGCCAATCACCGTACCTTTCGGGCGGCCTAATAGTCCTATGATTGACCTGAGTAGGTACTGCTTCGCCTAAACTCCTTTTAGCTCCACCTTGAACTGAACTTACTCTAGATTCATGCACATCACTAGCACTACTAGAAGGTACCTGTGGACTATCCTGTGATGTTTCATCAACTGCGTTTTCCTCGACAGCATCAACAACAACTCTACTATTTTGTTGGAACACGGGAACTTCTTCCATCTCCTTAGACCTATCAGAATCTTCTAATGTGGTAGGTAGCTTCTCCTTCGGATTGAACCTAGCACACTCATCGAAAGTAACATGTCTAGAATGAACAATCTTCCGATCAACAGGATTCCAAATTCGATATCCTTTGATACCAGCGGTGTATCACATTAGTATGCCCTTGTATGCTCTAGCCTCCAACTTGCCATCACCTGTATGGTGAACGTATACAGGACAACCAAAAATTCAAAAGTAACCAAGATACACTGCTTTACATCTCCACTTCTCCTTCGGAATCTTCCCATCTATGGCTGAGCATGGAATTCGATTTATGATATGCGCCGCAGTTGATAATGCCTCAACCCTAAAACCTCTAGACAAGCCCGACATCAATCTCAAGCAACGAGCCTTCTCCAGTAGAGTCATGTTCATCCTTTCTGCAACCCCATTGGATTGCAGATCTTCGGATGTAGTGAAATGTCTCTGAATGCCATGTTGTCTATAGAAATCGAGGAACTCCTTAGAGACAAATTCACCGCCATTATCGGATCTCAGCACCTTCAACCTAGAACCAGATTGGTTCTCAACAAGCGGTTTCCAGTCTTTGAACTTCTCAAAACTCTATGATTTGACCTTCATCACATACACCCATACTTTCCGAGAAAAGTCATCAATGAAAGAGATAAAATACTTTGCTCCTCTAAGAGAAGGAGTAGCAACCGGTCCCTAAACATCTGTATGGACGTACTCAAGTACTCACCTCGATCTGTGGAGTCCAACTCCAAAAGATACTTTAGTTTTCTTGCCTAACACACACTCTTGGAAAAATTCCATCTTGTCGAAGCTTTCTCCTTTGATCATCTTCCGTCTCCGAAGCAACTTTAAGCCCTTCTCTGAAATATGACCCAATCTGAGATGCCAAAGCTTTGTGGCATCCAATGTACAAGAACTATATACTTCAACACACGACTCTCCAAGAACTGTGATTCCTTTTAGCAAATATAGATTTCGGAACACATCTCCTTTCATAAAAACTAGTGCATCTCTCGAAACCTTCAGACTATCCTTCTCGATTGTTACCTTGCATAACAAAGGTGCCAATTATCCTAAAGAAATTATGGACTTTCGAAGACCTGGAACATACTGGACACCTGTCAAAGTGCGTATCACTCCATCAAACATCCTGATCCTCACTGTACCTTCACCCATTGCTCTACAGCTAGCATCATTACCCATAAGAATAGAACTTCCCTCTCATCCAACGAAAGAACTAAAGTAATCTTTATTAGACTCCATATGGAAAGACGCCCCCGAGTCCAGCACCTAATGGTCTGAGACATCGATACTGCTATAGACAACATATCGTCAGATACAGACTTCTCCACCGCAAATGATGAAGATCCGTCTTCTTCCTTCTTCTTCAAATCTGGACAATCCTTTTTCCAATGACCAGGTTTCTTGCAGATAAAGCACTTTCCGTCCTTATACTTTCCTCTCCTGCCATTACCGGGCTTCCTGGACATGGAACGTCATCTAGAGTGCCAATTCTTCTTATCATCTCTTCCTCTTTCAACAAACAGGCCATGACTACTACTTCCACCTCTACTGCCTTCACTTATCTTCTTCATCTGATCTCTCAAGCCCTCAGATAGAAGGCCTGACTTCACATCTTCCATTGTCAATGTGTCTCTAGCGAAGATAAGGCTGTTAGCGAAACCCTTGTAACGCTCCGGAAGAGAACATAAAAGAATCATTTTCATTTTCTCCTCATTCATCTTCAAGTCAACAGTCTTCATCCTCATCACGAGATCATCAAAGAAATTAAGATGTTCCTTCACTGAATTACCTCTCTCATCCGCGTGATGAAAAATGTCTTTAGCAATATCAGACTTTTAGTCAGAGATTTCTTCAAGTAGAGATTCTCCAACTTGGTCCAAATGCCCCTAGCAGTGGTCTCACCGCTAATCTCTGAGATGACATTCTCTCCCATAGCTAGTTGTAAAGTAGTAAACGCTCATTTCACCATCTCCTTTCTTTCCACGACTGAGATGTCAGCTGTCAACTCCTCAGGGGCAAACACTACTGGATGGACTTCATTCCTCGTTAGAACAGCCTTCATCCTCCATTGCCACTTCTCGAAGTCTTTATCCCCATTCCATTTCTCAATTGCCAATTGTGATCCTGACGCGATATACATCCCTCTAATATAGGGTCTTGTAACAACAAGAGTCGCTTCATCTCCTGCCATAGCGTCCAACACTCCTCAATCAACCTTGCAGCTCTGATACCAGACTGTTGGAGAAAATCCCTTCAGATGATCAGTCTAAGGGAATAAAAAACCCAATGCAGCGAAAAAATAACGAACTGGATCTTGATTGTAGTGAAACGATACAAATAGAGATAAACACCAGAACAGACAGTCATAGATCTATACAATGTAGAAAAATAAATAACACCAGTATTTAAAGTGGTTCCACTGCCGCGAGGCAGTGTACGTCTACTTGGGGAGAGGAGATTTTATTAATCACTAAAAGATTAGAGTTACAAGATTGATTCACTTTTGGAGGCTATACATAAGAAGAATTAACAATACAGACAAAATTCTGCAGAGTTTCAACTCTCTAGGATGGCTCTCATTGTTGTCCCGAAGCTCCACTATTTATAGAGTGGAGAAATGAGGAGGGGTAGCTGCTATATGATAGTCCTGAGGTTTGGTTCGGCATTTCTGGTCCGGCATAATTTGGTTTGGCAAAACACCAAGCGAAAAAGTTGGACCGACATCTCCAAAATACCAAACGAAAAAATTTCATTCTGCAAATCACCACTCAAAATTACCAAACAAACTTCTTCCTTCTTTGCCGAACGACTTCTCCAAATCACCGCTCTAAATATTTGGTTCGGTCCTCCTTAATGCCGAAAGATGTTTCTACATCTTCCCTACTGAACAAACTTCTTCCTTCTTTGCCGAACGAATTCTCCGAATCACCGCTCCAAATATTTGGTTCGGTCCTCCTCAATGCTGAATGAAGTTTCTACATCTTCCCCAAATCGCATTCTACCGCTCCAAATCTTCATGCTACCGCTTCAAGCCCTAGCATCTTCCTTCGTTCGGTGATTTCAACTTCTGCTCCTAAGGTTTCTGCTTCTTGCTGCTGCTGCATCTTGGAATTAAGGTAGCAATTTCTAACAGACTGGTACTATAATTTTATAGCAGATCAAATTTTATCTTATAGTGCTTCAACACGAAACTAACATATAAGGTAACACTATTTCCTAGTATATCAGTTTTAAACTTGTAATACTGTACTCATAGGGGTTGCTTTTTTCTAGGTTGCTCTAGGCATTTGCCTTACTTGGTTACTTGGCTACCCCTAGGATTGGCCTTGAGCATAGTTTCATCCATCTACAATCTTAAATAAGAATATATAAAACAAAACACAATAAAAAATGTGATCAGGATAAAAATATTTAGGTTTGACTAATATATATTCAGAGACATATGTCTGTTTTTAACATATATTCAGAGGGACTTATGTCTATCTCTATACTTCCTGAAGGTGTGCACACCTCCTTTCTCAGCAACTCCTTTCTGTGAGAGCGTCATAAACTACTGCACAGCGAGAACCATCCTAAGAGAGAGTGTTAGAAATCACTGTAGTGTGACGCAATGCAGCATATTAACAAATGAATTTTCTAAAAATCAAAATTTAAAATTCTCTGCTATTTGTCAAATCTTTAACTTCTTTCTCAACAAAAATTTACCAATATATTCTAAATAATTTCCATATTAGATGCATGTATTTATCATTTACCAATAAAAATACAACAACACTTTTAAAATGTTAAAAAAATGTTGATAAATAAATGTCTCTTTACGAGTAATATAATTATTGTGTAGTGCTAAGGGTGTCAGGCCCTTGGCTAAGGGCACCGCAACCAGCATTTCACTACCAACCACGGTGCCCTTAGCCGAAAGGGTGGTATTTCTCTAATTATTTAAAGACTTTCCATTTCAATAACGATATTATTTTTCTTTTTAAAAATAATTTGTGAAAATTTACTTAATTATTTTTTGTATAATATGCATCTTATATATGTGTATTTGTGTACGTGCGTATATGGGAATGACTATTGGAATACAAAATAAAACACAAAATTTGATGCAATAATCATTGATCGTTGAATCTTTTTTGTCTTTATATGGGAGGTGAAAAACAAGGAAAGACCTAACGTGTTCGTCCATATATGCGTGTGTGTGTCTGTGTGTGTATGTGTGTGGATTAGGATCAATAACACTCTTTATTTAACGTCATTTTATAGCCCTCTGATATAAGCCACCAATTTAGATTTAAACATTTGGTACAAATATTTAAATATAAACTTGTGGCTGATATCAGAGGGCTACAAAATGGTGTTAAATAAAAAAGATTGATCCATGTGATAGGAGAGGGAGAGAATAAATATTTAAATAAAAAATTGTGGCCGATATGCTACAAAAAGGTGCTAAATAAAGGACGTTATTGATCCTATATACTTGTGGTTGATATCAGAAGACTAAAAATGGTGTCAAATAAAAAGGATTTGTTCATGTGACAAGAAAGAGAAAAAAAATTTTAAATAGAAACTTGTGGTTGATATGCTACAAAATGGTGCTAAATAAAGGACGTTATTGATCCTAGCCTATATATATATATATATATATTGAAAATTAGCGGTGCATCCTTATTTTCCAATAAAAAATTTACACTACCACTCAGATATGATTACAACTACATAAAATTATCAAAAAACTAAATAATCAACAATTGAAGATAAAACAACATGAAATTTCGATTTCAATGAATGTGGCTCGATGAGAGAAACTAATTGGTGTCAGAACTTAGTTGAAATCTCGCTTTTGATGATCATAATTAAGGTTTTAATCAGTGAGGCAAAAAGTTCAAATGTTTGTAAAGATGGTCGAAGGATTTTGATACGACGTGGATTTTGACACAGTCAACGGTTGGTAGTCGACAATGGTTGTGGATATATCAGTGAAAACTTCATTCAAAATTGGTATTGGACCGACCGTAGAGTTATTTGCAGTTTAATCTTTTTTTAATATATCAATATTTTTTGCAAAAATAATCTTAGCTTTTAATAGAAGCAACCATTAAAAAAAACGATTAAATTTAAAACAATACATATTTACCGCTGAATCTCATTATGCTTAGAATGTAAATAACTGCCGAATAAATGCAATTATTTGCATTGTAATTATTTTGCACTGTAATTAGTTAAACCGTAAAAATAATATAACAAATTTAAAATATTCGTTGACATTCCAAATATATTAAAAAAAAAAAAGTAGAGTGTCTCTAAAAGCATCCAGAAAAATGCTTGCTAATACCATTGTTGAATAACACCATTAATAATTACAATACATTCTACCTACTACTCAAAAAAATCGACATCCAATCATCAATCCTAATTCATACCGTTTGTGCTTTCTTCTTCTACACTCGAAACCAACGTATCTTCACTCAAATACACCGTCTTCTTCCATGTCCATCGATGATGAAATCGACAAAATCTTCAACTATGATACAAACTTACTGTTCGGTTGTACGTTTAACCATGCAGTGGAAAAGCGTCGTGCTCAGATACATCGCAATAGTGAAAATATGTTGTCGAAATCATCTTATAGGATACCAACCCACTGTTCGGTTGCTTTTACATCTGGGCAGTGATAAATTACCGAGCTCTGATACATTTGGATAGTAAAAAGCAAATATGAAAATCATCGGTTATGAAGCCAACTCAAGGTTCGGCTATTGATAAACCGTGCGGTGATTTTTTACAGTGGTTTAATATAAACGAGCGGTGATTAATCACCGAGTGAAGAAATAAAAATGGTATTAAGTAGCATGTTAATTTATTAAGCTTTATTAAAATTCCTCATGGTATTAGACAGCATTTTTTGGGTGCTTTTAGCAACACACAAATTAAATTCAATTCAGAAGTGTATCCTCAATGCTAAAAAAAATGCAGTGTACCCCTGCTATTGGAATGTAGGGGGTCTAATTCAAAGATGTATGGCTAAGCTTTTTATGAAGAGGATCAAAATTCCCTAAAATATATTAGCACTTGAAGGGGTAGGTTTCTACTACTTTCTAGCAGCGGTTAGAATTAGAATTGAATAGTCAAATGTTGAACCTAATATTAAAGTCTGTAATTTACATAGAAAACCCATTAGTTGTACCAAGTATGGACTAGTCAGAATCAAACCCGAAAGAACAAATCGGTTGGAAATCTAAGCGACTTAACCAAGTAATACGCCATTTTATCCCAGAAATTAGTTGGTGCATGATGCTTCCTCAAATTTAGACTCAAATCAGTCCTATGTGTGCCATGGCTGCAAAATACAAATACGATATTAGCAAGGATTATTTTGCAAATAACCCAAAAAATTCAAATTACACTCCAGCGTACTCTAAAGCAAGGCCACTTCCATTCGGTTCCATCTTCATTCTCAATTTTTGTTAGGTTGATCCCCCAGTAACTCTCTAGCACTTTCCTCTCGCTTGGCAGAGAAGAACCAACTTCCTTCTTCACCATATCATCGCCTCCTCCAACAACCGCTGGCGTCGTAGATGAGCTGTGTTGTCTCGGTGGAAATGCAACCTCTAAGGCTGCGGGTGATCTCATCGACGATTGACTGTACCGCCCTAGAAAATATGGTGTGATTTGCTTGACAATTGAAGAGTGGACAACTCGAATGAATTAACTTCAGCATGCTTGATTATGAAATTTTCAGGGTATTTATGGGTATTTTTAGTTGAGAAATGACTTGAGACTTGAAGCCGGAGGAGCAAATGGCTGTATATAGGAGTAGGCTCAATGTTACGGGTCTTGGGCCGAGCCCGTCTCGCACCTATCCTATAACTAAGGTATGGATTTTAACTCCAACTATCCAGATCCGACTCAGGTTCAATCCGGTTACTATTAAGGTCGGGTACGGTTTAGTTAAACTCAACTCGGTTTGGACTCGATCCGGTTATTGATTTTCTGTAATTTCTAAATATGAGTGTATATATTATTATTTTTACCATTTTGTTTGTTTGCATTTAGATGTCTTTGCATATTATTATTGTGAACTGGCTGCATCACCATCCAATTTGTATGTGAATAACATAAATTGCATGTTTAAGGTATGGTTTTAGCATTATGAGTTAGATATGCGTGTATTACCCGGTGGGCTTGAAAACCCCGACGAATCGGCCTCGGATTTTGGTTTTGAAATACCCAGCGGGTTCAGACCAGGTTCGAGTTTTGATTATTGTAACCGGGCTCGAGTCTAGGTTTTAAGATACCAAGATCGAGCCCAGCCCATTGACACGCCTACTTATGAGAGAGGAGAGACGTTTCAAGGTCGTTCGATTGTTGTGTTGATTTGTAGCAACAACATTGTGATTTTATAACCGTGGTAAGCAGGATGTGAACATTATCTGTACCACGATTGACGAGGTTGGCGCTTTTTCAAGAGTTGGTTGAAATTAATCTAATAAATGGAAATTTCTTTTTAGAAAAACCCCAATTGTTATTTTTCTTTGCGCAATTTCAACTGATTGAGATTAGGTTTGGGGGGAAAATGTAAACGGTTGGATGCTTATATCATTTAAATGTAGAAGAATCTATATCGTGCGTTGGTCGATTAGTCCGATATAAAAATGTTAAACGATCTAAAATCAATATAAATAAAATCCAAACCAAACGAGTTAAGTTTGATTGGTTCGGTTGATTTTTCGATTTAAATAAATTAGAAATGATTCACATTTTACATTTGAAATTATAATGATTTGCCTTTCTTACACCAAAAAACAACACTTAATACATCCTCCGTATTCATGTGTCCATCATTTAATTATTCGATAGACAGGTCGTTTGGGGTGAAAGAAAGAAAAAATCAAAACAGAATCTCACAAAACATGATGAGTAATATATAATATGAAAAAGTATTTACAAAAAGAAATCATCTTTATTATACATAACATAAGAGTATATTAACCTATTATCAGCCTGAACAGTTATAACAGCCTGCTCTTACAATTACTAATAAATACAACAAACAGTCATCAAGAACAACTAAATAGCAAAAGAATATAAGATACGTGAATACGCCTTAGAGAATCCAGCTCATCTCCTGAAGGCTCCAAAGGTTCCAGCAAAATCTGGAAAATATGCTCGGACTGACTTGAGCATTATAGGAAAACAACGCCTGGATCAGTCTGGTAAAACCAGCATGAGATTAGCTCGAAACAAATCATATGGATCACTATATTTGAAAAACCTTTCTAAATAAAAAGTTCCTTATAAGACCACATCACACATAAACATGAATGGGTTTTACTCTAGGATATCTAAAACATTTTAATATAAAAATCCAATGATATTATCATAATGTCTAAATTTAAAATAAATACGAAATATAGCTGAAATGCTTGCATCCCACAGTTCAACATAGTTGGACATATCTAAATCTGTAAAGGCTTGTATTGGAGAATGGGTTCCAACGATGGCAAGGTACGGGACCACCTTCCGACGATACACCTCTAGAAATGTAACTGAGGGCTGCATACACATCTGCCCCTCTGCTACACAAAGCTGGCATGCCTCTTTAACATGACAAGCCGGATTACCACACCCTTTTGACACCGAGGCTACTTTACTTTGCCCCTCGATGCCTGCATGCAAAACAACTCTAAGGGACAACCTAAAATGGGATGACGGTTCCTAATGGTAGCTAACCACATAGCTCTGTTGCATACCCTGTTTTAGCCATTCTTCCGGGTTGTAAGGCTTGAGACTATATTTTTACCTCTTCTACTAACATACCATCTTAGAATGCTAACACTGCCCTCCATACTGAGATGTAATGCTAGCATTCATCCATACAATTTGTTGCGGGATTGAACAAGCATTCAAAATTTTACTATCTTCTATTTTGGAATCACCCTCAGGAAGAATAGTATAGCTCCATATCATACTTCATCACGAACGTAATTAATTTGGAGTGGTTTGGATAAAACCGGAAACTAGTGTCTTCAAACTAAGGGATAATTTTCGGCTAACTCAATTCCGGTTCTTTGGAAGTATGCAACAAGTATTCGAGTCCCTAGCGAGGAACTCGAACATACAATCATACTTCCTGAGTCAAAATAAGTCAATATTTGATAGTCGGTTATTTAACTATCAAATAAACAAACAACAACAATTCAGAGATTTAATTACCCATAGCAGTCATTAAGCCTCAAAACAATTCTTTCATTTATTAAAATCTATTTTCAATAGTGTTTATCAAAAACATCCATATACCTATCTCACTGACATAAGTATATTCACATAGCATTTATGAAAGGTTTCTCATTTAGAAATCATATCAAAGGATCAAAACAAAATTTTATTTAAATTGGAGATAAAGATAACCTCAAACAATATTCCTTCGGTATTAAGTATGGAACAAATGTCCATACCACCGGAATTAAGAAGGTCGGTTAAAGGAAATCAAATCTCAAATTCTTTTATAAATTTCCTTCAATAAATCCTTTTAACAAATCTCTTTTGTACATGATATTTCGTTAATTATTTTATGAAACTTCTTTTATAAATATTTAAAACCATTTATAACACTCTTTATAAATCTCCAAAATCATTTATGAAACTTCTTTATTTAAAACAAAACTCCTTTAATAAAACTTAATCCATAAAGTTCCTTTGATAAAATCAATTATTTAAAACACTTTTAAATAAATAAGTTATTATTTAAAACATTCTTTATTTAATTATTTATAAAACCATATTAACATACACTAATTTTAAACAACCATTTAAAAAGATTAAATTAACTTCAAACATTTAATGAAATAATTGTTTAACTATTTGTTAAATATCATATTTAAAATAATAATAAATTTAAACCATTTCAAAAAGAATAAAATTAAATATTGGACTTTGCAAAATCAGAAGGAGGCTTAGTGACTAAAATGGTTCATTTAATTGTGTTTAACTTATCCAAGTTATAACACGAGTATTACATACAACCAGATATGTAAGAAAATCAGCCAATAATAGTCAATCAACATATGGATAAATGTCTAAGTTAATAAAATAGTAGGATGGGGATTTGTTCTACCTAATATATGTCAAAATAATCTACTTGGTGAGCTATGGTAGAACAGTGATTTATTCTACCAAAAAGATGTCAAATACAAGTTAATTAGCAGAACTGTGATTTATTCTTTTAAATAGATATCAGTGGGCTTCTTATTCAATTGGCTTTAATTAAGTATAGTCGACAAAGAAATCCCTTGGATTCAAACTATCCTTTAAAAGAGAGTTGCATTAAAACAAAACTGATTTTTAGAATTAAAGTGGTTAAAAAGTTTAAAACTTTTATTTAATAGTCAAGTAACATTCAAACTCTTTATTTAAAAATGATTAAACCTTTAATTAATAACCAAACCATAATTAACTATTAAACAAATAATAAACCCTAATTAATAGTGGGAGCATGCCATATAGCACCTAATGATTGCATCAAATTAAGAAATTTTTTTTCGTCAAATGTACCGAACATTATTTGTGAAATAATGTTTATTTTTGGTATTGACTGAAAAATAGATATAACTATATTTCAATATGAGTATTATGAATATTCATTATGAAATAGAACTATATTATGGAATTTATTTTCATAGTAAAAGTGACGCAATGAAAATACATATGTATCTAATATTATTTACAGTTGTTTTGGAATTATAGACTAAGCCGTAGTTTTGAGAAATAATTTTACTATATGATTATGAATCATACGGTACAGGTTAATCATATCTCATTCAATTAATGGCGATGCACCCATTCAGTGGGAGCATCATAAGAGCTGATGAACTCTTTGAATTAATACATATTGATGTATGTAATCATAATTCTATTAATACCAAAAGGGTTCCGAATACTTTGTTATATTCATCGATGATTTATTACCAACATGAACACAAGTATTAGATACACATGTAGTAAGTTTATGATAAAATCATAGAATATAAAAGAAAAGTAAATAAAATAACATGTAATAGAATAAAATGATTTGATTTGGTCGAATTAGTGAGTATATTGGAAAGAGTTCCAAATGTATCTAAAAATTAATATAGATTCAATCTCAAAATCACTCCTCTATGTGATACATAATGATGCATCGATAAGCAGTAATAAGACATTGTTGGACAATTTACGATTAATTATGAGTGAAGTTGAGTTAGTTTCTTTCTATAAGGTCGTGTACTTAAGATTAATACACAAGGTTGATATTATTTCATTTAAACAACAGTTTACAAAATCATATAAGATAAGGGTTTGTAAGAAATCCCAACATATTCTAGGCCAAGGAGTTGGCAGGTTGTGCGAGTCGAAAGATTGCACGTAATAATTGTTCATGAGAGATCTTGTATGAATCTCCAAAAGTTTTTGGAAAGTTCTGTCATCAAATGACATATTTATGTTTTGAACATAATTTTTGTAAACTAAAATCAGTTTTATAAATAAAAAGGTTCATAAAGCGTTTATGGATCCCTATTCTATTTGCACTAAGAAACAATTGTTGTTTGAAGATATATCAACTTCATTGTGATGGAATTTCTTTGAGAAATTTTTGGTAGTTAAATGGAATTTGATCTGATCCATGGATAGAACTGATTATATGAGATGAAGCGAAATTAACTAACCTAAATGAACACATAGCATTAGAATGTCTAATAAGTATTCTCGTACATCGAAGAGAAACTATGAGTTCCTTATTAATGTTGAAAATATACATTAGCCTCGGTTGTTCAATTAAACCATTATGATTGTTGACTCTATATGGTATGATGCGCAGATCTGAAAGAATTCCAAGTACGCTATCAAAATGTGATTTTAGTGGTCGTAACCAAAGTGATGTGATCCATCGGCCGAGATTGTGTCTTTATTGGAAAGACTAATGTGGTTGGAATTAAATAAGCAATGTTGATAAGAATAATATCGCAAATTTCAATTGTTGAAATTACATAACGGATTCGGTATTCAACATGCTCAAGTTAATTCAGATTTACTCACAAAATTATCGCTCGATAAGACTTAGTGTTTGGTACTTATGTATTGAAATAGAAAATTCTAAATAATGATTTAGAGTAAGCCGTTTACACATGTTAACAAAAAATGCCTCGAAGTCAGTGGGAGCGACATTGGGTTTGTGAGTCTTTGGATATGATCCAATAAATGATACGAATGTATCATTTTATAAGCATCAAGATTGAATAAGTATTTTGATAGAAATATCAAATAGTTTGATTATCAATCAAAGTGCAGAGGAAGCGTGCGTTCATAAGAAAGAACGTTAAAAGGTACATTGATATTTCTAAACTATAAGTAAACAACACGTTGTTGATTTTAACAATATGCTTGTATTAAAATCAACATTAGTTGTTTTAATACTCAATTTTGGATTGTAAATGATCTCTTATATGGTGAGTATAAAAGATATAAGGATTGTCCCAAAATGATATACAAGAGCACCCTATTAAAAGGAGAACATGTAAGTTGGATTCCTTATGCGTTAGCAATAGGAATTATCATACAGGTTATGTTGTGTATGATATTGTGTTTTGTTTATGTATTTGATACATGGAGCAAATATAAAATCTAAATTGCTATCAATAAATGGTTGTTTGAGGTGTCCTCGCGTATTTATTAAATACTAGAGAATTGTTTATAGAAACAACGAACTCGTTATGATGGAATGTTTGGACATAAACTTTTATAAGTGATATTTAGTATAACATGTCAATGATAAAATTCAAGTTAAAATCTTTAATTTGAAAATGTTTCAAAATAAAAGTGATTGTGGTCGATTCAACGAAATGTTGAGAACATTAACTTGAATAGCGCTACAATAAACCAATGTATATAGATTTTATTTAAGAAATCAATGTATATAGATATAAATGCAAAAATTTATAATTGAGCCAAAGGTGATTCCAAATGTTGAGAATCCCATAATATTGTTATAAGATAACAATGTCATGAAATTGGTCATGATAGAACTTAAAGCTCACTAGAAGTGGAAAGACATACTTCGAATTGTTCCACATGATAAAGGCAGTTTATCAATGTTAGAGAGAGTTAATCGACAAAGTAGATAATTAATACATAATAACATACCCATTCACTAAGGGAATGACCTAATTGGTTTTGAGAAAAATGATTGGAGAAGTTGGAATTAGATTCCATAATTGACCCCAAGTGTAAGTGGGAAATTGATAGAGTTAGGGGTATACCTTAGGGGCAATTATGTAATTTGTTAAATATATCTAACTCGTTGACTAATCTTGTTCGAAATAAAAGGTATTTTCTTCCTATTATATACTTGATATAATGTGATTATATTAATTAATTTACTTAACTAAAAGTATATTTAATAGAAAAATCCATAAATGGTATAAATTGTGATAGTAGTTACAAAGTATTATAACCGGGAGTAATTTATCACAACAAAACAAAAATACCATTTTAAATGTTCCTAGTCAAGATGCATCGAGACTGGATATTAATGTATCCGTTAAGACTGGAGTACGTAACGCTCTCCAAATGTTGGGCAGTGTATTACTCATGACTGTTGGGGGGCACCTAGGGGTTACGTACTAATAGTTATTGGATAATTATGGAACAACTCACTCGATAGTTTTCTATTGGTTAATATAACTAAGGTCAAACAGAAAATATCGATGTGACTGATTTACACAGTTCTCTCGACTTGAGAATACTATGGATCTTCAATATGAAAGCTCCGCTTTGATTATAGCCAAATCATGGCATAACGTCCATCGAGTGACTATGGTTGGGTCGAGCGGAAGTATTGGAAGTGAATGAAAGGACAAAACAAGTTTGGGTTCCAAAGGGATTGTTTATTAATAACTATTCTGCCACTAACAACCATGGACCTATAAATAGGTCACATACATCTTTAACCATGTAGGTATGGTGGCAGGCTGAGGAACAACATTCGTGTTATCTGGATTCTGGCTGTTCCAGATATACAACGGGTGTCAAATCAACGTTCCTTAGCCTAGTATAAAGGTGACAGATTCACTATGGGCAAACAACGAAAGATTATCGTACAGGTAAAACAGGTAGTTGCATTTCTTTCAAACGATAGATAACCGGTAAGAATCTGCATCTGAATTAGATCAGCCAGTTATGATTGATGATGTTAATTCTGAGTTTTAACCAATCATCTTACTCGAAGTAATTGTGATGGATGATAGAATCTAACTTGCTTGATTTATGATCTTATATGATTCGATTTTAATCTGTGCTTGAAAATTGATCAACCATTTTCTTCTTAAACTTAATATGTTTGGTCAAACTATGATTGCTCATGCTATAAAAGGTTTTTGAGAAACTGTTGAAACTGTTTCTTCACTGATGAAAACTTCAAATTGTTTTTGGGATAATCTTGATATTTTAACTGTGATACTACGGAAGGTATACAACTCGCTCTTCATTTGATAAAAGTTTGTGTGAGTTTTGTTAACACCGTAGTTTTATTTCTGAAGATGAATTTGAAACTGTTGAAATGGTTCTTAACTGCTTCTAGACTCCATATTATGTTTTCTGTGTGTTTGTGTACACGTTCTCACTCTAATTCTAAAGAATCACATTTGAATACCACTAAACGAAATTTTGAGATATTTTTCACACACACACAAATTTGGACTATGATATCTTTCGTGTGAAAACTTTAATTTAGTTGGTTATTCTGATGTTGATTATACGGGTTCACTGGTTGACAGGAAAAGTACTAGTAGGACATGCTTCATGTTAGGACACTCACTAATTTCATTGTCTAATAATCCTGCTCTCCATTCACTCACGAAACACATTGATGTGAAACACCATTTTTTTTGATCACATTGCTAGAAAAAAACATTTGCATTGAATTCATTTCAACTGAGAATCAACTTGCTGATATTTTCACAAAACCCCTCCTCGAAGACAGATTTTCCAGATTACGTTTGGATTTGGGGATTATGGAAATTGACTAATCATTTTTCAATTTTTGGTTGAAATATTCTTGGATATTTATTTTCAACTTCAATTTCTAGAATTCAAACCTGTTTTGGATATCATTCAAAGATTGATTCAAATATGGTATTCAGTAGTGGAAATACGTTTGGTTTATGAAATTTCATAATATGATTAATTTGGTAACTTATTCCACGACCATTTCTATTTCTACCATCTTTCTATCATTCATAATGGTTTTGAAAAATGAGAAGAGTGAATTGCTTTTTAAATTAAAAAAAATCAAAGAAAATTTTAAAATATTCCTCATGCATCCATTCTCATTTAAAAGTCCTTATGGTTATGCATGGATGGATCATGAGAGGTTATCATCACTCCATTCTCATTTAAAAGTCCTTATGGTTATGCATGGATGGAGCTTGATAACTAATGAGTAACTGCTAATCCCATTTAAAAGTCCTTATGGTTATGCGTGGTTAGTAAGTGCTTATTTTTTTGTGCTTAAATGTCAAATCTTTTTAAAATTAAAATAGAATAGAACATCTCTCTTCTCATTATAAAAATCAAATCATCGATCCATTCTCTAAAATGTGGAAATTGTTATCTTGTTATGATATATTATGGTTTTTCCCTGTTTTTTTCCATTTGTTTTCCCTTACTGTTTCATTATTTTTTGTCAGTCTTTTGATGATAACAAAAGGGGGAGAAGGAAGAGATTTTGATAAGAAAATAAGTATTTTTGGAATACTACACCAAATTTGTTAAATGTTGTTAGTTATTTTCTATAGTTCTTTTTATTCGTCTGTAATTTCCTAAATCTTCTAAATAGGGAGTGGTTTCAGTTGTAGGGGGAGTATTCATGTAGGGGAAGCATACATGTTGGGGGAGCTAAATATCTCATGTTTAAACACATCTACTGGAATTTCAAAATCTTTAATATATGTTTGTCATCATCAAAAGGGGGAGATTGTTTGATGTGTGTTTAGTGTTTGATGATAACAAAATATATATATCAAATTATAGATGTGTTTGCAGATTTTATTTTACACATACAGGAATAAATATAAATATTGAATAATAATGCTATTGTACAGAATTTAACAAATTCAAACAGTAATTTTATTCAATATAATATTTTATTCAGTACAATGTTTACAGTACACTGATTTCATATTTATAGCTCACTCTCACTCATACATTTTCATTGTTACAATGATTTCCTCACTACATCACTCATACACTCAGTTGTTCTTCTGCATCTGCATTGTTCAACTCCAGTATTTGTCTTGTCTCCTGTGTACCTGTATAATTGACAAACTACAGCAGTGATTTGAACAGAAACGAATTTAAATTTGCAAAAATATAAAATTTGTTTTTAAAGCTGTCTCAGATATATGGGTTAAACGTCATCATCTTTGATTGTGTAATATCTGTGCATATCAGTATTCATATTAGGGACAGGTAATCACGAGTGGCTGCAGTACACACGTATGCACGTGTGCACTGCCTCGCCAACTCGAGTGCACAAGGTCAAATCAAAGTTAGATTCAATTCAAGTACAAATGGCCTCGACCAAAATCAACATGTACACATGAAAATCAGTGAATCAACTGGACAGCAAAAGATTTCAAATCTATATGAAATACAGACCAATGTTCAACAATGCAGAAGTGTCAAAGCACAGAGTAAAACTTATGTTCAGCAATCAAAGAAATGCTCAACAAGGCAAAGACTGGGTGCAGACACATGAATGTACACCAGACCAGAGTGTCAACTTGCAAGTCAACAAGCAATAGGGAATTCATGTATGGAGGCAGAACAACAATGCAAACAACAGACAACAAATGAATTCAACATCAGTTCACAACTCAAGTGAAACAAGCCGAAAGAAAATGCAACTATATACAAGACAAACAAGACCAACAACAAAAGCAACATGAATCAACCACAGTTGTAACAACAAAATGGAATCATCAAGCCAACACTGTGCAACATGCATCAAGCACAAAACAGTATCAACATGAATCAGGAGTGTGCAACAGAGTGATACATGCAATGCAACACAGAGGATGAAACTGAAGGAATGCAATATAACTCGAAGCATATACAGGAATGCAACTAAGTGCAAATGAAAGTATCAGGTTTGAACAAGATGGTGAAGCCACCAGAATTTAGTATCAAGCAAGTTCGACAAACAGTAAACAGTGCAGTAATGTTACTGCAGTTCAATATCAACTCAGTGGGATTAAAATTCACGGATTTGAATTCTCAAAACCAGATGCCGAAGTCACAGACTACAGTTCAGTAAAGAAATCAATTCGAATGCGTATGTTTGACGAAGTAAAAAAAATCGAAAGTAAGGAAGAAATCAAGTTCGTATCTTTAATGTTTGAAAAAGTCAGGAATCAAAAAAAAAAAGAGGAAAGTTTGGTGTCGTGTGAATAAAGTAAAATCTAGCGTTTGAAAATCGAAGCCGTGAATCAGAAGAAATTCCCAAATATATCGGAGCTTAAAACAGGAAAGTTTCAACAACGTGAATATCACGTAAACCAAATCAGACGCCTATATAAGGAGACCCAAATCATCATTGACGAGGTGTGGTGAAGAGCAGAGAAAATAAACCCAATCATCACCAACATAAGACTCAAGCAATCAAGTATACTCAGAGAAGAATCGAGCGAGAATCACATACCAATTTCAGATTGAAGAAGCCATAGCTACAAACTAGAATCTCCAGAGATGACAAGCCGAAATCCTAGCTTAGAGAAATTCATCGAGAAGCCAAAGCTTCAATTCCAGACTAAACGAAGACGTCAAGCCAGAGCTACAACAATTGACGAAGGCGAAGTCCAAATCACAGAGGAACGGGCTAACTGGAAGCAACCGCAAGTAACAATCAAAGAACAACCAGCAATCGATCGAAGAGCGCAATCGAACGAAAGCACCAATTATCACAAGCCCTAAATTTGACAAGCCAAAATCGAAGAAGCGGTCGCCGGTTATTTTTCCAGAACAAAGAAAGAGGATCGGGTTGAATAATGAAATAAAGGGGCCGGCCTATTTTTAACAAGGGGTTAAATTAATTAGGGTTTAAATTTTTAATAGGGTTTAATTTAGTTTAAATTTAGGCCAGGTTTTACTGATCTAGTTTTTAGGCCAAATTTATTCTGAGGGCAAAGGTGTTTTAAACTGTCAATCTATATTTTGCCCTGGGGTTCAAACTGTATTTTGTATTTCAGTTTGTATTGTCAAAGTCCAGTTAGAGTTAATCACCACCTAGGGTTTAGGTGTTATCAGATTGTCTAGTTAGGGTTAGTTCAGTGAGCAGGGAGGTTGCGAGTTTGCAAAGCTCTATAGGCGGGAGCAGAGTTTGCGAGTAAACGAAACTCTATAGGCGGAGCAGGGTGTGCGAGTCTGTAGGAGTGTTTGTGAGCGGGAGCGAGTGTCTGCGAGTCTGTCAGAGTGTTTGTAAGCGGGATACTGTTTAACTCTAATAGAAATCTGGGAATGCAGCAGTAGGCAGGGGTTGCCGAAGCTGGGTAAATTCTGTGTGTGATTTACTTTACTGCATATTTATTTATCTGCTGTTTACTTCCGCGTTTAATTTGAGAAAATTTGCGATAACCCTATTCACCCCCCCTCTAGGGTTAATCTAGATCCTACAGTTGGAATTTTGACCATTACCAAATTCCATAAGTCCAAAGTGATATAGTTTTGACGAAGATAATTGGTGTAAACAAATGTCACAACCGGGTAACGCTTATTAAACTAAAATTGGATTTTACCGAAAATGAATAAGCGATAAATTTGGCCATAATGTCACACCACCTGCTAAGTGATGTGTGAACGTTAACATTAGAATAGTTCGATGTTAATCGCTGACCAAATTTACACCCAAGAGTTACATAGCCGAAATAATGAATTCCCTTAAGACTAAATGATTTAATTAGTTTATAATTGTTATGAATTAATTAAATTAATTAATATTTATGAAATATTAATTATAAAATTTGAATATGATTTGAGAAATAAATAATGTTATATATATTTATAACAGTTATAAATATATGGATCGATATATAATATCGACAAGCGATTAAATTAGATTTAATTGCATAGTATTTTGGCTTAGGCTTAGATGGGTTTAAGGCCTATCATTAGGGCTGCAAAATTTTGGTTTTGGGAAGGCCTAGGGGTGGCTAAAACATAGGGAATTGGCTTGAAGATAATGGGTTGAGATAAAGTGAGAATGGGTAAAAAGGTTTTCCTCGTTTCTCTCTAATACAACCATACACACACACACACACACACACACACACACACACTTACTAACCTTTTTGGCCGCCATTACCTTGTGCATTGCTAGTTGAAACATAGCTCACAATCCACTCCAAAATTCTCAAATATATTTCAAATTAAAATAATACTATTCGATAGTTAGAGGTCGGTGATTCCAGACTTCCAATTTGACGAATCAAGAACAGTAAAAGGAAGGGAAGTCATTACTTCAACGTGGATTCAAAGGCAACATTAAATTGGTAATTTTAATTCATATTACAGTAATTAAATTATATTCTACGATCCTATAATGAGAAATTTCTTACTTTTTCAATATATTGCTACTATATGTTTAGTTATGTGAGATTTTGTAAGTAGATGTGGTTGTCACAAATAAGTTTGGTTATCTGCATAATTTGTTTATTATACTATTTGATTTATGTATAGACAAATGTTGTTTACTGTAAAAAATCAATTTTTGTCATTAATAATTGTTTTATATATATTATTAATAAATTCACATATATATATATATATATATATGTATTAGTGTATATTTCTCTCTCATAATAGCATATATGCATATATAAGATATATATATGATTTAAAAAATTTCGTACACTTATTTATATATAATATGAATTTAAAAATGCGAAAATTAATTATCATACATATATTCATATTTTTAGATTAATATTTATTGAATTTTTTAATTTTTTATTATATATAAAATAAATATTACATTAAAATTAAATTTCATGTTTAAATTTTTTTTATATCATTTAAGAAAGATATAGAAAAAATTTAGGAATTTTTCAATAAAGTTTATTATTTTTAATAATTAATATTATTTCAGAAAAAATGTTTATGATTTATTAAAAATAAGAATTTAATTGAAAATTCTTCAAAAATTTTTGTAACCTTTCATTCATAATCCTAGAATTTTAAAAATTTTAAAATTTAAAATTTTAATAATATATTATTTTATATTAAATAATTTTTGCCGAAATCAATGTATTTGTTTTTAAAAATAATATTTCAACTTTGAAAAATCTCCAGATTTTTTCTAAGCTCTATTTTATGATCCTAGATTTTTGAAAATTGTAAAATTTGAATTTTCATCAATAGATTATTTTATGTTAATTATTTATTGATGAAAACATTATTTTATTCATAATATATACAAATTAAAATATTAAAATTATTATGTTTGCAAAACTAAGTTAATTTTGAATTATAAATAATTTTTAATAGTGGAAATTAGCCACAAGGGCTTCTTTAGCAAGTGGAATTAGTTTCTAGGACACAGACCTGAAATAATTACTTTCAAGGACAAAACGCAAAATAATTAGTTTTTAGGGCCTAAAAACCTATGAAATTATGTCCTTGAAAGTAATTGGACTGCTGACTTTATCCTTGAAAGTAATTATTCTGCTGACTTTGGCTAGTAATTTCTTTGAATGTGTGTCCTAGAAACTAATTAGACTACAAAGTTTGTCCTTCTGGTGAAATGCCCCTTTTTAATAATTGTTCTCTCTCTTTCTATATATATATTTATCTATATATAAATGTTTTATGTTCATATATTATATATATATAATATATTTATACATACATATGTGTGTGTGTATATTTTGTAACACATATACATGCACATAGTTGGACAACATACCTGACATGCAAAATAAGCTACTATGCCTGTTGCGATGTAAATCCCAACATCTACATATGGGCATACTATACCTTTCACGGATTATTATGTTACACATGCACTCACACATATATGTATATGATACATTTATGTATAAACTAAATCAAATAAAATTAATTTCATATCTTAATATATTTGAATTTAAATAAATAAATGATTTTATTTAAATGAAATTTAGAAATGTTCTAATTCAATTGGACTTTATAGGCCCAATAAAAGATCTAATAGGGTAAATTTTTTGAAATTCACCCATAACTTCCGCTACGGGCTAGTCTAGTTCCAACACACCATACGACTCAATGCCCTTCAATATTAACATTGATTGTTTTTACCTACTTTGTACTTTTGGACATGAAAAATTACTTCTTTTATTGCAATTTTTATTTTAGTTGCATTAAATTACTAATCAATTTTTAAGTATCAAATAATCATGTCACTGCGTGTAGCACTATTAAAGAAAGAAAAATGCATGCACGTATCACTTTGTCTTGAGGGTAAGAAAACAAGTAAACCCATTTCATATCTATTAATTTTCAACTTTAAGCATTGCGATATGAGACTAATGTATAGGGTATTACAATGTCATAGCATATCAAATTTTATCTAGCAGTGCTTCATTATGGTACTAACATATAGGGTAACACTGCTTCCTAGCATATCAGTTTTAAACCTGTAGCTTTTAGAGTAATAATGTACTGATAGGGGTTCCATTTTCCCGGGGTTGCTCTAGGAATTTGCCTTACTTAGCTGCCCCTCGTATTGGCCTTGAGCATAGTTCTAGTCAAACCGATCAATAGGCGGTTCTTCTTCTGTATTGAGATTTTCATCCATTTAAAATCTTAAATAAGAATATATAAAACAAAACAACTTGAAAAATTAATGATCGGGATATATATATATATATATATATATATATATATATATATTTGACTCTAACATATATTTAAAGACATATGTCTATTTTTAACATGTATACAGAGGGACTTATGCCTATCACTAACATATCTGAATATTTCTAAAGGTCTGTACGCCTCCTTTCTCTTCAACTTTGTGCTTAATCAAAACATTGCTTTTAGGAACTTAAAACACCATAATAACTTTTATCAAAACCAATCCCTATGAGTATCGCAAATCACCTACAACAAGTCTTGGGATTCACTATGGGAACTAATCCTGAATGAGTGCCATAAACCACCGTATTGCGAAAACTATCCATAACATAGAGTTTCACATCACCGTAGTGTGACACATTGCAGCAAATTTAACAAATGAATTTCCTGCAAAATAAAATTTTGCAACTATCTATTATCATTAAGTGCATTGGTAAAATTTCTAAATTCTTTCTTAACAAAAATTTACCAATATGTCCTAAATAATTTTCACATTCGATGAGTGTATTCATTATTTACCTATATTACAATGATACTTTAAAATGTTATAGATCATTGATAAATAAATGTATTTGTAAGAGAAATATAATTATTTAACACTGCTTTTTTGTTTCTATAATGATATCATTATTTTTTCTAAAAATAATTTGTGAAAATTTGCTTCTTTATTTTTATATAATCTACCTCTTTTATATACACATATATACACATGTGTGTATACGCATATGCACGCGCACACACACAGGCATACATACATACATACAAACACATGCACACATATAGAGACATACACACATACATTCACACACACACACATACACACACACATATATACATATACATACACACGCATACATACATACATACATATATATATAAGCACTGAAAATTAGCCACACATTCTTATTTTCCAAAAAAAATTATGCCTCTGAGTTCATATATGATTAAAGTCCATCAAATCATCAAAAACTAAAGAATCAACAAATGAAGATAAAAAAATAGAAAATTTTGATATCGACGTATGTAGCTCAATGAGAGAATATAATTGGTGTCATAACATAATCAGAATCTTGCCTTTAGTGATCATAACTAAGATTTTAACCAACGAGAAAAAAATTAAAGTGTTTGTAAAGGTGATTGAAATGGTTTAGAAAAATAGTTTTATAAATATTTTTAATAAATTGAATTTATTATACAGTATATGGTAAATTCGTTAAGGTAATTGAGGTATGTATTGAACTTATTATTTTTTAGTATGTAAATTTTATTATATGATTTTATATTTATATAAAATATTAAATTGTCATTTTGTAGATAATAGTGAGTTAGATATTGATTTATTATTTTCTAGCTTTTAATTTTTGTTAAAGAAATAAATGAAAGTTTGTATTCTTAATTAATTTTAAAATTAATATTTTATAAATTTCGATAGATAAATATAGACTTTGAGTTTCACATTTGATTTTTAGTGCATTTTTTAAATAGAAGATAAGAAGATTAAATCTCAAATACTATTTGAGGGATTGACGAAAATACCAACAAGTTAAAGTGTAATAGTAATAAAAGTATTTCTTCCAACATTTAAAGCTCTTGCATTTGATTTTAACATCATAAATAAGCATACCGTTACACCCAAAAATTTTAAGTCAAAACAAAAACTAACGTCGGGCGATAACAAAAACTATCGAACGTTAAGAAAGAAAGCTAGAATAAAGCTATTGGATGTTTAGGAATGCAAAGCTATCGAGTAATGAGAAGTATAAAACTATCACATCCAAAAGTATAAAGCTATCGCAAGCCAAATGTTGACTAATTTTTAGCCAACCTCGGAATTAGACTAATGCATTAGTATTACCAAAGGTTACCCGATACTAGGTTTAAAACGTAAAATGAGAATAAAGCAAGCAAATACTATAAATGACACAAGATGGAGAATGGTTCCACAAAGGCTTGCCTATATTCACTATGAAGATCTCTTGCTATTTTTATCTCTTACAGTTACTAGGAATTACGAGAGAATAATAAGAAAGTTAGCACTTAATCTTACAATGACACTTAACTAAAGAGCTTATGAGGAGTTGCTTATTATAAAGGAGAAATATGAGCATAAAAATCAAATCATTTAATGTTATATGAAAATGGGTATTTATAGCAGCTGATATAGACAACGGATGGATGCGATTGCACTGTAAATAGGCGAGAATCACTCTCGATAATTAATCTGGTCTCTTGGATGGATGAAAGACGAAAGGTAGTTGGAATATGTGGCTGAGAAGTAAGCTAGCTATAATTCTATATAGGCAACTTGCTTTGTGCTGAGAAAGGCGACACTCTATAAGAGTTGATACGCTTTTGGAAGACAGGCTATAGTAGTAGGTGTACTGTATAAGTAGTACTAGGTTGTACTTTTCAGCGTCTAGTATACTTCTCTAGGTAGCAAGGATGGAGAGAAGCTTCTTGTATAGTGATAGTCAGTTACTTATTGCCGAAGTTTGCCGAAAACAAAGCTAAAAATGCTAAGGATGGATCATGAAAAAACGGGCCAAGACATAGCGACGAGACGGGTTGCTTAGAAACGTTCATAGGGGCGCTGAGAAAGCCGAGCCATAGATGGGTTGCTTTAAGCCGAGCTAAGTCATATGAGATGGTCGTGTCAAACGTTTCTTGGTCAGACCAGGCATAGGAGTCCAAGATTTCCCATTAGTGACTTGCTTGTTAGATTTGCTAAAATGGAACCAAGCTGACCTAGATTTGGGTCGGGCCTTGATGTGCTGGTCGGTTAAAATACTTATGAGCAGGGGTGGGCTTGTCAAATCATAAAGATCCTATTGATTGTTTTTTCTTCTTTACATTTAATGCATGCCACACGTGGCGACATGCTATTAGCTAAGGCGTAATATGCCAAAAAATGCATCGGACGACAAATATGCCCCGTTGTTTGAAAGCATATCTATCTGTTGTTAAATCTAGTGTCGTGTCATTGCACATCAGACCATAGATATGTCTTGTTGTCTAATATTCACTAACACAAAAAAGAAAAAAAGTCGTATGTTGTCTAGTGTTATAATATCATTCCCAGGATTACCTATTAGACAACATATAAATATTGCTAATATCGTAGAGTATAACGGTTTATGATTTTTGTTTGATGATAATTAATATTTTATTCAGAATTTCATATTTTATTCAAACAAATATTTTATTTCATTTCAATTCCAAATAGTACATATTGAGCTTCCACTATATTTCACACTTTCATACATAATATTATTTTCACACTCTCATATATAACATTTTTTTTACTCTCACTCGCACACTCGAATTTGATATCTTCTTGCTTCTGCTCCAGTCTTCTACCTTGCCCGTCAAACAAACAACGATGCTGTAAAAAAGAAAAAGAAACAATTTGATATTTGAAAAAAAATAAGAATGTGATTTAATATGATATTGCCTCAGTTATTTGGGTTGTTTGTTTTCATATATTAAAATTGGAATCAAAGTACACGAACAACGTATGGCATGTACAATGTATCACTGTACATGTCATAAGGTCGTATACAGAAAACACACTTGTGTTAATAAATTTTATGGACAAATGCAAAGGTCAAGCCCGAAGGCTCAAGGCAGTGTAAGTGTACATGAACTTAAGCCAAAGCAAGCTCGGGCTCAACTCAAGTGCATCACGTAATGCATAAGAGTCACGACCAAGTTCAGAAATAAGATGCATAAATAAGTCCAAAAACAAGGACATGTATCAATACAGAAACTAAGTGCACATGGTAGAGCAAAGCTAGGCAGTGGACCATCAATTGATATGATGTCACAGATCAACATATGCGAGTACAAGGCAGTTCAACAAAAATCAAGGCAGCTAGTATTAGTGCACAAGCACTACAAGAAGCTAAATAATACATGACAGTGTGCATCTTGGAAATGCAAACAAGGAAAATCGACAACAGAATATGAAAAGGTGCAATATCACAAAAACAATAGAGACTCGCTTAGAACATGCACACAGTTCAACAAAAACAAGCACATAGACTAGCAAAGTCACACCTAGATGAGAACACTAACATACATATATACATATATGTTTATACATGTATACATGTGCATAGTGGTCACTTCAAACTCCAAGAAGCACTTTCATCTTAGTAAAAACAACTATATAAGTAAAATCAGTCAAGGTAGTGCACCTAGTAAAAACAACTATACAAGTAAAACAACTACCTCAGTAAAAACAACTCCAGCAAGACATGACCAGGCAGAGTTCAAGCCATTCAAGGTTCAGGTAACATCAGATTGACATGTACAAACCTAAATGAATAGCAAGTTATGCACATGAAGCTACCAACCACAGAAGCCAGTTTAGAGTCACACAATAACAACTCAATGCACACTCACATAATCAACCAAATAGGGCATTTCTTTAACAAGTATATATATACACATATATGTGTATGTGTTTACATATACCTGAGACAACAAGGGAAGGAATTAGAGCAGACTAGACATGGAAAAAGCAATGTACAGCTGTGAGACACATACATAGTTTCAAGCGCAACTGGATATACAGCAAGTGGTAACAACACTCAAAATGCTACAGGCATGCATATATGTATCAGATACAAGCAAGATAAATCAGTAGCCAAAAAAACAAGATCAACTAAGGTGAAGTCATGTACAAGCAAAGGATTTGCAGTAATCAACCAAGCACAAAGATGCTCGAACCAACGAAACAATGAAGTGAACAAATTAGGTAAAGCATCAGTATCAAAAAAACCAATCAGAAAACATAAAAAAAGCTGAACAACTCAGAAGAGCATCAAGCTATCGATAAAGGGACATTTCAAACCTAAACAAAGCAATCAGAAAGCATAAATAAAGCAAACTGCAGGCTACAATGAAGCCACACAACAGATTCGAACAACTGATTTGAATAAGCCACAAGAAAATTTCAAACCAAAATCTCAAAATGAAAATATAGGAAATCAAATCCTATATAAACACCAATATCATCATCGACATAATTATAGATTGTGTTTGAGCAAAATCAAAAGATCATAAAATATCATGTACTAATTTTTATGTCATCTAACTCGATAGAGACTCAGCCGAAGAGTTTCCTCAATCAAGAAAATCAATCAAGCTATCAATCGATAAAGGGATGCAGGCGATTTCATTACCAATCAGCACTTCGATTAGGAAACCCTATTTCTAGAAGATGGCTCGAAGACAAAAGGAAGCCAAGATTATGGTTCTTCCGGTTTGGTTTAGAGAGTGATAGAGTATTGGGAGAGCGAGAAATGCTAAAATAAATAAGGAGAAGAAAATAGAATGAATAGGGTTTAATCATCTGATTCTCTAGTTTCAGAGATAAGGGAAAAATGGAACGAAGAGAAAGAGAAGAGGGAAATAGAACACGGGGCCACAAAATAATTCAAACAATATTGAGTGGGAAAGCAAAATATATATGGAACCAAAACAAATTTTTTGATAATTTAAATCAAACAACAGATAAAATGTTATCTGAATGACAAGCATAAAATCTCAATAAAATTATGATTTCACGGCCTATGTCATACAACAGATGAATTTTCCATATGTTGTTTGAAAAAGTGGGATAACAGAAAATTACCATATGTTGTGTGATTACTATTGCCTGATTCACTTTGTACCATAATGACGGTTCACTTTTCCAGACAAAGTAGAGGAACTCGTGTTTCCAACATATGTGATGTGAAATAACATTATTTGTACCTAGATGGTTGAGATTTGGTAACCTTTCGAATTCAACGACTATGATCGAGGGGTAGGTTTATAAATACCCCCTTCCCAACACTACCTTCTTTAAAAATTTTGTAATATCCCCCACTTGGAGGCCCAAAACTAATGGCTACGAATACTGCAGTCATCAATAGTTATTAATCATCGGCGACTAAATACAATGACGTTATTATACATCGATATTATAGAAACACATGAATATGGAAAATTTTAAAATCATTAAACAACTTTCACATTCCATTTCAAATCATTTCAAATTCATTACATAATCCCACATTCGTGAACCACCTTCAGACAAATTATAATTATTGCAACATACGCCAAGAGCGACATAAGAAGATGCCCCCTTGGATGATTAGGGTATATATATATATCTAGGCAATTAAACAATTTTGCCTTTACAACAAAACACAGTGGAACCAAAATAAAAAAGAACTCCTACTAGCTAGCTTGCCTCCTGCATGTCTCTGGAAGCATATTCGTCTAAGGAGAACCCGAAAACCTCAACTCTCAAACTACTCAAAGTTAATTGAGCACCCGAGAGTTTAAGGGGAGCACATAAACTTCAAGTCAGACATAAACCTTATATGAATAATAACCTACCATCTCAAACCATTTAGATATCTAGTGAGACCACGCCGCTTAGCTGAAAGGGTTTTCCCCTCACTACTATCTTATCTAAAATTTATAATAACCATATACTGTGCTCCTGCATCCACAATGGTTAAAACATAGCAATTTAAAATATTATGATGATATGCAAACAAGTAAATTATTGAAGGATTTCCCATCCCCATTCATTTTGACTGCCTGTCTCAGTTATAGTTTCTACGGTCACTATTAACCTATTAGTTTTCATTGGCTGACTAATAACCTGTTTAAAGCTTATGGACGATCTGTTTGTTTTCGTAGTTTTCATGGAATCACTAAATACCTATTGGCCCCTACCAATAACTTCATTATTTCATGGGTTCTCCCCGAACCTATTGGTATATCCAATAACTTTTCACATATCATAGTTTTCATGGGTTAACTAGGAACCTATTGACTTCTGTCAATAACTTTATCTAGATATAGTTTTCATGGGATCATTACAACCCTATTAGCCCCTGCTAATAACTCTTACTAAACTTAGTTTTCATGGGTTTACTATGAACCTGTCTAAACTGACAACATCTTAATTAGTCTTTGGGCATCCTATATTCTGGTCTATCTGACCTCTTGGATGCAACTCTATTCATTCAGGAGTTAACTTAATTTATGTTCACTGTTGGGTCAAACCTAGCTGGTTATTCTACCCTTAATCCCCAAAATACAGATATGGGTCCATTACATAGAGAATATATTTATAGAAGAAGCATATACAAAAATAATACCAACATATTTGGTTTAATACCCTTGAAATCATTTCCCCCTTAAATTTGGTTAGTCCTTTTAACCCATTATTTTTATCAAGGCAAGTTTCTTCAAAAACTCCAAATTTAAAAGCATTTTAAAGTTCTTTTATAGTGGCATAGATTTTTCCTTTTAAAGATGAGATTGGGTTCTTTGTTTTGAAAACTAAGGCTTTCGAAACCTTAGACCTTTACTTTCAAAACCATTAAAATCTATCTTTTGAAAGCTTTCGATTCTTCTTTTCAAACACTCAAACATATGACTTTCGAAATACTTAATCTCTTTCGAAAGTATCAAAACCTTCCTTTTGAAAATATTGAAGTACATCTTTCCAACACATATAAGCATACCTTCGGAACCATTTGAAAGTACCTCTTTCGAAACCATTGGGTTTATCCTTAAAATAACTTTTTGGACAAAGTGAATATAAACGAAAGTACCCTTTTCGTAACCTTAACCTTTAAGTAAAAGTGATTAGGGAAAACTGATGGCTTTGGAATCATCCTTTCGAAAGCTTTTATAATTAAAGTAAAACATTCGGAAGGATAGCTTCAAAACCCCTTTCGAAGCCATTGGCTTTAAAACCTTTAGTATAAATGGCCACTGGAGCCCTTTCGAAAGCATTGAGAAGTAGCCTGTTAGATTTGTAAAACAAAAACAAGCCTTTCAAAAACATTGAAACTTAAACATATTCAAAAGGTATGAAGATGGCAGCGAGGTTTCAACTTGGTTTAAAACTACCCTTTCGAAAGCTTTTCTTTAAAACATAATCTAAGGCAACTCATTCCAAAGCTACCCTTTCGAAACAAGAAGGCGTCAATCCCTTCAAAAGCTATATAAAAGACCCTTCCAAAAGCATCCATTAGAAGCAAGGCAAGCAACACCTCTTTTGAAAGCAAAAAAATGACCTACGGAAGCTTTTTAAATTGGTCTCGACCCCTTCGAAAGCATAGTTTCAATCCACACCTTCCGCCTTTCTCCAATCCACCACATACCAAAGCCTTGATACCTTGTGTATTGGTTTCTCCTTAGTTGAGGTGGAAGTATATGGTCAAAGGGTAGCTACTGGAAATGGCGAAACACTAAACTTATGCAAAACTTTTTTATTTCCTTTTTAAATAATACTTTTCAACTAACTTGCCTATTTGTAAAAATATAATTGGTTGCCACAAAATTTACAAAAATCTTTTCCTAAAAAACTGCCGAATACATTTCAGATTTAATAAAAATAATTAGCAAAGAAGCCCTTCCCCTAAGCAAAGCAATTAAAACATTTAAGTCCTCTTACTAAATTAATTTAATTTCCATAGTAAATTACTTAGGAAAACTCCTCAAAAATTCTAAAAATTCACTTTTAATAAGTTGTCTAACATATAGAAATTTCATACCAAAATTCTTTTGTATAACAGCCAAAACAAATTATTAAACCCACTTATCTATTTCTTCCTTCAAAAATTCATAATAAATTTTCCATAGCTTGGAAAATTAAAATTAAAACTCATCTCCAAAATAATATTTTACATAACATATTAATTCCTCATGGCATTCAAAACACAATCAACACGATTTTAGACTTAAAATTGAGATAAACATTCATAAATCATACTTGTTTGAATCAAACATATTATGAAATCCAAACTTATCATCATTAAAATCATCATGAAGATTTCAAACATAAAACCGGAAATCAAAAGCTCTTTACAGACGAAAATAGAGATGGTTTTGATTATTATTCACCTTGCCTATGATAAGGTGCTTAAGATTTGATCTTGATTAATTCCCCTTGCTTGATTCCTTAGCTTTTAATTGATTTTTCTCCTTTTCTTCCCCTAAGTTATAGCCAGCTTTCTATTTGGTTTATGTTTTGAATAATGAATTATGAACGTTTAGAGTGAAAAATGGGAAGGGGTTATGGGGTTATGGTGGCGGCTAATCCCCATAATTCCCTTGCGTTATTTTCTTATTAATTAACACATGAAACTGTTCATAAACCCATTATTTGTATTTAATTAAGCACGACCTCTAATTAAATTTTCAGATCTCAATCTACTTATCACTCTAATATTTACATTATTCTATTTAAATTATCTAATTAAATCTCCTGAATAATGTTATTAAAAATTAGAGGTGTTACAGGCTCCCCTCCTTAAAGAATTTCATCCTCGAAATTTAGTAAGGACTAAATACTAAACATAGCAATCATCTGTAACAGCTCCTAACTACCATATTAGCCTACCTGACTAGCAATAGTCTATATAAAGCAAATATAGAACATACCCTTATAGCAGATCAGGAAAAGTATCTCTAATCTTGTCTTATGTCTCCCAAACACTTCTCATTGTCGCTCCACTGGACTTTCGTTAACTTGACTGTCTTGTTCCTTAACCTTTTCTCATCTCTCGCTACAAACCGAACTGGTTGTCTAACAAAAGTCAAATTCGGTTCTACTATCAAATCTTCCAACTCTGCTGGAGGAATAGTAGTCTCTGGATGATGAACATATTTGCGAAGATGAGACACATGGAATACATTATGGACACCTGCCATACTGTTCGACAACTCTACTCTGTATGCGAGCTTTCCGATCCTCTCTATAAGTAGAAATGTACCAATATATCTCAGTGCCAATTTCCTTGACTTTCCGAATCATCGGGGATACTTTAATGAAAACCCTATCTCCAACTGAGAATTCTAGGTCTTTACGCCTTTTATCTGCGTAACTCTTATGTCTGGACCAAGCTTCCTTCATCTTTTCTCGGATCGAATCAATCTTCTCTGTCGCCTCTCTAACCAAATCTAGACCCAAGACTAATTTGTCTTCAGCTTTCAATCAACATGCTGGTGATTTGCATGGCCTTCCATACAAAGCTTCAAAAGGCGCCATTCCTATACTAGTCTGATAACTATTATTATAGGAAAACTCCACTAAGTGTAGGTGATCTTCCCAAGATCCACCAAAGTCCAATACATAAGCTCTTAGTAAATACTCGAGTACCTTATTGACTCTCTCTGTCTGCCCATCCATCTGGGGGTGATACGTAGTACTCATCTTGAGCTTGGTACCTAACACATCCTGTAGACTCTTTCAGAATTCAATAGTAAACAAAGCATCTCTGCCACTGACTATACTACTAGGGATTCCATGCAGTCTAACTATGTTCTTAATGAACAACTTGGCTAAAACAAGTGTCGTCCAGGTTGACTTAGCTGGAATGAAATGGGCACTCTTGGTCAATCTGTCCATTATTACCTATATACTTTCATTGCCTCTATTCGACCTTGGCAACCCGTCTATAAAATCCATGGATATCGAATCCTATTTCCAAACTGGTATCTCCAAAGGTTGAAGCAACCCACTCGGTTTTTGATGTTCGGCCTTCACTTGTTGACAGTTTGCACACTGCCTAACCTGCATGCCAACATCCTTCTTTATACCTTCCCAGTAGAAGCTCCTCTTCATATCTTGATACATCTTGGTTCCTCTAGGATGAATCGTAAATTTGGACCGATGACATTCCTTAAGAACTTCTTTTGTCACGACCCGTCTTTCTAAGCCCAGAAAGACGCATCATGAATTAAGAAAGAAAGGGATAGAAGAAGAAAAGGTAAGAAAGAAGAAACTCAACAACAACAGATACTCACAGCGGAACGAATGAAATATAATATATCACATAAGATATTACATAGTATCATATACATCAGAGTTACACAACTTATACATCACATATTAGACAGTTATAAACACCTGTCTATCATACAACTCCAATACATCAATACAATACAGACACAACACTAACACAGCGGAACCATAATATATCTACACGCTGAAGCCACCTGCTCCAAATCTCCTCCAGAATTCGTCAAAGCTAACCTGAATCCCTCGACTACTCAATACAAAATTGAGTACCCAAGAGTTTAATAAAACAGAAAATAAACACTTGGGTCAGACATGGGTCTGGTGTGAGTAAACGGGTTAAAGTTGCTTAACTTTGAAAAACCTTTGAAAGAAAAGGTATCTCGTAAGACTTTCCGCACATAAACACGGAAAAGTTTTTACCTTACGATAACCAAAACATTGATAGGAAATCCAGTTATTATAATAGGGTCTAGGATTCTCAAATAAATATTCACATAGCCGAAATTGTTACATTCATTAAATTCCAGCATACATAGGTATACAATCAAGTCCGAGATCACTTATTGGAGATTGGATTCCATACAATGGCAGGGCTACTGGGGTACCGCCCATCAGAGTACGTGGCCTAGATCAACGTACCGAGGATTACTCCCAATCCCCTGCAATACAAGGCCGGAACCATCCCTTACTGGAAAATTCCGAACAAGACAACCCCGTAGTTGGCGCGACCAACCACACACTAAGATGAATAAAAAAGGAACTTCTAGACAGGGGGAAATCTCGTCCTACTTGGGTGCTACCCACTTAACCTTGCTGCACCTCCCCTGTTTTAGCCATTCCCGGTTGATGAGGCTTGAGGCTACGATTACCTTTATAGAACACATCTATCTTAGAATGCTCATCGTCCACCTGACGATGTTCTGAAAGCATTCAATCCATACAAGTTCGTTCCGGGTTCGAACGAAACCGAAAGCATTATCTCGTTACACTCATTTTGGAATCACCCTCAGAGTTAACGACAATAACCCTTGCACTCTGAATCTACATCTCGAATCTTAAAGTACTACCTCTGTTAGACTCGTATTGGAATCACCCTTAGAGTTATAACGGTATATAGTTCTTACACCTCGAGTCTTCACTTCACTTGAGATTCATGACCTATCGTTAATTTGGATCGATGTGGTTTTCGGATATCCAAATCTGGAAACCCGATCCCGGTCTCATCGAAATCCAAAACGTATCTTTTAGGTCCAAGTTGTTTTAAAGGGTTTAAACAATTTACTTTCATATTCAGAATAACATCACACATGGATAGATGATTCACAATATCATAAATAGATAATTCATATCATCACAATCAACCATAACATCACATATCACTAAGCAACACATAACATATATCAGAGATATCACACATAAAGCATCCAATATCATTCAATCATCCATAACAGGATTGATTAAGTCTTAATTAATTTAATTGATCTCTAATTAAATTAATTAACTACTATATCATTAGGATTACCCTTAATCCTAATTACTTAACATTAATTTATTACAAATTAATTAATTAACATCTCTTAATTACCTTCCTTAATTAATCTTCCTTGATTAATCAATTCTTAATTAAAATAAGTAATTAAGCTTTAATTATTTTTATTAATTAACTATTCTTCATTAATCTCAACTTAACTGATTAAGAATACTTGTATTTACATTAAATACTTACTCAAATTATTTACTTCATTAAAACCCATTTAAAAATCAATTTTGAAATATGATTTTACTTTTAAACAAAACAATTCAAACACTTAATTTTAATATACTTAAAATCTTTGAAAATCCCTTTCAAACATATTTAATTAAACTAAAAAAATATTTATCTTTGAAATCTCAATTTCCATATCCTTTAAACTTATTCATTTAAATATTACTTTATAATTACTTTGGATATAACTTAACAACTTGAAACATGCTTATTTAAAACTTGTTTAAATTTCTTAAAACTTTGATCTAATATTTTATATTGGAACTCCTTTGAATTCAATTCAAAATTAATTTAGCTAATTACTTTTAAATTCAACTATTTTAAAACATTTCAAATTTGAAAATATATTAAATTAAAACACCCTTAAAACCTTGATTTCCATTTGTTTTGAAAGAACTTACTTTCACAATTTAAACTTGATTTTTTTTTAATTTAAACCAAACTAACCCATCAGCCAAAAACTCGAGTCAAACGCTAATAAGCCATGAGCCTACCCCGAGTTCTCCTGCAACACTCACTTGCTTCGAGACGAACGTGAGAAAAAACGGGGAAAACCCGAGCCCAGCCTTCGTCCCCAAACCAGATCATCGCCTGTCACCAAAACGTACACGTGTACGTGCACGACGACCACGATCGCCGACGAACTCCTCTCTGGCCTTCGACGAGTCGACCCAGACCTCGGCAACACCACGCGATCACCCAACTATCTCGATTCGATCTAGAATCGAATTCGACACAAAGAACCCATCAACCTGAAACGACAACACCGTAAGATCGACCACCTCTGACGATTCTACCACCTCTGACGATTCTACCACCTGAAACACCTCGCCGTTCTCACTATCGCTTCGCCACATTCCCCTACGTCTCCAGAACACCACGCGATCGATTCCGGTTGCGCCTTGACATCGCGAAACCCAAATGAATGCAGATGACAAACCCAGGCGATAAAACCCTACCTGACCTATTTCCGACCACCACGTCGCACTAAAAATCATGCGACCATTTTTCCTCTGATCACCGATCTACCCTTCTCCTCCAAACCAAAGCCCAACGTTGATCTCGACTCCGTTCATCGGAATTTGATAAAAGTACCAATTCCGATCATCACAGAAAAGCACAACCATTTCTAACCTAAAGATCATGATTATAACACCTAAATTCATGATTCTCTGCCACGAATACGACTATGCAATCCAAATCTAAAATTAAATTGGTTAATTTTTGACATATATGTGCATTTCACCGTTATATTTATTTTAAAAATTATCTGTTGAATTAAAAACCCTGGAACCATTTTTATAATCTTCATTATACTTCAACAAACAACTTTCATTTATATATCAAAGTCTAATATAGATTCTATTGTGAGATTTTGAATTTTTAATATCAGACTAAAACCTGAAACAAGAACAGAGCATATATACACAGGTATCATTACTTCTCAACTATATATATACATACATTCATATCAGATCCATATAAACAATTTAATCTATCACTTATATCAATTATAATCATCAGGTTAAAACTGTTTTTAAAATAAATTTACTCAACTCTTTTTTTTAAAAAGAACAGAGAGCA
Organism: Allium fistulosum; assembly: GCA_030737815.1. Lineage (NCBI taxonomy): Eukaryota > Viridiplantae > Streptophyta > Magnoliopsida > Asparagales > Amaryllidaceae > Allium > Allium fistulosum. Next base: position 197,114,464 of record CM060902.1, on the reverse strand, counting down.
GGTCTTTCCCAGGTTTTTAAATTTTGATCTGGCAAATGCTTTTGATTTTTCTTTGTTGTTGAAATCCTTTGCATGCTTGTTAATCTTTGATTTAGATGCTGAAACTTACTGTTGAATTTGATTTTCTATGATGCTTCAATTAGAAGTTGAAGTTGCTTGATAAATCTTTGCTTCAGGTTGCACTTAAAAATAACCTTTGTCACAGGCTTTAATTTTGAGAAAGTGGTTAACAGGATTTGGAAAATTTGATTTATCAAGTTTGGGAGATTGAGTTATAGGTTTTGATTTAGTATCTCTTCAGTTTTGAGCTGAGAATAGAAAAGAGATTGAAGAGAGGAAATGCATGTTTTTATAATTTAAGTTATGATTTTATTAAAATTTAAAGAAAATAAAAATAAAAGATGACACTTGTTTTAAAAACTTACATGTGTCCTTTATATTACTTAATTACATTACAAATGTTACTAACATGCTTTAATATCTTAACACTTGTCATTAGGTAATTTAAATAAATTTTAAAATAATTTAAAAGCTCTTTTAATTAAATTTACTAATTAATAAACACTTATCTAAATATATGTATATATATAAATTACTTTATAAAACATATTATATACAAATAAAATCTTATACATATATTTTTAAACTCCAAAATAATTATCTTTATTGTTTAAGAAATAGAAGTTAAAATTCCAAATACCCTTTGAAAAGTATTATATTAAATTCAATCAAAATCTTCCAAATCATAATATATTCATATATAGATATATATTAAAATTTTAAGACATTTTTATTAAATTGAAACCAAACCTTAATATATACAAATATATGTACATTTAAATAGAAAATATTTTTAACATTAGTTTTGAGAATTATTATATTAAATTTTAAAACAACTTCAAATCATAACATATACATGCACATATATTACAATTTGAAAATACATCTTTTATTTAAACCAAAGATTCTATATTCACAATATATATATACTAATATATACATTATAAATAGAATATAATTTTATTAGCTTTGGAAGACAAATCTTACCAATTTTAAATTGTTAGAAAAGATATAAGCCAGATTAAATATTTATTAGCCTTTAAAGATTAAATTTACCAATTAAAATTAAAATTATAAAGGAAAATTATCAATCCAATTTAATTATAAATAAAGATTATTAAATTGATATTGCCTAAAATTCCGGGTCGTCACATCTTTCCTTAAGTCCTCAACATTCGGAACACACAATCATCCCTTCTTTCTTAACCATCCCCTCTGGTCAAGACTAAAATCCTTTAGATCGTCAATCTCCAACCCAACCTCAAGCATTATAATCTTCTCGGCCAATAATGGAACCTCTTTCTTCTTAGAAGTAGTCTTTTCGATCAATACTGGTCGAACTTTCAAATAGGAGCACATAGCGGGGCTCTGGCTAGAACTAGCAGTCGATCTTAACTGCACACTACAAGTAGTCAAAGCTTATAAATCATTCATTCTGCCAACATAGCTAACACCACATTTTGATGTTTTTTGCTAAGAGCATCTGCAACTTTGTTTCCTTTCCCAAGCGTATATTCTATACCAAAATCATAAGCTACTAAAAATTCCAACCACCTTTGCTGTCTCATATTCAACTCTTTCCAAGAGAATAAATACCCAAAGGACTTATGATCTGTGTATAGCTCAAATCTCTCCCCTAAGATATAATCTCTCCATATCTTCAAAGCGAAGATCGCCGCTGCCAACTCCAAATCATGACTCACTTCATGAGGTCTAAGCTGTCGTCAAGCGTAGGCAATAACTTTACCCTTTTGCATCAACACACCTCCTAATCTTGTCTCATGTGCATCGGTATACACCACCAACCCTTGGTTTCCGTCTGGAACTACTAACACAGGCATGTTGGTCAACAAATGCTTTAACTTAAAGAATGCCTCCTCCCATTTGTCGGACTAGACAAACTTCACTTCCTTCCTGGTTAACTTAGTCAAAGGCGCTACTATCCGCGAGAAATCCTTAATGAATCTCTGGTAATAGCCAGCAAGTCCAAGAAAATTCTAATCTCAGTCACCGTTCCTGGTCTCTTCTAGTTATTTAACAGCTTCGATTTTATCTGGATCGACTGGCAAACCCTTCTCTAAAACCACACATGACGTAGAAACTAAACATCTTTCTTCCAAAAATGACACTTGGAAATCTTCGCTTTCAACTGATGCTGTCTCAGCGTCTCAAGCACTACTCTAAGATGATATTCATGCTCTCTTTCATCCTTAGAGTATATTAAAATGTCATCAATAAACACTAACACGAACCTATCCAAGTACTCTCGGAAAAATCAGTTCATCAAGTTTACGAAGAAAGTTGATGCATTTGTTAACCCGAATGACATTACTAACCACTCGTACAAACCATACCTAGTCCAAAAGGCTGTTGACGAAATACTATCCTCTGCCACTCTTAGCTGATGGAAACCTGTCGCTAAATCCAATTGGAAAAACACTCTGGCTCCACACAACTGATCAAATAAATCGCCGATTCTCGACAAAGGATAGTATTTTCGGTCGTCCTCTCATTTAACTTATCATAGTCGATACACATTATCAACTACCCATTAGATTCCTTCACGAACACTGCGGCCTCACCTTAAGGCGAACTGCTTAGTCTAATAAAATTCCACCCTTCTGGATTCACTAGCTGCACTTTCAATTCCTTCATCCCGGTCGGTGTCATCCTACTAGGTAGTCTACTTACAGGTTCAGCTCCAGGCACAAGATCTACTTGAAACTCAATGGCTCGTTTTGTTGGTAATCCTGTAACTGGCTCAAAAACATCTGCAAATTCTCTTGCTTCTCTAACCTGACTAAACTCTTCTTTTACTTCCATAGCACTCAATAGAGTACACACATTCTGGTCAGAATCCTCTATTGAGAATATAAATCGGTTATGACTACAGGATGTCTCAGTGATATTTCCCTATCTTGGAAAAATATCCTAGCCTCATTTTACCCAACCAGTCCATACCCAAAATGATTCTAAAATCTCTGAAATCGAAAACATACAGACTGCATGTAAACTTATAACCTAACAAATCAGGTTCTATCTGGTCACATCTCATTCCCAGAGTTGCATAGCCTCCTATCGGATTCGCAACCCTTAAGGAAGTAACAAGGTATGTAGGTTCTAAACATAACCTATTAACCAAACACTGAGATATAAATGAATGTGATGCACCGATATCAAATAATACCCTAACTGGTATACTTCAAATCAAAAGCTACCTTTCATCACAGTCTATCCTTTCTCAGCAGCAGTTGGCCTAGCAGACGATGGTCTAACAGCAAAGACTTTTCCCTTGTCCACCCTGACTGGTTCTGGACACTAATTCTTATAATGACCCACCTGGTCATAGTTAAAGCATTCAATCTCTTCTTATCGGTGGTCTTCTTCCCCTTGCCAGTTCTGCATTAATGAGAATAATGACCTTTCTTATCACACTTAAAGCAAACCAGGTTAGCCTTTGCCTTCTTGGCAGCTTCTTCCTTCTGGGTTCCCTTCTTTTTAAAGAACTTCTTCTTGCTAAGAGAACTCTAGGTTTCGACCCGCTTCTCCTTCCCATAAGTAGCAAGAATATCCTCATGTCAGATTGCCATTTCCACAACAACATTACAAGGATTGCGAAGATGTGGCAAGGTCGCACTACCAATCTTGGGTCTCAGCCCCCAAATAAACTTTTCATTTCTCTTGATGACGGTGTCAATAATAGCATATCCATACCTGGATAACTCGTCAAACTTTGCAGCATACTCAATCAGCGACATCTCGCCTTACACCAAGTCCATGAACTTCCTCAACAATGCAGACTTAGAAACTTCAGACAAAAACCTTTCCTCAAATCTCCTATGGAATTCTGCCCAAGTCAATTCTTCCTAGTGACACTGTTCCACCAATAATGCACTGTTCCCTACATTTACCAAGAGGCTAATCTCCTCTTCTTCTCATCATTCAATCCCAAGTCAACGAAGATTCTCTCATAATGCAAAATCCATTTCTCAACTTCTATAGCATCCTCCATTCCCAAAAACAGCTTCCCACCAAGACTTTTATAATCTCTGCTCAACTTAGCATAGTTGTTTCAAACTGGAGCCATGGGATTAGCTGCTCCAACATTCCCAGCCACTCCTACAGCTACTCCAGCTTGCATTAGATTAATGAACAACTGATACATCATCCCCATATCCACTGATGGATTTCCAGCACCTACGTTGGCATTTGCATTTTGATTTGCATTTGCCTATCGACCCTGGTTCCTCCTTGTATTAGGTTGAACATTTCCATTTGTTGTGCTGCTTCCTCCACTGAGATTTCCTCTTTCGTTTCTTGCCTCCATATCTTCATTTCTCGTAGATCTGCATATGAGCCTGAGTAAGATATAGAAGAACGGTCTAAGAGAGAGGGGAATACATACTTATACATACATACATATACATACATACATACATACATACATATATATATATATACACACACACCAAATACAAGTACGTTACAATAGCGTTAACCCAAAACCCGATCTTATTTTCTGATTCATTGGATTATGTTTTGAAAATCTTTTAGGTTTAAATTTCTTAAGTTTTCATAAACCGATTCTCTGATACTAACTTGTAACATCACCCACTTGGAAGACCAAAACTAACGGCTACGAATGCTGCAGTCATCCATAGTTATTAATCCTTGGCGACCAAATATAGTAATGTTATTATACATTGATATTACAAAAACACGTGGATATGGAAAATTTTGAAATCATTAAACAACTTTAACATTCCATTTCAAATCATTTCAAATTCATTATATAATCCCACATTCATGAACCACGTTCAAAGAAATTATAATTATTACAACATTTGCCAAGAGCGACATATGAAGATGCCCCCTTGGATGATCAGAGTGTGTATATATATATAGGCAATTAAACAACTTTGCCTTTACAACAAAACACAACGGAATAAAAATAGAAAAGAACTCCTATTAGCTAGCTTGCTTCCTGCACGTCTCCAGAAGCTTATTCGTCTAAGAAGAACCTAAAAACCTCAACTCTCAAACCACTCAAAGTAAATTAAGCACCCAAGAGATTAAGGGGAAAGCATAAACTTCGAGCCAGACATAAAGTCTGGTATGAATAATAACCTACCATCTCAAACCATTTAGATGTCTAGTGAGACCACGCCGCTTAGCGGAACGGGTTTTCCCTCACTAATATCTCATCCAAAATTTGTAATAACCATATACTATGCTCCTACATCCACAATGGTTAAAACATAGCAATTTAAAATATTATGATGATATGCAAACAAGTAAATTATTTTGGATTTCCCATCCCCATTCATTCTGACTATCTGTCTTAGTTATAGTTTCTAGGGTCACTATTAACCTATTAGTTTCCACGGGTTGACTAATAACCTATTTAAAGCTTATATGGACTATCTGCTCGGTTTCATAGTTTTCATGGGATCACTAAGAACTTATTGGCCCCTACCAATAACTTCATTATTTCATGGGTTCTCCCTAAACCAATTGGTATCTCCAATAACTTTCCTCATATCATAGTTTTCATGGGTTCACTAGGAACTTATTGACTTTTATCAATAATTTTATCTTGATATAGTTTTCATGGGATCACTACGAACTTATTGGCCCCTACCAATAACTCTTACTAAACTTAGTTTTCATGGGTTTACTATGAACCTGTCTAAACTGACAACCTCTTAATTAGTCTTTAGGCATCCAATATTCTGGTCTACTTGAGCTCTTGGAAGCAACTCTATTCATTCAGAAGTTAACTTAATTTACATTCACTACTGGATCAACCTATCTGGTTATTCTGCTCTTACTCCTCAAAATATAGTTATGGGTCCATTACATAGTGAATATATTTATAGAAGAAGCATATACAAAAATAATACCAACATCTTTGGTTTAATATCCTTGGAATCATTTCCCCCCGAAATTTGGTTAGTCCCTTTAACCTCTTATTTTATCAAGGCAAGCTTCTTCAGAAACTCCAAATTTAAAAGCATTTTAAAGCTCTTTATAGTGCCATGGGTTTTTCCTTTTAAAGATGAGATTGGGTTCTTTGTTTTGAGAACTAAGGCTTTTGAAACCTTAGACCTTTACTTTCGAAACCATTAAAATATATCGTTCGAAAGCTTTTAATTCTTCTTCTCAAAACACTCAAACATACAACTTTCGAAACACTTAATCCCTTTCGAAAGCATCAAAACCTTTTGAAAATATTGAAGTATATCTTTCCAACACATAGAAGCATAGCTTTGAAACCATTTGAAAGTACCTCTTTCGAAACCATTGGGTTTATCCTTAAAATAACGTTTGGGTCAAAGTGAATATAACAAAAGTATCCCTTTCGAAACCATAACCTTTAAGTAAAAGCGATTGGGGAAAACTGATGGCTTTGGATCCATCCTTTTGAAAGCTTTTATCATTTAAGTAAAACATTTGGAAGGATAGATTCGAAACCCCCTTTGAAGCCATTACCTTCAAAACCTTTAGTATAAGTGGTTACTGGAGCCCTTTCGAAACCATTGAGAAGCAGCTTGTTAAATTTGTAAAACATAAACCGGCTGTTCGAAAGCATTGAAACTTCAACCTATTTGAAAGGTATGAAGACGGCAGTAAGGTTTCGACTTGGTTTAAAACTACCCTTTCAAAAGCTTTTCTTTAAAACATAATCTAAGGCAACTCATTGAAGCTACCCTTGCAACCCCTTCGAAAGCTATATAAAAGACCCTTTCGAAAGCATTCATTAAAAATAAGGCAAGTGACACCTTTTTTGAAAGCAAAACAAAAGACCTTCGAAAGCTATTAAATTGGTTTCGACCCCTTCGAAAGCATGGTTTCAACTCCATACCTTCTGCCTTTCTCCAATCCGCTACATACCAAAGCCTTAACACCTTGTTTATTGGTTTCGACTTAATTGAGATGGAAGTATAGGGTCGAAAGGTAGCTACTGGAAGTGGTGAAATAATAAACTTATGCAAAACCTTTTTTATTGCCTTTTTAAGTAATACTTTTCTACTAACTTGCCCTATTTGTAAAAATATAATTGGTTGCCATAAACTTTACAAAATCCTTTTCCTATAAGACTACCAAATTCATTTCAGATTTAATAAAAATAATTAGCAAAGAAGCCCTTTCCTTAAGAAAAGAAATTAAGACATTTATGTCCTCCAACTAAATTAATTTAATTTCTATAGTAAATTACTGTTAGCACCAAAATTGGTCACTAACCTCGTTCAGAAAGATTGTGTAGAGATATAAGTGATGAAAGCAAATAAACAGAGAAGATAATGCTAATTTAAATGCAGAAAGTAAGAACACCAAATTTATAGTGGTTCAGCGTAATTGCCTACGTCCACTTTGTTCAACTTTATTGATTTCCTTTATGGTTGATTACAAATACAATTCGTGAATCAAATGCTTGAGTGAAGTTATTGAGTAGAGAAGATGAGTCTTGAAAATGGCAGAATCTCCCCCGTGTTCTCTCTCCAATAAAGGATCCATTTCACTGTGACCCTGCCCCTCTATTTATAGGCAAAGATGGGCTGGATTTCCCAAGTGGGCTGATTGCCGAACGCTCCAGCCCGAGTACAGTGGTCGTCGTATGCCGAGCAAGGTTCGCCGAACGCTCTGCGCCGAACCATCCCTTCTATGCCGAACGGTATGTTGGTGTCGTGGGAAGTGTAGGATGGTTGTCTGTTGAGGCCGAACGCTCTGCGCCGAACCATCCCTTCTATGCCGAACGGTATGTTGGTGTCGTGGGAAGTGTAGGATGTTAGTCAGTTGAAGCCGAACGCTCTTCTTGACGCCGAGTGCCCTTACGCCGAGTACTCCTGTACGCCGAACAGTCTCATATGCCGAGCAGTCTTGACGCCGAGCACACTTGTCGCCGAGCACTTGTTGGATGTTGGGTGCCATGTCGAACACTCCTGGCTGTCAAGTGCCTCGCCGAACACCATGGGATGCCGAGTACTCCTGTATGCCGAGCAGCCTTGACGCCGAGTACTCTGGTACGCCGAACAGTCTCGATGCCGGACACTAATGGATGCCGAGTACTATGTCGAGCACACTTGTCGCCGAGCACTCATGGATGTCAGTTGCTTCGCCGAACACTCCTGGATGGCCAGTGCTTCGCCGAACACTCCTTGATGCCAGTCGCTCTCTGATGCCGAGCACTTATTGCTGAGTACTAGTTGCCTGGTCAAATCCCCAGGAAACACTTGCCCCCCAAAGTGTATTGTGTGGCCGAACGTGATGCGCTTTGAATCTGATACAATCTACCTCGGAGGTACCTTCTCGAGAATGCTAGCGAAGGAGGTGCAAGACGAACGAGATTTAGATGCCGAACGATACGCTCGAAGCCGAACGTACCTCGTGTGCCGAACGTCACACTGCTACGATGCCGAACCCTTCGGTGTTGACCGGTTCTACCGGGTATAGCCTCTTCAACTTCTACCTCCCTCTATATAACCAGGTCCTCACCGTCTCTCTTCCCTTTACGCCTTCTCTTCAGCCATTCCTTAGAGACTTTCAACTCTTCCCATCCTACTAGATATAAAGCCTTTATAATCCATTCTCAACTTCGATCGTCGAATTAGGTATCCTTCCTCTAACAATTGCACTACTTCCATTTTAGGTTCATCGTGGTTTGCTCGTTTTGAGTTGTCTAATTGGGGATAGCTCCTCCGTGCCGAATGATAGAAGGGTAGATGGGGTGTTGAACGGCGTAGTCTTTGCCGGACGATCCATCTCTGTCGTTCGGCGTGGATGGAGAAGGTGTAGGGTAGAGTTGAAATCGTGGCGGAGCACCACTTTTAGCCGAACGATGACATTAGCCGACCAATACGATTGATACGCCGAACACTGACTTTAGCCGAACAATATAATTGACATGCCGAACAATGACTTTAGCCGAACAACATAACTGACATGCCGAATGATGACTTTAGCCGAACAGTATAACTGACATGCCGAACGATGACTTTAGCCGAACAGTATAACTGACATGCCGAACACTGACTTTAGCCGAACAGGATAGGTGTCTAACTACACTTTAAGCCGGTCACTTTAGAAATCATATGTCTTCTGAATCTGGGACTGTAATCTCCTCAAGGCGAGCTTTTTGAGACGGTCAGCGATGACGGTCTTCGAAGGCGATGATTCGAAGCTAAATATTACATCTTTAGAACCTTTAGATTCTTATTGCCTGCACACAATTGCTTGCACTAGTTCACACACCACATGGGGGGAAAAATCGTGTTGCTAATTCTAACGTTCAACGTTTTTTAAGTATAGCTCTCTCAAGCATTTAGCCAGGTTCATTATTTATTCGGGATGTCGAGAAAATCTAGTTCTGCCACCATATCTGACAGGCCTGGGCCGTCAACAAGGCAAGGAGCCGCAGATGCTTCCAACCCGTCAATCTCTCCCGCTCATAACTTGGCGCCCGATGCTCTGGAGTCAACCATCTTACTGGACAATCCGATCGATTCTCAAGCCTCGAAGATCAACGAGGCCGCTCTGCGACGGATATGTTCCATTCACGGGATTCCCTTTGCTGACGTGTTAGTTCCTTCGAGACACGACCACCCTCATCTGCCCCCAGTCGGGTACACAGCCTGCAACAAGTTCATGTGTTGGATGGGCAGCGTGCCTCCGTTCAATTTATTTCTCCGAGATGTGCTGCAGTATATAGACATAGCTCCGTCGCAGCTGCACCCGAACGGCCATGCGTTTCTATATGGGACTTATTTACTTTTCATGGCCGTCTTCTCCAGACCTCCAACCCCCGGCGATATCCGATACATTTATATGTTCAAGAGACGGAAAGATAACCCTTCCTTCATGTTCCTCGAGCCATACCACAAGTGCCAGATCTTGACAGGGGCCTGTAGCAAATTCGCCCTGTACAAACAGGAATGGTTCTATGTGCGCTGCCCTTCCGGTTTCGCTAGGAGATGGGTTGAAGGCAGTAAGTCTCTTTGCCGAGTTACTATTCGTATTTAACCCGAGCATGTCTTTCCTAACTTTCCGTTTCATCTTTTCAGGTATCAGCCCACGCCCGGAAGGCCGAGGATATTCTGATGCTGTCGATGCGATTAGAGCTCTTCCGGCCGAGGATCGAGATATTCGAGTTATCATTTCAAATGAATCGCTGTCGGGGTTCGGCTTGCTAGCTCCTGGTCGTCGGATCAGCCTTCCAGAAGGTGTTACAATTCCCAAACCTTCATCTGGTAAAGGGAAAAAACTTGCCGGACCGTCGTCGCGTCGTGCTCCCGACACGCATGAAGAAGGCGAGCGCAAAGAGGATGATGCCCCCGAAACTCAGGGCGAGAACGTGGGTCCCGCTTGGAATCCGACAATCGAAGTTCAGGATATTGAGACATCATCCTCCCCTTCGAAGGGAAAGAAGAAGTTGAAATACACGGTTCAAAAGGAGAAAGTTGGTGGCACCTCAAAAGTTACGCCTACCCCTCCTGAGAAAGAGGCTTCTTCGCAGCATCTGGAAAGTTCCTTGAGAGGTCTATCGAACCTTTCTATTCCCGAAGACATACTTAATTACGGGTTCGATGATCCTGAAGCTCTCAAATTCTCTTCGCCCGCTAGAGGCAATGTAGGAGTTCAACTCCCGACTCAAAGAGACAATACTCCGATTAGCAAAGATAAACGAACGGGTCCGTCGGGGGGAACACTTAGGACACACACGCACATGCGCATTCCATAATATACTTCAAGTCTTTTTAATTCGTGAATTCTCCTTAACTCGTTGTTATCTCCCTTCTTTGCAGGTGATATGGGCCGCTCACACGGACTTGATCGCCTTCAGGGGTCTTCTATATTCCATCACTCCGGACGGGATTCCGGTTCAGGCAGACACCGGGACCGAGGTGATTATGAAGATAGGGACAATCGTCCGCGCGAGTCGTCTCACCGCAAGAAAGCACACTATCAATCTTCCCAGTCCCGCGATCTTCCTCCTACAACTGAGCCGGATAAAGAGAAGTCTTTGCAGAAGGGTTATCAGTCTGATGCTGCTCGAGAACAACATTCCAGTTCATCGAGTACGAGGCAAGTTCGAGAGCCGCGTAAAAGAACGGAATTCTCTAAGCCTCCTCCTCCTACTCCTGCCGTGGACCCAACTGTTGCGGAAAAGATGGTCGACCTTAAGGCCAAGTTTCCGAAAATCTGTTTTAACGGTTTGAAATTCCTCCCGACCATCCATCACATTCCTGGGCACGTGAAGCAAAGTGCCATTGCCTGCAACAATGACGTCTATGTTCAACATGACGCATTCGTGCACTTGGTGGAGAAGATCTCAGAAGTATCTGTCGAGCGTCAACACGAGATTGACCGTCTAAATCTGGAGGCTGACAGCGATAAGAAAATCATCAAACTCCAAGACGAAGAACTCGCCTCTTATAAGTCAAAGCTAGAAGCCGCTGAACAAGGTGCAAAAGATACTACTGAGGCAGTTACTCGCTTAGAGGTGGCTCACAAAAAGGAGCTTGACGAAGCAGTTCAGCGCAGCGGCGCCCTTGCCCTAGAAAAAGACTCTGTCCAAAAAGAAAGGGACGCGCTCGCTACTCAAGTCAAAGAGCTGAAAGAACAACTCTCCAAGGAGAAAGAAGACAAAATAGCCGCTCAGGAAGAATCACAGCGGTATTGTGATGAGATTGTTGCTACCCGACTCCTGAAGGCAAAGCTCGACGATGAACTTGCCGGGGTCGAGAAAATGAAGGATGAGGCCCGTGAGGAGGGCAAAAGAATGGCTGTGGAGGAGCTTGATTCTCGCCTTGAGGCGGCCGCAGAGGCCGGCAGGGAAGAGGTCAAAAGTATGTTTGACCCGTTGATCGCCGAGTACGGAGCCCGCGTCCTTATGCACCGCGACCTAACATTCTTGGGCGACGGCTACCACGAATCCCTGGCTGAGGCATGGGAAACTCTGATAAAGATCAAGAAAGTCGAGTCAGGCTCCGAAGAAATCGACGAGGATGCATTGGTGAAGGAGTTCCTGAGGGGGAATGAGCCATCGGATTTATCCGCAGCATTGGCTCTTTATGGCAAAGGCTCTTCCCCTTCGAAAGAGAAGAATGACGAGGCTGGCCCGTCAGAGGCCGACGCTACTACTCCTTACATCGCTGCTCCTTATGCTGCTCAATCGGCCGGTCGGTCGACGCTTGATCCATTCGAGCAGCATGCCAGTTACGATCCCGAAGATCCCGGGCTCGGCGTTCATGTGCTGTCACCTATCCTGGAGGGTGAAACCCCGCGCGCCACCGATAGTCAACCTGATCCTGGTAGGAGATTCTTCTTTCTCTAGAAGTCGAAGAGATCCCGTCATTTTTCAGCAGTGGTTATTCGTTCTAATGCCCACTTCTTATGTTTTCGTGCAGGTTGTTCTGACGCTGAGCTAACTCCGAGGAGCGATGACGCCAAGGAGGAAGCGGGGAAAACAAGCGACGTTGCTCACGCAGGGGTGACTCCCGGCCCAGACGCTCAAGTGATCGGGGCGCTTGATGATGACAAACTTGATACTTCGTCTCCTACTGAAGGAAGCGACGAAGTTAAAATCACTGGCGCCTCTGAACATACTTCAGAGGTGAGCATGAAGGACCGTCTCGCCAACGAGGAGAAGAGAAAAGTCAAAGTCAAAGTTGAATCCGAAGTCCTGGAACTCACTGACCCGCGGAACAGACCTCTGAAAATCATTCTCCCGGGCAGGTCCAAACCACTAGATGTTCCGTCTCCTACTCCTGACTCCGTCTCTCTAGCAAGCAAAAAGTCCAAGAAAAAACGTGAGGGAGAGGAGTCGTCGGAAACACCCAAGGCAGACAAGAAGAAGAAGTCGAAGAAATGATCGATGCACTTGTTCAACAAGTTTCTGCTTAAGTTTGTAATTGTTTCTATCTTCCATAACTTGTAGTTTGTATAGGCCCGAATTTTGTAGGAGTGATCTTGTATCCCCATTTTGGACTTATCGAATAAAATTTTAGTTTCTTCTTGTTTGAATGATTCTCTTGTCTTTATTTGGTTTGCTGACACTGTGCTCCGAGGACTTGGAGACTTGAGACTGTTCATACTCTAGTCCGTGCCCTGGGGACTTAGAGTACTCCGCTCCGCACTCTGGGGATTCGGAATTTGGAAATCGTTTATACTCTAGTCCGCGCTCTGGGGACTTAGAGTACTCCGCTCCGCACTCTGGGGATTCGGAGATTGGAAATCGTTTATACTCTAGTCCGCGCTCTGGGGACTTAGAGTACTCCACTCCGCACTCTGGGGATTCGGAGATTGGAAATCGTTCATACTCTAGTCCATGCTCTGGGGACTTAGAGTACTCCGCTCCGCACTCTGGGGATTCGGAGATTGGAAATCGTTCATACTCTAGTCCGCGCTCTGGGGACTTAGAGTACTCCGCTCCGCACTCTGGGGATTCGGAGATTGGAAGTCGTTTATACTCTAGTCCGCGCTCTGGGGACTTAGAGTACTCCGCTCCGCACTCTGGGGATTCGGAGATTGGAAGTCGTTTATACTCTAGTCCGCGCTCTGGGGACTTAGAGTACTCCACTCCGCACTCTGGGGATTCGGAGATTGGAAGTCGTTTATACTCTAGTCCACGCTCTGGGGACTTAGAGTACTCCGCTCCGCACTCTGGGGATTCGGAGATTGGAAGTCGTTTATACTCTAGTCCGCGCTCTGGGGACTTAGAGTACTCCGCTCCGCACTCTGGGGATTCGGAGATTGGAAGTCGTTTATACTCTAGTCCAAGCTCTGGGGACTTAGAGTACTCCGCTCCGCACTCTGGGGATTCGGAGATTGGAAGTCGTTTATACTCTAGTCCAAGCTCTGGGGACTTAGAGTACTCCGCTCCGCACTCTGGGGATTCGGAGATTGGAATCGTTCGTACGAGTCTGTACGTCGCGCAGAATAATGTAATTTATCATCCAATTAAGAGATATAGAAACTTCATAGAAAATGTGGCTTCAAGCCTTTATTAATGAAAATCAACTAAATTGCTCGATTACAACTTCAAAAGGAAACTAAGTCATTATTGAATGGAAACATGCAGAAAACAATAGCGCCTATAACAAGAAAGGGAAACATGCTAAATGTAATAGTGCCGCAAATGTTCACTGTTCCATGCTCGGGGGAGTGTCGCGCCATCAACGGTCGCTAGCTTGAATGTTCCTTCTCCAAGCTTCCGTTCAATGGCGTATGGACCTTCCCAGCTGGGATTCATGCGTGATGGTACCGGGAAGACTCGTTTCAGAACGAGATCTCCCACATCAAAGATTCTTGGGCGGACTCTGCCGTCATAGTAACGCTTGACTCGATGTCTATGCGCCGCCGCCCTTAATTCAGCTTCTTCCCGCTTTTCATCGATGCAGTCCAGTGATTCCAGCAAGAGGTTTTGGTTCGTCTTGGGATCGTAGTATGTCACTCGGTGCGATGGAACTTCAAGTTCCACGGGTATAACGGCTTCAGAGCCGTATGCCAAGGCGAACGGAGTGTGGCCGGTTGCGGACTTGTGGGTAGTTCTATACGCCCATAATGCTGTCGGGAGTTCATCTACCCATTTGCCTCCAACCTTCTCCAGACGCTTCTTTAGTATGGACTTGATTATTTTGTTAACGGCCTCGACTTGTCCGTTAGCTTTTGGGTGTGCAACGGCGGCGAACTTTTTCTCGATGCCGTACTTTAAACAGAACTCTTTGAACTCTCTACTTTCGAATTGCGTTCCGTTGTCTGTAATGATGGTGCGTGGAAGGCCAAAGCGGCATATAATGTTTCGTACAACGAAGTTAATGACCTTCTTAGAGGTGATAGTGGCCAAAGGTTTTGCCTCAGCCCATTTCGTGAAATAGTCGACTGCAACTATTGCGTATTGCGCACCACCTTTGGATAGAGGCAAAGAGCCGATTATGTCGATTCCCCAGATCGCAAATGGCCAAGGACTGATCATTTGTGTGAGTTCCGTTGACGGAGCCCTCGGGATTTTTGCATACCTTTGACACTTGTCGCATTTTCTTGCGTAGTCCGCGGCATCCCGGTTTACGATGGGCCAGTAATACCCATAGCGGAGGATCTTCTTTGCTAGCGTTTGCCCCCCAGTATGGTCGCCGCATTCCCCTTCGTGGACTTCCCTCAAGACTCGCTTTGTTTCATCATGAGCGATGCACCGTAACAATGGGACTGAGAATCCTTTCCGGTACATGGATCCATCCTGCATTACGTACCGCGCAGCCTTTCGAAGGACCTGTCGTCTTTCGCTTCTTTTTTTGGTAAAGCCCCGGTTGTCAGGTACAGTTTGAATGGGGTTATCCACGAGTCCTTCTCGATCTCTGTTTCCAACACGCGATCGATTTTCATCTCGTCTACACTTGGGGCATGCAAGACTTCAACGGGATACAATCCCATTTGTTGAACATCGTCGGTACTTGCGAACTTAGCCAACAAGTCGGCTTCTTTGTTTTTTTCTCGCGGGATATGTGAAATGTCATAACGCTCAAGATTTGATAGTAGTTCCTGGACCTGAACGAGGTACGGAGCAAGCTTTCGTCCTTTTGCTTGGTAGTCTCCTCGTACTTGGTAAACCACTAACTGCGAGTCACAAAAGATTTCGACTGATTCGATCCCGAGTTCTTTGATGAGCTTCAAGCCAGCAATCAGTGCTTCATATTCAGCTTCGTTGTTCGTAGCCGGGAAATCGAGCTTCAGGGCATAACAGATTGATCGGTTTTCTGGAGTTATAAGAACTACGCCCGCGCCGGAGCAACGGTCGTTTGATGCACCGTCAGTGTATAATTTCCATCGAATGGGGGGAATGATGTCGTGATCGTCCGGTTTGATGGGTAAGGTAAATTCAGCGATGAAGTCTGCTAACGCTTGCCCTCGGATGGCTCTTCGTGGTAAGTACGCGATATCGAATTGGCTCAACTCGATGTTCCATTTTAGCAATCTTCCAGAAGTTTCCGGTCGTTGAAGTACCTGCCTCAGGGGTTGATCGGTATAAACGCCGATTGAATGCGCTTGAAAGTATGGGCGCAGCTTGCGTGATGCAATCACCAAGCAATAAGCCAATTTCTCGATTTTAGGGTAATTCTTCTCTGCCCCCGTTAAACGCTTGCTAACATAATATACCGGCTTCTGGACTCGATCCTCCTCACGAACCAAAGCTGCGCTTATCTCATGAGGGGATATAGCCAAGTAAACGTACAGTATCTCATGGTCAACTGGTTTAGATAGCATTGGTGGGCTCTCCAGATGCCTTACCAGGTTCTGGAATGCTTCCTCGCAGCTAGACGTCCATTCAAAATTCCTCTTTCCTTTCTTTATTATGTCAAAGAACGGGATGCACTTGTCAGTTGCCTTGGATATAAATCGACTCAGCGCAGCTACTTTTCCGTTCAAGCTCTGTACCTGCTTTATAGTCCTGGGCGCTTGTACATCTCGAATGGCTTGGATCTTTTCTGGGTTGGCTTCGATTCCCCTAGCGTTGACGACGAATCCTAAAAACTTCCCTGATGCAACGCCGAAAGAACACTTCAGCGGGTTGATCTTCATTCCATAGAACCTGAGTATGTTAAACATTTCAGCTAAGTCTTGAATGTGGTTGTTTGACCGCCGTGACTTCACAAGCATGTCATCCACATAGACTTCCATGGTTTTGCCCAACTGGTCCTTGAACATTCGATTCACCAGACGTTGGTAAGTTGCTCCAGCATTCTTTAATCCAAAGGGCATCACTACATAGCAATACAGCCCGACATTTGTAACGAAGCTGGTGTGTTCTTGGTCCGGAATATGCATTGGGATTTGGTTGTATCCTGAGTACGCATCCATGAATGACAATAATTCGTGTCCTGCTGTGGAATCGACCAACTGATCGATCCTAGGCAACGGGAAACTGTCCTTAGGGCATGCTTTGTTCAAGTCGGAATAATCTATGCAAGTCCTCCATTTCCCATTCGCCTTCTTTACTAGCACGAGGTTGGAGACCCACTCCGGGTAGAGGGCGTCGCGGACGAACCCATTTGCTTTGAGTTTGTCCACCTCCTCTCCAAGAGCGGCGGATCTCTCCGGATCCATTCCTCTCCTCTTTTGCTTGACTGGGACGTATTTCGGGTCTATGTTCAACATATGACTCGTGATGGCGGGGGAAATCCCACACATATCAGAATGCATCCAGGAGAAAACATCAAGGTTTGCCCGGAGGAAATCGCTAAGGTCTTCAGTCATTGCGGGGCCTAACTGCGATCCGATCTTCAGTATTCGCGAAGGGTCGTCACGGCTAACTGAGATGTCAATTGTTAATTCAGCCGGTGCCGCCTTCTCTTCCCTGGGTTTCTCATCGTCGTCTCTCGGATCTATATCTCCGTAGACCCGAGAATTATGCCCGAGCCAGGGCTCGGGCACTACTTGTCAATTATTCGTATTGAGGATGCGGACGGGATTGTCCGCAACCTTTCCTTTCTCCCTCCGATGGGCCTCTCGGAGCTCGGCCACATAACAAGAACGACCAGCTGCTTGGTCACCGTGAACAATGCCTACTCCTTTGTCAGTCGGAAACTTCAAAGTCAAACACCACGGGGCTAGTGCCGCCCTAAATTCAGCCAAGGCCGGCCGACCCAAGAAAACATTATACGGAGAGTCCACATCCAAAACTACAAAGGGTAGAATTCGTACCCTCCGACGCTCGCCTTGTCCCAGTTCAACTGGTAACTCGACATATCCTACCGCATCAGTCGCAGCGCCGTTAAAGCCGTGGATACGAGCTTTGGATGGTTTCAAGTCTTTTGTCTCTAGCTTCATCTGATCATAGGCCTTCTTGAAGATGATGTTGACTGAACTTCCACAATCAATCAAAATTCTTTTTACATATGCTGGTCCAATTGTCGCAGATATGACCATGGGATCGACGGTCGGAGCCTCTACCTGATCAGCGTCTCTGTTTCTGAACACAATATCGTCTGTCATCACGCGCTGCTGCTTAGCAGGGGCCCCGTCCTCTACGTTCGAACAGCACTCAAAATCTGCATGCTTCAAGGAGCTTGCATATCGTTCCATCTCTTGCCAGTTCTTATCTGCGGGATGAGGTCCGCCGATAATTGTATTTATGACCAGTCTTCCAACAGTCCGAGTAGGCTCCTCAGGATGACGTGGAGCTGGTGCACGACCTGGGTTGGACGTTGCCTGTCCTCCTTCCTGTGGATCCTTTACGAATTCTTGCAACTTCTTTTGTCTGATCAATTTTTCGATAGCATCATGTAGGTGTCTGCATTCTTCCGTGTTGTGTCCATAAGTTTCATGGAAGCGGCAATATTTCCCAGTCCGCTTCTGTTCTTCAGTTGATTCTTTTGGACGTGGTTTTCTGTACTGAAAAGTATTGCAGGTGGATAGGTAAATGTTCTCAAGTGGGGCGTTTAGCGGAGTGTACTCGCTGTAACTTGGAATTCTCGACTTCCACTTTCCCGCTTCTTTCCTCTTCCCTTGACTTCTTCCTCCGGACTCTTTGGGCTGCGCAGGCTTACTCTGGACATTGACTTGGACCTTTCCCGAATTGTCTCCAGATTGTTTCACAGCAATGTTGCTCTTGGTTGACTCTTGGGCAGGTCCCGGTGCCTTATCTCGTCGTACCCACCTAGCTTCCTCTCTTCTTATGAACTGGTGTGCCTTGGAGTAGAAGCGCTCTAGCGTAGCCGGAGGTTTTCCTGCCATCCAGTCTCCAAATTCAGAATCCGGATCTACACCTCTCATTACAGCCATTAGGATTGCATGGTCGTTGGGATTACTGACTTCAGTTGCCGCAACGTGGAATCTTTGTAAGTACTCCTTCAGCGACTCTCCGGGATTCTGGATTACACTCGACAAAGACATCACGTCCTTCGGGCGTGTAGTGTGTATCCTGAATTGCTCAATAAACTTCTTTGCCAACTCCTTGAAATTTGATACGGATCGCGGAGGAAGTCGGGTGAACCACATAGTAGCGATCCCAGATAGAGTAATTGGAAAGCACCTACACTTGGTGGGATCATTTGCTCTGGCTGAATCCATCATCCATTCATACCTCATTACATGTTGTCTGGGGTCAGTCTTTCCTTCGTATGCAGGAATGGTTGGCATGCTAAACTTCTTAGGGTACGCCGCTTGCAGCACAACATCCGTGAACGGAGTATGACTTCTTGACACTCCCCAGTCGTCATTTGATAAGCCCTGATTTTCTTTCATCAGTTGCCTGATCATGGCTGTCAGATCGGGTGTCTGTATGGAAGCTGGGAGGTTGGAGTCAGTTCTACGCGCCTGTCCATGCTGATGCCTCCTTTCCTGGCGATCTGCCAATCGTGCGTCGTGAGGTTCAACATTGTTAGCATTTTGATGATCTGGAGCTCCATCCTCCATCTGTATTCCGGTTCGGAAGCTTCCAGTTCTGGCTTGGTCGCGGTCTCCAGCTGTTCGAACAGCAGCATCCGCCCTTGCAGCTTCAGTCTTACGGCGTCTACGCCTGGGTGGTTCATCAGAAGAAGTAGAGCTGTCAGATGAGGAATAAGCAGCTGGATTGCCCCCAGCATTCTGTTGCTGCTGTTGAGTGAGTTGTGCCATCAGGTTGGCATTAGCTTGCATCTGTTCTCCCAGTTGTCTCCTGCTTTCCCTAAGTTCTCTCATCAAGTCATTGAACTCTACTCTGGTGACAACTGGAGTCTGTTCTTGAGCGGCAATCCCTGCACTCGGGATCGCAGGTTGATTGCTAGGTCCTGCTTGTTGCACGCTAGCAGTCTCTTGGGCATCCGCATTAAGAGAAGCTGACCTGGTACGTGGTCTCGCCATTGTAGAGTTATTGGTATGAACTCTGAGTAGAATCAACGGATGTCCTATCAGTAAGTCGGATCTTCTTTGGGGGATTTGTTCAATCCAGTAGCTTCAAAGCAGATCCTTGAGGTCTGAGAATTCGATTCTCGGTGAAAGCACCAAAGTGTTAGCACCAAAATTGGTCACTAACCTCGTTCGGAAAGATTGTGTAGAGATATAAGTGATGAAAGTAAATTAAACAGAGAAGATAATGCTAATTTAAATGCAGAAAGTAAGAACACCAAATTTATAGTGGTTCAGCGTAATTGCCTACGTCCACTTTGTTCAACTTTATTGATTTCCTTTATGGTTGATTACAAATACAATTCGTGAATCAAATGCTTGAGTGAAGTGATTGAGTAGAGAAGATGAGTCTTGAAAATGGCAGAATCTCCCCCGTGTTCTCTCTCCAAAAAAGGATCCATTTCATTGTGACCCTGCCCCTCTATTTATAGGCAAAGATGGGCTGGATTTTCCAAGTGGGCTGATTGCCGAACGCTCCAGCCCGAGTACAGTGGTCGTCGTATGCCGAGCAAGGTTCGCCGAACGCTCTGCGCCGAACCATCCCTTCTATGCCGAACGGTATGTTGGTGTCGTGGGAAGTGTAGGATGATTGTCTGTTGAGGCCGAACGCTCTGCGCCGAACCATCCCTTCTATGCCGAACGGTATGTTGGTGTCGTGGGAAGTGTAGAATGTTAGTCAGTTGAAGCCGAACGCTCTTCTTGACGCCGAGTGCCCTTACGCCGAGTACTCCTGTACGCCGAACAGTCTTATATGCCGAGCAGTCTTGACGCCGAGCACACTTGTCGCCGAGCACTCGTTGGATGTTGGGTGCCATATCGAACACTCCTGGATGTCAAGTGCCTCGCCGAACACCATGGGATGCCAAGTACTCCTGTATGCCGAGCAGCCTTGACGCCGAGTACTCTAGTACGCCGAACAGTCTCGATGCCGGACACTAATGGATGCCGAGTACTATGTCGAGCACACTTGTCGCCGAGCACTCATGGATGTCAGTTGCTTCGCCGAACACTCCTGGATGGCCAGTGCTTCGCCGAACACTCCTTGATGCCAGTCGCTCTCTAATGCCGAGCACTTATTGCCGAGTACTAGTTGCCTGGTCAAATCCCCAGGAAACAATTACTTAGCAAAAATCCCCAAAAATTCTAAAAATTCACTTTTAATATGTTATATGACATATCAAAATTCAAACCTAAATTCTTTTGAATAATAGTCGAAGAAAAATTTTAAACCTAATTATCTATTTCTTCCTTCAAAAATTCATAATAAATTTTCCATAGCTTAGAAAATTATAAAATTAAAACTCATCTCCAAAATAATATTTTACATAACATATTAATTCCTCATGGCATTTGAAACACAATCAACACAATTTTAGACTTAAAATTGAGATAAAAATTCATAAGTCATACTTGTTTGAATCATACATATCATGAAATCCAAGCATATCATCATTAAAATCATCATAAAGGTTTTAAACATAAAACCCGAAATCAAAAGCAGTTTACAAATGAAAATAGAGATGGTTTTGATTATTATTCACTTTGCCTATGATAAGGAACTTGATATTTGATCTTGCTTAATTCCTCTTGCTCGATTCCTTAGCTTTTAATTGATTTTTCTCCTTTTCTTCCCCTAGGTTATGGCCGGCTTGCTCTTTGGTTTACGTTTTATAATAATGAATTATGAACGTTTAGAGTGAAAAATAGGAACATTGGTTTAGGGGTTATGGGGTTATGGTGGCGGCTAATCCCCATAATGCCCTTTCACTATTTTCTTTTTAATTACCACATGAAACCGTTCATAACCTATTCTTTGTATTTAATTAAGCACAACCTCTAATTAAATTTTCAAATCTCAATCCCCTCATCACTCTAATATTTACATTATTCTATTTAATTTATCTAATTAAATCTCCTTAATAATGTTATTAAAAATTAGGGGTGTTACAGATCTCCTCATTTCCCAATCAACAGTCAAAATCTCACATTGTGCAATTGAGACGTCAATTAGCTATTGTGGCTCAAATGGTTACCACAATGGCGTCGGCACAACTCATTATATAAGCTTATCATAATCAACTTGTTGCCACCCTCCTTCCCCTTAACCGTGGATAGCATTGTCATATCCTAGTTCTCATTTGTGATCGACTCAAACAAAGGGTTATGGACTAGAACTGCCGCACCTAACAACTATCAGCGTGTCACCTCGAAGAACCCTCTAGTTACTTAGCACTTCGGTTCATGTCGGGACCACCCGCCACTCAATAGAGATGGTGTGTCACCTAGGAGAACCCTCGAGCCACTCTGCACTCCGGTTCACGCTAGGATTGCCTGCCACTTAATACAGCCGATGTGTCATCTAAGAGAACCCTCAAGCCACTTAGAACTCTAGTTAGTGAGGGGATCGTCTGCGACATAGTCTTGTTGTGTGTCACGTGGGAGAACCCTTAAGCCACTCATAGCTCCGTTAACTACAACACAAATAGGCTCGACCATCACATGTAGCCTTTGTGTTCATCTACAATCGAGCTTCTCAGCCAACCATGGTCAGCCTATCATCAAGATAAGTTCTATATAAAATCAATTCACATGGTTCACATGAACCGGCCGCAATCATAGCCTGTCTCATTACCATACGCTACTATTTTATCTATCTTATGAAAATGTTAAGTGTAGATAACATAAGGTCTATGCCGATTACCCAAAGTATGCTGCCTTACTATTCAAGCACGGAATAGCAAGAAAAGATAGGCACGCTTGGATAAATTTCACAAGACAAAAGTTCATTCATACCAAAAATGTACGGGCACAAAACTTGCCCCGTTGGGCTTACAAAAAGGATTAAAGAGAAGTATACAAGGATGTTTACAAAGATGGCTCGCTAACTGATCGGGCGAAGTAGTCAATTTGCTCCTTTGTTAAAATGTCTAGCACGGCCACCCCCAGCAGCATCCATCTCGACAGCCCTCAGCCCGAGTGGCAGTGAGGGCCTTTGCATTGAAGTTGTTGATGAAGATCGGTAGGTGGTAGTTTTCTCTGAATGAGGCATTTACCATATTCTGCGACATGTTTCTCTATATGTTCTCCTCTACCACCCAAGCAGCCTCTACATCGATAGATGACCAACACTTAGTTATGCACTTGATTAGGTTATTCCTTAATTCTTTGACCTCCTTCTCTGCCTTCTTTACCTTCTTCCTGAGATCATCAACTACCTTCTTTGCAAGGTCCCTCACCTCGGCCTCCTTCCTCGTTGCCTCCTTTGTTACCACCAAAGCCTTCGCCAACACCTTTTGAGCCTGCTCTCCTTTTAGTGCCAAAATGTTGATTCAAAAAATTAGCAAACTTTGAAATTAGACTAATGCATTCACATTAGCAAATGTTACCCACCAATACTAAGTTTATAAAATATAAAATTAGGAGTAAAGCAAGCAAATAATGTAAATGAAATAAGATGTAGAGTGGTTCAACGGTGGCTTGCCTATTTCCACTATAGAGATATCTTACTATATTTGTCTCTTACTATTGGAACTGAGCCAACCCATAGTGCAGGAATTAGGTGAATTTCAAAAAAGTTATTCTAATTGGATCTTGTTGGGCCTATGAGGTCTAAATTTATTTGATCTTATCTAAATTTATTTTAAATAAAATTAATATTTTATTTTATTTATAAATAAGGTTTTAATTGTTATTATGTTCATATATTATATTGTATAATATGTGTATCACATACACATATGTGTATACGTGCACGTGCTATATAAGTCGTGTGCATGGTTTAACATGCCCGTATATAATTAAGGGGATTTACATTGCAATAGACATATTTGTCCCTTCGTATACATATGTGTTGTCTAATACATACATACATATAGTTTATAAATAATATTAAATAATGTTTGTAAAATATGAATGTTTATGTATATGTATATATGTATAAGTAACATGAATAAAAACTAAAATTGAATTTAAAATTAAAATTTTAGGTCTAGATCTCTATAATAAACTATCTAAATATTTAAAATTCATATTAATATATTAATGTTATATATATTATATTTCAAAATAATAATTATTACTTTTAATTACGTATTATATATTAATATTTTCGAAAATACATGTATGTATAAATATATATATAAGCTTTAGTATGAATAAATAATTGAAAAAATATATATTTATATATACATATATGCACGACCTAAAAATAATTTTTTTTAAAGTTTTCCTTTTTTAGAGAAAAATTGCTTTTTATTAAGAATTTCGTATGGAAATTATGATAAAAATTTAATTTTTTAAAGCTATTTAGCTAATAGATAAAATGAACTATGTATATAATATCAATATACAGATTTAAAATAAATAAATATATATATATATATATGTATGTATTTTTTTTCAAAAACTATAACGTAAATATATATTAATAAAATAAAAATGAATACATTTTATATAGTTATGTATGTGTTTTAAAATCAATCTTTGAAACGAAATCAATTTTTGATATTATTTAAATAATATATATATATATCTTAATTAGTAGCCGTGGACTATATGTTATTATATACATATATAAAAAAATTGAAAAAATATATATACACATATAAATTATCATCAAATGTAGACAACATAGATATATACAGATTCGTTACACCAGCCATTAATTAAACTAACATACAATATAATAAATGTATTAAATACTCATATAAGATGATAATAAATAAGGAACTATACCTTACATAAAAGCCTAGAATGTACACCTTGAAACGAAGAATGTAAGTCCTTGAATTGAATCTGGTATTAAGAGGTTACTTGCTTCCTGTACACAGCTACTGCTAACGATCGAACTGACTTTAATTTGATGTTAGAAGTGCTTGAAAAGGTAGATGGTTGAGGTATAATTTTCGGCAAGCAAAGGAGATGAAGCAGAGGCTCCAAAACTTATTTTAGAATGAGGGTTATGATCCTTATATAAAGGAAAGACTAAAGAGAGAAAGTAGGATCAAGATCCTTGTTTTCCTCTTACTCATTCTATATTTTTTAATACATTAAAATCCTACCCTTAAGACTATCATATGGCCGGCCATACCATGATTTAATCATAGCCGAATACCTTAAGCCCTGTATGGGCTTCAAACCTACTTCAAGCTTGAATAATATTTATTGCATTTAAATCCAATTTAAACACGTATCGATATTGTATATTGATTAATATATTCATAACTATTATAAACATATTTTAATATTGTTCAACACCTCAAATAAAAACTTTATAATTAATATTTCATAAATATCAAGTAATTCAATTAATTTATAACAATTAAAAATTGCTTAAATCATGTGGTCAAAGGAGCATTCAACGTTTCAGTTGTGTGACTCTTAAATGTAAATTTGGTCAGCGATTAATATCGAATATTAACGTTCACACATCACATAACAAGCGGTGTGACATTTTGGCCAAATTTATCACATACTCAGTTTCGATAAAATCCAATTTTACTTTATTAAGCATTACCCATTAGTGACAATTATTTACACTAGTTTTCTTCATCAAAACTATATCACTTGGACTTATGGAATTAGGTATTAGTCAAAATTCTAATATCGTCCATATTTAACTCTACAGTCCAAACACAAAGTCCTTGATTTAATAATAACAATAATCAAAGCATGTCTTCCACATTAAAGATCAACAATATTCTTAAGTCAAGAAAACCATGTTATTTTGTCATATCGATGTTTTCTGTTTGACCTTAGTTATATTAACCAACAGAAAACTATCGAGCGAGTCATTCCATAGTTATCCAGTAATTATCAGTACGTAACTCCTTGGTGTCCCCAGCTACCATGAGTAATAGATTACCCAACATTTGGAGAGCTTTACGTACTCTAGTCTTAATGGATGCATCGATATCCAGACTTGATATATCTTGACTAGGAATATTTCTAATGGTTTATCTATTTTATTGTGATAAATCACTCATGGTTACAACACATTATAACTGCTATCACAAAATATACCATTTATGGTTTTTCTATTAAATATACTTTTAAGTAAAGTAATTAATTAATGTAACATATTATATCAAGTACATAATATAAGAAAACACTTTTTCTTTCGAACAAGATTGGTTATCGAGTTAGATATATGTAACAAATTACATAATTTCCCAGGGCATACCCCTAATTCTATCAATCTACCACCTTCACTTGGGGTCAATTATGGAATCTAATATCGCATCCTTTAATTATTTTGATGAGAACTGATCAAGTTAGATCATTTGTGAATGGATCTGATATGTTAGTTTAATTAATACTATGTCAATCAACTCTCTTCGATGTTGATAAACTACTTCTATCATATGGAACTATTCGAAGTATGTTTCTTGACTTCTAATGAGATCTTATTATTACATTATTATCATATAACAATGATGTAGTATTCTTAATACCTAGATCACCCCTAGCTCAGTTATAAAATTTTACATTTATATTTATATACGTGCTCTTATTGCGGCGTTATTCAAGGCAATGACTTAGCTTATCATTGAATCGACCATAATATTTCATTTGGAACATCTCTAATTTAAAGCTTCTTAGGTTTGAACATGAATTTAATATCGACATATCATACTCAATAACAATAATGAAGTTCGATTTCGAACACTCTTTCATAAAGAGTTCATTATTTCTGTAAACAATTCTCTAATATTTCATAATAGTCGTGGACATTCTAAACTAGATTTAGTAATCTTAATTTGGATATGATTATTGCTTTATGCACCAAATACATAAGTAAATTACATGTAACAACCCTGAATTTCACTACTTTGATTTGCGAATAGTTAATTAATTTTAAATATTCAACTAATGGTTTTTATAACTAAAATAAAAACTTTGAAATAATAAATAATGATGGTGAAATAGTTTTTAAATTTAGTTTACAAAAATATTTAGTTCGATGAAAAACAGAAAATGTGACCAGAATTCATTTTCCAAATTTTCTACTTTTCGTCAGCTATTATCGAAAATATTGTGAACTTTTTAGTATAAATATATAAATTCAATTTGAAAATAATTTAGGATATGTATGTATGCATTGGATAAGTATATGTATGTGTGTGCATCTATATATATACATACACACACACTTAAGATAGTATAATATAAAAATTTAGTAAAAGTAAATATCACGTCAATGAAACATGTTTAAACATTAAGTACAAGAGGTTTAAACGCATGTTTACTTTGACATGATGGGAAGGAAGGCTATGGGGGCTGAAATAGCAGGTGTGGTGGATAGTATTGTGGTGGAAAAACAATGTGGAGGGTAGAAGTACAAGGATAGATAGGTAATTCTCTATTTTTCTCTTGTTTATAAATAGTCTTCCATTCCTCCATTTTTCCTCCTATTCCTCCTATCATATTTTCCTAATCTCCGATCCAAATGGAGGTATTCGTTTTTTCAAACCTTGTATAATTTCAATGGCAATAAATTTTACTTGTATCACTTCTTAAAATTTTGAGCTTAGCTATGTCAAAATCTCATTTCTTTCAAACATATTTTCGGACCCATATTTTCAAGTTCGAAAATACCACTTCTTCTTTTGACCATATCTTCCTCAAAATAAATTCAAATTGGGTAATTATTTCTTTGAAATAATAGAGAAAAGAATTTAAAAGAATTTTTCTTTTGACTAATTTTCCAAATTTTGAAAGTAAGATGGACAAAAATCGAGGAGAAGATGACCCATTTTCGAAATGATTTTTGTGGTTTTCCAAGCTTTGCAAGTTCTAAAGTATTTGAAGTTTTCAAATGAGTTTTGCAGATTTTTTTTAGTAAGCTTCAAACTCTTTATGGAAAGATTCAATCTTTATTATGTTGCCTATTTGGTTGTAGAATATATTGTTTGGATGATTGAATTATCATATGGTTTGGATGTACATATGTTGTTAGTTTATGTTTTGGCGTAGATTTGTGAATCGATTGTGTAACGACCCAGGGTTTTGCGCCAGTTAATTATCGTCGTTAGGTGATAAAATCTTGCTTGGCCACCATGGTGTTGATTTTAACTGTTCGATTTCGTTGATCATTACGGCTTCGATCCTCTGGCGATTTTGGTTCCGTCAATTTCTCTTTGTGCTTGTTGACAGCGATAATCTTTGACATCGACACTGACTTGTTCATTCATGGCTTTGGCTTGATTTTGTTATAACTGCACATTATTTTTGACTTGCAGTTGTCTTTGACCCTGTTTGCACTTCCTTTGTTTATGTGATAATATTCACTGGTTCGTAGTTGGTTTCATTCATTTTTCCTCTAGGCAAACCCAAAACAAAACAAAAAAACTAGAAAAAAATGGCTGCTCCTTTTCTTCTTCGTCCAAACTAGGGCTTTGAAACTGAAGCGCAGCTTTGTCAAATTTATTTCAGATGCTTCGATTCCTTTCTTCGTTCAATTATATTGTTCGCGGCTTCATGTTTCTCGTTCTCGTTCGTTCCGATTTAGGGCTTCGTGATTACTTTTGAAGCTGCCGACTTTGTTGATCAATCAAGTGGATATTTGCGTGTAGCTTTGTTGATCGATCGTTTCTTCGTTGCTCAGTTTTGGCTGCTTCGATGATCGAGTTCGATTTAACAATCTGGATTTGTGCTCTTTGAGATAAGGTGAGTGATTTTTCACTCACATCCTCTAATCCAATCTTAAGTATTTCATGCATGTTGACGATGATTTCTGACTTGTTCAATTCGTATAATTTGTTTACTTGATTTCCACGGCATTGATTTCTGACTTGGTTATCACGGTATTGATTTCGAACTATTTTATTTCATGAATTTCTGGCTTGACTCGTTCGACCTTGTGCACTGCTGTTACATGACTTGATAAATTTAGTTTGAATTGGCCTTGACTTTGATTGTTCGATCACTTCCTGATTTTTACTTCGGTCATGGCACTGCTTCATATTACTACTGTTTCATTTGATATAGATATATATGTGTACTTGTATTTGTATTGCTTGTCTCGACTTTGGATTTGTTCGACCTTGCCACCACGGTTTGTTCACCTCTGCTTGATTTTGTTCACTGTTTCATTGTTGTAGTCTCTGTATTGTTGTCAGTTGCTTAGACTCTGTTCATTTTGAGTTGTATATTGTGTACAATGTAGTGATGTACTTGTATGTGGTCTCATTGTTCACTTGTTCGATCACCTTGCTGTTCCATAGTCTATTTGGTGATGAGGCAGCTACACTTTTCATTGGTTCACTGATGTTGGTCTTCATTTTGCATGACCATTGATTCATGATATTGCTTCATTTGATGTTCTGGCCTTCTTCGACATTTTGGAAGTTTTCTCTATGACACTGTTTCTGCTCGTACTTGTGCATTTTGTTTCACTGCATATATAAATACATATATATATGTTCTCACATGTATATATTTAGTTATATGTTGTTGAGTCTTTTAGCCTGGGCAGTTTGATTCACTAGTTTTGTTGCATTGCATTGGTCTCTGTGGCTTCACTTTGGTATTGTTGCATTGCATTGGTCACTGGTGCATTTGTCTTTATACATATTGCACTTTTATAAGCTGCTACTTTAATTTATAAAGTAATGATTGTACACACTTATATATAGTTGGTATATATATACATATTTATATGTATATAGCTATGTATGCGTGTGTTTTGAGTCGAATTATTAATTGATTGGGTACACACTTATATATAGTTGGTATATATATATATATATATACATATTTAAATGTATATGTATATAGCTATGTATGCGTGTGTTTTGAGTCGAATTATTAATTGATTGGGTACACACTTATATATAGTTGGTATATATATATATATCTCTATATTTAATATGTATATGTATATAGCTATGTATGCATGTGTTTGATTTGAATTATTAATTGATTGGGTACACACATATATATAGTTGGTATATATATATACATATTTATATGTATATGTATATAGCTATGTACGCGTGTGTTTTGATTCGAATTATTAATTGATTGGGTACACACTTATATATAGTTGGTATATATATACATATTTATATGTATATGTATATAGCTATGTATGCGTGTGTTTTGATTCGAATTATTAATTGATTGGGTACACACTTATTTATAGTTGGTATATATATATATATATATCCATATTTAATATGTATATGTATATAGCTATGTATGCATGTGTTTGATTTGAATTATTAATTGATTGGGTACACACATATATATAGGGGGATTTTCACTTCAAGGACTTATTTGTGCAGGTAATAAGTTTTAAGGACACTATTTTAAATAAATTAGTTTTAAGGACATTTTACAGGAAAAAGATAAAAGAATTTATCATTTTCAGTTATACAGAAATAATGATAAAAAGATTTATCATTTTTCTGTATAACTTAAAAAGATAAATGAATTTATCATTATCACTGTAAATTGTCCTTAAAACTAATTATTTAGAAGTGTTGTCCTTAAAACTTATTACCTTGAAAATAAAAGCCCTTCAACATAATTTATATGTATATGTATATACATATTTATATGTATATGTATATAGCTATGTATGCGTGTGTTCTATAGCGTTGATTGCCGCAACGCTCTTGCTGAACTATATGCACTTAGTTGTGTGATTGAGTTTAGTTAAATATTTGGAGTAGTGATGACGTCATATTCTGCAGTGGCGAGGCAGTGCACGTGAGCGTGTACTGCAGCCAATCAGAATTGACGTTTTATTTGATAATTTCAATTGCTTGAATTGTTTTGTGTGGCCAATTCAATATATTTTGAAATTGTATTTTGATTTGGTTTAATTTGATTATTTTGTGGTTATCTAATTATCTATTAGATAATTAGATTATGTTGTTTCTAATTACTTATTTGATAATTAGATTTTGCTGTTAATTGCTGTTTTTGTAACTCTGTTGTTTTCTGATTATCTTCATTGATAATCCTTCTATTTATCTTTGTTGATGATTTGGCTTTGCTGATTCGCTTTTTAATGCTGTTACGTGTTATATTCACCTTTATCTGATTTTCTTATTAGAGGATTGGATATGCAGGATTTATAGTGATTATCATCTATTTGTTATTTTAATTATTATTGCTTCCGTGCATTAATTACTGAGTTTGAATTAGACTGATCCGAGTATTATTTTCTTTTGAATTGATACTCGGGTCAAACCGAGTTATTACAGGCTGTTGATATCTCACTTTGGGATGTTGTTTGAGCTATGAAGTCTCTTCATATCTTTTGGAGTAGTCTGTGTCATTTTATAGGTTGACATGTATTCATGTATATTATTTATAATAATGTACTTGTGTATGTAACTTCCAGTGTCGACAGTTGTAGTCGTATCACATGTATAGTAACTGACTTTAGTTATATATGAGATTTTATATTACCTATGTTCTGTGTTTAGCTTATCTGTGTTCTTATTATATATGTTGTCCTGAACTATTATGAACCATCGTAGTTTGTTTTATACTGGAATTGAATATGTCGATGGGAGTAAATAAACAAAGGGATGAAGAAAAAAAATATACCACTCCTTTCGAGATAACCAATACTAGTGTAAGGCCTAACTACGGATGGCTACTCCTATCCACCCTTATTCTTTGTAATAACAGACAGTATTTCCTTTTGATACTCTTTGTTATTGTGAGCATAGAGGTGGGGCGTTACAATTGGTATCAGAGCAGGGGTTCATGGACATAATATAGAACAGAACTTAGATAAACATGTGTTACAACTATTTGTTGATGTTTTTATTTGTGCCTTTGAGTCAAAAGCAAAGTTTTGAAAATATATGATAAAAACTTTTAAATATCTTTATTTAAAAATAAAAGTGAAATTGTGTTATGATAATTTGATTAATTTGTGTTTTGTTTATCAGAGTGCGCAGCGGAAATAGTGAGACTGCCTTCGCTGAGTACAATTGATAACCCTTTTGATTTAAAAATCGAAGTATGAAAATGAAATTAATTTCATTGTGTTGTTTAACCAATGGTTAAATAAAATAAAATAAAATAAAATAAAATTTCTAGATGGATTAGAAATAAGAGTATTTATTGGAATTGAAAATTCTTGTAAATACAATATGATTGTTTATGGGTTGTTGCTTGGTTGTATATTTAAAGAATGTTCATGTTTTGAATATGGACATTTCTGCAATCAAGTTTAAAAATTCCTAAAAAGAATTTATGAAGTGATTTGTACTTTAGTGTATTAATCGCCTGATGAGTAATTAAGAATTCTGGTCGATGCGTCTGATCAGCGTCATCGATAGGAGTTCCTAAACACTTGAGAGACAATGTGATACATATTTTGGTATGAATGTTAATTTTGTATTTGTTGTTTTTAATTCTTTCATGAATTTTGTTGTTTTCTAATTATCTTCAGTGATAATTCTTTTATTCATCTCTGTCGATAATTAGAATTTGCTGTTGTGAATTCTGTTGTTTTCTAATTATCTTCAGTGATAATTCTTCTATTCATCTCTGTCGATAATTAGAATTTGCTGTTGTGATTTCTGTTGTTTTCTAATTATCTTCAGTGATAATTTTTCTATCCATTTTGGTCGATAATTAGAAATCCTTGTTTGTGATTTTTGTGTTTTCTAATTATCTAATTGATAGTTAGATTTTGCTGATATTGTGTTGATGCTGTTACTTAGATGTGTTATTTTTGTTTTCTTTGAAAATTTAGAATCCGATTTGAGGATCTGCAGCGATTGCAGTTATGTAATTTTGTTGAGATTTTTGCTGGTTTTCTTTTATGCTAATTGCATATTTGATTAGATTTTTGCTGTTTTAAATTATCTTCATCGAAGATATAGTCGAGTGATTTCTTTGTTTATATTGTCATAATATGTTGTTGTTTTCTAATTATCTTCAGTGATAATTCTTCTATTTATCTCTGTCGATAATTAGCCGTTGTCGTTATGACTATTTTCACTGTTTTGATGATTTTCCACGTGATTCCATTCGTTTAAAATAAATGGTTTTCAGACTGTTTTGTGTTTTCAAAGGAACGAGGAATCGAATTAAATGTTTTAACAAAAGTGCGGACTATGAACCCTCACTTTTATTAATTCGATTAATTCTGGAATTGTTCATTTGACTACATCGAACAACTTTTATAAAATACCCTTTTTTGCACTTTCAGTCAACGAGAAAGAGAGTTAAATGTCGTAGCAAAAGTGCGGACTATGGACCCTCACTTTTACTTGTACGGTTAATTCCGGACTCGTTGATTGAATCATACATAGTGGAAAGTAGCTAGTGGTTAGTAAACCGTTCAGTGCGAACGTGTGGTATGGGACGCACTGTTAACATTATTCAGATTACTAACCAAAAGTTAATGACACTTATGTTGGGCTTTCGAGCCACTCTGCTGGACCTTCGGGTCATCTGATGGACCTTCAGGTCAATTACCAGTACTAGACCTTCGGGTCACTCTGCGGACCTTCGGGTCATCTGATGGGTGCCAAAAATTATAGTACTTGGTAGGCTTCGGCCATATGAGATGCACGTGCGGCGTAGCTAAAACTCGCCATTTACTGGGATCGATCCACTAATAACTATCTCTAATTATCTAATTGGTAATTAGATAGTGCTAATTCGTTGTTTCTAATTATCTGCAGGTAATTAGATATTTGTTGATTTGAGTTCTAATTATCTTTGTTGATAATTAGATTATGTTGTTTTCTAATTATCGTATCGGTAATTAGGTATTTGTGATTTGAATTCTAATTATCTTTGTTGATAATTAGATTATGATGTTTTCTAATTATCGTATCGGTAATTAGATATTTGTTGATTTGAATTCTAATTATCTTTGTTGATAATTAGATTATGCTGTTTTCTAATTATCGTATCGGTAATTAGATATTTGTTGATTTGAATTCTAATTACCTTTGTTGATAATTAGATTATGCTATTTTCTAATTATCGTATCGGTAATTAGATATTTGTTGATTTGAGTTCTAATTATCTTTGTTGATAATTAGATTATGTTGTTTTCTAATTATCGTATCGGTAATTAGATATTTGTGATTTGAGTTCTAATTATCTTTGTTGATAATTAGATTATGCTATTTTCTAATTATCGTATCGGTAATTAGATATTTGTTGATTTGAATTCTAATTATCTTTGTTGATAATTAGATTATGCTGTTTTCTAATTATCGTATCGGTAATTAGATATTTGTTGATTTGAGTTCTAATTATCTTTGTTGATAATTAGATTATGCTGTTTCCTAATTATTGTATTGGTAATTAGATATTTGTTGATTTGAGTTCTAATTATCTTTGTTGATAATTAGATTATGTTGTTTACTAATTATCGTATCAGTAATTAGATATTTGTGATTTGAGTTCTAATTATCTTTGTTGATAATTAGATTATGTTGTTTTCTAATTATCGTATCGGTAATTAGATATTTGTTGATTTGAATTCTAATTATCTTTGTTGATAATTAGATTATGCTGTTTTCTAATTATCGTATCGATAATTAGATATTTGTTGATTTGAGTTCTAATTATCTTTGTTGATAATTAGATTATGCTGTTTTCTATTTATCGTATCGGTAATTAGATATTTGTTGATTTGAGTTCTAATTATCTTTGTTGATAATTAGATATTTGTTGTTTTCTAATTATCGTTTTTGATAATTAGATAATTGCTGATTTGTGTTCTAATTATCTTTGTTTATAATTAGATATTTGCTAATTTTGCTGATTATGAGATTTTCTAGCCTCTAATTGATTCTAGATTATGTTGGTTATACTGAATTGCTGTTTTCTAATTATCATCATTGATAATTCTTCTACTCATCTCTGTTGATAGTTAGAGTTTGCTGATTGTGAAGTTCGTTCTTTCTAGTTATCTTGTTGATAATTAGGTATTTGCGGTTTTGCGAATTTTAATTTTATGTTTTCTAATTATCTTTGTTGATAATTAGATTTTGTTGTTTTCTAATTATCGTATCGATAATTAGATATTGCTGTTTTGTGATTTCTGTATTCTAATTATCTAATTGATATTACATATTGTTGTTATTTGTATTTATTCAGTTTTGCTGTTTTCTGATTATCCATTTGATAATTGGATTTTTGTTGAAAATTTGTGAATTTCTTTTATGAAATTAAAAGATTTCTTTGGCGTTCGTATTCTTGACCTTAATTTTTCTAGCTTAACCAGTTTATGTTAGAAAAAATAATTGTTATGAACGACTTTAATTATGAAAATTGCGGGGACGCAATTTTTATAAGGAGGGGAGTCTGTAACGACCCAGGGTTTTGCGCCAGTTAATTATTGTCGTTAGGCGATAAAATCTTGCTTGGCCACCATGGTGTTGATTTTAACTGTTCGATTTCGTTGATCATTACGGCTTCGATCCTTTGGCGATTTTGGTTCCGTCAATTTCTCTTTGTGCTTGTTGACAGTGATAATCTTTGACATCGGCACTGACTTGTTCATTCACGGCTTTGGCTTGATTTTGTTATAACTGCACATTATTTTTGACTTGCAGTTGTCTTTGAGCCTGTTTGCACTTCCTTTGTTTATGTGATAATATTCACTAGTTCATAGTTGGCTTCATTCATTTTTCCTCTGGGCAAACCCAAAACAAAAAAAACAACTGGAAAAAAATGGCTGCTCTTTTTCTTCTTCGTCCAAACTAGGGCTTTGAAACTGAAGCGCCGCTTTGTCAAATTTATTTCAGTTGCTTCGATTCCTTTCTTCGTTCGATTATATTGTTCACGGCTTCCTGTTGCTCGTTCTCGTTCGTTCCGATTTAGGGCTTCGTGATTACTTTCGAAGCTGCCGACTTTGTCGATTAATCAAGTGGATATTTGCATGTAGCTTTGTTGATCGATCATTTCTTCGTTGCTCAGTTTTGGCTGCTTCGATGATCGAGTTCGATTTAACAATCTGGATTTGTGCTCTTCGAGATAAGGTGAGTGATTTTTCACTCACATCCTCTAATCCAATCTTAAGTATTTCGTGCATGTTGACGATGATTTCTGACTTGTTCAATTCGTATAATTTGTTTACTTGATTTCCACGGCATTGATTTCTGACTTGGTTATCACGGTATTTATTTCGAACTATTTGATTTCGTGAATTCTGGCTTGACTCGTTCGACTTGTGCACTGCTGTTACATGACTTGATAAATTTAGTTTGAATTGGCCTTGACTTTGATTGTTCGATCACTTCCGGATTTTGACTTCGGTCATGGCACTGCTTCATATTACTACCATTTCATTTGATATAGATATATATGTGTACTTGTATTTGTATTCTTTGTCTCGGCTTTGGATTTGTTCGACCTTGCCACAACGGTTTGTTTATCTCTGCTTGATTTTGTTCATTGTTTCATTGTTGTAGTCTTTGTATTGTTGTCGTCAGTTGCTTAGGCTCTGTTCATTTTGAGTTGTATACTGTGTACAATGTAGTGATGTACTTGTATGTGGTCTCATTGTTCACTTGTTCGATCACCTTGTTGTTCCATAGTCTATTTGGTGATAAGGCAGCTACACTTTTCATTGGTTCACTGATGTTGGTCTTCATTTTGCTTGACCAATGATTCATGATGTTGCTTCATTTGATGTTCTGGCCTTCTTCGACATTTTGGAAGTTTTCTCTATGACATTGTTTCTGCTCGTACTTGTGCATTTTGTTTCACTGCATATATAAATACATATATATATGTTCTCACATGTATATATTTAGTTATATGTTGCTGAGTCTTTTAGTCCGGGCAGTTTGATTCACTAGTTTTGTTGCATTGCATTGGTCACTGTGGCTTCACTTTGGTATTGTTGCATTGCATTGGTCCGTGGTGCATTTATCTTTATACATATTGCACTTTTATAAGCTGCTACTTTAATTTATAAAGTAATGATTGTACACACTTATATATAGTTGGTATATTTATACATATTTATATGTATATGTATATAGCTATGTATGCGTGTGTTTTGATTCGAATTATTAATTGATTGGGTACACACTTATATATAGTTGGTATATATATATATATACATATTTATATGTATATGTATATAGCTATGTATGCGTGTGTTTTGATTCGAATTATTAATTGATTGGGTACACACTTATATATAGTTGGTATATATATATCCATATTTAATATGTATATGTATATAGCTATGTATGCGTGTGTTTGATTTGAATTATTAATTGATTGGGTACACACATATATATAGTTGGTATATATATATACACACACATATTTATATGTATATGTATATAGCTATGTATGCGTGTGTTCTGTAGCGTTGATTGCCGCAACGCGCTTGCTGAACTATATGCACTTAGTTGTATGATTTAGTTTAGTTAAATATTTGGATTAGTGATGACGTCATATTCTGCAGTGGCGAGGCAGTGCACGTGAGCGTGTACTGCAGCCAATCAGAATTGACGTTTTATTTGATAATTTCAATTGCATGAATTGTTTCGTGTGGCCAATTCAATATATTTTGAAATTGGATTTTGATTTGGTTTAATTTGATTATTTTGTGGTTATCTAATTTCATTAGATAATTAGATTATGTTGTTTCTAATTACTTATTTGATAATCAGATTTTGCTGTTAATTGATGTTTTTGTAACTCTGTTGTTTTCTAATTATCTTCATTGATAATCCTTCTATTTATCTTTGTTGATGATTTGGCTTTGCTGATTCGCTGTTTAATGCTGTTACATGTTATATTCACCGTTCTATGATTTTCTTATTAGAGGATTGGATATGCAGGATTTATAGTGATTATCGTCTATTTGTTATTTTAATTATTATTGCTTCCGTGCATTAATTACTAAGTTTGAATTAGACTGATCCGAGTATTATTTTCTTTTGAATTGATACTCGGGTCAGACCAAGTTATTACAGGCTGTTGATATCTCACTTTGGGATGTTGTTTGAACAATGAAGTCTCTTTATATCTTTTGGAGTAGTCTGTGTCATTTTATAGGTTGACATGTATTCATGTATATTATTTATAATAATGTACTTGTGTATGTAACTTCCAGTGTCGACAGTTGTAGTCGTATCACATGTATAGTAACTGACTTCAGCTATATATGAGATTTTATATTACCTGTGTTCTGTGTTTAGCTTATCTGTGTTCTTATTATATATGTTTTCCTGAACTATTATGAACCATCGTAGTTTGTTTTATACTGGAATTGAATATGTCGATGGGAGTAAATAAACAAAGAGATGAAAAAACATATACCACTCCTTTCGAGATAACCAATACTAGTGTAAGGCCTAACTACGGATGGATGCTCCTATCCAGCCTTATTCTTCATAATAATAGACTGTATTTCCTTTCGATACTCTTTGTTATTGTGAGCATAGAGGTGGGGCGTTACAAATTGTTAAAGTGATGTTTTTGGTTATAAAGTGATGATCTTTGTCTTGTAAATGGAAGTGATTTGTAAAGTTGGTAAGCAAAGTTAGTAAATGGAAAGGTTAATGAGCAAGTTTAGCACTTGAAAGGTGTTTGTGTTGGACATAGCGATCCTTTGGGTTTTTAAATTTGATTACTTACTTTGTTTTAAATAAAAAGTTTTCTAAATTTCTAACCTTTTATTTTTCTTACAAAACTTTATATTAAGTTCATAAAGTAAGTTAAAGTTAAAAAGTAATATTTTAAAAGCCTATTTGAGAAGTTAATCAAGTTTGGAAGTTATGGTATCCATAACGATTACCGCTATGGATACAGTTTCGATAAAAGTCTGTTTTTTTAAATTCAGTTTCATACTTTAAATTTATTTAGGAAAGGTTTTATGAACTTAATAAAAAATTTAGAAAGTTAATTAAATATTAATAATTAATTATTAATTAATTAAGCTTGGTAATTAATAACTAATTAAGCATTAAACAAGGTTCATTAATCTTAATCAAATAAAGATTAGTTACTAATTAATTATTCTTTAAAAGTAAGATTAATTTTAAATTAATTATGAGTTATGTATAATTTATTTTTAATTATTTATGTTATCCGGCATTTTTACATGGCTATACCCGAACTGTCTAGACAAGTTAGGCTCGATTGTCGTCAAGGCCAGTTGCCCAGATCAATGATTGTAGGGTCCAAAAATCAAGCATAGATGATATTATGAAGTAGAAGCATGAAAGCTCACTACTCCTCGAAGATGGATCAGGTACGATCCATATTCAACACTATGGATCGTATCGTATTGATTCCACAACTCAATTTTGCAGCGACGATCGGTGAATAACTTAAAATCTACACATGCTATCAACATGAAACTTGGTGTACAAGCTTACTACAAAATGTGAAACATCCCCTAGGGATCTCATTCCACTTGGAGGAAGTTAGATGGATCGGCATAACTCCTTTTGGAGGGATCGGTAGAAATAAGAATTCAAGCAATACTACTTCACAGAAAATGTGATATCTCATAAACTGTACATTGGAATTGCATGAAATTTGAGAAGCAAGTAGCTAACATCATGGGACACCTCTCATAGGGATTGCAGCCCATTTGGAAAAACTAATAGGGATCGGTACCGATCCCTATTGTGGGCCCCGATGTGCATGGAAACTTTTAGGTGGCATCGTTTTGGTCTCCCGAACCTTCTGCCGAAATTTCAGTTCGATCCATGCACGTCTTCCCCTATAAATAAAGCAAGCATGGCATAAAAAAAGAGATCCTTCTTTATACTGGAAAGGCTCTTCCATTTTTATTCTTCATTTTTATATTAATGGATCCTAGCCGATCCAAACATTCTTGTAATCATAATCAAGTGCAAGATCAATAAAAATACGAAGTGGATATAGGCCAAGGTTGCTGAACCACTATAAAAATCTATATGTTCATTTATGATACTTGCCATGTTTCAATTTCATTCTTCATTTAACCTGTACTAAATTCTATCGGGTGTTGATGTCCATTTTTGGTGTCAACATTTTGATGTTTTCACTGAGAATTGAATTCTCATCTTGATTGGATCTCATCATCTACTTGTGGATTCCCATATTCGCGAGATAGATCCAGCGTTCTACTGGTAAACCTCCTATTCTACTATGATTTGAAGAAAATCTAAAGGAAGATGATAGCCATGGTTAGAGGAATTAAATCAACTTCCCATGGAGCTGAAAGAAATGATGATGGTAGAATTCTTGTTTGGAGTTGTTCATGTGTTCATGTCCATTTGGAAGGGAACAGATTCACTCATCTATGCAAGTTCTTGGGATCAAATGCTGAAGTTTATACTCAAGTTAGCTAATGGTCGATACCTCTCTCAAGGCCAAAATGGATAATCTTTCTATAAAGGCCAGAATGGTCGATCCCTCCATCAAGGCCATCACCACCGATCCCTCCTTCTTGGGATCTAGCACCGGTCCCTTCATGACCAACCCCTAAATACATATACATGCTCAATACCGATCCCTCCAACGACATCAATACCGATCCCTCCAAAACAGCTATACTAATCCCCCTAGCATGTATACTGATCCCTCTAGCATATATACCGATCGCTTCAAAAAGCATATATACCGATCCCTTTGCAAGGTGCATATACCAATTCCTCTGCAAGGTATATATACCGATCCCTTAGCAAGGTCTATATACCGATCCCTCCTTAGCACTGCAACCGTTCGCGTGCCAACGACCGTCTTCATGACCGACCCCTTCCGCCGATCACTTATAGCCGATCCCTACATTCACTATTGTTTCCTCCATACTCTGTATGACTGATCCCTCTCATAAAACATTCAATACCGATCCCTAGGCCGCGTTCATCCAGAATCAAACCCTTGTTCAACCGGTCCCTTACACCACACTCAACTACAACCGATCCCTCCAGTCGATCCCTTTCGCATTCAAAAAGGAAACGTAACCGAACCCTTTTTCTTAGGGGCAAAAAGGGATCGGGAACGATCCTTCCTTCTTGTCGCACATAACCGTAACCAGTGCCCGTGCCGCAGTGTAGTGCCCCGCATTCTGGATTCAGAACAAAACTTAAAGATGGTGCGTTCTATCCACTTTCTTTACATCCTATGGCTGACCGAGGCATAGGAGATCAAGCGGCACTTGCTGAATTGCAGCCAAGGAATAGACAAGGAATTGCCACTCAAATGGTACACCCAAAGGCTGGAGAACTGACACAGCCTAGGAAGCGAATTTGACGATGTAAATCGAATCCGTCCAGGATCTCACACGATTAGCGGAAATAATCGGTGAATCGATGATAAATCGGTGAATTTAAGAATACCCAAATGCCCAAATCCATTGATCACGAAGATACCGGATTCTAGCAATCTTCGACACGTTGATCGCGCACGATGCCGTGAGAGAAGATCTACAATTCTTCGAATGTTGATCAAGCGCACTTGATTCCGTGAATTGGCTTCAACAATCGTTGATTCGAGCGCACTCGAATGCCGAAGGTGGAGATAGGAGATAACACTCAACTAACAATTTTAATGGAGGTAAGAAGCACAAACCAAATTTTATTTCAAATTCCACCCCAAAATGATACAACTCACCTGCTATTTATAGGATTTTACAACACCCAGCATTCTTGACCCAACAATAGCGACCTAACAAACAAATACAAACGACATAAGAAAGTTACAACACAACAGTACAAATGACTTAACAAAATTCAGCCAACGGCTTAAGAAAATACCAACAAACATCACACGACTTAACACTGGAACGACCTAAAAAAAACATCAGCGACTTAAAGAAAACAGTTCTTCTTCAGGCGACTTAGCGAAATTCGCGACCTAAACTTCGCACGACTTAAGGATTTGCGAAATATGCTGGAGTTAGGTCGTAGCTCGCTGGATTTAGGTCGTAGCTCGTTGGAGCATCTCGCGACATACGCTGTTGGAAACAATCGCGACCTAGGCTGGAAACCATCGCGACCTTCTGGAGCTTCGCGTGCGCGACCTAAGGGGATGAGCGACCCAAGACTTAGGGTTTCGCCGCGACCTAGACTGGAGCGATCTAGGGTTTCGCTCATGATGCTCGTACGCGACTTAGGCTGGAGGCGACATAAGGTATGGGCTGCATCATCCTCCCCTGGTTGAGAAAAATTCGTCCTCGAATTTAAAAGTTCTTCCCCATTGGGTTGTTCATCTCCATAATAAGGTATAAGATGTTTAACATTAAACACGTCAGAAGTGTGCACATCCTCCGGCAGCTTCAACCTATAAGCATTTTCATTGATCCGTTTCACAATCTTTACAGGACCAATATTTCGAGCTTTAAGTTTATTGTATGCTCCCACTTGAAAACGATCCTTCGTTAGTACCGCATATACTAAATCTCCTTCATTAAATTCAGCACTTCTTCGCTTCAGATCCGCAGATCGTTTATACTTCTCATTCGTCTTCTCCAATCGTTCCTGAATGATTCTATGGCATTCTGTCAACCCATCAACAAAATCAGCAGCCCGCTTAACTGTCCCCTTCGGTTGTGTCACTATCGTTAAATCCAACGGCCCCTTTGGCAAGCTTGAATATACAATCTGAAATGGACTGAAACCCGTACTACGGTTGATAGCATGATTATAAGCAAACTCCGCTTGACATAACTTCACATCCCAACTCTTCAGATTATCCTTCACAAGACACCGCAACAAATTTCCTAGGGATCTGTTCACAACTTCAGTCTGTCCATCTGTTTGTGGATGATAAGCACTACTGAATTTCAGCTTCGTTCCCACCATCTTCCACAAACTTAGCCAAAAATGACTCAGAAATCTGGTATCCCTGTTCGAAACTATAGATTCTGGTAAACCATGCAAGCGATAGATCTCTCTAAAGAACAACTGTGCCACATGGACTGCATCTGCCGTCTTCTTACAAGCAACAAAATGTACCATCTTCGACAAACGGTCCACCACAACATATATAGATTCATTTCCCCGTTGAGTCCTCGGCAAGCCCAACACAAAATCCATGCTTACATCAACCCACGGTTTTGTAGGAACAGGTAAAGGCATATACAAACCCGCATTTGTAGCTGTCCCTTTCGAAACTTGACAAACATGACATCTTCGAACAAACTTTTCAACTTCCCGCTTCATCGAGGGCCAATAATAAGACTGAGAAATCAACTGCAATGTGCGATCCCGACCAACATGTCCTTCTTCATGCAACTCTTTTACAATTTTCATTCTCAAGCTGCAATCTGGTACGTACAATCGATTCCGCTTGAATAAGAATCCATCTACCAACACAAACTCATTAGTACTCCCATCCTTGACTTTCCCAACAATCTTCGCAAAGTAAGGATCTTCCTCAAACAACTCTGGTAATAGTTCAAATCCTGTCACTTCAACCTTCATCGTCATCAACAAATGATTCCTCCTGCTCAAGGCATCAGCTACACGATTCGTCACCCCTGATTTGTGCTTTACAACAAAAGTAAACTGCTGCAGATACGCGACCCATGAAGCGTGTCTAGCTGAAATCTTGTCCTGCCCTTGCAAAT
This sequence comes from Allium fistulosum, assembly GCA_030737815.1. Taxonomy (NCBI): domain Eukaryota; kingdom Viridiplantae; phylum Streptophyta; class Magnoliopsida; order Asparagales; family Amaryllidaceae; genus Allium; species Allium fistulosum. The sequence continues at coordinate 197,070,999 of CM060902.1, read as the reverse complement.
GTTTCAAAGCTTCTTGATCCGTATAAAGAACAAACTCCTTCTGAAACAGATAATGCCTCCAGTGCTTCACAGCTTGAACAATTGCGTAAAACTCCACGTCATAAGTGATATGTCTCAACTTGGCTCCAGACAACTTCTCACTGAAATAAGCAACTGGTCTTCCATTCTGACTCAATACTCCACCAATCCCAACCTTCGAAGCATCAGTGTGTAACTCGAACAATATCTGAAAATCCGGTAGTACCAGAATGGGTGCTGTCGTCAAAAGTGTTTTGATCTTCTCAAATGCTAACTCTGCTTCCTCTGTCCACACGAACTTCTTTCTTTTCATGCAATCGGTTACAGGTGCCATCACACTGCTAAAATGTGGAATGAATCTTCGATAAAAAGATACCAACCCATGAAAACTCCTCACTTCAGTAATTGTCTTAGGTTGTGGCCAACTCCTGACAGCTTCCACTTTGCTTTCATCCACTTGAATACCCTCCTTCGACAGAACATATCCCAGAAACAAAACACTGTGCGTCATGAACACGCACTTCTTCGTTGCTGCATAGAATTGCTCCTGTCGTAGAATCAACAACACTTCTCGCAAATGCTGGATATGCTCTTCCATACTCCCACTATAGATCAAAATATCGTCAAAATAAACTACTACGAACTTCCTAATAAATGGTCTGAAAATCTGGTTCATCACTCTTATAAAAGTACTAGGAGCATTTGACAAGCCAAATGGCATAACCAGCCATTCGTATAGACCTTCCCTAGTTTTAAAAGCAGTCTTCCACTCATCACCCGGTCTAATACGAATCTGATGGTATCCACTCTTCAAGTCAATCTTTGAGAACACAACAGCCCCACTCAACTGATCAATCAAATCATCGAACCTCGGCATAGGAAACCTGTATCTCACAGTGATCTTGTTTAGAGCCCGACTTTCCGTACACATCCGCCAAGTCCCATCCTTCTTCGGTACCAATAAGGCTGGCACTGCACAAGGACTTAAGCTCTCCTGAACACGCCCTTGTTCTAACAACTCCTCCACCTGCCTTCTCAGTTCCTCATGCTCCTTAGGACTCATCCTGTAATGTGGCCTGTGAGGTAATGCCGCCCCTAGCACAAGATTAATCTGATGCTGAATATCTCTCAACGGTGGTAATTCCTTTGGCAACTCTTCAGGAAACACATCTCTGAATTCTTCCAACACTGGCTTTACTTCCTCTGGAACTTCAAAAGATTTAGTAGCTTCATGTCCAATCAACAAGAACACCTCTGGATTCTCCTCTACTTCTTCAACAAACTCTTTCAAAGTCAACAAAGTCTTCAGCTCCTCAATCTCTTCTGAATTGCTCTCTCCTTGCTGTCTCTTTTTCGGAACTAAAATGATCTTAGTACCCTCAAACATAAAGCTGTAGCTATTGGTTCGACCATCATGCTGCACTGCTCGGTCATACTGCCATGGTCTTCCCAAAAGCAAGTGACAAACATCCATCTCTACCACATCATACCAGATCTCATCTTTATACTTCTTTCCAATAGAAAATGGAACATGAACTCGCCTGTCCACCTTCACCTCTCCTCCTTTCCTTAACCACGCTTACTTGTAAGGATTTGGATGCTTCTCCGTCTTCAACTTAAACTTTCTCACAGCTTCGGTAGAAATGATATTGTCACAACTTCCCGCGTCAATCACAAATTTACACACCTTCCCCAGTATAGTGCATGTCGACTGAAAGATATTACTCCTCAACCAACTAGCCTCCTCTTCTTGCTTCGGTGTCAAACATGATCTCCTCAACATTAGATTACATCCTTCATCTCCCGATGCGATATCCTGTTCATCCTCCTCAACTGGACTAGAATAACCTTCATCAACATCCTCACCTTCCACTTCAGCAATCATAGCTCGCCTCTTCGGTTTCGGGCATTCATTACTCCTGTGACCCACTTCCTGGCAATTATAACACTTGAAACTGTTGTTGACCTTCGCCTTTGCAACTTCATTCACAACTGGTTTACTGACAGCTTTAGAAACATTGGAACTCCCACTAGCACCCTTGCTCTGAGTATTGGAACTTGGAAACACACCACCTTCTCGTCTTCCCTGCTTCTCCCAAGCCAACGCCTTCTGGTGCGCTTCAGCCACAGATCTAGGGTCAAACATATTTACCATATCCTGGATCTGGATCCTCAACCCCCCAACAAACCTAGCAGTCAACTGTTCCTCCGTCTCCATAATGTCATTTCGAGCAATCAGTTGATAAAACTCATCAGCATAATCATTAACAGTCTTCGTCCCTTGCCTCAGATTCTACAACCTCTGATACATGAGCGATTGATAATTGTAAGGCAAGAATGTAGCATTCATCATCTTCTTCATTTTCTCCCAAGCAACAATCTTCGACTTTCCCATCCGTTCTCGTGTAAGTTTGGTTTGCTGCCACCACGCCATAGCTCTCCCTCTCAACCTAGTAGCAACCAACTTCACTCGACGATCTTCCGGAACCTCCTTGAAATCAAAGATCTCTTCAACATTAGATAACCAATCTAGAAATTCTTTAGCCTGCATACCACCCTTAAACTCTGGAATTTCAATTTTCATTCCGGACTCCCATTTGTGATCATACTATGAATGATTTCTTCCTTGGCTTCGATTTCAACCATGAACACTACCACCATCAAATTCCTCATCAAATCTGATGCATATCGATGTCGATCATGACCACCAACATATCGACCACCACCATCTACCACCAACATCCCTTCGATCTACATTCCTCCGATCACGATCATCAACATTCCTATCACGATCGTCAACATTTCTGCGATCATGATCTTCTCTTCTCTCCCGATCTGAATGTGGTGAAACCCTATTTCCCCCATGGCTCGATTCAGGTGAAACCCTTCTTCTACTTTGATTCATTTCAAGCATCATTCTCTCTAATCGACCAATTCCCTCATCAAACTTCTCATTGAATTTATCACTAATTCGTTTCTCCATTTGTTCGGCCTCTTCTCTTCCATACAAAGCATCAACATTGCGATGACGTTGAACTCGTCTCGGTGGCATGATTGAACTTTAAACAAATCTTCAAAAATTACAACACTTTTCAAACTTTGATCCAAAATGATATGGATCGAAACTCCCAACTTGTTGCAACTTCACGATGAACACGATGAACACCAAACTTCTCAAAAATTGCAAATCCGATCTCCAAACTACAAATTCTCGAAACCCAATTCTCCAAATGATACAAACTTCTTGCGATCTAGCTCTGATACCAAATGACACAGCCTAGGAAGCGAATTCGACGATGTAAATCGAATCCGTCCAGGATCTCACACGATTAGCGAAAATAATCGGTGAATCGATGATAAATCTGTGAATTTAAGAATACCCAAATGCCCAAATCCGTTGATCACGAAGATACCGGATTCTAGCAATCTTCGACACGTTGATCGTGCATGATGCCGTGAGAGAAGATATATAATTCTTCGAAAGTTGATCAAGCGCACTTGATTCCGTGAATTGTCTTCAACAATCGTTGATTCGAGCGCACTCGAATGCCGAATGTGGAGATAGGAGATAACACTCAACTACCAATTTTAATGGAGGCAAGAAGCACAAACCAAATTTTATTTCAAAATCCACCCCAAAATGATACAACTCACCCGCTATTTATAGATTTTACAACACCCAGCATTCACGACCCAACAATAGCGACCTAACAAACAAATACAAATGACATAAGAAAGTTACAACACAACAGTACAAACGACTTAACAAAATTCAGCCAACGACTTAAGAAAATACCAACAAACATCACACGACTTAACACTGGAACGACCTAAAAAAACATCAGCGACTTAAAGAAAACAGTTCTTCTTCAGGCGACTTAGCGAAATTCGCGACCTAAACTTCGCGCGACGTAAGGATTTGCGACATATGCTGGAGTTAGGTCGTAGCTCGCTGGATTTAGGTCGTAGCTCGTTGGAGCATCTCGTGACATACGCTGCTGGAAACAATCGCGACCTAGGCTGGAAACCATCGCGACCTTCTGGAGCTTCGCGCGCGCGACCTAAGGGGATGAGCGACCCACGACTTAGGGTTTCGTCGCGACCTAGACTGGAGCGATCTAGGGTTTCGCTCGTGATGCTCGTACGCGACTTAGGCTGGAGGCGACATAAGGTATGGGCTGCATCAAGAACCAAGATGATGCGTTGATTTCTAGCGATGTGACATGTCATGGTGGTGGGGTGACTACATTTAGCATTCGTGATTTATTGGGTATCTCGATATGTTTAGGCGATGATAGGGTCCATGGAGTTTTAGGCGACGAGGTGAATGAGATGCAGGTAGCAAGGTGGTGTGGCACTGAGGTGGTGTAGCATGGGAGGCTGGGGCGATGAGATGGTACAGTGTTTCTTTGAGGCACGACGATGAATTGGGAGGGAATTTGGATTAGGGGACGAAGTTTGTCATTCTTTCTAAAATTTGAAACTAGTAGGGAAAACTTAAAAAATTATTATGTTTGTCCTTTACGCTAATTCCCTGTAATTATAATTGATGATTAATTGAATATAAGATGGAAAATAAACAATATTTGTTTATTGCAAATACGTCTGTCAACGGCCTGGGTTTGGTCTGGGTATCTTAAAATTCAGAACCAAGCTCGATCACAATAATTAAAACCCAAGTCAGGCACGAACCCGTTGGGTGTTTCAAAACCAATACCCGAGCCTATCCAATCGCGCTTTATAAGCCTGCTGGATAATACTCGTATACCGAATTCATAATATTTATATTAAAATCATACTTTAAACTTTCAATTTTTGTAAAATTTATATACGAACAATGTTAACGTACGAATTAGATGGTAATGTGACCAAGTTCACAATAAAAATAAACAAAAAACATCTATATGCAAATAAACAAAAAGGTAAACAAATGACATAAATACTAATGTTTTAATATCATTGAAAACTAATTGTCAGATCGAGTCCAAACCGGATCGTGCTTTGATAAAACCGTGCCTAATCGGTAATCAGACCGGGTCTTGGTCGAAACCCGATCGTTAGATCAAAATGTATACCCATATCAATAAAGCGGATTCGGACCGGACCATAACCAGTGCTATTCACAGGCATAATTGCAAATATAAAGAACCATTACATATAAATATAAACATGGGACTAATCAGATTCGCAACAGTCTGTATTAGTAATCTGAATCATAATCCATAATTCAGAATTCAGAAGTTTACGAGTTTATTCTGCAATCCACGAAACGTAAAGCTACATACATCACAACTCATATGGTCTAACACACATAATATTTGGATCGATAAATCTATTCAGAAAAAGAAACTCGGTATTCCACTCACTGATATTCCTCGCTATACGCTCATTCTTATCAACAAGAAGAAAATCTGAAATTTGAAATCGACAATTCAATCAAAGGGAAGGTGTGCTTTGGACATCCTCAAGTTCACGACACCAAGATGTTTGTTGTACAATATTTGATGACAGATAGTTGTTGCCATCTTTGATGTGTTGCTGTGCATTGGTAGACAAGTTATCGTTGCCAGGGACAAAGATACCAGTTTCCGGATGCGGAACCCAATACATGTCTGTTTTCGATTCGTACTCTGGCACCACAACTGGACGCACTTGATCGTCTATATTTTTGTCATACAACGACCAGTATGAATAATCAGCAGTCCTGTGATTAATCATATATAAGATGGTGAAAGATAAACTATTTTTGTTTATTGCAAATATCCACTAATTTTGATGAAAGCAAATATCCTCTAATTATACTATTATAGTGAAACATAAGGTTGAAGCATAAATTTTTATGCTTAAGTGGTAAATAGAAAAAATAAAGTCAACACGTCACCTCTTAGCCTTGGGGAGTATGCAATTTGAGACCATTTGCTTGCTAGGGCTACCAATGATTATAAGTCTCCTCATATTATTGGTTGCCATTTTTGAAAGAACAAGTTATTGGGGTTTAGTTGAGTTTTGGGGTAGATGACGATCAATACTTGAACATTTCCCTATTTATAAGCTAGTAAGCAAAGATAGGATCAGGAGTCATAATCTTCATGTTGTTTGAACGGAATCTTTAAGTTTAATTATTTATTAAATATTTTATACTACCCTCAAGATAGACAGGTTAGGTTACACAGTTTATTTCAAAGGCTAATGGGATTAATATTTGCTATATAGGTCACTTAACAATTATATTTGTTTACTTTGGAAAGTTACATATTTAATTTTCTTTGTAAATACAACCTCGGTAAAAGAACACATTTGGATTACAAACAGAAGAACTCTCAAGTGATTGAGCTTGTGAACTGGATCCACATCCTTTTGCAGCTATCTTATTTGTTTATATTTACACTTGCATTATCATCCAACTATGAATTAGGATTTATCTAACTTAATTAAATTTTAAGTTTAAGACGACATATAATATTATTTACACAGACAATACAGGAATAAATCCAAACACATGATCCATTTTAACATTTTCACATAAGCTATGATAACAAATGTGATTAATGAGCAAATGTGGCTGAAACAAAGAAACGTAAGATGATGATAGGGATATAGCTACGACTACCAGACCCAAACGTAACATCGTGCTGCCTGCAAAGTATAGAACATGAGCAGAAAATACTATATCGGCCATGCAAATAACTGGAGACATGCAAGACAAATTAGAAGCTTCCACTGTTATCTTTCTTATCTTTTATTATATGAATTTTATAATTAGTTACACTTTTTAACTGCTCCACAATTGTAATGACATCTGGCAAAATCTGGACCAATCAATTGTAGCAGCCTTTCTATATAGAGAGGCATCTTGTACGAAGCAAGTAGGCAATTATTAGCAAATTTCTTCATCTTTATCCCTGCTCTCCTTTCTTCTTTCTGTTTCCTGCATACTCTTTTTTTATTTTCAGCAACAACTTGAGTTAAAGGCGCTTTCATTTGGTGCTTTCACTGCTTCTCACCTCCTCCCTACCACCATGACTCGCCAAGTAGATGAAGCAATCACCCAACTCCGTGAACAATCTACCCAACATCAACAAACCATCGACACAATCCAAGCCACTCAACTCTCCCATACCGCCCTACTACAAAACCAACAATCACAGATCAACGACATCCAAACATCACTATTAAAAATCAATCAAGCCCTAGACAATATCAATACCAAACTTTCCTCCACTGCCCCACCTACGCCACAATCATCATTATCAGCCCAAACTGCCAACAACCAAAACCAGCAAACACCATTACTACCAACACCCAAACCCACTTCCACTAGACCCCCTAAATGCGATCTTACTACATTTGATGGATCCAATCCATTCGATTGGATTTTTCAAGCCGAACGCTTCTTCGCATACCATTCCACACCCGAAAACCAACGCGTTGATCTTGCGAGCTTCTATATGACGGGACAAGCTCTCACGTGGTTTCAATGGTTACATCGAAACCACCAACTATCGTCATGGCCTGCATTAACCAAAGCCATGGAACAACGCTTCGGACCACCTTCCCTCATCAACCCGCAAACGACACTATTCAAACTTAGACAAACCTCATCCATTGAAGAATACCAATCAATATTCGAAACAACCTGCAATAGAATCACCAACCTTCCCCCAGATGCGATACTCAACTGTTTCATATCAGGCCTCAAACCACCAATTCGCAACGAGCTCCTCCTCCTTAAACCCACCACAATTTCCGACGCATTAGACCTTGCCAAAATAATTGAAAATAAACTAGCCCTGTCCCAATCTACCTATAACCGAACAACCTTCAACCGCAACCTTGCTCCACCACTCCCAACCTTACCACCAATACAACCTCTGACCCAAACTACACCTAGAAATTACCCGATAAAGCGCCTGACTCCAGCTGAAATACAGCAGCGCCAAGCACAGGGATTATGTTATTATTGCGATGAAAAATATCAACAGGGACATAGGTGCAAAGCACGACAGTTACTACTTCTCATACCGGAAGACGAGGATGACCCAGATCCATCACTTCTTGACATACCAGACGCAAACCACTCGGCTGCCCCAGAAATCTCCTTTCATGCCCTCCTAGGGTCAACTAATCCAACTTCAATTCGCCTGCCAGCAACGATTAATAACAACCCCATTTCAATTCTGGTTGATTCAGGAAGTTCGCATAACTTTCTCCACCCACGAGCTGCGCGATTCCTAGGACTCCACTGGAACCGTCGATCTCTCTTCTCAGTGGTAGTCGGAAGTGGCGAGCGGCTACGTTGCGAAGGAATTTGCAAAGATATTCTCGTCCAGATTGATGGTAACAATTTTGTTATTGATTTTTATCTTTTAAACTTTGCGGGTTCGGACGCAGTTTTAGGAGTACAATGGCTACAAACCCTAGGCCCAACCACTACAGACTATTCCCAACACACAATCTCTTTTATCCACAACCAGAAACCAATTTTACTTAGAGGCCTCAGTCCACTAAGAAGTCCAACTCCAATATCACTCCACCAGCTGAAACGATTACAAACTACTTCCTCTGTTAATTTTTACCTCCACCTCCAACCAGACCTCACCACTACACAAGACCCAAAAAACCCATTTGATACCACCCACCCAGAAATTCAAGCCTTATTAACCAAGTTTTCCCACCTATTTGATAAACCAACAAGCCTTCCCCCTCACCGTGAACTCAATCACCACATTAACTTACAACACAATGCCCAACCCATTAATGTCAAACCATACCGGTACCCCTATTTTCAAAAGAATGAAATCGAAACTCAAGTACGTGATATGCTACAATCCCATATCATACGGCCTTCTACAAGCCCGTTCTCCTCCCCGGTCCTCCTTGTCAAAAAAAAGACGGGTCATGGAGATTTTGTGTCGACTATAGAGCACTAAACGCTATTACCATAAAGGATCGGTTTCCTATACCTACGGTTGACGAACTCTTAGATGAACTTCATGGGTCACACTACTTCTCCAAACTTGATTTACGAAGTGGATATTTTCAAATTCGTGTGCATCCGCCCGATGTACATAAAACTGCATTTCGAACACACGAAGGACATTATGAATTTTTGGTCATGCCATTTGGTCTCACCAATGCACCTTCGACCTTCCAAGCCACCATGAATAACATATTTCGACCACACCTCCGTAAGTTCATTTTAGTTTTCTTTGATGACATATTGATTTATAGTAAATCTTGGGCCTTACATTGCCAACACTTGGAAACTACTTTGACTATATTGGCTTCTCATCAGTTTTTTGCCAACATTTCTAAATGTGTATTTGGGCTCACGGAGCTAAACTATTTGGGCCACATTATTTCTTCGGATGGGGTCCGTGTTGATCCACAAAAAATTGAAGCAATTCTTAAATGGCCCACACCATCTTCCATAACAGCAGTTCGAGGCTTTCTTGGACTTACGGGCTATTATCGTCGCTTCATAAAACACTACGCACACATTGCAAGCCCACTTTCAGACTTACTTAAAAAAGAAGAAACACATTTCCACTGGACTGAAAAAGCCCAATCCGCCTTTACCTCCCTGCAACATGCAATCACCCATGCCCCAGTATTATCCCTCCCAGACTTCAACTCGCCCTTCCAGATCCACGCAGATGCTTCAGGAGTTGCCATTGGGGCCGTATTATCGCAGCGCAATCACCCAATAGCATTCCATAGCCAGAAGCTCCCACCGTCTCTCCGCAAAGCTTCAACGTATGTACGTGAAATGCATGCCATCACGTCCGCAGTTCACAAATGGCGACATTATTTATTGGGGCGTCAATTTCTGATTGTTACCGATCACCAAAGCTTGCGCCAGCTGCTCACACAGACCATCCAGACACCGGAACAACAGAAATGGCTAACCAAGCTACTTGGGTTCGATTTTGCTATTCAATACAAACCCGGATCCCAAAATCAGGTGGCAGACAGTTTGTCCCGCTGGACTTCCGAGGCACTGTTCTTGGGCTGCTCTAGTCCTCAATTTCATTTGACAACAGAGATTCAACAAGCTCTCAGCAAAGATAAGGAAGCCCAGAAGTTGATTCATCGCATACATACTGATCCATCACTAGCTGCAACATACACTTACAGAGATGGATTACTTTTTCGAGGCAAGCAACTATATGTTCCAAACGACCCAGAATTACAGCGCAAAATTATAATTGCCTATCACTGTTCCAAATCGGGTGGGCATTCTGGCATCAAAGGAACAGCAGCCCGCATCTCCAGCAATTTCTTTTGGCATAAACTCTTCAATTCAGTTCGAAACTTTGTGACACAATGTTCAACCTGTTTACAAGCTAAACCCGAAACTACGCTGCCTAAAGGGCTTCTTCAACCACTACCAATACCAGCTCAAATTTGGGAAGACATTTCGATGGATTTCATTACCCATCTTCCACCGTCTGCCGGCAAAACTTGCATTTGGGTCATAGTTGACCGTCTATCCAAATATGCACATTTTTGTGCATTACCCACATCGGTGTCCGCTATGCAATTGGCCACCCATTTTCTACACGAATATGTCAAACTACATGGTTTTCCCCGCTCCATTGTGTCCGATCGGGATAAACTATTTATGAGCCACTTTTGGAAAGAGCTTTTTCGCTTGCACGGAACCGAACTACGCATGAGTAGCGCCTACCATCCCCAAACCGATGGCCAAACGGAAGTGGTCAATCGATGTTTGGAAACGTATCTTCGAGCAATTGCCGGAGATTTCCCAAATAAATGGACATCATACTTGCCATGGGCAGAATGGTGGTATAACACTTGTAAACATTCTTCAATAGGAATGTCACCATTTCAAGCCGTTTACGGCCGTGCACCCCCGATCATATCAGACTACATATTGGGTTCCACAAAACTTCATGATGTCGAGGAATGGGCGTCTACCCGGGACCGAATTTTGCATAACATCAAGACTAATCTCCAACGGGCACAAATCCGCATGAAGCACCAAGCTGATAAACACCGCCAAGATAAACAGTTTGACATAGGATCATGGGTCTTCGTCAAGCTTCAACCATACCGCCAATATTCACTCCGCTCACCACAAAACAAACTTTCAAAAAAATATTTCGGTCCATTTCAGATTATTGAACGAATCGGCTCGGTCGCATACCGCCTCCAACTACCTCAAGAAGCTCGCATCCACCCGGTCTTCCATATTTCCGTGCTCAGATACTGCCCAAACCCACAGGATACTCCACCTACCCCTCTACCCATAGAAATCACAACTATAAACAACCTTGAGGACAAGGTTAGTCTACAAGAGGAGGGTGATGATAGGGATATAGCTACGACTACCAGACCCAAACGTAACATCGTGCTGCCTGCAAAGTATAGAACATGAGCAGAAAATACTATATCGGCCATGCAAATAACTGGAGACATGCAAGACAAATTAGAAGCTTCCACTGTTATCTTTCTTATCTTTTATTATATGAATTTTATAATTAGTTACACTTTTTAACTGCTCCACAATTGTAATGACATCTGGCAAAATCTGGACCAATCAATTGTAGCAGCCTTTCTATATAGAGAGGCATCTTGTACGAAGCAAGTAGGCAATTATTAGCAAATTTCTTCATCTTTATCCCTGCTCTCCTTTCTTCTTTCTGTTTCCTGCATACTCTTTTTTTATTTTCAGCAACAACTTGAGTTAAAGGCGCTTTCAGATGACCATTATGATGGTGTGAAAAGAATAAGGATCACTAGTTAATTGTCATTTTGTATTCTATGAATATCTTGTTTCAAATAAGTACCTTTTCTATTTGGACTTCCTACATCCTCCCCAAGGGCGTGTGCTTTGCTCAAGAACATACTGCAATACAAAATTATAATGAAAAATAGAATTTATAATAGTCATTAATGTTTTTCTACTCGTGAAGATAAAAACAATAATGTTGTTGTTATTGCATATATAATCATAGACAGACGACTTAAATTGTCAACCTGAATCATGCAACCAATTCCAATCCTGTATTTTAATGACTTACAGTCAATGGGCTTCGCTACACTCATGCAGATTATTTATTTTTTACGCTTAAGTTTTTTATTAGCACCAAGCTTTAAAATAATATCGTTTTCATGTTTAAATTGGTCCACATAATAAATATTAGTTTGCAGACTATAAGAATTCCAAATGGTAGTATAGTCTGTATAGAAGAAAAATGCCACACCAATCGGTCCTATTCCTCTATCCTCAAATTGATGCATTACATGTCCTCACTACATCTACACTATTTATATCTAATTTTCTCTCTATTTACTGGTTCATTGGATAATTAATTAATAATGTGGATTTTATTAAGCATGCAAGGACGCAATATGGATACACAGGATCTCAAGTCTCAATTCAAATAATAGATAGAACGAATACCTGAGAAACTAGTAACTAATCTATACTATATTATTATTAGTGAGTTTGGTTTGAAGCTCACGCAGGCTTCCTTGAAATTTGACAGCCGAACAGTCTCAAAACGAAGCTTACGTGTGTTTTCGCAAACAAATAGTCGCGGCTTCTCTGTATAATCGTTTGTTTGTTTCTCTCTCCTATCGTCTTCCAATTTTACTCCTTTCTGCAACCCATTCTTCATTTTTCATCCTCCTCTAGAAGGAAATAGCTAGGCTTTTTGTCACTAATCCTTGCTTTTTTCCTTTTCTATGAACACAAATCCCTTTACTCTCTTTTTTGATTGCTTCAATCAGCCCTAGCTCTGCTCACATAGGCATCGGTAACTCTGTGTAATCCACCGTTTCCTCTTCGCTGTTGGAAATGACATATATTCAAGGTACTGATCTCAGATCTGCTATTGTTTATATCCTTTTTTGTATGCTTTTCGGCTAAATCAATTTCCCAACTATCTGTTATTTCATCGTTGTAAAATTACCATCTTTTCTGATTGCTTCACTCAGCCCTAGCTCTGCTCACATAGGCATTGGTAACTCTGCGTAATCCGCCGTTTCCTATTCACTGTTGGAAATGACCCATATTCAAGGTACTGATTTCAGATCTTTTACTGTTTACATCCCTTTTTGTATGCTTTTTGGCTAAATTAATTTCGCAGCTATATGTTGTTTCATCGTTCTACAATTACTTCATTTGTTATGAACTTGACTGTTAACCACAATTTTTGCCATGTCCTATGAATTTGCAAGGTTGATCGCTGATGAAATTTTTAAGGTAAATGTATATGTGCCTTAGACCTGAAATATAATAAATGGTAAACCAAATCATTTTTACTTGAAACTATAATTTTAGGTCGGGTATTACAATATTTTTTAAGTATTAAATTTAATAGGTTAATAAACCTTTTTCATGTTCCAATAATTTTATACGTATGATTATTACATCTTTGTATTGATGTTTACTTATGCAAAATGTTAATGAATTTCATTTGATGTTTTATCTGTCGATTGGCGAAGGGAACGAAGGAAAAGGAGCAAAAGGGGAGAGAATCAGAAGGGTATTGAATCGGCAGTGGGCGGCGTTAGGTGGGAGGGGAGAAGAAGAGACGGAAAGAGGGGAAGGGTTTGTGGATGAAAATGAGAAAGATTAATTTATTTTTATAAATGATTTTGTACATTTGGTGGTTGTTTTATTTCTCATGGTTTGGATATTCTTCCCAAGGTGATTTTTCAATAATTCGACACCCCATGCAAGCATGAGTTTGTGCAACTTTTCTTACCTATTTGCTTATGTTTTTAAGTTTTTGAGAGTTGTGCTGTATCGCTTGGTACTTTTATGTTTGTGTTCGTTGTACGGCATAAATGCATTGCTGTAGGTTGAATGCTTGGAGCATGCTTTTCATTTTCTCGGCGAAATATTAAAAGTGATTCAACAGATTTATGCATGACTCGATTTCACTCAATTTTTCTCTTCTTTTGCCCCTTGGAATTTTCTCCTTTATTTCATTTCAAGGTTGTTTTTTTTCCACTAATTCAACGTAAAAGAATGCAAAGGATTTTATTTTGCAGCTTCCTTTTGTTTTCAGTTATAATACCTGGTAATAGCAAGTAACCAATTTTCAGCTACCTGTCATTGACATGCCTTGATATACGCCATTAACGGCTTAAATTTTCCCTTACTTTTTCGCTCCATTTTTCCCTTTTGTTTTTTATACTACACTCTTTGTTATCATTCACTATTCTTAAAGAAATGTAGTTTAACCTTGAAATTTGAATCATGGTGAATTTATTGTCGAATGATATAGTTGTAGTTGTAGGTTCTTTCCATCGATGTCGTGTTGATATGAAAATTATATTTTTGACTTTTCCCTGTTGTTTAGATATTCTCTTTCTTATGCTTTGCTCCTGGTAGTGGAGTAATGATGTCTTTCTTAAATACATTACATTTCATTATGTATTTGTGCAATAATAATTTTTTGAGTTTTAGAATACAAGTTTGATATTTCTATTTAAATATGTTTAATTTATCTATTTATTTTTTTAGAAGTCTCTCCATATAAGCTACCGAAGGTTGGTCCAGTTTCGACAATCCGTTGTAATTCAGGTTTTTCAAAAATCTCTGCTTTGGTTTTTTATAACTATTAACTTCAATCCATGCTTTTTAGTTAATGGAATAAATACCCCTCTCTCTTTCTCTTTATATATACATATACATATACATGCATATGTATGTGTGTATATGTATATGTATATGTTTATGTGTGTGCATCATTTTGTTACATTGAAGTTCAAAATGAATTTATAAGTAAATATTTACAATTTAGTGTGATTTAGGAGTGTAGATTGGTCCACATTAACATAGTCGCATCGAGATATTTCAATAACCATGCTTTTCTTATTATTAAGCTAATCAATTTAGAAATGTTTATTCTATTAAGGCCAGTAAGTACAAGGGACTACGAACATATAAACTTCAAGGGATAGGCACTGTGAAAATTTTATTTCTAGATCAATACGGTAAATAAGACAAAAGAAAAAGTCTAGAACCCAGCATTTAGTTGTAAAAAATTGTACGTGTAATGAATCAATTTGTAATTTGTGAAAATTTGGGTGTATTATGAAAGTTATTTAGCAAGTTCGAACATACTTTTTCCGTATCACCTTGGAGATATGGTTGTTTTGGCTAAAACTATTCAACATTGAATGTGATATAAATTAAATTTAGTGAAATTAGTGACCTTTTATTAAATTTAATTAGATATTTTCTAAAAGTGAATTAAAAGTAGTGTTTTGTATAACCATCTTAACAATGAACTGAATCCAATTAACGGTATTAGGTAGTATTCTTTAATATTTTACTTATACAGGTATTCATATATAGTTATATCATGTAAAGCTGCCTATGCTTCATTGATCTATTGAAGATGCACGTATGGAGAAAGAAAAGGAAATGAAGGGTAGTCCTGATCGTGGAAGGTATCATAGTCCAAATCAATTATCGAGATACTGTCAAAATTACAAGAGAGAAGGAACCTCATATGTTCTTGGAAAATACTAGCGAGCCACTTCATTACATATTAGGCGCTCTTCATAAATTTGGCAATAGGTGACAATCTCCTTTGATAACTACTATAATGTCCATTTAATTAGAATCATTTCCAGTAGACATGCTTTGTCGAACAATTTATATTGGTGATACACTGTATGCAAATCTTCTCATATCCTCTTGGGCTTTAAAAACTAATTAAACTCTAAAGATAAAGTCCCCCTTTCGGCTTCTGCTACTTTTAGTTTGAGCTTACACCGATAGCTTACCAAGTCTTTTTCAAATACTTACTTCGATTACAACAATTTTGTATATTTGTATTATGCAAAAAGGAGTAATTACATTGTTGAAACTATCACATTATTTGTTAGTGCTAAATATGCTTTAGTTTAAGCTAGAGAGAGAGCTTGGGTGGGCATAAATTTATTATGGTTGACATTATTTCTTTAGTTAGTTGTGTCAGGTAGGTTTCTCCATAAGCGCCAATATCACAATAATTAAGAAGAATTGTAATTATATCCTTTGGTTGAATATAATAAACTACCACAATAAAAGATGCTAACATTTTCTAAAAAGGTTTAGAAGAAACTGAAAGAACAGCTTGATGTTGGTAAAAAAAATATTCATAAACTTTGATGTCGTGTTTTTGATGTTCTTTTGTTAGAAGCCTTGACCATTTGTTGAGTAGCTACTTCAGTATGCTTACTGCTTAATGTATTTTATTATGCTTATTTTATGGTTGCTACTCAAGTGATTTTTCCATTTGCTTCATTTGGGCTTGATGGGAAAAAAATTCATTGTTTAGAGGTTAGTTAATTATAATATATTTTATAATATAGAAGTGCAAGTTCAGCTATCCTGCTATGGGACATGATTCTTTGTCTTTTAGAATGATTATATGGATTTTTCATTTTATTTTTCCTGTATGTTTATATTTACCACAATCATATTATAATATTTTTATTTTTATTTTTCAAACATTTTTTACTTCGGCTTAAAAATTAGATGCAAAATCACAGGGGACTTACCTAGGCTACCTGTTTTAAAAGTATTACTTGGAGAACTAGTGAGGGAGATGCATGACGATACGAAGTTCATAATGATTACCAATGCATGTAACATGAGTTTAATGAATCAGATATGAAAGTATTTGAGATTGGATAGTGTTAAAATAATTTTCATCAGACATGAGGCCACCTAAGTACATGTTAACTGAACTTCCGCTTTCTATCCTTGGAAGTTCAGGTGGTCTTGATTCAATATTATCATCACGTTTTATGGCAGTTGGTGAATTATTATTTTAATTATTATATTATCATCAGACATATGCTACCTTTCTATTACTATATTCCATTGTTTTACTCAAAATAACTGCAA
This sequence comes from Allium fistulosum, assembly GCA_030737815.1. Classification (NCBI taxonomy): domain Eukaryota; kingdom Viridiplantae; phylum Streptophyta; class Magnoliopsida; order Asparagales; family Amaryllidaceae; genus Allium; species Allium fistulosum. The sequence goes on along the minus strand of CM060902.1, from coordinate 197,054,099 downwards.
AAAGAACTCCTCTTCAACTCAACTAGAGAGGGTTGTTGCACTACAAAATTATCATGTTTTCTATTTCGTAAACAACTTTTAGACTGAACTGTATAGGACGTTGGTTTAGAACCTGAACTCATCACAGGAGTACTTATTTTATGCCTTATTTGCTTATGACCTTTTTTCCCAGTTAAAGAGGAAATCCACGCATCTTCATTTCAATGCCAATTAGTGCACATTGATTTATTTATTTGTATACCCAATATTTAAGATTTTAATTTTCCAACAACAATGAAGTATTGCATATGTTACTTTTTGATTATATCTTTGGTTTTCATCCATGTGTGCCATTTTACCGACTTAAGTTGTTTGCTTCATAACTCAACATATTATTACTATCAATATTCTCATGTCCAGCATTACAAACTGGTGTAGCATAATTTATTTACAATTTTGAGTAATATTAATACTATATTATAAAAAGTATTCTTTATGCATGTGTATCTTAATGTGTAGCACTGTGGATGCTTTATGGTAATATGAATAGTTTAAACGTGGATGTGGGAATGAAGGATGTGCAGCTTATTACTAAAATTGTGTGCTACATATTTTACTTTGTGCTTACTTTCTGTATCCAATTTTTTGATCTATATGGTTTAAGTAGTTGATTTCAAGTTCAAGTTCAGTCATGCAGTTATAAATTTGTGTTCAGTTCTGTCCAATATGATGTCTGTACATACAAGTATTTGCTTTTAAGTTCCAGTCTGCTATGCGGTTTGTATCTGTAACTTACCTATTCTGTCTAATGAAATTGTGAAGTTTTAAACATCAATTTTAATAAAATTGTGAAGTAATTTTATGTTAAAATTTTCTCCACATCCACATTTCTTACTTGATATTTATTTACGACTAATAAGCCAATGTATAAATTTTGTCTGTGACATTTTTTTGTAAATCACAATTAACTGTCAATTAGAGTTACTTCATGGCATATGAGTACTTATCCAATCACCCACTGTACTCAAATATCATGCTATCTTATGTCTCATATTCAGTTTATTCTTTCATTGTAAATTTTCAATTATATCATTCAACCGTAATTTATAACCATGGATAAACATTATTTGACCATTTCTTCCACTTTAATATGACTATCACCAAGGTACTGCAATGGTGCTATGAAGAGTCTAAGAGTTTTTAATATCACATAATCACAAATTACAATTTCATAGGCTAACCACTTCTACATTGATAAACTTGATACATAAGGTCGGTTGTTTATTAATATTAGAAAAATATCGTAGGTCATCATGTGAACAAAGCCAACCAAATTATTTTTGTACACATAACACAAAAGATTATATTTTTACTATTAAATTATTTACTTTGAATAACCAAAAAAAAATTAAACGATAAAGTTGTTCATATGAATAGAATAAATGTAATTCAAATTACAATCTAATTTAATAACAAAATATTTATATAAAATTATAGTCACATCCCGTGTGCGTAGCACGGGTTCACACTAGTTAATATGATTATTGTGTTGCGTGCCAAAAGTCCAGTATTTTATGTTTCACGTCCCTACGAATACTAGCACTCAATATTCGGTTATTCGTAAGAAGAAAACATAATAGCACTATCATTTTTTTACGGATAACATCTGACTACATTCTTTCCACTTTTGTATTCAATAGTTCAGTGCCCTTCTTGGCCTAACCCCTCACAAAGTTGTTGCAATATTCATGAGTTTTTAACTCTCATAACTCAAAAGAAAAAGAAAAAAGGAGTCTTCCTCCTATCACTTCTAGAACAACAGTAAAAAACGACGGAAGCTTCCGACAGCCACCGACTGCTATTTCCAATGATTTACGTAAATAAAATATAGTGGCCGTGGTAAAACCGTCGAAAACCGACATAAATTAGCCATCGACGGCCGTCGCAAGCCGTCGGAAAAAAATGTGAATACATGCTCCAGGCCGAGAACAGATTCCTTATGATCTTTAACCCCAAATTCACTAAATCTCTAACTCCATCACCTCCTCCCCGTTGTCAGCCGGCCGCCGCGTCTCCCCGATCATCTCCAACTTCATCGTTTTCTACTCTCGACAAGTCTAAGCCTTTCATCAATCTCCAATTATGTTTTATTTCTAAACCCTAATTAATTTTGATTTGTTAAATTAGGGTTAATTTGTAATAATTTTTCTCTTATGTGCAGGTACAAACTGTTGGAAAAGTCTGTCTCCGGCCAAGATGAACAGGAACTGGTCATCAGCGGTGAAAGGCAGGGAGCTGGACATGGCAGAAGCATGACTGCATCAGGGGACATTGAAGTTATGGCTTGAAGAAAAAGTTGGTGGTCGTATTAGTTGTGCACGCATGCACACTTTGTTGAAGAGGAGATAGCAGTTTTTATTCAACACGAACTAAGCACTGGGCTTCTGTAATAAGTATGGTGTGAGTTGTATCTAGTATGAACTGGCAATGAGCTGTGAAAAAATAGCCGTTGCATAGAAACATATATAAGCAAGCATGTATGCAACCCTGATGATATGAATAAAGATATCCTTCATTTATTTTCACTCTGTTACATCTTCTTCTTTTACATTTCTTTATTACAAAATTCTATCCTCTGTTACAATTCTTATTTTTATTTTACAATTTTTTTCATATCCCTAATCTATACTTTAATCTTCATTCTTCTGCACTTCCCCTCCTAACTGCATCTTCTTCCCTGATTTAATCCACTGCTTCTTACTTCCCTGATATTTCCACCTCCTCTGTCTATTTTCTTCATTCTTTATCTTCAAGATTTAACCACCAGCATCAACCTACCATATACCTTTTACCATCCATTGTCTACATGTCTGAGTCACCACAACCTGGGCATAACAAAGTGGTATCAGAGCCTATGGCTGGGCTAACCTCTGACAACCAGTCCATCTCCAACAGTAACCATAATTTGAAATTCGACATGTTTATCCAAGAACAGGAGGAAGCGTGGAAAAGGCAGGAAGAAATAAATCATAGAAATATGTTGTCTTTAAAAAAGCTTGAAATTTCAACATAAAATCTTGAGGGCAGCACTCATAGAGTGGAGCAAACGACACAGAATCTTGAATATACGACTAAAGATTTGAACACAAGGTTCGAAGGGATCCACAATGTATTGTCAGCATTGGCACATGAAATTCAACAGATCAAACTACAAACGACTTCTTCTCAATCTCCACCCGCTACTACCCACCTTTATGGCATTCTTGCTTCTAGTCCACATCAAACAACAACTCCTCCAACCATCCCAAATGATTTCTGGCAACATCCTAGAAATACTCCTCTTCCATGACCCCAGCCTACAGTACCTACCACCCTACCTCAACATCATATAAACCAACATCAAGAAATCAATTCTTGGAACAAAAACTCTCCCTTTCCAAACCTTAAACTGGATTTTCCAGTGTATATAGGAGACAACATGGTACACGAGTGGCTTAGCCAAGTGAAGCAGTTCTTTAAGTTCTACCAGACCGAAGACTGCCATTGGGTTGAGATTTCTTCATTTTATCTCAAGAAAGACGCATTAAAATGGTACAACTGGTACACAAGAAATGTTTCTAATCACCAAGATTGGTTAATATTCAGGAAAGAAATAATGGTGAGGTTCAATCCCGAAGATATGGAAAGACCCTATGAAACTCTAGCAAAACTTAAGCAACAAACTACAGTTTCAGCCTATCTTACTAAATTTGAAGGGTTGCAGGCCACCATAGAAACTCTACCACCCCAGTTTTTACTAGACAGATTCATTGGAGGGTTTAAAGATGAAATAAAATATGTTGTGTTGACTTCTAAGCCTGTAGACTTCAGGGAAGCTGTCTCCATGGCTAAAATGTTTGAGAGTGTGTTAAGCCAAACCAAGAAATTGAGCAAGGTGTCTCGGTCTTATCCCTCCTCTAAGAATCCTCCTAATCAAACTGCCGTGTATACTAAGAATCCTACTTATTCCAACAACCTAGAGAGTTTGGCCAGAAGCAAAGGACTAACTCCTAAACAAATAATAGAAATGAGGAGACAAAACATTTGTTATGGCTGCAAGGAGAGATGGCATAAAGATCATAAGTGTAAGAGCCCACATGTACTTATATTAGAAGGAATGATGACCTTTGATGACCAAGAAGATATGGAAGACCACATCACTGATTATGAAGAGGAAGGTCACAGTGAGGAAGAAAATAAAGAAACACATGCCATCACTCTATAGGCCATGTGTGGTATACCAGCCCTTTCTACCATCAAAGTACAAGGGCATATAAAAGGAAAACCTGTTCAAATCCTCATCGATTCAGGGTCAACTCATAGTTTTATAGATGAACAATTGGAAAAAAAAGTGAAACTACAAACTGATGACTCAAAGACCTATGAAGTAATGGTTGCCAATGGTGGGAAGCTTCAAGGATCTAGCATTTGTCATGATGTTATGTTAAAATGTCAAGGGTGCAAGATGCCAGTGGATCTCCTAATACTGCCTTTAGAAGGTTTCCAAGTGATATTAGGGGCACGGTGGATGAAGAGCCTAGGAGAAGTTACCTTAAACTTAGAGAAATTACAAGTTAAATTTATTTTTAACAAAAAAACTTATATTTGCAGGGTATAAAGCAACATGAGGTGAAGATGGTAAGTAAAAAAGGCTATGAGAAAAGAGCCTGGCCAGAATCAACTCACTATGATGCTTTGTACAGCAGTAATCACATCTACCATGACAAATGAAGACACCAACATTCATCCAGATATTAAAGAATTGTTGCAGCAGTTCCCTGAAATCACCAGCAATGAAACTTTTCTCCCTCCTCAAAGATTATAGGACCACCAAATACCATTAATTCCTGGAGCTAAACCAGTTTGCCTAAGGCTATATAGGCACTCATACCATATCAAAAATGATCTGGAGCGTATCATTAAGGAAATGTTGGACATAGGAATCATCAGGCATAGCAACAGCTTCTACTCATCTCCAGTAGTGATGGTAAGAAAGAAGGATGGCACATGGAGGTTGTGCATTGACTATAGAGGCCTTAATTCTCTCACCATAAAAGATAAGTTTCCTATTCCCTTGATAGATGAATTATTTGATGAATTATATGGATCTAAATTGTTCTCTAAAATTGACCTTAAATCAGGTTATCATCAGATTAGGGTTTGTGAACATGATATCCATAAAACAGCTTTTAAAACTCATGAGGGGCATTATGAATTTCTAGTAATGCCATTTGGGTTAGTTAATGCCCCTCTACCTTCCAATCTCTTATGAACAACATCTTTAAACCATATTTGAGAAAATTCGTGCTAGTATTTTTTGATGATATACTAATCTATAGCCAAACTATGTCTGAGAACTTGCAGCATTTAAAACTAACTTTTCAGGTGCTAAAGGAGAACCAATTGGTCATCAAACTTGGCAAATGCAGTTTTGCACAGCATTCAGTGGAATATTTGGGACATGTAATATCTTAGCAAGGGGTAGCCGTAGACCCTGGTAAGGTGCAAGCCGTGATGGAATGATCATTTCCCAAAACTTTAAAGGCGCTTCGAGGTTTCCTAGGTCTCACAGGGTACTACAGAAAGTTTATTAAGAATTATGGAATGATAGCCAAACCACTCACCAATATGCTCAAGAAGAATTCTTTTAATTGGTCTAAAGAAGCACAACAAGCTTTTGAGCAACTCAAAAAATGTTTGATAAATCCTCCTATACTCTCTATGCCAGATTTCTCTAAGACGTTCGTACTTGAATGTGATGCTAGTGGTCAGGGTATTGGGGCTGTCCTGTTACAAGAAGGCCAACCAATAGCTTATTTGAGTAAAGCACTACAAGGGAAGAACTTGGCACTATCTACCTTTGAGAAAGAACTTCTAGTCATCATAATTGCCACTAGAAAATGGACACAGTACCTCTTAGGAAGACAGTTTATTATTAAGACTGATCACCAAAGCCTGAAGTATTTGTTAACACAAAAATTACATATCGGGGTTCAGAATAAATGGCTTGCTAAGCTACACGGCTTTGATTATAAGGTAGAGTATAAAAGTGGCAAAGAAAATGTATTGGCAGATGCTCTTTCTAGAAGAGAGGACTTCAACTCTGAAGACATGCAGACACAATCTATATCTATAGTACAAACACCTTAGTTGAAGGAATTAAAAGCCACCCTGTTGGCCTCCCCATGGTATCAACAATTGATTGATAAAATGGTAAGAGGGCAGATGCATGAAGGCAAATACAAGCTAGTAGATGGCTTAGTATTTTACAAGGGAAAACTGCTTATTGATCACTATATAGACAGTTTGATCCATACACTCATTAATGAGAATCATTCAACTCCATTAGGGGGTCATGTAGGCATTAAGGGAACTATTAAAAAGATCAAACAAGTATTCTTTTGGAAGCATCTTAAGGGCACAGTGGAAAGGTATGTCAAATCATGTGAAGTTTTCCAAAGAACCAAGTATGAGAATGTGTCAGTTCCAGGCTTGCTTAGCCCCTACCTATACCAGATAGAATATGGGAAGATTTGTCGATGGACTTCATTACTTGCTGGCCAAGGAGCCACAAGTATACTATAATTTATGTAGTAGTTGACAAGTTAAGCAAATATGCACACTTCTTTCCTCTTTGCCAACCTTACACTGCCAAAGATGTGGCTAAGGTATTTTTTAATGGCATATTCAAATTACATGGCATGCCAAAATCAATTGTAAGTGATAGGGATGCAATATTCACAAGTATATTTTGGAAAGAATTATTTAAACTACAAGGATGCAATCTAAAATTAAGTTCGGCTTATCATCCTCAAAGTGACGGTCAAACCGAGATCATTAATAAAAGTTTAGAGGGTTATTTGCGGTGCTTTGTGTGTCATAGACCACATGAATGGATTGAGTGGTTACCCTTGGCTGAATTTTGGTATAACACCACTTGGAAAACAACAACAAACACCACACCCTACAAAGCTGTTTATGGCATAGACCCACCTACCTTACTATCCTATGTACCTAACACCACAAAGGTGGAGCATGTAGGGAGAATCTTGTTTAGCCGTGACATTACAATAGAATTTTTGAAAGATAGTTAAAGAATGTCATAGGAAAGAATGAAGAAAAACGCAGATTTAAGAAGGATCGAGAGAAGCTTTCAAGTAGGGGACTGGGTATACTTGAAGCTGCAACATTATAGACATATTACAACAAGAAGTCAAAAAATCCACAAGCTATCACCATAATTTTATGGACCATATCAAGTTGAGAACAAGATAGAGGAGGTGGCCTTTAGATTGAAGTTGCCTAGCCATGTAAGAATACACCCAGTTTTTCACGTGCCACAGTTGAAAAAAAAGTAGGAAACCAATGTGTGATACATGAAGATTTACCTAGCTATGAAGTGGAGGAGGTGCAAGAACCAGATAGCATACTAGACAGGAGGATGGTTCCTAGAGAAGGAAAGGCTGTAGTACAGATATTAGTGAAATGGAAAGGAAGAAGCGAAGAAGAAGCAACTTGGGAGGATTATTGGCCATTGATTCGAAAATTTCCAACACTTGACCTTGGGACAAGGTCAATTCTTGAAGGAGAAGGGAAATGTAATAACTTTTCTCTTATGTGCAGGTATAAACTATTGGAGAAGTCTGTCTCCGGCCTAGATGAATGGAAACTGGTCATCACCGGTGAAAGGCATGGAGCTGGACATGGCAGGAGCATGACTGCATCAGGGCACAGTGAAGTTATGGCTTGAAGAAAAAGTTGGTGGCCGTATCAGTTGTGCACGCATGCACACTTTGTTGAAGAGGAGATAGCAGCCTTTATTCAACACGAACTAAGCACTGGGTTTCTGTAATATGTTAAGTATGGTGTGAGTTGTATCTAGTATGAACTGACAATGAGCTGTGAAAAAATAGCCGTTGCATAGAAACATATATAAGCAAGCATGTATGCAACCCTGATGATATGAATAAAGATATCCTTCATTTATTTCCACTCTATTACATCTTCTTCTTTTACATTTCTTTATTACAAAATTCTCTCCTCTGTTACAATTCTTATTTTTATTTTACAATTTTTTTCATATCCCTAATCTATACTTTAATCTTCATTCTTCTGCACTTCCCCTCCTAACTGCATCTTCTTCCCTGATTTAATCCACTGCTTCTTACTTCCATAATATTTCCACCTCCTCTGTCTATTTTCTTCATTCTTTATCTTCAAGCTTTAACCACCAACATCAACCCACCATATACCTTTTACCATCCATTGTCTACATGTCTGAGTCACCACAACCTGGGCATAACATAATTTGTTGTTATAGTTGTTTATAATACCTCATTGATTGTTTGTTATACCTGATTGAATGCTAATTAGGTTGTTAATATAATTTTTTATCATTTTAATGTTGAGAAAAATAATTTGTTTAGTGTATATGTGCGTTAATTGGTGTATATGTGTTGATTAATTAGTGCATACGCGCATTAGGGCTAGCTTGGATTAATTAGAGTCGATGCTCAGGATTTAGTGTATGCGTTTTTAAGATTATGAAAACGATGATTTAGTGTATGCGTTTCTTAGAATATAAATAAATTATTGTAAAAATTGTTGTATAATACGCTTTACCTTTTATAAATCCCTTAGAGAGTTTTTGGTCCCGTCTGACAAGTATTGTATATGATCGTTGTATGGATATTTGTTTTTATCACAGAACGACATTTATATTCATTCGAAATAATATTTGTCAGATTTGTCCTTGTATTGGACAAGTTACAAACGCAATAAAGTAATTATATTTTGCAAATCATTTCATTTTAAACGGATCACAAAATTTCGACAACACTTTCTTTTTGTTCCATGTGTACACGCATATGTGTACGATACAGGGAACAAAGCGGAAGTGCTGCCGAAATTTTGTGGAATCGTTAAAAATGAAATGATTTACAAAATATAATTACTACTGTGTTTGTAATAGGAAGTAGAATGATCAACCATCAAAGTGTAAAACAATAACCTAAAAATTGTAGATTATATTCATATAATAATTTGTGTAAATCCGTTTGAAAATAAAATTAAATAGAATAATATTATATATTTGCGAAAATTTAAATGTATGATTTAATTGAAAAATAAAATGTCAATACGTAAATGATTAATTTGTTTTTATGTTTTAAAGTAGGAAAAATGGTCAATTATTTTATCGATCAGAGCTGAATGTACCAAAAAAGAAGAGCAATTGGAGGCTCAATAAGTGAACATTTTCAAAATGGTTTACATGTCTTTATCGAATTCACTTTAAGTAATAATGGGAACGACAAAGAAATTCGTTGTCCATGTAGTAGGTGCAAATTATTGAAGCATTTGATATCGGTTATGGTAATAGTTCATTTACGCCAATATGGTTTCGTGCCGAATTATTTGGTGTGGGATCGTCATAGAGAACTTATAACACCTATTCTTGTACATTCGGAGGAGGAGATGTATACTGAAATTGTTCTGATGAATCTCATAGAAGATATGGTTGAAGATGCAGCACGTTTAATGTTCCCTACTGTTGAAGTTGATGATAACGATGTAAATGTCGAAGAAGAACCAAGTATTGGAGCAAACAAATTTATGATTTATTAGATGCTGCTAAGAAACCTCTTTGGGATGGCTGTACAAGCGGTACTCAACTATAAGTAACTGTAGAATACATTGCGATGAAATCAAAATACAACTTCATAGAAAACGGGTTTACAGCTATAGTATAAGCTGAAAAACGGCATAAGCCACCAGATAATTTAATGTGCGAAAATCATTAAAAAGTGAAAAAACTCATGTCTGCTTTTGGTTTGCCGTATCAAAAAATTAATACATGTTTAAATGTTGCATGTTATTTTGGAAAGAAGACATCAATCTTAGGAATTGTAAAATATGTAATCAGGAAAGACACAAACCAAAAAAAAGAAGGGAAATGAAATTCCATACAAGTGTTTGCATTACTTACCCATCACTCCTAGGCTTCAAAGATTATATGCATCTTCTGTAACCGTGCATCATATGAGAAGACACTGTGTGAGAACACAGGAAGAAGGCACGTTTACACACCCAGCTGATAGAGAAGCATTGAAGCATTTTGATAAGACGTACCTCGCTTTTGCAGCGGAGAGCCGTAATGTTAGACTTGGTTTATGTACGGATGGATTTTCACCATTCTCTCAATTTGGTTCAAAATATTCATCTTAGCCTATAATCGTGACACCTTACAATTTACCATCGTTGATGTGTATGAAAACTCCGTATATGTTTCTCACTATTGTCATCCCTGGCCTTGATGATCCGATATAAGAAATCGACATACATTTACAACTGTTGATTGAAGAGTTGAAAACATTATGCTACGAAGGTGTTGAAACATACGACATTTCAAAAAAAAAAAGAATTTTCGTATGTTCGCTTCTCTGCTGTGGACTATAAGCGATTTTCCTGCATATGCAATGCTTCGGGTTGGAGTACGACTGGTTGTCTAGCTTGTCCTTATTGCATTGAAGAAACACGATCATTTTCTTTACCGCATGGGAAGAAAATTTCATGATTTGACTGTCATCGGTATTTTCTCCATATTAATCATCCTTTTAGAAAAGATAAAAAACTTTACAAGTAATAGACTTGAGACCTTGCAACCACCAACGATCTGGTCAAGCAAAGATATTTATGACCTTGTAAAGAACCATCCTAAGATACATGAAACTGCCGAACAAATTGAAATTCAAGGTAAATCGACGATTCATAATTGGTGCAAACAGAGTATATTTTGAGAGTTGCCTTATTGGAAAAATCTCCTAATTCGTCATAATATCGTGATGCACAATGAGAAAAATGTGTTCGATAATGTATTTAACACGGTTCTGAATGATAAATGAAAGAATAAAGATGATTTGAAATCATGACGTGATATAGAGATAATAAGCAATCGTCCTTAGCTTCATATGATGCCAAATGACACAAAAAACCCAAAGCATGCTATGAGCTAGATAGTAACCATGTTAAAGTACTATTAAAGTGGGTGGAAGGATTAAGATATCCTAATGAGATTTCCTCTACTCTCCATAGATGTGTCGACTACAAGAACAGTAAACTGGGTGGGATGAAAAGTCATGATTGTCATGTAATGATGGAAGATTTGTTACCCGTCGCTTTCAAAGAACTGTTGCCCACAAAAAAGTTTGGACGGTTGTAAAAGATTTTAGTTTGTTTCATAAGTACGACCTGTTTATACTAGCAAAACAAGCCCTATAAGTTTATCATGCTCCCCATCCATCTCTAAAAAGAGATAAAGCTGATTGGTCGGCAGTTTTTAAAACGAAGGCAAAATTTACGTTTGATGGAAAGAATATTCCAAACGAACAAGCGTACCAAGCGAATATCGAGGAAAATGGTGAAATTACAATAATAGATGGTCAAACCGAGTTTGGACCTCTAAATGATGAATCAAATGTATTAGTAGAAGCATTTGAGACCACAGAGGAAAACAATATAGAGTACAAGACCGAGTCTGAGTCAGAAAACGACGAGGACTGGTTTAATAGTATACATGTTGAAAAAAGGTAATTTATGGAAGTATTGATGTTACACTTTTTTTTATGTTATGTATGACTATTGATGTTAAATCTTGATATGTTTACTCATAATTGAATGATATGTTCCGCCATAATAAAATATTATGCGTATGGCAGGTATTACAGATGTCTTTCTTTATGCGGCGGAGTTCTTCGCAGTCCGGTTCCTCCACTTCGTCTCAGGGAGGGACCGTTCGCAGCAGAGGTGATGGCAGTGACCCGTCGCAGGAGGCGCTGCATATGTGGTTAGATTGCTACCAAAAGTAGATGGCTCGTAAGTATTAAATTTACTTCAACATTATAAATATTTTGTATGATATATTAGTCATGATTTGTCTATATCATATTTAATGCAGGGGTTTTGAGCTTGAGCCTTCAAATATGACTGCGTGCTGGCCGAAATAGAGTAGGATCCCAGAGCATGTCTAGGAGAGCATCTGGCAGGACTTCTTGGTAAGTGTAAAATTATATATCATTATATATAATCACTTTATAATTTGCTAACTAAGTATAAATGTATAACTTATATTTTTTCAACATATATACAGGGTGCGGTAGACCTACAAGAGGAGAATGTTTCTCTTTGCCAATGCTACTGGAACTCTAAAGTTGCAAAGAATTATTGAGATATGATGTCTACCATCAGAAAATTTGGAAAGAAACCAAACTGATGGGCGCCAAAGTATGGGATGCTTGGGTCGCATGGTGGAGTAGCGATGAATTCAGGGTAAGTCTATCAGATATCACCTTAATTTGTTTAGTAGAGAATACATAATTTATACCTATAAAATATAATCTTAATTTTTAATTTGCAGGCGGAGTCAGACAGGAACTCGGCGAACAGGAAGAAAAATCCAATCACACATCGTGGTCGCTTGAAATCATTTCAACATCATTGCGAGGACTTGGTAAATTGATTAATTGCAATTACGAACAGTTATTACATTTTTGTATAAATTTGTATGAACAACAACAATATAAACTAATTATTGCAGGAAAGAGCGCGTGAGGCTCATGTCTCGTATATGGACGTATTTGCACATACTCATGCCATCAGGTAGACCGATAACGAGGGATCGGTGACGTATGCCTGGCATGAGGATGGTAAAGCATACGCCGCACATGTAAGTATATTCTAAGTTATAAGTTATTAATAATGATCATTTTAATTAATTAGTTATAAAATATTATAATAATGTCATGTAATATTTAATTATATTTAATTTTATGTTGTAGGAAAGATTTATGCAAGCACGGGACGGGAGCAATTGACCACTGATGAGGAGGACACTATCTTTGACTCCATTATGGACTCGACATAGAGAAATAGGCGCTATGGCTACGACAATCAATCGGTAATTTATAAAAATTAACTAAGGTGTAAAAATTGCTTTATTTTTATAAAAGTTACACAATAACTTAAACATATTTCGACTTGATTTATAGGCTCGGGCCTCACAAAAGGCCTATCAAAAGGCTCAGGATAATGCTGAGATTAACGATCTTCGACAGCAGATTGCACAACTACAGGAGCAAGACCGCCTCCGAGCAGTGCAAATGGAGCAACTGAACCAGCGTTTGACCGAGTATATTGAGCGTCATGGAGCATTCCCTTCATCTGGTGGTTCCGGAGCCGATGACGAGTCATGAGGTACGTATTGCAGTTTTTGTTTTTGAAACTTGTGTATATATACAATGAGTGATGGTGAGGTTGATTTGTGGACATGTGGTGTTTGATGTTGATTTGTGGGGTTTGATATTGGATATAGATATTGCAGTTGGGTAATGATGGACGGTTTGTTTTGTATTGATTGGAAATGTTTGAGTTTTATATTATTATAGATATTGATATTGATTTTAGCTTACATATCTGATATATATATATTGATTTTGATGTTTTGTTGGGCTGCTGAAAAAAAAATTTTTACCCAGATTTTCGACGGCTACCGACGGCTTTCGATGGCTTATAGGTAGAAATGTTCCGACGATTTGCGATGGCTCCTGACGGTTAATCGATCGATAATTCCGACGACTTCTGACGGTTCTCTGGCATGTTTTTAAGCCACGTGGACGTAAGCACCGTAGGAAAAAACGTCAGAACTGCCGTCGAAAAAGCCATCGGAGGCTGTCGCAAAGCCGTCGTCGATTCCATCGGAAATGGACGAAATCCGTGTTCTGTATTCCGACGGCTTGCGACGGCCGCCAACGGCGTGGAGCCGTCGAAAATCACTGTTTATCTTATAGTGTAATTTCCACTTTCTTATTGTACTTAATACAATCATCGTGTTTTAAAGATCAGACTATTGATCATTATGAATAATTCAGGAAAATCACTATAGCGGAAGTGCACCAACGGATCAAGATAACATAAAACTTGAATCCGAGGATGTTGAGTTTAATTACATTGGCTTCAGCTTGCATGAAATTTAGAACCTATTACAACCAAAGTCTGACTTAAATGCATGCCCTAAAATGGGTGTTGCAGTTGATTAAGGTAGCAGGCTTCCATCGATAAGTTCGATCCTCATCAGGTACACCATGAATTTGGACATACACATAGTACGGGCTGGTGACGTAGCACATTCTTCCTCATAGTTCACAAACAAAGGTTGGTTCTTTGGTCTTCAAAAAGAAAAAGGTCAGACCTAAATTCCTAACCTGAAACGAATGGAAGCATCAACGGTTATAAGAACCAATTTTTAGTTGCATCAATTTTATATGACGCGGAGTTGTACTATATTTCTATGCCTCATTTACTATTAGTGGAGTGGAGTTGAGTGGAGAAAGAAGTGGGGTTTGGGTTGGGGTTGGGGTTGGGAAAGGAGTTGCAAAAGGAAATCTTGCTACGAGAGGGTAGTTGAACCAAAAGTACAAGGCTTTGAAGTCCCTTATTCCTACATCTACAAAGGTACTTATTACTTTGGATTTTATATTTATCACTTTTCTAGTTTCATGGTTCATAGTATGTATTATCTGATAATTGACCCAAACGACATTACGAAGGAACTGAACTGCAAAATGATGAAAAAATTGATCAATAAACTTGTAGGATAAAAGATGAAATGCCAATGGATCTATAGGGTTAGGAACAACTTTATGGATCAGTACCGATCAATCAAAAGTTGGGTATTAGGTTCTTTTGCTTCTACTATGATTCTTATACTATTTTGAGGAAAAATACAAGTTTTGAAAATGAAGAATGGATCGGTACCGATCCATCAACATTGCAATTTTGTCCCTGAAAATGCAAAGCTTGAAAATTAGGCATATTTGAGAATGAAGTGGCGATTCTTGGATGTCGGTACCGATCCATCAAATTTTAGATCATGTGCTAATTTGATCTGTTCTTCCCCCTAACTTCTCGGATTGACTGTTTGAGATACTCAAAACTGATCTAGTGATTTTGACACATGAATTTTTCTATAAATAGTCAACCTCAACATATGGAATAGGTCTTTTGCTTGGTTTTTGCGAGTAGACTGTCAAGTTTGAAACCAAGCAATTGTACTTTCGGAATTGTCTTGTAATTTAGTTACAATAGCAAAATCCATCAATAAAAATATATAAAGTGGACGTGCCATATATTAGCCAAACCACTATAAAATTTATCGAGTGATCTCTCATTTTCTATTTGCATTTTTACTTTTTAATTTCGTTTTTCAATTAGTTTAGGGTGTTAGACTAACTTTTTGGCTAACATCTTTTGTTGCTTTCACTAAGAGTGGAAGATTGGGAACATATTTATGATTGCTATAGGGATTTAATAAAGTCTCCAATCGAATCTGAAGGAAATGGCTTCAGGAAAAAGCTCGAGTAGACAAGTGATAATGGGAGAGCCAAAGGGTTCAGAGCATGGATTAAACAATGGGAATCAGGAGGGAACTTCACCTCAATCAGAAATTGTAACGAAGCAAGAGCTAGATATAATGATGGAAGATAGGGATCAGAAGATGCAAATGTCTCAACTAGCCATCATGGAAGAAATGAAGAAGTAATTTGCTTCGATGATGCAGCCCATATAAGGAGAAGGATCTCGCATGTATCGTAATGATAGAAGGAATTCATCGTCTTTGTTGAGCAACAGTTCGAAATATCAACACAGAAACGAGAAGTAGAAACCATGAGAAGAGGATGTATGAACCTCAAGTAGTCGAAGGAAACATATTGGAGAAGGACCTCAAGCTTAAGGTCAGGTCGATACCGACCCATCACATATTGGCACCGATCCATCTGGTGCCAAAATGAATTTTTGGAGATGATGTGGAGGTTTACATCGGTGGTTCTTAGGATGGTGTAGTTGAAGGAAATGTAGCAGGGAATGCTAGAAAAGGATGCAGTTCGACTAGGCATCATTGGAGAGATGGACAAATTTACACCCAAAGGCAGGGAGGCCTAGGCGTCACCGTGCTAGCCTAGAATGTTCATGAAGTCGAACACACAACGATGCACACGATGACCACTGTTCAACGAGGAAGGAAACGATGATATGATTTCTGAAACAATCTAGAGATTGCTTCTTCAGAATCAACAACAAGATGATAGTTGGGAAGCCACCGCTAGTTGGAATCCCTTTTGCCAAGGAGGTTATGGCGACTCGATACCCAAAGAAATTTGTCATGCCGACAATGCGAGTTATAATGGGCTGACAGACTCAATGCAACATTTGATGAAGTATGGCTGGCATATGAACTTTGCCAGAGCAGATGATGATGTTAAGTGTAGACATTATAACCTCTTTTTAGAGTGATTGACTATGCTGTATTTTTGCAGGTTGGAATCTTGATCCATATTGTTTTACGAGGAGTTAGCGAATAAGTTTCTAAATTAGTTCTAAGTTCACTCGATACAACTAAGAATGTGATGTCCTTAGCTAATCTGCATCAATGGTCCGGTAAGACCTTGAAGACCCCTTTAAAGAGATGTAACATCATTGTGACAGAGGTAAAGAACCCTAGGGATGATATTGTTTTAGTGGCGTTTATAGCGGGAGTGCACAGAAAAACCGATTTTGGTAGGTGCATGAAGATTAAGAAACCTGCTACGTTGAAAGATTTTTATAGGAAGGCCAAAACATTTTTGCGCTTGGAAAAGGAAGATCTGGAGGAGGATGTTGGTGCTGGCGGTTAGGCTGGACCGAATAGCATCATAAAGAGTAATGTGTCTATAAGCAAGATGGTGATAGTAAAAATGGAAATGCTAGAAATGGAAATAAGTAGAAGAGTAATATTAGGTCAAGAGGCAGGACACCAAGAAACGCTTGCGGTTCTGCCAATAAAGTGAGAATGCAAAGCTGAATGACTCCATGAAAAATATACACATTGCACTCTTAAGGTATGATTAAATATACGAAATCCACTTCGAATGAGGCAATGTATGAGGAGAATTACTCTGAGAAGCATTTTAGATTCCGTGAGACCCATAGACCCAATACCAACAAGTGCCAATATTTGAGGGACATGATTGAGAAGCTAATTAGGAAGAAATGGCTCTAGTAGTACATGAGGAACCAGTAGGATGAGGGATAAGGAAATAATCAACAACCGAGACAACCCTCTTAGGGCAATTTGGAAGAGACTAGTTGTGACAACTCCTATTTTACGTATCAAATGACCGTAAAATATTATTATTTAATTCACATGAGGTCATATTACTCTAAAACTTTGGAAAATGACTACCCGAGGCATTTTCATTACTTAAATTTTATCGAGCAGTTTGGATGCATAAATTCTTGTAAGGCTATATAACTTCTGATAGGTATTGAATATTGGTCTGAAACCACTTTCACTATATTAGGGTAATGGTTTTCCTTTTTGTAGAGTGGTCATAATAGGAAAATGGACTTACGATTAGAGAGATATAGCCATTTTAAGTTCCGTTTATTACTGGACAAATTAGAGGGCAATTAAACTAAGCCCATACTTAGGCCCACTAATGAATTTCGAGAATTGTACCTAATTAGGGGAGATGGGATATATCTAGTTCATTTTCCACTTTCCAAAACAATTCCAAACCTCTATTAAGCCTAATTTCATTAAAAGCTCATCTTTTTCTTACTAATCTTAGCCAAATCCATCACTAGAGGGGTAGTTAGAGATGCAGATTATAGATCTTTCTTCTAGGTGCTTGGAAATTTTTGGTTCCTGGCTATTCATTTCAGATCTAGAGATTAGATTGATATTTTGGGTATTAGGTGAGTGATTCTTGATCTCTCATTATTCTATGCTTATCCACATAGTTAAAGTGGTGTTTTTGAAATGATTTCCGTGTTAAAATTATTTTAAACTTTAATCAAACATTTAAATTTTTTATGGCTAAAATTAAAAGGATTTGATTTGATTTTAAATGGTTTTACAACCTCTTTTGAATCATATTTTATTTTGGTATAAAACTAGATTTAGGCTAAGTCATGTTTGTTCATCTCATTTGGATAGATTGTATAGGTTATATGAATGCTTATGAATGATTTACATGTTCGGATGAATTGTTTTGATATGATTTTCTAGTGTTTTAGTGTAAGTTGGAAAGAGATCGTCGATTTGAGTAAAATGAAAGAAAAAGTATTTGGAATTAGATGAAAATTGGAGAAAGGACTCTGGAGAATAGGAGTAGCTTGTACTTCAGGTCATAGATCGATTGGAGGTTGTTTGATGGTTGAACCACATATTGGTATTGAGATGAAGGTTGGAGAGTGTGGATTTATAGTTTTGATAGGTATGAGGAGTTGCATTGGAGCGAAGGCGATAAAACTTCGAGACAAGCTTTGGGATAAAGCTAGGAAGGAACTCCAGAAGCCAAAATTCAAAAATTGGCTAAGTATAGATGTTGGTACCGACCACTTTAGGTCGATACCGACCACTTTTTATAGCAGTAGGTTAATGATGCTCGAGAATAAAGCAAGGGGATCCTAAGTAAGAAAATGAATAAGAGATCGGGGAGGAAATACTTAGCCAAATTTTGGCTAAGTATAAGTGAAGGAATTCATATTGGTACCATTCTCTTTTGGTTGGTACCGACATGAATTTATGGTGCCAGGTTTGGTGAAACTTCCAAATGGGAATGTGAGGACTCTACAAGTCATGCTGAGGATTTTTGTTCGCTTAGGGTTCGATGGCGATGTAATAGCATGTTGAAGGAGGGTAGCTTTAGGACTTCGATGATGTTAACTTGATGGTGAAGGAAATTATGTTCCAATGATGATGGCTCGATGTTGAAAGGAGTCAAGATGATGATTATCCACAAAGGGAGTGTTCTAGGAAGGGTGACCTGTGGATGGAATGTTGAATGGTTCTATGCTGGAAAGAAAGGAATATGAAATGGTTCCTTGAGGATGAATGGAAACTAGATGGAGCAAGGAAAGGGCTAGGATCCGCATGTTAAGGGATCGTTATACTCAAATTGTTTTCTGATGTACTTGAAAGCAAGGGTATTGTTAGGACATTCATAGTGTACTCGAAATAGCTACCCTAGATCGGTGGAATGGATCTGTATACCTTGAACCGTTGGAATGGGTCTAGTGTTACCTTCGGGCTATGAGCAAGTACACTAAAAATTTGGATTGTTTTCCATTAATCCTTGACAGAGGAATGGTCATACGAGTTATCATATATCCAGAGCACATTGGGTGGCAGTGAGGATTGTTTGATGAATGTCGTGTTTGCTTTGTTTGCTCTTTTAGTATACTATCACTTTAGGGATGTCACCTTAGATAGGTATTGTGGATGGGAATACCTAGGCACCCATTATGTAGTACACCTTTATGATGTTTGTATAGTAACATATTATGTTCGTTATGTGCCAACTCTTTGGTTGCAGGGACAAGTCAGCTATGGTTGGTATACCTCTGTTCCTTAGTATATTGGCTTGTATGGTATTTTGAAATCTCCTCTCGCCCATACCAGACCATTGTCTGACTCGAGGTTTTATGCTTTGCTTCTTATTATCTCGAGTACTCTTAAATGACTAGACTGGATAATGGGTCTATATGATATGCGGTGGCAGTGCAGAGAACGAGCAAGATGAAGCTTTCTCGTATTATATATGGATATACTTTTGCTTATTCCACTGTGTAACATCGTGGAGCCTAGACAGTGTTTTCCATTATAATCATAGACAATTTGAGTTTATTATCACTTGTATTAACTCTGTTATTATCTTGTATGACTTTGTGAACTTATGTACTTTGATATTATGGTTCATTTTAGTTATTACTGTCTCACCCATGTTGTATCTATGATGTTATTATTATATTTTATTTGATGCACTGTGAGATATAAGATAGGTTCTGCAATTGTTTCTATTCTTTTCTACCCTTGACAATCGTCCTTCATCGATTGTGTACTGCAGCAGCACACTTATATATGTATATTGGATGCCGGTAATGTAAGGTGGTTGTCACATTGGTATTAGAGCTTAGGTTAGGCATTTAGTCCGAGTTGATATCATAGTCCATTAGAGATAGGGAAGGATTCATCTCCCAAGACTGGATCGAGGGTACATATTATATACGAGAGAGAGAGAGTGTACTTGTTATATATTTTGATTTTTAAAACCATATAGTATATAAGTCACATGCACACATGAGTACTATAGATGTAGTTTTCTTCATGAGAGACTAATCACTCTGGTTACATATCAAGCATAAGACGACATACAAGAAACGCTATGAGGAACTCCATCTGTGGAAATAATGAGGAAGGAGCGGGTTTGGGGGCTGCTAACCTTGACATGCAAGCAATGTTCAATACAATGATAGTGAACATGCTATAAAATGCCCAATGAATATTATTGTTGTTAGTGGTGCTCAAGTGCAGACGCTTAGTCGATTTCGCTAAGCTGAATAAGGATTTTTCCAGTCTTGGCGGCAAACCGTTTCGAGGAGTGGAATTGACTATTGAAGAGTAGGATTGGTTGGACACCCATGAGAGGAATTTTGGTGACCTTGAATTGGATGATGCGATGCAGAGGAGGTTGGCTTTGCAACAGCTTCAAAGGAGAGCCATGAACTGGTGGAACACTATTAAATTTACTACACCTGATGATCACTTCACTTAGGACTAGTTCAAAAACTTATTCGAGAAGAAGTTCATTTCGGTTGCTCAGAAGTTAGTATTGTTTAGAAAATTCACTGATTTGAAGAACGGGGACATGTCTGTCTTCAAGTATGTTGCTAAGTTCAATGTCGTGCCAAAATATGGCATGTCTTTCATCGAAGCTCCCATAAAGAAGAATGAGAAGCTGATCATGGGTTTGGATGACTATTTGGGGGAAAGTTGGCAGGGCATATTAATGAGCCGTTTGAGAAGGTGGTTGAGAAAGCCTTTCGACTTGAGAGCTTGTACCCTAAGCCCATGTCTGTTGTAGTTGCTAAGGAAGAATTGAAACACAATAAGACGATAGAGGTAAGAAGAAGTGAAACAATAAGAGGAAGAATTTTAAAGGGATGAATGCCCAAAAGAAGGAAAAGTGGGATCATGTCTGGTATGGTTCTGGAGATAAGGGTCACTTGATTAGAGATTGCAAAGCCGATGGGAAGAAGAAGTGCTACAACTGTGGCAAGTTTGGACATATGCAGAAGAACTACTCAGAACCAATATACCAGAAGCAAGTAGTGAAGGCATATGCCTCTGATCTTGTCTCGACTTCGTCGAGCACTACTTTGGTGAAGGAGAAGGGGAAGAGTGTCACTATTCAGGGTGCGCTTTTTATTTATGGCATTTCCGTACATGTTTTTTTTGATATCAGGTCTTCAAATTCCTTATATATGGTGACATGGTAGATAGATTGGGATCGAGACCCGAAATAGTTGACCGGCCTTTAGTAGTGATGAATCCTGCTGGCGGCTCCCTAGTCTTTGTCATGATTTTGGATTTCGTTGGGTTTGGGATTATCTTGGGGATGGACTGGCTGAGTAAGTATGCGGTAGTGGTGGATTACGAGAAGCTGTTGGTGACAATTGGGGCTGAGGAGGGGCAGAAGGTAGTGTTTGGCTGCCTTCCAGAGGATGGAGTTATGGTTAACTTTCTATATTCGCTAGAGGTCCGGTATGATGAGTTGTCATCTATGCTTATTGTAAGAAAGTATCCAGACGTGTTCGAAGAGGTGACGGATTACTGCTACACTGAGAGATAGAGTTCCACATATACTTAGTCAGGATGTTAGATATATAGTTATATCTTTGAGACGTACGACACCAAAAGAGCAAAAGGAGTTGGCGGTGCAAGTGAATGACCTATTGAGGAGAGGGTTCATTACTAGAAGCATATCTGAGTGAGACACATCTATAGTATTCACCATTAAGGCGGATGGATCTCTTAGGTTGTGTGTAGATTACCGTGAGCTGAATAAAGTGACGACGAAGATCAAGTATCCACTCCCACGTATTAATGACTTGTTCGATCAGCTTTACGATGCGAAGGTGTTCTCTTAGTTAGATCTTGCGATGGGTTTCACCAGCCGAGAATGGCGAAGGAGAGTGTGACGTTCACTATGTTCCGTATGTGTCTGGTTTCTATGAGTGGTTGGTTATGCCATTCGGGCTAACCAATGCTCCAACATAATTTGTTGGTCTCATGAACCGTGTCTTCAGGGATCAACTGAACAAGTTCGTGCTTATGTTTGTTGATATTCTAGTCTATTTTAGGATGGAAGAGGTGCATAAGACACACTTGACGATTGTGCTTAAAGTGTTGAAGAAGCATAAATTAAAAGCGAAGTTTTCAAAATGTTACTTTTGGAGGAAGGAAGTGAGATTCTTGGGTCATATCCTTCCTAAGTAGGGCATCGTAGTAGATCCTGCAAAGGTAGCAGCAATTCAGTATTAGAACCGACCTAAGAATACTATTGATGTGAGAAGCTTTCTAGGATAAGTAGGATATTATAGATGTTCTATCAATGACTCTCCAAACTAGCAGCACCGTTGACCTATTTGATAAAGAAGAATCAGGTTTTTATTCAGGATGTGAAGTGCAAGCATGCGTTTCTAAGTTTGAAGGAGAGGTTGACGAGTGCACCTGTATTAACTATTTCAAGCGGGAATGAGGAGATGCCATTATACATTGATGCTTGTGGTAATAGGTAGGGTGCTATACTGATGCAAGGAGGTAAGGTTGCCGCCTACGCTAGCCGATAGCTAAAGCCGCATGAGAGGAAATATCCGACCTATGATTTGGAGTTGGTGGTGAAAGTGTTTGCTTTGAAGATATAGAGGCATCACCCATTAGGAGAAAGGTTCGAGCTATTCGTGGACCACAAATCCTTGATGTACCTTTTCTCCTAGAAGGATCTCAGCCTTTATCAAGAGCGATGGTTGGAGTTCTTAGCCTCTTAAGACTTCGGCTTTCCTATACGCCTGGTAAGGGAAATGAAGTCGTTGATGCTTTGAGTAGAAGACATGTCGGTTTGGAAGGGATGTTCCTAAAATGGAAGTAGTTGGAGTATATTGTTAGCTATGACTTTAAACCTCATTACGAGTTAGAGCCAGAGATGTTGGCTAGTTTGACCATCAGGTCTACTTTGATTGAGAGGATTGGTGCTAGTTAGAAGCGAGATGCTAGACTAGTAGAAATCATGGAGAAAATAGAAGGAGCAGAGTCTGAAATGATGAAGCAGTGTAGAATAGACCGAGATGGCTGGCTCTGTGAGGATGGGATATCGTTTGTTTTCGATATTGATGGATTACGAGACGAAGTACTACGAGAGTTCCACCATTCTAGATTGACCGTACATTCCAACGGTAATAAGATGTACCATGATCTGAAGCATACATAATACTAGGAGGAGATGAAGAAGGATGTCGGGACATTCCTCTCAAAGTGTATGAACTGCCAGTTGGTAAAAGCAGAGCAGAAAAAACTGAGTGGGTTAATGCAATCACTGTAAGTTCCCAAGTGGAAGTAGGAACAAATTCTGATGGATTTCATTATCGGATTATCGAGGACCACAGAAGTGTACGATAGCATGTGAATCATAGTCGATATATTGACGAAGAGCGCCTGATTCATACCCATTAATTTTAGTATAACGACATCAAAATTTGCCGAGTTGTATATGAAATAGGTGATGCGATTCCATGGTGTAACGAAGAGCATTGTGAATGGTTGAGACCTTTATTCACTAGTGGGTTTTGGAAGAGCTTACAAGAGGCATTGAGAACGGAGCTGCATCTCAGTACATCTTATCACCCGCAAACCAATAGGCAAACCGAGAGGATAAATCATATATTGGAGTATCTCTATTGAGCTTGCATTCTCAATTTCGAAGTCTCATTGGACGATCACTTGTATTTGGTGAAGTTCGCATACAACAATACCTATCAGTCTAGTGTCAGTATGGCACCATATGAAGCATTGCATGGTCGATCGTGTAACGCTCATTCATGTTGGACGGAAGCAAACTAAAACTCATACTTGGGCAAGATATGATTAGGGCGACCTCGGAAAAGGTTGAGATCATTCGAGAATGAATGAAAGCTGTTCAGGATAGACAGAAGAGCTACGTTGATAAAAGATAAGGAGATTTGGAATTCTCCATTGGTGATATGGTGGTTATGAAGGTTTCTCCATTGAAGAAGAATGTTATTCAATATGGTAGTAAGGGGAAGTTTGTGCTGAGACTTGTATGTCCTTTTCCGATAGCAAAGAGGACTACGAACCTAGCACATAGGGTCGACTTACCTCATAAGATAGTGGGGGTGCACAATGTATTCCACATTTCTCACTTGCGGAAGTTTGTGCACAACTCAGGCATGATGATTGCACCAGATCAACTTAATGATATCGAGATTAAGCAGGAAGCTTTGAGACGTTGTAGATCGGTTTGTATTGTCCGAGCCATACGAAACACTTAGGAGGAAGACGATGAAGCTGGTGAATGTTCAATGGGAAAGAAAGTGAAGGTGATTGTACGTGAGAAACCGAGAAGACCATGAGGGCTGCATCTGCAGATCTCTTTGCATGGTAAGGCCTATTATTTATCGTATTTACTTTCACTTTTTATCATATAGGATAGTTTAGTATCTCGCATGTTAAGGTACTATACTATTGTTTACATGGCTATATGTTTAATATGTTTGATGGTTGCATATGATTATTAGACATGCAGGATAACCATGGTTAACTATCTTTTGATCTATTTGGGGATTTCGGGGGCAAAATTCCTAAAGGGAGGGAGAGTGTAACGTCTCATATTTTACATATCAAAGGATCATAAAATATTATTATTTAATTCATATAAGGTCGTATGTCTCTAAAACTTTGGAAAATGACTACTAAAGACATTTTCCATACTTAGAGTTTTTATGAAGCAGTTTGGACCTAGAAATTATTGTAAGGCTTATAACTTTTGTTAGGAATTGAATTTGGGTCTAAAATAATAGATTTGTTATAATAGGAAAATGGATTTACCGTTTGTGAAATATTTCCATTTTAAATTTAGTTTGCTGCTGGATAGATTAGTGGGCAATTAAAATAAGTCCATACTTAGGTCCACTAATGAATTTCAAGAATTGTGCTTAATTGGAGGAGATGGGATAGATTCAAAATCATTTCCCACTTTCCCAAAACAATTCCAAACCTCCATTAACCCTATTTTCATCAAAAAGCTCATCTTGTCCTTATTAGTTTAGCCATATGCTTCATTATAAGGGTAATTAGAGAAGGGCATTGTAGATCTAGCATCTTGATGCTTGTAAATTCATGATTCTTGGCCATTCATTTCAGATATAGAGATTAGATTAGTATTTTGGATATTAGATGAGTGATTCTTGATATCTCACTATTCTATGCTTATCCATATGGTTAAATTTAGTGTTTTTGAAATGATTTCCATGTTAAAATGATTTTAAACTTGAATTAAATATTTAAAAGTGTTTATGGATGAAATTAAAAAGATTAAATTTTATTTTAAATGGTTTTACAATCCCTTTTGGATTATACTGTATTTTGTTACAAAACTAAACCTAATCTAAGTCATATTTGTTAATCTTATTTGGATGGATTGTATAAGTTAAATGAATGTTTATGAATGATATGCATGTTTGGATGAATGGTTTTGATATGGTTTGTTAGTGTTTTAGTGTAGTTAGGAAAGAGGTCATGAATTTGGGCAAAACGAAGGCAAAAGTGCTCGGAATAGGATAAAACTTAGAGGAGTGGCTTTGGAGAATAGAAGGAGCTTGTACTTTCAGGTTGTAGGTCGATTGGAGTTGGTTTTAGTGGTCGAACCACATATCGTTACTAAGCTAAAGGTTGGAGAGTTTGGATTTATAGTTTTGACCGGTAGGAGGAGTTGCTTTAAGGAAATACGATGAAACTTCGAGACAAGCATCGGGATAAAGCTAGGAAGAAACCCCAGAAGCTAAAGGTCAAAAATTAGCTAAGTATGGATATCGGTACCGAACACTTTAGGTCGATCACTTTTTATGGCAACAGGTTGGTTCTGGGGACTTGGGAGCTTAGAGAATGGAGCAAGTGGGTCCTAAGTAAGCCAATGGAGAAGAGATCAAGGAGCAAACAAACTTTGGCTAAGTATAAGGGAAGGAATTCATATCGGTACTGACCTCTTTTGGTTGGTACCGACATGGATTTCTGATGGCAGGGTTGGTGAAACTTCCAAAGGGGAATGTGGGGACTCTTAGGTCCTGCTAAATATGTTTTTTTATTTGTTAGGGGTTCGATGGTGATCTAATAGCACGATGATGGATGGTAGTTTTGGGACTTCGACGATGGTTACTCGATGGTGAATGGAGTTATGTTCTGATAATGATGGCTCGATATTGAAAGGAGTCATGTTGATGATTACCACAAAGGGCCGTGGATAGAATGTTTAAGGGTTCTATCATGGAAAGGAAGGAATATGGAATGGTTCCTTGAGGATGAATGTGATAGATTAGGGGTATGCCTTAGGGGCAATTACGTAATTTGTTACATATATCTAACTCGATAACCAATCTTGTTTGAAATAAAAGTTGTTTTATTATCTATTATATACTTGACGTATTATGGTTTGATTAATAATCAAATTAAAAGTATATTTAATAGAAAATCCATAAATGGTGCATATTGTGATAGTGATACAAAGTGTTGTAACCGTGAGTAATTTAGCACAATAAAAATAAATATACCATTTTAAATGTTCCTAGTCAAGGTGCATCAAGACCAGATATCGATATATCTGTTGAGACTAGAGTATGTATTGCTTTTCAAATGTTGGGCAGTGTATTACTTATGACTGCTAGGGGTACCTAGGGGTTATGTACTGAAGTTATTGGATAGTAATGGAACGACTCACTCGATAGTTTTCTATTGGTTAATATAACTAAGGTGAAACAGAAAATATTGATGTGACTGATTTACACAGTTCTCTCGAGTTGAAAATACTATTGGTCTTCAATATGAAAGTTCCACTTTGGTTATAGTCAAATCATGGCATGGTGTCCATCGAGCGACTACAGTTGGGTCGGGTGTAAGCATTGAAAGTGAAGCACCGTTCAAGAGAAATTTCGTCTCCTCGGTTATATAGGGTTAGCGTCATGGTCAACTCAAGTTAACTCAAAGTCAATATCTCTGGCAAGAGCATTTCAGTTAATAAGAATTGTTTCTATTGAACAAAGGACTTTGCGTTTGGACTATTCAGTTGAATATGGACAATATTGGAATTTTGACCACTGCCAAATTACATAAGTCCAAAGTGATATAGTTTGACAAGAAGAATTGGTGTAAATAAAAGTCAGAACCAGGTAACTCTAAAGTGAAATTAGATTTTACCAAAAACAAAGCGATAAATTTTATCAAAATGGCACATCACCTACTAAGTTACTTGTGAACATTAATATTCAAATAGTTCGATATTCCCCTGATCAAATTTGCACTTGACGAGTCACACAATCGAAATGATAAATTCTCCTTTGATCAAAATGATTTATTTAATTTATAATTATTACAAGTTAATTGAATTAAATATTATTTATGAAATATTATTTATGAATATGATTTTGATTTGATAAATGAATATAAATGTATGTATAAAAGTTATAAATACATTAATCGATATACGACATCGATAAACATTTTAAATCAAATTTAAAATACAAAGTATTCATTCACACCTTGAATGGGTTTAAGGCCCATCATGAGGGTTGGTAATTTCGAAAACAACATAGGCTAGAGGGCGGCTCATTTAGGGTTAGATAGGCTTGATTTTGGATGGCTCAGATTGAAGGAGAAAGAGTATCAGATCAGATCCAAATTTCTTTCCTTTCTATCCACTATTTAAGCATCCCTGACCCTAATATGATTAGATCTTTGGTTACCTCCACTTTCCTTCTTCGCTGGCTGAATTCGTACCCTAGTCTCTCCATCAATATAACCTCAAATCAAGTCAGATTCAAATGCTATTCAATAGCTAAAAGTCAATGGTTCAAGGACTAGTAATCTACTTAATCGGAAAAGGTTTCAAAGAGGAGAGTTTGTCTTTATAAGGCATACTTCAAGGCTTTGGGATTAAGATATGATTTTATAGTTAATAATAATTAGTATATTGTTTTATCATACATGCATACGTATATTATATGGTTACTTAGGTGACGATTTTGATATGCAAGCAATGTTGTCACAAATTAGATTAGTTGTATTCATGTATATATTTATACTTAATATTAAAAAAATCATATATGTCAAGTCAGTACAGCCATATAAAATAATATAATTATTATATTTTATTAAATTAATATATATTATTTAATTACATATATATATATATATATCTCTTATAATTAGTTGCAACATTATATCATTGTTAAAATTAGTCATGTACTTTTATTTATAATGTATTATAGTGATAATAATTTTCGGTAGCAAAAAATAATTTTTATAAATACTTTAATTTTGTTTAATATTATTTAAATTAATTTACTTCATTAATAGATTATATTAATTCGAAAATGTCTTGAAAAATTATTTTTAAATTTTATAAAATTATATTAGCACTAGTTAAGCTTCCGGCCAAAATAGAAATAACTAAAAATTAATTTTCTACTTTGAAAATTTAATTATTTAAATGGATGTAAATAAAAAGACTATTAAAAATAAATTTAAGCCGAAAAAAGCAGAAAAATTCTTCAAGCCATAAAATATCAGTTAGTATTTTATAAAATTTTAAAATTTGAAATTAATTTTTATTAATTTTGAATTAATATTTAATTAATAATGCATTTTAAAATTAAAAATTAAAAATAATTTTTTTGTGCTGTATGCTCGCTTGGAAATAATTTTTTTAGCTTGAATAATGTTATTACTTAATATATATATATATATTTATAAATATATATATTTACGTTTATATATATTAATTATTTTATTATTATAAATATGTATACACATATTATTCACGACTTATAAAATGTAAACGTATATTTTAATATATT
The DNA here is from genome assembly GCA_030737815.1 of Allium fistulosum. Taxonomy (NCBI): domain Eukaryota; kingdom Viridiplantae; phylum Streptophyta; class Magnoliopsida; order Asparagales; family Amaryllidaceae; genus Allium; species Allium fistulosum. Next base: position 197,025,065 of record CM060902.1, on the reverse strand, counting down.
ATATATGTTAATATTTTATATATATTAATTAATATATTATAATAATATGTATATTCATAATATTAATAATTATTTATAAGATAATATATGTATACAAATATTTATTAATCTATTTTAAATATTATACATATATATGATTATTTAAACTAACTTAACACACACAAATATATATACATATATATATATATATATGTATGTATGTATATAATATTAATAACATTTATATAAAGTAATAATTTATATACATGCATATATTAGGACAATAATACTTGCATATTGGATGAGCTAACTTGTCTATTGCGGTGTAAATCTCAACATCCATACATGGGCATGTTATACCTTACACGAGTTGATATGTTACACATGCACTCACATACATATATGTGTATATGATACACATATATGTATGTGTGTGTGTACTTCAATATATAAATTAAATAAAACTATATAATTTATAAATTTAAATAAAATAAAAGATTTTATTTAAATAATATTTAGAAACGTTCTAAATGTATTAGACTTCATAGGCCCAATATAGATCCAACATGGGAATTTTTTTGAAATTCACCCTTAACTTCCACTGCGAGCTAGCCCAGTTCAAATAATGATATCGAAGCCCAATAACCTACACGTTCTAAATTAGTCATGTTTTTGTTAACTAATTAAGCTCACAACCCAGCTAGTACGATGTCTAGGATTGGGTTTGGATAATGAAGAACTCTGCCATACCTGGCTACCAACTTGGCCTAAACAGATATGTGAGCCCAAAATGCTGGCTATAATAGAAGAGGCCCAATTTAAATAGGGCCTTGGGATAGTTTTAAAAAAATTTGATAATTCAAAATAAGATATACATATATATTATAAAGGTTATATAATAATAAAGTTTTCAAAATGTTGGAAAATAAGTCTAATTAGTTTCAAAATTTTATATTTCTTAATAAGATTAATAAAATTAATTAATTAAATGAGTTAATTAATTAATAAATATATCCTTGTATTATATATTAATAATATGTTATGTTGTTTTTAACCGTTTAAAATAATATAATTATACATGTATGTATATGGGTTGAATTTTGAAATTAATATAATTTAATTAAAATAGTTTAATTAAATTAATTAAGAGGTTAATTAGTTAAATAATAAACATATGTATATGATACATGTGTTATACTATAAAAGTTATAGTATATAAGAATTAATTAATATAAATGTTATATTAATATGAATTAACTAAAATGTTAATTAAAATTAATTAAATGAGATTTAATTGATATAATGTTATACATAAGACTATTATATAAGTAATATAAAATATAAAGTTATATAATAATAAATAATATGGATGTATAAACTGAAGGTGGAACATTAAAGAAACCCTAAATATACTTAAGGAAAAAATGCATATGTAAATGTACGTAAACCATGATTTCAAATTTGTCCGACACTAAAATCATGAGGGTATTTCATAAGAAATATATTATCCCATAAATCGATATCACTCAATATAATATATTAAAGATTCTGAATATTCATTACAATGTTGTCCTCTACCGTATATCTACTAATAAATTTCTTACATACTCCTTGGTTGTTGAGCAAACTCAAGCTAAGGATGTTATGTGTAGTGTTATTAATACATTGAACAGATGAGGTAAAATAACTATATGTATTTATCGAGCAAATTCAAGGTATATATACTATACTTAGGCCGTCACGATATGGTAAGTACGAGTGAATAATTTTGTTTCGATTTGTTGAGCAAACTCAAGTTTGAAATGAAATTTGGACAAGGCACCAAGAGTTAAGAGTTGTATATGATACAATCGATAAGCAGTCATCAATCGTCAGTGGAGCTATGACTTGTTGAGCAAACTTAATGTCAGAATTCCAAGACGGATGAGTCCTAACACCCTCTAGTGAAGTTGAAAGACTTTGATGTTTCGACTTAAGGTTTGGTGAAACATAAAAGACTAGTGGGAGCCTTATTAGAAAAATGAAATGATAATATTTAACCTTTCTAATATTCTGAGATAATATGCTATATAATATTATAATAATCTACATTGTTAAATTTATGCATTTAATAAGTTTGATAAAACGTTTACCAGTTAAGATATACAAATGAACTGAATTGAAGATTGACAAATAGAAATATAACATATACTTACTAGTAAATTCTTATTGCATGTTAACATTTCAACTCCCATGTAAGCGCCTGGTTTTACAACTACTTAATACATTTGTAATTTGGTCGCTTACGTGTTTATTTGGTCGAGCCCATGTATAGCATTCGATGAGTTCCAAACTCAAAAGCATATAAATGTTATATGGTGAAATTAGTGAACGGTCATGTAATGACCCATAAATTAATTGCTTTGTATTTGAATATTTAAAATCATTTTTAAATATTTAAATAATGGATTTTAATAACCAAATAAACATATTTTAAACATTAATTAATGATATTAAAATCAATTTCAAATTTTATTTACCAAAATAATTAGTTCAAATAAAAATAGAAAATGTGGCCGAAAAACATTTTTCGAAACTTCAACTTTTCGGCCTTGGAAAGTCGTCAAAAACACTATGCCCATTTTGTATCACTCATATACACATGCACACACATGCACATATGTCATCTGATAAGATAATCAGTGTGTTAAAGTTAATAATCAAGCTTAGTTTAAATATAAAACTTGATTTGACATAAAATGCACAAAAATATATTAAATAACATTAGAAAATTAATTAAGTACCCTAACCATAACCTAAACAAGTACCTAAGGCATGGTGAAGGGGGGAGCGAGGTGTGTGCATGTGTACTAGGTGAGGTGGAGGGGGTATGAAAAGCATGAACACATGACAACTTTGTATTATTTAAATGTTTAGTTATTTTAATCACCTCTTCGTTTCCTTTACCTATAAATACCCAACATCTCCACACATTTTCCACTTTACATATTCATTTCTATCTTCATTTCTATTCTCTTCATATGCATGAATACTTCCATGGCTTCCAAGAGAAATTCCCAAGCCAAAAACTAGTGAATACACTTCTAAAAATCAAGTTAAACTCCATATATTCATCTACAAACACTCCTCTACCAAAACAAAAGCCATTTCCACCTCAAAAATTCCAACATCGAGCCCCATACTACCCAGGCCAAACCCATAAGACAGCCCACTAAGGGCCAAAAAGAGTGAGCTAGGGCATAGTGAAGTTTGTTCGTAAGTTCAACGAGTTATTATGGTGATCCGGTTAAGTTAGAAGTGTTTTTGGTGAGAAAAGCTTCCACCTTTGAACCATAAAGTTTAAACTATATTCATGCTCATATTTATAGCTATTGAACGCTTATTGTATAGTTGTAATAATGATTTGGTTGTTGGATTGGTTTGTTGCTTTGAAAATTAGTCGCTTTTGGAAAGTTAGTAAGCGAATCTTAAGTTATATGACAATCTAGTAGTTAAATTAATTCCGTTGATAATAAGTACTTGTATAAAGGCCCGTAAATTCGCACCCCTTTGAATCGACCAAATTCACAACGGTTTGACTCAAAATGAACGGAAATACGAATCTTTAGGGTGAAGAAGAAAAGGTAGAAGAAGAAAAAGAAAACAACAACATAGAATCACACAATCGTAGCGGAACAAAATATAATATATAATAACAGACTTTTAATACAAGAACTGTACTGTTAATATACATATCATTATCAAAGTACATTAATAAATACATCAATCTGGACAGTTATAATAACTTGTCCTCACACATCTGAAATACAAATCTACGAAAATACGTCTTGTCATCCAGCTTGTCTCCTGACCTCCATAGCATCCTATCTGTAACGATCCAAAAATTTTAACAGTTTTAATAACGTAAATAACTAAATTTTTTTGTGAAATTTAAATAGTTGAATTTGGAAACAAAAATTTGATATTTGGTATGCATATATTTAAACGTAACAAATATTAGATTTTCATAAGATAATATGGAAGTTTATTTTGTTGTGTAATTTTATTTAAATTTAAATCAGTTAAAATTGATGTAAATAAAATGTTTTCGAAATTTGAATATTTTATACAAAAAAATGTAAATCATTTTCTAAGTGAGACGTCATCTTTCGTTTCATCAAATTTGGACTTCTCTATTTTCGTTTAGCTTATTTTCAACAAATTTGCAGCATTTTCAGCAGCGAAAATCGAGTTTTTATAACTTGATCGTATCGCTGATATATGTGTACCATTCTGTTCGTCTCGTCATGCTGATCTCCGCGGTATATTCATTTCTATACTCGACGTCGGTTACGCAACGAAAATCAACATAATAGTTATTGCATCGGTATCATATTTTCGTTTCTTTCGTTTTCCTTATCCTTTCAAATTTCAAACGAGTGAAACTTCTCAGTGATTGTTGCATTTATTTGAAAAGCAACGTTGGACCCTTCATTTTCATAGATTACCAAATATATATTTTGTGTGCTTTTCATTTACCTCATTTGTACACTCTAAAAAAAAAGAGGTAAGCCTTCTGTAACCTGTTTTCCTTCTCCAATTTTATTCGAGCATGAGATTTGCTCTGTGAAAATACTGCCTCTTGTTCCTGAAGCACTACCACGTTTCCTCTCTGGTTTTCCTCGAAGCTGTCCTCTCTCCCATGGCTACCACCCTGCACCACGCCATGTCAGCAACCCACGACCCGACCACCCCGTGCTCCGCCCCACTTCCATCTCCGCCCCGCGAGCCACTCCAAAAGCCACACACATCCATCCCTTCCCTCCGCCTCTCCCATTCGAGCACGGCCATAGAACCGGCCTTCCCTCTCCTTCTTTTGCATTTCGCCACCCTGAGCGCAACCATGTTCGGCCTTCCTTTCATCTTTGCTTTTATATACTCTGGAAATTTGTTTTCTTAAAGTGAGGCTTATATATAAATAATTCAAGTTGCGTTCTTGTTTTGAAACTTCTTCTTTTTTATTTGCCTTCCTATTAGTACAGCTTCTCTTTTGTTCTTTAGTTTATATATACCTTTAAGTTGTTTATATCTGTTCTTGTATTTAAATTTTGTTGTAATAACTTTTATAAGCATAGGTCAGTTTATATAAATGTACACTTGTTAGTTTATATGGCAGATTTGATATTTATTTTTAAACTGTAATATATAAAAAGTATATAATTGTCTGTAAAGAAGCCTGCATAGGTTAGTCACATATATTTATTTATAACCTGTATATGATCTGAAGCAGTTTATATATATATATATATTTGTTGCTTATATACATAATCTGTTAGTTATATAAATTATATAATATGTTAGCATATATATTTTCACAGAACTTAGATTTCCAAATATATCATATAAAGTATATTTTGTTTACGTGTGTGTATAGTTAGTATATGATTTGGGTAACTCATATGTATATTTTGATGGTCTGTATACATATTATATTATATACATGTTTTATATATATACTGTTTTATAAATAAAGATGTAGGTACTGTGAATCTATATAATAGGGTATATATTAGTCAGTACATTTCAGATTGGATGTATAGATTTTAAGTTTAAAGAATATATATGCAAGTTGTGTATTTAGATTTAAAGTATATATATATATATATTAAATAGAAATATGCTTGGACCCCACTTTTAAATTATATACATATGAGTATTGATTTTTAAATATAATATATATACCTTTGATTTTTAAATATTTGTATTTTAAGAATAATGATTTTGAATCATATATATATATATATTATTTTAATATTTGTCGTAAATTAAAATATTGATTTTAATAAAATAATAATAATAATATAATATACTTTTCATTCAGTTATATCAAGCTGATTTTGATTTTTGATTTCCAATTTATCAGCTTTGTTGGTCGAATTCATGTCCATCTCGCTTTGCTTTGGAAATTCGTGTTTGGATTCGTAACCCATTTCATTGTTAAATCTCTCTAGCCTCGAAAGGTAAGCAATCACTCACGATTAACATTCTTATAGTTAGTAGATTTGATTTCACTTGAAACGACAATTGAAATATGCTGTTAAATTTGAATTGTTAGTTATTTAAATTTTAAATATGATATGCCATTATCTGCAATTGTTTACCTATGATATACGACACCATATCCTATTTTGTATATTTTATTTAATTTGTTACTATTGATATATGCCTGTGGTTGATATGTTATATTTTTTATTATAATTGTTCTCACTCTGCAAGTTCCCTGTTAATTTAGAATTCCCTATTGGTTGAAATGATACATACCCAAACGATATTCTATAATAAGGGAAATCGTTATGGGTTGAAATGATAAACCCAAGCGATTTTCATTTATTTTGAAATTTTGAGATTACGGGTTGAAATTATATATACCCGTAGATATTTAAATTGCGGATTGAAATGATAAATATCTGTATCACTTGACCATAGGATAGAAAATTATATACCGAGACTGTTGGTCGATATTTTGAAAATGATTTCTAAAGTTTTGAAAGGAAATATATGGGTTTTAATAAATATTGATTTTAAAAAATAATATATATATAAATGTTATTTTGTATAAGTTTAAATTTTAGATTTTTAAATTTTACGTTTTGGAAATTTAAATTTATAAGTTAGTTTTGAAAATAAAATTTTAAGATTTACTTATAATTTTACTATTTAATATATATATATATATATAGATTTTATATAAAATAAATTTATGATAAGATTCAATTTAATAAAATTTAATTTAATTAGTATATAATATGTTTAAGTATTTATTTAAATTTATATTAGTATTTTAAAAATAATTTTTTATAACCTTAATAATAAAGGTTGAGAAGATAAATTAATGTTGACTTGGAATTTAAAATTGTGTTAATAATTGAATTTAGATAAGCATTGATTTAAACTTATTGAATTTGAGATTAAGGATATGATTTATAACTTGATTTTTGATTAAAGGCGATTAAAGGAATATTTTCAAATTTAAATAAATTGAAATGGGGTATTTAGTTTTATTTAAATTTGAAATTTGAGATTTTGTTTAAATGATTATTGGATTGATTAAGTGAATGTTTCAAAACTAAATAATAATAAAGTTGAAGTTGAAGCGTAAATGAAATGTATCAAATCGAGTTATTGTAAATGTTTGAATATTTAAACTTTGGAACCTATTGAAATTGAAATGGTTTAATTTGTAGTTCAAACCTATATTTGAAATCTATATAAATTAAAATGGTTTATTGAGAGGTTGAATTGAATTAAATTGAATTTTTGGAATTTGAGTTGATTTGAATCGATTTGTGAAATTAGAGGAAACTATTTATTATATAAAGTATTTTAATATATATAAACTATTTTAATTTATAACCATTTTAATATATATACTATTTTCAACATCTCAACTGTTTAGGTGGAAAGTTTTATGATTTCCAAAGAGTTATGATTTCCAAAGTGTTATGATTTCAAAAGTGTTATGATTTCCCAAGTGTTATGATTTCAAAAGTGTTACGAATTCCAAAGTGTTATGATTTCAAAAGTGTTACGATTTCAAAAGTGTTATGATTTTAAAAGTATTATAATTTTAAAAGTGTTACAATTATGGAAATGAATATTATATAAAGTGAATAATGATATCGAATTGATATGGGTTTGAAATGAATATTATATTTTGATATGAAGTATAAACTATTTGAAATGAAATGACCACAGTGTGAAATAAGCGGTTGGTTGTTAAAGAGACCTGGATCGAATATTGTCATACTCTCTGCCAATACCGAAAACCACTTTAACAACTTGTACGTGGTGGAGATTCCAGAACGAAGTAGGATGGTTTGACGACGAATCTATATGGTATTTACATAGCCCTGACTGCCGTGAGTCAGCTTGATGTGGCTAAAACATGAGCTATACCGGGCCAAGTGAGGTCATTCCTCCGATCGGCCACATTTCTTCGATACCATTCTATTGCTTTTGTGTAACGACTCACCTTTTTGGACAGTTTAAATCGACAAATCAAACCCTCTTGTCAACTCAAACCATTCAAAAGGGAGGATTGTTAATGGGGAAAATAAGAAAAGAAAAGAAAAGAACAAGAAACAACCACAGAATCTCGCAGCGGAAAGATAAAATATAATAATCAAATAAACAGTTCATGAAGCTGTTTAATATACTTTTGATTATCATTTATACATCATTTATCAGAGTTATACATATACAACAGAACAAATAAAATAATGCAGCAGACAGCATGATGCAAGGATAATAATAGTAATAGTATACCAAATCTTCGTCTTCGTCCTCCAGAATAGATCTTCAATAAGCTGAAAAACTCAGGACTGACCCGAGCGTAATGAAAAACAAAACGCTCGAGTCAGGACTAAAATATCCTTATGTAAGTTAAATCAATCGTAAATAAAGATGAGTGTAACGGCGTCAGAGATGTTTACGGGGTTTGACATCTCCTATCCAGTGTCGACGTGCGTGCAATAACTCAAGAGATGTTACGGGATTTTCCATCTCTTAAGGATCCGTTAAACTATCTACTATGTAGTACAATACGCTATTATAATATGTCTACAGTAAAGTAAAAGTATTAAAATAGCGTTAAGGCGTTACCCATATCCCCCTTAACACATTTTTTTAAATATTCCCATAGTCTATACAGTACCGTAATTCCTCCGTAAACTGGAGGGCTATCAGAGGGCACTCCATAGGTATGGTACAAAACAAACTCGTAGAAGGCGCTCTAGGGCATGTGAACACGGCACACGAGGAAATGCCAGGGTAGATATACCGTTTGCGGATCCGGACTGGTGGTGACGCATAGCAGCTACTACCGCCCACCTCGGACACACTCCCAAACAATCGAGGGGTGGCCACCAAAACAATCACAAAAGCAATAGAATGGTATCGAAGAAATATGCCCGATAAGAGGAATGACCTCACATTGGCCCGGCGTGGCTCCTGATTTTTGTCACATCTAAGCTGACTCACGGGAGTCAGGGTCATGTCATACCATATAGAATCGTCGCCAAACCATCCTACTTCATTTCTGGAATCTCCACCACGTACACAGTTGTTAAAGTGGTTTTCGGTATCGACAGAGAGTATGCCCATATCCAATCCCGGTCTCTTTAACAACCGAACGCTTATTACACACCGGATGGTTCTTTTACATTTTCAAAATCAATTCATAATTGATATCAAAATATCAAGTTCGCTTCAAAAATCAAATCCATTTCAAAATCATCGTATCTACTCAAAATATACGATTTCATTTCAAAAATCATTTCGCTCCAATATCTCATTTCAATTTAAAAATCATTTCACACTTCAATTTAGGTTATAACTTCATTTAGCCCAATTCGTATTTAAATCCAAGATTTAAATATAAACATTTCACCTTATTGACCAGCTGGGAATTTTGGAAAAATATTTTGAATAGTTTAAAGTAGCTTAAAAAAAATTGAAAATAGTTAAAATATTCTAAATATTAAAGATAGATTTCAAAATAGTTTTAAATTGATTTAATATAGTTAAATATATTTAAAATAGATTTAATATAATTAAATAGGTTAAATAGCTTTAAAATAGATTAAATATGATTAAAAATAAATTAAAAATAAATTAAAAATAGGTAAATTACTTTAAATAAATTAAATTGGGTTAAGTAGATTTAAAAATAGATTAAAATAAATTAATATGTTTAAATAAGTTAAAATAACATAATATAATTAATATAGGTTAAAATAGTTTAGTATAAAATAGTTTAAGTATTTAAAATAGTTTATATAGCAGAATAACTTAAGAAAACCCAATTTGAAATAGCTTCAAAGTCAACCATTTTAAATTTCCAACTTACTAATCTGAATCAAATTCAAATTCCATTCAGTCGATTCAAATCTCAATTTCAGTTCAAATCAATTTTGATTTCAAATTAATTTAATTCTATCCCAAATCCAATTTCCTCAAATTTCAAAATGTTGCCATTATCACACTTATACTTAATAATATTCAAAATCCGAATAAAAGTTGAATCCTTTAAAAATCAAATCAATTTACGAAATTCAATCATATCACAATTTTAATTTCTAGGTCTTAACTTCAATTATTAACCAATTGGTTTAACAAAAATTTATTTCAACATCTCAACCTCAAATTCGCGATAAATTCAATTTCCATAAAATTGATTTTTAAATTCCTTTAAATCAAACCATTTAAAGTAATTCCAAATCTAAGATTTTAAAAATTATTTAATTTAACCAATCCGGTGTCCATATATAATTTTCTATCCTATGGCCAAGTGATCAGTTATTTCAATTAAATTTCAGGAATAGAGATATATCATTTCAATTCAAATCATAGTGTCATAGGTATATATCATTTCAACCCATTTCTCAATTTATTCAAAATGATTTAATTTACAACTGTAAATAATACACAGGGTGATGACAGGATATATACAACAAATAAACATCCAAACAGTCAAACATCAATCCATAGCATCCATCGCAACCAATCATCCAAACAGACAATATAAATCACGGAAATTTCATAGTTGTAAATGTTCGGTAATTTAATTTCGATTAAATTTCAATTCTAATTTGACTGTCAATTTCAATTTCTAACATTAAATTCGATGACAATTTAGATGACAGTTAAATTTTATCAACAACGACAAATAAAAATCATATCACTTCACAATATTAAATTTAACAAGCATCAAAATATTCTAGTACGGTGTGAGCGTTATAAAACACTCACCTTGAGTTTTCAATTTCAAATCAAATCGAACGACGTTCGATTTAACCTGAAATTTTAGTTAGCTCCAAACGTCCCCAAATCAATTCTAGAATATAGTAGTCGTCACCACGATTCCAACGCATCTTGTTTCATCCAATTCTGATAAAGTACGAAGAAGATACAATTTTTCAAAGATTGAATATATATTAATATAATTTAAAACAAATTTCATTTAATATCCCAACCATCAGATCTGGACCGTTCAAAATTTTTTCTCTAGATCAAGACCGCACGCATACCCTTCTTCCACATCGCGATTACAGGAATGCACGAACCCAATCACGCAAGGAATCCCTCCAAGCCGCGACCACCATCTTCGCCGTGACGTCGATCAGCCGGCTTCAAGTCGAAGCCCTTCACGCGTGGCACCACCGCCTGGAACGTGGTTGAACTCGGCTGCCCCATTGCAATGAAAAACGCGAATGAACACGAACCCCTCTCGAGCAAACTGCGACCAAACGACAACATGAAAGTCGATCGCCACCATTGGATAGGGAGATCTCGACATGCTCTTCAAGATTGTAGTTGGGAGATTTTCGAATTGGCTGATGGATTGGGAGGAAAGGAAGGAAGAAGATTCGAACACTTCCGGCCATTGGTTTAAAACGTGGCGGCTACGAAGAAAATGGAGAGGGTTTCGACTTTGTTCACGTATAAACAAGCATATGTAATAATATTTTAATATTAAATTCATTTTTAAACAACATTTTCAAACGATTTCCAAACAACGTGTGCCGACAGGTGTTCGTAAGGTTTTACCCACATTCCGAACACAATGGAACGTGTTTCGGAGGCAAATTTGATCGTCTGTGTGAGTTATAGAAATAAACTATCGATTTTAAATTAAACCGATTAAATGAATTTCTAAGCGTTTTCAGCTGCCACGGTCAAATGGCAACTCCGATTGCTCCAAAATTTGAAATCCGATAATAATAAACTATTACGGATCCAATGGAACTGGTTTCATCGAATTCCGAGACTGTGCCTCGGAAGGCTATTTTTACTCGTCGATTAAATCGACGACTTTTCAAAATTTACCGAATTTCTTAAAATTCAAATTTTAAATGTTAACAAATTCATTGTTGTTTAAATAAAATTTTATATCAATCTTCGATATCATTTTCAATCATATTATATTCAAAATTCAATTATTCAAATATTTGCAAATTTAAATTTTTAACAATTTTGATTATCCGAAATTCATTATCTTGAAATAATTGAAAATGAACTTATAAAATTTAACTTTAAAACGAATTCAAATTATGGAACAATGATTTCCGTTATACAGTTATTCAATTCCCGTTATTCGATCTATTCAATTATTCAATTTATTTCCAATATCAAATTTAAACAATTTAATTGATCCATATTCAACAAATTTCAATATTAGATTTTAAATGAATTCTCATTACTAATCAATTACTTTATTTACATCTAATGAATTCAACATTTATTTATCCAACTATTGATCGTAAACTCATTCAATAAGTAGCATTTATATTTCAATATTGGATTTTTAAATAAATTTCAGTTATTAGTCAATTACCTTATTCACATCCAGTGCATCCAACATTTGTTATTCAACTTCAGTTATTGATTGTAAACCCAGTTAATATATAAAAATTTCATTTCATTTACAATTGGTTTTCAAATTCAATTCAATTGACAAATAAACCGGTAACTTATAATAATTATCACCATAAACTTTAAATCATAGTTATAAATATATTATTACAAATAAGTGTCACAATTACCTATACAATACTAATTAGATTTCATTACCATTGACTATATATTATTTCATTAGTTAACCCAAAATTTACATTTGTTTTCTTATATTCCCTTTATAACCAAGTTATAATATTTAAGTCATTTCAATTGATTGGAATATCATTTAATTCATTAATAATTAACTTAGATAAATATTGTTGTAATTCATTCTCGTTATTATTATCATAAGTAAATTACAAATTTTAATTCTTCCAACATTAAGCCATGAAATCTTATTAAATTAACTATTTTAATTATCGATAATTTACGGGTTGTTACACTCTCCCCCACTCAAAACTTTTCGTCCTCGAAAAATAAAAAGAAGGGAAAAGGAACTAAGTAAAGAATTCAGCATTCGATACATTTTATTCAAAATTATCAACTTATAAAACAATGAAATTTTATTTATAAAGACGTTACTACACTTCCACTACGCTACTCCGATAAGCTTACGAAATTTCCAAGTTGGTTATCCAAATGAGTTATAAAATTTTAAAACTCAAAAATTTTCTAACACCCGGATTTACGGAAAATTTCGGCAGCGTCTCCTTTGCGCGGCTCGATCGGTACAGCTACAAAACGCCTCTACGGGCCCCAAACCAATAAAAGAAAACAAAAGCCAAGTGGCTCCATCCAAAAACCATCAAATCCAATGACAAAATAAACACGTACCTTTTTGTCGGGCAATCCAAATTTCTTGATTTTAAATACCTGCATCTTATTTATCAATGATATCCGATCATATAATTTAAAATCAATTTATAATTTGCATTTTCAATTTCCAATATTAGCTTCACCTAAACCTGTACGAAGTACATATATCATCCGTACGCAATATCAAATCTGATTACTCATTCGATCACAAAATTTCACTTCCAAACTAGTATCGTTCACACGACTCTCTAGTGCGGACTCAGATTTGGTTCCTTGATCGGAAACTGTTATTCTCCTTGCATAGCCAAATACTATGATAGAGAATTCCAGAATCAAATCAAAAATCCATATCCAGGGTTCGCCGTCGAGAATCGAGTGAAAAATCCTAACTTGGATCGATATAAATTATCTCGAAATTCTGTGCTCGAGTTCGGGTCAAATTGTTATGCGAATAAAACAATATACATACAACTTACATATTAACTTTCAATAGATTTCTATACACTTCATCTATATTCAATTATTTACTTACCATCATTTCATTTACAATTAATTATACACAATGCATTATTCATTCCTTAATTACTTAGCATGTCCATTTCTTTACATAGCATATTCTTTTATACTATCATTTCTTATGCATCATTTCATACAATTTGCTTAGTTAAGTTTATTTTAAACATTCTATGTAATTTAATTAAATTCAATTTCATTCTTCAATTGATTCTTAGCTAAACCAAATTCATTTGTTAACATTTACTTCATTTTCATAATTTCAGTTAATAACAAATTTATTGATGGAACATTTTATTAATCATCACTTAGTTTATTAATCATCCTATAAAAGTCAGATATAAGAAGATGGACTTTATCTAAGTTTATAATTATCTCAAAAGCTACAAATTTCAATTTCACAATTTCTTTGCAAATTTATATTCAATTCTATAACAAATTTACAAGGATATTATTTCGATTCATTTGTCTGTTTTCTTAAGTTCACTTACTTATTCCATTTAGCCATTCATCATTTCACATTTTACTTAAGTATATAACATTTTTTCTTTATCACAACCAAATTTCCATTTGTTCACATTTCAATTACCTTTAGGTTTTGTTTACTTGTATAATATCTCATTACATACCTAAAACATCATTTTAACTTTTAAACATTTGGTAAGTCATATTATATGTTATTAGAATGCAATTTGATACAATACAAATTTATAGGATTCATTTTACTTAATTAGAATGTTCAAAATTTTAACTCGTTTAAATTTTCTTTACTTTCAGTTTTAAGAGTTACTCTTCAACTCTAAGGTTTTCTCAAAAGATTTTAGTTTAGACTTCTCAATTTCTTATCTTATAGGAATTCTGGTTATCCAATATTCCACTTCTTTCAAATAATTTGAAAATTATTAATTAACAAAACCTAAAATTTTTAAATGCCCGGTTCATTTCAAATCATTTTAAATAAATATATACATTTATATCTCATATATATATATATATATATCAAATCAGACTTTTGGAGTTTAAACCAAAAATGCATTTTTCAAAATAGTTTCGAAGCAAAGCAAAGCTTCACAAAAGTCTCCTCCGCTTTGAGACTCGAAAATGAACGTCGATGATGCTGCGCAGTCATCACCGAAGTTATTTTCCAGCGACATAAGAGAGGATTACTGAATTTATAAAAAAACTCCTTTCAAAATATTTCCCATAAATATTTTTCAACTAACATCACTACATATTTTCTTCAAAGTTTTGAGAAACCATTTTCAAAATCCCCGGGTCTTAAATTCAATATTTCACAATTTAAATCTATCTTGATTTATAAGTCACATTTATAAATTATTCTTACAAAAATTTACCTTCTTAAAACATTCCATAAGTTGTTTTATCATTATTTATTTTTGTAATAAACTTTATTTATTAAAACACAATATCCAATTTACGGTAACCATTCATATTATCATTTCTAACAACCAAACAGACTGGATGAATCATAATAATTTCTAAAAATTATTTCTTTATATACAAAATATAATTGGGGCAAAATTATTTCATTTACCCAATTTCAAAACAATACTATGTCGAATTGTTCTGTTCAAGTGTTTAGAGATCCCTATCAATGACGTTAATTACTCGTATTGACCAGAATCCATATGCCACTCAACAAATCAACCAACACAATATAAAACAATTTTATATCACTAACAAATACGCGCTCTCAAATATATACACTCAGCGACTCATCATAGGGTATTACTACCCTATTTAAAGAGTCAGACCCCACAAAGCTAAGGTTATCGCTAAACCAAAGCTCTGATACCAACTGTAACGACCCACCTTTTTGGACAGTTTAAATTGACAAATCAAACCCTCTTGTCAACTCAAACCATTCAAAAGGGAGGATTGTTAATGGGGAAAATAAGAAAAGAAAAGAAAAGAACAAGAAACAACCACAGAATCTCGCAGCGGAAAGATAAAATATAATAATCAAATAAACAGTTCATGAAGCTGTTTAATATACTTTTGATTATCATTTATACATCATTTATCAGGGTTATACATATACAACAGAACAAATAAAATAATGCAGCAGAGAGCATGATGCAAGGATAATAATAGTAATAGTATACCAAATCTTCGTCTTCGTCCTCCAGAATAGATCTTCAATAAGCTGAAAAACTCAGGACTGACCCGAGCGTAATGAAAAACAAAACACTCGAGTCAGGACTAAAATATCCTTATGTAAGTTAAATCAATCGTAAATAAAGATGAGTGTAACGGCGTCAGAGATGTTTACGGGGTTTGACATCTCCTATCCAATGTCTACGTGCGTGCAATAACTCAAGAGATGTTACGGGATTTTCCATCTCTTAAGGATCCGTTAAACTATCTACTATGTAGTACAATACGCTATTATAATATGTCTACAGTAAAGTAAAAGTATTAAAATAGCGTTAAGGCGTTACCCATATCCCCCTTAACACATTTTTTTAAATATTCCCATAGTCTATACAGTACCGTAATTCCTCCGTAAACTGGAGGGCTATCAGAGGGCACTCCATAGGTATGGTACAAAACAAACTCGTAGAAGGCGCTCTAGGGCATGTGAACACGGCACACGAGGAAATGCCAGGGTAGATATACCGTTTGCGGATCCAGACTGGTGGTGACGCATAGCAGCTACTACCGCCCACCTCGGACACACTCCCAAACAATCGAGGGGTGGCCACCAAAACAATCACAAAAGCAATAAAATGGTATCGAAGAAATATGCCCGATAAGAGGAATGACCTCACATTGGCCCGGCGTGGCTCCTGATTTTTGTCACATCTAAGCTGACTCACGGGAGTCAGGGTCACGTCATACCATATAGAATCGTCGCCAAACCATCCTACTTCATTTCTGGAATCTCCACCACGTACACAGTTGTTAAAGTGGTTTTCGGTATCGACAGAGAGTATGCCCATATCCAATCCCGGTCTCTTTAACAACCGAACGCTTATTACACACCGGATGGTTCTTTTACATTTTCAAAATCAATTCATAATTGATATCAAAATATCAAGTTCGCTTCAAAAATCAAATCCATTTCAAAATCATCGTATCTACTCAAAATATACGATTTCATTTCAAAAATCATTTCGCTCCAATATCTCATTTCAATTTAAAAATCATTTCACACTTCAATTTAGGTTATAACTTCATTTAGCCCAATTCGTATTTAAATCCAAGATTTAAATATAAACATTTCACCTTATTGACCAGCTGGGAATTTTGGAAAAATATTTTGAATAGTTTAAAGTAGCTTAAAAAAAATTGAAAATAGTTAAAATATTCTAAATATTAAAGATAGATTTCAAAATAGTTTTAAATTGATTTAATATAGTTAAATATATTTAAAATAGATTTAATATAATTAAATAGGTTAAATAGCTTTAAAATAGATTAAATATGATTAAAAATAAATTAAAAATAGGTAAATTACTTTAAATAAATTAAATTGGGTTAAGTAGATTTAAAAATAGATTAAAATAAATTAATATGTTTAAATAAGTTAAAATAACATAATATAATTAATATAGGTTAAAATAGTTTAGTATAAAATAGTTTAAGTATTTAAAATAGTTTATATAGCAGAATAACTTAAGAAAACCCAATTTGAAATAGCTTCAAAGTCAACCATTTAAATTTCCAACTTACCAATCTGAATCAAATTCAAATTCCATTCAGTCGATTCAAATCTCAATTTCAGTTCAAATCAATTTTGATTTCAAATTAATTTAATTCTATCCCAAATCCAATTTCCTCAAATTTCAAAATGTTGCCATTATCACACTTATACTTAATAGTATTCAAAATCCGAATAAAAGTTGAATCCTTTAAAAATCAAATCAATTTACGAAATTCAATCATATCACAATTTTAATTTCTAGGTCTTAACTTCAATTATTAACCAATTGGTTTAACAAAAATTTATTTCAACATCTCAACCTCAAATTCGCGATAAATTCAATTTCCATAAAATTGATTTTTAAATTCCTTTAAATCAAACCATTTAAAGTAATTCCAAATCTAAGATTTTAAAAATTATTTAATTTAACCAATCCGGTGTCCATATATAATTTTCTATCCTATGGCCAAGTGATCAGTTATTTCAATTAAATTTCAGGAATAGAGATATATCATTTCAATTCAAATCATAGTGTCATAGGTATATATCATTTCAACCCATTTCTCAATTTATTCAAAATGATTTAATTTACAACTGTAAATAATACACAGGGTGATGACAGGATATATACAACAAATAAACATCCAAACATTCAAACATCAATCCATAGCATCCATCGCAACCAATCATCCAAACAGACAATATAAATCACGGAAATTTCATAGTTGTAAATGTTCGGTAATTTAATTTCAATTAAATTTCAATTCTAATTTGACTGTCAATTTCAATTTCTAACATTAAATTCGATGACAATTTAGATGACAGTTAAATTTTATCAACAACGACAAATAAAAATCATATCACTTCACAATATTAAATTTAACAAGCATCAAAATATTCTAGTACGGTGTGAGCGTTATAAAACACTCACCTTGAGTTTTCAATTTCAAATCAAATCGAACGACATTCGATTTAACCTGAAATTTTAGTTAGCTCCAAACGTCCCCAAATCAATTCTAGAATATAGTGGTCGTCACCACGATTCCAACGCATCTTGTTTCATCCAATTCTGATAAAGTACGAAGAAGATACAATTTTTCAAAGATTGAATATATATTAATATAATTTAAAACAAATTTCATTTAATATCCCAACCATCAGATCTGGACCGTTCAAAATTTTTTCTCTAGATCAAGACCGCACGCATACCCTTCTTCCACATCGCAATTACAGGAATGCACGAACCCAATCACGCAAGGAATCCCTCCAAGCTGCGACCACCATCTTCGCCGTGACGTCGATCAGCCGGCTTCAAGTCGAAGCCCTTCACGCGTGGCACCACCGCCTGGAACGTGGTTGAACTCGGCTGCCCCATTGCAATGAAAAACGCGAATGAACACGAACCCCTCTCGAGCAAACTGCGACCAAACGACAACATGAAAGTCGATCGCCACCATTGGATAGGGAGATCTCGACATGCTCTTCAAGATTGTAGTTGGGAGATTTTCGAATTGGCTGATGGATTGGGAGGAAAGGAAGGAAGAAGATTCGAACACTTCCGGCCATTGGTTTAAAACGTGGCGGCTACGAAGAAAATGGAGAGGGTTTCGACTTTGTTCACGTATAAACAAGCATATGTAATAATATTTTAATATTAAATTCATTTTTAAACAACATTTTCAAACGATTTCCAAACGACGTGTGCCGACAGGTGTTCGTAAGGTTTTACCCACATTCCGAACACAATGGAACGTGTTTCGGAGGCAAATTTGATCGTCTGTGTGAGTTATAGAAATAAACTATCGATTTTAAATTAAACCGATTAAATGAATTTCTAAGCGTTTTCAGCTGCCACGGTCAAATGGCAACTCCGATTGCTCCAAAATTTGAAATCCGATAATAATAAACTATTACGGATCCAATGGAACTGGTTTCATCGAATTCCGAGACTGTGCCTCGGAAGGATATTTTTACTCGTCGATTAAATCGACGACTTTTCAAAATTTACCGAATTTCTTAAAATTCAAATTTTAAATGTTAACAAATTCATTGTTGTTTAAATAAAATTTTATATCAATCTTCGATATCATTTTCAATCATATTATATTCAAAATTCAATTATTCAAATATTTGCAAATTTAAATTTTTAACAATTTTGATTATCCGAAATTCATTATCTTGAAATAATTGAAAATGAACTTATAAAATTTAACTTTAAAACGAATTCAAATTATGGAACAATGATTTCCGTTATACAGTTATTCAATTCCCGTTATTCGATCTATTCAATTATTCAATTTATTTCCAATATCAAATTTAAACAATTTAATTGATCCATATTCAACAAATTTCAATATTAGATTTTAAATGAATTCTCATTACTAATCAATTACTTTATTTACATCTAATGAATTCAACATTTATTTATCCAACTATTGATCGTAAACTCATTCAATAAGTAGCATTTATATTTCAATATTGGATTTTTAAATAAATTTCAGTTATTAGTCAATTACCTTATTCACATCCAGTGCATCCAACATTTGTTATTCAACTTCAGTTATTGATTGTAAACCCAGTTAATATATAAAAATTTCATTTCATTTACAATTGGTTTTCAAATTCAATTCAATTGACAAATAAACCGGTAACTTATAATAATTATCACCATAAACTTTAAATCATAGTTATAAATATATTATTACAAATAAGTGTCACAATTACCTATACAATACTAATTAGATTTCATTACCATTGACTATATATTATTTCATTAGTTAACCCAAAATTTACATTTGTTTTCTTATATTCCCTTTATAACCAAGTTATAATATTTAAGTCATTTCAATTGATTGGAATATCATTTAATTCATTAATAATTAACTTAGATAAATATTGTTGTAATTCATTCTCGTTATTATTATCATAAGTAAATTACAAATTTTAATTCTTCCAACATTAAGCCATGAAATCTTATTAAATTAACTATTTTAATTATCGATAATTTACGGGTTGTTACATTTTGTGATTTGATTAGGTGCACCCTTTGATTTGGGAGTGTGTCACGAGGTGGGCGGTAGTAGCTGCTATGCGTTACAACCAGTCCGGGAGTGCAAATGGTATATCTACCCTGGCATTGCCTCGAATGCCGTGTCACATGCCCTATCGCGCCTTCTACGAGTTTGTTTTGTGTCATACCTATGGAGTGCTCCCTGATAGCCCACTTGCGGGTGGAGTTTACAGTATCTGTATAGACTACGACATTATAAAAATGTGTTAAGCGGGATATGGTAACGCCTTAATGCTATTTTAATAGTTTACTTTATTATAGACATATTATAATAGCATATATTACTACAAAGTAGATAGTTCCACGGATCCTTAGAGGATGGAAATCCCAAACATCCTTTAAGTTACTTGTATTTCAGTTGACATCTCACTTGATTTGAATTTATTAATATAAGAATGTTAATCCTGACTTGAGTGTTTTGTGTTTTGCTTTATGCTCAGGTCAGACCGAGTGTCACAGCATTTGAGACTCACCTTTGGAGTTAGAGCTTCGCTTGGAGATCCATCTGTCTATCCAGCTTTCAGTCATTTTAGTTTATTCCAGTCATTTATGTCCAGACTTTCCAGTTTCTTATGTATTAGAGATTTATTTCTATTTGAGATTCTGTTGTATTTTACTTTAAAATCTGATGTTTATATAGTAGCTTCATGAACTACTATTTATCTATTCTGCTGCTTATTGTTGTAATACTCTGTGTTTGTGATTCTATGATTGATTTATTTACTGTATATGCTAAGTTTTGCCAAATATAAATTAACAATCTGATATTTTGAGAAATTCAAGTCCGACATGTGCGGATGCAAATGGTTCGAAATACCAGGTCATTACAGTTGGTATCAGAGCTCTGGTTTAGGCAAACTTAGCATATGGAGTAAAATTTAATTATGGAATCACGTTCGTTCGAGCTTGAACATCTTCCTCTTTAATTTGGATTTCCTTTGAATTTTGGAACTCCCATCTTGTTCTGAAATCCATTCTTGTCTTTACTGTTCGTGTTCTCCTTGATTCTGGAGCATCCCATAGCTCCACTTCAGTTGATCTCTATAATGGATTTGAGAACATCTTGCCACCTCAATTGGCAATTTCGTCCTTGTGTGTGTCTAATTCCATCAGCGGTCCCGCCAACCTTTGTATGATTTGTAAAGGGGTGAAACTCCTTTATAATAGGCGTCGATTCACCGAAGATTTCTATGTTCTCGGTTTACGATGCTGTTATTTTCCTATCAAGCCCGAACCATTTCTTAGTAAACAATCCGTGAAATTCTCTTTGATCGAATGTCGATTTCCTCAGGATTAAGCAGGCAGTTTTATCTTTCGTTTGATGCTTAACATAGTGATCTTGACTCCATCCCTGTTATCCGACTATTTGTGGATGTTCTGGTGAAATCACTTCTCCACCTCCTTAGTGGAAAAATTGAATTCCGCATTGATCTTATTCCTGGAATCTCGGATGATCCGGTTAAGGTCACCCACAATCAATATTAGTCTATCCATTCTTTCCTCTTTGCAATTTAATTACCTTATCTCACTTTCGAGCCTACCTATCTTAGTTAGAATTCTCTTTGATCAGGTCCTTCTAAATTTGAACCTCTATCCTTTTTCTAGACCTAGTATTGAATCATCGTGTGAAGGAGTGTATTTGTTAGTAAAATAAAAATGTTTTATATTGTGTTGTTTGAGTTGTTAAGTTTGAATTTTGGGTTTCGATCGATTCGTCTAGCTAATGCTATCGACAGGAATTCCAAAACACTTAAACAGAGCAAATTGACACAATATTGTTTCCAAAATTTGTAAATTTTGTATGATCATATTTTTTATATATAAAAGTATAATTTTCTAAAATTAAATAGTTAAATGAATTGGTTATTAGAAATGATAGTATTTGATTTTCATTTATTGTTTTGTAAACCATTGAATATTGCAACATGATATAAATAAATGAAATTATAAAACATGGTTTATAAATTGATTTGGAATTGAAATGAAATTAAATTAAGAATTTGAGAATTCAATTTCCGGTATTTTCAAGAAAATTTTGGTTTATAAAGTTTTGGAAGATATTATTTGAAGGTACTTTCGAATGGAAATTGCTTCAAATTTTTTTTAAAAGAATTAAGTCTGTACTCTCTTCATTTGTCGCTGGAAAATAATTTCGGTGATGACTACAACATCATCGACATTCATTTTCGAGTCTCAAAGTGGAGAGGCCAGTTTGTAGCTTTGCTACATTTTGTTATGAAAATTGATTCGATTCGAATTCCTTAAGTATGATCTGATTTATAAAATATATAGGTATATGTATATATTTATTTCAAAATGTAGGAAGTGAAACTGGAAATTTAATTTTTAAATTCTGTGTTAAGTTAGGGTTTTCAATTTTTAAATTTTTTGAAACATTTGAAGTGTTTAAAATTTAAACTGGAATTTAAAATAACTTGAAATAGTTGAACTAGGATAAAATTTATTTGTATAATAATCAATTGCATTCTAATATATATAACTTACCTAAAATATTAAAAAAGTTAAGATGTTAGAGTGAATATTAGGTTGAAGGTTATACAAGATAAACTTAAGTAATAAAATGGTTCAAACTAAAATCTTGCAATTTAAAGAAAATTTGTATAATATTTAATTACATTGGAATCATTAATAAAACTTACCTGGAAAGGGATTGAATGTAATTGAATAATATACAATAATAAACAATATGTCCAAAAATGATATTTTGTTAAGGGAATTTATAAATAATAAATTGGATAATAAATTTGAATAATAAAAAGAGAATAAATTTGTTGAATAATATAGGGTTATAATAAAAGTTTATACACGTAATATATATTGCAAAATATATATTAAGTGAAATGAATTAAATAAATAAAGGGGAATGCTAGTTAAGCAAATAAATATGAACTGAAGAACAGTTAATTGAATTTTTTTTTTGGCAAGGCCGACGGGGTTAGATGGACCCCGACCATTTTATTGCGACACCAAAGAGCGACTTACAAACACGGAAGAAAAACAGAGGGGAACAAAGTGCCACAATCACAGCGAGAGACAAACACAGCAAAAGAAACCCAAAACAGGAAAAAAAAAAAAAAAAACACAACGCAGCGGGGACTCAGGAAGAGAAACACTGAAGAATTCCTGGATCAAAGGAGAACCGGAGCATACTCAAGTCTCGTTTAATTTGATGCAAGATCCATTTCTTTAGAAAAGAACTTGACTTCGAGTTGACAGGATCAAAGACATTGATATTACGCTCAGTCCAGACTGTCATGATAAAACTCTTTAATACAGTAGTAGTTAGCTTCTTCATCACTTGATTACACCCCGTGCTAGCGTAGATATGGTTCCATTCATCCAAATTGTGATTAGCAGCATTACCAATACCTAACTTTGTCTTAACATCATTCCATATCACCTTAATAACCGGGCAGTCAAAGAACAAGTGCTCAACTGTTTCAGGGTGGACAGAACAGAAAGTGCAGTAGATACTAACATTCATACCCATGGCTACGAGTTTGGCTCTAGTTAGGATGGCACGATGGAGAACTTTCCACAGCAACAAGTTCTCACGCATGCTACAGTCCCTGTTCCAAGTACGTTTCCACCACTTCCAGTCAGGATACATATTAGTCTTCATCAGGAACTCATAAGCAGCCCCAATCGTGAATTTACCTTTATCATTTCCCCAAACAAGTTGATCAGAGGACCTGATAATAGGAACAAAATGTTTAATCCTGTTCCAGATATTTTGAATTCTCGTATTCGAGGAGAATAATCTAAAACTTGAGTTAACTTGAAGAACATCCTTGACATGAGCCAAAGGGTGAATACCAGATTGCATCATCTCACTGTGAGTTAATTGCCTCCTAAGGATCATGCCTGCCTCAAGCCACGGGTCATCCCAGAATTTAGTGTTATATTCAGGGTTGGTGTTCATACTAATGATTGGAAGAAATTTTTCTTTGAGCTTAAAGATACACTGCCAGGACCAGCTGAGATTCGAAGGCTTAGACATGTTCCAAATACTCCTTCCCTTGATTATATTACTGTGCGACCAGGAAGCCCAGAGACTGGTAGGGCAGTTGAAGAGGGTGTCAATATGCTTAGTGAAAGCAGCTTGATTCCATTGAGCGATGTTGAGTAATCCAAGCCCACCTTTGCTCAATGGACATTCAACACTGTTGAAATTTAACGGAGCAAGATATCTGCCTGAGGTTTTACCCAGCCAGAGAAATCTCATAAAAGCACTACGAATCATTTTAACAAGTTTAAGAGGAAGAACATAGGACCTTGCCCAGTACACTTGCATTGCAAAGAGTACTGATTTAATTAAAGTGAGCCTTCCAGCTTGACTAAGCTTCCTTGCAGTCCAGCAATCCAGTCTTGCAGTAATTTTCTGAAACAAAGGAAGGCATTGCATGGTAGTAATTCTAGAAGAAGCCAGGGGTAGCCCTAAGTAGGATATAGAGTTGTTGTTAGGGGAGAGGCCAGTGAGAAGAGCAATTTCGGCCATCTGATTTATGCTAACCCCAACAATTTTAATATCAGATTTCAGAAAGTTAACTTTCAAACCAGTCATGACATAAAACTGATCCAGGGTATGCATTAAGTTCTTTATAGTGTCAATGTCAGGGGAACAAAATATAACTAAATCATCAGCGAACATCAGAGAGGATATTTGGGGATCCTTACAAGCATGGTGAAGTTTAAAACCACCTTGACTTATAAGCCTGTTTATCATACCAGTTAGAAGTTCCATCACTATAATGAAAATATAAGCAGAGATTGGGTCCCCTTGCCGTATACCTTGCTTACCACCAAAAAAGCCAGTATTAGTACCATTAACGATGACAAAATAGCTCGTAGTAGAGATACATTCATAGATCCACGAGATAAAATGCGGTGGAAAGTTCATGTAACCCATGATTCTGACGATACTGTCCCACTGAATCATATCAAAAGCCTTCATTATGTCAAGTTTCAGCATTGCCTTAGGAGGAGATTGCTTTCTGTTGTACCCTTTGAGTAGTTCGTGAGAAAGCAAGATGTGGTCTAGGATATTTCTACCCGGTAAGTAGGCAGCTTGGTTAAAGGATATGATGGAAGGAAGCACATCCCTTAGCCTAGTTGCAATGATTTTGGAGATGCATTTGTATATGGTATTGCAACATGAAATAGGACGGAAGTCTTTAACGTTATGAGCATTGTTAATCTTCGGAATCAGTGCAATATTAGTATAATTATAAGATCTGAATATTTTGGCTTTTTTGAAGAACAGTTTGATAGCATTACAAACATCAGCTTTGACAAATTCCCAGCAAACAGTGTAGAATTTAGCGTTTAGGCCATCTGGACCACCACACAAGTTAACATTGAGAGAGAACATTGCTCTTTCAATCTCTTCTTGTGTTACAACTTTGCATAAGGCTTCATGATCAGCAGCAGGTAACTTGGGAAGTATATCATGAGGAATATCATCAATACTGGGGATGAAGTTGGCATCATTGCCATAAAGGGACGAGAGATACTGAACAAAGGCAGCTTTCACCTCCTCATCAGACGTTTTGAGGACACCATTAGTGTCGTGGATAGTCACAATGTTATCACGTCGCTGCTTATTCCTGAGACTAGCATGGAAGTAAGCACTGTTCCTATCGCCTTCATCTCTCCATTTAATTCTGGATTTTTGGCGAATCATATCACTCTCCTTTGCCAGAGCTTCGTAGTACTTCTGGGACAGAATACACTCAGTAGTGGCAAGACCAACATCAGCAGTGTTTTGCATCATAGCAGTTTGAACATTGACAAGTTCAGCCTCCAGGGTCGTGCTTAATTTATCACCTTTACCAAATCTATTAAAAGACCAGTCCTTCAAGTCCCTTTTCATGTCCTTGATTTTCTCCTGCAAAATATATAAATGATTACCATACTTAGTTTTATTCCAAGAGGCTATAGCAATAGTTTTAAAATCAGGTTCAAGCACCCAGGAGTTAAAAAATTTAAAATTTGATTTGCCTCTCATGCCAGCTTCACACAAATGTAAAATTTGAGGAGAATGGTCAGATAGGAGAGGAGGAGCAAGATTGGAGTAGAGATATGGCCATTTGTCAAGAGCAGGTTGATTTGAGAAGGTGTGATCAATTCTAGAGAATGTTCTACTGCCGAGTCTCCTTTTATTGTTCCATGAGAATGGCATACCAACAGTTTTAATGGGAACAAGATCAGCTTGGTGAATAGTGTCAGCAAGAGGTTGAATTTCATTACTAGAGAGGGGGTTGCCACCAACTCGGTCAGAGTAGTTGAGACAACAATTGAAATCACCTGAGATCAGCCAAGGGTGGGAGGACTGTCTCAGAGCAGGAATAAGAGAATGCATAGAAGAACGAGCAACAGCAGAGTTGAAGGCATATACAAAGGTGATATAGAAGTTAGAATTATCAGATGGGACATGAGCAAGGCAGTGAATAAGCTGGGGGGTAGAGTGGATGGATGTTAGCTAGATGTGAAGGGGATTGAATAAGATCAAAATTCTACCGTACGGAGCCTCATTGAGATTATGGATGAGGCTCCAGTCAGATTTGACATAATCAGCAGCTTTGATAGTCAAAGCGAGATTTAATTTGGTTTCAAGAATCGCTAGGATCGATAATTGGAACTTGCTGATAAGTTGACGACATTGGTCAAGTTTGATAACGTGGTGACCTCCACGTATGTTCCATGCTCCAATATTCGTGATCATTGGAGAGACTTACCGTTGAGCATTTCAAGCTTCATTCTCCTAGTCACTGCTTGAGAAGAGATCAAGTAGCTAGGAGATTTATCATTTTGGGATTTGTTAATACTGTTCACATTAGTTGCAATACCGCTAGACAGATCTGCAGAAAGAGGAGTTGTGGAAATAGGAGAGCTCTGGTGGGGGGGTGGGGATTTGTAGGCTAGTGGAGGTAAGATGTTGGAATAAGGATTTTCAAGTGATTGGACTGTAGATGAGAGGATTGTGTTTGCGCAGATAACTGAGTTTGGATCAGTTGTGCATGTTTGTGCATGGTCAAGAAGACTATCAGTTGTTGGCATCAGATTACCCAGTTTGTTCTCATCACCTCTGGAAACGTTTTTCTTCTTTTTGCCTTTTTTGCCCCTCTTACCACTTGAGTTAAGCAGCATACTAATTTTATTACTCTCCATGATATTACTCTCTTCCTGAAGATTGTAGTTAGCATTATGAGCTACAGCATCATGTTCCTTTCCTTGCATAAGGTAAATGGAGTAAATAAGGTAAATGGAGTAAATAAAATAAGTTAAATATAATAAATTTTTTTGGAGGAATTTTTTGTAATAAATGTTAATAAATTGAAATCAAATCTATTGATTGAAATACAGTGAATTGAAATCAACCTAATGTGAATACAATGAATATCTATTAATTAAATGAAATGGATTGAAACCAAATTTGTTAAATATTAATCAATTTAAAAACTGATGAAATTTACTTGGTTTTAAATTGATTATTGTATTTTGTAGTTAGAACCTATCTTTTCTTCTGGTTGTTTCTATTCTCCTATCTCGTTCCTTTTCGGGGACGAAAAGTTTTGAGTGGGGGAGAGTGTAACGACCCAAAAATTTTAACAGTTTTAATAACGTAAATAACTGAATTTTTTTGTGAAATTTAAATAGTTGAATTTGGAAATAAAATTTGATATTTGGTACGCATCTATTTAAACGTAGAAAATGTCAGATTTTCATCAGATGATATGGAAGTTTATTTTGCTGTGTAATTTTATTTAAATTTAAATCAGTTAAAATTGATGTAAATAAAATGTTTTCGAAATCTTAATATTTTATACAAAAAAATGTAAATCATTTTCTGAGTGAGACGTCATCTTTCGTTTCATCAAATTTGGACTTCTTTATTTTCGTTTATCTTATTTTCAGCAAATTTGCAGCATTTTCACCAGCAAAAATCGAGTTTTTATAACTTGATCGTATCGCTAATATATGTGTACCATTCTGTTTGTCTCGTTGTGCTGATCTCCGCAATATATTCATTTCTATACTCGACGTCGGTTACGCAGCGAAAATCGACGTAACAGTTATCGTATCGGTATCATATTTTTGTTTCTTTCATTTTCCTTGTCCTTTTAAATTTCAAACGAGTGACATTTCTCAGTGATTGCTGCATTTATTTGAAAAGCAACGTTGGACCCTTCATTTTCATAGATTACCAAATATATATTTTGTGTGCATTTCATTTTCCTCATTTGTACACTCTGAAAAAAAAAAGAGGTAAGCCTATTGTTCTGTAGCCTGTTCTCCTTCTCCAATTTTATTCGAGCATGAGATTTGCTCTGTGAAAATACTTCCTCTTGTTCCTGAAGCACTACCGCGTTTCCTTTCGGGTTTTCCCCGAAGCTGTCCTCTCTCCCATGGCCACTGCCCTGCACCCCACCACGTTAGCAACCCACGACCCAACCACCCCATGCTCCACCCCGCGAGCCTCACCGAAAGCCACACACATCCAGCCCTTCCCTCTACCTCTCCCAGTCGAGCATGGCCATAGAACCGGCCTTCCCTCTCCTCCTTTCACCTTTCGCCACCCTGAGTGCAACCAAGTTCGGCCTTCCTCTCATCTTTTCTTTTATATATTCTGGAAATTTGTTTTCTTAAAGAGAGGCGTATATATATATATATATATATATATATATATATATATATATATATAATTCAAGTTCCGTTCTTGTTTTGAAACATTTTTTTTATTTGCCTTCCTGTTAGTGCAGCTTCTCTTTTGTTCTTTAGTTTATATATATCTTTAAGTTGTTTATATCTGTTCTTATATTTAATTTTTGTTGTATTAACTTTTATAGGCATAGGTCAGTTTATATAAATGTACAACTGTTAGTTTATATGGCAGATTTGATATTTATTTTCAAACTGTAATATATAAAAAGTATATAATTGTTTGTAAAGAAGCCCGCATAGGTTAGTCACATATATTTATATATAACCTGTATATGATCTGGAGCAGTTTATATATATATATATAAATTTGTTGCTTATATACATAATATGTTAGTTATATAAATTATATAATATGTTAGCATATATATTTTCAAATAACTTAGATTTCCAAATATATCATATAAAGTATATTTTGTTTACGTGTGTATATAGTTAGTATATGATTTGGGTAACTCATATGTATATTTTGATGGTCTGTATATATATATATATTATATTATATACACGTTTTATATTTATACTGTTTTATAAATAAAGATGTAGGTACTATGAGTCTATAGAATAGGGTATATATTAGTCAGTACATTTCAAATTGGATGTTTAGATTTTAAGTTTAAAGAATATATATGCAAGTTGTGTATTTAGATTTAAAGTATATATATATTAAATAGAAATATGCTTGGACCCCACTTTTAAATTATATACATATGAGTATTGATTTTTAAATATAATATATATATACCTTTGATTTTTAAATATTTGTATTTTAAGAATAATGATTTTGAATCATATATATATATATATTTTATTTTAATATTTGTCGTAAATTAAAATATTGATTTTAATAAAATAATAACAATAATATAATATACTTTTCGTTCAGTTATATCAAGCTGATTTTGATTTTTGATTTCCAATTTATCAGCTTTGTTCGTCGAATTCATGTCCATCTCGCTTTGCTTTGGAAATTCGTGCTTGGATTCGTAACCCATTTCATTGTCAAATCTCTCTAGCCTCGAAAGGTGAGCAATCACTCACGATTAACATTCTTATAGTGAGTAGATTTGATTTCACTTGAAACGACAATTGAAATATGCTGTTAAATTTGAATTGTTAGTTATTTAAATTTTAAATATGATATGCCATTATCTGCAATTGTTTACCTGTGATATATGACACCATATCCTATTGTGTATATTTTATTTAATTTGTTACTATTGATATATGCCAATGGTTGATATGTTATATTTTTTATCATAATTGTTCTCACTCTGCAAGTTTCTTGTTAATTTAGAATTCCCTATGGGTTGAAATGATACATACTCGAACGATATTCTAGAATAGGGAAAAATCGTTATGGGTTAAAATGATAAACCCAAGCGATTTTCACATTTATTTTGAAATTTTGGGATTGTGGGTTGAAATGATATATACCCGTAGATATTTAAATTGCAGATTGAAATGATAAATATCTGTATCACTTGACCATAGGATAGAAAATTATATATTGACATCGTTGGTCTTTATTTTGAAAATGATTTCTAAAGTTTTGAAAGGAAATATATGGGTTTTAATAAATATTGATTTTTGAAAATAATATATATATATATAAATGTTATTTTGTATAAGTTTAAATTTTAGATTTTTAAATTTTATGTTTTGGAAATTTAAATTTATAAGTTAGTATTGAAATTGAATTTTTTAAGATTTACTAATAATTTTACTATTTTAATATATATATATATATGTATATATATATATATATAGATTTTATATAAAATAAATTTATAATAAGATTCAATTTAATAAAATTTAATTTAATTAGTATATAATATGTTTAAGTATTTATTTAAATTTATATTAATATTTTAAAAATAAAATTTTCTAACCTTAATAATAAAGGTTGGGAAGATAAATTAATGTTGACTTGGAATTTAATTTTGTGTTAATAATTGAATTTAAATAAGCATTGATTTAAACTTATTGAATTTGAGATTAAGGATATGATTTATGACTTGATTTTTGATTAAACGTGATTAAAGGAATATTTTCAAATTTAACTAAATTAAAATGGGATATTTGTTTTATTTAAATTTGAAATTCGAGATTTTATTTAAACGATTATTGGCTTGATTAAGTGAATGTTTTAAAACTAAATAATAATAAAGTTGAAGTTGAAGTGTAAATGAAATGTATCCAATCGAGTTATTGTAAATGTTTGAATATTTAAACTTTGGAACCTATTGAAATTGAAATGGTTTAATTTGTATTTCAAACCTATATTTGAAATCTATATAAATTAAAATGGTTTATTGAGAGGTTGAATTGAATTGGAATTGATGAACTAGGATAGAATTAAATTGAATTTTTGGAATTTGAGTTGATTTGAATCGATTTGTGAAATTGGAGGAAACTATGTATTATATAAAGTATTTTAATATATATATATATAAACTATTTTAATTTATAACCATTTTAATATATATATATATACTATTTTCAACATCTCAACTGTTTAGGTGGAAAGTTTTATGATTTCCCAAGTGTTATGATTTCAAAAGTGTTATGATTTCCAAAGTGTTATGAATTCCAAAGTGTTACGATTTCAAAAGTGTTATGATTTCGAAAGTATTATAATTTTGAAAGTGTTACAATTCTGGAAATGAATATTATATAAAGTGAATAATGATATCGAATTGATATGGGTTTGAAATGAATATAATATTTTGATATGAAGTATAAACTATTTGAAATGAAATGACCACGGTGTGAAATAAGCGGTTGGTTGTTAAAGAGACCCGGATCAGATATTGTCATACTCTCTGCCAATACCGAAAACCACTTTAACAACTGTGTACGTGGTGGAGATTCCAAAACGAAGTAGGATGGTTTGACGATGATTCTATATGGTATTTACGTAGAGCTGACTCCCGTGATTCAACTTGATGTGGCTAAAACAGGAGCTATACCAGGCCAAGTGAGGTCATTCCTCCGATCGGGCACATTTCTTCGATACCATTCTATTGCTTTTGTGATTTGATTGGGTGCACCCTTTGATTTGGGAGTGTGTCACGAGGTGGGCGGTAGTAGCTGCTATGCGTTACCACCAGTCCGGGAGTGCAAATGGTATATCTACCCTGGCTGTCACATACCGGATTTTTCGACTTTCGAAAATTCAACATCGATACTCACTTTATCGACTGCCGAGCAACGAATGCCGGAAACTCCAATAGTGAGGGTTTAAGAAAGAAGAAAAAGGTAGAAGAAGAAGAAGATAGAAGAAAAAGAGAAGAAGAAGAAAGAAAGAAAGAAGAACAACAGAACCACAACAGAAACAGAAACAGAACATCAGAATCTCACATATCGCAGCGGAACAATATATAATAGATAATTGAATAATCTTTAAAACAAAGAACTATATCAGTTATTACATTACATCACATCATATCATCAGAGTCATATACAACAATGGACAGTTATATAAACTTGTCCTCATACAGAATACACAGCGGAATAAATACTATCAGATACAAATACTACGTCTCGCCATCCAGCTTATCTCCAAAGCTCCAGAATATCCAGAATATCCTGATAACATAACTCTAGGCTGCCCGTGTGGAAAATTTGTGGGCACCCAGAGTTTAGAAGGGAACAATAAACTCCGAGTCAGTCATGGTGACTGGTGTGAGATCGTAAAACAGTTTATCTTTAAAATAAACAACAGATAATTTTAAAGTCAATTCGCAATGCTTTTGGAAAATGAAACTACCATAAGACCTCCCACCACACACACAATGCAAACGCAGACTTGGAGGAGATTTCTTCTTATGATAGTCAAAGATGCTTACTACGCAAAATCAAATCATTTTTGATATTATTATTAGTGCATAGTGTAGAAAACATTTCGAAAGTATAATATTAATCTTAGCCAGCATAGGCATTCCGCACTTATGCCTACTATAGCTACTATGTTCAATAGCAGGTTACCGCCACATTCCATAGCAGGTAATACAACTAAAACCGTACACGTCATGTATTGTTTCTTTGGATTTCCAACAAATGGTCAGGCTAAGGAACTTCCTATCCACGATGGGTACGTCCCTGGAATAGACGACCCAAGAACCTAACCGGATCTCTGCCAACACAAGGCCGGGTTACCTCTGCAAAAATAGGTAACTACTGACACGCGTATGCCATCCCCCGATCGTCACCGATCTTCCCGAGGATCCCCGATTCGCAACAAACCACATAGTAAAAATGCAGCAACCACAGAGGTTAAGTATCTGGGCTCCATACCATGATACCACCTTTATCCAGAAGGAATGACATACACTAAGGGGCGCTACTCCCTAGAACCTTGCCGCATCTTTCCTGTTTTGACCATTTCCGGGGTGTGAGGTTCGATGAAGTCTCCTCCACAAAGCTACGCTTTTTTCAAAAAGCCACGCTTTGGGTCAACAGATGATCAACCTATGATCACAAAGATAAATGATCAAACAAATGATCATATCACAAATGATCAAACACTGATCATCACACAGCAACACTCAGCATGTCACATTACCAAATTGGGATATATCGCTGATAAATTTCAACTACATAACCTCTGAGCTCGTACGTCTCAGAGAAGGGTGTTAAGCTAAGAGAATAAATTCTCCGCCACCAACAGATATGTATTTGAAAGAAATCGGCTTTATATCTCAAAGTGTAATGTCAGACATGTAACCATACAAGTCTGTTCCGGGTTCGAACAGAACCGAAGGCACTTCTCACGAAGCCCTTGCAATTCCGGGTATTCACAATCCCGTCCGGACTTCCCATCACAAAGGGTGATAAAATCTCTATATCGGGGCCAGTCGATGCAGAGACATTCGACGGGTTGTCCTTTCGTTTTCGCAAATATCCGGTCTTCATCACCGGTCTTCAAATGCTATCCATATACGACGTATCATTATTCGGAATGGGTTATATGACACAAATTTCTTTTCCCGGTTAACCCGAATAGTGAGCGCAATATTTAAAAATCATATGGATATGGGATTTCAATTAAGTCACAACTTAATACCCAAAACCTTTCTTTTCAAATGGTTTAACAAATTACCATTTTTAAATCTTTTAAACGAAAAGATTCATTTCACAAAGTTTACTTCGTTTCATAAAGATCTGTTCATAGGTTTCAAAACAATTTCTGTTTCAATTGGATTAACTCGTTGAATCTTTAAAACAAAGATTCAACTTATAGCTTTCAAAACGATTTCATTTCAAAGGGTTTAAACAAATCATCATTTTAAATCTGTTTAAAATAAACAGATTCAATTCATAGCTTTCAAAAAGAATTCATTTATAACTTGGAAAACCATCTTTCAATTCATACCTGAAATTCCTTTAAATTGGAATTTCATTTCTTATATATATACGAAAGCTTTTATCATTTGAAAACAAACAGTTTTCATTTAAGAACAATCCAATTTTATTTGCATGGGTTAAAGTCCTTGAATTATATTCATATTTCAAAATCAATACTTTTTAAAATAGTTTAACCCATATATAAACATCTTTAATCCCTAGTTTCAAATCATAGAATTTAATTTCAAATCTTGAATTTAAGTTTTAAATCAAATTATTTAAACTTCCAAAACTTCATCAAGTTATTCAAAATTAAATTTCATCTTTGAAATTCCATTTCAAAAGCTTTTCACTTTAAACCCAAATTTCTAATTTCAAAATCAATTGAAATTAAAATTTCAATTTCAAAAACATCAAATTTAAATTATCTGTGACTTAACCGATTTCCACGTGAAATCCATATTTGTGTGTGTAACAGTGTGGTCTAGGGGTTTAACACACAATAGTGCAACATCAATCATCACAGATATATCGATAAGCGGTATAATCGATAACGCTTATCTTCATTCACAGATTCATAGATAAAATAAATTTATCGGTTACAAAGATTCAGTATTTCAATTCGATGTGGGTTTCGGATAACCAACTGGAATCCGACTCCCTGTCGCATCGAAGTTCAAGTGCCGTTTTACAGGCAAAGGGTTTCATATTCACATAACAATATATACATCACAGATAAGTAAATTACAGATCATAACATAATCAGGATATATCACAAAGTATCAATAACAGGGGTATCAAACAATCAAATCATTCAATAGAATTCAAACATCCGTAAGTAAACTTATTAATCCACTGATTAATTTAAATCAGATGTTTCAATTATTAATCCGGGTTATTTATCATGATTTAATTATAAATTATTTGAAAAATTCCCTTTCGAATTCATTAGTTAATCTTTAATTATTAACTAATTAATTTTTAGTAAATGAATCAATTAAACCTTTAATTATTAAACAAATCTTAATTAATCACAATCTTTAATCAACCCTTTATTTATTAACAAATAATTTACTCAAATTTTCAAATCATCATTTAGTTGATTATTTTCAGTAATTATCTATTAATTACTTCTCTAAGTAATTTTTTTTCTTCATTTGTTACATTAAGTAATTATACTTAACTCAATATCAAGTAATTATCTTTAATTAATTGAACCTAATTAATTAATTAAAATTTACCATATTAATTATCTTTTTAAACCTTGTTTAATAAATCACCTTTTTCACATTAGACACCTTAAAAGGTTAAGATTTAGCTTAAACGACATTTTATCTTAATTTCCTTTTAAGTTACATTATTTATTAAATATAAATAATCTTATAAAAAAAATTGTATCAAAACTAAATAAATTAAAATTTAATTTCTTTGAAAACATCTTATTAACTTAAAATTCAAATCAAGTCATTGTTTGAACATAGTTTTAAAAGTGTCTTAAAAGTTTGAAAATTTTTTAAAGTAAAAACTGTTTTACATATTAGTCTCGAGACCTGCTTCGGGTCGCACCCGAGAAAAATGCCTAAGTGCTTCGAGTTTTCCCCCAATCTAACCCGTATGCCATTTTTTCTTTAAACTTAAATTTTTCTAAGTGTTAAAAATTTGACCCGGCATGAACCTAAAAACACACGAGTTCGAACTCGTGCCATAACCCTGTTTACCCGAGTACAAACTCGAGAATCACGCGAACAACCCACCTACTTCTTCTTCCCCAATTTCACAACCCAGATACCCACGTCGCACGCGTGCACGTGCACACCGGAATTCGCCACCCAAACCATCGACGATTTCTCCCCACAGATCAGCAACTACCTCCTCATCTCAACCAATCACCCAACATCCACGAATCCGCCATAAAATCGAAACGAGTATTCGAGATCAAACTGGAACAAAGCAGACCATCAAAGAAGACCCTCGACCCGCCGCCATAGTCCACCGGAGACCATGCGAACCTGCCCACGCCTCCGCCACTCACCCACGAAACCATCCCCATAGGTGCGATCGCCCAGATTACCGTGATGATGACGCGATTTGCTCGTGAACAACAGCAAACCAAAACGAACCCAAAACCCTAGTTTGATCTCGTATGATCATTCTAGTTTATTATAAATTTTTTGACTATTTTTCCCAACATCAGAGACGTTCAAACATGCTTCAGAACAAATTTCAATATTTATTTATGATTCGATTGTCAGGAATTGAGAAAAATGCAACTTTACCAAATTTTCAAACCGCTCTTGAAATATTGCACTAAAAATCTTCATTCTAGTTTTAAAAATCCTATTTGGCATGGAAGATTCAAGTTATGAACTTGAATTAGCATTTTTCAACAATTGAATTTAACAAATTATTAGGTGTTTACCTGTAGATTAAGATGCCAGTGATATATCTTATTAACATGTTCGAAAACAGGTAAAAGAATTCTTAATTTAAGATTGAACTTCCTATCTGATTGAAACTTTAAGCTTTACAAAGATTTTAATGAAAATAATTTGAATTTGAATAAATGTTTAACCCTGTAATAAATAAACAGGGTAGTAAAGTATGCAGAACATTCTATATATCTAAACACAGGATTATATTCAAAGATAAATCACATAGCACACCATATGATCAATGAATCGTCTATACTGTTTTGATTAAACTTAAACTTGAAAGCTTATGTCACAGTATTTAGTTTAAACAGAGCAGATGTTTTTATTTCCAAACCTGCATACATCATTTTTATGTATACGTATACATGCAAGCAAACATTGACATTCAAAATAAGTTCATACTTTGAGTTTTTAAAAAAAAATGCTACTCACAGTTGTTTTTCCAGAGAAAGAAAACAGAGCTTCTTTGAACAGGTTGCAAGCTGAAACTCTCCTAAATCTCTGGTTTGATCTTCAGTTTGAAATTGTAAGGTGATGTTTCATATGTTTTCTTTTTTCTCTTTTTTATAGCTTCGAATGAAAAAAACTGAGATGGAAAGGATTGAGATATGAGAAAAGAAATGTACAGCAGATTTTACTTTGTTTTGCAAGTTTGGCCATGCTTGCATTAATTATCTGTACCATGTATACTTTCTTCCCATACTTAAATATATTTACTTTTTACTTTACCAAACACAATTGCCAGCGAGATGATATTGTGGTATGTTTTTGGTACAGGGTATACAATTTTTATGTTTGTTTGTACACTTGAGAGCAAAGACTTTGCCTTGCTTTTCGGCTGAGATGAGGGGTTGTACAGATAAAAAAATATTTTTTTTCCAAATACTACATCAATTACAGATTGATTTCCAAAATTTTATCATTTCTAAATAATTTCCTTATTCTTTCCAATTTATTCAATATTCTATTTTTAAAAGAATTCTTCAATTTGAAATCATTTTTACATTGATTTCCCAAGTTATTTCAATTCATAAATTTAATTTCTAATTGGACTTCCACTTATTTTATTTTAAATAAATTCCTTTTGAATTTAATTCGTTCCAAACCTTATTAATTTGGTCAATATTCAATTAGTTTCACTTACTAATTTTAGTTTAATACTTCACAAATCAAATTCAATTCCAGTTCTATTTACTTACAAATCCAAAATGAATTTTAACATTCAATTTCATTTCCTTGTACTTACAATTGCAAATTTATTTATTCATTCACAAATTCTTTCATTTTCAATTTGAATTCTCATTTCTATCAAATTTCAAATATTTTATAAGTCTTTGACTTATTTACATTTCGATTTATCCAATCGTTTATACATTTACTTACAATTTCATTCTACTAATGAATTTTAATTTCAATTATCTTTTCTGGAATTCCATTTTCCAATTATAAATTCACTTACAATTTATATTTACAATTTTATTCATATATGAATTCATCCCTTTATATTCTTAATTCACATTAAAAATTCTCATCAATATTTTTATATAGCATTCCAGAGTCTTAACAACATTTTCAAAGCCATTTTTGAAAACAATTCAATTTACCCTTTTGATTTCCTAAAACAAACCCAAAATTTTTCAATCAACTTCCATTTAAAACAATTTTGGCAGCAATTCCTTCTTTGGAAACCCGAAAATAAACATCAGT
Organism: Allium fistulosum; assembly: GCA_030737815.1. NCBI lineage: Eukaryota > Viridiplantae > Streptophyta > Magnoliopsida > Asparagales > Amaryllidaceae > Allium > Allium fistulosum. Next base: position 196,986,355 of record CM060902.1, on the reverse strand, counting down.
AATGCTGCAGTCATTACCGAAGTTATTTTCCAGCGACCGAAAAGAGTTTAGAGCTTTCATCTCTCCAAAATATTTTTCAAAACCTTTGAAATTCATTTTCAAATCAAAAAGGATTTAAACTTTTCCAAATCTCCAAAATTTTCAAATTCTTTACAAAACATTTCCAAAAACTTCTCTGGAATCCCGTTTTAAATTATAAGTCACATTTATAATTTACATTCTTACATTTCATTTGTATATAGATTAATTTCTTAACTTTGGAGTTATAATTCCAATTTCTTATTCAATTTCAGTGATAATAATTCACTATTATTACTTCCTAACATCCATGCAACCATATACTATAGTACTTTATAGAAAAACATTCCTTTTCTATAAAAAAAATAGTTTTGGGTAAAATTATCTCATTTACTCTATTTAAAACAATACTGTGCCGAATTGTTCTATTCGAGTGTTTAGAAACCCCTTCGATACAGTTTTGCAAGACTGTGCCGACGAAGGTTCATATACCACTCAATAAACCAATCATCACAATACAAAACAATTTTGTATACTTTTATTTCTTTTGTTTGTATATATGTTCTTATAATTTATCTTATACTTATGCTTTAATATTTATAAGGTTTATTCTATTTCAAACATTTACTTCTATTTTAACTTAAATTATTTATTAAACCATTTATCAAAGATTCAAATCACATATATATACAATATTTAAAATTAAATGATTTAACAAATTTTAATTTGGATCTCGGGGAAACTCGCTCCAATATTCTAATTAAATTAACAAACTTTTATCCAAAAATTTATTTAATTACTCAATTAAATTCAAAAATTCAATAAATTATTAATTTAAATAAATTTAAATTTCGGGGTCGTTACAAACTTCCCCCCTTAAAAGAATTTCGTCCTCGAAATTCGCAGGTACGAAAACAAAGACAGAGATAGACAGATTCGATCTCCTATAATTCGTCAAACTTAAGATATGAATTCCAAACTCAAGTCGGAATATCTCAGAATACATACCAATTTGTCCCTCTTTTATTCCGCTGTGTTATTTACTTAATGTTGTTATAAGCTCCCGAGAACCAGATTCGGCATTTGAATCTACGGCATTTTGAGTACAAGGGAAGTACGGGTGCCGATTTTCGAAGGTCGACTTTTGGCTCTTGACACTGGCATTGCCTCGAGTGCTGGTCACATGCCCTATTGCGACTTCTACGAGTTTGTTTTGTGTTGTACCTATGGAGTGCTCCCTGATAGCCCACCTGCGGGTGGAGTTTACAGTATCTGTATAGACTACGGCATTATAAAAATGTGTTAAGGGGGATATGGGTAACGCCCTAACGCTATTTTAATAGTTTACTTTACTATAGACATATTATAATAGCGTATATTACTACATAGTAGATAGTTCCACGGATCCTTATAGGATGGAAATCCCAAACATCCTTTAAATTACTTGTATTTCAGTTGATATTTCACTTAAGTTGAATTTATTAATATAAGAATGTTAATCCTGACCTGAGTGTTTTACTTAGAGTTACCTTTCAAGAATTTTTTTTTACTTAGAATGCTCATTGTCCTCCAATGACGATGCTCTGATAGCATTCATCCATACAAGTTGTCTTGGGTCTACACAAACTGAATCACCATCTTCGTCATCTTCATGTTATTCATTCGTAACGTTCAAACCGGATCGAAGTGGTTTTCGGATAATTAAACCCGATCTCGGTCTCTTCGAAACGATTGGCCAATATTGATAGTCGATTATTTAACTATCAATAAAACATCCATAAGCAAACACTAGGCCTTATTTTATAAATCTCCAAAATATTTATTTCAAAACATCTTCACCAAGATATACATTCAATCTCTTCCTATATTTCTATATTTGAAAATAAATTCAACACTTGTATCCATAACAGGATATTTCACTATTTCAATACTTAGAAATATATTCAACTTCCATTTTTATAACTCTTAGAAAATATTTCTATTCCAAATCTTTTCCACTAAAATACTTCCCAAACCTTCCTTTCAATGCTTAGGACAATATTTATACTTATAGTTTCCAAAATCTCCTCAATATTTAACTTGGAAATATTTCATAACTTATCTCACAAGTCTCCGATTTTAATAAATTCTTCCTACGTTTTTCCAAACCGAATATACTTATTTATAATCCCAACCAACCAATTATAACTTCTTTAAATTAATTCAATTTCTTTCCGAAGTTATCGCATCTAACGTTCAAAATTTTCTTAAGTTTCTAGAATTCCATTTATAAGATTTCTCTTATAAAATCTCATCCTTAAATTAAAACCTGTCTACACATCTCGAGAAGTTTTATAAATAAATTTTCAATCATTTCAGACCATATATATATATATATATATAATGAGCATTTTTTAAGAATAGTAAATTAATTTTAAAATATGTTTAATTTATTGTTTAAAATATTGGAAACACTTTTATAGACATCAATAACTCATTTTACATAAACAAATAAATTTCCAAAGCTGAATTTTAAAAGTTAGAATTTATTAAATAAATACTTAATATTTGAAAATCTACATACCGAAAATTTAAATCTCAACTAGATTAAAATTTCATAGTTTTGAATAATAAAATTTTCCTTTCAAAAACACTCTTACTTCTTAAGAATAAAAATATATTTTTTCAAAAATCTCAGTAACCAATTCAACTTATAAATTCCTCTCGATTTCCATCACATTACCTCCATTCTGATTTCCTTAACCATTTTCACTTTTCAAAAATAGTATCCACTATTTTTTTTCCTTACCCTATTTCCATATTCGAATATAAATTCACCTATGAATTTTTATATTCCCAATTTATCATCGTGATATCGGTTTCTTTTTATTTTTTAAAACATCGTTTATAAAATTTTTATAACTCCCTTGAGTTTTACTTGTTTTTAAAAGAAACAACTTTGTATATAAAATTTCATTTTATAAATTCATTTCTTTATAAATCTTATTTATAAATTTTCAGTCTATTTTTAATATCGACTTCAACTTCTTTTTATTTCCATTTCCATTTCTAATTCAATTTCTTTAAAATAATTCCAATTCCAATATATATATTTTTATTATCAAATTCCCTTCAATTCCATAAATTTTTAAAATATATTTATAGTATTTAAATTATCAAAATTAAGGCCAGTGCTACAATAACATCCAATAATTCCAATCACTATAATAATCTATAATAGGTTATTCTACACAGATCATATATCACTATATATGAAAAATAAACAATAAATTTGAGGATTCCAGTTGGATCCCTCCAACCTGTTTCCCTGCATCCACAGATGTTAATACAGCATAAAATAAATACCAATCCCACTTCGAGGGGGATATCGCGGTATATAGGTTCATCCGCTATAATGTGCGGGATCACTCCAAATACTAGTATATATGCTACTATATATATTATATAATTATCCAACAGATAATTAAAAAAATTCACCCAATTCAAGCATCCAATAATTAAATTTAACATTTAAATTTAACTTTGGAAATCCAAATGAGTGAGAAATTCTCACCTTGATTTATTTTGCTGATCGACCCAAATTTTAAATCGAAACGAACGACGCTCTATTAAAATCCAAAAATTCCAGTTACATCGACCACTTCCAAACCGATTCCAGATTTTTGGCCTCGTATAAATTTAATATGGCATTAATAAACTTCAGAATAATTTAACTGATAATTAATTAAAATTTATAACTGTCATTACCTGACGTTATACCCTAACTCTCCTTCTCCCATGCGAAATGCTCCCAGTCCCCTCGTTCGAACTCGAGATGCTCCGCTGATGGCCACCCTGCGACCTACGTCCACCAGCAACCCCAATGCCCTAACTTTTCAACCTCTCCATCCGAAGCTCAACTCAACCAGAACTGTTGCGACCTGCTTCCATTACCACCCAACTCTCCCTCGTCACTCGACCCTGCAGCCACGTCCAGAACAAGTCTCGACCACCCAGAAGAACGTCCATGTTCCAGGTCGCTCGTCTTCATCCCTCCAACAAACCCCTATACGAACTCCTAAAGCCCAAACGAATCACCAAATTCGAACCCTACCTTCGACAAAGACCTCGCCTTCATCTAGCAACCTCCCTAGTGTCGTTGCTTTCGAGTTTGCCTCCCCACCTTCTCGTGGAGTCCCTCCCCCAGCCTCGTCGATGCGATACAATCGCGACGTCCCTCCTCCCTTATTTTTTTCGAAGAAGAAGAGATTTCATTTTGTAAAGTAATCGAAGTGAATTTGAACTGGTGGATCGCGATTTCCAAGCGCGTGCACACGATTCGGCATATATTATTTTTTGTAAATCGATTTTCGATTTGAATTCCCTTTCGTTCCGCCATTTTTTCTTTGAAGATTTGATAAGAACGAAATAAAGCATCACGAGTTTTAAAAGAAGAAACGGCTCGCGATTAAATTTGAATTGATTTTGGTTTCTTTTTTTTATTCGTTCATTTCAACTGATTGAGAGGAGAGGGAAAGTCGTGATTTAAAAGTAGGAGATGGTGTGTAGGGGAGAGGCTACAATGACCGAGGTAAAGGGAAAAAGTGTGATGGGAATATTGTCACTCAAATGAATATATATATATATATTATATAAATTTTCAACTCGTCTCGATCTCGTAACCTAAAATCTCGAACCCCTATCAAAGCGTGCCGCTAGACATTTATAATGTTATACCCCTATTCCGAACGCAATGGAAAAGGTTTCGAGTCCAAATTCGATCGTATGGAGAAGTTAGCTTTTTGGACCCAATTATTATATTGAATTTTCGATATTAATTTCAATGCGTTTCTATCCCGTTCGATCAAACAATAACTCCAAACGCTACAAAATTTGAAATCCGATAATAATATACTATTACGGATCCAATGGAACTGGTTTCGTCGAATTTCGAGACAGTGCCTCGGAAGGCTATTTTTATACGCAAATTCGAACAATATATTTTTAAAACTGAACGAATCACTTTTAAATTCGCTTTAGTTGGTTCTATTATCTTCACTATTATCAATATAAATTTTACAAGCCTTTAAATTATTTTTATCGGGCTTAAAACTCAAGATACAATAATTTAACCAATATTCAATTATAAAATTCAATAATTAAATTATCCAATAAATCGCTATATTTAAATTCTGAATTTATTTTATAAATAAACCCAAGTTTTCATATTCAAAATCAATCTATAATTCAAATTCAATATTTAAAACCATTTAGATATTTCAATTCAAACATCGAAAAATCCGGGTCGTTACAACTTGTTACATGTTGAATTATTGTAAACTACCAAGTATGTATGTTCATCCCCTTGCTTTGTGATGGTTGGTTGTATTGAAAATGTCATATACTCTAATTCCGAACTGCCCATATAGCGATAGTCGCTATATCGGCACTTTTGGAAAATCACCTTTTATCGAAACCGTTAGATTTCATTATCGTGCTTGGAATTATTTTACAAGTTAAGCAAGCTTTTGATTAATGATGTTTTAAAAATAATTAATTATTTTAATAACTATTATTTAACTTAATTTAATTATTTAATTAATAAGGATTAAAGTTAACTAATTAACTTATTAATGACATGTTTAAAATTTAACTAATCACTTAGTTAATGATGTTTTGAAATTAACTAATCTTTTAATAATGATGGATTAAAGTTAAATAATCAATTTACTAATGATATTTTCAAATTAATTAATCTTTTTAATTAATGAATTTTAAAAGTTAATAAATCTGTTTAGCCTTAACTAATCTTTCCTTAAATAAAATTTTAAATTAATTAATCATTTTAAATAATGATATTTAATTATGATTAAATTAACTTTATTTATTATATTATTAATTAATTGAATCAATGATGTTTTAAAGGTGATTTACCCTTTTTAATTAAAGGTTATTGAAGTTAATTAATCAACTTAGGTAATAAAGTCTTAAAAGTTAATTAATCAATGTAATAAGGATGTTTTAAGTTGTTGGATCCTTTTAAATGATGTTTCAAAGTTAGCAAACTCTTTAAAAAAGTGTTTTAAAGCTAATACTTGTAGTGTGAAGCCAAGTACACATTCCAGTTTTTAAAAGAAAATTTTGAATTGTTTATGGAAATGAATTAATTTCCGTAAAGCGATTCACTTGTATGGAAATGATTTATTTGTACAATTATCACTAAACATCGAAAAAGTAGACTTGTCGCTATTTCGAAAGTTAAGAATAATCATGGGATATGACTTTGAGACACTATCTTAACTTGTCCGGTATTATTGTTAACCAAGAAATAGTACAAGTTTGAATTCGATGATTGGTGGTGAGTATACTTAATTTCCATATTTTTATATCCTCGATAGTTGGTTTCTCAGCTAACAGTTACTTCAGCTTTTGTATTATCATCATTCCAAGATGATTTATTATTCCGTTGAGCTTTGTTATCCTTTTCGGTAAATGACTGAACCCAAAGCATGAAAGGATGTCAAACTATGTGGGGTTGCTCCCATTAGTGTATTTTCACATCTCATTTTGATCGGAATTGTTTGCACATTTAGATGTGAAATATTTGGATTCTCGGTAAGGTTTGGCGAGGTTCGGCTGGTACATTTCCTGGAAGTTTCACTGAATTTATGAGCTTCTCAGATGTATATTACTAGAGGTATACTTCAAGGGTGGTGCACCATCTTAGTCATTTGTTGGAGATTTTCCTTTTCTTATTTGATTAGAAACTTCAAATTTATTTCCTTATTTGCATTGGGAAGAATCAACCACTCTTCGTGGTGTTTAATTATTTATCCATTATTTACGGTTGGATGTTGATTTGTGTGGGAGTAAACCCGTTCCATGTTTAGCAGCGTGGTCTCACATGTGTGTGTTTAATTTCACACCCATTGTTTCAAAAGTTTTACTCATAAGTTGTCTGTTTTCCTAAACTCTCAGGTACATTATTTGAGTAGTCCGGGAGTAGCAGGTCTTTGTTGGGCTCTTTTGAAGACGACATCCGAGCAGGATGCTTTTATCTACTTAGCTATCTATTATGCTATTTATCTAGTTTGTGTAAGTGTATTTTGTTACGGCATTTGTAAAGGCAGGATGTTATAACTGCCTAAGTCAATTTGTAGTACTTTTGTGTAACTCTGATAACTTCCTATTAAGGAGTAACCTAATATACTATTGACTATTATGTTTTATTAGCAGTTTCTTGTGAGGTTTTCTATTATGTTCTTTATTTCACCCCATAATGATTCATCTTTCCAATTCTTGGGCAATGGCACACGAACAGCGAGGATGTGTTAAGTGTCGTTCCTAAGGGTCAAAAAGGTGGGCCATCATAGGTCACATCTTGTAATCTAAAATATTTGGTGAAATTAGTTTATCCAAAGTAATAAAATAAACCATAGTGCGAGATTGATTATTTAGTTTGATTGATTACAATAAAGATCATATTGTTTTAAATGTAACACAAGGCTAAAACTGCAATATAGACTAAGAACTCGATCGTTGAAATGTTAGTTTGATCAGTTTACGTAAGGTGCATCATATTTAATGTCCTTTAATGTTAAGGATACTCAAATGCATTCTTGTAAAGAGTTCATTATGATATATTTTTTAGCAAGGCTAGCCGCTTTTAACTGGGCCATCCACTTTTATAAATGAATAGAGAACAAATGTTAGGCACATGCATTAGAATAACTAAACAAACAAATAAGCCCAAAAGATAGACAAAAAACCTATACCACAACACCGGTCCCTCTCCAAAGAGGAGGATCCATTCCCATCCTCTGAAGAGGCAGGGCTAATGACATGAAAGCACCTAGAAAAAAGAGAGACTAAATAGGGAAAATAATCTACCGAATCAGTACCATAAAAATACTTCCTATCCCAAGACTCATCTGGCAACACGTACCTATTATTATCACCAAGTCCGCCCAAAACACATAGTAAGCGCAACACCTAATAGAAAGGCGTATCTCATCACCTTTAACTCCTACATACTTGAAAAATAGACTACTAGACGGCTCAAATCGCATTATCGAAAACATGGACCCACGCTTGCTCAGACGAACACAAGACCACCTCCTGATCCACCGAATGAGGAACAATCGGCATAGAAGGCACATGCAGAATGACCTCCGATGAAGTAGAAGGTGGCGAATCAAGAGATGGATATGAGACAAGGCAAAAAACAACCGGAACGTCAACTAGTGTAACATTGGGACTAGGCTTAGGAAGCCATATCATGTAAAGAGGTCAGGGTAATGAAATCTTAGCAAGGATAGAATTAGAATTCCAAAACTTATAAACCTCAGAAGTATGACCGAAAGACTGGAAAGACAAATAGATATCTAGTTTTCAACTGTTACGTACCTCTGCCTCTACATCACATCCCTCAACAATTCTAATCTTAAGCTTGGAAGGCAAAGACTTATCAGGTGTGATCTCTACCAGAGCTTTGGCATACACTAATTTTTTCGTGGCCACAGTATTTGTATTAAAGTATTTTATTTTTCCAACAAGGGTTGCTAAATATAAGAGATACGTGAAAAGAGAGTGTGGAAAGGAACATATAAAACATGTTTCTTTACATTGTCCACTACCAGACTCCAAGTAGTGATAATGAAAAGCTTTCCCTCTATAAGAATCAAATCGGTTTCAAGAACACGAAGTCTTTCAACACTTCTCGCGAACTTGAAGTAGAACATAGCTTTATCAAAATGCTATCGGATCACCTCGGGGTTTCTAGGCTTGACGACAACGCTCTTTAACCAGATGATAAAACGGGTTAGAATCCTAGAAGAAACCAACTAGTTAATCAGACCAATAATCGACTCCTACTTGAAAAACTTCGACAGGAAGAACCATCACTCTGTCAATCTCAATAATATCAAATGATAATGGAGTATAGACTCCAGCATTTCTCGCTAAGGAAGTAAAAAACAAAAACCACTTAGCGGGCTTGACATAGGCAGGACACTAAGGAACAGTCCCGATAGGAGCAGACTGCATTTCTTGAACTAGAGACAGTAAATTGGTAATGGCACTCCCACAAACATCATTCATGCCTATATTTTTTACAACCACTTTTCTGCCCACAATAGATCCTGGAAAACCAATACTACAAGCACCTTTGTCAGCAACTACAGCACATTCAGCCTTACCCCACTTATCACCAAACTCAGGCAACACAGTTTTAGACCATTGGCTAACACCGCCAACAGAGGCATCCTCAAACATAAGGGAGAGACTTGAAGTACTAACCTGAGATGTGCTGTTAGCAATTCTAGAAATTGAAGAATTTTTATGTTTAAACTCAATCGAACTATCCAATTCAAAAAAGCAAAGCAGGAGCAGGGCTTGAAAGGGTGGACATATGCATTGATGAAGAGAAACCCAGATGAGAGGAATCGATCCCAGATTGAAAAAAGGTAGGGAAGGATGACCAGCGGCATGAATAGATATGGAAGCGCAGACAATGCGGCCAAATCTGGTCTGAGAACGTACCCCTGAAACGAGTGGCAATTGAGCATCGCGATTCGAGTGAGCCATGGTGGGCAAAAGGACGAATGAAGAAGTGATGAAATCAAGTCGATGAGAGGAATAACAGAAGGGAGGTAAAAAGAAATGAGGTCGCCAATAATTGTGAATTATGTGAATATTTGCCTTTTTGTATTCTTATGATATTGTAGTAAGGGATTTTTTGAATGGCTCGACCATTTGAAAGAATAACGAATGTACGAGAGTAGATGTGATTTAAGGTGCAGTTGGGATGAAGAGAGTGAATAGTCACTTCTGCTTCACAAAAACATCGAAACGAGAATTATAATAATAATAATTAATAGTTAACATTGGAATGAGAAATACAATTTCTATTCCAAAATGTGTTTTTATATAGAAAATTATTTTCTATGAGATTTATGTCTTTGAGTTCAAGATATTTGATCAAAGAAATTTCCGCTGTAAACTAGTTACAGTATATGAAATAAATAATCTATATTAAGTGAATGATGGACCTTCGAATTCAGTGCGTTATTATAGTAATGGCGGAAATAATGGGTGCATGGCATATAGCACTTGTTGATTGCATCAAATTATGAAATTTATTTTCATAAAACATACCGAACATTATTTATGAAATAAGAACTATTTTTCGGTACGACTGAAAATTAGATATAGTTTTATTTCACGGTGAATTTTATGAATATTCATTATGAAATAAAACTATAATGTGGTATTTGTTTTCACAACAAAAGTGAAGAGTTGGAAAATACTGAAGTATCTAATGTTATTTACAACTATTTTGGAATTATAGACTAAGTCGTAGTATTGAGAAATAATTTTTATTATATGATTGTGAAGCATATGATAGTAGTTAATTATATCTCAAACAATTGAGGCCTATACACCCATTTAGTGGGAGCATTATAAGAGTTGATAAAATTTCTAATTGATATATATATATATATATATGTGTGTGTGTGCGCGCGCGCGCGCGCGTGTGTAATCTTAAGTCTAATAACACCATAACAGTTCCATGTACTTTGTCATATTCACCAATAAGTTATCACAGACATGGACATGTATATTTGATACACATGTATAAGTCTATGATAAGCTCATAGAATGTACAACGAAAGTAAATAAAATAACATGTGGTTGAAATGATTTGATTTGATCGAATGGGTGAGTATATTTGAAAGAGTTCTATATATACCTAATATGAATAAAGATTCTGTTTCAAAGGTCACTCTTCCCTATAATATATAATGATGTATTGATAAGGAGCAATCGAATTTTGTTAGACAAAGCGCGATTAATGATGAGTGAGTTAAATTTTTTGTATAAGGTGTGTACTTAAGAGTAGTACAAAATGTTAGAATTAATATCATCCAAAGAATAGTTTACAAAACCATACGAGATAAGGGTTTAAAAGAAACCACTACATATCCTAGGCTAAGAGTTGGCAGGCTATGCGAGTCGAAAGACTACACATAATAATTGTACGTAAGTGATCTTGTAAAAAACGTTCTATGGGAGTTTTAGGAATGATATGATAGAATTAGTAGGGGCAATTATGTAATTTGTTACATATATCTAACTCTATAGCTAATCTTTTTTGAAATAAAAGGTGTTTTCTTTCTATTATATACTTGATATAATGTGTTGTATTAAATAATTAGTTTAATTAAAAGTATATTTAATAGAAAATCCATAAATGGAATGTTTTGTGATAGTAGTTACAAAGTGTTGTAAGTATGAGTAATTAATCACAATGAAAACAAATATACCATTTTAATGTTCCTAGTTAAAATGCATCGAGACTAGATACCGATGTATTCGTTGAGACTAGAGTACATAACGCTTTCCAAATGATGGGCAGTGTATTACTCATGACTGTTGGGAGGCACCTATGGGTTACGTACTGATAGTTTTTGGATAATTATGGAACGTTTCACTTGATAGTTTTTTGTTGGTTAATATAATTCAGGTCAAATAGAAAATATCGACGTGACTGATTTACACAGCTCTTCCGACTTGAGAATATTATCAATCTTCAATATGAAAACTCCACTTTGATTATAGTCGAATTATGGCACGACGTCCATCGAGTGACTATAGTTGGGCCAGTGGAAGTATCAGAAGTGAGGCACTATTTAAGAGAGGATTCGTCTCCTCAATTAAACGAGGTTAGTGTTATGGCCAATTTAACTCAAAGTCAAAGTCTTTGGGCATAACATTTCAGTTGATAATAATTGTTGTTATTAAATCAAGGACTTTGTGTTTGGACTATAGAGTTGAATATGGACGATATTGAAATTTTGACCATTACCAAATTCCTTAAGTCCAAAGTGATATTGTTTTGATGGATAGAATTGGGGTGTGTGTGCGTGTGCGCGTGTGTGTCACAACCGGGTAACTCTTAACAAAGTGAAATTGGATTTTATAAAAACCAAGTAAGCGATAATGTTTGCCAAAATGTCATACCACCTACTAAATAACGTATGAACATTAGTATTCGAATAGTTCAATATTAATCGCTGACTAAATTTACACCTGAGGATTCACACAACTGAAACGATGAATTCTCCTTTGAACAAATGATTTAATTAGTTTATAATTATTATATATTAATTAATAATTATAAAATATTAATTATAAATTTTGATTATGATTTGAGGAATAAATATTATTAAATATATTTATAATAGTTATAAATATATTAATCGATATACGATATTAATAAGCGATTAAACTGGATTTAATTAAATAATATTTTCCTTGGGCTTAAATAGATTTTCTGCCCATCAAATGAGTGAAATTGTGGACAGTAACATGACATGGGGGTGGCTCAAAATAGGATTTTGATGCTAGATTTTGGATGGCTTGGATCAAGGGAGAATTAATATGGAATGAGATCCACTTTTCCTTCTTTCTATCCACTATATAAGCAAACCTAAACTAATTTGATTAGAACTTTGTGCTGCCATCTCCATCACATCTTCCTAACCTAACTATCCCATTAGTGCTCCATCATATCAAGTTTAAATCAACTCAAACTCGATCACTATCCAATAGTCAAAGGTCAACGGTACAAGGACTAGCAATCTACCGAAACAGAAAAGGTTTCAAAAGGGATGGTTCATCCTTTCAAGGTGTGCTTCAAGGTTTGGTTCTTAGGTATGATTTATTAAATTATAGTATATATTTCTCTGAATAATGTTTTATTATGTGTATACATATATTATTATATTATTAGCTCGGTGATGATTTTGATATGAATTAATGTTGTCACAAATTGGTTTGGTTATATGTAAGCATATACTTATAAAATAAAACAAAAAACCATGTTGATATACTAGATCAGTATAGCAGCATAATATATATACTAATTACAGGAAAATAGGCATAAGGAAGAAGTTGCAAAAAAATTTAGTCTCAGGGACAGCATGTTTGTTTTTTAGTTTGAAGGACACTTATAGTGTGAACAGAAAATGATAGTTGCAACTATCATTCTGTGATTTGCACTAAAAATTGTCTTTCAGCCTAAAAAGCAAACTTTTTGTCCCTGAAACTAAATTTTTCTCCAACCTTTTCCCTGAGCCTAAAAACCCCTACTAATTAATATTGTATAAAATTATATATATATATATATATATATATATATAATTACATATATATGGTTTATATTTAATTACAACATTATGCTATAGTTAAAATTGATCATATAATTTTTGTATATGCAAATTTATGGTAATAGTAATTTTTGACAAAAAATAAATTTATAATTATTTATTATTAGTTAAATCATATACTATATGAATAAATCGTATAAAATCAAAATATTATGAAAGATATTTTTTATAATTTTGTAAAATTATTTTAACATCAAGTAAGCTCTCGGTAAAAAAAAACAAAATAAAAATATTTTTTGTTATATTTTTAAATTTATTATTCAAATGAGTCGAAAATTAAAAAATTGGTTAAAAAATTAAATTTAACCCAAAAAATTGTGAATATTTTTACAAACTTCAAAATATTATTTGTGATTTACTAGAAATTTAAGATTTGAAAAAGGTTTCAAAAATAATTTTATATTGATATTTTATGTAATTATGAATGAATATTCAATCAAAATTTATTTTAAACTAATAAAATCTATAATAAATTTTATTATGCTTTACACACAATATGAAATAAAAATTTAATTTTTTTAATTAATACATATATATTCATATATTATAAATATGTTTATGTATATATATATATATTAAAATAAATATAAAATATTATTTTAATTTTATGTATGTACTAGTACATATTTTATTTATGGTTTTATAGAAAAATTATTATTCATTTAATATTTAAATAACTCATTTACATTAAATAGATATATTATAATAATACGCATTTATATATGTATTATTAATATTTTATTTATAAAATTATATATATATATTATACATTCACATAAAATTGTTTAAACGAACGTAATATGTACATATATATATGTATTTGTAGATATAATTTATAAATTTAAATAAAATATTTTATTGAAATAATATTTAGAAATGTTCTAAATTAACTAGACTTCATAGGCCCAATATAGGTCCAATAAGAGAATTTTCTTAAAATTCACCAATAAATTCCGTTGTGGGCTAGCCCTGTTTCAACAATGGTATCAGAGCCAAATAGCCTATGCGGTCTAAATTAGTCATGTTAGAGTTAACTAATTAAAGCCTACATATATAACATGGTGCTTAGAAAAGTAGTGTCTAAGGTTGGGTTTGGGTAATCAATACTCTACCCTACTTGGCTACTAGCGTGGACTGAAACGACGAGATAAGCCAAACAGGTTATCCCTAATAGAAAAGGCCCAATTTGAATTGGGCCTTGGGCTAATTTTAAAATTGTTTTGAAATTAAAATATAATTTTAAAATTTAAAATAAGAAAAATATTATAAACGTTATAGTATAAATTTTCAAATTGTTTTGAAAATTGAAAATAAAAGATTTTTAAATTTAAAAGTTAAATCCGAAATATAATATATACATATTATAAATGTTATAATATAATGAAAATTTATAAAATGTTTGAAAATTAATATAAATTAATTTAAAAATTTAAATTTTTTATTAATAAGTTTAATAAAATATCTTAATTAAATGAGTTAATTAATTAATAAATATATACGCTTATTGTATATTATGATATATGTTATGTTGTTTTAAAATGTTAAATTAACAAAAGTATAAATATATGTATATACATGAATTTTTAAATTAATATAAATTTAATTAAAATTATTTATTTAAATATATTAATTGAATGTTAATTAATTAAATAATATACATATATATATATATGATATATGTGTTATACTATAAAGGTTATAGTATATAATAATTATTAATATATATGTTATATTAAAAAAAGATAAAATTAATTAAAGTTAGTTAAATAAGATTTAATCAATATAAAATTATACATAGGACTATTATATAAGTAATATGAAATATAAAAGCTATACAATAATAAAATTTATATAATATGAATGTATAAATTAAAGGTGGAACATTAAGAAACTCTAATTGGACTTAAGGGATAAATACATACGTATAGTAAGTGTACCATGATTTTTGATGTGTCTGACACTTCATTAAAGATTATGAACATTTAATATAAAGTTATCCTCTATCATATTTATATTAATAGATTACTCGCATACTCTTTAGTTTTTGAAATTTTCTCAAGCTATGGATGTTACCTGTAGTACTATTAATATATTGAATAAAGGAGGTAAGATAACTACATATATTTGTTGAGCTTTCATTAAGATATGTGCATTATACATAGGCCATTTCGTAATGATAGGTTCGAGTGAATAATCTGACTTTACTTGTTGAGCTTTCCTCAAGGTAAAGGCAGGATTAGGACAATGTGCCACAGGTTAGAAGTTGGATGTGTTATAACCAATAAAGAGTTATCCATCATATGTGGGGCCTATGATTTGTAAAGGTTTCCTCAAGGTTAGAATCCCAAGGCATACAAATCCTAACACCCGCTATTGAAGTTGACAGACTAGTGTGAGCTTTATCTAAAAAAATGAAATGATAAAATTTAAGATTTCTAATATTGTAAGAATATATGCTATATAATGGTATAATAATCTACTTGATAAATTTGTACTTTTAATATGATTACTAAAATGTTTATCAATTAAGATATACAAATGAAATGAATTGAAGGTTGATAAATAGAAATGTAACATATACTTACTAATAAATGCTTATTGCATGTTAACATTTCTACACCCATGCAAGCGCTTATTTTTCAACTACAACATACGCTCGTAATTTGGTCGCTTACGTATTTATTTGGCCGAGACTGTGTATTACATTCTTCGAGTTTCAAACTCAAAAGCAACATAAAAATATGAATATTTGATCCATATAAAATCACATATAAATGTTATATGGTGAACGGTCACAGTTCGTAGTATACGATACTTTGTTGAAATTAGTTCATTCGAAATAAGCAAATAAACCATAGTGCGAGATCCAGTATTCAATTTGATTAATTACAATAAAGATTTTATTGTGTTAAATGTTACACTAGACCAAAACCAAAAGACAGATATAAGAACTCAATCGCTGAAATATAAGTTTGATCAATTTACGCAAAGTACAACATAGTTATAAATATATCGATCGATATGCGATATCAATAAGCGATTAAATTCGATTTAATTAGATAATATTTTCTTTGAGCTTAAATGGATATTTGGCTTACCATGATGAGCAAAATTTTCAGTAGCAGCATGACATGGGGGCGGTTCAAAATAGGGTTTAGATGCTATATTTTAGATGGCTCAGATCAAGGGAGAAATAGTATGGGATGAGATCCCCTTTTTCCTCCTTTCTGTCCATTATATAGCCAAAAACTAAACTAATTTAATTAGAATTTTTTGCTGCCATCTCCATCACATCTTGCCAGACAAAATTATTCCATCGGTACTCCATCATATCAAGTTAAAATCAACTCAAAGTCGATCACTGTTCAATAGTCAAAGGTCAATGGTTCAAAGACTAGCAATCTGTCGAATCAGAAAAAGTTTCAAAGGGGAGAGTTAATCCTTTCAAGATATGCTTTGAGACTTTAGTTCTTAGGTATGTTTGATCAAATTACAGTTTATAATTCTCTGAAAAATGTTTTATTATCTATATACATACAATATTGTATTATTACATAGGTGATGATTCCGATATGAATTAATGTTACCACAAATTGGTTTGGTTATATGTATGTATAAACTTATAAAATAAAACAAAATACCATTTTTTATATATCGGTATAGCATCATAATATATATACTAATTAATATTTTATTAAATTATATAAATATGTGTGTATATATGTATATGTATGTATGTATGTATTAGTTAGTTACATATATGCGGTTTATATTTAGTTACAACATTATACTATAGTCAAAATTGATCATATAATTTTTGTTTATGTAAATTTATGGTAATAGTAATTTCATAATAAAAATAATTTCATAATTATTTATTATTATTTAATATTATTTAAATCAATATACTACATAAATAAATCATATAAAATCAAATATGTTATGAATTTATTTAAATATTGTAAAATTATTTTAACATCACGTAAGCTAAAATAAAAATTAAAAACATTATTTTGTTATTTTCTAAAAATTATTATTCAAATCGACCGAAAATTAATAAATTAATTAAAATTTAAAATTTAACGGGAAAAATTATGAAAAAAAACTTCAATCTTCGAAATATTATTTATGATTTACTGGAAATTTATAATTTGAAAAAGGTTTCGAAAATAATTTTTTATTAATAATTTATATAATTTTGAATGAATATTAAATTAAAATATACTTTAAATAATAAAATTCTTTATTATACAAACAATCTTAAATAAATTTTTTTATTTAATTTTGTTAACTAATATACATATATATATATATATTCATATATCATAAATATATTTATGTATATATGTGTATATATATTAAAATAAATATAAAATATTATTCCATTTACATAGTTTAAAAAAATACAAAGTTTTATTTTATTATTATGTATATACTGGTACATATTTTATTCACTATTGTATAAAAAGTTATTATTTATTTAATATTTAAATAACTTATTTACATTTAAATAGGTTTTTATAATAATATGCATATATATATATATATGTTATTATTATTTTATTCATAAAGTTATATATATATATATATATTTAAATATCATATATATGTAAATAAAATTATTTAAACAAACTTAATATGCACACACACACATATATATAATATTTATAAATAAGTAATAGTTTATATACATATATATTTGGACCACATATATTTGTATATTGGATGAGCTAACGTGTCGGTTGCAATATAAATCTCAACATCTATCATGGACATGTTATACCTTGGATGGGTTGAAATGTTATTCATGCATGCACATATATATGTGTATATGATACATACAGACATATACACACATATTTATATATTTATAGTGTATATATATATATATATTAAATAAAATTGTATATAATTTATAAATTCAAATAAAATAAAAGATTTTATTTCAATAATATTTAGAAATGTACTAAATTAATTAGACTTCATATGCCCAATACAGATCCAATAAGGGAATTTTTTTTAATTCACCCAAAACTTCCGCTCCAACCTGGCCCAGTTCCAACATATAATTATTAGATGATTAATTTATGTTGTGAACATAAATATATTATGAAATGATGCAAAATCAGTTTTATATAAGGCAATTCATAAAATGCTTATAAATGCTTATTCCGTTTCACTGAGAAACAACTTTTATTTCAAGAAATCCAAACATTGTACCAAAGGATTTCTTTGAGAAATTATTGGTATAAAATGAATTTGGATACGATCCAATGATAAAATTGATTAAAGGGATGTAATGAAATTTTGATTGAACCTAAATTAACATAAATACATTAGAACGTCTAATGAGTATTCTTGTACATTAACGAGAAACTGTGAGTTTCTTGTCAATGTCAAAAGTATATAATCCTTGATTGTTTAATTAAGCCATTAAAAGTATTGACTCTATGATATGGTACGATGTGAAAATCCGAAACCGATTCCAAGTACATTATCAAAATATGATTTTGATAGTTGTACCTGAAAGGATATTATCCATTAGCCGCAAATTGTCAAAGACAAATGCAATTGGAATATAGTAAGCCACATTGTTAAGAATGATACCATGAATTTCAGTTATTGAAATTAAAGTACAGATTCACCATTCGATATGCTCAAGTTGGTTTGGATCTTTCACTCAAAGTTATCGCCTAGTATAACATTATGTTTTGGTATATATGTGCTGAAGCAGAAAGTTCAAAATATAAATTTAGAGTAAACTGTTTGCACATAACAACCAAAGTATCTCAAAGTTAGTGGAAGCGATATTGAGTTTGTGGGTTTTTCGGATACAATTTGAGAATGGATATGAAAGTATTATTATTGAAAGCATCAAAATTGAATAAGTGTTTTGATGGATGTATCAAATAGTTTGATTATCAGTTAAAATGCAAAGGAAGCGTGTGTTTATACGAAAGAACATTAAAAGATAGATGGATATTTCTAAATCATAATTAAACAACACACTATTAATTGTTAATAATGTACTTGTGTGGAAATCAGTTTTAGTTGTTTTAATACTCAATGTTGGAATTTGTATATAATGACTTTTATAGTAAGTACGAAAGATATTGGGAGTGTCCCAAAATGATATGCAAGGGCACCTTATGTAACAACCCAGAATTTCAGTCATTTGAATTTGGAATATTTAATTGATTTTAAGTATTAAAAATTTAACTGTATAAGTTAAAGAACTTGAATTTCAAATATAATAATTTATTGGGTAATTAAATTGTTGAATTTAATATTTGGAATTGTTTAAATAATTTAATCCCGAATTTAATGTGAATAAAAATGTGTTTGAAAGTTGAATTAAAATTCTATTTAAATAATAATGAAGATAACAAACTTTTAATTTAGATTTAAATGTGATTAATTTGGTTTCTAAAATAATTCGTTTTAAATTAACGTGTGAAATAGCTTTCCGAGGCACTATCTTGGATTTCGACAGAACTAGTTCCATTGGATCTGTAATAGTATATTATGTTATGCCATCAAATTTCATGGTGATTGGACATATTGTTTGGGCGTGCAAGATTGAAACGCGTAAAAATAATTTTACAAATTTGTATAATAGTTGGGTTTGAAAAGCTAACTTCTGTATATGATCAAATTAGGCCTCAAGACTAGTTTCTTTAAGTTCAGAATAGACATATTACATATAGAACGTCAGGTGGCACGCCTCATTTGTAGTTTGAGATTTTTGGACGTTTAAAGCTAGATATTTTCTATTTAAAATAATATATATATATATATATATATATGTGTGTGTGTGTGTATGTATGTATGTACGTACGTATGTACTACGTACGTACGTATGTATTAACCCTGCTTAACGATACCATTAGCCCATTCCTAAGCACGTCTAAACCCATACCCCCTTCAGCTATATAAATCGCGTTCACCAGAAAAGTTGGCTCGTTTTCTTATTAAATTTAAATATAAACCCTCTCACATCCAACGGCCCTCCTCCATCGACGCCACCACAAGCCAAATCAAACTTCGACCATAACTAGGAATGTGTAGAGCTCGAGGTGACAAAGGATTTCAATGGTTGGATTGTCGTATGGCGTGGCGTGGATGGTGGATTTTGGTCGTGTTCGTCGCAGCTATGGGTTTGGGTTTGGTCAATTTTAGTGGCGAAGGTAGTGGGGGGGGGTTCGGCGATGGTAATGGTGGACGCGACGAGGTAGGCGCGACGAAGTGATGAGGTGGGACGATCAAGGTGAAGTCGAGTTCAGTTTCCTGGAAGTGAATGAGTGGGAAGAGAGAGGGAAACATGTAATTAAGGTTTAAATGTTTATTAATTAAAGGTTAATTATAATTTAATTATTTCAATCGTTCATTAATTGATAACTTTTCCATACGAGGTAGAAATCGTATGGAACAAGTTGCGTTGCGACCATATCGATGAAATCTACGTTATGGAGTTGGATAGGATTAATTTAAAGCTCATAGGAATTGGGGTTAAAATTGAACGCCTGCTCAATTTTAATTCAAATTGGAGCGCTTTGGCGACTACTGGAATCAAAGTGAGTTAAACTCACCTTTTTGGTAAATCAGAAATATTATATAGTCGATAAAATTATTTATTGGATGTTTGATTATTTACTATTTTATTAGTTGGTTTGGATATATTCCCGCCATGGAAGGGATGAGACCCTATTATGTTCCCTTGTAAGAGCGGATGACCCTTTGTATATGATCCCGCCTCGAAGCGGTTGATTTATTTTATTTTGTTATATATTATATGTGATGTATGGGAACAGGTTGGAGGTATCCAACACGATTCCTCACACTGTTGATTTACTTTTCATATATATATATATATATATATATATATATATTCTGTGATAGATGACTTGTTGGATACCATATTGATGACATGTATATGATTTTGCTTATTTGGTGCTTTAGTAGCATTGGGCCTTATTTTTGGTATTTTAAAATACTATAAAATATGATTTTTGATTTAAAAAGGGGTTTTAAAGTCATTTTGGAAATTTTATATATGTTTTAATAATTATCCTTTAATTATTCAAAAGAAAAAGTTTATTTTAAAATAAAAGGTATGATTTTTAAATATTATAAATTTATAGTTTTATGAAATAGTCTAAATAGAGATTTTTGAACAATAAAGTAGAGATTTTAAAAATCTTAAAAATAAGTCGTGTGATGCCCTACCTCTATACTCACACTAACCAAGGACACTATTGGGTAATGCCGTCAATTAGTACGAAGAATAAGACAGTTGAGGAGCGACCAACTGTATAATTGATTTGAGCGAGAACCGATATGTCAGATAGTATGTCATGCATTTTATTTCAAGAGGAAATCGGACAAACCTAATCCAAACTCAAATCTACTACATGGTGGCTAAGTGGTCTTTGGAACCAATATAAAATAAGCACAACACAAAATCAGTCACATATATTCATATCACTAGGGCAGAAACATATATGAATATAACACATAGAAATGAACATCATAGTAGTGGTCATACAAGATCCACTACAAGCCAAAAAAATAGGTACATGTACTACACAAAAAAATAAGTATACATCAAAGTGTTTCTATCTCGTATACATGAAAGACAAAAACTACTAAGCTAAAGTAGTTAGCCAAAACTCAGAAGATAGTACCTGCTAAGAAGTCAAGTGGAAGCACCTAAAACACCTCGGTCTGATCCGAGTATTATTTAAGAAGAAAGATAACAAATGGATCAGTTTAGCTATAATTATCATGTAAGATGAGATAGGATAAGGGATATGACAAAAATATATGACAACAATAATGCCATACTGTGACAAGTATATGTTTGATAACAATGATAATCATACAATATCTCAACTCTCCTTAAATACCTAAAAAAGAATATCATATTCTTTAGCTTATTCACCAAACCTCAAATATTGACAAAACATATCAATACAAATCACAAAATATTGGTGAAACACAAATTCTAGAAATAAATAATTAGAAATCCAGAAAACACAAAAGGGAGAGGCCTATCACAAACGGGAGCATGAAAACTCACCAACACTTGTATCACAAACGGGACGCTATCCCATGGTTGCTAACCCATAAAATTTGAGCCGAAGCTCCACAAACGGCCCGAAGACCATGGGTCGCTACCCTACCAAATTGAGCCGAAGCTCCACCGAAATGGGGTTTAGTCCCCATGCAGACAAAGAGACATCGCACATCGCTAGTCTAAATCACAAAATGATCATCATTGATCAATAAGTGTAAATTACACGAAGCTAGTAAATAACTGAGTTAGGCTTCATGTCCCATAACCACTGGCTTAACTTAAATATTTACGAACAAATTGTAGATTTCCACTCGAAAATTGTCACAAGATTTTAATCGAACTAGTCCAAGAATTAACCGACGAAGTAAACGCAAGCGTTTCATACCACTTGTTTTGCTATGTCGTTTAATTGGATTTCTCATGTGAATGAGGTAAAGGTTTGTATATACTAATAGATTGGAAAACGTCTTAAAAACGAGCTTTGTATTAAAAGTAATGTTGAAATCATTTTTGTGAAAGAGTTTGAGTATTTACTACTAGTATAAAAACCTTTGTATTTTAAAGTGACAAATCACAGAAATGATTGTAAAATCAATCTATCACCAAAAACCCACATTGGACAACGTGAATTAAAACCATGAAAATCGATATCAAATCCATCAAATGGATATTCCTAAAAATCCAGAAAAGAAATCATCAAAGTCGATAATGAGTGACAATAACTAATCGGATCATCATAAATTGATAGAAAAATTGAAATCCACTCAAAAATAGACAAATAGGAAAAAATTTCACAGGACCAGACGTCTGAGCCTGGGTTTTGGAAATTTTTAATTTCTTTCTCCTTTTTCTTTTTATTTCTAGAAGCCTCCCAGACGTCTGGTTGGGTTTAACCAGATGTCTGGTTCTGAGCTCTAGAATTTTATTATTTCGTTTATATTTATTTTTTCTCCTCAGAAGCCCCTACCTGACGTCTGGAAATTTCAACCAGACGCCTGGTTGCCTGAGCCGGGCAGAAATTTGCCTAGGCCATTGATGACCAAATCAATTCGGAGGTGATCAGACGAGCGATGGAGGCTAGGGATTTATGCCAAGCGACAATCCAGCTCTATAGGCTCTTCGATACACCCCAAATAACATGTCCAAATATCCAAGATAGGATTTAAAGATTTTGACTTCAAAATACCAAAATTGGAAAATTCACCAAACCAATTCAAATCAAAAGCAATTGAACATGAAATAGATGTTAGGAATTAATACCTAACAACAATGAAAGCTATAGACATAGATGTGAGTTTAAGCACCTTTAAACTCAGAAATAAGTAATGAGAAGCTCTAAAATAAGGAAAGATCAATTCCTCTTCACTACACCTTAAGAATCTTCAATCTATTATCAAATGCAATGTTTTTCCTAAGTTAGGTTATAGGAAAAATCAAGAATTGAAGAGGGATTGAGATGGAGAAGATGAAGAGGATGCTTACCTAAGCTTCTCCTTGATTTTAGAACTTGAATTTGAATTTCCTAAGAATCTAGGGCTTAGGAATTTCTAATCTCCCATCTTTCCCCCTTTTCCTTTAGCTTGAGTATTAGGAATTATTATGGGTAGAATGAATGAAGGGGAGAGGAGTTAGGGTATTT
The DNA here is from genome assembly GCA_030737815.1 of Allium fistulosum. NCBI lineage: Eukaryota > Viridiplantae > Streptophyta > Magnoliopsida > Asparagales > Amaryllidaceae > Allium > Allium fistulosum. Next base: position 196,962,414 of record CM060902.1, on the reverse strand, counting down.
GGTAGAAGAGTTTGGGTTCTATTATTGGGTTAATGGGCTAGAACCTAACCCAAAGCCTAAATAAAAATACCAAAATCCTAATCAACTCCAAACATATCGATGTTTATACTTAAACAAGTTTTAAACATCGTTTTGAACTCAATGAAAGTGGTCTCGAGTCCAGATTCGACTATTTACAAAAAGTCACATTTCGAAATTTAATCCAATTAACGATGCTATATTTAAATAAAACATTTAAATGTTTAATCGTATAATATATGGGTTGTTACAGACTCCCCTCCTTAAAGGAATTGCATCCTCGTAATACTTAAGAAGAAAATAAAGAGTAACAACCACTCTAAGGCATAACAACACAAAAGAAAAATTTAAAGTGAGAAGTTCACCTTAAGGAGAACGAGAGAGTAAGTCCGGATGTGTCCGCTCGATGAATTCTTGGATTCCTAAGAACAATCCTTAGGATTTGCGGACCGTTGAACATTCACAAGCGGAACATCTTTATTACGAAGGCGTTTAACCTCCGTAGCAATGATACGAATGGATGTTGCTCATAAGTCAAATTAGGTGAAACTTCAATTTCTTCAATAACACCGGACTCAAGCATAGAATTGGAATCTCTAAGGCATTTCTATAGTTGAGAAACGTGAAATACGTCATGAATAGTAGAAAATTGAGCCAATAATAAAAGGCGATAAGCCATGGAACCAATGCGTTTGGTGATGGGAAATGGGCTAATATATCGACGTGATAATTTCCCCGAACGACTGAAACGCACGGCACCCTTCATAGGTGAAACACGAATGAATACCAAATCTCCCAAAGAAAATTCCAAATTCCTTCTTCGGTTATCGACATAGGAATTTTGTCTACTTTGAGCTTCTTTCATCCTATGACGAATAAGGTCAATCTTTTCTGTGGCATCACGAACAAAATCTGGACCTAAAACCAGCTTCTCACCGGTTTCAAGCCAACACGAAGGAGATCGGCATAGCCTTCCGTAGAGTGCCTCGAAAGGTACCATACCAATACCAGATTGGAAGCAATTATTATAACAAAATTCAAAAGAGAAATATGATCTTCCCAACTTCCACTAAAATCAAGAACACAAGCACGAAGGAGATCATCAAGAGTTTGATTCACACGCTCCATTTGTCCATCGGACTAAGGATGATAAGCGGTGCTAAAATTAAGCTTCGTTCCCAAAGCTTTTTGAAGACCCTTCCAAAATCCACTAGTAAACAATGGATCATGATCACTAACTATAGAAGTAGGAACTCCATGCAATTTAACAATTTCTTTGACATAAAGTTTAGCCAAAAGAGGTACGGTCCGGTTGGACCTAACGGGAAGTAAATGGGCGGATTTTGTAAGTCCGTATACAATCACCCATAGACTGTCATAATCCGAACGAGAACGGGGAAGACCGTCAATAAAGTCCATGGAAATTTGACCCCACTTCTAAACGGGAAGGTCTAAAGGTTGCAATAACCCACCGGGCCTTTGATGCTCGGCCTTTACGAGTTGGCAAGTCATGCAACGCTTAATAAAGTTAGTGATATCGGATTTCATTCCATCCCAATAATAAAGTCGTTTCATGTCCGCGTACATTTTACTACTACCGGGATGAATGGTAAATTTAGAACGATGAGAATCTTCTAAAATGTCCCTATAAAGATCACTAATATTTAGCACAATAAGTCTACCAAATTATCGAATACCTCTACGAGCATCGATATCAAAGTCTTTCAAACCATCAACATCAATTTTATCCCTACAACTTTGGCTAAGATGAGCCAATTCGGGATCATGCTTTTGAGCTTCAAGAATGCGGTTTAAAAGAGATGGATAAGCCTCAAGGCTACATAAAACAAGAGATGAACATGAATCAGATTCATGATCTCGAATCTCATAAGTGGACAAAGTCTCGAGATCATTCCATTCGGATATCATCATGGAAACAGCCACTTGTTGCTTGCGGCTAAGGACATCGGCAACACGATTTCCCTTTCTGGGAATATAAAGAATATCAAGATCATAAGATGCAAGGAATTCGAGCCAACATTTTTGACGCAAATTAAGTTCCTTTTGAGAGAATAAATACTTCAAAGATTTATGATCGGTGTAGAGAACAAATTTCTCTTCCAAAAGATAATGACGCCAAATTCTAAGGGCGAAAACAATGGCCGCGAGCTCTAAATCATGAGTGGCATATCTAGTCTCGGCAGACTTTAATTGCCTAAAAGCATAAGCGATAACACATTGCCTTTGCATGAGAATGGCTCCCAAACCAACACAACTAGCATCGGTATAAACAATCAAGAATGGTTCCCTTCGGGAATCACAAGAATGGGATCATCGGAAAGGAGTTCTTTTAATTTCTGGAAAGCAGCTTCACATTTGTCTGACCAAATGTACTTAACTCCCTTCTTTGTCAAACTAGTAAGAGGTACAAAAATTTTAGAAAAATCTTTTATGAACCGACGGTAATAGCCCGCCAATCCAAAAAAGCTACGAATTTCCGTCACACTCTCCGGTCTCTTCCAATTTTGAATCGCTTCAATCTTTAAAGGATCCACAGAAATTCCGGATTCAGAAATAATATGTCCTAAAAATTTCACACGGGATTGCCAAAAGTGGCACTTAGAAAACTTTGCTTTCAATTAATTGCTCCTAAGGGTTTCCAACATAATTCGAAGATGTTTTTCATGCTCTTCCTTGGTTTTAGAATAAACAAGAATATCATCAATAAAGATGAGAACAAATTGATCGAGGAAGTCTTTGAAAATTCGGTTTATTAGGTCAATGAAATAAGTTGGAGCATTCGTTAAACCAAATGGCATAACAAGCCATTCATAAGATCCATAACGAGTATGGAACGATGTCAAAGGAATGATATCCTCTGCAATACGAAGCTGATGAAAACTGGTTGCTAAGTCTAACTGTGAAAAGACTCTAGCACCGCTAAGTTGATCGAATAGATCATCAATCCGAGGCAAGGGATATTTATTCTTGATGGTGATATCATTAAGCTTGCAGTAGTCAATGCAAAGCCTAAGTGTACCATCGGATTTCTTCACAAAGATAGCTGAAGGTCCCCATGGAGAGGAACTAGAACGAATAAACTATTTTTCTTCCAATTCGAATAATTGTTTACACATCTCTTCATTTTCCTTATTGGACATACGATAAGGAGGACGAGTGATAGGTAGAGCTCCAGGGATTAGATTAATTCTGAACTCAATTGCTCGCTTAGGTGGTAATCATAAAACGGGATGTCGGGAAATTCACAAACAACGTGAATGAGGGAAATGACATCTTCCTCATCATCATTATCGTCATCATGCGGATATAGAGAATATAAGGATGCTACCGAATTGGAATCTGAATCTTTAAGAACAATAGAAATCTACTTAATAGATTGGGGATGTCGAAGATGGATAGTCCTCTCGGGACATAGGATGTGGGCTTCATAACGGTAAAGCCAATCCATTCCCAAAATCATTCTAAAACCTAAGTAGCGCATATCATGCAAATCAGCTTGGAAAGCATAATCACATAAAATAATCTCGACATCTTTACAAAGTAAACTGAGTGTTGCGGATCCACCAACCGGATTTGCAATTCTCAATGAAGTCATCAAGCCCATAACATTTAAAGAATAAGTATCAACAAGTTCTTTTGATATAAAAGAGTGAGATGCACCCGTATCAAAAAGAACTCGAATAGGATGACCTTGAAACATAATAATGCTATCAAGGACAGAATGAGAAATACCTTGACCAAGAGAAGTGTTACTAGGGGCTTACATAACATTCAGCTTTCCCTCTTTCTTGCTTTGAAGTTTGGGACATGAAGATATATAATGACCCGAACTTTTGCAATAGCGGCAAGAAATAGGCCTTGGACACCTATTTACATAGTGGCCCTTAGAACCACAATTGTAGCATTCTCCATGATTAGGGATTGGAGTCTTTGCTACCGAAGTTGCTTGCTTCCATTTCTTGTTGGGATTAGGGCCTTTGAACTTACTGTCGAGATGCCTCTTGTTGTTGTTGTTGAAGTTCTTCTTGGCACCCACAACTTCAACATCACTTTCTTTATCGGCCTCTTCAAGTCGAAAAGCGATATTTTCAAGCTGATCGAAAGGCACTTCTAGTTTCAAAAGTAAAGCCATTCAAACTATAGATAAACCTTTGATTCTTCTTCAAAGGGGTATTAATATACTCGAACCCAAATTTAGAGAGGGATTCAAAAGATGGGACATAATCTGTTACAGAAGATTCACCTTGAACAAGGTCAATAAAGCGTCGGGTTGAAGTTACCTTTTCAGCTTCCGGCACAAACTTTAACTCGAACTTTTCCTAGAATTGCTCCCAAGTAAGATCCGCTTTCAACAATTTCCGAAACCAAAAGCTCATACCAATCTAATGCTCTCTCCTGGAGCATGCTAGAAGCCACTTGGACTCGATGTAGATCCACAAGATTCATGCGAGAAAAGATGCGATCGCATGTTCTAAGCAAAGCTTGGACTTCTGTAACGCTTTCAGAACCCTTGAATGGCCTTCCACCTAAATTTGTATAATCACTACATAAGCGTGCAAACCCGGATTTAGGATGAGTAGGCTCAGGAATGGGTCCGGCGGCTTGGGATTTCTTTACAAGATCCAAAAGCTGTTGGGCAGACATGAATATGCCATCCTAAGGAGTAGCACTGGACTGACCGACGCTAGGATGGCTAGGTCTAACCATTTCTCTTCTTTAAGAAAGAAAGAAGAGGAAAAAGGTTACTCTTAGAATGAATTCAAATAAACTAGATTGATAAACAAGGCATTATAAAAGGAAATAGGATAGAACGGGTCCTAAGACTCAAATTAAATCCTAAGGCATGATTCCTAAGAGAGACTTAGGACAATGATCCTTGTCATAATATCCTATGTTGTTCTGAAGTGCGAAGAATAAGGCTATTGAGGAGCGGCCAATTGTATAATTGATTTGAGCGAGAACCGCTATGTTAGATAGTATGTCATGCATTTCATTTCAAGAGGAAATCCAACATATCCAATCCAAACTCAAATCTACTACATAGTGGCTAAGTGGCCTTCGGAATCAATATAAAATAAGCACAGTACAAAATCAGTCATAGATATTCATATCACTAGGGCGAAAACAGATAAGAATATAACACATAGAAATGAACATCATAGCAGTGGTCATACTCCACTACAAGCCAAAAGAATAGGTACGTGTACTACACAAAAGAATAAGTATACATCAAAGAGTCTCTTTCTCGTATACATGAAAGACAAAAACTACTAAGCTAAAGTAGTTAGCTAAAAGTAAGAAGATAGTCCCTGCTAAGAAGTCAAGTGGAAGCACCTGAAACAACTCGGTTTGACTCGAGTATTATTTAAGAAGAAAAATAATAAACGGATCAGTTTAGCTATAATTATCATGTAAGATGAGATAAGATAAGAGATATGATAAAAATATATGACAACAATAATGCCATACTGCGACAAGTATATATTTGATAATAATGAAAATCATACAATATTTCAAGTCTCCTTAAATACCCAAAAAAAGAATATCATATTCTTTAGCTTATTCACCAAACCTCAAATATTGACAAAACATATCAATGCAAATCACAAAAAATTGGTGAAACACAAATTCTAGAAATCAATAATTAGAAATCCAGACAACACAAAGGGGGAGGCCTATCACAAACAAGAGCATGAAAACTCACCAACACGTGTATCACAAACGTGATGCTATCCCATGGTCGCTAACCCATAAAATTTGGGCCAAAGCTCTATTAACGGCCCAAAGACCATGGGCCGCTACCCCACCAAATTGAGCCGAAGCTCCACCGAAACGGGGTTTAGTCCCCCACGCGGACAAAGAGACATCGCACATCGCTAATCTAAATCACAAAATGATCATCATTGATCAATAAGTGTAAATTACACTAAGCTAGTAAATAAATGAGTTAGGCTTCATGACCTATAACCACTGGCTTAACTTAAATATTTGCGAACAAATAGTAGATTTCCACTCGAAAATTGTCACGAGATTTCAATCGAACTAGTCCAAGAACTAACCGATGAAGTAAACGCAAGCGTTTCATACCACTTGTTTTGCTAAGTCGTTTAGTTGGATTTCTCATACGAATGAGGTAAAGGTTTGTATACTAATAGATTGGAAAACGGTATTAAAAACGAGCTTTGTATTAAAAGTAGTGTTGAAATCATTTTTGTGAAAGAGTTTGAGTATTTACTACTAGTATAAAAACCTTTGTATTTTAAAGTGGAAAATCACAGAAATGATTGTAAAAACAATCTATCACCAAAAACCCACATTCGACGATGTGAATTAAAACCATGAAAATCGATATCAAATGGATATTCCCAAAAATCCATAAAAGAAATCATCAAAGTCGATACTGAATGACAATAACTAATTGGATCATCATAAATCGATAGAAAAACAGAAATCCACTCAAAAATAGGAAAATAGGAAAAAATTTCACAGGACCAGACGTCTGGTTGGTTTTAACCAAACGTCTAAGCCTGAGTTCTGGAAAATTTTAATTTCTTTCTCCTTTTTCTTTTTATTTCCTGAAGCCTCCCAAACGTCTGGTTGGGTTTAACCAGACGTCTGGTTCTGAGCTCTGGAATTTTATTATTTCGTTTATATTTATTTTTTCTCCTCAGCAGCCCCTACTAGACGTCTGGAAATTTCAACCAGACGTCTGGTTGCCTGAGCTAGGCAGAAATTTGCCTAGGCCATTGATGGCCAAATCAATTCGGAGGCGATCGGACGAGCGATGGAGGCTAGGGATTTATGCCAAGCAACAACCCAGCCCTATAGGCTCTTCGATACACCCCAAATAACATGTCCAAACATCCAGGTAGGATCTTTAAAGATTTTGACTTCAAAATACCTAACTTGGAAAATTCACCAAACCAATTCAAATCAAAAGCAATTGAACATGAAATAGATGTTAGGAATTCATACCTAACAACAATGAAAGCTATAAACACGGATGTGATTTCAAGAACTCACCTTTAAACTTAAAAACAAGGAATGAGAAGCTCTAAAACAAGGAAAGATCAATTCCTCTTCACTATACCTCAAGAATCTTCAATCTATTATCAAATGCAAAGTTTTTCCTAAGTCAGGTTATAGGAAAAATCAAGAATTGAAGAGTGATTGAGATGGAGAAGATGAAGAGGATGCTTACCTAAGTTTCTCCTTGATTTTAGAACTTGAATTTCCTAAGAATCTAGGGCTTAGTAATTTCTAATCTCCCCTCTTTCCCCCATTTTTCCTTTAGCTTGAGTGTTAGGAATTATTATGAGTAGAATGAATGAAGAGGAGAGGAGTTAGGGTATTTGGTAGAAGAGTTTGGGTTCTATTATTGGGTTAATGGGCTAGAACCCAACCCAAAGCCCAAATAAAAATACCATAATCCTAATCAACTCCAAACATATCGATGTTTATACTTAAACAAGTTGTAAACATCGTTTTGAACTCAATGAAAGTGGTCTCGAGTCCGGATTCGACTGTTTACAAAATGTCACATTTTGAAATTTAATCCAACTAACGATGCTACATTTAAATAAAACATTTAAATGTTTAACAATAAAATATGCGGGTTGTTACAAGTCGTCTTTTATAATAAAGGAATATTGTTTTATAAAGAAAATAGTAATATTTTGGTATAAATATTTATCAACCATTTTATACAAATTACTAGATACACACACACATATGTTAGAGTTAAATTATAACGGTGGAAATTTATAAATGTGATAAATTATAAATGTGACATTTTACAAACAAAGTGAAGATTTATAAAATTGTATTTTGTTAATAGAGCGATAGATTTATAAACAATGTTTATAAATAAAGGGAAAATTTTATCATTGGATAAACTGGGTAAATAAATCACAACTGTGGATTTATAATAAGATTTGGGATGTTGTTTTCGAAAAGTAGTTGATTCTATTTTGGAAATTGAAAGTGAGGATTGATTTAGAGATGTTAAACGATATGTTAAAAAATAGAAAGAGATTTATAAATATAGCTTTATAAATATGGAAATGATTATGTTGAAATTTAAGTATGGATTTTTATTAAGGAAGTATATTTATGTTTTAAAAGTTGTTTATTTATATTAATATAGTTTTAAAGTTGTTTGCCGATATTTTAATATTTTGAAAATTAATTATTTGAATTATTAATACTGTTTGAAATTAATCTTAATTAGTTATTAATGAAGTTTTGGAAATTAATTATTATTATTTTTAGTAATGTTGAAGATAAATTATTATTATTTATCTAAGAATGTTTTGAGATTATTAATTATTTTTTTAAGATGTTTAAAAGTTAATATCTTTTTATTTATAATGTTTATTGTTATATAAGTGTATTAAAGTAAATGTGTAACGACCCGCAAATTATCGCTTTGATAAATTATATTTAAATTTATTCAAATAAAAGTTTGATAATACAAATAATATTGTTTTGAGTAATAACAATTAATAGTAATCTTATTTTGAATAGATATTTTTCAAAAATATTTCGCTCGGAAATTTAAATAGATAAAATGGCCAAAAACTGTTTTATCGATAACCAGCTCCATAATTGTAAAACGTCGCGTACAGAGCTGGCTACATACACTTATTTTTATAATTGAACAAGAATATGAAATAAAATTAATTATTTGTATTTTTGAAAATTAAATGTATTTATGTCATCACTAATAATGACATCGTATTTAAATATAGATTTATGAATTTAAATTGAGATTTAATGATTTAATATTAATTTTAATTATTCAAATAATTATTTTAAATGATGAAAATTCATTTTGAATAGTTATAAAGTGATAATAAATCATTTATAATGGTTTTATAAAGTTATAAAAGTAATTTGAAAATATAATTGTTTTTGTGTCAAGTGCATATGTACAACATACACATGCATATCCTAACATGCACTAAACATACATATATAAATATATTTAAGTATATAAATATAATATGAAAATATATAAGATATTTTAAGTTTCCTTACTTCTTAAGCATACAAAAGTCAACAGATGCATACCCTAATGTGATGGAAGTGATGGGCACATGGGAGAGAGGGGTGTAGCTGTGCATTAAGGGGGAGGAAGTGATGATGATGGTGTATTTGATGGTGATGAAGATGATGATGTATGCATAGATATTTTTGCTCTCTTCTTTGCCTATAAATACACTACCCTCTTTCATTAATTCCTAAGCCATTTTCTACTTCTTCTTCCTCTTCTGCCTCTTCTTTTCAAGCTCTAATGGCCTCTCTAATGGCTTCTTATTCAAAGAAAAAAATATAGAAAAGTTAGGGAAAATGTTGAGAATAAAAGATAAAAATATGTACAATAGATTATAATATCAATCCACTTCAAAACTAGTTCAAATCACCTACTTATCACCACTCAAACCTAAGGCCACAACCCACCACCACCATGACCGAGCCCTTCCACCTCTTCTAAGCTTGGTCGTGCATATCTAGAGGTCTTAGGATCAATTCCAAAAGCTCCGATGCGACGGTAGCGGAGCTATAACCGATTTAAAGTTAGATCGTTCGAATCCAAGGTGATAAACTCTTACTTGTATTATATTCTTGGATGATGATACGATGTTTGCAATGGATGTTTTATATGCTTTGATCATCAAGCTTAGTTGTTTAATGTTGTTGTTGAATATATATGCAAGTCGCCAAAATACACGACGATAAGCACAAGGGAAATCACTTTCCTCTATTTTAATGAATTGGTGTATATGGAAAGTTAAACCTCTTTAAAATGGTTTAAAAATGAGTTTGAAATGTTTTATAAACATATGAAAGTGTTTTGGTGAGGTTTGAATGATAATTGAAAATATAATCAAAAATAGGTGCGCCGCATAATGGCAGTTCGCGATTTCGCGCCATAAAGTCAAACGAGTATATAGAATTGAATTTAGCTTGGAAATCTTCGAGATAAGAATTTTATGAACTACTATATCCATAGTTTTTCCACAAAGAAAGAAAATTGAGATTTTGATAAGTAGATTTTGAAATATGAGTAAACCAAGTTTTTGGAAAAATCGCAGTTTTGACGTTCGTAATTCGTAACAAGATTTCTTTGATAAAAATATAAAATAAGTTCTAAAAATCTTTTAAAATAGTTTAAAAGAGATTTGAATTGAAAAATATTGATTTTCAAATATTGGAAAAGTTGTTTTAAATCAAATCAGCTTTTAAGCACTTTCCGCAACACTTTTCTTCTGCCATTTCAACAACTTTATAAATGAAGTTTTTAAACTTAACAATTGTTTTCCAAATCTTTTGTAAATATTTTCAAATGAATAATTAAGTGTTTCAATAATGATTTGGAAGTTTTATAATTTATTTAAAAATAATTTAAATAAACGATTTAAAGAAAAGCTATTACAAATTAAGTGATTTAATCTTGGCTTTAAAAACCGACAAGTAGATCGGATTTTTCTATTCATGAGATTCGGATGTGAGGTGCTTAAACTAAGGAGATGTTCAGGAGCCACCAGTGCCTTGGCTCACCTGGTCTCTTCCCAGGGCGAGTGATGGATAAGGTCGAAATGTCGAAAACGGGTTGAGTATTAAAAGATTTAAATTTTCCAAATTTAAATTAAGTACAACTTTGATTGTATAGAGATGATCTTCTTATACTTAGTGTTAAAGCCCAAAGAGGGAACTCGTAATATTCGTGGAATTTAAAAAGTGATTTCACCATTATTCCGCCCATAGTATTTATTGAATACGGGAATTAATATTGAGTAGAATTAGATGATTTCTATAGATTCCGCTCACATAATATTTACTGGTTTTGAATTAACATCCTAGGTAACATGGTCAAAATTTTGAGTTTTGAATTAAGAAATTTTATTTCAGGTTTAAATGTAATGATTTGGAAATGTTTTCCTAAGTGAAAAATGAAATGATTTTGAATTTATTGTTGAGACTTGGTTTTGATTCATGACACGAAGCTATCACTACGACATACAAATTTGATGACTGCTACGACAAAAAGAGACAAGGAGACGAGACTTTAACTAGTGCATCAACTATGATATTTTGTTGTTTAAGTCTTAGGTCAATATTGTTAAAATCTCTCCTCGATTACGTCTACATTAGCTTATATATTTTATCCATATATAAGCATACAATTAATTATAAAAAGTTTTAAAGTTATAGAAATTAATACATCTATGTAAATTGTGCTTACTGCACAAATTTAACCAGGTCAGTCGACTGACCTAGATAACCAGTCGACTGACACTGGGAATTTTGTGCAGCATGCACAGATACATAGATATACAAATTTAAATTTAAAAAATGACTTTGAATATTCAGTCGACTGACCCAGAGGCTCAGTTGACTGAATTTCTATTACAACCACTTTTCGAAAAGACACGACTTTTGTGAACAGTTGCGAACCTCTAACGAAAAGATTCGGACGCAACACTTCGATCAAAACTCTTCACCAACAGTCGCTGCTTTTCAACCTTTATAAATACAAACTCCATTTTTATTCCAAATCACAGAATTACAATCAAATATTCTTATCTCTCTGATTTAACTCTCTGGAATCTATTTGCTATTATACTTTCAATTATTCTGCATTAAAGCAATACTAAACCTTTCTATTCTTTATAAACTTCAAATATATATATATTTATACTCGAGGAGAAGATTATAGGAAGGGTGTACTAGAAGTGACAAATCCGTGTTATTAGAACACACAAAGTCAGAACAAACTTTTGTATTTTTTGAAGTCCTGTTCTGCTGCTCAGGCGTGTGAAGTCCTCTTCGGCTGCTGAGGCGAAATCCTGTTCCGTTGCTCAGGTCCTTATTCGGCTGCTCAAGGGTTGTATAGACCTGTTCCTCCGGGTTAAGTGAGGGTTATTATTTTTAGTGAAATTCCAGAAGGTGTCTGGGACTGGATGTAGGACGGTGCTCCGAACCAGTATAAAAATCTCTGGTGTCATTTTTACTATACTGCTTTTATATTTCGCACTATTTATCGTATAGCTATCATCACTACACTCTGTATTATCATATATCCATATTACACGATCTATAGCACACTTTCATTTGGTATCAGAGCAGGTCATCATATAACCGTAACACAGTTATCTGTTAATCTAATAATATGGACACTAACACTAGCAGTAGCACTAGCAGTAGCACTAGCATTAACACTAACTTCATTGAAGGATAATCCACTGCACGTCCACCACTCTTTAATGGCATGAATTATAACTATTGGGCAACACGAATGAGAATATACATGCAAGCAAATGGTTTTGATTCATGGAATATAACTCAGGCATAATATACTATTCCTACCGAAGAGTATTCTACTTGGTAAAATACACAAAAACTACAACAAATGCCAAAGCCATGAATATTTTGTTTTGTGCCTTAGATAAAAATGAGTTTAACCATGTTAGCATGTGCAATACTGCATATGAATTATGGCGTACACTCAAAGTTACTCACGAGGGAACTAACAAGGTCAAATAAAGCAAAATATCCATGCTCAAAAGTCAGTTTCAAAACTTTAGGATGAAAGAAAATGAATCTATAAATGATATGTATTTAAGATTTCAGGATATCTACCATTCATTAGTAGGACTATGAGAAAAATATTCAAACTTTGATATTGTTTCCAAAATCCTTAACTCTTTAACTGAAGAATGGGAAAGAAAAGTTCTCGCTATTGAATAAGCGAACGATATTTCCAAAATAACTCCGGAAGAGTTAATAGGAAATCTAATGTCCTATGAAGTGAATTTGCAGGCTAAACGAGTTCAAGCTCAAGATAAAAAGAATATAGCATCCCATGCAGAACAAGAAGAATCAGATTCAGACAAAGTTGACTTAGCCTTTATTGCCAAGAACTTTAAGAAATTCTTGAAATATAGAAAAGGAAACAGAAATAATGGCAAGAAAAACTCAAACAGCAATAAACCACCATCTTTATCAGTTATTGAGTGTTTTAACCGTCACAAAAAGGGGTATATGCAGAAGGACTGTCCAGATCAAAAGAAAGAATATCAAAATAAAAGAAAGGACAAATTCAGAAGAAAAGCCTTTTTAGTCACATGGGATGATTCAGATTCCTCCTCTTCTTCTGGAAGTGAAAATGACAGCGATAATGAACAAGCCAAAGTATGCTTTATGGCCAAAGATAATGAGGCTAGTCATTTAACTTTTGATGATATGATAGAAATAAATTCTAAATTATTAGATACTTTAAAAAGTCTCAAAAGAAAATATAAAGAGGCTTTAGAAAATCAGAACAAGGCAGAATTCGAAAGAGATATGCTTAAAGATGAGAAGAAAATATTGGAAGAAGAACTTGAGAAAACTCAAGAATCACTTTCAAATGTTAATTATCAACTTATATTATTGAGTCAAGAAATTGAAACTCAAAAAGAAAAGAATGATGGTCTTGTTTCTGAAAATCATGTTTTAAAAACTAATGTAAAAATGGTTGAACTAGAAAATTCAAGTCTAAAGACCAAACTAGAAGGAATCACTAAGAACGTTTCAAATTTTAATAAAGGAAGAGAAAATTTATCTAGACTTATTGAGAATTCACAACCTGTTAACAATAAAAATGGTCTAGGATATAAGAAGAAACTCAAGAACTCACAATCTAATAATTTAAACAAAGTTAACTATGATACACCACCCACATCTTCAAAAAGACTAGTTTCTAAAACTATAAGTATATGGGTACCTAAAACTAATAACAAGTTAATAAGGAAAAAGTATATTAGCTCATTTATAGAAGATCATAATAATAAAAATTATATTTATAAAAGGGATACTAAACCCACTTGGTTTGGTTTCCTAAGATCTAACTCTTAGGACCCTATTAAAAAAGTGGGTACCAACGTTATCTCATATTTTTTGTAGGTCCCCCTCAAGAAAAGAGGAAAATGGATACTTGACAGTGGTAGCTCAAAACACATGACAGGAGACAAAGATATGCTAATAAACATTACATATTCAGATGGAGGTTCTGTCACTTTTGGAGATAATTCAAAGGGCTATATCATCGGCAAAGGCGATGTGAGCAATTACGGTACATCTAATCTACCTCTTATTACAAATGTTTTATTAGTTAAGAATCTAAAACATAATCTATTAAGTATAAGTCAATTATGCGATAAAGGTTTTAATATATCATTTTCTGAAAATAAATGTAGTATTCTTGATCAAAATCAAAATCTTATATTCGAAGGAAATAGAGATGAAAACATTTATGTTTTAAATATGAAAGTTAATCTTAATTCAGATATGTGTTTAATAGCTAAAGAAAATGATCCCTGGATATGGCACAAACGATGTTGTCATATCAATTTCAAAAATATAAATAAAATTTCTAAAAATAATCTTGTAAAAGGATTACCAAAGATGAATTTTAAAATTAATAATATATGTGACTCATGCCAATTAGGTAAATTAACTAAATCCTCGTTTAAATCTAAGAAAGTTGTTTTGACATTACAACCGCTTGAGTTTCTTCATATGGATTTATTTGGACCTACCCAAATTCAATCCATTAATCACAATAAATACGTATTTGTAATAGTTGATGATTTTTCTAGATATACATGGACTATCTTTATGAAAAATAAAAGTGATACCTTTGAAAATTTCAAAACTTTAAATACAAAATTTAAAAGGTATTAGAATTAAAAATATTAGAAGTGATCACGGAGGAGAATTTGAAAACATACAGTTTGATAACTATTGTAAGAAGAAAGGAATATTTCATAACTTTTTGTTTCCTAGAACTCCACAACAAAATGGAGTTGTAGAACGAAAGAATCGAACTCTACAAGAATGTGCAAGAACTTTACTAAATGAAAGCACATTACCAAAACATTTTTGGGCTGAAGCTATTGCAACTGCCTATTATGTTTTGAATCGTGTTTCTATTAGACCTCTCACCAAGAATACTCCTTACGAACTTTTTAACGGTAGAAAACCAAACATATCCTATTTTAAAATATTTGGATCAAAATGTTTTATATTAAATACCAAAGATAAGTTTGGCAAGTTCGATTCAAAATGTGATGAAGGTATATTTCTTGGATATTCGAATCGAAGCAAAGCTTATTGAATTTTTAATAAACGAACTAATACTATCGAAGAGTCACTCCATGTATCTTTTGATGAGAACTCTAAACTTATTTCAAAAACAAATATTGACAATGAGTTACTTAATAATAATAAAACAAATATAATAATAAACAATTCAAGAGATGATGACGATATTGTTTATAATCCTAGAGAAGATGAAAACATTGTTAATAATAGAGATATTTCAAATATAATAAGATATCCTCGAAGAATCTTATGAAATCATCCTATAGAAAATATAATTAGAGAAATAAATTCAAATGTTCGAACTAGAAATCAACTAAATTTAATGGGTAATGTAGCTTTTCTCTCTACTATAGAACCTAAAAATACTAAGGAAGCATCATCCGATGAAAATTGGATTATTGCTATGCAAGAAGAACTCAATTAGTTTGAACGAAATGAAGTTCGGGAACTAGTACCCAGACCGAACGATCAGACTGTTATAGGAACTAAATGGGTTATAAAAATAAAGCAGACGAATTAGGAAATATATCTAGAAACAAAGCAAGACTAGTAGCACAAGGATATAACCAGGAAGTAGGAATAGACTACGAAGAAACGTTTGCTCCAGACGCTAGACTAGAAGCAATACAAATTTTATTGGCATACGCATGTTTTAATAACTTTAAACTCTATCAAATGGATGTTAAAAGTGCATTTTTAAATGGCTATATTAAAGAAAACGTTTATGTTGAACAACCTCCTTTATTTATTCATGAAAAATACCCAGATCATGTTTATAAACTTAAGAAAGCTTTATATGGTTTAAAAGAAGCACCACGTGCTTGGTATAAACGCCTTAAAAGCTATCTAATTTACTCAGGATTCGTAATAGGAAAAGTAGATCAAACTTTATTTATAAACCATTCTAAGAATGATATCTTAATAGTTCAAATATATGTCGACGACATTATATTTGGATCAACTAATAATGAATTATGTAATGATTTTTCTGAAATAATGACTAGAGAATTTGAAATGTCCCATATGGGAGAATTATCATATTTTTTAGGTCTTCAGATAAAACAAGTTTCAAATGGAATATTTATTAATCAAGAAAAATACTGTAATAATCTTATCAAACGTTTTGGAATGGAAACACTTCTGCCAAACCAATACCTATGAGCACAACAGCACATCTTGATGAAAATGGCAAAATTGTAGACCAAAAACTATATCGTAGTATGATAGGATCTCTACTTTATTTAACAGCAAGTAGACCAGATATTATGATGAGTGTGTGTCTATGTGCACGATTTCAAGCTGACCCAAAAGAATCACATTTACGAGCCGTAAAATGTATACTACACTATCTTAGTAAAACTACAAACTTCGGACTTTTCTATCCGAAAGAGTGTTCGTTCGAATTAGTAGCATACAACGACGCTGATTTCGGAGGATCATGAACAGATAGAAAAAGTACAAGCGGTACGTGTCAATTCATTGGTAAATCTTTAATTTCATGGTTTAGCAAGAAACAAAACTGTGTCTCTCTATCAACTTGTGAGGCAGAATATATTTTTGTAGCACTAGCTTGCGCACAAGTAATTTATATGCAACAGACACTTAAAGATTTTGGAATTAATCTATCAAAATCAACAATTTACTGCGATATTTCTAGTGCAATAAATCTATCTAAAAATCCAGTAAACCACTCAAGAACTAAACATATAGATATTAGACATCATTTTTACGTGATAATATAGAAAAAGAAGTGATAAATCTGAACTACGTACCATTAGAAAATCAATTAGCCGATATTTTTACTAAACCTCTGTTAGAAAATACGTTTATAAAATTGCGTCATGAGCTTGGTATAATGTCAATTAAAGATATATAAATAAAATATAAATTTTTTCACTAAAAACTCAAAAATAATTTTTTTTACAAAAATTCAATATTCTAACCATGCTGAGACTCGAACCCATGACCTACTGTGAATAGCCCAAGTGTCTTAACCAGCTAAGCTATTGATTTTTTCGATTATAGTCTAGTATGGACATTTTATTATATGGTGACATTAATATATACTACAATAAAAGTCACTTTTAAATTTTATAAATATACACTAAAATTACACAAAATAAAACAGCCAACAGAAAAACTAACGTATTACCTTACTTCTTGGCTAAACTCAATATAATCCACTCAATTCTATCCTATTTTTCCTAGACTTAGGCTATAAATAGATGCATACTCCATCTTCTTAGATTCAAACTAAATTAAACTCTAAGGCTTTCATTCATTTTTCTTCCATCAACTATTTTTCCACAATGTCAAACTCTTCCACAGATTCTATCGAAATTATTGCTTCAAACAACTCTCCAAAAACTCCGGATCATAAAACTTCACCATCGAACACCGGATATACTCCGGATAAGAAGAAGGGAAAGAAGACGATTAATATTTCTCCTAACATGAAGCAAAAGATAGATGATATGCACCATTATCAGCAAGAATCATTAATGCTACAACGTGAAATGTTTTACAAATAAAAAATAAACTCCAGACGGATAGGAATCATTGAGCATATCGCTATGAAATTCTACGAGGCATCGTCACATCCGATAGACAAACATTCTGTTTCGCCTATCAGACGACCATCGACTTTATCTCCACCGCGACCACCATACACATCAAATTAGTGGGATCACAACGAAGAATCGAATGCTCATCGCAAGCAACTGAAGGAATACAAGACGCCTAGCCCCTCGAAATAATTGTTCATTATCTTTTGTTGTATTTTCCGAATAAATTTTCTACGAATGTATGTTGTTTGGAAAAAAATTATTTCTGATTCATTAATCATTATAACAACTATTTATATTAAATAAATAAAATATATTAACATGTCACAGCAAAATAAAAGCCACTGTAAAAAATTCTCCAGGTCAGTCGACTGAACCAGGAGGTCAGTCGACTGACACAGCAAACAAATTTTTTTATATACATGGCCAGTCGACTGTCTCAGAACCTCAGTCGACTGGACCAGAAAGAAGGAAAAATTCAATCTTCAGCATTCAGTCGATTGATAGTCTGAGCCAGTCGACTGAACCATAGATCTGAGTCAATTTATTAATTTAACCTACCCACTTTCCCTCTTTTATCCTCTACTTTACCATCTTTCACCATTACCATTTCAGATTTCCAAATTTTTCAAAACCCTAGACTCTCCAAAACTCCATTTTATTTCCTTTAAAATTAAAATTAATGGCTCCTAAACGAAAGGGACAAGCTTCCTCATCATCTCAACCTCCGTCAAACGAACAAATCCAAAGATGGTTGTTTGATGACACTGCAATTCGGAGGTGGAGACGAATGCAAGACTCAAGGATTTTCGAAGGTTCGTTTGTTAAATTTTTAGATTTTTCTCCATATCACATCCAAGAGTTAGCTAGAAGGAGCGATTTGGAATCGTTATTCAACATTGATGATAACAAACACAAAATAAATCAAATAATGGTGAAATTGTTCTACGCAAATCTAAACTTAGGTCATCAAAACGTTCCAAATCAAAAGGACTGTATATGGAGTCTAGTATGTGGGAAACCCGTCTTTTTCTCATTAGATCGCTTGGCTCATATTTTGCAAACAAAAAATGATGGTGTAGAATTGGCCACTATTGATTGTGACTTGGTTGTTCGAGACAATATAATCCATTTGTTTTTGTTTTTAGAAGACGACATGTGTCAACTAAAATCCATGTCTCTACGACCAAAAGCACGAATTATCCATCGCTCTCTAATGAAAACCATAACTCCTAGAACCAGGAGTTATGAACTTGTTGAAAGTGTATATGGATCGATAATATAGTTAAACTACGACTAGCAAGTGCGGAATTATAAATAATAGTAAATAGCAGTAATAAAAATGACACCAAGGATTTTTATACTGGTTCGAACTTCCCGTTCTACGTCCAGTCCCAGACTCCTTCTGGAATTTCTCTAACAACCCTCACTTAACCCGGAGGAACAGGTATTACACCGCCTGAGCAACCGAATAGGACTTTCCGCCTAAGCAACCGAATAGGACTTCAAATACAATTTGAAAATTGTTTCTTGACTTGTGTGTTCTTTGAATAACACGAATATAGTCAATGTAGTACACCCTTCCTATAATCTTCTTGATATGATGATTTGAATGTGCAAAGATAGGAAGTAGAGATTTGAAAATCACTTGATATTATAACAATATAAGATCAGAATAGATAGAAAGAATTGGTTATTGAAATAGTGGATTTTCATCTCTATTTATAGTATTGAATAGTTTTAATTCAATAGTTGCAACTATTTGAAGAAGTGCAACTCTTGGTGAAGAAGACAACTCTTCAGATTTTGATATTTCATGAAGAGATGATTCAGTTCGTCAAGTTCAGATGTCTGAGATAAAAGTGACAGATGTCTGAATAAATTTTGAAATTCAAAAAATAAAAGAAAGACAAAAACAGTCAATTTAGACGTCTGTCTTTTAATTCAGACGTTTGTCTAGGATGACAGACGTCTGTTATTAAATTTACAGACGTCTATTTCATATAGAAATAGAGGCACTAAAACATAGAGTTCAGACGTCTGTTATATTACTTTTAGACGTCTGATATTGATGTCAGACGTCTGGATTAATATACAGACGTCTAATTCTGTACTGTTTTGTTCCTTCCTTTATTTTAGCACTTTTGAACTTGAGATAATATATAATTTTGAAAATACCTTTTTATATCTTTTAAATAATAAATGATATTTATTTTAAAACATGATTTTCAAAAGTATATTTGTGTGTGTGTGTGTGTTTCATCACCATATCAGAGATTGTACATAGATATCTAAATAGATTTTTGAGAACTTTAATCTTGTTGATGATATGATAATAGCTTCTTTTGTAGATTCCTGCAAGAATATTTGACATTATAGTATATAGATTGAAATATATAGTTGTCGCATTAAAATCGAAGAAGGCAGGTTCCAACATTCTCCCCCTTTTTGATGATGACAACTATATAATTCAACGATTAGTATAACCATACCTTTTGCTCCCCCTGTCAATATGACCATATTATATAACAGAAATGTTAATATTTCTCCCCCTTTGTCATTAACAAAAAGGAATTTGTATGGGGTTTTGTTAGAAATGTGATGATAAAACACATTGTTGAACAGCAATATGAACTTTGTTCAGAACATAACAGTGATAAAATTTTGTTGTGGAAGAGTCAGAATATTTGGAGTATAAAAACAGTTTTGAACATATGTTTGAACAGGTTCCACATCTTAATATACTAAACAAAGAGAAAAAGTGATATAGGACTGAAATTAGATTGTTGAAAATATATTATCAGACGTCTATGCGCAATGACAGATGTCTGTGATAATATAGACAGACAGCTAAATAAGAACCAGAGATTTAGACTTTATGGACTAGAATCAGATGGCTCAATTTTTGTTGTCAGACGTCTATATTTGAGTACAGACGTCTGATGTTTTGTTCAGACGGCTCAGAGGGATAAAATTGAAACAGAGAGTAAAAAACATTTTGAACTAAATTTAGACGTCTAAATTTTTTTGTTACAGACGTCTAAATTATACTACAGACGTCTGTGACATAAATTTCAGACGGCTCAAATAGGGACATAGAATTTAAGATTTTTTAGGCTAAAGTCAGACGTTTGATGTTTTGTTTTAGACGTCTGTGTGGCTGATTTTTAGTATTATATCTTTGTAAGGTATGTTTTATGATTCAATATGTATATGAATTTCTCTAACTTCTTCGAAAATAAGATTTTTATTTTGATCAAAGATATTGCATTTATTTTCAAAAAATGCTATATTAAAGCCTTTATCACATAATTGACTAATACTTAGTAAATTGTGTTTTAAATTTTTAACTAATAGAACGTTTGTAATAAGAGGTAAATTTGATGTACCGTCATTGCTCACATCGCCTTTGCCGATGATGTAACCTTTGGAATTATCCCCAAAAGTGACAGATCCTCCATCTGAGTAGATAATGTTTGTTAACATATTTTTATCTCCTGTTATGTGTTTTGAGCAACCACTGTCTAGAATCTATTTTCCTCTTTTCTTAATCGGTACCTGCAAAAAATATTGATATTCTTTTGGTACCCACTTCCTCCGTTAGGGTCCAAAGGGTTAAATCTTAGGAAGCCAAACCCAGTTGGGTTTAGAGTTCCCTTTAAAAATAAAGTTTTCATTCTTATGTACAGAATTAATGAATGATTTAATGTAGTTATTCCTAATCAAATTATTATTTGTCTTTGGAACCCAAATCATAATTGATTTTGGATGAACAACTTGAGCAGATATAGATTCCTTTTTCTTAAAATTAGTATATAATGAACCATTATTTTTAGAATGACTTTGTATCGGTTTTTTATATCCTAACCCCTTTTTATTTGAACAGGTTTGAGAATTCTCAATTATTTTAGAGAGACTCTCTCTTCCACTGTTAAATTTAGAAACATTTTTAGAAATATTTTCCAGTTTTGTTTTAAGATGTGATACTTCTATATCAAGTGTTTTAATATTAGAGTTTAAATCATAATTTTCTTTTGCTAATTTAACATTCTCATATTTCTGTTTTTCTATCTCACTGCTTAAATCAGTGAATTGAGATGTTATATTAACATAAGATTCTTGAGATTTTACTAACTCTTCCTCTAATATTTTCTTTTCATCTTTTAACATGTTAGTTTCTATTTCAGTTCTATTTAATTTTCCTAAAGCATCTTTATATTTACTCTTTAGGATTCTAAGTTTATCTAACAATTCAAAGTTTATTTCTATTAAATCGTCAAAAGTTAGATCACTTACATCATCATTTGTTGCCATAAAACAAACGTTGGCTTGTTCTGAATCACTGTCACTATCACTGTCTGACGAAGAAGATTTCGTATCATCCCATGTATCTGAGAAGGCTTGCTTCTTTTTATATTTGTCCTTTTTGAGATTATTTTCTTTCTTCCGATCAGGACAATCTTTCTTTATGTGGCCCTTCTTGTGACATTCGTAGCATTCAAGAGATGAGCTTGATGGCTTATTGAAACCCTTGTTATTTCCAAATTTATTACCCTTTTTGAATTTTAAGAAATTTTTGAAATTCTTAGCTATAAATGCCATATCATCTTCTGATTCAGAGTCTTCTTTTTCTTCTTGAAAAGCGATAGTTTTCTCATCCTGTACTTGTGCTCGTCTTGCCTATAAATTTACTTCATAGGACATTAGATTTCCTATTAACTCTTCTGTTTTTATGGTTGAAATATCATTAGCTTCTTCGATAGCTAAGACTTTTCGTTCCCATTCATCAGTTAAAGAGTTAAGGATTTTTGATACAACATCAGATTCAGTAAAGGTAACTTCTAAAGCTAAAAGTGAGTGATAAATATCCTGGAATCTAGAGTACATTTCACTTATACTTTCTCCTTGCTTCATTCTAAAATTTTGAAATTGGTTTTTAAGCATAGAAATCTTGCTTTGTTTTACTTTATTTGTTCCTTCGTGTGTAACCTTAAGAGTATTCCAAATTTCATATCTAGTTTTACAAATACTGACTCGATTGAATTCATTTTTGTCTAATGCGCAAAATAACATGTTCATTGCTTTTGCATTTGCAGTAGCATCTAGTTTTTGTGTATTAGACCAAGCAGCATACCCTGTAGTAGGAATAGTATATTCAGTTTGAATGATATTCCAGGTTTCAAATCCACTAGCTTGCATAAAAATTCTCATTCTAGTTGACCAATAACTATAATTTAATCCGTTAAACAATGGTGGTCGTGTAGTGGCTTGTCCCTCAGTAAAACTGTTGCTAGTGTTATTGTCCATATTATTAAAATATCAGATAACTGTGTTATAGTTATGTGATGACCTGCTCTGATACCAAATGAAAGTGTATATGGATCGATAATATAGTTAAACTACGACTAGCAAGTGCGGAATTATAAATAATAGTAAATAGCAGTAATAAAAATGACACCAGGGATTTTTATACTGGTTCGAACTTCCCGTTCTACGTCCAGTCCCAGACTCCTTCTGGAATTTCTCTAACAACCCTTACTTAACCCGGAGGAACAGGTATTACACCGCCTGAGCAACCGAACAGGACTTTCCGCCTAAGTAACCGAATAGGACTTCAAATACAATTTGAAAATTGTTTCTTGACTTGTGTGTTCTTTGAATAACACGAATATAGTCAATGTAGTACACCCTTCCTATAATCTTCTTGATATGATGATTTGAATGTGCAAAGATAGGAAGTAGAGATTTGAAAATCACTTGATATTATAACAATATAAGATCAGAATAGATAGAAAGAATTGGTTATTGAAATAGTGGATTTTCATCTCTATTTATAGTATTGAATAGTTTTAATTCAATAGTTGCAACTATTTGAAGAAGTGCAACTCTTGGTGAAGAAGACAACTCTTCAGATTTTGATATTTCATGAAGAGATGCTTCAGTTCGTCAAGTTCAGATGTCTGAGATAAAAGTGACAGATGTCTGAATAAATTTTGAAATTCAAAAAATAAAAGAAAGACAAAAACAGTCAATTTAGACGTCTGTCTTTTAATTCAAACGTCTGTCTAGGATGACAGACGTCTGTTATTAAATTGACAGACGTCTATTTCATATAGAAATAGAGGCACTAAAACATAGAGTTCAGACGTCTGTTATATTACTTTTAGACGTCTGATATTGATGTCAGACGTCTGGATTAATATACAGACGTCTAATTCTGTATTGTTTTGTTCCTTCCTTTATTTTAGCACTTTTGAACTTGAGATAATATATAATTTTGAAAATACCTTTTTATATCTTTTAAATAATAAAAGATATTTATTTTAAAACATGATTTTCAAAAGTATATTTGTGTGTGTGTGTGTTTCATCACCATATCAGAGATTGTACATAGATATCTAAATAGATTTTTGAGAACTTTAATCTTGTTGATGATATGATAATAGCTTCTTTGTAGATTCCTGCAAGAATATTTGACATTATAGTATATAGATTGAAATATATAGTTGTCGCATTAAAATCGAAGAAGGCAGGTTCCAACACTTGTCTACGAAAATAACTTTAAAGCTTTATATGCTATTTTTGGCAATATTAAAGTCAACTGGCTCCATCTAATTCTTGACAAATTTTTAAGCTTCAACAATGGTAGAATGAATGTAATCTACTACGGTGAATATATTATGCGTCTTCTAAAGGCTTGTGAGATTCCGAAACCAGACTCACCATTTTCTATCGTTGGATGTTTGAACTCTCAGACTTTAGCATTGATGAAACTACCGGTTGCTCGACCCCCTCATATCATGTCTTTTGAAGAATGGACCCAAAGGCAGTTAGTTCAAGACCAACCAAAACAACATGGCCAACCATCTCAAGGTCCATCTCGTCAATAAGACAAAATTCAACTTCCTAATCCTGGCCTTCAACCATATGAGACAATGTCTATGATATGCCGCAACCAACAGGTTCTTCAATCTCATATTACTACGGTTGACAAGAAGCTCGACAAGGTTAAAGGATTCTTTACCAAATTATGGCAAGCTATCTCATGTACTTCCGGGACATCTACAGCTACTATAGGCGATCCGGGAAAGAAACCCATCTTCACTTGGTCTTCTTCTTCTGACGATCAAGCAAGTAGCAGTGACAATGATGGAGATGAAGGTGATAGTGGTAGTGGTAGGGGTAAGCAACCAATGGCTTGAGATCTTTTTCGGTTTATGAAAAACATTAAGTTTTCATTTCTTATGGCTTGTACTAAATGGCCACTATTGTTTATTCATTTCAAATACTCTTAATTATGGAAGTTTAATGTATGGATGATTATCTTTTTTTAAGTAATATTTTCTACATTATGACTTCATATTACTTATTCCTTTTTGTCGATGACAAAGGGGGAGAAATTTTATTGCTAACAAAAAGAATGCAGGATATAGAGCGTCAACAATTCGGGGGAGTAAGTATTTATGTTATTATGTTATATATATACAGTCGAAATCTATATCTGTTTACAGGTTGTCATCAATCGAAAAGGGGGAGAATGTTGAGACTTGGTTTTGATTAATGACACGAAGCTATCACTAAGACATACAGATTTGGCGACTGCTACGACAAAAAGAAACATGGAGACGAGACTTTAACTAGTGCATCAACTATCATATTTTGTTGTTTAAGTCTTAGGTCAATATTGTTAAAATCTCTCCTCAATTACGTCTACATTAGCTTATATATTTTATACATATATAAGCATACAATTAATTATAAAAAGTTTTAAAGTTATAAAAATTAATATATCTATGTAAACTGTGCTTACTGCACAAATTTAACCAGGTCAGTCGACTAACCCAGATAACCAATCGACTGACATTGGGAATTTTGTGCAGCATGCACAGATACATAGACATACGAATTTAAATTTAAAAAATGACTTTGAATATTCAGTCGACTGACCCAGAGGCTCAGTTGACTGAATTTCTATAACAACCACTTTTCGAAAAGACACGACTTTTGTGAACAGTTGCGAACCTCTAACGAAAAGATTCGGACGCAACACTTCGATCGAAACTCTTCACCAACAGTCGCTGCTTTTCAACCTTTATAAATACAAACTCTATTTTATTCCAAATCACGGAATTACAATCAAATATTCTTATCTCTCTGATCTAACTCTCTGAAATCTATTTGCTATTATACTTTCAATTATTCTACGTTAAAGCAATACTAAGCCGTTTCTATTCTTCATAAACTTCAAATATATATTTATACTCGAGGAGAAGATTATAGGAAGGGTGTATTACAAGTGACAAATCCGTGTTATTAGAACACACATAGTCAAAACAAACTTTTTTATTTGTTGAAGTCCTGTTCTACTGCTCAGGCATGTGAAGTCCTCTTCGGCTGCTGAGGCGAAATCCCGTTCCACTGC
Source organism: Allium fistulosum (assembly GCA_030737815.1). NCBI lineage: Eukaryota > Viridiplantae > Streptophyta > Magnoliopsida > Asparagales > Amaryllidaceae > Allium > Allium fistulosum. Next base: position 196,936,239 of record CM060902.1, on the reverse strand, counting down.
TCAGGTCCATGTTCGGCTGCTCAAGGGTTGTATAGACCCGTTCCTTCGGGTTAAGTGAGGGTTATTATTTTTAGTGAAATTCCAGAAGGAGTCTGGGACTGGGCGTAGGACGGTGCTCCGAACCAGTATAAAAATCTCTGGTGTCATTTTTACTATACTGCTTTTATATTCCGCACTTTTTACCGTATAGCTATCATCACTACACTCTATATTGTCATATATCCATATTACACGATCCATAGCACACTTTCATTTATTCCCAGTTCAAAAAGGGTTTAAATTAATCATAGGATTTGATTAGAAAGGTTTAATGATTCCGTATATACGGGAAAGAAAGTTTTATGAAATATATTTCTCCAAAAGAGATTTTGATAAAAAGAACTTAATCAATTAAAGAATGATTCCCTATTCCCAGAAAATCCTTTTATTGATGATTTTTTCAAAGGAACCTAGGTCGGATTTGGGTAATTCCTATCCGAAGACCACTTTGAACCAATTTACATATTCGAAGTGAAGACATATATATGATATTTGGGATTTTCGTAATGAAAGACTACTTGTTGATCATTTGGGGATAAACTCCCAATATACATATAGTAGCAGTAGTCTCTTCGTTATGAAATATTCAATACAAGGACTAATCGCTACTAATCCTAGGGGTAACTCCCGACAGGATGTGGTAGGAGAGTGCCATCAGTTTGTCCTAATCCTGGACAACATGTATGGATGAATGTCCGATGTTGCATTTCTAGTTATATTAATTAATATTTATAAACGTATTATCTGTTTGGTTGCGGAGAAGACAACTTCTCTTAGCTTAACACCTTTCCTAAGACATACGTGCTCAGAAGTTTTACGTTTATAGAAATCAGTTGTGTGATTATGGAATGGTAATATGGCATTCAAAGAGGAAAGATGATGTGCTATGTTAAAGGTAATAGTTTCTTCAGGCCTCACTCCCGGAAATGACCAGAACAGGGTAGATGCAGTAAGGCTATGTGGTTCACAACCATCAGGTTATGATCATCCCCTCTAGATATATTTATCCCTGCTATGACATCGGATATTAAATTAATGTGGTGTATGCGAAGAGAGCTCTCAAATAGGTCGGTAACGACCAGGGTGATGACATATTAGGTACTATCTAGTTAGAGGTAGGTCGGTCTTGTCTTGGTAGAGGACCATCAGTAGAGCCTCGATACATTCCTCTAGAGATGTACTGCTGGAAGGTAGTCCCTTCACCTGGTCATTTGTATAGAAATCCATTCTCCAACAAGTGTCTGCCATTTTGTTTGTAGAACCCGCGTTTGTGGCTAGTATGTTGGAATTTAATAATGTAACCATTTCAGCTAATATTAATAAGTTTACTTGCAAATGTTTTCAAAGAAATGTCATTAAAAATAATATCCCTTATTTTTACGTAATAATGATTTGGTTATCATAAGGTAAAAACCCATTCTGTGTTTATGTGCGGCGTGGTTTTATGAGATACCTTTTCTTTTCTAAACGCATATTTCGAGTACTCACACCAGTCCCATGACTGACCCAGAGTTTATATTCCTTTCCTTTTAACTCTAGGTGCCCTAATTTTCTCGAGCAGCCTAGTAGTCAGGTTTAGTTTAGAAGAAATCTGATAAATGTATTTAAATTTCCGTTGTAAAGATTATTTGTTGAAATATATATGTTATTCCATTCATGTGAGATTCTGTTCTATCTTTATTTTCTTTCTTACCCTTAATGATCCGCCTTTTCGTTCAATTCGAGTTATACATGTGTGGTTTATTGTTAACTCAAAGGGTATAAAAATGGCTTATTACATTTGGTATCAAAGTGCAAGGTTAAGCGAGAACCTTTGCTTTGGTGGGGTAAAGTCTCATCAGAGATATGGTTAATAATTCCCTAGGATGAGTAACTCATTAGAGATACAGTTAGAAACACCCTAGAATGGGTTTGAGAGTATTATATATGAGCGCGTATTTGTAAATTATATATATAGACGACTTTGGTTTTGAAAATTTGTAAATGAAATAATTTTACCCAGGATTATATTTTGAATATAAAGAATAATTTTCAAGTAATATAGTTATTTGATTAAGGAAATGATAATACTCAATTATTATCATTAATTGATAGGTTGTTTAATTTAAAAGTTTAAGTACGAACACCTCATGTAGTTTCACAATTTGACTATGGGTTATTCGATAAATAATAATATTGGTTTAAGATTAAAGGAATTTGTTTAAGATAAATAAATCTTATGAATATGTTTTATATAAGTGATTTTATAAAATGGATATATAAAACGTGCTTTATAAAGGAATTTTTTGAGAATTTAAATTCTGGTATTTTTGAAAGGAATTTTAAATGATTTTTGAAAAAGGAATAATAATAGTATTATTTCTAAAATGGAATTTGAAAATCGAAAACATTTTTATGACTAATTGATTCGAGTGGCTCAAAAGTAACTAAAAATGGACATGAGATGTGTTCGGATGGTAAACGCTTCTCTTTAGTATTCCCCTTCTTGTTAAAGAAATATACAATACTATTGGTAATACCCAGTTCCTTAGTATCATTTTTAAGTTACTCGATTAATATAATTTTCTAAAGTTAAAAAGGATAATGTGAATCATAATTGATAAATTAATTAATGGTTGTCAATTTTTATCAAAGTGTATTATCTTAATTGATAAGCATGGGTATGCTTTTATCTTTAAAATTAATATTTGAAGTTATTAATGAATGGTTTTCGGTTTGTAATAAACGATGTTTTAGCAACATTTGTTTTTAAACTCTTGAATGCAACTTTGGAAGAAATCTTATGGGTATATTTAGATCTTTAATAATGGGATTTTAAAGATAATAACAAGTACTGGAGTCTTTTATAAAAAGATTGAAAATATTATCATTAACATGTTATAAAAAGAGAAGTTCATTATAGCAAAGTTTTGGTAGTAATTGTTTTAATCTCTTTGATTTTATTTTAAAGGTAAGAAAAAAAAACTTGTTAAATATACTTATAACATTTGAATAAGTATATAAATATCTTTTAAGTATTAAAACTGGTATAAGTAAAGAGAATATATATATATATATAAAGGAAGTTTTAGTTAATAAAGGAGTGTTAATTGATAAAGAAAGTTTTAACTAAATAAAGAATGTTTTCACATTTGATATTAGTTAAAGGAAGTTTAGTAATTTTTCCAATTTAATGAATTATTTGGGAAATGAGTTTTTTAGAAACAATAAATACATGTTTAGAGATGTGTCATAATAAAAAGATATTTATCTTTTCAAAAGAAATGTTTTTTTATGTAGAAATATTTGGAAATAAAAATGTAAAATGGTTATGTATAAAGAAGTATCTTTATAAAAGTTGGAATAAAGAATGAAAGTTTTATGAAATGTTTTCTTTAAAGCTTTTGGAAGATTATTAAATATATATGAAGTATGTGGATTATTTTGTTGAATAATTTGATCAAGATTCAAGTACAGAGCTTGGAGGTGTCTATACCAGCCTGAAAAAGAATTTATCACTCGATTCTTAACGATGAACATTGATGAGGGTTTGGGGTTTGATACTTGAGTTTCTATCATAGCTGGGAGCTATTCAAGGAAAAACTAAAGTTCTGATGGAAAGCCTGGTCAGAGTTCGCACTAAAGGATCGGAGGATCGATACTAGTTCGGAAGTAAAGTTGTGAATCCGAATAGAAGATCGAATCAGATATTGCATACAGATGATCTATATACGTCGTACGGGTGTAAGTTTAAAAATAAATATGTTGGGAAAAACTTTTGGGTTTTTGTTTTGGTAATCTCGGGGACGAAATTCTTTTAAGAGGGGAAGTCTGTAACGCCCGCAAATTTATACTTTGATAACAAACAAAAGGTTGATAAAACAAATAATATTTTTTTGAGTAATAATAAGCTGTAGTAATCTTATTTTGAATAGAAATTTACAAAAATATTTCCCTCGGAAATTGAAATCGATAAAACGGCTGAAAACTGTTTTATCGATAACCAGCTCTATAATCGTAAAACCTCGCACGCAGAGCTGGATACATACACTTATTTTTATAACTGAACAAGAATATGAAATAAAATTAATTATTTTATTTTTGAAAATTAAATGTATTTATGTCATCACCAATAATGGCATCGTATTTAAATATAGATTTATGAATTTAAATTGAGATTTAATGATTTAATAATTATTTTAGTCATTCAAATAGTTATTTTAAATGATGATAATTCATTTTGAATAGTTATAAAGTGATAATAAATCATTTATAATGGTTTTATAAAGTTATAAAAGTAATTTGAAAACATAAGGAAAATCGATATCGCTTTATCGGTATAATAGCAATTAATGTAAATAATTGTTAGTATTAATTTATATGGTTTTATAATTCAAATATGATTATTTTAATTCATCTAAAATGGTAAGAAAATAGTTTTCAAATTTTTTTACAAATATATGTACGTTAACTAAGAAGTGAAAATGTGACCGATAATCGGTTTCCCGATTTTCAACAGTTCGACGAATGAAAGTTTTTTAAATCGTTGCGACCTTGTTTTTGTGTCATGCACACATATACAACCTACACATACATATCCTAACATGCACATAAACATACATATATAAATATATTTAAGTACATAAATATAATATGAAAATATATAAGATATTTTAAGTTTCCTTACTTCTTAAGCATACAAAAGTCAACAAATGCATTCCCTAAAGTGATGGGCACATGGGGGAGAGGGGTGTAGCCATGCATTAAGGGGGAGGAAGTGATGATGATGGTGCATGTGATGGTGATGAAGATGATGATGTATGCATAGATAATTTTGCTCTCTTCCTTGCCTATAAATACACTACCCTCTTTCATAAATTCCTAAACCGTTTTCTACTTCTTCTTCCTATTCTTTTCAAGCTCTAATAGCCTCTCTAATGGCTTCTTATTCATAGAAAAAAAATAAAGAAAAGTTAGGGAAAAATGTTGAGAATAAAAGAGAAACATATATACAATAGTTTATAATATCAATAAACTTCAAAACTAGTTCAAATCACCTCCTCATCACCACTCAAACCCAGGGCCACAACCCACCGCCACCATGGCCGAGCCCTTCCACCTCTTCCAAGCTTGGCCGTGCACATCTGGGGTTTTAGGATCGATTCCAAAAGCTCCGGTACGATAGTAGCGGAGCTATAGCCGATTTAAAGTTAGACCGTTTGAATCCAAGGTGAGAAACTCTTGCTTATATTATATTCTTGGATGATGATATGATGTTTGAAATGGATGTTTAATATGCTTTGATCATCAAGTTTGGTTGTCTAATGTTGTTGTTGAATATATATGCAAGTCGCGGAAATACACGTCGATAAGCACATAGGAAATCACTTTCCTCTATTTTAATGAATTGGTGTATATGGAAAGTTAAACCCCTTTAAAATGGTTTAAAAATGAGTTTGAAATGTTTTATAAATATATGAAAGGTTTTTTGTGAATTTTGAATGATAATTGAAAATATAGTCAAAAATAGGCGCGTTGCGTAACGATAGTTTGCGATTTCACGCCATAAAAGTCAAACGAGTATATAGAATGGAATTTAGCTTGGAATTCTTCGAGTAAAGAATTTTCCGAACTATTATATCCATAGATTTCCAATGAAGAAAGAAAATCGAGATTTCGATAAGTAGATTTTGAAATATGAGTAAAACAAGTTTTTAGAAAAATCGAAGTTTTGCAGTTCAGAATCCATAACATGATTTCTTTGAAAATGATATTTTAAATTTGTTTAAAAATATAAAATAAATTCTAAAAATCTTTTAAAATAGTTTAAAAGAGGTTTGAATTGAAAAATATGGATTTTCAAATATTGGAAAATTTGTTTTAAATCGAATCAGCTTTTATGCACTTTCCGTAGCACTTTTCTTCTGCCGTTTCAACAACTTTAGAAATGAAGTTTTTAAACTTAACAATTCTTTTCTAAAGCTTTTGCAAATGTTTTCAAATGAATAATTAAGTGTTTTAATAATGATTAAGAAGTTTTATAGTTTATTTAAAAATAATTTAAATAAACAATTTTAAAAAAAGCTACTACAAATTAAGTGATTTAATCTTGGCTCTAAAAGCCGACCAATAGACTGGATTTTTCAATTCATGAGATCCAGCTGTGAGGTGCTTAAACTAAGGAGATGTTCAAGAGCAACCATTGCCCTGGCTCACCTAGCCTCTTTCCTGGGCGAGGGATAGATAAGGTCGAAATGTCGGAAACGAGTTAAGTATAAAAAGATTTAAAATTTCCAAATTTAAATAAAGTAAAACTTTGATTGTATAGAGATGATCTTCTTATACTTAGTGTTAAAGCCCGAAGAGAGAACTCATACTATCTGTGGAATTTAAAAGGTGATTTCACCGTTATTCCGCCCATAGTATTTGTTGAATATGGGAATTGATATTAAGTAGAATTAGATGTTTTCTATAGATTCTGCTCACATAATGTTTACTGGTTCTAGATTAACATCCTAGATAACATACGAGCTCAGGATTTATACGTTTGTAGAAATTAGTTGTGTGATTATGGAATGGCAATGTGGCATTCAAAGAAGAAAGGTGATGTGCTATGTGAAAGGTAATCGTTATCTCAGGCCTCACACCCGGAAATAACCAAAACAGGGTAGATACAGTAAGGCTATGTGGTTCGCAACAATTAGGGTATGATCATCCCCTTCTAGATATATTAATTCCCGCTATGACGTCGGGTATTAAATTAATATGGTGTATGCGAAGAGAGCTCTCGGATAGGTCGGTAGCGACCGAGATGATGACATATTCGGTACTATCTAGTTAGAGATAGGCCGGTCTTGTGTTGATAGAGGACCATTAGTTGGGCCTAGGTACATTCCTCTATAGATGTACTACAGAAGGTAGTCCCTTCACATGGTCATTTGTATGGAAAACCCTTCTCCAATAAGTGCCTGCCATTTTGTTTGTAGAACCCACGTTTATGGCTAGTATGCTAGAATTTAATAATGTAACAATTTCGGCTATGATTAATAAGTTTACTTGCAAATGTTTTCAAAGAAATGTCATTAAAAATAATATCCCTTATTTTTACATAATAATGATTTGGTTATCATAAGGTAAAAACCCATTCCGTGTTTATATGCGGCGTGGTCTTATGAGATACTTTTTCCTTTCAAAATGCGTATTTTGAGTTCTCACACCAATCTCATAACTGACCCGGAGTTTATTTTCCTTTCCCTTAAACTCTAGGTGCCCTAATTTTTCTGGGTAGCCTAGTAGTAAGGTTTAATTTAGAAGAAATCTGGATGGAGCTCGAAGCATTGAGTTAGAAGATTCTTCTAAAGATTGTTATCTTTTTCCACCACACTCGTGTAATATTGTATTCCACATTTGTAAGGACGGAAATTTATAATTGTCCATGTTTAACTCTGATAAATATATTTAAATTTCCACTGTAAAGATTATTTGTTGAAATAATATATGTTATTCCATTCGTATGAGATTCTGTTCTATCTTTATTTTCTTTCTTACCTTTAATGATCTGCCTTTTCGTTCAATTTGAGTTAGACATGTGTGGTTTATTATCAACTCAAACGGTACAGAAAAATGGGTCATTACAAAATGATTAGAATTTATTCGTAAATGTTTTTCGAGGTTTATGAATAGGATTTTATAAACAGATGTCGGTTTTATGAGAGGAATCTTTTGACATGGTTAAGAAAACTTAAAGGAAGATTAGTTAAAGGGTAAAAGAGCTTTATAAATGATTTTAGATATCTATAAATGAATTTTAGAAATGGTTTTGTGGATTTATAAAATTAGTTTATAAATGGTTTTATGGATTTATAAACAGGTTTAGAGATTCATAAAGGAATTTATAGATTGATTCTAGAATTGTGTAAAAAGAAAATCTTCCTCTATTTGTGAATATAATTATACAATTGAGATAAGTATATGGATATTTTCCAAGTATTTAAAATATAAGGGTTGTGAATGAATCTTTGTAAAAGTATTTTTTACAAATATTTACAAAGTGATTTCAGTTAATGAAAATAATTATTTAAAAGAGGCTAGTGGTTGCTTATGTGCTTAATCAACGTTGGTTTTCCCTATGGAATAAATCCCTGATTTTGATGTGTGTTTATGGATAGTTAAATAACCGACTATCAAATAAGGACCCAAAATGTAACTTTGGAAATATCTAGGAGAAACACGTGAGTTATATGGCACATTCATCTCCAATGATGTTGTACTATGCATATAAATCTCGTTTTGTTCTCCTAGGGCAATGTTAAGGAAATCCATCCACTAACGGTTAGGAATGATCTCTGCTCTTAACTTTGACTGTTTATTTCCTAAAGAACCGGTGTTGAGTTTACCAGAAACTATTGAATGTTGTTCGAAGAGACCGAGATCAGATATTTTATCCGAAAACCACTTCGATCCAACTTAAGCGTTTCGAAGTAAAGATATCTTGAAGATGATGGAATTGAAGACAGAGCTCTCAAGCGTTTCATTCAGTCCCAGAACGAACTTGTATGGATGAACTCTGGTATTGCATTATTGCTTGGAGGGCACTGTTAGCATTCCAAGTGTGAAGTGCTATATAAAAGGTAAAACTGATGCAGCGCGGTCTGCTAACTTTTCAGATTTGAGTCATTCAAAGATTTTAGGTCACTCACGACCTAGTGAAGGTCGCTCACGACCTAGTGAAGGTTGCTCGCGAGTTACTGGATTCAGCATTAAGGCAAGCAAACGACCTAAGGAGATGAACATACCAGCGCGCATTTTGTTAGGTCGCTCGACCTTATGTTGCGGGAAGAAAGACGAGTTACGACCTAAGTTAGGTCGCGGGGTGATAGGTCGCTGGAAGATAGGTCGCGTGAAGAAGATTCCATTGCTGAAGATCTTAGGTCGCTCAACTTTAGGTCGCTCGACCTTATGCCGCTATTCTTTAGGTCGCTCAAGGGAGCCAACGACCTAGTACCGCATATGCTGCTTTGACTTAAGTCGCCTGGAGTTTAGGTCGCGTGTGTTGTACTTAGGTCGTGTGATGTAAATATTGTAAGTCGTGTGTTTTTGTTGTAACTTGTATCTGTTAAGTCGTTATTTGTTAGGTCGCATGGCTTTGTTTTTAGGTCGTATGTGTTAGGTCGGTCATGACCTATGAGTTGTTTGTTTTGAGTCGTGAAAGTGAGTTGTTGTAACCCTATAAATAGGGATGGTGGTGTCATTTGTAAAAGTTAGTTGATTTTGAATAAAACTTGTTTGTGTGCTTTGTGCCACTTCACAAATTGGTAGTTGAGTGTGATCTCCTATCTCCACTTTCGGTATTCGAGTGCGCTCGGATCAATGACTGCTGAAGTCGATTCACGGAATCTAGTGCGCTAGATCAACGTACGAAGAATCGTAGATCTTTAAACACGGTATCGTGCGCGATCAATGTGTTTGAGATAGCTAGAATCCGGCATCTTTGGATCAACGGATTTGGGCCTTTGGTATTCTTCAATCCACCGATTCCTACTTTCACCGCATCATTCATTTTAGTTATCCGCTGCTGCATCATTTGGTATCATAGCTAGACTTAGCCAATCATAGCTAAGCTGAGTCTTGGAGCCAATTTTTTATTGAAGAGTTTGAAGTGTTAGAGCCGAGAGCAAGTTGAAGCCGAGCATCATTTTTTTTTATCAAGGCCAAGAGTTAAAGTTAAAGTTTTTGAAGAATCAACAATGCCGCCGAGAAGAGCTAATCATCATCAAAATGTTGAAGATTTGTACAAAAGAGAAGATGATGAACAAATGGAACAACGCATTAGCAACAAATTCAATGAGAAGTTGGATGAAGGTATTGGGAGATTAGAGAAATTGATGATGGAGATGAATCAAGGTCAAAGGAGAAGGTCGCCAGTCTCGAACCATGGAGGAAACAAAGTTTCGCCATCGGTTACGGAAGCGAGGAGGGTGTCGCCACAATCTGATCGAGGTAGAAGAGAATCAACAGTTTCGATGAGAAAAGATCACCATGAGTATAGAGATGAAGAAAGAAGAACTCCACGTGAGTTTGAGTATGAGCCATATCATGATGATGAAAGACATAGTAGAAGAGACATGCATGATCAAAGAGATGTTGATGGTCGAGATCGATACTGTAGTACACGTGATTATGAAGAAGAGAGTGATAGAAGTAATATTCATTATCGAGATCGAGACCAATCACGAAATGCATATCGGGATGTTGAAGATGATCGTAGATGGGAGTCGGGGATGAAAACTGAAATTCCAGAATTCAAGGGTAGTATGCAAGCTGAAGAATTCCTTGATTGGTTGTCTAATGTTGAAGAGATTTTTGACTTTAAGGAAGTACCCGAGCATCGTAGAGTGAAGTTGGTTGTTACTCGTTTGAAAGGAAGAGCTATGGCATGGTGGCAGCAAACTAAATTAACACGGGAGAGAATGGGAAAGTCAAAGATTGAATCATGGGAGAAGATGAAGAAATTGATGAAAGCTACATTCTTACCTTACAATTATCAATCTCTTATGTATCCAACGTTTGCAGAACTTGAGACAGGGAACAAAGACTGTTAATGATTATGCTGATGAATTTTATCAATTGATTGCGAGGAATGATATCATGTAGATGGAGGAACAGTTAACAGCTAGATTTGTTGGAGGGTTGAGAATGCAGATTCAAGACATGGTGAATATGTTTGATCCGAGATCTATTGCTGAAGCACATCAGAAAGCACTTGCTTGGGAGAAACAAGGGAGACGAGGAGGTGGTGTGTTTACAGATTCCAACAATCCAATGAAAGTGGCTAGTGGCAATGCGAATATTTCGAAGGCTGTTACAAAACTGGTTGTTAACGAAGTTGCTAAGACCAGGATCAATAGTGGTATCAAATGTTTCAATTGTCAGGAGATTGGTCACAAAAGCAATGAATGTCCAAAGCCAAAGAAGCGAGTAATGGTTGCTGAGGCAGAGGATGAAGAGGTAGAAGCTGAATGTTCTAATTCACTACATGATGAGGAGGAAGAAAATGTGTCGGGAGACGAAGGGTATTCATTAATGATGAAGAGATCTTGTTTAACACCAAAGCAGGAGGAAGAAACTAGCTGGTTGAGGAGTAACATCTTTCAGTCAACATGCACTATCTTGGGAAGGATTTGCAAGTTTGTCATTGATGCGGGAAGCTGTGATAATATCATATCTACAGAAGCTGTGAAGAAGTTAGCATTAAAGACTGAGAAGCATCTGAAACCTTACAAGTTAGCTTGGTTGAGAAAAGGCGGGGAGGTGAAGGTTGGACAGAGAGCTTGTGTTAATTTTTCAATTGGGAAGAAATACAAAGATGAAATTTGGTGTGATGTTGTGGATATGGACGTATGCCATCTGTTGTTGGGGAGACCATGGAAGTATGATAGAGCGGTGCAACATGATGGTCGTACTAACAGTTATAGTTTCATGTTTGAAGGTACAAAAATCACTTTAATTCCTAAGAAGCAACAACAAGAAGAAAGCAAGTTGGAGGAGATTGAAGAACTTAAAACTTTGCTATCTTTGAAGGAGTTTGTTAAGGAAGTTGAAGAGGAGCCTGAAGTATTTTTGTTAATTGGACGTGAGAGTCATGAAGTGGTTGAAATTCCTGAAGAAGTAAAGCCAATGCTGGAAGAATTTGACGATGTATTTCCTGAGGAGCTACCAACGGAGCTACCACCGTTGAGAGACATTCAACATCAAATTGATCTTGTTCCAGGAGCTGTGTTACCTCATAGACCACATTATAGAATGAGTCCAAAGGAACATGAGGAGTTGAGAAGGCAAGTGGAAGAGTTGCTTGAACAAGGGCGTGTATAGGAAAGTTTAAGTCCTTGTTCTGTACCAGCTTTGTTAGTGCCGAAGAAAGATGGAATGTGGAGAATGTGTACTGATAGTCGAGCACTAAACAAGATTACAGTGAGATACAGATTTCCTATGCCTAGATTGGATGACTTGTTGTATCAACTTAGTGGAGCTGCTATCTTTTCGAAGATCGATTTGAAGAGTGGTTATCATCAAATTCGAATCAGACCAGGGGACGAATGGAAGACAACATTCAAGATGAGAGAAGGGTTGTACGAATGCCTGGTTATGCCGTTTGGTCTTTCGAATGCACCTAGTACATTTATGCGGGTGATGAATCAAATCTTTAGACCATTTATCGGAAAGTTTATGGTGGTGTATTTTGATGATATACTGATATACAGTGGAAGCGCAGAAGAACACTTGCAACATCTGAGAGAAGTGTTGATGATACTACGACAGGAACAATTTTATGCTACAACGAAGAAATGCGTGTTCATGACGCATAGTGTTTTATTTTTGGGATATATTATATCTGAAGAAGGGATACAGGTGGATCAGAATAAATTTGAAGTAATCAGAAATTGGCCACAACCCAGGACGATAACAAAAGTTAGAAGCTTTCATGGTTTAGCATCATTCTACCGAAGATTTATTCCGCACTTCAGTAGCGTGATGGCACCAGTTACAGATTGTATGAAGGAGAAGCAATTTTTATGGTCAGAGGAAGCAGGATTTGCTTTTGAGCGAATCAAGAAACTCTTGACGTCAACACCAATTCTAGTATTACCAGATTTTCAGTTGCTGTTTGAGTTACATACTGATGCATCAAAGGTTGGAATTGGAGGGGTGTTGAGTCAGAAGGGACGTCCTATTGCATATTTCAGTGAGAAGCTATCGGGAGCCAAGATGAGATATAATACTTATGATGTGGAATTCTATGTTATTGTTCAAGCTATAAAACACTGGAGACACTATTTGTTCCATAAAGAATTTGTTCTATATACTGATCATGAAGCACTGAAACATTTGCAGGGATAGGACAAAATTGCAGCTAGGCATGCTTCGTGGATCGCATACCTGCAACAGTTTACATTTGTGGTGAAGCATAAGTCGGGAATTACGAACCGTGTGGCAGATGCATTGAGCAGGAGAAATCATTTGTTGACTACAATGAAGGTTGAAGTGACGAGGTTTGATGTATTGCCAGAATTATTTGTTGATGATCCTTACTTTGCGAAGTTTGTAGATGAAGTCAAGGAGGGAAAGACAGATGAGTTTGTATTGGTGGATGGTTTTCTTTTCAGAGGAAATCAATTGTGTATACCAGAGGGCAGTTTACGAATGAAGATTGTGAAGGAGTTGCATGAGGAAGGTCATGTGGGGAGAGACCGTACATTGCAGTTGATTTTGCAATCATATTTTTGGCCTACTATGAGAAGAGAAGTTGAAAGATTTGTGGAGAGATGTCATATTTGTCAAGTTTACAAGGGGACATCGACAAATGCGGGATTGTATATGCCATTACCTGTGCCTACTAGACCATGGGTTGATATCAGCATGGATTTTGTTTTGGGGTTACCGAGAACTCAGCGTGGGAATGATTCCATATATGTGGTGGTGGATAGATTTTCCAAAATGGCGCATTTTATCGCTTGTAAGAAGACAGCTGATGCCATCCGTGTTGCTCAGTTATTCTTTAAAGAGGTGTATCGATTACATGGGCTGCCTGAATCTATCATTTCAGATCGGGATCCTAGATTTCTAAGCCATTTTTGGTTAAGTTTGTGGAAGATGGTTGGAACGAAGCTGAATTTTAGTAGCGCCTATCATCCGCAAACAGATGGACAAACGGAAGTGGTAAATAGATCATTGGGAAACTTGTTGCGATGTCTTGTACAGGATAATTTGAAGAGTTGGGATATGAAATTATGTCAGGCAGAGTTTGCACATAATCACGCTATTAACCGTAGTACGGGTTTCAGTCCGTTTCAAGTTGTATACTCAGCAAGTTCGAAAGGTCCATTGGATTTGACGACAGTGCCATATCAGAAGGGAGTGGTTAAGCGTACTTGTGATTTTGTGACCGAGTTGCAGGAGTGCCACAGAACTGTTCATGAACGATTGCTTGCATCAAACGAAAAGTATAAACAATTGGCGGATAAGAGGCGAAGGAGTGTGAACTTCAGAGAAGGTGATTTGGTTTACGCCGTGTTGACAAAAGATCGTTTTCCAGTGGGAACGTATAATAAGTTGAAAGCTCAAAAAAATCGGTCCAGTGAAAATTTTGAAGAAAATCAATGAGAATGCATATCAGTTGAGATTGCCAGATAATATTAATACTTCTGATGTTTTCAATGTCAAATATTTGATTCCGTATCATGGGGATGAGTTTGTTGTGGAAGAGGAAGGTGCAAATTCGAGGACGAATTCTTGCCAACAGGGGAGGATGATGCAGCGCGATCTGCTAACTTTTCAGATTTGAGTCATTCAAAGATTTTAGGTCGCTCATGACCTAATGAAGGTTGCTCACGACCTAGTGAAGGTCGCTCACGACCTAGTGAAGGTCGCTCACGACCTAGTGAAGGTCGCTCACGACCTAGTGAAGGTTGCTCGCGAGGTACTGGATTCAGCATTAAGGCAAGCAAACGACCTAAGGAGATGAACATACCAGCGCGCATTTTATTAGGTCGCTCGACCTTATGTTGCGGGAAGAAAGACGAGTTACGACCTAAGTTAGGTCGCGGGGTGATAGGTCGCTGGAAGATAGGTCGCGTGAAGAAGATTCCGTTGCTGAAGATCTTAGGTCGCTCAACTTTAGGTCGCTCGACCTTATGCCGCCATTCTTTAGGTCGCTCAAGGGAGCCAACGACCTAGTACCGCATATGCTGCTTTGACTTAAGTCGCCTGGAGTTTAGGTCGCGTGTGTTGTACTTAGGTCGTGTGATGTAAATATTGTAAGTCGTGTGTTTTTGTTGTAACTTGTATCTGTTAAGTCGTTATTTGTTAGGTCGCATGGCTTTGTTTTTAGGTCGTATGTGTTAGGTCGGTCACGACCTATGAGTTGTTTGTTTTGAGTCGTGAAAGTGAGTTGTTGTAACCCTATAAATAGGGATGGTGGTGTCATTTGTAAAAGTTAGTTGATTTTGAATAAAACTTGTTTGTGTGCTTTGTGCCACTTCTCAAATTGGTAGTTGAGTGTGATCTCCTATCTCCACTTTCGGTATTCGAGTGCGCTCGGATCAACGACTGCTGAAGCCGATTTACGGAATCTAGTGCGCTAGATCAACGTACGAAGAATCATAGATCTTTAAACACGGTATCGTGCGCGATGAACGTGTTTGAGATAGCTAGAATCCGGCATCTTTGGATCAACGGATTTGGGCCTTTGGTATTCTTCAATCCACCGATTCCTACTTTCACCGCATCATTCATTTTAGTTATCCGCTGCTGCATCAAAAATGTAGCCTCATGCCCCATCAAACGGGAATAACTAAAATAAGGGAGAAGCAGCATGGCTAAGTGGGTTGCTCCTAAGTAGGGTATGATCATCCCTATCTAGAGTTGATTTTATCTCTCATTTATATGCTTCAGGGCCCGTTAATGGAGGGGTGATCATATTCGATACTACTAGTGAAGTGGTAAGTCGATTCTATGTTGGCAGGGGATCCCGGTGAGGTCCTCAATGTTATTTTATCTAGAGATGCGCCGTGACAGGTAGTACCCCATAGCCCAGTCATTGTATGGAATCCATTCTCCAATAAGCACCGTACGGACTTAGTTGTGCCCAACTATGTCGAAACATGAGATGCAAACATTTCAGCTATATTCATATTTTACTTTGATCCCTAGGCATTATTATAATATAAACAGATTTCTATAGAAATGTTTTGGTTATTGTAAGTTAAAAACCCATCTATGTTTATGTGCAGCGTGGTCTTACGAGATACTTTTGATTTTCAAAGGTTTTCTATAACTTTAAAATCTAGTCGGATGTGTTTTCTCACACTAGTTTTTCCAGACTGACTCGGGTGTTATTTTATTATAATGCTCTGGTCACACCGAGCATTTACAGATTTCTTTGGATGCATTGGAGCTCAGGAGATGAGTTGGAGGTCTTAAGTCTTATTCTCGTATATGTTTATTTTCCGTTGTTTTGTTGTTGAAATAATCAGCATTTGTGAGGAGAGGTTGTTATAACTGTCCAAGCTGATGATTGTGATTTGTTGTTGTACTCTAATGGATGTATGTGTATAACCATTTCTCTTTTGTAAAGATCATTGATATTATAGTATACATTGATCTACTGCGATTGTGAGATTCTGTGTTGTTTTTAGTTTCTTTTCTCTTCTTCTTCTTCTTCTCTCTTCCTTTTTTCTTCCATCTTTTCCCTTAACAATCGGGTTTTCTGATATTCAATTACTTGGCACACAATACAGTGCACATATTAGTGTTGATTTTTGAGGGTCTAAAATCTCGAGTTGTTACACTTGGTATCAAAGTGCCAGGTGAAGCGAGAACCTTGGCTTTGGTGGGGTAACTCATTTGGAGATAAGATAATGGAATGCCTTATTATGAGTTTTGAGTATATTATATATATGAGCATGTATTTGTCACTGATTATAAAAATGTTTTTTATTGAGTTAATTTATCTGTTGAGTGACTTATGAATTCTGGTTGGTGCTTGGAATGCAATGACATCGATAGGGGTTTCTAAACACTTAAACAAGGCAAACCGACACAGTATTGTTTCAAAATTGGTAAATAAAATAATTTTACCTAAATCATATTATATATATAAAGTAATAATTTTTTTGAAATTATTATAGATATATATGGTCTATTTGGTTGATTAGTGAATGATAATATTTTATTATTATCATTTGTTGTTTGTTGTTTTAATAAAAGTTTTTATTATTATAATCTAAATGAAGATAAACATTTGGAAAATTAGTTATATAAGAAATTAAATTTATATGTATGAATTATAGAGTAAAATAATCAACATTCGTAAAATGATATTACAGAAGAAGTGAGATTATATAAATGTGAATTATAAATGTGATTTATAAATGAAAAGGAAATGAAATTGTATAAGTATATTTATAAATATGATTTGTAAATAAAATGGATTTAAAATAAACAAAATTTGAATTTAAATTCCGTCGATTTGGAAAATTGTTTTTCAAAAGTTTTGAAGAATAATAATAATATTATTATTTTGAAATTTTTTTAACTAGAAGTATTTTTAAAGGGAATTTAAAAAAGATAGGAAGCACTAAACTCAGTTCAATCGTTGGAAAATAATTCTGGTGATGACTATAACATCATCGACATTCATTTTCGAGTTTCTAAGTGATGAATTGCTATCGTTGAAGTTGTTTTTTCGGTAAAACAGGTTTTGATTTTAAAATCCAAAGTATGATGTGATAAATATATGAAAATAAGTTTTTGAACTTATAATTTGAAAATGGTATAGGTAAGAAAAGAAAATTTGGAATTGGGACATGAAATTAAAATTTTAACTTAAGTGAAGTCAAGTAAATTGAACTGAATGAAATGAAGTTTAAGTTAAGAAAGGTTAAATGAAATTGAATTGGATTTGAAATGAATTAAGTGAATTAATCAAATGAATAAATGAGGTGGATATGAACTTGAGTTATAAAATTAATTAAATATGTTTGGAGTGTTGTTTGATAGCATTGAATATGAACTTAAGTTTTGAAGTGAAATAAACATAATAACCGTTGTATAAAATGTTTATAATGAACTTAAGTAAAAATTTGATGGAATGGTTCTTAGGTGATATTAGTATTGAAAGAAATATACTAAGTAATTGAATGTGAGTAATTAAATGTAAATCAATTGAATGAGAATAAATTGAATGTAAATAAATTGAAAATGAATAAATTGAATGTTAACAAGAAATGAAAGTAAATAAATATAATGTTGACATTTGAAAAAGCAAATTGATATGATGGTAAGTAAATTGGATGGATATTATTTGTTTAATGGTTTCCCTTATTACATTTGCTATTTTGCATATAATATTATAGATTCCGTATTATATAGTGATGTTACTTTCCCCTATACTTGTTATCATTGGTTATTGAGTGATTACGAGGTGCAGATTGTGTATGCTTTGCATTTAGAGCTTGCTTTCACATTATATTGGTTATATATGCTTGCTAATACTGGTAAAAGGTACACATCTCGGATTACATATTGTATTTTTATATTTTTCCCTATGGGATGCCTCATTCTCGAAGATGAGATGTATATTTGTGATTATATGTATATTATAAATTTTTCCGATCGAACCACGCAAATGAGACGCTGGTGAAATTTTCCGAAAGTCTAAGGCGTTAGAATTTTTTTGAGAATTTTGGAAAATATTTGATAAATAAAAATTTGATTTTGAGTTATAACTTGAAATGAATGAATGTAAGGGAATTATTTGGTATAACTAGGTGAATTTAAAAGACATAGAAATTTTATAATCTAATTCAACTAATTGGTTTTGAAAGTTAATGGGTTTGGGACATATTACTTACCTTGGAAATTTCGGGGACGAAATTCTTTTAAGGGGGTAGAATGTAACGACATAGAATTTCAGTCATTTGAATTTGGAATATTTAATTGATTTTAAATATTAAAAAGTTAATTTGATAAATTAAATAACTTGAATTTCAAATATAGCAATTTATTGGGTAATTAAATTGTTGAATTTAATATTTGGAATTGTTTAAATAATTTATTTCTGAATTTAATGTGAATAAAAATGAGTTTGAAAGTTGAATTAAAATTCTACTTAAATAAGAATGAGTATGGTAAAATTTTAATTTAGATTTAAATGTGATTAATTTGGTTTTTAAAATAATTTGTTTTAAATTAACGTGTGAAATAGCTTTCCGGGGCATTGTCTCGGATTTCGATGAAACTTGTTCCGTTGGATCCGTAATAGTATATTATGTTATGCCATCAAATTTCATGGCGATTGGACGTATCGTTTGGACTTGCGACATTGAAACGCATAGAAATTAATTTCAGAAATTTATATAATAATTGGGTTTGAAAAACTATCTTTTGTATATGATCGAACTAGGCCTCAAGACTAGTTCCTTTGAGTTTGAAATAAGGGCATTACATATAGAACGTCAGGTGGCATGACTTGTTTGGAGTTCGAGATTTTCGTACATTTAAAGCTAGATATTTTCTAATTAAAATAGTATGTATACACACACACACACTCACCATGCTTAGGCCATACCATTAGCCCATACCTAAGAACGTCTAAACCCATACCCCTTCAGCTATATAAATCGCATTCACTAGAAAAGTTGGTTTGTTTTCTTTTTAAATTTAAACTCTCTCATATCGAACGGTACTCCTCAATCGACACCACCACAAGCCAAATCATCCTTCGGTCATAACTAGGAAAGTGTAAAGCTCAAGGCAACGACGTATTTCAACGGTTGGATTGTCGTATGGCGTGGCCTGGAGTGTGGATTTTGTCCACTTTCGTCGCAGTTGTGGGTTTGGGTTTGGTCGATTTTGGTGGCCGAGAGGGTCTTAGGGGGGTCGGTTGTGAGGACTCGTTTCTTCGACTCTAAGAAATCGACACTAATAGATCCTTGTGTTCACGTAAGAAAGAAAATAAAGGCAGAACAAAATCTCACATATATTATTTCAACATAAAATTTACAGCAGAAATTTAAAATACATTTATCAGAGTTTAAAATGGATGGTTAAAAATTTCAGTCCTTACTAATGTGGAATACTATAGCACTAGAGTGTGGTGGAAATAGATAACAATCTTCAGAAAAATCTTCTAACTCCATGCTCCGAGCTCCATCAATCTTTCTTCTAAACTAAACCTATCTACTAGGATGCCCGGAAAATTAGGTCATCCAGAGTTTAAGGAAAAGGAAAATAAACTCCGGGTCCGTCATAGGACTAGTGTGAGAACTCAAAATACGCGCTTTGAAAACAAAAGGGCATCTCATAAGACTACGCCACACATAAACACGGAACGGGTTTTTACCTTGTGATAACCAAATTATTTGCTACGTAAAATAATTTGATATTATTTTTAATGACATTCTTTTTTAAAAACACTTTTACAAGTAATTATATTCAAATAGCCGAAATTGTTACCATTATTAAATTCCAGCATACTGGCTCTATAAACAAAATGGCCGTGACTTATTGGAGAATGGATTTCCATACAAATGACCAGGTGATGGGACTACCTTTCGGCAATACATCTCTAGAGGAATGTACCGAGGTCAGGAGAACATCTGCACCTCCACTAACATAAGACCGACCTACCTTTCTCACTAGATAGTACCAAATATGTCATCACCTCAGTCGTTACCGACCTATCCGAGGGCTCTCTTTTCATACACCACAAAAATTTAAACCCGAATGTCATAGCGGGTTGAAATATATCTAGAAGGGGATAATCATACCCTAATGGTTGCGAACCACATAGCCTTGCTGCATCTACCCTATTTTGGTCATTTCTGGGTGTGAAGCTTGAGATAACGATTACCTTTCACATTGCACATTTCAGTTTGAATGCCACACTACCATTCCATGGTCACAAAACTGATTTCTACAAACGTATAACTCCTGAGCTCGTATGTCATAGGAAAGGGTGTTAAGCTAAGTGAAGTCGCCTTCTCCACCACCAAGCAAATGATACGTTCATAGAGATCACTTATGTAACTAGAAATGCAATGTCAGACATTCATCCATACAAGTTGTCCACGAACATGACAAATCGAAGGCACCCTCCTACCACATCCTGTTGAGAGTTACCCCCCGGATTTGTAGCAAGAAGTCCTTGCATCGAAGATCTTTAAATGAAGAGCTACCGCCACATAATAAGATATGTGAAATTTCCCTCGAGGGTCAATGATAAGCAGCCCTACATTCCATCTTCCAAATCAAATCTATATCTTCACTTCAAATATGTAAATTAGTTCGAAGTGGTCTTCGGATAGGAATTACCCAAATCCGACCCCGGTTCCTTCGAACCAATCGGCGATAAAAAGATGTTCTGTGAATAGGGAATCATTCTTTAACTGATTAAGTTCTTTTTATCAAAAATATCTTTTAGAGATATATTAACTTTAAAACACTTCTTTTCGGTATATATGGAATAATTAAACCTCTCTTATCCAATCCTTTGATTACTTAAAACCCTTTTTAAACTTGGTAAAAATCGAAATCGTTTCATTTTTCATTTAGGAAAATATTTCTAAATCATTTCATTTAAATCTTAAGAAAGATTTCTTAATTAAAAACTCATAATTTTATTGAGTTAAAACCATGTTATCTAAGATGTTAATCCAAAACCAGTAAATATTAAGTGACCGGAACTATAGAAATCATCTAATTCTACTCAATATCAATTCCCGTATTCAATAAATCCTATGAGCGGAATAACGGTGAAATCACCTTTTAAATTCCACAATAGTAAGAGTTCCCTCTTTGGGTTTTAACACCGAGTATAAGAAGATCATCACTATAGAATCAAAGTTGTATTTAATTTAAATTTGGAAAATTTACCCTTTTTATACTTAACTCGTATCCAACGTTTCGACCTTATCTATCCCTCGCCCAGGGTAGAGGCCTGGTGAGCCAGGGCACTGGTTGCTCCTCAACATCTCCTTAGTTTAAGCACCTCACATCCATATCTCATGAATAGAAAAATCCAGTCTACTCGATGGCTTTTAGACCCAAGATTAAACCACTTAATTTGTAATAGCTTTTCTTTACATCGTTTATTTAAAATCTTTTAAATAAGCTATAAAAACCTCCAAATCATTATTCAAACACTTAATTATTCATTTGAAAACATTTATAAAATATTTCGAAAAGAATTGTTAAGTTTAAAACTATATTTCAAAGATTATAGGAAAGTGCTGCAAAAAGCGCCTTTTAAGCTATACTGATCAAAACAACTTTTCTACCATTGGAAATTCATTTTTATAACTCAAATCACATTAAAAACATTTTAAAAGATTTTTAGAATTTATTACATATTTTTAAACAATTTTAAAATATCATTTTCAAAGAAATCATGTTATGGATTCCGATTGCAAAACCGCGACTTTTCAAAAAACTTGTTTTACTCATATTTCAAAATCTACTTGTCAAAATCTCAATTTTCTTTCTTCGTTTGAAAAATATGGATATAATAGTTTGGAAAATTCTTATCTTAAAGAGTTCCGTGCTAAATTTCATTCTATATACTCATTTGACTTTTATGACGTGAAATCGCAAACTGCCGTTACGCGACGCGCTTATTTTTGACTAAATTTTCAATTACTTTTCAAACTTCACCAAAACACTTTCAAATGTTTATAAAACATTTCAAATTTATTTTTAAACCTATTTAAAAATGTTTAACATTTCATATACACCAATTCATTAAAATAGAGGAAAGTGATTTTCTTTATGCTTATCGAAGTGTACTTCCGTAACTTGCATATATATTCAACATTCATATGAAACAACCAAACTTGATGATCAAAGCATATTAGACATCCATTTCAAACATCATATCATCATCCAAAAATATACTATTAGTAAGAGTTTCTCACCTTAGATTCGAACGATTGAACTTTAAATTGGCTATAGCTCCGCTACCGTCGCACCGGAGCTTATGGAATCGATCCTAAGACCTTAGGAAGGCCATGTCCCAAGCTAGAAGAGGTGGAAGGGCTCGGCCATGGTGGTGATGGTGGATGGTGTGGGTTTGCAAGAGGAAGAGGAGTGGATTTAGCTTAGTCTAGAGATCTATGAATATATATTCCATATGTTTGTAATATTTGCACTATTTTGTCATAGCTTTCTTGCTATTATTTTATATAAAGAGTAGCCATTAGAGAGACCATTAGAGTTTCAAAAGAGGAGGAAGAAGAAGTAGAAAATGGCTTAGGAATTTATGAAAGAGGGTAGTGTTTTTATAAGCAAAGAAGAGAGCAAAAAATATCTATGCATACATCATCATCTTCATCACCAACACATGCACCATTATCATCACCCCCCTAATGCATGGCTACAACCCTCTCTCCCATGTGCCCATCACTTCCATCACTTTAGGGGATGCATATGTTGACTTTTGTATGCTTAAGAAGTAAGGAAACTTAAAATATATTATATATTTTTATATTATATTTATATACTTAAATATATTTATATATGTATGTTTATGTGCATGTTAGGATATGTATGTGTATGTTGTATATGTGCACATGACACAAAAACAAAGTTGCAACGATTTAAAACAACTTTCGTTCGTCAAACAGTTGAAAATCGAAAAACCGATTACTGGTCACATTTTCACTTATTAATTTACGTACATATATTTGTAACAAAATTTGAAAACAATTTTCTTATCATTTTAGATGAATTAAAATGATCATGTTTTAATTATAAAACCATATAAATTAATATTCATAATTATTTGCAGTAATTTCTACTATACCGATAAAGCAATATCGATTTTCCAATCGAATATATATCTTCATAAAATTATTACAAATGATTTATTATAACTTTATAACTTTTTTAAAATGAATTATAACCTTTTTAAAATCATTAATTGAATAATTACAATAATTATTAGATCATTAAATCTCAATTTATTTTAGTAAATCAATTATTATATTCAAGGGCATTACTAACAATGTCATAAATACATTTAAGTTTCAAAAATAAAATAATTAATTTTATTTCATATTCTTGTTCAAATATAAAAATAAGTATATGTATCCAGCTCCACGCATGACGTTTTATGGTTATAGAGATGGTTATTGATAAAATAGTTTTCGGCCATTTTATCGATTTAAATTTCGTGGAAAATATTTTTGTAAATATCTATTCAAAATAAGATTACTATTACTTATTATCACTCAAAACAATATACGGAGTATATGGGGTGATCGGTATACAGCAGTTTTGGAGCGCTCGGTATACGCCTTTTCTGGAGCAGTCGGCATACGCCTTTTCGGGGCGATCGGCATATACACATTTGCCTTGGTGATGGTTCAGCCATATGAGAGATCAGCTGAATTGCCTTCAGATAAGTGTCGTCCTTCGTTTAGCTTGAGTGCAAACTTCAACATCCAATCCTAAGATCTTGCGTACATCAGTGAATCCAATCCTATGGCTAATAGCTTCCTTAGATCTCTTTCAAATCTAAGTAGAATAGGAAGTTTGCTGGTAAACAACGGGATCTATCTCGCGAATATGGAAATCCACTAGTAGATGATGAGATCCAATCAAGTTGAGAATTCAACTCTCAGTGAACACCAAAATGTTAGCACCAAAATTGGTCACTAACACCCTTGAATAGAATTGTGTAGAGATACTAATGAAGAAAGTAAATTAAAGCAGAGATGTAACATAGTTGAATGCCAAAGGACAACATAAAACTAGAACACCAGATTTATAGTGGTTCGGCGTAACTGCCTACGTCCACGTTGAATAGAATCTTTATTACTTTTTCAATCCCTTGAATACAGATACAATCCGTAAACAGACCACTTGAATACAAGTTTGAAACAAAAAGAGGAGAGTATAAAAAATGGCAGAGTTTCCCTGGAGTTCTCCCAAAAGAAGGTCCTTTCAACCGTTCCCCTGCCTCTGTATTTATAGAAGAAGATAGGCTGGACTCCCTTCGCAAGCCCGGGAACAAGGTACTTCGGCCCATAGCAGGCGACTTCTGTGTACCGAGCCAGGCATACCGAACGGTGGTCGCCGAACGATAGTGGCCGAACGATGGTGGCCGAACGATGGTGGGCCGAACGATGGTGGCCGAACGATGGTGGCCGAACGATGGGGTGCCGAACGATGGTGTGGCGAACGATGGTGGCTAAACGATGGCATGCCGAGTGGCCGAATGGTGGTTGCCGAAAAAACCTGGCCGAGCGACCTCTCCTTGGACGCCTAGACTGATCCATCTCGTTTTCCCATTCTTGACTGAGCGGTATCTGTCGATCCTCCTTTGACCAAGCCATACATACCGACCCGCACATTCATGCCGAACCATATCGATTGCATCAAACCCTTATATCCCCATCTCCTCTTGGCCAGAATCTTGTTCGGTGCTAACTATAACTTCTGCAACTGTCGCTTTATAGCCCGGCCAAGTAGCTGGGTAACATTTGCCCCCCAAAGTACGTCTTGTTGCATACATGACGTGCTTTGAATCGAAGCAAGTTAGAGTCTCCAGAAAGAAATCCATCATGCCTCCTGAATAGTCATTATCCTTCAATTTTATCCTCCAAAGTGTCGTATCCTTCTTTCGCCGTCATGACGCTTGGTCGATTCCCAATAGTTTAAATTCAGGATTGTAGTTCATCAGTGGCCATCTGTGTCCGGTTCTATAGGGCTAGTAAGCTTCGGCTATCTGATCCAGTTGTTTCTTAATAACCCTAAGTGAAAATTCAATTTCTGTTGATTTCAAGAAGTCGAATTTTTTTGAATATACACGTGCATCTTCGGGCACACATTCTTTTCATTGGCTCTCGGATGCGTTTTATATGCTCATAAGTCGTCACCAGTTCCATCTAGTTTAATTGCAATTCGATTGCAGTTCCTTGTTTATATTTTTTGTGAAATAAGGGTTGTAACCAGCCACTTGATGAGAGGGGACTTCAAGTTCTACATGGATGACGACCTCGGAGCCGTAAGCAAGGGTGAAGGGAGTACGGCCAGCCATGGACTCATGGGTAGTTCTATAAGCCCATAATGCTATTGAGAGTTCATCCACACATTTACTTCTAGTCTTTTCCAAACCTCTCTTCAGACTAGACTTTATGATTTTGTTCATAGCTTCAACCTGTTATGATGGATTATGGAAGGTCATAAGGACAAATGATGTTACGGACGATGAAGTCAATTATTTTCTTCATCTTGGTCGTGGTTAAAAGTTTTGCATATGCCCATTTGGTGAAGTAATCAACTGCTATGATGATGTATTTCGCACCACCTTTGGGATCAGCAAGGAGACGATAATGTCAATGCCCCCAAGTGGCAAACGATTATGGACTAGTCATTTGAGTAATTTCCATCGGCGGGGATCTCTAATTTTTTGCAAACATCTTGCACTCATCGCATTGTCTAGCATGATCAACCGCATCTTGATTGATAGTCGGCTAGTAAAACTCGTAGCAAAGTATTTTCTTTGTCAGGGTTTGCCCCTGATGTAATCGCCGCATTCTTCTTTATGAACTTCTCTGAAGACTCATTTGATTTCATCATGGGTGATACATCGAGGCATAGGAATGGATAAACTCCTTTCTACACATGACTTCTTCTTGGATGATTTGGAGTTAAGCTTTGAGGAGGATCTATCGTTTTCCATTCCTCCGTTCAGTAAGAATTCCTCATTGTGGATAGACTTTGATAGGAGTCATCCATGACCCATTTTAGCCAACTTGGCCAGTGACTTGACTCTTTTCATTTTGTTCGCTGAGGATGTATGCAATGATGTAATACGTGAAGTC
Source organism: Allium fistulosum (assembly GCA_030737815.1). NCBI lineage: Eukaryota > Viridiplantae > Streptophyta > Magnoliopsida > Asparagales > Amaryllidaceae > Allium > Allium fistulosum. The sequence goes on along the minus strand of CM060902.1, from coordinate 196,909,840 downwards.
GGCTAGTAGCTCTTAGACCCGGCCGAGATAAGGAGTAAGACAATGCCCCCTAGAAAGATTAACTTCCCTAACTTTGCATGCTACTAATCAGGAATCACAAAAGATATGTAAAGTTTCCACTTCAAGTTCTCTAGCAAGTTTGAGGCTGGCGGTCGAGGCTTCATACTTAGCTTCATTGTTTGTTAAAAGGAAACTGAGTTTCAGGGCGTAGCAGATCGATCGTTCCTCAGGAGTCATTAACACGACTCTTGCACCATAACACTGATCATTGGATGCTCCATCCATGTACATTTTCCATATGTTAGTTGGTTCTCCACTAATCTTCGAGTAGTAGTCTGATGTAGTGAATTAGATATGAGGTCTGCTAATTTTCGTCTTTGGATAGCTCTTCGAGGGAAATAAGCGATATCGAATTGGCTTAGTTCGATATTCTATTTTAGTAGTCTTTCAAACGTCTTAGGTCGTTGTATGATGCTAGCTTTTGTAGCTTCGGGTCGATATTTAATGCATGGCTCGCGATAGTCGGTGAAATCACACACGCATGCCAGAATGGGTCCAAGGGAACATATCATCATTTATTCAGAGAAATCCAACTAATTCTTTTATCATCATTGCACTGAGCCATGATCCGATCTTCAGCACCCGTGAAGGGTCACCATGGCTAACTGTAATGTCGATTGTCAGTTTAGCCGGTGCAATCTTGGATTCTTCGAGTTTGGATATAACTATTTTGCGTAACATTCAATGTGAAATATGGTTGGGATGGTCAATGTTGATGGTTGCTCTGGTCGAATCCTAGAGTCATGTCATGAGTTATTAAGTCTGATAGTGAAGGGCCCTGAATGCTCTGATCGATTATCTGCAAATGGCCAAAGATCAGGCTTAGAAGAACGTGGAAGAAAATGTCGAGTAGGGGTCAGCCTCGAGTTGCATGAAGCTGCATAACTGGATTTTGCTTTGAGTTTGAATTTGCTTGTATATTCGAGTAATGTGCTTTCCATTCAATGCATTCATGATCCTTTACCCATCCTTCGGGTTAGAGTGATAGTCAGTTGCCTACAAGCTTAAGCATCGATTTAATGATTCTATCTCTAGGCATTCTTTCGGTTGTAGCTTTGAGTAGTTGTAAACACTATATATAAGTTTCAATATTGAGCTATCACAACCATTCTGTGGATGATCACGCTTCTGCTCCCAGTCTCGGGGTGATAAATGTACCGTGTGGACGGTTGAGTCTCGTCCTTGCTATGTTTATACCCCCACCTAAACTCTAAAGACATAGAATTGATCGGTGAATAGTCGGTTCACATTCATCCTGCTTCTCGCTCGTAACCCCAAGTCTGGGGCATATATCAATAAGTAGGAAGGCCAGCCATGCCCACTTTAGCTTTATTCTCTTTCCCGTTGAATCGTGGGATCAGGTCAGTTGATGGGAGGCTGAGTCTCGCCTATCCTGGATTGTATTGTGGATCTTCATTCCAAGGGTAGTACTCTGATGCCTCGTTAGTTTATGGGCGTAAGTCGGGTATTGGATGGTCAGCTACATCCACTTTGGTTCATGTTCTATAATCAGATCTTGGGGTAAAGTTGGCTCAAGAGCAGTCGGGTCATGCTCATCTTGTTTCATATTCCTCCTGACGGATCGAAGGAGGGTGCTGGATAATTAATGACCAAGTCTTCGTGGTTTACTCTCCTTTCTACACTCTGGTGGTTATAGTTTTTCAAGGGACATTCGGGTCACATTCATATGTTCTTGGTGCGGATCAATATTGACAATCGATCTAACGTATGATATAGTCAGTCATTCGTAGCTTTGGATGCCATTCCGATTGGTTCTGTATTGACGCCTCCTTGCAGTCGTTGCCTTAAGTTGTAAAGAACGCCAAACTAGAGCTATAATGAGCTATCGTATTCAGCTTTTAGTGATTTGTACTCCTGCTTCCATCATTGATTTGGCCAGGCTACAAGTCGGATGTTCAAACTCCATCCTTAGCGAGTTAATACTCCTCCCATCGATTTCAGGCCGAATTTTGCGCAAAAGAGAACGGTCGAAATCCACTCATCTATTTATCGATGTTTATATGCCACTCTGCGTTATGGTGACTCAGAGTTGTTCTTCCCCGGTCGACTCATGCCCAATTTGTGTTCATGCTTCGGTCATGCTCCGGGGACTTAGAGATTTGTTGAACGGTTTATGCTCTAGTCCATAGTTTGGGACGTAGAGATTTTCGTCAAGTCGTTTATACTCTAGTCCGCGCTCTGGGGACTCAGAGTACTCTAGTCCGCTTTAGGGACTTAAAGATTTTTGTCAAGTCGTTTATACTCTAGTCCGCACTCTGGGGACTTAGATATTATTTAAGTCGTTTATACTCTAGTCCGCACTCTGGGGACTCAGAGTACTCTAGTCCGCACTCTGGGGACTTAGAGATTTTTTAAGTCGTTTAAACTCTAGTCCGCACTCTGGGGACTCAAAGTACTCTAGTCCGCACTATGGGGACATAGAGATTTTTTAAGTCGTTTATACTCTAGTCCGCACTCTGGAGACTCAGAGTACTCTAGTCCGCACTCTGGGGACTTAGAGATTTTTTAGGTCATTTAAACTCTAGTCCGCACTCTGGGGACTCAGAGTACTCTAGTCCACACTCTGGGGACATAGAGATTTTTTAAGTCGTTTATACTCTAGTCCGCACTCTGGGGACTCAAAGTACTATAGTCCGCTTCAGGGACTTAGAGATTTTTCTCAAGTCATTTATACTCTAGTCCACGCTCCGGGGACTCAGAGTACTCTAGTCCGCTTCAGGGACTTAGAGATTTTTCTCAAGTCATTTATACTCGAGTCCACGCTCTGGGGACTCAAAGTACTCTAGTCCGCTTCAGGGACTTAGAGATTTTTCTCAAGTCGTTTATACTCTAGTCTGCGCTCTGGGGACTAAGAGTACTCTAGTCCGCTTCAGGGACTTAGAGAATTTTCTCAAGTCGTTTATACTCTAGTCCGCGCTCTGGGGACTCAAAGTACTCTAGTCCGCACTCCGGGGACATAGAGATTTTTCTCAAGTCATTTATACTCTAGTCCACACTCTAGGGACTTAGAGTACTCTAGTCCGCACTCTGGGGACTTAGAGAGATTTTTATCAAGTCGTTTATACTCTAATCCGCGCTCTAGGGACTCAGAGTACTCTTGTCCGCTTCAGGGACTTAGAGATTTTTTTCAAGTCATTTATACTCTAATCCGTGCTCTGGGGACTCAGAGTACTCTAGTCCGCTTTAGGGACTTAGAGATTTTTGTCAAGTCGTTTATACTCTAGTCCGCGCTCTGGGGACTCGGAGTACTCTAGTCTGCACTCTGGGGACTTAGAGATTTTTCTTGAGAGAAGTCGTATTTCCACCCGTTTGATTTGTATTTCATTTACAGTGTCGAGGCTAATGTTGTCGAATGAACGGTCGAACCGCGTTTGCTCATGGAATGGGACTATGCCCCCAGCATCAAGGATGAAACTTGATAAATGGACGGTCGATTCTCGTCTGCTTGGTGATTGTAGCTCTTCCAATCAAGTCAAGGAAGGAAGTATATGATAAATGGTTGGATCACATCCATGCTGGGGTTGGATAATCAAGTCTCGCACAATTTGCTTCGTATCTCTTTCTAGAAAATAAAGATAATGGATTATTGAGTAGACAAAGTAAGTTGCATATGTTTCAAGGTGCAGTCGCATCCATGTATTGAGAGCGATGGTTAACGAGTAGGCAGTCTATCACAGCTACTTCAAGTTGGGCTTTCGAACCACCTTTTGTGTTCAAGGTAGGATTTGATGTGCAGATGATCAAATCATGTCTGCTCTAGTTAGATCCCAGCATCACTGAGCTTCATGAGAGGCATATGTATTTTATTAAACTTTACTTTATGACCCGAGGAGTGGATGATCAGGCCACATTCATTCCAAGCCTTTCTTAGGCCATCAAATCAAATATGGAGGTCAATGAATGGATGGCCAATCATGTACGCTTTGTGTTGGGCTCTGACCGTAATGAGCTTTTCAATCTCTAGTCCTTGGCCCCAAATCAAAGGCACATGGTTGATGATGAGCGATCGAATCATGCTCGTCTTGATGAAACTCCACAAATCTAATCAAGATCTCATAGATTGGTTGGTGGCCAACTTTGAATACATGGTCACCGGCATCGTTTTGAAAGTGGTTTAGTTCAAGTTGGTCGTTGTTCATTGAACAATTGAAATAGAAATAGAAATAATTCAAAGAAGATTGGATTAAATCTCATTGATGAGTGAAGCAGCATCATGTGCTTGCTATTCAACTTTGCTTCTAGCTCCTTTCAAAGGGATGTCGACCGTCAGCAGTCCAATTGATAATCATAGTTCTTTATTGATAGGCATCGGATGTTCGCTGCCCACCATTCTGCAGGACTTGTACATAATGTTGAAGCTTTCCTTTCCAGATTAGCCTTTCGATCACACGTCAGAGGTGTTTGTACTCGCCAGTGTTAGGATCAGTGAGCATCTTAGAATATACAACATTACCCTGATTTTCTCTGGGCTTCGGTGGACTCTCTCGAGGTTGGTTTTCAGTACCACTCTGAGTCGCGAGTCTCCAGGTAGAGGCTATCGATTGAATCTTTCAAAGAGCATATGAGTCGAATTTTGAGATCTTGGTTCGTCCATTGGATTCTGAGTCCTTAGCCAATGATCCTATATTGTTATTTTTCCTAGTCTGCTACACTCCTCCTCACTTTGGTTTTTATTCATTTTGTAACAGAAACGATCCATTGTCGTAGGGGGTTCTCTACCTAACTGGTTGCTAAAACATATCTGGAGGTTGACTCCCCTCAAACGCGATCAGTATGATATCCTTGTTAGCATTTGGATGCTTGGAGTCAAACATTGGTTTGCTTGGAGTCACTAAATTCGAAGTGCTGGGTTAGTGAAGAATGGTACTTGGAGTCATCTTGGCATTTTCCTAGAGTCATATCATCTACGTTCTCCAACCTTTGGGAGTATCGTTTGAGTAGCGGTTGCTTGCCCGTTCCCCTGTTGTCATTCCAAAGCTGACGCTTGATCTTCTATGCCCTGGTCGATCATAGGATGTCAGGGAAGTGGATAGAATGTTCCTTCATTAAGTTGAGTTTTGAATTCACTATGCGGAGGCATTGCACTGCGGCTAGGGTTCTGGTGGGTTTGAGTACTCGAAAAAGTATTTTTTTTAAAATAGGGGTCGTACCCGATCCATATTTTTTTGTACATGGACTGTTCGGATGGTATTTTAAGAGAGGGATTGGTATGCATACGATCGGTAACACTGGGCCGGTATGCTTGTAAAGCATAAGAATAGAAGGTGGTTCTGTGTTGGAGTGTAGGCATGGTGGATCTGCCAAGGTGGTTCGAACAAGGCGGTTCGGCCAAAGTGGTCCGGCCAAGGGTGGGTCGGCCAAGGCGGTTCGACCAAGGTGGGTCAGCCAAGGATGGCTCGGCCAAGGCAGTTCGGCCAAGGGTGGCTGGGCAAAGGCCGTTCGGCTAAGGGTGGCTCGGCAAAGGCCGTTCGGTGGTTCGGCCAGGGAGGTTCGGCCAAGGTGGCTCGGCCAAGTGTGGCTCGGCCAAGAGTGGCTCAGCAAAGGCCGTTCGGCCAAGGGTGGCTTAGCAAAGGCCGTTCGGCCAAGGGTGGCTTGGCCAAGGCGGTTCGGTCAAGATGGATCGCCTATACGGAGTATATGGGGCGATCGGTATACAGCTGTTTTGGAGCGGTCGACATACGCCTTTTCTGGAGCAGTCGGCATACGCCTTTTCTGGAGCAGTCGGCATACGCCTTTTCTGAGGCGGTCGGCATATACACATTTTCCTTGGTGATGGTTCGGCCATATGAGAGATCAGCTGAATTGCCTTCAGAGAAGTGCCGGCCTTCGTTTAGCTTGAGTGCAAACTACAACATCCAGTCCCAAGATCTTGTGTACATTAGTGAATCCAATCCCATGGCTAATAGCTTCCTTAGATCTCTTCCAAATCTGAGTAGAATAGGAAGTTTGCTGGTAAACAACTGGATCTATCTCGCGAATATGTAAATCTACTAGTAGATGATGAGATCTAATCAAGTTGAGAATTCAACTCTCAGTGAAAGCACCAAAATGTTAGCACCAAAATTGGTCACTAACACCCTTGAATAGAATTGTGTAGAGATACTAATGAAGAAAGTAAATTAAAGCAGAGATGTAACACAATTGAATGCCAAAGGACAACAAAAAACTAGAACACCAGATTTATAGTGGTTCGGCGTAACTGCCTACGTCCACTTTGAATAGAATCTTTATTACTTTTTCAATCCCTTGAATACAGATACAATCCGTAAACAGACCACTTGAATACAAGTTTGAATCAAAAAGAGGAGAGTAAAAAAAATGGCAGAGTTTCCTTGGAGTTCTCGCAAAAGAAGGTCCTTTCAACTGTACCCCTGCCTCTGTATTTATAAAAGAAGATAGGTTGGACTCCCTTCGCAGACCTAGGAAAAAGGTACTTCGGCCCATAGTAGGTGACTTCTGTGTACTGAGCCAGGCATATCGAATGGTGGTCACCAAACGATGGTGGCCGAACGATGGTGGTCGAATGATGGTGTGCCGAATGATGGTGGCCGAACGTTGGTGTGCCGAACGATGGTGGTTAAACGATGGCATGCCGAACGAAGGTAGCCGAACAGTGGTTGCCGAACAAACCTGGCCGAGCGACCTCTGCTTGGACGCCTAGACCGAGCCTTCTCATTTTCCAATTCTTGACCGAGCGGTATCTGCCGATCCTCCTTTGACCGAGCCATACATACCGACCCGCACATTCATGCCGAACCATATCGATTGCATCAAACCCTTATATCCCCAGTCTCCTCTTGGCCAGAACCTTGTCCAGTGCTAACTATAACTTCTGCAACTGTCGCTTTGTAGCCGGGCCAAGTAGCCGGGTAACAAGTGTCAAACACGTCAAAGTTCTACACTTGAATTTTAGATTAAATCGTGCGACGAAATAATCCACATACTTCATATGAATTTAATAATCTTTCAAAAATTTTAATGAAAACATTTCATAAAACTTCATTGTTTATTCAAACTTTTACAAAGATACTTCTTTATACATAACAATTTTACGTTTTTATTTCCAAATATTTCTACTTAAAAACACATTTCTTTTCAAAAGATAAATATCTTTTTTACTATAACACATCTCTAAACATATCTTTCTGAAAACTCATTTTCAAAATAATCCGTTAAATTGATAAATCACTATAAACTTCCTTTAGCTAATATCAAATGTGAAAACATTCTTTATTTGGTTAAAACTTCCTTTAGTTAATATCAAATGTGAAAACATTCTTTATTTAGTTAAAACTTTCTTTAATAATTAATACTCTTTTATTAATTAAAACTTCCTTTATATATATATATTCTCTTTACTTATACGAGTTTTAATACTTAAAAAAGTATTTATATACTTATTCAAATGTTATGAGTATATTTAACAAGTTTTTTTACCTTTAAAATATAATCAAAGAGATTAAAACAATTGCTACCAAAACATTGTTATAATGAGCTTCTCTTTTTATAATATGTTAATTATAATATTTTCTATCTTTTTTATAAAAGACTCCAATGCTTGTTATTATCTTTAAAATCTCATTATTAAAGATCTAAATATACCCATAAGATTTCTTCCAAAGTGGCATTCAAGGGTTTGAAAACAAATGTTGCTAAAACATCATTTACTACAAACCCAAAACCATTCATTAATAACTTTAACCATTTCTTTTGAAAGATCAAAGCATACCCATGCTTATTAATTAAGATAATACACTTTGATAAAAATTGATAACCATTAATTAATTTATCAATTAATGATTCACATTATTCTTTTTAACTTTAGAAAATTATATTAATCGAGTAACTCAAAAATTATACCAAGTAACTGGGTACTACCAATAGTATCGTATATTTCTTTAACCAAAAGAGGAATACTTAAGAGAAGCATTTACTACCCGAACACATCTCCCGCCCATTTTTAGTTACTTTTGAGCCACTCGAACCAATTAATCATAAGATTGTTTTTCGTTTTCAAAATCCCATTTTTAGAAAAATACTATTAATATTCCTTTTCCAAAAATAATTTGAAATTACTTACAAAAATACTGGAATTTTAAATTCTCAAAAATTCCTTTATAAAGCATGTTTTATATATCCAGTTTATAAAATCACTTATATAAAACATATTCATAAACCAACATTATACCCCATAGTCAAATTGTGAAACTGAATTCACGAGGTGTTTGTACTTAAACTTTTAAATTAAACAACCAATCAATTAGAGATAATAACTGAGTATTATTCTTTCCATAATCAAATAACTATATTACTTGAAAATATTCTTTATATTCAAAATATAATCCTAGGAAAAATTATTTCGTTCACAAATTTTCAAAACCAAAATCATTTGTATATAATATTAACAAATACGCGCTCATATATAATATTCTCAAACTCATTCTAAGGTGTTACTAACCCTATCTCTAATGAGTTACTCATCTTAGGGTATTACTAACCCTATCTCTGATGAGACACTACCCTACCAAAGCCAAGGTTCTCGCTTAACCTTCATCTCCGATACCAAATGTGAGAACCTGTTTCTTCGACTCTTAGAAATCGACATAAATACATCCTCGGTATTCATGTGCCGTGAATCTAAGTGCCTGAGAAGCGGATTCTCAAGGGTAAGAAAGAAAATAAAGGCAGACAGAATCTCACATATATTATTTCAACATAAACTTTACAGAGGAAATTTAAAATACATTTATTAGAGTTTAAAAATGGACAGTTGTAAATTTCTATCCATACAAATGCGGAATACTATAGCGCTAGAGTGTGGTGGAAATAGATAACAATCTTCAGAAAAATCTTCTAACTCCATGCTTCGAGCTCCATCCCACTTCCTTCTAAACTAAACCTGTCTACTAGGCTGCCTATGAAAATTAGGGCACCCAGAGTTTAAGGAAGAGGAAAATAAACTCCAGGTCATTCATAGGACTGGCGTGAGAACTCAAAGTACTCGCTTTGAAAACAAAAGGGCATCTCATAACACCACATTGCACATATAGGCGGAATGGGTTTTTACCTTATGATAACCAAATTATTTGCTACGTCAAATCATATGATATTATTTTTAATGACATTCTTTTCTGAAAACACTTTTCATGTAATTATATTCAAATAGCCGAATTTGTTACCATTATTAAATTCTAGCATACTAGGCTCTACAAACAAAAAAGGACATAGTGGAGAGTGGATTTCCATACAAATGACCAGTTGAAGGGACTACCTTCTGGTAGTACATCTCTAAAGGAATGTACCGAGGTCAACAGAACATCTGCACCTCTACCAACACAAAATCGGTCTACCTTTCTCACTAGATAGTGTCGAATATGTCATCACCCCAGTCGTTACCGACCTATCCTAGAGCTCTCTATGTATATACCATAATAATTTAAACCCGAATGTCATAGCGGGTAGAAATATATCCAGAAGGGGATAATCATACCCTAATGGTTGCGAACCGCATAGCCTTGTTGCATCTACCCTGTTTTGGTCATTTCCGGGTGTGAGGCTTGAGATAACGATTACCTTTCACATTGCACATTTCACTTTGAATGCCACACTGCCATTCCATGGTCACACAACTGATTTCTATAAACGTATAACTCCGGAGCTCGTACGTCTCAGGAAAGGGTGTTAGCTAAGAGAAGTTGCCTTCCCTGCCACCAAGCAGATGATATGTTCATAGAGATCACTTGTGTAACTAGAAATGCAACGTCAGACATTCGTCCATATAACTTGTCCAGGAACAGGACAAACCGAAGGCACCCTCCTACCACATCCTATCGGGAGTTATCCTTAGGATTAATAGCGAGAAGTCCTTGCATCGAAGATCTTTAAATGAAGAACTACTGCCATATAATATAATATGCAAAATTTCCCCCGATGGTAAATGACAGGCAGCCCTACATTCCGTCTTCCAAATCAAATACATGTCTTCACTTCGAATACGTAATGGTTCGATATGGTCTTCGGATAGGAATTACCTAAATCAGGCCCCGGTTCCTTCGAACCAATCATAGGTAAAAAGACGTTCTGTGAATTGGGAATCATTCTTTAATTGATTAAGTTCTTTTTATCAAAAATATCTTTTAGAGATATATTAACTTTAAAACACTTCTTTCTGGTATATACGGAATCATTAAACCTATCTTATCCAATCTTTGATTACTTAAAACCCTTTTTAAACTTGGAAAAAAATTGAAATCATTTCATATTTCACTTAGGAAAATATTCCAAATCATTTCATTTTTTGATTGAGTTAAAACCATGTTATCTAGGATGTAAATCCAAAACCGGTAAATATTAAGTGAGCAGAATCTATAGAAATCTTCTAATTCTACTCAATATCAATTCCCGTATTCAACAAAAACTTTAGGAGGGAATAACGGCGATATCACCTTTTAAATTCCACGAATAGTACGAGTTCCCTCTTCGGGTTTAAACATGAGTATAAGATGATCATCTCTATAAAATCAAAGTTGTATTTAATTTAAATTTGGAAAATTTAATCTTTTTATAGTTAACTCGTCTGACATTTCGACCTTCTCTATCCCTCGCCCAGGGAAGAGGCCATGTGAGCGAGGTCACAGATTGCTCCTGAACATCTCCTTAGTTTAAGCACCTCACATCCGGATCTCATGAATAGAAAAATCCAGTCTACTCGGTGGCTTTTAGAGCCAAGATTAAACCACTTAATTTGTAATAGCTTTTCTTTACATCGTTTATTTAAAATCTTTTAAATAAGCTATTAAAACCTCCAAATTATTACTTAAAAACATAATCAATCATTTGAAAACATTTATAAAAGATTTGGAAAAGAATTGTTTAGTTTAAAACTATATTTCAAAGGTTAAAGGAAATGCTGCGGAAAGTGCTGCAAAAAGTGCTTTTTAAGCTATGTTGATCAAAACGACTTTTCTACCATTGGAAATTCATTTTTATTAATCAAATTAATTTTTAAACATTTTAAAAGATTTTTTAAATTCAATTCATATTTTTAAACAATTTTAAAATATTATTTTCAAAGAAATCCTGTTATGGATTTCGAACTGCCAAACCGCAATTTTTCCAAAAACTTGTTTTACTCATATTTTAAAATCTACTTGTCAAAATCTCGATTTTCTTTCTTTGCTGGAAAACTTTGGATATATTAGTTCAAAAAATTCTTATCTTGAATAATTCCGGGCTAAATTCCATTCTATATACTCGTTTGACTTTTATGGCGCGAAATCGCGAACTACCGTTATGCAACGTGCTTATTTTTGACTAAATTTTCAATTACTTTTCAAACTTCACCAAAACACTTTCAAATGTTTATAAAACATTTCAAATTCATTTTTAAACCTTTTTAAATAGGTTTAACATTCCATATACACCAATTCATTAAAATAGAGGAAAGTGATTTTCTTTGTGCTTATCGACGTGTATTTCCATGACTTGCATATATATTCAACATTCATATGAAACAAACAAACTTGATGATCAAAGCATATTAAACATCCGTTGCAAACATCATATCGTCATCCAAGAATATACTATTTGTAAGAGTTTCTCACCTTAGATTCGAACGATCTATCTTTAAGTTGGCTATAGCTCCGCTACCGTCGCACCAGAGCTTACGGAATCGATCCTAAGACCATAGGAAGGCCATGGTCTAAGCTAAAAGAGGTGGAAGGGCTCGCCCATGGAGGATGGCTGTGGGTTTGCAAGAGGAAGTGGAGTGGATTTAGCTTGGTTTTGAGATGTATGAATATGTATTTCATATGTTTATAATATTTGCACTATTTTAGCACAGCTTTCTTACTATTTTTTTTATATGAAGAGAAGCCATTAGAGAGGCCATTAAAGCTTGAAAAGAAGAGGAAGAAGAAGTAGAAAATGGCTTAGGAATTTATGAAAGAGGGTAGTGTATTTACAAGCAAAGAAGAGAGCGAAAAAAAAATCTATGCATACATCATCAACTTCATCACCATCACATGCACCATCATCTTCACATCACCCCCCTAATGCATGGCTACAACCCTCTGTCCCATGTGCCCATCACTTCCATCACTTTAGGGTATGCATATTTTGACTTTTGTATGCTTAAGAAGCAAGGAAACTTAAAATATTTATATACGTATGTTTATGCATGTTAGGATATGTATGTGTATGTTGAATATGTGCACATAGCATAAAAATAAGGTTGCAATGATTTAAAACAACTTTCGTTCGTCAAACCGTTGAAAATCGGGAAACCGATTACTGGTCACATTTTCACTTATTAATTTATGCACATATATTTGTAAACAAAATTTGAAAAATATTTTCTTATCATTTTAGATGAATTAAATGATCATATTTGAATTATAAAACCATATAAATTAATAATAACAATTATTTACAGTAATTGCTATTATACAGATAAAGCGATATTGATTTTTTCCTTATATTTTCGAATCGAATATATATCTTCATAAAATTATTACAAATGATTTATTATCACTTTATAACTTATTTAAAATGAATTGTAACCATTTTAAAATCATTAATTGAATAATTATAATGATTATTAGATCATTAAATCTCAATTTAATTTAATAAATCAATTATTATATTCAAGGGCATTACTAACTATGTCATAAATACAATTAATTTTCAAAAACCAAATAATTAATTTTATCTCATATTCTTGTTCAATTATAAAAATAAGTATGCATCCAGCTCCATGCGTGATGTATTACGATTTTAGAGCTCGTTATCGATAAAATAGTTTTTGGCCATTTTGTCGATTTAAATTTCGAAGGAAATATTTTTGTAAATATCTATTCAATATAAGATTACTATTACTTATTATCACTCAAAATAATATTATTTGTATTATCAACCTTTTATTGGAAAAACTTCAAAAATAAACAAAATTTATCAAAGTGATAAATTTGCGGGTCGTTACATCGGTGATGGTAATGGTGGACGTGGCGAACGACGTGGGTCGTAGCCAAGAGACGAGGTGCGACGATCGAGGCAAGGTCGAGTTCGGTTTCCTAGAAGTGAATGAGTGGGAAGAGAGAGGGAAAAGGGTAATTAAGTTTTAAAGTTTATTAATTAAAGGTTAATTATAATTTAATTATTACAATCGTTCATTAATTCATAACTTTTCCATACGATGTCGAAATTGAACACGGCAAGTTGCATTGTGATCGTATCGAAAAAATCTACGTTATGGAGTTGGATTGGAATAATTTAGAGCTCATAGGAATTCGGGCTAAAATTGAATGCCTGTTCAATTTTAACTCGAATTGGGATGCTTTGGCGACTACTGGAATCAAAGTGAGTTAAACTCACCTTTTTGATCGGAAATATTATATAGTCAATAAAAACTATTTATTGGAAGTGTGGATATTTTATTATTGAAAGTTATTAACTATTTAGATGATTTACTATTTTATTAATTGGTTTGGATATATTCCCGCCCTAGGAGCGGAAGAGACCATATTACGTTCCTATGTAAGAGCGGATGACCGTTTGTATACGATCTCGTCTTGAAGCGATTGATTTATTTTATTTGGTTATATACTCTATGTGATGCAGGGGAACGGGTTAGAGGGATCCAACAGGATTACTAACACTGTTGATTTACTTTTCATATACATACATACATACATACATACATACATATATATATATATATATATATATATATATTATTGGATGCCATATTAATGACATGAATATGATTTTGCTTATTTAGTGCTTTAGTAGCACTGGGCCTTACTTTTGGTATTTTAAAATGCTATAAAATAATGATTTTTGATTTAAAAAGGATTTTCAAAGTGATTTTGGAAATTTTTATATATGTTTAATATTTATCCTTGAATTATTTAAAGGAAAAGGGTTATGTTAAAATAAAAGGTATGATTTTTAAATATTATAATTTAATAGTTTTATGAATTATTTTTAATAGAGATTTTTGAACCATAAAGTAAAGATCTTTAAAATCTTAAAAATAAAGGAACATTTTGAATTATTCCGTCTTTTAAAATAAAGGAATACGGTTTTAAAAAGAAGATAGTAACATTTTGGTATAAATATTTATCAACCGTTTTATGCAAAGTACTAGACATATATATACACATATATTAAAGTTGAATTATAAAGGGAAATTTGTAAATGTGATAAATTATAAATATGACAACTTACAAACAAAGTGAAGATTTGTAAAATTGTATTTTGTTAATAGTGGGATAGATTTATAAACGGTGTTTATAAATAAAGGGAAAATTTTATTATTGGATAAATTGGGTAAATAAATCACAATTGTGGATTTATAATAAGATATGGGACGTTGATTTCAAAAAATAGTTGTTCTATCTTGGAAATTGAAAGTGAGCATAGATTTGGAGATGTTATGATATGTTAAAAAATAGAAAGAGATTTATAAATATAGCAATATAAATATGGAAATGATTATGTTGAAATTTAAGTATGAATTTTTATCAAGGAAGTATAATTATGTTTTATAAGTTGTTTATTTATATTGATATTGTTTTAAAGTTATTTACCTAAATTTTTACTATTTTAAAATTTTAATTATATGAATTATTAATATGGTTTGAAATTAATCATAATTATTTATCAATAAAGTTTTGGAAGTTAATTTTATTATTATTAGTAATGTTGAAGATAAATTATTATTGTTTATTTAAGAATGTTTTGAAATTATTAATTATTATTTTAAGATGTTTAAAAGTTAATATTTATTTACTTATAATGTTATTATTATATAATATGTATTAAAGTAAATGATTAGAATTTATTTATAAATGTTTTTCGTGGTTTATAAATAGGATTTTATAAACAGATATGGGTTTTATAAGAGGAATCTTATAACATGGTTTAGAAAACTTAAAGGAAGATTAGTTAAAGGGTAAAAGAGCTTTATAAATGGTTTTAGATATTTATAAAAGAATTTTAGAAATGGGTTTGTGGATTCATAAAAGTAGTTTATAAATGGTTCTATGGATTTATAAACGGGTTTAGAGATTCATAAAGGAATTTATAAATTGATTCTAAAATTGTGTAAAAAGCAAATCTAACTCTGTTTGTGAATATACTTATACCGTTGAGATAAGTATATTGATATTTTCCAAGTATTTAAAATATAAGGGCTGTGAATGAAACTTTGTAAAAGTATTTTGGTACAAATATTTACAAAGTGATTTCAGTTAATGAAAATATTTATTTAAAAGAGGCTAGTTGTTGCTTATGTGCATAACCAATGTTGGTTTTCTATATGGAATAAATCATGGATTTTGATGTGTGTTTATGGATAGTTAAATAATCGACTATGAAATTTGGACCCAATATGTAAGTTCGGAAATATCTAGAAGAAACACTTGACTTATATGATACATTCATCTCCGATGATTATGTACTGTGCGTATAAATCTCTTTTCGTTCTTCTAGGACAATCATAAGGAAATCCGTCCACTAACGGTTAGGAAGTGACCTCTGCTCTTACCTTTGACTATTTATTTCCTAAAGAACTGGGGTTGAGTTTCCCGGAGGATATCAGATATTGTTTCAAAGAGACCGGGATCGAATATGTTATCTGTAAACCACTTCGATCCAACTTAGGCATTTCGAAGTGAAGATATCTTGAAGATGATGGAATTGAAGACGGAGCTCTCAAGCATTTCATTCAGTCCCAGAACATTTGGATGAATGTTGGCATTACATTGTTGCTTGGAGGATAGTGTTAGCATTCCAAATGGGAAGTGCTATATAAAAGGTAAAACTTAGCCTCAAGCCTCATCAATCGGGAATGACTAAAACATGGGAGATGCACCAGGGCTAAGTAGGTCGCTCCCAAGTAGGGTATGATCATCCCTATCTAGAGCCGATATTATCTCTCATTTGTATGCTTCGGGGCCCATTAACGGAGGGGTGATCATATTCGATACTACCAGTCAAGTGGTAGGCCGGTTTTATGTTGGAAGGGGATCCCGACGAGGTCCTCGATGTTATTTTATCTAAAGATGCACCATGACGGGCGGTGCCCCAATAGCCAAGTCATTGTATGGAATTCATTCTCCAATAAGCACTGTACGGACTTAGTTATGCCCAACTATGCTGAAACATTGGATGCAAGCATTTCATCTGTAATGACCCAAAATTTTAGTCGTTTGAATTTGGAATATTTAATTTATTTTAAATATTGAAAGGTTATTTTTATAATTTAAATAACTTGGATTTCAAATATAGCGATTTATTTGATAATTAAATTGTTAAATTTAATATTTGAAATTGTTTAAATAATTGAATCTTGAATTTAATGTGAATGAAAATGATTTCTAAAGTTGATTTAAATTCTATTTAAATTAGAATGGAGATAGCAAACTTTTAAATTGATTTAAAAGTAATTAAATTGATTTTGAAAATTACTCGTTTAAATTAACGTGTAAAAATACCCTTCCGATGTACAGTTTTGGATTTTGATGAAACTGGTTTTATCATATCCGTAACAGTGAATTGTTATATGTCGTCGAATTTTGAGGCGATCAGACGTATTATTTGGGTGTGGAGATCGAAATGCTTAGAAATAAATTAAAGGAATTTATTTTAATATAATTCGAGTTTGAAAAGTTAACTTATGTATATGATGGAATTAGCTTCCGATGTATATTCTATTGTGTTCGGAATAGGGATATAACATATAAATTGCCAATCGGCACGCCTTGTTTAGGATTTGAGATTTTTGATTGCGTAGAGTTGAATAGTTTTGGAATTAAATAATCCCATACCTTTTCAATTAACCCCATACCCTTTCACTGTGCTGCCATACCCCCCTCACCGTACCCCACATCCAGGCCGTCCTCCTTAAATTCAATTCCAATGAGTTAAAAAACAAAAGGACTCCATTTTAAAATAAAAATTCTCACGCAACCGAAAAACACAAAAAAAAATTATCGTGCTTGTTAGAAGATGAGTTCGTTGGCTGCTTCATTGATGGGGTCGGAGTTTGGGGAAATGGGGAGCTCAGAGGTGCCGTTCGAGGCAGGACGTGGTTGCGGAGGAATTTGGGCAAAGTGTGGTGGAGTTTAAGCGGTCGCGACATGATGTACGGCAGCAGGTTAGGGGAGTTCAGGCGCGAGCAACGCACACGTGTGGAGGAGCATGAGGCTGAGATAAAGGATGAGGGGACTGGATTGGAGTCTCTTGCAATGTTCTAAGTAGTTAAGGGCGATTGGAGGAGGCGCGGTCAACTTGTAGGTGTCACAACCTACTACAGCGACAACGGTAGGTGACAGTCGCGATTTTAAGGAGTTGACCGGAGTTGATGCAGTGATGCCCATTGGGTAAGGTTTGCAAAGTGGAAGTGATTGGTGATAGTGGCGACGTTGATTGATGGCCTAGGTCGTGAGGAACAATGGTCAAACCGAGGTCAAGGGTTTGGTCTGGAAGCAAGAAGTTTAAATATGGAAGGAGGGGATGAATATGGTAACTAACGAGATTAATTAAGTTTTTAGAAAAATTAATTTTTATTTAACTATCTCTATGTTCTAACAATCGTATCTTGTTTATACAAGGACCGATAGAGACGCCGTCTTCGCCATTGTGTTCGTATCAATATTATCTACGCAATAGAGTTGGATAGGACGGATTCGGAGCTAGTGAGAATTTTGGGTTAAAATTGAACAACCTTTCAATTTTAATTTGAAAAGGAGCATTTTGATGACTATTAAAATCAATGTGAGTTAATCTCACCTTTTTGGCTAATTAGAAAATTTATATAGCCAATAAATATTATTTATTGGATGTTTGGATATTTATTTCTAATCGTTATTGATTATTTGGATAATAAACTAAATTATATTGTTAGTTGGATATATTCCCGCCTATTGGAGCGGATGAGACCCTATTACGTTCCCGTGTAAGAGCGGATGACACTTGTATACAAATCCCGCCTTGAAGCGGTTAATTATATTTTTATTATTATATACCGTATGTGATGTAGGGGGACAGGTTGGAGGGATCCAACAGGATTCCTCACACTGTTGATTTTATTTTTTCATATAAATTGATGTATGATATGTTGGATGCAATAATTGATGACATGAATATGATTTTATTTATTTAGTGCTTAGGTAGCACATGGCCTTATTTTTGGTATTTAAATACTATAAAATAGTGACTTGATTTAAAATGGAATTTCAAAGTGATTTTTGAAATTTTATATGTTCAGTAGTTTTTCTAAATTTAAAGTTCGATTCTTAAAGTTTATAAATTTATGGTTTTATAAAATATTTTAAATGGAGATTTTGAACTGTGAACAAAGATTTTTCTTAAATCTTGGAAATAAGTCTGTGTTTTATAATAAAGATTACGGTTTTAAAAAGAAGATAGAAATAATTATTAGCCATTTTATATAAAGCGATATTTATATACTATATACAAACATTAAGATTTAATTATAAACATGGAGATTTATTGTGACGCCCCACCTCTATACTCGCACTAGCCAAGGACACTACGGGATAATGCCGTCGACTAGCACGAAGAATAAGGCTATTGAGGAGCGACCATCTGTGTAATTGCTTTATGCAAGTACCGATATGTCAGATAATATAACTTAAATTTCATTTCAAGAGGAAATCCGACATATCAAATACAAACTCAAAGCTACCACACAGTGGCTATGTGGACTTCGGAAACAAATATAGAAATAAGCATAACACAAATAAGTCACATATATTCATATCACAAAGGCGGAATCATATATGAATATATCACATAAAAGTATACATCAAAATAGTGGTCAAATAAGATCCAATACATCACAAAAGAATAGGTACAAGTGCTAGACAAAAGAATAAGTATACATCAAGGAGTCTCTATCTCGAATGTATAAATGAAAAACTGCTAATCTAAAGTAGTTAGCCAAAAGTCAGAAGCTAGTCCCTGCTAAATAGACAAGTGGAAGCACCTATAACACCTCGGTCTGACCCGAGTATTATTTGAGAAGAGAAATAATAAACGGATCAGTCTTGCTATAAATATCATATAAAATGAGATAGGATAAGAGATATGACAAAAACGTATGATAACAAAAATGCCATAGTGTCACAAGTTTACATAAGGTAACAACAAAAATCATACAATATCTCAAATATTCTCAAACACCAAAAAGAATGTCATAATCTTTAAACTATTCACCAAAACACAAATATTGATAGAGCTTATCAATGCCTATCATCAAAATTGGTGAAACAAAATTCTAGAAATCAACAACCAGAAATCCAAAAATCAAAAAAAAAGGGGAGGCCTATCATAAACAAGAGCATGAAAACTCACCAACACGTGCATCACAAAAGGAACGCTATTCCATGGTCGCTAACCATCAATTTTGAGCCAAACTCCACAAACGGCCCGAAGACCACGGGTCGCTACCCTACCAATTTTGAGTTGAAACTCCACAAACAGGGTTTAACCCCCACACAAACAAAGAGACGTCGCACATCGCTAGTCTAAATCACAAAATGATCATCATCGATCAATAAAAAGTGTGAATCACACTAAGCTAGTATATATAAGAGTTTAGCTTCATGTCCCATAACCACTGACTTAACTTAAATATTTACAAACAAATTGTAAATTTCCACTCGAAAATTATCACAAGAGTTCAATCGAACAAGTCCAAGAATTAACCGACGAAGTAAACGCAAGCGTTTCATACCACTTGTTTTGCTAAGCCGTTTAATTAGATTTGTCATACGAATGAGGTAAAGGTTTGTATATACTAATAGATTGGAAAACGGTTTTATAAACGAGATTTGTATTAAAAATAGAGTTGGAATCATCTTTGTGAAAGAGTTTGAATATTTACTACTAGTATAGAAACCTTTGTATTTTAAAGTGACAAATCACAAAAATGATGGTAAAAACAATCAATCACCAAAGATTCACATTCGAAGACGTGAATAAAAACCATAGAAATCGATATCGAATCCATCAAAATGGATATTCCCAAAAATCCCGAAAAAGAAGTCATCGAAGTCGATAAATGATAACAACAAATCGGATCATCAAGAATCGATTAAAAATCGGAAACCCACACAAAACTGCTTAAAATAGGCAAAATGCACATTTCCCAGATTTAATCGACTGGACTGTATGGTTAGTCGACTGATACATGCCTAGAAACTCTCGGTTTCCAGGTTCAGTCGACTGATACAGGGACAGGAACTTTCTGTTCCTAGTTTCAGTCGACTGAACTGTATAGTAAGTCGACTGATCTGATACCCAGAAACATTCTATTTCCAGGTTCAGTCGACTGACTATACAGTTCAGTCGACTGAACTGTAATTTGCAGTAAAATCAGTCTGGCCCCACGAAGGGCAAAAATCCTAACCAGAAGCGATCGAACGAGCAACGGAGACTAGAGATTTATGCCAAGCGACACCCCAGCCTTGTAGGCTCTTCGATACACCCCAACAACATGTTCAAACATCAAAATTAGGGTTTTTAAAGATTTGACTTCAAAACACCAAAAATTGGAATATTCATCAAACCATTTCAATTCAAAGGCAAATGGACAAGGAATAGCTGTTAGGAATTACTACCTAACAACTATCAAAGATATAGACATAGATGTGAGTTCAAAAACTCACCTTTTAAACCCAAAACAACAAATGAGAAGCTCTAGAACAAGCATAGATTGACTTCTCTTCAACAACACCTCTAGAATCTTCAATCTATTATCAAAGGTGAAGTTTTTCCTAAGTTAGGTTATAGGAATCCTGAAAATTGAAGAGGGATTGAGATGGAGAAGATGAAGAGGATGCTTACCTAAGCTTCTCTTGGATTTTGGACTTGAATTTAAGTTTCCTAAACAAAGCTAGGGTTTAGGAATTTTAATTTCCCCTTCTTTCCCCCATTTTTACTTTAGCTTGAGAATGTTAGGAAATGAGGAGTGGAATGAATGAGGAGGAGTGGAGTTGGGTTATTTGTTAGGTTGGTGGGCTAAAACCCAAACCCAAAGCCCTAAATGAAAATATCAAAATTTTACTCAACTCCAAACATATCGATGTTTATACTCAAAAAGGTCGCAAATGCCATTTTGGACTCAATGAAAGTGGTCTCGAGTCCTAATTCGACTGTTTGCAAAAAGTGACATTTCGGACTTAAATCCGACTAACGATGTTATATTTAAATACAACATTTAAATATACAATCGTAAAATATGTGGGTTGTTACATTTATAAAGGCGATAATGTATAAAGTGGCATTTACAAATAAAGTTAAGATCTGTAAAATCATATTTTATTTATAAAGGAATAGATTTATAAATAAAATGGAAAACTACTATCATTTAATAGATTGGAGAAATAAATCAAATGGTGGATTTATTATAAGACGAGGAATGATATTTTAGAAAATAATTGGTTCCATTTTGGAAATTTAAGATGAGGATAAATTTGGGATTGTTAAACTATATTTTATAAACTGAAGGAAATTTATAAAAGAAATTTATACCTATGGAAGTAAGGTTAAAACGGTTGAAATTATGTATTGGAGGAGGTTTTATAAATAAGTAGGATTTATAAAGGAATAAAGGTATAAATGGGTTCATAAATAAGGGAATTTTTATGAAAGGAAGTTTATAAAATAGGAAGAGTTTTATAAACATGGTTTATACATATGGAAATGATTATGTGAATTAAGTATGGATTTTGATCGAGGAAATTTATTTATATTTTAAAGGTTGTTTATTAATATTGATGTTGTTTTAAAGTTGTTTTATCAATATTTAAATATTTTGAAATGTTAATTATTTAAAATATTAATATGGTTTGAAATTGATTATAATTATTCATCAGTAAAGTTTGGAAATATATTATTAGTATTTATAAAAAAATATTGAAGATAAATTATTATTGTTTATTTAGGATGTTAGGAATTTATTAGTTATTATTTTAAAATATTTAAAGTTAATATTTACTTATTTATAATATTTACTACTTTATAATAGAGTTTTAATTAAATGATTAGAATTTATATTATAAATGTTTTCAAGATTTATAAATCGGGTTTTATAAACGAATGTGGATTATAAGAGAAATCTTATAATATGTTTTGGAAACGTAAAGGAAGATTGGTTAAAAGACAAAAAGGAGGTTTATAAATGATTTTGGTGAAATATAATAGGTTTTATAAATGGTTTTGGTGAATTATGATAGGGTTTATAAATTGTTTTCTAATTGAATTAAAAGGGGAACATTCCCAAATGTTGCTTAATATACTTATACCGCTGAGATAAGTATATGGATATATTTCCAATTGAGAAATCGGGTGGTGAGTTTATATAAATCTTGTAAAGAGAATTTTAATTTAAATATTTACGAAGTGAATTTAATTAATAAAAGATTTATTAATAAAGGCTTTGTGTTGCTTGGTGCTTAACCAATGTTGTTTTCACTATGGAATTAATGGAATTAAATTCCTGATTGAATGCCTCTGGTTCGATAGTTAAATAACCGATTATCGGAATTGGACCCAAAACGTAAGTTTGGAAATATCTAGGAGAAACAAATGAGTTATATGGCACAGTCATCCCTGGTGAAGCTGTACTGTGCGTATAAATCTCGTTTAGTTCTCCTAGGATAATGATATGGAAATCCGTCCACTAACGGTTATGAGGTGATCTCTGATCTTATTTTTGACTATTTATTTCCTAAAGAACAAGGGTTGAGCTTACCGAGAATTTTTGAAAGTTGTTTCGAACAGACAGGGATCGGGTATGTTATCCGAAAACCACTTCGATCCAACGAATGCGTTTCGAAGTGAAGACATCTTGAAGATGATGAAATTGGAGATGGAGCTCTCAAGTGTTTCATTCAGTCCCAAAATGAACTTGTATGGATGAATGTTGATATTGCATTGTTGCATGGAAGGCAGTATTAGCATTCCAAGTGGGAAGTGCAATATAAAGGTAAAACATAGCTTCGAGCTTCATCGATTGGAAAATGACAAAAATCGGGCATGCAGCAGGGCCAAGTGGGTCGCTCCCATCAAGGTATGGTCATTCCAAATCTAGATAGGTTACTATCTATTTTTGTATGCTTCATGGCGCAAAGCAAGGTGATCGTATTTGGTACTACTAGTCAAGTGGTAGGCCAATCCTATGTGGCAGGGGTACAAGATGTTCTTGTCAGACCTTAGTGCATTTTATTTAGAGATGTACCTTCGGAAGGTAGTTCCTTACCATGTCATGGTATGGAATCCATTCTCCAATATAAGCTTTACGGACTTAGTTATGCCCAACTATGCTGAAATATGAGATGCAAGCATTTCAGCTATATTCATATTTTACTTTGAACCCTAGACATTATTATAATACAAATGGACTTTCTATAAAAAAAATTTGGTTATCGTAAGGTAAAAACCTGTCCGTGTTTATGTGCGGCATGGTCTTACGAGATATTTTTGTTTTTTAAATGGTTTTCCATAATTTCAAAATCCAGTTGGGTGTGTTTTCTCATGCTGGGTTTCCAGAGTTACTCGGGTGTTATTTATTATAATGCTCGGGCCAGACCAAGCATTAAAGATTTACTTTGGATTCATTAGAGCTCAAGAGATGAGTTGGAGGTCTACAGGTCGTAATCACGTATATGTCCATGTTCTGCTGTTTTTGTTGTTGAAATCATCACCATTTGTGAGGATAAGCCGTTATAACTGTCCAGGCTGATGATCGTTATTTGGGTTGTACTCTGATGGGTGTAAGTATACAACAGTTTCTCATTGTAAAGATGTTGATATTATATTATATATTGTTCCGCTGCTATTGTGAGATTCTGTATTGTTTTTAAATTCTTTTCTTTCTTCTCTTCTTCTCTACTTCTCTACTTCTTTCCTCTTTCTTTCCCATAATTATCCGTCTTTCCGTTCGATTTAGGTTGGACATGTGTGGTTTATTGTCAGCTTAGATAGTATAGATTGGTGGGTCGTTACAGTTGGTATCTGAGCTTAGGTTGAGCAAACACCTAGGCTTTAGTGGGGATTTACTCATTTGAGATAGGGAAAGCGAGACCCTAGGATGAGTTCGAGTGTATATATATGAGCGTATATTTGTTAGTGATATAAAAATGTTTTATACAGTGTTAAATTATCTATTGAGTGACTTATGAATTCTGGTCGGTACGTGGGACGCCACGATATGGATAAGGGTTTCTAAACGCTTAAACAAGGCAAACCGACACAGTATTGTTTTAAAAGTGGGTAAATGAAATAATATTACCTAAATTATATTTTATATATATAAAGGAATAATTTTTCAGAAATTATTATAAGCTATATATGGTGTGTTTGGATGTTAATGAATGATAATATTTAATCATTACCATTTGTTGTTAGTTGTTATTGTTATAATGTAACAAAGACAAACATTTGGAAAATAAGTTATGTAAGAAAATAAATTTATAAGTATAAATTATAGAGAATTGTTTATGAATAAAAAAAATCAACAATTGTGGAATCAATTTCATCAGAAGTGATATTTTATAAATATGATATAGAAACGTGATTTATAAATGGAATTGCCTAAGTATATTTATAAATATGATTTGTTAATAAATTTGGACTTAAAACAAGAAGTTGGAGAATTTAAAACCCATTGAATTTGAAAATTGTTTTCAAAGGTTTGGAAAAAAATAATAATAGTATTATTTTGAAAATATTTGGCTAGAAATATTTTAAAATGGGCTTTAAAGAAATAGAAACCACAGAACTCACCTTAGTCGCTAGAAAATAATTCTGGTGATGGTGACCGGATCATCAGTATTCATTTTTGAGTTTCTAAGTGAGAAATTGCTACCATTGAAGTTTTGTTTTGGTAAAATAAATTTGTTTTAGATTCCAAAAGTGTAATTAGAAATTTAAAGGAGTGTTTATAGATATGATTTCAAAATTATTTGAAAATAAACCGGGTGCTTAAAATCCTGAATATTTCTATCTAAATATTTTGAGAAACATAAAATAATAAGTTTTTCAACTTGTAATTTGAAAATAGTATAGATACAAAATAAGTTTAATAACTTATAGATTTTGAAAATTAGTAAGTTAAAACAAATTTTAAATTTGTTGAATATAAATGTTAAGAAAAGTAAATTTGGAAATTGAATTGTAAAATGAAATTTACCTTAAGTTAAATAAATGAATTTTGAAATGAAATTTAACTAAGCAAAGTTAATTGAAATTGAATTCGATTTGTAAAGAATTAATGAAATGAACTAATAAAATAAACTAGTGAAAGAATATGAACTTGAGTTATAAAATGGAATTCAACCTAAATTGTAAAACGAATTGAATGTGTGTTGGAATGTTGCTCAGGAAAATCGAATATGAACTTAAGCTATGGGGTGATAACAAATATTTGTGGTGTTATATAAAAGTGTTTATAATAAACTTAAGTAAAGAATTTTATGGAATGATTATTAAGGGTTATTGGTATTAAAGAAATATACTAAGTGAAGGATGAATATAAATGTAAATGAACGTGAATTAGATAAAAGTGAATGGTGAATATAAATGTGCATGAAATTGAAAGTTAATAAATTGAAGAATAATAATTGAATGTAAGTTTATTAATTTAATTGAACGTAAATTAATGGAATGTAAATCAAAACGTAAGTAAATTGAGTGTAAATGAATTGGATTTAAATGAAAGTACAAATTGAAAGTTGACAATGAAAATGCAAATCGAAATGGTTATGAGTAAATTGAATGGATATCATTTGTCCGATGACTTCTTTAATTACATATGATTTATTTGCATATGGATATTGTAGTAGTTATTGTATATTCCATGTTATCTAGTGATATTATTTTTCTATATAGATGTTCTCATTGGATTGTTGAGTGTTTAGTAGGTACGGACGGCGTATACTTCGCATTTGGACCTCGCTTTCGCGTTATATTCATGTATATGCTTTGCTAATGCTAGAAAAAGGTACACATCTCAGATTATATACCGTATTTTTATATTTTTCCCAACGGGATTCCTCATCCTCGAAGATGAGATGTATATTTGTGATTTTATAAATATTGCGATTTTTCCGATCGAGCAGCGCAAAGGAGAGGCTGGCGAAATTTGCCGAAAATTCAAGGCGTTAGAAATTTTTTGAGAATTTTGGAAAAAAAATTTTGATAACAAAAATTTGATTTTTGGTTTAGAACTTGAAATAATATTAGTTGATTTTTGGAATAATATTAGTTAATAACTATGAATGAATTTTAAGATTTAGAAAAAGTTTTTATAAGAAGTTTTAACTAATTGATTTTGAAAAGATAAAAGGGTTAGAAGAATTTGATAGTCCATTTCAACTAATTGTTTTTGGAAAGTTAATGGGTTTGTGACATTTTTCTTACTTGGTAATTTCGGGGATGAAATTCTTTTTAACGGGGAAAGAGTGTAACGACCTAAAATTTTATTTGTTTGAATTTGGAATATTTAATTTATTTTAAATATTGAAAGGTTATTTTTATAAGTTAAATAACTTGGATTTCAAATATAGCGATTTATTTGATGATTAAATTGTTAAATTTAATACTTGAAATTGTTTAAATAATTGAATCTTGAATTTAATGTGAATGAAAATGATTTCTAAAGTTGATTTAAATTCTATTTAAATTATAATGGAGATAGTTAACTTTTAAATTGATTTAAAAGTAATTAAATTGATTTTGGAAATTATTCGTTTAAATTAACGTGTAAAAATAGTCTTCCGGGATACAGTCTTGGATTTTGATGAAACCTGTTTTATCAGATCCATAATAGTTAATTATTGTATGCCGTCGCATTTCGTGGCAATCAGACGTACCGTTTGGGCGTGCGAGATCGAAACGCGTAGAAATTAATTAAAGGAATTTATTTTAATATAATTCGATTTTGAAAATTTAACTTATGTATATGATGGAATTGGCTTCATATATATATTGCATTGTGTTCGGAATAGGGATATAACATATAGAATGCCAATCGGCACGCCTTGTTTAGGATTCGAGATTTTTGATTGTGCAGAGTTGAATTTTTTTGGAATTAAATAATCCCATACCATTTCAATTAACCCCATACCCTTTCACTGTGCTGCCATATCCCCCTCCCCATACCCCACGTCCAAACCATCCTCCTTAAATTCAATTCCAGTGAGTTAACAAAAACAAAAGGGCTCCATTTCAAAATTTTAAAATAAAAATCTTCAAGAAACCAAAAAACGCAAAATAAATTTTATCGTGCTTGTTACAAGAGGAGTTCGTTGGCTACTTCGTTGATGGGGTCGGAGTTTGGGAAATGGGGAGCGTAGAGGTGCCATTCGAGGCAGGATGTGGTTGCGGAAGAATTTGGGCAAAGTGTGGTGAAGTTTAAGCGATCGCGACATAGTGTACGGCAGCAGGTTAGGGGAGTTCAGACGTGAGCGACGCGCACGCGTGGAGGAGCACGAGGCTGAGATAGGTGATGAGGGGAGTGGATTGGCGTCTCTTACAAAGTTCTGAGCAGTTGAGGCCGATTGGAGGAGGTGCGGTCATCTTATAGGCGTCGCGACCTACTGCAGTGACAACGGTATATGGCAGTCGCGATTTTAAGGAGGTGACCGTAGTGGATGTTGTGATGCCCATCGGGTAAGGTTCGCGAAGTGATTGGCGATGGTGGCGACGTTGATTGATGGCCGAGGTGGGGAGGAGCAATGGTCAAACCGAGGTCAAGGGTTTGGTGAGGAAGTGGGAAGTTTAAATATGGAAGGAGGGGATGAGTATGGTAATTAACGAGATTAATTAAGTTTTTAGAAAAATTAATTTTTATTTAATTATCTCTATGTTCTAACAATCGTATCTTGTTCATACAAGGACCGATTGAGACGCCGTCTTCGCCGTTGAATTCGTATCAAGATTATCTACGAAATGGAGTTGGATTGGACGGATTCAGAGCTAGTGAGAATTTCGGGTTAAAATCGAATGACTATTTAATTTTAGTTCAAAAAGGAGCGTTTTGACAACGATTAAAATCAATGTGAGTTAATCACACCTTTTTGGCTAATCAGAAAATTTATATAGTCAATGAATATTATTTATTGGATGTTTGGATATTTATTTCTGATCTCTACTGATTATTTGGATAATATACTAAATTATATTGTTAGTTGGATATATTCCCGCCTATTGGAGTGGATTAGACCTTATTACGTTCCCGTGTAAGGGCGGATGACCCTTGTATACGAATCCCACCTCAAAGCGGTTGATTATATTTTTATGACTATATACTGTATGTGATGTCGGGGACAAGTTGGAGGGATCCAACAGGATTCCTCACACTGTTGATTTTATTTTCCATATAAATTGATATATGATATGTTGGATGCAATAACTGATGACATGAATATGATTTTTTTATTTAGTGCTAAGGTAGCACTAGGCCTTATTTTTGGTATTTAAATTCTATAAAATAGTGACTTGATTTAAAATGGAATTTCAAAGTGATTTTGGAAATTTTATATGTTTAATAATTTTTCTAAATTTAAAGTTTGACTTTTAGAGATTATAAATTTATCGTTTTATAAAATATGTTAAATGGAGATTTTGAACTATGGACAAAGATTTTTTTTTAAATTTTGGAAATAAGTCCATGTTTTATAATAAAGGATTACGGTTTTAAAAAGAAGATAGAAATAATTATTAGCCGTTTTATATAAAGCGATATAAATATATAGTACATACAAATATTAAGATTTAATTATAAATATGGAGATTTATAAAGGCGATTAATTTATAAAGTGGCATTTACAAATAAAGTTAAGATCTGTAAAATTGTATTTTATTTATAAAGGGATAGATTTATAAACGGTGTTTTATAAGTAAAAAGGAAAACTACTATCATTTAATAGATTGGAGTATATCAAATAGTGGATTTATTATAAGATGAGGAATGGTATTTTAAAAAATAGTTGGTTCCATTTTAGAAATTTAAGATGAGGATAAATTCGGGATTGTTAAACGATATTTTATGAATTGAAGGAAATTTATAAAAGAAATTTATGCCAATGGAAGTAAGGTTAAAACGGTTGAAATTATGTATTGGAAAGGGTTTAATAAATATGTAGGATTTATGAAGGAATAAAGGTATAAATGGGTTCATAAATAAGGTAATTTTTATGAAAGGAAGTTTATAAAATGGGAAGAGGTTTATAAACATGGTTTATAAATATGGAAATGATTATGTGAATTAAGTATGGATTTGGATCAAGGAAATATATTTATATTTTAAAGGTTGTTTATTAATATTAATACTGTTTTAAAGTTTTTTTTATCAATATTTTAAATATTTTGAAACGTTAGTTATTTAAAATATTAATATGGTTTGAAATTGATTATAATTATTTATTAGTAAAGTTTGGAAATAAATTAGTAGTATTTATAAAAAAATATTGAAGAGAAATTATTATTGTTTATTTATGATGTTTGGAATTTATTAGTTATTATTTTAAAATATTTTAAAGTTAATATTTACTTATTTATAATATTTACTACTTTATAATATTGTTTTAATTAAATGATTTGAATTTATATTATGAATGTTTTCAAGATTAATAAATAGGGTTTTATAAACGAATGTGGATTATAAGAGAAACCTTATAATATGTTTTGGAAACGTAAAGGAAGTTTGGTTAAAAGACAAAAAGGAGTTTTATAAATGGTTTTGGTGAATTATAATAGGGTTTATAAATGGTTTTTGAATTGAATTAAAAGGGGAACCTTCCTAAATGTTTGTGAATATACTTATGCCATTGAGATAAGTATATGGGTATTTTTCAAAGTATTGAGAAACCGGGATTGCGGGTTTATATAAATCTTTGAAAAGAGAATTTTAATTTAAATATTTACAAAGTGAATCTAAATAATAAAAGATTTATTAATAAAGGCTTAGTGTTACTTTGTGCTTAACTAATGTTGTTTTTCCTATGGAATTAAATTCCTGATTGAATGTCTGTGATTTGATAGTTAAATAACCGACTATCGGAATTGGACTCAAAAAGTAACTTCGGAAATATCTAGGAGAAACACGTGAGTTATATGGCTAAATCATCTTCGGTGATGTTGTACTGTGCGTATAAATCTCGTTTTGTTCTCCTAGGATAATGATAAGGAAATCTGTCCACTAACGGTTAGGAGGTGATCTCCGATCTTATCTTTGACTGTTTATTTCCTAAACAACCGGGGTTGAGTTTACCGGGAATTATCGAAAATTTGTTTCGAAGTGACTGGGATCGGGTATGTTATCTGAAAACCACTTCGATCTAACGAATGTGTTTCGAAGTAAAGACATCTTGAAGATGATGAAATTGGAGACAGAGCTCTCAAGTATTTTGTTCAGTCCCGGAGCAAACTTGTATGGATAAATGCTGGTATTTCATTGATGCCTGAAAGGCAGTATTAGCATTCCAAGTAGGAAGTGCTATATAAAGGTAAAACGTACCCTCGAGCCTCATCAATTGAGAAATTACAAAAATCGGGCATGCAGTAGGGCCAAGTGGGTCACTCCCATCAGGGTATGGTCATTCTAAATCTAGATCGGTTACTATCTATTCTTGTATGCTTCGAGGCCCAAAGCAGGGTTATCATATTTGGTACTACTAGTCAAGTGGTAGGCTAGTCCTGTGTGGAAGGGGTACAAGATGTTCTTGTCAGAACCTGGGGCATTTTATCTAGAGATGTAACATCGGAATGTAGTTCCTTACCCTGTCATGGTACGGAATCCATTCTCCAATACGAGCTTTACAGACTTAGTTGTACCTAACTATGCTGAAATGTGAGATGCAAGCATTTCAGCTATATTCTTATTTTACTTTGACCCCTAGACATTAATAAAATACAAATGGATTTTCTATAGAAAATGTTTTGGTTATCGTAAGGTAAAATCCCATCTGTCTTTATATGCGGCGTGGTCTTACAAGATATTTTTGATTTTCAAATGGTTTTTCAGAATTTTAAAGTCCAGTTGGGTGTGTTTTCTCATGCTGGGTTTCCAGACTGACTCGGGTGTTATTTATTATAATGCTCTGGTCATACTGAGCATTACAGATTTGCTTTGGATTCATTGAAGCTCAAGAGATGAGTTGGAGGTCTACAGGTCGTATTCACGTATATGTCTATGTTCCGCTATTTTTTGTTGAAATCATCAGCATTTGTGAGGACATGCTGTTATAACTGTCCAGGCTGATGATTGTTATTTCGGTTGTACTTTGATGGGTGTAAGTGTAACGACCCAGAATTGTAGTTATTTGACTTTGGAATATTTAATTAATCTTAAATATTGAAAAGTTAATTTTATTGGTTAAATAACTCGAATTTCAAATATAGCAGTTTATTAGATAACTTAATTGCTGAATTTAATAATTGAATTTGTTTAAATAATTGAATCTTGGATTTTTATTTGGGTAAAAATGGTTTAAAAGCTTATTAAATTTCTATTTAATAAAAATGAAGGTAATAAAACTTTTAAACAGGATTTAAATGTGATTTAACTGATTTTGGAAATAACTCATTTAATTAACGAGTAAAAATAGCCTTCCGGGGCATGGTCACGGATTTCGACGAAACCAGTGTCGTTGGGTCCGTAATAATGAATTATAATACGCCATCAAATTTCGTGGCGACCAGACGTATCGTTTGGTCGTGCGAGATCGAAACGCGTAGAAATTAATATTTAATATAATAATTGGGTTCAAAAAGCTATCTTCTCCATATGCTCGAATTAGGGATCGAGACTAGTTCCATTGCGTTCGGAATAGGGGTATAACATTAGGAACGCCAAGAGGCATGCC
This sequence comes from Allium fistulosum, assembly GCA_030737815.1. Classification (NCBI taxonomy): domain Eukaryota; kingdom Viridiplantae; phylum Streptophyta; class Magnoliopsida; order Asparagales; family Amaryllidaceae; genus Allium; species Allium fistulosum. Next base: position 196,877,861 of record CM060902.1, on the reverse strand, counting down.
TCGATTCGGATTTGAAATTTATGGCTTGATATTTTGAAATTTTAAATAATATATATATATATATATATATATTTGATTTTGACCATAGACTGCTATCTTCATTCACATCAGCCCACAAACCCGTACAAAGCCCACACCCTCCTCGTTCTTTCCCACCTTCTTCAGGATATAACACTATCTATATGCAGAGAAAAAAATCAAAGATTTACATATACTAGATAAAAATGGTGAAACAAAATTTAAAAGTCTTGTTTTGGCCTAGGCTTGTTTTGAGATAGGCACGAGAGGTCGCTGCCCTTGTTCGCTGTTCGACAGTGGAATTTTCAGGAAAATTCAGCTAAGGTTACAAAATTGTAGGGGTGTAATGCTCGATTGTTGAGATGAAGTTCGAATTTGTGTTCGTGATGTGAAGGAGGAGCGTTGGCCAAAGTTTGGCAAAGCGCGGTGGCCTGGGGCAGTTTTCATCCACTGTACGGACGGTAAGGGAGGAGGCATAGTCGCTTTTTATCGCGGAGGTTTGGTTTTGATGGGTCGGGGTGGTGGAGCTCGGAGAGAGAGAGAATGGTGGTGTCGTTGGTGGTTTTCGTCAATGGAGGAGGGAGAACTCGATGGTCAAAGGGGGCGTGTAACAACCCGTGATTGCGGTTACCAAATAATAAATTAAAGTTGGGATTTTAATTTAATTGGAGCTATTAATGAATTTTTAATGTGGCTAATTGGTTCAAAATTTAGTCATTTTGAATAAATTAATATTTTTGGGCTTAAGTGTAAAATGGAGCATTTCAAGGAAATTAATTAGGGAAATTTGTAATTTATATTATTGCAAAATTTTATATGTGTAAAATAGTGCAATATTTGATTTGGGAAATTAATTTGCAATTTATTTGCAAAATGGTGATTTTGGCTAATATTAACTATAAACGGTGTTTTGGAAAAATTAGGGGTTAAAATGTAAAATATTGTTGATATAGGATTTTATGAAATGGCTAAAAGTAATTGTTAACATATTTTCATAATTTTCTATGGTTTGAAATTTATTTAGTAATTTGTATGTAGAGTGTACTTAGAGAAAATTGCCTATATATGTATGCACATGAATAATACAAAGTCCTAATGGGTATTAGATCCAATAACCCTAACCATTAGCCTATAAAGTATCTTTTACTCTCCCATTTCCGCCAACACTTCATTTCATAACCACTAAAACCTAATTAGAAAGCTCCAAAACCTAGTCATGACCTCCTAAGCAAGACTCCAATCTACACCAAATCAAAGAGAGTTAATCCAAACTACTAAAAGAGGTAATAGCAATCACAAAACCCACCTCTAATTCATTCTTTAATTTCTGAAATTATTTTGTAATCCTCTTTTTTTGTGCATTTAGATTGTGAAACTCTTTGATCTTCTTTTCATTGCTTGGAAAGAGGTAATATATGCTAGCTGAAATTATAATTAGTTTATTGCTGTTAGTAAATTAGGCATATCTTATTCATCTTAAATCAGAATTAAGATTTTCTTGAAGTTCTGGAAAGCTTATTCTGTATCCTATAACTTTCATGTTTTGAGCTTTGCCTAATTTTGTGGTTTGAATGGTCGAAATCACGTTTGTTTGTCGCTGACCTGACAACAAACTACAGGGTTGATAAAATAAAACCCTGAAATTGATTTGGCCATAAGTTACTCGTTTTTGATCCGAATTAGATAATTTTGGATGTTCAGGAAAGCTTAAAACATATGCTACAATTTTTGTTCAGTGAGTTTTCTGTAATATTGCCATTTAGATGACCTGAAATGCGTTCAAAGACAGAAGACCAAATCTGTCTTTAACAAGTTATCTTGAGTTTCAATCTGATATTGTTTTGCATGTATCTCTCTCGTTTCTTATCCAAATCTAATAATTTTGGATGTTCTGGAAAGCTTAGATTTAGGGCTAAAACTTTCATGTTTTGAGTTTCATAAAATTTCGAAGTTAATTTGGTCAAAATTGTACATTCTTACCACTGTCCCGAGAGCACAACGACAGTGATATAAAATTTAGATCTGAGAATTGTTTTAGTCATAGAATTTTCATCTCTAGTCGGAATTTGACGATCTTGGTCATTTCGGAAAGCTTAGAAACTAAGCTACAACTTTCATTTTATTCATTTCACCAGAATTTGAAGTTTACTATGCCAAAATTGTGGTTTTTCATCTCTGGCCAGTTAGTGCATAGCTATAGGCCTTAAGTCTCTTTTCTCCCGTTGTTTTCAGCGTAGAACCCCGACTTTGCGACGCCATCCCGGGCTCGTCCTTTATCGGATTTCATCATTTTTGGTCTCGTTAAAAAGATGAGATCGAGATATTTAACCATGCAAAGTTTGGTTTAGATCTAGGTGCATTAGGTACTTCGTTTCTATTGCCGAAGTAGCACCCAGAAACTGTTTTACAATAGTGATCATTTTCAGTTATCGTCGGACCAACTTCGAAACATTGTCGTTTCTTCGTTTCAAGTCAAAACCGAACGATTATTGTTGCATATCAAAGTAGGAGTACTTTTCTACGCTCCTGCAAATTTTCATCAAGATCTGAGTTCATGTGACCCTTCGACCATGTCGTCGAAGTGGGACCTTTACACTGTTTTGACACAGTAAAGTTTTATGATTTTTGTCCGACTTTGAGACGACACCATTTCTTCGTTTCAAGTCGGAATTTCCCGATTCTTTTTGCATCTTAAAGTAGGGATGTTGGACTACATTCCTGCAAATTTTCATGACATTTGGACACAGTTTGCTAGTCCAAATAAATTGCCGAACTTTGGTTCGCGTCAGTTTTTTTTGAATGTTTACAAACACTTAGAATATTTTTCAGTGATTTTCTGGTTTTATTGATTTCTTTGAGATTTGTCTCTAGATTTCGTACACGGGTTTTATGAATCATTTTCAAAATATTTTTCACTCCTAAATGGCTTTTGAAATTATTATATAATATTATTTTTAATTATTAAATTAATTACTCCATAATAGGAGATTTTTCAAAAGCCGTTTTAAAGTGATTTCAAAATCAATTATAAATCCGTTTCGCACCATTATTTTCTATAATAAAAATCTCACACTCACTTTTTAGCACGTCGAGCGAAGTGGAAAGGTGCTTAAACGGTTAGGAAATCTCCGGCCTATGGAACCGTGTGTATTTCCTTTCCGGTTAATCCCCGACCTATTCGATTGATCGTTTTGACCTTTGGGTCTAGTTTACCGATGATACGAGGTGGACTTTTTATTGTTTGGAGTGTGAGCTTGCTATTGGTTAGTAAACCGTTTAGTGCGAACGTGGGGTATGGGACTCATTGTTAACACTTTACGGGTTCCTCTCCAAGAAGTTAGTGACACATTAGCCTCTGGGCGGCCAGTACTGGACCTCTGGGTCACCACGCCTCTGGGCAACCATCTCTGGACACCTGCTCTATGGAGCAGTTTATTTTTCGGCATGCGCCTCTGGGCCTTTATCCTTCTGGGAAGGATCTTGCCGTCTCGCGCGTTCCGCATCTGTGCGAGTGATCGATCACAACTCTACAGTACTTGGCAACAACGACTCTGGTCGGTGCACGTGCAATATTGGTATTATTTGATGATTTTTTTATCCATTCGAGTACCGCCATTCGGTGTTGGTTCTATGGAACCATACGATGTAAGTGCGATTACCTTGTGGATTCACAGTGTCTCTGGACACTGCTTTTCAGTGTTGGATTTCATTGACTTTTCAGTATATCCCCATTGCTCTTTGGAGCATCGATCTTTGCTTGGGCATTGATTACAGACTCTGGTCACTCTTGGGATTATTGCCTATGGGCATCTTTTTATAGCTTTGGCTACGCCGATGATATGAGGCGATTTTATTTATTCTACACTTTGGTGTTGATTTCTCTTTGGAGATTTTTATTGTTTATTGATGATTAAGGATCGTCATTATATTCATGCGGTTCATAATATACTTCTCTTTGGATAAGTACTGTTTTATTTATGTACCGCATTATTATATATCTCAGTTATTACTAATTGTTTAGCTAGCCTGACCCGAGTGTTTTCGCTCGGGTCAGACCGAGTTGTTTCAGGTTAGGTCTCTGGACTTAGCTTTTGTGCTTCCGCTTTGGACTTATCTGCTACGCTTTTGAGATAGCTTATCTTAGTGTCTGCCTTATGTTATTATTCAGACTTTGATATGTACATATTTTTGACTCACATGTGTGAGCAGTGGCTTTGTACCCACTTATAGTATTTGGATCTGTATTGATGCTGTATTGTTCTGGGATTTTATATCTGTGATGTGATGCTGTTCTGTGATGTTTTATCATTTATTATTATGCTTTGTCCTGATAGATCTTTAGCCATTTGTAATTTTGTTATAAGTATTTACCGAATATGTCGAACCACCTGATTGAGAAAAATTTAAATAGATTCCACCTTTCGACGTATTCGGTAGATAGTTATAGCTTAATTATAGATGGTCGCTTCCACTATACTCTATTCTCCGCTTTAACAGACAGTATTACTCCCGTAATACTCTTTGTTACAGTGGGTCTCGGAGTGGGGCGTTACAGCTTGGTATCAGAGCCTGGTTTCAGGAATAAGCATAATAAACACAGAACAGATACACTTAGTACAATACATTTTAAATTAGATCCGAATTAAATCAAATCCCTTCCTTTTAGTTATTGATAGATAAGTTAGGAATATGTATAGGAATCCGTTATATTCCGTAGTATTCCTTAATTAATTATCTATCATTGAATCATGTCTAACTCTAATTCTCGTTACGACATGTTTGACCAATTGAGCGGTGCGAAGGTCTTCTCTCAGCTCGACCTCGCCACCGGATTCCATCAGCTACGAGTCGCAGAAGACAGCATTCCTCTTACAGCTTTTCGCACTTGTTATGGTTCTTTTGAGTGGTTGGTCATGCCGTTCGTCTTGACGAACGCTCTGGCTTTCTTTGTCGATCTTATGAATCGAGTATTCCGGGAATACATCGATAGATTCGTTCTGTTTTTCATCGACGATATTCTTATTTATTCTAGATCCGAGGCAGAGCATGCTCATCATTTGCGAATCGTCTTGGATACTCTTTGTCAGCATCAGCTTAAGGCCAAGCTCTCCAAGTGCCATTTTTGGGAGAGCAAGGTCAAGTTCTTGGGCCATATTGTATCATCTGAGGGTATTTCCATCGATCCTGCCAAGATCGAAGCTATTCAGAATTGGAATCAGCCCGAGAACGTTCATGATATTCGCAGCTTCCTTGGGCTGGCAGGTTATTACCGTCGGTTTATCAAGGATTTCTCTCGAGTTGCACTTCCCCTCACGACTCTGACTCGTAAGGGGGTTCGTTTTATTTGGTCTGATAAGTGTGAAGTTTCTTTCCAGCGATTGAAGGAACTTCTCACTCATGCTCCTATCCTTTTGGTTCCTGAGAGTAACCAGGATCTTGTTGTTTACACCGATGCTTGTGGTAGCGACCTCGGTGCTGTGCTTATGCAGAAGGATCGGGTAGTTGCTTATGCTTCTAGACAGCTACGTCCGAATGAGGTTCGCTATCCGACTCATGATCTTGAGTTGGCAGCTATCGTCTTTGCTTTGAAGACGTGGCGTCATTATCTATTGGGCGAACGTTTCATTCTCTACACCGATCACAAGTCACTGAAGTATCTTTTCAGCCAAAGAGATCTCAACATGAGGCAGCAGCGATGGCTAGAGTTTCTCGCCTCATATGACTTAGACATTCAGTATACCCCTGGCAAGGGTAATCGTGTGGCTGATGCACTCAGTCGCAAACACTCGGCAGTAGTTTCTATGATGATAGCCGAGTGGGATATTCTTGAGACTCTTTCTATGTGAGATTTTCGAAATCGAGCTCCGTCTTCTGATCCTCAGATCTTGTTATTCAGCTTGGAAGCTCGACCTATTCTATTGGATCGCATTGCCCATGCTCAGCGGCAGGATCCAGACTTGTTGCGATATATTCATCTCCTTGAGTCGGAATCCAGTGATGAGACATTGTTGGATTATTCTATTGATTCTCATCGGTATCTTCGCAAGAAGAACCGTATTTTGGTACCATCTGATTTATCACTTAGGCATGACATTCTGGACGAGTGTCATCGCACTAAGTACACCATCCATCCCAGTTCGAGCAAGATGTATGCCGATATGTGTCGGGTATATTATTGGGAAGGCATGAAGAGTGATGTTGCAGGTTATGTAAGCCGTTGCATGACTTGTCAATAGATCAAAGCTGAGCACCAGCGTCCATCCGGTCTTCTTCAGCCGCTAGAGATTCCATTGTGTAAATGGGATCAGATATCCATGGATTTTATTAACGGTCTGCCTCGATCGAGGTCAGGCCATACTTCTATTTGGGTCATCGTCGATCGCTTGACCAAATCAGCTCATTTCATTCCTATTAAGTCCACTCGGACTGCTCCTCAGCTAGCCAAATGTGAAGGAAGTCGTTCGACTTCATGGCATTCCTAGCTCTATCGTCTGCGATCGAGACACTATCTTTACTAGTCACTTCTGGAAGTGCCTACAGTCAGCTTTGGGCTCAAAGCTGAATCTCACGACTGCTTATCATCCTCAGACCGACGGTCAGACGGAGAGGCTGAATCGTGTTTTAGAGGATCTTTTGCGCTGTTGTATTCTGGATTTCGGAGGTAGTTGGGAGGATCACTTACCGCTTGTAGAGTTCTCCTACAACAACAGCTTTCAGTCTAGTATCAGCATGGCACCTTTCGAGGCACTTTACGGAAGGCCATGTCGCTCTCCTGCTTGTTGGTTAGAATCTGGTGAGAAGCACCTTCTTGGTCCAGATTCAGTTCGGGAATCTTCTGAGAAGATTATTCTTATTCGTCAGAGAATGAAAGAGGCGCAGAACCGTCAGAAATCCTACGCGGACAGCCGTAGGAAGCCTCTTGAGTTCTCCATTGGTGATCATGTCTTTATTCGGATATCTCCCATGAAGGGGGTTGTGCGTTTCAGCTCTACAGGGAAGTTGGCTCCTCGCTATGTCGGACCATTTCCTATTACGGAACGCATCGGCCCCGTTGCTTATCGTGTGGCTCTACCTGCTCATTTCTCTGGAATACATGATGTGTTCCATGTTTCTCAGCTTCGCAAGTGTGTGCGCGACCCTGATTCTATTATCGAGCCTCATATCGTGCCCGATTTGGAGATCTCACCCGATCTATCTATAAAGCAACAACCTCTTCATGTGCTTGATTCGGAGATCAGACGTCTTCGAAACAAAGAGGTTCCGCTTGTGAAGATTCAATGGTCGTCTAATCCTAAGGACTGCACTTGGGAGACCAGAGAATTTATCAAGCGTACTTATCCTGGTTTTCTTCCATCTTCCGGCACGGGTGAGCATCTATATTTTATCCTCTATATTCCTTTATGGATTAGATGTTATAGACGACTTCTATATTTAAGGAATTGCGGGGACGCAATTTTCTTAAGGGGGGGAGTCTGTAACAACCCGTGATTGCGGTTACCAAATAATAAATTAAAGTTGGGATTTTAATTTAATTGGAGCTATTAATGAATTTTTAATGTGGCTAATTGGTTCAAAATTTAGTCATTTTGAATAAATTAATATTTTTGGGCTTAAGTGTAAAATGGAGCATTTCAAGGAAATTAATTAGGGAAATTTGTAATTTATATTATTGCAAAATTTTATATGTGTAAAATAGTGCAATATTTGATTTGGGAAATTAATTTGCAATTTATTTGCAAAATGGTGATTTTGGCTAATATTAACTATAAACGGTGTTTTGGAAAAATTAGGGGTTAAAATGTAAAATATTGTTGATATAGGATTTTATGAAATGGCTAAAAGTAATTGTTAACATATTTTCATAATTTTCTATGGTTTGAAATTTATTTAGTAATTTGTATGTAGAGTGTACTTAGAGAAAATTGCCTATATATGTATGCACATGAATAATACAAAGTCCTAATGGGTATTAGATCCAATAACCCTAACCATTAGCCTATAAAGTATCTTTTAGTCTCCCATTTCAGCCAACACTTCATTTCATAACCACTAAAACCTAATTAGAAAGCTCCAAAACCTAGTCATGGTCTCCTAAGCAAGACTCCAATCTACACCAAATCAAAGAGAGTTAATCCAAACTACTAAAAGAGGTAATAGCAATCACAAAACCCACCTCTAATTCATTCTTTAATTTCTGAAATTATTTTGTAATCCTCTTTTTTTGTGCATTTAGATTGTGAAACTCTTTGATCTTCTTTTCATTGCTTGGAAAGAGGTAATATATGCTAGCTGAAATTATAATTAGTTTATTGCTGTTAGTAAATTAGGCATATCTTATTCATCTTAAATCAGAATTAAGATTTTCTTGAAGTTCTGGAAAGCTTATTCTGTATCCTATAACTTTCATGTTTTGAGCTTTGCCTAATTTTGTGGTTTGAATGGTCGAAATCACGTTTGTTTGTCGCTGACCTGACAACAAACTACAGGGTTGATAAAATAAAACCCTGAAATTGATTTGGTCATAAGTTACTCGTTTTTGATCCAAATTAGATAATTTTGGATGTTCCGGAAAGCATAAAACATATGCTACAATTTTTGTTCAGTGAGTTTTCTGTAATATTGCCATTTAGATGACCTGAAATGCGTTCAAAGACAGAAGACCAAATCTGTCTTTAACAAGTTATCTTGAGTTTCAATCTGATATTGTTTTGCATGTATCTCTCTCGTTTCTTATCCAAATCTAATAATTTTGGATGTTCTGGAAAGCTTAGATTTAGAGCTAAAACTTTCATGTTTTGAGTTTTATAAAATTTCGAAGTTAATTTGGTCAAAATTGTACATTCTTACCACTGTCCCGAGAGCACAACGACAGTGATATAAAATTTAGATCTGAGAATTGTTTTAGTCATAGAATTTTCATCTCTAGTCGGAATTTGACGATCTTGGTCATTTCGGAAAGCTTAGAAACTAAGCTACAACTTTCATTTTATTCATTTCACCAAAATTTGAAGTTTACTATGCCAAAATTGTCGTTTTTCATCTCTGGCCAGTTAGTGCATAGCTATAGGCCTTAAGTCTCTTTTCTCCCGTTGTTTTCAGCGTAGAACCCCGACTTTGCGACGCCATCCCGGGCTCGTCCTTTATCGGATTTCATCGTTTTTGGTCTCGTTAAAAAGATGAGATCGAGATATTTAACCATGCAAAGTTTGGTTTAGATCTAGGTGCATTAGGTACTTCGTTTCTATTGCCGAAGTAGCACCCAGAAACTGTTTTACAATAGTGATCATTTTCAGTTATCGTCGGACCAACTTCGAAACATTGTCGTTTCTTCGTTTCAAGTCAAAACCGAACGATTATTGTTGCATATCAAAGTAGGAGTACTTTTCTACGCTCCTGTAAATTTTCATCAAGATCTGAGTTCATGTGACCCTTCGACCATGTCGTCGAAGTGGGACCTTTACACTGTTTTGACACAGTAAAGTTTTATGATTTTTGTCCGACTTTGAGACGACGCCGTTTCTTCGTTTCAAGTCGGAATTTCCCGATTCTTTTTGCATCTTAAAGTAGGGATGTTGGACTACATGCCTGCAAATTTTCATGACATTTGGACACAGTTTGCTAGTCCAAATAAATTGCCGAACTTTGGTTCGCGTCAGTTTTTTTGAATGTTTACAAACACTTAGAATATTTTTCAGTGATTTTCTGGTTTTATTGATTTCTTTGAGATTTGTCTCTAGATTTCGTACACGGTTTTATGAATCATTTTCAAAATATTTTTCACTCCTAAATGGCTTTTGAAATTATTATATAATATTATTTTTAATTATTAAATTAATTACTCCATAATAGGAGATTTTTCAAAAGCCGTTTTAAAGTGATTTCAAAATCAATTATAAATCCGTTTCGCACCATTATTTTCTATAATAAAAATCTCACACTCACTTTTTAGCACGTCGAGCGAAGTGGAAAGGTGCTTAAACGGTTAGGAAATCTCCGGCCTATGGAACCGTGTGTATTTCCTTTCCAGTTAATCCCCGACCTATTCGATTGATCGTTTTGACCTTTGGGTCTAGTTTACCGATGATACGAGGTGGACTTTTTATTGTTTGGAGTGTGAGCTTGCTATTGTTTAGTAAACCGTTTAGTGCGAACGTGGGGTATTGGACTCATTGTTAACACTTTATGGGTTCCTCTCCAAGAAGTTAGTGACACATTAGCCTCTGGGCGGCCAGTACTGGACCTCTGGGTCACCACGCCTCTGGGCAACCGTCTCTGGACACCTGCTCTATGGAGCAGTTTATTTTTCGGCATGCGCCTCTGGGCCTTTATCCTTCTGGGAAGGATCTTGCCGTCTCGCGCGTTCCGCATCTGTGCGAGTGATCGATCACAACTCTACAGTACTTGGCAACAACGACTCTGGTCGGTGCACGTGCAATATTGGTATTATTTGATGATTTTTATATCCATTCGAGTACCGCCATTCGGTGTTGGTTCTATGGAACCATACGATGTAAGTGCGATTACCTTGTGGATTCACAGTGTCTCTGGACACTGCTTTTCAGTGTTGGATTTCATTGACTTTTCAGTATATCCCCATTGCTCTTTGGAGCATCGATCTTTGCTTGGGCATTGATTACAGACTCTGGTCACTCTTGGGATTATTGCCTATGGGCATCTTTTTATAGCTTTGGCTACGCCGATGATATGAGGCGATTTTATTTATTCTACACTTTGGTGTTGATTTCTCTTTGGAGATTTTTATTGTTTATTGATGATTAGGGATCGTCATTATATTCATGTGGTTCATAATATACTTCTCTTTGGATAAGTACTGTTTTATTTATGTACCGCATTATTATATATCTCAGTTATTACTAATTGTTTAGCTAGCCTGACCCGAGTGTTTTCGCTCGGGTCAGACCGAGTTGTTTCAGGTTAGGTCTCTGGACTTAGCTTTTGTGCTTCCGCTTTGGACTTATCTGCTACGCTTTTGAGATAGCTTATCTTAGTGTCCGCCTTATGTTATTATTCAGACTTTGATATGTAAATATTTTTGACTCACATGTGTGAGCAGTGGCTTTGTACCCACTTATAGTATTTGGATCTGTATTGATGCTGTATTGTTCTGGGATTTTATATCTGTGATGTGATGCTGTTCTGTGATGTTTTATCATTTATTATTATGCTTTGTCCTGATAGATCTTTAGCCATTTGTAATTTTGTTATAAGTATTTACCGAATATGTCGAACCACCTGATTGAGAAAAATTTAAATAGATTCCACCTTTCGACGTATTCGGTAGATAGTTATAGCTTAATTATAGATGGTCGCTTCCACTATACTCTATTCTCCGCTTTAACAGACAGTATTACTCCCGTAATACTCTTTGTTACAGTGGGTCTCGGAGTGGGGCGTTACAGGGCGACAATGGTGTATGCGTGTAGGGGAGGGGAATTAGGAAGGAGGAAGAAGAGTTTAAAATTGTAATTAAATTATAAATTGTGTAATTAGTTAATTATATTATATTTAAAATTCCGTTAACTTATAATTTAATAACTTCTTCGTACGAGGTCCAAACTCGTCGAAATGAATTACATTGGAATGGTATCATCGAGCACTACGCCATGGAATTGGATTGGCTGGATTCAGAGCTAGAGAGAATTTTGGGTTAAAATTGGAAATCATTCAATTTTAATTCAAATGGAATGTTTTGACAACTATAAAATCAATGTGAGTTAAACTCACCTTTTTATATAACTAGTATAATATATAGTTGATAAAAATTGTTGAATGATTGTTTAGATGAATTACTAAATTTATATTAGTTGGATTGAATATTCCCGCCCATTGGAGCGGATGAGACCCTATTACGTTCTTGTGTAAGAGCGGATGACCCTTTGTATACGAATCCCGCCTCGAAGCGGTTGATTTATATTTTATGATTGTATAACATTTGTGATACAGGAAAACAGGTTGGAGGGATCCAACGGGATTCCTCGCTATTATTGAGTTATATTTTTTCAATAATATTGTCGTTATATGGATTATTGAATAATGAACTTGATTGTGGACATTGTAGTTATAACATCGTTATATGTTTGAAAATAAAAGCCAGTGGTGATAAGAAAACCAATATCGATATTGGTTAAGTGTTGGGTGGCTATTGGCCTCAAATTAGTATTTTAAAAAATATATGAATTGCCGATTAAATTGGAATTGGTTTTTGAGACAAGAAACGATTTTTAAATCTGAAATTGGGTTTCGGAAATATTTTGTTTAAAGGTTATCTAATTAAATATATTAATATTGTTTTTAAAGTTATATAATTATATTTATATTATTTTAAAGTTAAATAATCATATTAATATTATTTTAAAGTTAATTAATTATAATAATATTGTTTTAAAGTTATTTTATTATATTAAAATTGTTTTAAAGTTATTTAAAAATATTAAAATTGTTTTAAAGTTATAATATCATATTGATATTATTTTAAAGTTATTTAATTATTTTAATATTGTTTAAAAGTTATTCGTTATAGTTAATATTTTTTAAGAATTTATAAAAAGGTTAATAAATTGAAAGGTTAATTATTTCAAGGATAATTATGGTTTGGAAATAAATAATAAGGATTATCAATAAGTATTGAAATTTAATTATTATTATTTAGAAAAATGTAAAGGTTAATTATTATTATTTCTTAAACAATATTTTGAAATTAATAATTATTATTTTAAAGATGTTAAAGTAAATGATTTCTATTTACTTATAATGTTTATTGTCAATAAACATTATTGTATAATGGTTGGAAGTAAATGATTTTAATTATTTATAAATGCTTCCCGAGACTATAAATAGAGTTGAAAGACTTGCATTTTATAAAGGGATTTATAAAATGGATTGAAGGCTTAAGGAATGGTTATTTGCAAGGAGAAAGAGTTTATAAATAGTTAGATATTTATAAACGAATTTTAGAAACATGTTTACAGATTTATAAAAGAAGTTTTCATAAATGGTTTGTGGATTTATAATGGGTTTATAAATGATTTTTGAAATGTACAAAGAGTTTGTAAGTGATTGAATTTGAAAAAAGGATTATAAATGGTTTTCTTAGATTTATAAAATGGTTTATAAATGGGTTTGGAGAATTTTAAGGAATTTATAAATGATTTGAGAATCGAATAAAAAAAGAAAATATTTCTCAATTTTGTGGATATACTTATACCGTTGAGATAAGTATATAGATATTTTCTAAGTATTGAAAATATAAGGATTTAGGAATGTACCGTTGTAAAAATAGTTTTGTACGAGTAACTTACAATGTGTTTTGAAATAAATGAAAGATTTATTAAAAGGAGGTTAGTGAATGCTTATATGCTTAACTAATGTTGGTTTTTTTCAATGAAATATAATCTTTGTTTGAATGTTTGTTTATTTGATAGTTCAATAACCGACTATCAAATCTTGGCCTAAATAAGTAATCCTTCTTAATTTTGGTGGTATGGAAATATTCCCTACTTAACACTGAAGGATTTTAACTCTGGAATTATCTAGGGGAAACGCAGGAATTATATGTTACAGTTACTGTCGGTGGTGTTATACTGTACGTATAAACTCATTTCTTTCTTCTCAGAAAAATGATAAGGAGATCCGTCCACTTAAACGGTTAGGGGGTGATCCCCGCTCTTATGTATTGTCTGATTATTTCCAAAAGAACCGGTATTGAGCATTCCAGAAATCGGCGTTTGGTTTTGTGGAGCACCCAAAAACGTAAGAGTGTACTCGTAAGAGATGACTCGAACCCGTAACCACTCCGAAAACCATATATGGTTCTATGGTGGAGATTCATGATATTTTGGAATTTTGGCAATCTATGTGTGATTCCAAACCTAATTGAGATGTGGGGACCTATGTGCAGTTCCGAGACCCGTTGGGGGTATTAGAATCCATGTGGGATTCCGTCATCTATTTGGTGGCGATGCGTAAGCTGGAATGCCGGACGTAGCCTCATCAGCGGAAATGACTAAAACCAGAGATAGGAGGCATGGCCAATAGGGTTGGCAAACCCATAGGGTGTAGTCAGCTCCTCCTAGATGTCACTTATAGTTGTTATGCATGCATAGGGCGATGCACTCGGTCTTAGCGAGACTAGCTATGTTTTTTCTATGGTACATCACTATGGATGTATGTTGCTTCAGAAGGATAACTATGATCCTTGTGCAGGAGGACCGTTCCTCGAAGTACTGAGGGCACCTTCGTGGAAATCCTACACAATTAGCGAACGTGCCTGATTGATTTTCGATTATATACCTAGTATTGTTGTGATGTACACTCACGAGCATCACAGCTACTTGATTATTATTATTTTCACCATTAGACATTATCATAAAATAAATGGGTTTTCTATAGAAAATGTTTTGGTTATCGTAAGGTAAAAACTCATCCGTGTTTATGTGCAGCGTGGTATTACGAGATACCTTTTGATTTCAAAGGTTTTTATATAACTTAAAATCCAGTTGGATGTGTTTTCTCACGCTTGTTTTCCAGACTAACTCGAGTGCTATTTTATTATAATGCTCGGGTCAGACCGTGTATATTGCAGATTGGTTTGGATGCTTGGAGCTTCAGGAGACGAGTTGGAGGCCCAGAGACATATTCACGTAGCTGGTTATTTTCAGCTGTATTCATGGTTGTGTTTATCGGCAATTGTAAGGACAGGCTGTTATAACTGTCCAGGCTGAAATAGATTAGTATACTCTGATTGATGTTTGCATATACACATATTACAGTTTTGCTTTTGTGTAAATATTTGTGGTATATTATGGATTATTCGTTCCGCTGTGAGATTCTGTGTTGTTTAGTTTTCTTCTTATCTCTTCCTTCTTTCTTTTTTCCGTAACAATCAGGTTTCTGGCATTCGATTTCTCGGCGTGAAATACAGTGGACGTATTAGTGTCGATTTTCGAGGGTCGAAATCCTGGTTCGTTACATTATGTATACAATAGTTTCTCTTTGTAAAGATGTTGATATTATATTATATATTGTTCCGCTGTGATTGTGAGATTCTGTATTGTTTTTAATTTCGTTTCTTTCTTCTCTTCTTCTCTACTTCTTTCCTTTTTCTTTCCCATAACTATGCATCTTTCCGTTCAATTTGGGTTGGACATGTGTGGTTTATTGTCAGCTTAGATAGTACGGATTGGCGGGTCGTTACATCATCTATAGTCATATTTTACTTTGATCCCTAGACATTATTATAATATAAAGGGATTTCTATACAAAAATTTTTATTATCGTAAGGTAAAAAACAGTCTGTGTTTATGTGCGGCGTGGTCTTACAAGATACTTTTGATTTTTAAAGGTTTTCTATAACTTTAAAATACAGTTGGGTGTATTTTATCACACTGGTTTTTCCAAATTGACTCGTGTTATTTTATTATAATGCTCGAGTCAGACCGAGCATATTTACAGATTGCTTTGGATGCATTGGAGCTCAGGAGATGAGTTGGAGGTTTTCAAGTCGTATTCACATATATGTTTATTTTATGCTATTTTGTTGTTAAAATCATCAGCATTTATGAGGACAGGTTGTTATAACTGTCTAGGCTGATGATTGTGATTTGTTATTGTAGTCTGATGGATGTATGTATATAACAGTTTCTCTTTTGTAAAGATCATTGATAATATAATATATATTGTTCCGCTGTGATTGTGAGATTCTATGTTGTAGTTTGTTTTCTCTTCTTCTCCTCTTCTCTTCCTTCTTTCTTCCTTCTTTTTCTCTAACAATCGGGTTTTTCGGCATTCGATTGCTTAGCATGCAATACAGTGGCCGTATTAGTCTCGATTTTCTAGGGTAGAAAATCTCGAGTTGTTACACCTTACTAAAATGTTTAATATGGAACATGTAAAAGGGAATCCTTATACATTGGCAATAGGAATTATCATACATGTTGTGTTTTTTATGATATCGTTATTTTTTTATGTATTTGATACATGAAGTAAATATTAAATCCAAATTGATATCACTAAATGGTAGTTTGGAGCGCTCTCATGTATTTAAAAAATACTAGAGAATTATTTACAAAACTATGAACTCCTTATGAAGGATTGTTTGGAATCTAACTTCATAAATGATATTGTCAATAATAAAATTCAAGTTAAGAATCTTTAAGTCAAAAATGTTCCAAATATAAGAGATTATGGCTGATTCAACCAAAATTCTAAGTACATTAACTTGAATAACGTCACAAAAAAGCAATGTGTATAAATTAAATGCTCAAATGTATAACTGAGCCGAGGGTGATTCCAAATGTTGAGAATCCCTATATGATAACAATGTTGTGATATAGTTCGTAATAGAACTTAGACCTCATTGGAAGTCGTGAGACATACTTTAAATTATTCCACACGAAAAAAGTTGTTTATCAACGTTGGAGAGAGTTAATTGATAGAGTAGATGATTAAAGCATAATAGCATACCTATTCACCGAGGGACTGACCAGATTAGTTTTGGAAAAACCGATTGGAAAAGTTAGAATAAGATTCCATAATTGATCAAGTGGGAGATTGATAGAGTTAGTGGTATGCTCCAGGGGCAATTATGTAATTTATTACATATATCTAACTCGATAACCAATCTTGTTCAAAATAAAAAGCGTTTTATTTCTATTATATACTTGATATAATGTGTTATATTAATTAATTAATTAATTTAATTAAAAGTTTATTTAATAGAAAATCCATAAATGGTACATTTTGTGATAGTAGTTACGAAGTGTTTCACCTGTGAGTAATTTATTACAATAAAAATAAATATGTCATTTTAAATGTTTCCAGTGAAGATACATCGAGGTTGGATATTGATTTATACATTGATACTAGAGTACGTAATGGTATCGAAATGTTAGGCTGTGTATTACTCATGACCGTTGGGGGCACCTTGATGGTTATTTGATAACTATGGAAGGACTCTGTAACGACCCACTTTTCCGTACTGTTTAAGCGGACAATCAACCACACATAACCCACTTAAATTGAACGGAAAGGCGGATAGTTAGGGAAAAAGAAGAAGGTAGAAGATAAGAAGAAAACTAAGCAATGCAGAATCTCACAACGGAACGAATAGCATATAATATACAAAAAATCTCTATACCAAAACAAACTGTAATACATGTATATACAGACAACAATCGGAGTATACTAACCTATTTCAACCCGGACAGTTATAACAACATGTCCTTACAATTGCTGATAAATACAACTAACAAACAACACAACGGAACATAAAGAAATACGTAGATATGTCTTGGGCCTCCAGCTCATCTCCAGAGCACCAACGCATCCGAAGTAATCTGTTATTATGCTCGATCTAAATCGAGCATTATAATAAAATAACAGCCGAGTCAGTTTGTTAAACCAGCATGAGAAAAACACACCCAGTTGAATTTTAATGTTTTCAAAAACATTTGAAAATAAATGTATCTCATAAGACCAAGCCGAACATAAACAGGGACGGGTTTTTACCTTATGATAACTAAAACATTTTCTATAGAAAACCCATTGATATTATAATAATGTCTAAAATACAAATACTTATTAATCATAACTGAAATTGTTACATTAATTAAATTCCAGCATAATAGTTATAAAACTAAAACCATAAAGGCTCGTATTGGAAAATGGATTCAATACAAAGACTAGGCTACTGGGGTACCGCCCATCACGGTGCATCTCTAGATAAAATAACACCGAGGTCGAACCTATCGACCCCTGTCAACATAGAACCGGCCTACTATTTACTGGATAGCATCGAATACGATCACCCCATGTTTAGTGGGCCTGAAGCATACAAATGAGAGATAATATCGACTCTAGATAGGGATGATCATATCCTACTTTGGAGCGACCACTTAGCCCTACTACATCTGCCCTGTTTTACTCATTCTCGGTTGATGAGGCTTGAGGCTACATTTACCATTTATATAGCACTTCCCACTTAGAATGCCAATACTGCCCTCCAGGTAACAATGCAATGCTAGCATTCAACCATACAAGATTGTGCTGGGACTGAACGAAACGCTTAAGAGCTCCATCTTCAATTCCATCATCTTCAAGGTATCTTCACTTCAAAATGCTTGAGTTGGATCGAAGTGGTTTTTCGGATAACATTTCCAATCCCGGTCTCTTCGAAAACAACATTCGATAGTTCTAGGTAAACTCAACCTCAGTTCTTTAGGAAATAAATAGTCAAAAATAAGAGCGGAGATCGACTCTTAACCGCTAGTAGATGGATTTCCTTATCATTTGTCCTAGGAGAACTGAACGAGATTTATACGCATAGTACAACATCATCGAAGATGATTATGTCATATAACTCACGTGTTACTTCTAGATATTTCCAAATTTACGTTTTGGGTCCGTATTTGATAGTCGGTTATTTAACTATCAACAACACACATGCAAATCAAGGATTTAATTCCATAGGGAAAACCGACATTGGTTAAGCACATAAGCAACCACTAGCCTCCATAATTAACTTTCATTAATTAAATCACTTTAAAATACTTGCATAAAAATACTTTCACAAAGATATATTCACAAATCTGTGTATTTTCAATACAATGAAAATATCTATATATTTATGTCAACGGTATAAGCATATTCACAGAACGGTTTACATACTTCTAGAACAATTTATAAATTCCTTTATAAATCTTTGAAATCATTTATAAACTATTTATAATCTTTAAAACCATTTATAAATATTTCTAAATCATTTCTCAAGTCATTTATAAACCCTTTATAGGTCCATGCAACTATTTATAAAGCTCTTCTTATAATCTATAAACCCATTTATAAAATTCCTTTATAAATATCTAAAACCATTTGCAAAGCTCTCTTATACATTATAAATAATTTTCCTTTAGGTCTCCAAATTTTTTTATAAACTCCTCCTATAAAACCCAAGTCTGTTTATAAAACTCTATTTATAAATCTCGAAAATAATTATAAATAAATAATAATCCTTTACTTCAAACACTATTATATAATAATAATTAATAATTTTAAAACATTATTAATAAAAAATAATAATTTATCTTTACCATTATTATAAATAATAATAATTAATTTCCAAAACATTATTAATAAATCATTATTATTAATTTCAAGCCATGTATAGTTTTAAAATAATTAACTTTCAAAATATTAAAATATTCATAAATAACTTTAAGACAACATTAAGTACAAATAAATAATCTAAAAACAATATTAAATAAAAATAATCTTAAAACAATATAAAGTATAAAAATCTTAAAATCAACATTAAATATAAGTAAATAACTTTAAACCATATTAAATATATATAAATAAATTTAAAACAATATTAAATATAAATAAATAATCTTTAAAAACAACAATATTTTATATAACTTTTTAAAAATAAAACATTTCTATTGCCTTAGAAATGCCAAATAAAAATATTAGAGTAAAATAGAAATTTAATCCTTTAAAAACAAAGTATTTCCAAAACCAATTTCAGAATTAAAATAATTTCCTATCTCAAAATCAATCCCAATCCCAACCCCAACCCCCAATGGACATTTATAGTATTTAAAAATACTAATTTAAGGCCAATAGCTACCAAACCCTCAACCAATATTGATATTGATTTACTATCACTACAAGGTTTAAGTTTCAAACATATAACAATGTCATAACCAAAGTGTCAAACAATCAGGTTTAATATCCAATAATTCATATGATAGGAATACTATTGAAATTAAAATCAACAATGGCGAGGAATCCCATTGCATCCCTCCAACGTGTCCCCCGCATCACAGATAGTATATAATTATATAATATAGGCCATCCGCTGTTAGGCAGGTATATATAAAAGGTCATCCGCTCCATGGGCGGGAATAAATCCAAACTAACTAATAAAACAGTTATCATCCATACATCAAATCAACAATTTTTATCAACTATATAATATTACTGGTTAACGAAAATGGTGATTTTAACTCACAATTATTTCAGTTGTCACTTTCGCGATCTGGTTTCGTCATAGCTTGAAATTCTACAAGCTTAAATCTTAACCAATTTAAATTCATAATGTAGTGCTCGTTGATACGAACCTAACACGACTGACTGCGTCTGGTTTGGACCTAATTTGATGATATAACTATATTACTAATCCATCATTAAGAAATATACTAACCTTTTAAATAATTAAACCCATTCCTAATTCTTTCTTCCTCTCTCGCTCATAACCCAGCACGCCAAAAACATGATGTGACAATCCCTCATCACGCCTTCCTCCTACCTCGTCATGCCTCTCCCCTCCTTGTCGAGCGTAGCCCCATCCACACGTTACCCTCGACTGCTAGTCCCATCACCTCTCGTGCCCAAAAGCTCCACCACGAACCCATAAATGCCCCCATGTTTATCAAGAAATTCGACCAACCATAGCCATGATAGCTCACCAAACTTTGGCCATGGATAACTATCGACCCCCTCTACACCTCTCCTTTAGACCTCATCCCCAATCGATCGAAGACGATGCCGCTATATGCCAAAAGTCAAACTCGAGCTGCCTACGAATGGAGCTCCTTCTTGGCCACCATGCGCCACCAGAGCTTAATCCTACCGTTGATTATCTTCGTCTTAACGTCGCCTACAAGTTGCTAGTTAGACTTTAGGCCTAGAAATGTATGGATTGGTCCCGATCACTTTGGATCGTTGGATTTGGTTGTTGAATTTGATTTGAAAATTTTAAAATATATTCTCTTGTTTGGAAGTGAATTTAAAAGGGGAGGGTGGTATGGTTTAAACAGTGGAAGCATGGCTGAATAGTAGGGAGTATGGTTAGGATATGGTTTAAGCATGGAGAATATTTTTTTTTTGAAAGAAATGGTCCAATGGAGAATATATATATATATATATATATATATTCAAAGATATCTAGCTCGATGCAACCAAAAATTTCGAACTCCAAACAAGGCATGCCGCCTGGCATTCTATACTAAGTACCCCTATTCCAAACACAAATGGAACTAGTCTCAAGGCCTGGTTCGATCATATAAAGAAATTAGCTTTTTAGAACTGAATTATATTAATTTAATCCTTTAATCAATCTCCACGCGTTTCGAGCTCGGACAACCCAGCAATACATCTGATTGCCATGAAATTCAACGACATATAATAATTCATTATTACAGATCCAATGGCACTAGTTTTGTCAAAATTCGAGATAGTACCCTGGAAGGATATTTTTACACGTTAATTAAGGCGAATTATTATTTTAAACTAATTCTAATCACTTTAATTATAAATTAAAGTTTACTATCTTCATTCTTATTCAAATAAAATTTAATTAAGATTTCGAAATCATTTTTATGTTCAAATGTTCAAATAAATCCCTATATTTTAAATTTAAGCTATTTTGCTTATACAACCAATATTTCCATATTTAAAATTGATTAAATATTTCAAATTTAAACGCTTAAAATTTTGGGTCGTTACATTCTCCCACCCTAAAAGAATTTCGTCCCTGAAATTTCCAAGGTAAGAAAAATGCCACAAAACCCTTTACTTTTCAAAACCAATTAGTTGAAATGGATTACCAAATTCTTTTAAGCCTTTAACTTTCCAAAAATAAATTTGTTGAAACTTTGTAATCATCCTTTCTAAGTCTTTAGATTCATTCATAGTTATTAACTAATACCATTCCAAGTCATAACCCAAAAATCAAAATTTTAGTTTTCTCAAAAAAAAATTTCTTAAAATTTTTCTAGCTCTTTAATTTTCAGAAAATTTCAATAGGTCTCCTTTGTGTGGTTCGATCGAAAAAATTTGCAGTATGTATATAATCACAAAGATACATCTCATCTTCAAGGATGAGGCATCCCGTAGGGAAAATTATAAAAATACGATATGTAATTTGAGATGTGTACCTTTTCTTAGTATTAGCAAGCATATACAACATAATGTGAATGCGAGCTCCAAATGCAAAGCATACACCATCCGTACCTACTAATCACTCCATAACCAAGAGAACATGTATATAGAAAGTAATATCAATATATAACATAGACTATACAATAACCATATGCAGATGTAGCAAATGTAACAAGAGGAACAACAAACAAATAATATCCATTAAATAATTTATAACCATATCAATTTACACTTCCCAATGTCAACATTTAATTTATTTAAAGCCCGTACGATGTACATATACCATCTGTATGCAAAACTATACCTGATCGCTCGCTCGATCACATAATTTCACTTTCGAATTAGTATCATCCACACGACCACTCTAGTACGGACTCGGATCCGGTTCCTTGATTAGAAACCTCATTCTTCTTACATAGCCATATACTATGATAGAGAATTCTAGAATCAATCAAAAATCCATATCCAGTGTTCGCCGTTGAGAATCAAGTAAAAAATTCTAACTCGGACCGTTGTAAATCATCTCGAAATCATATGTTTGAATTTGGATCAAATAGTTATGCAAATAAAATAATATATGTATAACTTACATATTTATTTCAATTGGTTTCTTATTATGTCCCATTCTTTTATTTACATTCATTTATTTATAATCATTATTCACATTGCTTTATTCACATTCATTTATTACTTAGCATATTTCTTTCAATACTTATGTTTCTTAAGAATCATTCCATCAAATTTTACTTGCGTTTATTATAAACATTTTATACAACACTTCTCATGTTTATTTTCACTTCACAACTTAAGTTCATATTCATTTCTAATCAAATTCAATTTCATTTAACTCATTTCATTATTAGTTTCATCATTCAATTCTATCAAACGACATTCCAAAACATATTCAATTATTTCATTATTTCATTTCAAACCATAATCAATTTTCATTTCAAAAATCATTTCATTTATCTTTACTTGAGTCAAATTTCTTTTCAAAATTCATTTTATTTAACTTAATTTAAGTTAAATTTCATTTCATAGTTAAATTGCAAATTTTCTTTTCCAAACATTTATATCCAATCAATTTAAAATTTTGTTTTAACTTATTATTCCTCAATTTATAGTTACAAAAACTGATTTCGTATAATTTCAACAAAATACTTAGATAAAAATTTTCAAAATTCAAATACTCTATTATTATTTTAACTCTATTTTGAAATAGTACATAATATAATATATATCTATTTTTGCATAACAAATCATATTTGGAATTTAAAACAAAACTTGTTTTTCTAAACAAATCTCCTGCGATAGCAATTCCTCTCTTGGAAACCCGAAAATGAACATCGATGATGCTATAGTCATCATCGAAATTATTTTCCAACGACCGAAGTGAGTTCAGTACTTTCTTAACACTTCTAAAATCCATTTTAAAATATTTCCATTAAAAAATATATTCAAAATAATATCATTATTATTTCTTCAAAACATTGAAAAACAATTTTCAAAATCAACGAGATTTTAAATTCTCAATTTCTCAGCTTTTAATCCTTTTAATTTATAAATCATATTTATACATTTCCATTATATATAATTTCACTACGGTTATATAAAGCCATTTCTTAATTGTTTATCTACGTTTCCCTTATAATAATAACAGTTTTTATTAGAACACAAGCAACAAACAACAAATGGAAAGAATCAAATATTATCATTCCCTAACACCCAAACACACCATATATACTATAATAATTTTTGAAAAATTATTCCTTTATATATAAAATATAATCAAGATAAAATTATTTCATTTACCCAATTCCAAAACAATACTATGTCAAATTGCTCCATTCAAGTATTTAGAGATCCCTATCAATAACGTTCATTACTCGTATTGACCAGAATCCATAAGCCACTCAATAGATCAATGAACACAATATAAAACATTTCAACATCACTAACAAATACGTGCTCATATATATATATATATATATATATATATATATATATATATATACTCTCACTCATTATAGGGTGCTACTGACCCTATCTTTAATGAGTATCCCACCAAAGCCAAGGTTCTTGCTTAACCTTGCGCTCTGATACCAAGCTGTAACAACCCACTTTTCCCTACAGTTTAAGTGGACAATCAACCATACAAGAATCTCACAGTGGGACGAATAGTCTATAATATACAACAAATCTTTACACAAAAACAAACTATAATATATGTATACATAGACATCAATTGGAGTATACAAACCTATTTCAGCCTGGATAGTTATAACAGTCTCTCCTTACAAATGCTGATAAATTCAACCAACAGACAACACAGCAGAACACAAAGAAATACATAAATACATCTTGGGCCTCCAGCTCATCTCCTGAGCTCCAATGCATCCGAAGTACTATAAATATGCTTAGTCTGACCCGAGCATTATAATAAAATAACACCCGAGTTAGTATGGTAAACCTGCATGAGAAAATTACACCCAGTTGAAATTTAATGTTTTCAAATATCATTTGAAATTAAAGGTATCTCGTAAGACCACGCCACATATAAACACGAACGGGTTTTTACCTTACGATAATCAAAACGTTTTCTATAGAAAATCCATTAATATTATAATAATGTCTAAGATACAAATATTTATTAATCATAGCTGAAATTGTTACATTAATTAAATTCCAGCATAATAGGTATACAATTAAAACCGTAAAGGCTCATATTGGAAAATGGATCCCATACAATGACTGGGCTACTGGGTTACCGCCTGTCACGATGCATCTCTAGATAAAATAACACCAAGGTCGAACCTATATACAACTACCAACACAGAACTGGCCTACCCTTTACTGGATAGTACCAAATATGATCACCCCTTGTTTAATGGGCCCGAAGCACACAAATGAGAGATAATATCGACTCTAGATAGGGATGATCATACCCTACTTGGAAGCGACCACTAAGCCTACTGCATCTCGCCTGTTTTAGTCATTCCTGGATGATGAGTCTTAAGGCTACATTTAACTTTTATATAGCACATCCCACTTGGAATGCTAACACTACCCTATAGGCAACAATGCAATGCCAGCATTCATCTATACAAGTTCATTTTGGGACTGAACGAAACGCTTGAGAGCTCCATCTTCAATTCCATCATCTTCAAGATATTTTCACTTCGAAACACCTGAGTTGGATCGAAGTGGTTTTCGAATAGCATATCTGATCCCGATCTCTTCGAAAACGACATTCGATAGTTTCCGGTGAACTTACCCTGGTTCTTTAGGAAATAAATAGTCAAAGATAAGAGCGGAGATTTCCTTTTAACCGTTAGTGGGCGGATTTCCTTATCATTTGTCCTAGGAGAACGAAACAAGATCTATGCGCATAGTACAGTGTCATCGAAGATGACTGTGCCATATAACTCACGTGTTTCTTCTAGATATTTCCAAAGTTACGTTTTGGGGCCATATTTGATTGTCGGTCATTTAACTATCAACAACACACAATTAAATCAGGGATTTAATTCCATAGGTAAAACCAACATGGGTTAAGCACATAAGCATAGGTAAAACCAACATGGGTTAAGCACATAAGCAAACCACTAGTCTCCTTAATTAATCTTTTAATTGATTAAATCACTTTATAATACTTTCATAAAAATACTTTCACAAAGACATATTTACAAATCCCTATATTTTCAATACTTAGAAAATATCCATATACTTATCTCAATGGTATGTATATTCATAGAACAAAGGAATAATTCCTTTTACATAATTCTAGAACAATTTACAAAATCCTTTATAAATCTCTAAAATCATTTATAAACTATTTATAATCTTTAAAACCATTTATAAATATTCCTAAATCATTTCTCAAGTCATTTAAAAGCCCTTTATACTTCCATGCAACTATTTATAAAGCTCTTCTTATAAATCTAAAAACCCATTTATAAAATTCCTTTATAAATATCTATTTGCAAAGCTCTCTTTATACATTATAAATAATTTTCCTTTAAGTCCCCAAAATATTTTATAAACTCCTATTATAAAACCCAAGTCTATTTATAAAACTCTATTTATAAATCTTGAAAACATTTATAAATAGATAATAATCCTTTACTTCAAACACTATTATATAATAATAATTAATAATTTAAAACATTATTAATAAAAAATAATAACTTATCTTCGCCATTGTTATATAAATAATAATAATTAATTTCCAAAACATTATTAATAAATCATTATTTATTTAATTTCAAGCCAAATTTATTTTTAAAATAATTAACTTTCAAAATATTAAAATATTAATAAATAACTTTAAAACAACATTAAGTACAAATAAATAATCTTTAAAACAATATTAAATAAAAATAATCTTAAAACAATATAAAGTATAAAATTCTTTAAAATAATATTAAATATAAGTAAATAACTTTAAACCATATTAAATATAAATAAATAACTTTAAAAAAATATTAAATACAAATAAATAATCTTTAAAAACAATAATATTTTTTATAACTTTTTAAAAAGAAAACATTTCTACTGACTTAGAAACGCCAGATAAAAAGGTTGGAGTAAAATAGGAATTTAATCCTTTAAAATCAAAATATTTAAGAAACCAATTTCAGATTTAAAATCATTTCCTGTCTCAAAATCAATCCCAACCCCAAATGGCAATTTATAGTATTTAAAAATACTAATTTAAGGCCAATAGCTACCAAACGCTCAGCTAATATTCATATTGATTTTCTATCACTACATAGTTTCAGTTTCAAACATATAACAACGTCATAACCAAAGTGTCAAACAATCGGGTTTAATATCCAATAATTCATATGACAGGAATACTGTTGAGATTAAAATCAACAATGTCAAGAAATCTCGTTGGATCACTCCAACCTGTTCCCTACATCACAGACAGTATATAATTATATAATATGGGTCATCCACTACTAGATGGATATATATATATATAAAAGGTCATCTGCTCCAATGGCAGGAATAAATCCAAACCAACTGATAAAATAGTAAATCATCCAAACATCCAATCAACAAATTTTATCAACTATATAATATTACTGGTTAACCAAAAAGGTGAGTTTAACTCACAATTATTTCAATTGTCAATTTCGCGTTCTGTTTTCATCATAGCTTGAAATTCTGCAAGCTCAAATCTTAATCAATCTAATTCCATAATGTAGTGCTCGTCGAACAAACCATATGCGACTAACCGCATCTGATTTAGACATAAAACTAGCAAGTTATCACATTTACAACATTTACTAATTTGATAATATAATTAGATTACTAATCAATTATTAACAAATATATTAACCTTTTAAATAATTAAACCTGCCCCTAATTCTTTCTTCCTCTCTCACTCATAACCCAGCACGCCAAAAACACGATGCGACAACCACCTTGTCGTGCCTCCCTTTGGCCTCGTCATGCCTCTTCCCTCCTTACCGAGCATAGCCTCGTCCATGTGTTACCCTCGGCCGCCAGTCCCATCGCCTCCCATGCCCAAAAGATCCAACACGGACCCATAAACGCCCCTCACGTTTATCGAGAAATTCAACCAACCACGGCCATGATGGCACACCAAACTTTGACCCTGGGTAGCTCTCGACCCTTTCTACACCTCTCCTTAAGACCTTATCGCCAATCGATCAACGACGATGTCGCAATATGCGATAAGCCGAACTCGAGCTGCCCACGAATGGAGTTCCTCCCTAGCCACCACACACTGCTATAGCTCAATCTCACCATTGATTACCTTCGTCTTGACGTCACCTACAAGTTGCTAGTTGGGCTTAAGGCCTAATAATGCATGGAGTGGTCCTGATCACTTTGGATCGTTGGATTTGGTTGTTGAATTTGATTTGAAAATTTTAAAACATATTCTCTAGTTTGGACATGAATTTGAAAGGGGAGGGTGGTATGGTTTACATAGTGGAAGCATGGATGAATAGTAGGGAGTATGGTTAGGATATGGTTTAAGCATGGAGAATATATATATAGGTGTGTGTGTGTGTACTCAAAGATATCAAGCTCGATGCACTCAAAAATCCCGAACTCCAAATGAGGCATGCTACCTGGCATTCTATACTAAGAACCCCCATTCTGAACATAATGGAACTAGTCTCGAGGCTTAATTCGATAATATACAGAAGTAAGCTCTATAGAACTGAATTATACTAATTTAATTCCTTTAATCAACCTCTATGCATTTTGAGCTCGCACAACCCAGCAATACGTCTGATTGCCATGAATTTAACGGCATATAATAATTCATTATTACGGATCCAATGATAATAGTTTCGTCAAAATCCGATACGGTTCCCCAAAATGATATACTTACACATTAATTAAAATGAATTATCATTTAAAACCAATTCTAATCACTTTAATTATAAATTTAAGTTTACTATCTTCATTCTTATTCAAATAGAATTTAATTAAGATTTCGAAATCAATATTATATTCACATGTTCAAATAAATCCCTATATTTGAAATTTAAGCTATTTTGCTTATACAACCAATATTTTTATATTTAAAATTAATTAAATATTTCAAATGTAAACGCCTAAAATTTTGGGTCATTACAGACTTACTCGATAATTTTCTATTGGTTAATATAACTAAGGTCAAACAGGAATTATCGATGTAGACTGATTTACGCATTTCTCTCGACTTGAGAATGCTATGGATCTTTAATATGAAATCTCTAATTTGATTATAGTCAAATCATGGCATTGCATCCATCGAGTGACTATAGTTGGGTCGAGTGGAAGTATTGGAAGTGAAGCACTACTAAAGAGAGATTCATCTCCTCGGTTATATGAGGTTGGTATCTTGGTCAACTCAAGTCCACTCAAAATCAAAGTCTCTAGCCAGAGCATCTCGATTAATAATAATTGTTATTATTGAACCAAGAACTATATGTTTGGACTATAGAGTTGAATATGGACGATATTAGAATTTTGACAATTACCGAATTCTATAATTCTAAAGTGATATAGTTTTGACGAAGAGAATTGGTGTAAATAAGTCACAACCGGGTACAATTGGAATTTACCAAAACCAAGTAAGTGATAAATTTGACCAAAATGTCACACCCCTACTAAGTGATGTGGGAACATTAATATTTGAATAGTTTGATATTAATCGCTACCAAATTTACACCTGGCGAGTCACACAGCCGAAGCGATAAATTCTCCTTTAGGCAAAATGATATAATTAATTTATAATTATTATAATTAAATTAAATTAAATATTATTCATGAAATACTATTTATAAATTTGGTTTCTATTTGATAAATGAACATTAAATGTATTTATAGAAGTTATAAATACATCAATCGGTATGCGATATTGATAAACATTTTAAATCAGATTTATAATACATAATATTCATTCGGGCCTTAAATGGGTTTAAGGCCCATCATAAGGGCTGGTAATTTTGGCAACAACATAGGCTTGGGTTAGATAGGCTTGATTTTGGGTGGCTTACATTGAATGAGAAAGAGTTTTATACTAGATCCACTTTTTTCTCCTTTCTATCCATTATTTAAGCATCCCTAACCCTAATTAGATCAGATATTTAGCTACTTCCCTTTTCCTTCTTTGCTGGTTGAATTCATACCCTAGCCTCTCCATCAATACAATCACAAATCAATTCAAATTCGAACGATATTCAATACCTAAAGGTTAATGGTTCAAAGACTAGCAGTCTACTGAATCGGAAAAGGTTTCAAAGAGGAGGGTTTATCTTTTCAAGGCGGACTAAAAGGTTTTGAGATTAAGGTATGATTTTATAATTACTAATTATCAGTATAATGTTTTATCATATATGTATATGTATATTACATTGTTAGTTAGGTGACGATTCTGGTATGCAACCAATGTTGTCATAAATTAGTTTGGTCATATGCATGTATATATTTATGCTTGATAAAAAAAATATTATGTTCATATATGTCAGGTTAGTACAACCATATAAAATAATATAATTATTATATTTTATTAAATTGATATATATATATATATTATTAAATTACATATATATATATATAAATATATATATATCTTATAATTAGTTACAACATTATAACATTGTTCAAATTAGTCATATAATTTTATTTATAATGTATTATAGTGATATGAATTTTCGACAGCAAAAAATAATTCAAATAATTATTTAATTATTGTTTAATATTATTTGAATCAATTTACTTCATTAATAAATTATATTAATTCGAAAATGTTATGAACATTATTTTTAAATTTTATAAAATTATATTAACACCAAATAAGCTTTCGATTAAACTAAGTAAAATTTAAAATTATTTTTTCTATTTTTAAAATTTAATTGTTAAAATTAAATTTAAGTTGAAATTTTTTGGAAAAATTCATCAAGCAATAAATTTTTTGTTATGATTTTATGTAATTTTAAAATTTGAAATATAAATTTTGAAATTAATTTTTGTTACTATTTTATTAATTTTGATTGAATATTAATTAAAAATGCATTTTAAAATTAAAAGTAAAAAATAATTTTTTGTGTTGTGAGCATGACCAAGAAGTAAAAAAAATCTCTTCAATAATGTTATCAATTATTATATATACATGTCTATATATTATAAAAATATATATATTTGTGTGTGTATGTGTGTATATATTTGTGTATGTATATGTAAATTATTTTATTATAATATATGTATACACATATTATTCACGGCTAATAAAATATAAATGCATATTTTAATATTCAAAATAAATTATATATATTTAATTTAATATATTATATTACTTTATATATACATAATATTAATATTTTATTTATAAGATGTATATACACACACACAAATATTTATTAATATACTAAAATATATTATACATATAATTATTTAAACTAACTTAACATATATATACACATAATTTATAATAGTTATGTAAAATAATAGTTTATATGCATACGTATATTTGGACAACATATACTTGCATATTGGATGAGCTAACTTGTCTGTTGCAATGTAAATCCTCACATCTATACACGTGCATGTTATACCTTGCACGAGTTGATATGTTACACATGCGCGTGCACATACACATCTATATGTATATGATACACGTGTGTGTGTATCGATATATAAATTAAATAATACTATATAATTTATAAATTTAAATAAAATAATAGATTTTATTTAAATAATATCTATGAAAGGTTCTAAATGAATTAGACTTTTTAAGACCAATATAGATCCAACAAGGGTATTTTTTTTTGAAATTCAGCCATAACTTCGGCTACAGGTTAGCCTAGTTCTAACAAAATGAAAATTAGATGGAGCAAGAAAAGTGCTCGGATACGCGTGTCAAAGGATCGTTGATAATCGGAGTGTTTTCTAATTTACTCGGAGCATGGGTATTATGAGGACGCTCAAAGGGTGGTTGAAATGGCTACCGTTGATCGATGGAATGGATCTGTATACCTTGGACTGGTGGGTATAGTGTCAGCTTTGGGCTGTGAGTGAGTACACTAAAAACCGGGAGTTTTTTTTCCATTAATCCATAATAGAAGAATGGTCATACGAGTTCTCATATATCCAAGGCACATTGGGTGGCAGTTGTGACGACCGCCCATGACCCCTGCACCGAATCTAGAGATAGTGCGCTGTAAAGTGTGCCAGGCAGCCATGGACGATTGCCAGGGTAAATTTAAACAACAGAATCTATCGTATTACTCACAGCGCATGGACAAAATACAATAGAATATATATATAGTGAAGCTTCACAGAATAGAATCTCATCAATAAAACTTCATAATAGTTGAATACAAACATCTGAATAGTCAATACATCAAGCCTCACTACATAACACTCAGAGAATATACAAGCAACGGAACATCCAGTACATATAGTAAGAAGATAATATGCAAGCCTCCAGCTCGTCTTCGACATCAGCACCGTGGAAAGCAAGAACAGCACCTGTCACCTGCTACCTAGTCTGCCCGTCCCAAAATGGACGAACAGCCCAAGGCAATAAGAGTTAAAACATAAAGCCTTGAGTCAGACAACAGTCTTAGTGAGCGGTAAATTAACTAACAACATACCAAAAGAGCATAAAGGAAAAGGAATAGGAATCCAACCCTCCCACTCCACCTCTTTCTACAGTGATAGCCCCCAGACACACATTAAGCAGAAGCAAACATAGCAAGCATACAATTTAAAGTAAAGCAATTATCACTCGAGTCAAGGGCGATGTTTTCCAAGTACAAACCCCCAAGGCCTAAACCAAGATCAGATAAGCACCCAGAAAATATCGCTCTTGAGACCGAATGACGATACAACCAAACATCCATGACTCTGGCTATCACTGTTATCGTTGCTTCGATATCATCGTTAATTGAATGACCGACTCATTCTTTCATCCGTCCGTCAAGGGCTAATGGAAACCCCGGTTCTAGACATAACTCCGCACATCATCGTGACCCGTGCCTAGGACTATCGAATCTGCCCAGAGTACTCGACTACCAATCAGTAGCCTTCAGGGACTATCGAATCTGCCCAACGTACTCTTGCTTTGAGCATGCTAGAACCTTCAACAACGATGAGATCTCAGCCTTCTAGTCATCCTCCTCGACGACTATTTCCATACTAGCTCAAGCGCCTCTCGAGCAAACCATTATCCTCAAACTCGAACCATTTCACCGAGTTATTAACATGTTTGGAATGATCCCGTCTGGATTAGACCAAGGCTATCTCATATCATGCTTCGCCTCATCATCACCATAGCAAAGCCTCATCTCAACATCATCATCAAATCTATCCATATGAGCTTCATCATCCGCCACATATACCACGAGCAGCTTTTCCAATTCAAGAGCCTTTCCCTTAGCTTTTGAATCATCTTCGACCACCTTGTCTAAATCAAATCATCAATCATCTAATTCATAGCAATCAATCAAGTCAAACATTAATCCAAGTAATCAAGCATTCAAATATGATCTAATGAACAATTTTAACAATAATGGCAATTTCGTAAATAAAGAGTCTAAAGTCTAATAAGCATGAAAACATGAGCAATATCTCTATAATCTTGATGAATGAACTTGCATAGATTAACACTTAGTAAAATGGTTGTCGAATCATCATGAACAATGGATCTATATGGATCTATACTTAGGATTAAGAAAATGCATGGAAATCACTACTTTAACACAAAATCAAGCCAACGATCCGATATACTCCTTTGGATCCGTGTGAGAGATAATCACCACTCACCAATTCACCTAAACACCTCAAAAGAAACCCACTTCAGATCTGGACAGCGAAGGATCTAACTCGATCTATCACAATCCCGCTTCAAACGATGAAATCACTCTTCGAAGAATGTAGATCTTCAACTCTAGCTCTTGGATCTTCGATCTTGGATGGAAGGAAGTACTAAATCAAAGTGGAGAAAAGAAGTGAAGAAGTGTAGAAGTCGAGCTCTCAAAATGGCAGCACTTCATCGCTTCAAAATCCGGATCTCAAAAATGAAGAGAAACCCTCCTATTTATAGGCTGAATCCTCCTTAGGTCGTTCACTCGGAATTAGGTCGTCCACGACCTAAGAACCCACGACCTAACAACCTCCGACTTAACAACTTAACACCTGCGCGCGACTTATCACTACACGACCTAACACATGCACGCCTTAACGACCTACGACCTAACAGATCTGCGCTTAGCTCTCTTGCGCGACCTAGCAGATCCCCAACCTATGACCTAACCCAGGCATGCGCATCCATGCGACCTACGACCTAACAACTTAGCGCATCAGCGCACTTCTATGACCTAACACATACACGCGCTCCCTCGCAACCTACGACCTAACTCAACACAGAAGCTCACGACCTAACTCCTTAGGTCGTCTAACGACCTAACTACGCTAACTCGCTCACCACTAGGTCGCTCACCACTAGGTCGCTAACTACTGGGTTGCTCACCACTAGGTCGTTAACTCGCTAACTCTTAGGTCGCTAAACCCCTTAAGCCGCTTCATTCCTTAGGTCGCTAACTCCTATAGGTCGCTCCAACCGACCTAACCTACCCCACGACCTAAGCCACCATACGACTTATCTCCTATACGACCTAACTATCACACGACCTAACTTCTTAGGTCGCTCCACTTCACTAAGTCGTCTACTCCTTAACTCGCC
Organism: Allium fistulosum; assembly: GCA_030737815.1. NCBI lineage: Eukaryota > Viridiplantae > Streptophyta > Magnoliopsida > Asparagales > Amaryllidaceae > Allium > Allium fistulosum. Next base: position 196,843,669 of record CM060902.1, on the reverse strand, counting down.
CACTTCCTTAGGTCGCTCCAAACTCTCATACGACCTAAGACTTAGACTCTGGACGACTTATGAACAATGCGACCTAATGTCAACTGTTTTACGATGTTTCGATCCGTAACATTCTCTCCCCCTTAGGAATTTCGCCCCCGAAATTCCAAACAAACAAGAGCAAACAAAGGCTATTCTGCATGCCTACCATCCATAGCAATCAACAAACCATGCATCCAATTCTAGCTTAGCATGCAGAATTCTAAAACTTAGAACAAGTTACAATGTCGTTAGATGACACGACACCTTAGGGCCATACCTTGAAGAGTTCAGGATGAGCCGCTTTCATCCTCTCTTCCACCTCCCATGTACAGTCGTTATCATCATCACTCCATTGTATCTTGAGCAACTTAACTACCTTCCTCCTAAGCTGTTTCGTGTCGGTTTCCACAACACGAAGCGGCTTACGAGGTCTCTTATCGACTGGATCAACTTCGAAATCTTCACAGATATCAGCAGAAACCACTGTATTCGAGTCGTGCACATACTTCCGTAGATACGATACGTGAAAAATATTGTGCACACCCGACATCTTCTCTGGTAACTCCAATCTGTAGGCGAGCTTTCCAATTCGCTCGATGATCGGGAATGGTCCAACAAATCTCGGAGTCAATTTTCCTTTCTTCCCGAATCAAATAACATCCTTCAGAGGAGAAATCTTCACAAAAACCATATCACCTACGTCGAATTCCAAATCCTTTCGACGCTTGTCGGCATAACTTTTCTGACGGTCCTGGGCTGCCTTCATTCGTTGCCGAATGATCTCTATGCAATCCGAAGTCTGTCGAATCATTTCTGGCCCAAGTATCAACTTTTCTCCGGTCTCTAACCAACATGTCGGAGAGTTACACGGTCTCCCATACAATGCCTCATATGGTGCCATACCAATGCTTGACTGGTAACTGTTATTATACGAAAATTCCACCAAATGAAGGTGACCTTCCCATGATCCTCCGAAATCTAAAACACAAGCTCTAAGGAGATCTTCCAAAACTCGATTGACTCTCTCGGTCTGACCATCTGTTTGAGGGTGATAAGCTGTACTCAAACATAACTCGGTTCCCAAAACTTCTTGAAAGCTCTTCCAAAATCCACTAGTGAACAATGGGTCTCGATCGCTCACTATACTCTTCGGAATACCATGGAATCGAACTATCCACTTAACATACAACTCTGCCAACTTTGATGCAGTCCTAGTCGATCGAACAGGAATGAATCTTGCACTCTTAGTCAGACGATCTACGATGACCCAAATCCCTTCATTTCCCGTTCTTGTTCTAGGTAACCCATCAATAAAATCCATCGATATTTGTTCCCACTTCCATGTAGGAACTTCTAATGGCTGAAGCAATCCACATGGCTTCTTCTGCTCGGCTTTTACCAACTGGCAGTTCATGCACTTGGAAATAAAACTTCCAACATCCTTCTTCATGCCTTCCCAGTAATAGGTTCTCTTCATATCCCGATACATCTTATTTCCACCTGGATGAATTGTCAGCTTCGAGTGATGACTTTCCTTCAGAACTTCACTCCTCAATTCATCTATATCGGAAACGACTAGTCGTCCTTGTTTCCGAAGCCAACCCTCTCGATCGACCTCGAATCCTTTATCCTTTTCTGGTTCCAATCCAGATTCCAAATCACGGATAACCTTGACAATCTTATCATCTCGCTTTTGACTCTCGCGAATTCTTTCCACAAGAGTCGGTCTTATCGATAAGCTTGCCAACATCTCAGGTTCCAATTCACATCTGGGCCTGAAGTCAAATCCAGCTAAATACTCGAGATTCTTCCATTCTGAAAACATGGCTCCCAATCCTGCATGTCTTCGACTTAACGCATCTGCCACTGCGTTACCTTTTCCCGGAGTATAAGCTATACCAAAATCATATGATGCCAAAAACTCTAGCCAACGTTGCTGCCGAAGATTCAAATCCTTTTGGGAGAAAAGATACTTCAACGACTTATGATCTGTAAACAACTCGAATCGAACTCCCAATAGATAATGTCTCCACATCTTCAGAGCAAAAACAATCGCCGCTAACTCCAAATCATGAGTCGGATAATTCCTTTCGTGTGGCTTCAGTTGTCGACTTGCATACGCAACAACTTTACCCTTCTACATCAGCACTGCTCCAAGTCCAGTACCACATGCGTCGGTGTAAACCCCCATCTCATCATTTCCACTGGGAATAGTTAAAATAGGAGCACTTGTCAGTCGCTCTTTCAGGATTCTGAAAGCTTGCTCACACTTATCATCCCATCTGAACACTTGGTTCTTTTTCGTCAATCCTGTTAACGGTGCAGCCACCTTAGAGAAGTCTTTGATAAACCGTCGATAATATCCTACTAATCCAAGAAAACTTCTCACATCAGATGCATTCTTAGGCCTGACCCAATCCTGGATTGCTGCTATCTTGGCGGGATCAACCGCTATTCCATCTCCAGAGATAATATGACCTAAGAACCTCACTTCACTCTTCCAGAAGTGACACTTCGAAAACTTAGCCTTCAGCTGATGTTTCCGTAAGATTTCCAAAACAATACGCAAGTGCATCTTGTGCTCTTCTTCAGTTTTGGAATAAATCAGAATATCATCCACGAATACTAGCACAAACTTGCTCAACTGATCTCTGAACACTCTATTCATAAGATCCACAAAATATGCTGGCGCATTAGTCAATCCAAACGGCATTACCAGCCACTCAAAGAAACCGGATGGTGTCCTAAAAGCAGTCTTCGGCACACTATCCTTAGCCACTCTCAACTGGTGAAATCCCGTTGCCAAATCCATCTGAGAAAACACCTTAGCTTCGTGAAGCTGATCAAACAAGTCATCTATTCTCGTCAATGGATACTTGTTCTTCTTAGTCACTTTATTCAGCTCACGATAATCCACACACAACGTCAGCGATCCATCCGCTTTGGTTACAAACACAACTGGTGCACCCCATTCGGACACACTACGCCGAATGAATCTTTTCTGTAAAAGATCATCAACTTGCACCTTCAACTCCTACTGTTCCCTAGGCGCCATCCGCCTAAGAGGCATCACAACAGGTCTGGCTCCCTCAACTAGATCTATACGAAACTCGATCTCTCTATGCGGCGGTAACCCTTTGACCTCGTCAAAGACATCCTCAAATCCATTAGCGATTGGCAATGATGACAGTCCATCCCGTGGAACAACCAGCGAATACATAAAGCTCATGAAGATGCCTTCCTCATGCTTACATCGTATCACAATCCTTCGCCCCTCCACATTCTCGACTATCACCTCCAACCTTTCACAATCAACCTTTGCCGCATACTTCCTAAGCCAGTCCATACCCAAAATAATTCCAAACCCCGCAAAGTTCAGAACAAAACAATCACAAACAAAAGAGCAATCATGACTCGATACAATCAGACCACGACATAGCATACACAAACAAGATGAACCCCCAACTGGATTAGTCACAACCAATGGCCTATCAACAATATCCGGTTCTAAACCTAACGGGCCTACAAGTTCATTACAAACAAACGAATGCGACGCCCCAGTATCAAATAGCACTCTAACTGGAACACCACATAGGAAAAGAGTACCTTGAACCACCACACTCTTTCCTTTCTCTTCAGTGGTAGGAGCTTTCGAAGATGATGGAACAGCTCCTAAAGCATAAGCTTGCACAATCTGCTTGTCCTTCCTCGGTTCTGGACAATTCCTCTTAATATGCCTCGGCTTGTCACAGTTGTGGCATTTCATCGGCACCTTCGGATTCTTGCAATCCCTGGAGAAATGGCCCTTCTGTTGACAATTGAAGCAGGTCACCTCGTCCTTCGGCTTCTTCTGGCCATCCTTACCCTTTTGCTGCTGCTTCCTCTTCTTGTTTCCACCCTGCTGTGGTTTAGACTCTCCCCTGGTCACAGCAACAACAGATCCTTCCTTAGGAAACAGATTCTCATGCCTGAAAGCTTTCTCCACAAGCTTCTCAAACGAATCGTCCAAATGATCCACCAACTGCCTCCCAAGATAACTGTCCAAGCCTGTCACAAACTTCTCATTCTTCTGGTACGAAGATTCAATATACGACCGGGCATACTTGGACAAAGCTTCAAACTCAGAAACATATTCAAGAACTGGTCTTCCACCTTGCTTGAGCTCCACAAACTTCTTGAACAGAACAGACTTCTGAGCTGTAGAAATGAACTTAGCTTCAAATCTGGCTTGGAATTGCTCCCAAGTGATCTCTTCCTCCGGAGTATCAATAGTGATAGAGTTCCACCAATCAGAAGCTCTTCCTTGAAGCTGTCTTGATGCTAACTTCCTCTTAGTTTCATCCTCAATTCCCAAGTCACCAAAGATCCTTTTACAAGCATCTATCCACCTCTGGACTTCAATGGTTGATTATGTTCCTAAGAAAACCTTCCCTCCAAGAGCAGTATAATCCTTACACAACTTAGCAAAATCCACCGGTTTTGGAGTTTGAACTTGAACTCCAACATCCACCGATGGCCCCGGAGCTGGCATCCTTCTCATGATCGAAGTCATCATAGCTTCGAACATAGCAGCATAATCAGCAGCCCCCTCAGTAGCACGGCCTTCCCTAGCAGCTGGTCTCCCTCTTCGACTAATCCTTAATATCTATAAAAAGGAATGATTAGCACACCTAGAGAAACAACTGCATAAAGGACTCAAACTCTACTAAGCTACTATATTATATATAGTAATCATCCATCAAAATAAAATTACGTCTCTCAAACGTAGTTACGTCAGCGAGCATTGGGTAAAATCGATTAACCAATGCTCTGATACCAAATGTGACGACCGCCCATGACCCCTGCACCGAATCTAGAGATAGTGCGCTGTAAAGTGTGCCAGGCAGCCATGGACGATTGCCAGGGTAAATTTAAACAACAGAATCTATCGTATTACTCACAGCGCATGGACAAAATATAATAGAATATATATATAGTGAAGCTTCACAGAGTAGAATCTCATCAATAAAACTTCATAATAGTTGAATACAAACATCTGAATAGTCAATACATCAAGCCTCACTACATAACACTCAGAGAATATACAAGCAGCGGAACATCCAGTACATATAGTAAGAAGATAATATGCAAGCCTCCAGCTCGTCTTCGACATCAGCACCGTGGAAAGCAAGAACAGCACCTGTCACTTGCTACCTAGTCTGCCCGTCCCAAAATGGACGAACAGCCCAAGGCAATAAGAGTTAAAACATAAAGCCTTGAGTCAGACAACAGTCTTAGTGAGCGGTAAATTAACTAACAACATACCAAAAGAGCATAAAGGAAAAGGAATAGGAATCCAACCCTCCCACTCCACCTCTTTCTACAGTGATAGCCCCCAGACACACATTAAGCAGAAGCAAACATAGCAAGCATACAATTTAAAGTAAAGCAATTATCACTCGAGTCAAGGGCGATGTTTTCCAAGTACAAACCCCCAAGGCCTAAACCAAGATCAGATAAGCACCCAGAAAATACCGCTCTTGAGACCGAATGACGATACAACCAAACATCCATGACTCTGGCTATCACTGTTATCGTTGCTTCGATATCATCGTTAATTGAATGACCGGCTCATTCTTTCATCCGTCCGTCAAGGGCTAATGGAAACCCCGGTTCTAGACATAACTCCGCACGTCATCGTGACCCGTGCCTAGGACTATCGAATCTGCCCAGAGTACTCGACTACCAATCAGTAGCCTTCAGGGACTATCGAATCTGCCCAACGTACTCTTGCTTTGAGCATGCTAGAACCTTCAACAACGATGAGATCTCAGCCTTCTAGTCATCCTCCTCGACGACTATTTCCATACTAGCTCAAGCGCCTCTCGAGCAAACCATTATCCTCAAACTCGAACCATTTCACCGAGTTATCAACATGCTTGGAATGATCCCGTCTGGATTAGACCAAGGCTATCTCATATCATGCTTCGCCTCATCATCACCATAGCAAAGCCTCATCTCAACATCATCATCAAATCTATCCATATGAGCTTCATCATCCGCCACATATACCACGAGCAGCTTTTCCAATTCAAGAGCCTTTCCCTTAGCTTTTGAATCATCTTCGACCACCTTGTCTAAATCAAATCATCAATCATCTAATTCATAGCAATCAATCAAGTCAAACATTAATCCAAGTAATCAAGCATTCAAATATGATCTAATGAACAATTTTAACAATAATGGCAATTTCGTAAATAAAGAGTCTAAAGTCTAATAAGCATGAAAACATGAGCAATATCTCTATAATCTTGATGAATGAACTTGCATAGATTAACACTTAGTAAAATGGTTGTCGAATCATCATGAACAATGGATCTATATGGATCTATAATTAGGATTAAGAAAATGCATGGAAATCACTACTTTAACACAAAATCAAGCCAACGATCCGATATACTCCTTTGGATCCGTGTGAGAGATAATCACCACTCACCAAATCACCTAAACACCTCAAAAGAAACCCACTTCAGATCTGGACAGCGAAGGATCTAACTCGATCTATCACAATCCCGCTTCAAACGATGAAATCACTCTTGGAAGAATGTAGATCTTCAACTCTAGCTCTTGGATCTTCGATCTTGGATGGAAGGAAGTACTAAATCAAAGTGGAGAAAAGAAGTGAAGAAGTGTAGAAGTCGAGCTCTCAAAATGGCAGCACTTCGTCGCTTCAAAATCCGGATCTCAAAAATGAAGAGAAACCCTCCTATTTATAGGCTGAATCCTCCTTAAATCGTTCACTCGGAATTAGGTCGTCCACGACCTAAGAACCCACGACCTAACAACCTCCGACTTAACAACTTAACACCTGCGCGCGACTTATCACTACACGACCTAACAACCTCCGACTTAACAACTTAACACCTGCTCGCGACTTATCACTACACGACCTAACACATGCACGCCTTAACGACCTACGACCTAACAGATCTGCGCTTAACTCTCTTGCGCGACCTAGTAGATCCCCAACCTACGACCTAACCCAGGCATGCGCATCCATGCGACCTACGACCTAATGACTTAGCGCATCAGCGCACTTCTACGACCTAACACATACACACGCTCCCTCGCGACCTACGACCTAACTCAACACAGAAGCTCACGACCTAACTCCTTAGGTCGTCTAACGACCTAACTACGCTAACTCGCTCACCACTAGGTCGCTCACCACTAGGTCGCTAACTACTGGGTTGCTCACCACTAGGTCGCTAACTCGCTAACTCTTAGGTCGCTAAACCCCTTAAGCCGCTTCATTCCTTAGGTCGCTAACTCTTATAGGTCGCTCCAACCGACCTAACCTACCCCACGACCTAAGCCACCATACGACTTATCTTCTATACGACCTAACTATCACACGACCTAACTTCTTAGGTCGTTCTAATTCTTAGGTCGCTCCACTTCACTAAGTCGTCTACTCCTTAACTCGCCCACTTCCTTAGGTCGCTCCAAACTCTCATACGACCTAAGACTTAGACTCTGGACGACTTATCAACAATGCGACCAAATGTCAACTGTTTTACGATGTTTCGATCCGTAAAAATATGGGTCATTACAGCAGTGAGGATTGTTTGACGGATGCCATTTTTATTTTAGCCTCCTTTTTGTAGACTGTCACTCTAGGGTCTAACTTGAGATATGTATTGTGGATGGTGATACTTAGGCACCCTTTATTGCACTTAGGATCTAGTACACCTTTATGATGTTTGTTGAGTAACATATTATGTTCATTATGTGCTAATTCTTTAGTTGCAAGGAAATGTAAGGTATGGTTCGTATACCCTTATTCCTTACTATATCAACTTGTATAGTATTTTGAGATTTCTTATCACTCACACTAGTGTTAGAACTTGAGCAGAAGAAATGTGAATTTCAATTTTATTTTACCATTTTGGATATTCATTCGGCTTATGAAGTCTAAATATATATTAGATTCAATATAATAAAGTTTTAAATAAAAACTTATTTTGTTTAAATTGTTAAAATGGAGATTTAAATATAACTAAAACTTGTAAGAATTATAATGAATGTATCAAATACATTCATTTATGTGAAGTGTAAGCGCAGTATATAAGTGGTGTATATATGTGAAAATGAAACATGTATAAATGAATTTAAAGAAGGAAACCTTTTGTTTCATGTCTCACCCTGTGTGATTAATAAAGATAAGATATGACAATATATCAAAAGAGAAAACATTTTGTTTCTCTCCCTCTTTAATTTTAATAATTAATGTATTAAATGACATTTATAACTTATCACCCAAATATACAAACGTCTTTGTTGTCCATGTTTTTTATTAATGAAATATATGCATAAGTCCACAATAATTATAGATATACACATACATACATACAGACATACATACAAATATATATATATATATATTTGTGTGTAGTTGTATGTATGTATATGTTCATATATAAGGTGAAAACCTATTAGTTGTTTAAAATAATATGAACTCAAAAATTAACATTAACAGGAATGGTTTCAATTAAAGAAAGGTTTGACAATAAAAGGTTGCCTTATTCCCCAAATTCCTTTTACAAATTTGAATTATACTAAACACGTATATTTCCATATACATGATTATTACAATTTAATAATTTAGATCTAAACAATATATATTTGCAAACATTATAGAATATGATATATGAATATACACACTTATACAAATAAGTTTTGATTTTAAAGTTAATAGTTTTCATTAAATTTTTAATTTAGGAATGAAACAATACTTTAGATTTTATATGAGCCTTTAAATACATAAAACCACAAAGAATTAGAATTTTCACTAAAGTCCATTCATTATTCTTAAATCATGGTTTTTTAGGATTGGAACAACAAGAATTTACCATATTTAAATTAAAAATCAATTTCAAAGAACAGTAGATAACTTAACATATACAATTCAGTAGCATTTGAATATGTAAATGTTATGTAATTATATATATAATTATTCAAAGTCTGTTTTCAATTCGATAAGTTTCCAAAGTAAAATAAAGGTTTAGACAAAGTAAGCAGTTTGAATTTATGATGAGGATCTATAATCAAAACAATACAAAGTGTAATGATAAGTTATCAAAAGTAATACAGGATTTTTAACCTCCCGCCTTTTAAACCCTTAGAAGTCGACATCAATACATCCATGGTATTCACATGCCAAACATCCAAGTGCCAGAAAGATGGAACATTGGGGAAAAAAAGAAGAAGGAAGACAAGAAGAAACTAAACAACACAGAATCTCATAACGCAACAGAACAATATATATTAATCAACATAAAAATTTACATATTCATTTCAAAATGACACATCATAGTCATAATAATTCAACTTCTATCCTGGGACAATTATAATTGCCTGTCCAAACTTAACTGATACAAAATACATATAACACAGCAAAAAAAGATGAATAACTAGCTACCAATGAAGCCACCTACTCCAAGATCCTCCAAAATGCATCCGTGGAAATCCTGAACTACATGGCTGCTCATACAAATTTGAGCAAACAAGAGTTGTAAGGAAAAAATAAAACTCCGGATCAGACATTGGTCTGATTTGAGCAAAGCATAAGTTTAACTTTATAAAAACCTTCAAACCAAAGGTATCTCGTAAGACCACGCGGCACATAAAAATGAACGGGTTTTTATCTTACGATAACTAAACCATTTCTATTATAAATCCAGTTATATTATAATAATGTATAAGGTTTAAAAATACTACTAATCAAGTAGTTATGATGTGTGTACGTGACAGCAATAATAGGTATACAATCAAAAACTAAAGGCGCTCATTGGAGAATCGATTTCCAACAAATGGCAAGGTAAGGGACTACCTTCCGTACAATACACCTCCTATATAAAATGTACCATAAGCTGCAGTTACCATTGCAACCTGCATGACAAGACTGACCTACCCCTAACTGGATAGTACCAAATATGACACCCCTAGTTGTGATCAACAACCAAAAATGGGCCCCGAAGCATACATAGATATCGACACTACATCTTGAGATGATCATACCCTAATGGTGTGACCCACATAGTTTTGCGGCCTACCCTGTTTTAGCCATTTACGGGTTATGAGGCTTGAGAGGCTACACTCTTACCATTTCTGTAACAACCATGTATTTTGTAAATTTTTTTATTGAATTTCCTGATTTAAAAACTTTATTTAATTTTTGTTACTTTAAATATAAATTTTGATTTTTATGTGAATTATAATTCCAAACATGAATAAATAGAATATTTTCTAGAAATGTGAATTTTGTCAATGTAGTCAAACTTTGACCTTTAATTTTAAAAATTTAAATTTTGAACTTTTGAAATTTATCTTTATTTTATGAAAGTAAATATATTTTTAAGATTACTACTTTTCGTTTCGTTGGAATCTGATTAATATTGTGAAAGTTATTCTTTTTAAACTATTGGATGTAAACTGTTTTATTTAACAAAATTGTTTATTTTAATTTATATAAATAATATTTTTGTTTGTCATGTCATGTTCTAATTTATGTTTACATTTGTAACATGACATGTTATGTATATATATTTTATTTTATTTAACTTGTACATGACATGTAGCCTTGGAAAATCAAGAGTCTTTTGGTTAGTTGTATTTTATTTACAATTTTTAAAGCTAAGCAATATATAAGCTATTTTCTTTATTTATTTTCCTATTTTCCTAAAACAAATTATTTATTTTCTTTTTCACTTTATTTTAGTTTGTTTTTATATTATTTACTAAGTTTATTTTGTATATAAAAGAAAGTGGAAATTCTAAGAGACTAAAGGCTTTAAAACTACGACTTTTCAATTGCTTGACTCTTCATTTTCTTTGGCCGTTCAAAACTTAAATGTTTGGCCATGAGTTTTATCTCATTTTCACGTGAGAAGTTTCTCATTTCAGCAAATTTTCAACCACATCATTTCTGGAAAAAAATTGGTAATGGCTTCTTCCATTTCTTATTCACATTTTCCCTTGTTTTCCATTGTTTTTCACTTGATTTTGCCCTGATCTTCACCTGTGTTGCTCGGCCCATAGCCTCACCATCTCCTCCACCGACCACCACCACCTCTTTCCCACATAATCCACGGCCTAATCATCCCTTCCTCTGACCTATACTGGCCGTGACCTCCTTTGAACAAAAACTCCACAAAAAGTTGCAAAAATCCTTGAAACTATGCCTAACCGAACCCTATATGCAACACCACCTTCATTGCTTGCCACGACCACCTCCTTAGCCACCAACACCAGCAAGCACCACCTCCGAACACCATCACTAACCTCTGACCTGACCTATAGCAGCCTCTGGATGAGCCCAAATATGCCTTTGACCGAGCCCAAGTTGAACCAAAACCCTTTCTAGCCTTGCCTTTTGACCTTCCTCACTTTGTAACACTCAAACCCTTTGCATTCTCAAGCCTAGCCTTGTTATTTTCAGATCCAAACCTGACCTTTACCCACCTGAAACATGTCATGGCTGAACCAATTTAGCCTTAAGGCCGAGCACATGTTGAGTCAAGAGCAAGAAAAACTTGTTTGAAACTTAGTGATGTCTTTGTTTATCTCTATTTCAATTTGTTCAAAATAAATTTTGGTATTGTATATATATTTATATATGGCTTTGTTTATTGTTATATACAAGATCTACATCTTGGCTCTCTTCCCACTTGAATCAAATCGTGCTACCGTGCTTTTCAGATTCTCTTTTGTGTGTGTTGTTTGCGAACTCCAGCTTTAAAGAGGTAAGTAATTCACACATGACATATATGCCTATATAATTGTGAAGTGACACCAAGTGAATGTGTAGAAACTTTTATATTATGTTATACCTAACTGTGATATCATTTATATGATGTTAAATCCTGTTATTAACTTGTCACGTCATCTGTTATATTCTATTCTGTTATATTGTTTATTTATTTCTGTTTCTCACACTGCAAGTTCCCTGTATAGTAGAATCACTATGGGTTGAAATGATACATACCCATACGGACTTTAGAATAGGGAAAAATCATTACGGGCTGAAATGATAGGCCTGGGTGATTTTTTATTTATTGTTATTAACTTGGGATTGCGGGTTTGAAATGATAAAACCCGGATTTTTGTTTTGTAAATTACGGATTGAAATGATATATTATCCGTATCACTTATCTTAGGTTAGAAAATAATATACAGACCCATGGTTATTTTATATATTTTTTTGGATATTTTTAAGTATTTTAAAGATGTAAATTATGATAATTTGATTTAAATTGAATTTAAAATGATTTAATAAAGGGTTAGTGATTTTTCTATAAGTTAAAAGTGTTAAATAAATAAATGCTAAAAATGCAAATTTGGAATTTAACTTGACTTGGAATTGTGAGATTTGGTTTTAAAAATGGAAGTTTAAGTAAAAGAAAATAAAATGGAAATTAAGTTTTATTTGTGAAATGATAAATTAAATTAAAGTGTTAAGTGAATGCAATGTAACGACCCGATATTTTCAACCATTCGCATCCGCACATGTCGGACTTGAATTGCTCAAAATACCGCATTGTAAATAAAAATTTGGCAAAACACAGAATATACAGTAAATAAATAATCACAGATCACAGACACAGAGTAATATAATGCAGCGGAAACAAAGAAATAGTAGTTCATGAAGCTACTATATAAATACATCAGAGTAAAGTAAGATACAATAGGAATTCCAAGATACAACAGGAGTAACAGTATGAAAATCAGGTACAACTCAAAATACAACTGGAATCAACTGGATAACAAAATGAATAGATAACTGGTTCTTCAAAGCAAAACTCCAGCTCCAAACTGTTTTACAACATTTTGATCCGTTAAAATACGGGTCGTTACAATTCAAACCTTTATAATTAAAATTATCCTTTAAGATAAAATTTAAGAATTAGATTTCCGATTAACTTCAAACTGTTTTAGAGATAATTAAATATACACAATATATATCAAATCAACTCTTAAATCACATATATATTAAATCAAGTCATATTTAGAAAGCCAAATCAATTTAATTTTCCAAAGAAAAACTGTAGCAAAACTACAGGATGGTCTCTTCTCTTCGAAACTCGAAAATGAATGTTGATGATGCTGCAGTCATCACCGAAATTATTTTCCAGCGACAAAGAAAAGAGCACTGATTTATAAATTAAAATCCTTTGAAACAATTTCTACTAGAAATACCTTTAAATAATATATCCTTTTAAAACTTTCAAAACAAAGTTCGAAATCATCGGAAATTAAATTCTCACATTCTTGATTTAAATCCATTTAAATTTCCAAATTAATTTGTAACCATGTTTAATTATTTAGATATGAAACTAAAGCCAATAATTATAAAATACATGCAAAGGTAAATATTATTTCTTAACACTCAATTCCATTAATTATCAAAAATTCAGAAAATTAACCTTATACATATTATAATTATACAAAATTTATCTACCTACTAAATTTGAAAACCGTATTGTGTCAGTTTTCTCTGTTCGAGTGTTTTGGAGATCCTATCGATAGCGTTGATCAGACGAATCGATCAAAAACCCAAATCAACATCAACAACTCAAACAGCACAATATATAAAACATCTTTAAATATAAGATTTTCAAATTCAAGATTAATGTTTCAAAATAAGGATAGGGATTCAAATTGATGGACTCAAATTAAAGAGAATTCTGTTTTTGAGGATAAATTGGAGACAAAGATAAGATGATTTAATAACAGAATAGGAAGATGGGTAAGCCAATACATATCGCGGGCCACCTTAACCAGGTCAACCGTAACTTAATGAATAAGATCGATGTGGTTTTTCTGGGGTAAATCTACATTCGTTCTCAAGAGATAATAGCATCGTAAACCGAGGATATAGAAATCTTTGGTGAATCAATGCTTTTTGTAAAGGAGTTTCACCCCTTTACAAGTCATTCAGAGGTTGGCGAGGCCGCCGATTTATTACAGAGATCATTCGAAGTGGAGTTAGGGGAAACTCCAAAATCAAGAAGACACGAATAGGGGAGGACAAGAATGGACTTTTGAACCGAAGGGAACGTTCCAAAATTCAAAGGAAACCAAATCGAAGAAGAAGGAATTCAAGTTCGAATGAAAGTGATTCTGTAATTAAACTTACTCTATATGCTGAGTTTGCCTAAAACCAGAGCTCTGATACCACATTTAACGACCCTATATTTTCAACCATTCGCATCCGCACATGTCGTACTTGAATTGCTCAAAATACCGCGTTGTAAATAAAAATTTGGCAAAACACAGAATATACAATAAATAAATAATCACATATCACAAACACAGAGTAATATAATGCAGCGGAAACAAAGAAATAGTAGTTCATGAAGCTACTATATAAATACATCAGAGTAAAGTAAGATACAATAGGAATACCAAGATACAACAGGAGTAACAGTATGAAAATCAGGTACAACTCAGAATACAACTGGAATCAACTGGATAACAAAATGAATAGATAACTTGTTCTTCAAAGCAAAACTCCAGCTCCAATGGTGAGTCTCTAATGCTGTATCACTCAGTCTGACCCGAGCGTAAAGCAAAACACAAAACACTCGAGTCAGGACATACATACTTATACAATGTAAACCAACTCAAGTGAACTGTAATAAGGGTACAAGTAACTCAAAGGATGCTTGGGATCGCCCATCCTTTAAGGATCCGTTAAACTATTTACTATGTAGTAATATTGCGCTATTATAATAATGTCTAATATAAAATAAACATACTTTAAAATAGCATTAGGGCTTTACATTTAATCTGAACTCACCCTAACACGTAATAGTGCCAATAGTCTATACAGTACCTGCATACCTCGCAAGGCTATGAGAAGATACTCCATAGGTACGACACAAATAGAAACTCGTAGTAAAGCTCGATATGGTAGGTGACACGGCACACAAGGCAATGCCAGGGTAGATATACCAATTACGCATCCGGACTGGTGGTGACGCATAGCAGCCACTACCGCCCACCTCGAACAACACTCCCAAATCAAGGGGTGCACCCAATCAATCACAAAGTAATAGAATGGTATCGAAGAAGTGTGTCTGATCAGAGGTGCTACCTCCTTGGCCCGTCGATCGCTCCTGTTTTAGCCACCTTATGCCAACTCATGGGAGTTGGGTCCACGTATATACCTTAGGATCGTCGCCACCATCCTACTTCATTCTGGAAACTCCACCGCGTACACAGTTGTTAAAGTGGTTTTCGGTATCGACAGAGAGTATGTCCATATCCGATCCCGGTCTCTTTAACAACCAATCGTTATTATAACCTGTGGTTATAATTTTAAAATAATATTTTATACTTCAAAATAGAATATCATTTCAAATCCAAATCTTTATTAAAATAAAGATTAAATCAATTCCGAACCATTTCAATATATTTAAAATATCATATCATTTCAAAAACTTCATTTCAAATCATTTCAATATATCAAAATATCATATCTTTCCAAAACTTCATTTCAAATCATTTTAATATATCAAAATATCATATCTTTCCAAAACTTCATTTCAAATCATTTTAATATATCTAAATATCATATCCTTTCAAAACTTCATTTCAAATCATTTTAATATATCAAAATATCAGATCCTTTCAAAACTTCATTTCAAATCATTTTATTATATCAAAATATCATTTGAGTTCAAATCTAAATATTCAACTTTAAATACTTTTTAAATTTAAAGATATCATTCATTTATTATCATTTCAAGTCACCTTTTAAATAGTTTATATTTCAATCAAAATAATTCATCTAAACCATTTAAAAGTGTAATTATTATACTTTCAAAAAAATTATTCAATTTCCAAAGTTTTAAACTATTCTGAGTTCATTTACTAAGTTAAAAACCATAAACATTGAAAATTTCAGCCTTTCACAGCATTCAGAAAAAGCTGTTATAAGTTATTCTTGAAAACATTTTTAATTTAGCAAAGAAAGCATTTTTAAACTGCTGTTAAATCTCAGTTTAGTTGCAACTTAGTTTAAAACAGCAACAACAGCATTTCCAGAAATGTTGTAATAGCTCAGGTTTCAAATTAAAGGGTTTCATTAAATTCAGCAAAGACAGCAGACCACTACAGCAGTTACAGAACTATTGTAATAGACCTGAGTCAAGTTTTAGTCTATTTAGTTCAACTACAACAACTACATCATTTCAGAAATGCTGTAATAGCTCTTTTATTCAATTTTAGTTCAAATCAGAAATCATAGCATTTCTGAATGCTATTAAAGAAATTTCCAGATTTTAGTATATTTCCAACAAATAATAAACTTCATTTTAAACCCTTTTTAACATTATAAAAATCATATTTTTAACATTCAAAAATGTTCATTTAAATATCCTTTTTACTTATGATTTTTATATAGTAACTTTACAATAAAATCCAATTTTCCAATAATTTTACTTAACAAATTCAAATGTACAATTTTCCCATTTTTACCTTTTACAATTTATTAACACTTACATTTTCAAATTACCATTTCACAAATTAAACTAGATTTCCAATTTAATTAATTTAAACCTTTAATTGAAATCAAATTTCCCATTGCCAAGTCAAGTTATATTTTAAAATTACACATTTAAGCATTCATTCATTTAACCATTTTAGTTCATAGAAAAACTCAATAACACTTTATTAAATCATTTAAATTCAAATTCAAATCAAATTATCATATTTACCATTTTCCAAATATAATTAAATTTCCATTTTATTTATATAACTTAAATATCATTTTAAAAACCAAAATTATAAATTTCCGAACTTAAGTTATATTTCAAAAATTCACTTTTACCATTCATTTAAATTACATTTTTAATTTCTAGAAAAATCCAAATTTCTTTATTTAAACATTAAAAATCCAATTAAAATCAAGTTTACATAATTTTACACTTTTTAAAAATATTTAAAATATTCAAAATACTTTATAAAAATAAACACGGGCCTGTATATAGTTTTCTAACCTAAGTCAAGTGATACGGATATGTATCATTTCAATCCGCAGTTTAAAAAGCAAAAATCCAGGTTCTATCATTTCAAACCCGCAATCCCAAGTTAAAATAAAATAAATAAAAACCGTTCAGGCCTATCATTTCAGCCCATAACGATTTTTCCTTATTCTAAAGTTCGTTCGGGTATGTATCATTTCAACCCATAGTGATTCTATTCTACAGGGAACTTGCAGTGTGAGAGTAGAATATAAATAAACAGTAAAATAAAATAAAGTATAACATATGATGTGACAAGTTAATAACAGGGTTTAACATCATATAATTTACATCACAGGCAGGTATAACATGATATAATCAATTTTACACATTCACTTGTTGTCACTTCACAAATTTTATAAGTATAAATGTCATGAGTGAAGACTCACCTAGAGGTGACGAAAAAAAGATGAGTTATGAATCTGAGCACGAATTTCAAAGCAAAGCGAGATTGGCACGAATTCGACGGTCAAAGCTGAAAACAGGAATAGATGGAAATGATCAAAATCAGTTTGATAGGAACAACAATTATATATTAAAATCGTTGTTTTAATTAAGCACATACATTAAGATCAATATATATTTAAAATATTATATATATATATATATATATATATATTTATTTTCTTTCAAATTTATAACTTAACTTCAATTAAAATAAAAATCCATATACGCTTATATATGTATATATAACTACTACGTATATAACTGACTAACTTTACACAACATTATATAAACATATAGGTATATACACTGCAGCAAACTATTATATATATAACTACCATACAAATATACGTATAATCTATATTTTAAAAACTTTCTAACAAAATATACATACACTAAACGGTTACACGGTAAGCTGAAAATGTACAACAAAGATCAAAACTTCAAATATATTTATATATATAGGCCAACCAAAATCAATTATATAGACTCGATATCCATTACACTACATGCATACCAAATATTGAGAACCCATTTTATACGAATACATACCTTTCAAAAGTTTTGCAAACATATATTTATAGGTGAACAAACTTAATGTATAAGATGTGCAGGCCCTATATATTAGTATACTCATATATACGCATGAATCAGGCAAAAGCATTTGAAATACAACTAAAATCTGATATAGTATAATAAAGTCTATTATAATATAGTATAGTTTCGAATAAAACTCATATGTATAAAATATAATTATGTACCTTATGCAAAAGGAAAACTGTCGCTTAACATCAAAAATATATTTATAAATAAAACGTACAATTATCAATATATAAATGAATATAATAAATCTATGCTTATATAAAACTTAATAAACAGAACTCATTCATTAAATATATATATATGCGTCTTCAGATTTTATATAACTGTTCCAACTTTTTATAAAAAGGAAGACACTTGGCTGACAACTTCTTAGATAATTATATATATATATGTGTTTGAGAATCCTTATATAACCATCTGCATAATAACACAAATGTGCAAACTCACAGATCCAAAACTATATATGTATAGTATATTATATATTATAACTATAAACATATAAATGTTATACCTCAACGCATAAATAACAAAGCAGCTTGGCCAATAATGGAAGCACAGCGAATGGGAGAGGAGAAGTGAAGAAATTGGGTAAGTCAGAGGCAATTTGCAGTGGGGTTTTGGGTCGAAGCACTCGGCGGAGGAGGAAGAAAGTTAGAGGTTAGGTGAGGTGGAGGAAGGTTGCGGTTCTGGTGGACTGGCTGTGTGTAACGACCCGTAAATTTCAACTGTTTTAATAACGTAATTAGTTGAAATTTTGTAAAATTTTAAACGATAAAATTTTGAAATATAAATTTGATATTTGGAATGCGTTTAGTTAAACATAGCAACTGGTAAATTTTCGTCCGAAAATATGAAAGTTTATTTCGCGCGTAAATTTACTTCAATTTAATCAGTTAAAAAAGCGGTGAAAATAAAATGTTTCCGAAACCTAAATATTTTTACATAGAAAAATTCTAAACCATCTTCTGAGCAAGATGTCAGTTTGTCGTTTTTCCAAATTCGGACATCTTTGCTTCGTCGATCTTATTTTTCAGTGTTTTTCTTGCATTTCCGCTGGTAGAAAATTCGAATTTTTATAATTCGATCGTACCACTGATATCTTTATACCGTTTTGATCCTCTCGTCGTGCTGATCTCCATAATATATTCATATGTTTGTTTCGGTGTACGGTACGCAGCAGAATCTGTGAAACGGTTAACCGTATCGATTCCGTATTCGTGCTTTTGAGTTTCCTGTCCTTTCATAACCCTCTGGGTGAGCCAACGGTCATCAGTCATTATTGCGTCCTGAATTTGTGTGTTGCCTTTCAATCCCACCTTTTGAGATAATATGCATTTACTATTTTGCAACATAAAGTTTGTTCCTATGTTATTACCTTTCCACGCACCTTCTCATCTATCACCTTCTTTTTCTTTCCCCTTTTTCTTTCTTAGCCATGCCTCAGAGAAAAAAATTTATATATAGTATTCCTAATTTGCTTGTCCTCTCCCTATTCATGCTTCCTTTCTTCACCCTCACAACCCACCAGCGTCTCCCAC
Organism: Allium fistulosum; assembly: GCA_030737815.1. Lineage (NCBI taxonomy): Eukaryota > Viridiplantae > Streptophyta > Magnoliopsida > Asparagales > Amaryllidaceae > Allium > Allium fistulosum. The sequence goes on along the minus strand of CM060902.1, from coordinate 196,823,997 downwards.
CGTTCATACTCCGCCTGGCTTTGGCCACCCTCCACCTGGAAGCCGAAGGCAGCTCATCCATCTCCCCTCCACTCTCCGATCGCATGCTACACGTTAGCCTATGGACCGAAGCCAACCGCTCCTGTAACAACCCGTAAATTTCAACTGTTTTAATAAAGAAATTAGTTGAAATTATGTGAAATTTTAAACGATAAAATTTTGAAATAAAAATTTAATATTTGGAATGTGTCTAATTAAACATAGCAACTGGTAAATTTTCGTCCGAAAATATGAAAATTTATTTCGCGCGTAAATTACTTCAATTTAATCAGTTAAAAAGCGATGAAAAATAAAATGTTTTCGAAACCTAAATATTTTTACATAGAAAAATTCTAAACCATCTTCTGAGCAAGATGTCAGTTTGTTGTTTTCCCAAATTCGGACACCTTTGGCTCCGTCGATCTTATTTTTCTGCGTTTTCTTGCATTTTACGTTAGTAGAAAATTCGAATTTTTATAATTAAATCGTACTACTAACATCTGTATACTGTTTTGATCGTCTCATCGTGCTAATCTCAACAGTGTATTCATTTGAGCATTTTGAAATCGGTGCGCGTTTAAATCTGCAGAACGATAAATCGTACCGGTGTCCAAATTCTAACCTTTGTTTTCCTTGTGCCTTTTAACCAGTTCAAACCCTATAGTCAAATTGATTTATTACTTCCTGAATTCGCGTGGGCGACTTTCAATATTCTATCAGGTTCCAAGATAGCTTGTTCGTTTCTAGCTGGCACTTTCTCATCTTGGTTTTCGTTCTGAATAGAATATATAAATATAGCATTGCCGGTTCATTTTTCTCGGTTACTTATTTCTTTTGAAAAGCCTGCTCATTCTCTTTTCTTGTGCCGTTCCTTCCCTTTTACTTCATTTCCAAAAAAAAGAAAAAAAAAGAGAAATAAATGAAATAGGAGGAAGGCATGTTGTCTTCGTTCATTTTGACTAAGGCCTGCATGCATTGAGATCCACCTGAAGCTTCCATTCTTCTTCAAAATCCCACCACCCTTTTTATTTCGGCCTCCATATTTTTTTTTCTCTCATCCGCAACCCCATGCCTGCTTCCCATGATGGCCACGCAGTCATCAAGAAACGTCACTCGACCCAAGCTCCGCCCAAGCTCAACGACCTGCCACGTCGACAGCCGCTCCACCTCAACAGCAACCGCCGCCTCATCCTCCTCTGACGCAACCTCCATCTTCTCCGCTCCGCCCGCCTACGTTTCCTCCGTCTGAAACCACGACCTCACGTCCCGCTACCATCACCTTGGGGCCATTGATCTCACCCTCCACCAAGCGACCGTGATCAATGAGCTTCATCCCCATGTGAAGCTTCAGCTAGCGCTGACCTTTTCTTCCCACCATGCATCTCCAACGTGGCCACTGTCCAATTCATCAACATCCCACCTAAGGCTTTCCTTCTTTGTTCTGGCAACAAATATGCTGGCCTCTTCTTATGATGAGATTTATATTTATGTGTATGTTCCAGTTTATAGATATAAAGTAAGTTTTGTTCTCTGAAGTATATGTATTATATTACGTTAATGGATCTATTGTTATATGAAAGTATTTTTATAATTATATTATCGGTAGATATAAAGGTTTATAAATTTTGTGTATAACTTTGAATATATGTATACATTTATATTGGTATTGTACTTTCTGTTGTAGATTTGCAGCTCTTCTCTGTTATTATTCTAACAGTATTTTAATATTGTAAGAATTTTTATGAAGGTATAATTTATTAGGCTGTATTCTAGTATACTTATACTTATGTTTTGCGTGTGGATTATATGGTCTACATATTGTATACAAGCTTTATATATATTGTATTAAAATATACGAGTATTTTCTATATGGCTTTATATATGTGTTGTATAAGTTTTGAATAATATGTTGTTTATATAAAGTATATGATATGTTATCAACCTGTTATTCTTCAATATGTTAGTTTTATACCAGCCTGTTCTTTTAGTGTATTAATTGTTTCTTTTACTGCAGAAATCTAGTATATAATATTCATACTGTTTCGAATATACAATGTTTTACAGTTTAATGTTATAGTTTTAATACTACAGGGTTGTTAATAGTATTGTATACATTTACAATGGTATATATATTGTTACAGGACATTATATAGGTATATTATTTTAAGATGTCTATGTAGATATTAGTTGTTATATTTTAAAAAGGCATGAATACAACAGTTTGGATTTTAGTATATGTATACTATAGTTTCTTCATTTTAAGGTATGCGTATTTATCCCAAATATATTATTTAAAACGATAATTTCAATTATATTATGTTATTTTGATGTTTGTTATAAATTTAATATTGATTTCGTAGAATTTGTAATAATTATATCTATATTTGTTGTCTCTATCAAAGTTGTTCTAATGGTCTCATCAATTCCCATTTTATCAGTTTTCACCGTCGAAATCCGTGTCAATCCCGCCTTGCTTTGGAAATTGGCACTTGGATTTGGTCGAATTCACAATTCAAATCGTAACCTATTGTGCCGTCTATCTTCTTGGGTTCTCTAGCCTCGAAAGGTGAGCACTCACTCACGATTAACGTTCTTTTATTTATTAAATTTGATTTCAATTGAAACGACAATTGAAATATGCTGCTGTCAGTTATTTACACTGTTATATGTATGCTATTACATGTATCAGTTCACCTGTGACATCTGACACCATTATTTGTTAATTATACGATGATAATCCTGTTTGATTGAAAATTGATTGATTGTTTGTTGTTTATATTGGATGTTAAATTGAAATGTATAAAGTGATAAATATTACGCAAGTAAATTTGACGTAGGATAATTAAAATTTGAATCGACATATATGTTGAATTTGATTAGTTGAATATGACCCCTTTAATTGTTAAATAAATTGACATGTAGAATAGTGATAATTACACTTTGAATCATTGAACGTATATTGGATTAATTGTTATAGTGATAAAATTGAAATCGAATGACAAGTGAAAAACCGTATGAATAATTAGTGTAATAATCTTTAATCTACATGAAATGATAGTGTAGATTCTAGAAATAATTATATTAATTTGCACAAACAACAATGCGAATTAATACGATTATTTCGGGATTATTTGAATTGATTATTGGATTAATATTGGTTGTTGTTATTGCTTGTTTATTTACTTTGACACCATCCCTGTTATCACACTGCAAGTTCCCTTTTTTATATTTTGATTTTTGAATTGGAATGGAATCGGGTTGAAATGATAAATACCCAAAAATTGAACTTTGACCTAGGATAGAGAATTAAATAAAACCCGATTGGTCAATAATTTGATTTAAAAATAAAACGAAGATTTTATTTGAATAAATAATATGGTTTTGAAATGAAGTTGAAATTTGAATTTTAATGAAAGGAAAATGTTAATATTTAATAATCTGAAACAAAATATTAACGATGTAATTGATGAAAGAATGTTGTTTAATTTGAGAAATGATTGAATTTAAGTTTGAAATTATAATTAAGTTTGAAATTATTAAACTTTGAAATTATTTAATAATTAAATTTTGAATTATTTATTAATTAAATAAGATTGAATTATTTAATGATTAGATTGAATTAAATTCTTTAATAAGTGAACTTGAACTTTTGAATAAGTGAATTTTACTTCGTAAATAATTGAAATTGAGTTTCTTTATTAAATTAAGTTTTGGAAAATTATTTAAGTAAGTAAATAAGTGAAATCGAAATTCTTTAACAAGAAATAAAATGTGATTTATTGAAATTAATGTAAGACTTGAAATTTAAAGAATTTGATTTGATGAATTTAATTTAGTTCAATTTGTAACTTTTGATATAATGAAGTTGAATTTAAATAATGGATTTAATGAATTGGAAATTTAATAGAAATTGTTTTGAATGGCATATTTACTTAATGAATATTGAATGAAATCGATAAATGAATTCAAATTGATTTGAATGTTAAATTAAATTAACTTAAATGTTTTCGAAATGAAACTTATATTCGAACTTGAATCAATATTTGAATTGTTTAAATAAAAAAATGGAAATTGAATTATAAGATTTTGAAATGGTAATTTGGAAGTTTTGAAACGAAAATTTTGGAAATTGATTTCGAAAGACAAATGAAATGTTGATTTACAAATTCCAACTGAAATTGTATTTGATTTGGTTTGGAAATATATAAACGACCAATCGGTGAAATAATTACGGAAGTTATTAAAGAGACCGGAATCGGTTATGGACATACTCTCTGTCTAAACCGAAACCACTTTAATAACTATACGCGGAGTGATGATCCAGAATGAAGTGGTTGGAATGATGTTCGTGATGACTGAAGAAAGAGAACGATGATGGATAGCCTTGACACTTGTGTCAAATTGGAAATGACTAAAACAGGAGCCGTGCCGGGCCAATGGAGGTCAGCTACCTCAAGTGGACACACTTCTTCGAACTATTCATTACTTGTTGTCGATTGGTGCACCCTTGATTTTGGGAGTGTTGTTTCACGGTGTTGCGGTCGCTGCGGCGATGCGTTCTCACCAGTCCAGATCAGGCAAACGGTAGAATCACTACCTTGGGTATTGCCTCATGTGCCTTGTCATACTTGTATCCCTTTATACGCGACCACTACGATTTCGGTTTGTACCTTTAGTATATGGATTGCCCTCTGGTGACTTCCGGTTTTGGGGAAACTACGATCTTGTATATGCTCTTGTGAATAAAAATGTGTTAAGGGTGGAGTGGGCCATGACTTAGCACTATTTTGATATCTTTATATTACTGATAGACATTATCTACTTATCGTACACTACTACATAGTAGATAGTTTAACGGATCCTTAAAGGATGGTTATTCCAAACATCCTTTGAGTTACTTGTATTTCAATTGCTATTTCACTTGAGTTGGATTTATTGATATAAGAATGTTAATCCTGACTCGAGTGTCTTGTGTTTTTGCTTTACGCTCGGGTCAGACCGAGTGTACCAGTATTCGAGACTCACCTTTGAAGTTGGAGCTTTGCTTGAAGATCCAGCCATCTATTCCGCTTTCAGTATTCGATGATTCCAGTGATGTATTCTGATTTGTATCTGATGTATCGTATTACTCTTCCGTTGTATCTGGTTTAACTCTGATGTAACTTATACACTTATATAGTAGCTTCATGAACTACTATCTCTTTTATTTCCGCTGCAGTTATTACTCTGTGTCTGTGATCTATGATTTTCTATTTACTGTATATGTTCAGTTTTGCCAAATTTAAATTAACAACGCGGTATTTTGAGTAATTCAACTCCGGCATGAGTGTCTACCTATACACTTATAATGGATGCGAATGGTCCAAAATACCGGGTCGTTATAGCTCCACCCCCTCTTCCCCTCCGATCTAACCGCCTTCCCGCTGCCGAGCATCCACCTGAAACCCACTTCGGTCTCCTTCCTCTCTACCATGACCGAGCTCGACCACCACACTCACCGCCTCCGCCCTTTCTTCCTCCACCTCTTCTTTTCGGCCGAGCCCACAGCCTCTCATCCCTGCACCCTAGCTCCTCCGCACGTCACAGGTTCATCGAACCACCCGTCGCCTTCTACTTCGCCTTTTCTTCTTTCGCCGACCACCAGCACCATCTCGGCCTTTCAACGCCTCCGCATAGCTAAAGCACCCGGCCTTCATCAGCGTTTATATTATATGTAAGTATTTCATTTTTATATATACGTGAGTATATGTACGTGGGTATATGTAAATTATTTTACACGTGAGTATATGTATATATACTTTATAAGTTTTGTTTTAAATTTTAAATATGTGCCAGTCAAGATCTGTAGTTTTGTAAAAGTTTTTTTGAACTATATTATCTTCATCACTTTCCAAAATATATATTATGTTGTTTGCTACATAAATACTGCATATGTGCTCGTGTGAATGCGTGTTGTCTCAGCCTTCTTGATATAAAGCAAGTGTTATATTTTCACATTTTGTGTTGCGTGCGTATATATTACTATATAGGTGTTATAGTTTATATGGGATTGGACACTAAACATTTGTTAGTAATATTGATCATTCTCTCTCTTTATACATATATTATAAAGATAGTTACATCAATTATCTTAATACTGGCATTCTGCATATAACTGTTTGTTTTGTCTGTACATATTATAATAAGTTGTTGTATGGTGACATTTTATATATATACCGCTGTTCACATACATAAGTCTGCATAAGAATACATACATATATATAGTCATCTATTGTATAGCTTACTGTCTGCTCTTTTATATCATGTCCATATTTGATTTTGAATTTTATGTATGGCAGATGTGTTGTTTATGTTTATAAATGTATGTTTATATAAGGAATGGTATTACATGTTATGGGTTTCAAATTTTATATTAATATAATACGTTTGGGATTAACTATTTAATTTAAAACAAATATATATTATTTTAAGGGTATGTTTGATTTTAAATAAATGTAAGTTTAATTTTAATATGTATATATTTTTGAAACACACGAATATTAAATTTATTGTGTTTGAATTTAGGATAAATTTTTATGTGTATATAGTTATATATAGTTATACACATAAGGTTATTTATACCATCTATCCTTATCAATTCGGTTCTAATTCGTTTTCGTCGACCCCTGTTATCAGCTTTGTCCGTCGAGCCTGTTTTCTCCGTCGAATCGTGTCCATCCAGCGTTGCTTTGAAATTCGTAACTCAGTGCTTTGTCAAATCATCTCGAACCTCGAAAGGTGAGCAATCACTCACGATTAATGTTCTTTTATTTATTAAATTTGATTTCAATTGAAACGACAATTGAAATATGTTGTTGTTAGTTAATTACACTGTTATATATGCTATTACCTATATCAGTTCACCTGTGACATCTAACACCATTGTCTGTTATTTATACAATGATAATCCAGTTTGGTTGTTAAATGATTGATTTTTTTGATGTTGACATTGGACGTTAAGTTGTTAATATTGTAAGTGATAAATAATTTGAAATTGAAATTCTCGTAGAATAGTAGATTTGATATATGTGGTAAAATTTGATTAGATGACATTTGCATAATATGACCCCTTTAAATGTTTGAATAAATTGACACGTAGATATATGGTTAATTGTACTTAAACCATTTAGAGGTATGTTGTTTAAATCGATGTAGTAGGAAATTGAATAATTGATATAAATTGAAGAACCGTATTAACATTGGTGTAATAATCTTTAATCTACATGAAATGATAGTGTAGATTCTAGAAATAATTATATTAATTCGCACAAACAACAATGTGAATTAATACGGTTATTTCGGGATTATTTGAATTAATTATTGGATTATTGTTATTGATTGTTGTTACTGCTTGTTTATTTACTTTGACACCATCCCAGTTATCACACTGCAAGTTCCCTTTGCTATGCTTGATTTTTGAATTGAAATGGAATCGGGTTGAAATGATAAATACCCAAATTAAACTTTGACCTAGGATAGAGAATTAAATAAAAACCCGATTGGTCAATAATTTGATTTAAAAATAAAATAAAGATTTTATTTTGAATAAATGATAAGGTTTTGAAATAAAGTTGGAATTTGAATTTTTATGAAAGGAAAATGTTAATATTTAATATTATGAAACAAAATATTAACAATGTAATTGATGAAAGAACGTTGTTTAATTTGAGAAACAATTGAATTAAGTTTTGAAATTATTTAATAATTAAGTTTGAAATTATTTAATTAATAAGTTTGAAATTATTTAATAATTAAGTTTTGAAATTATTTAATAATTAAATAAGATTGAATTATTTATTAATTAAATAAAATTGAATACTTTAATAAGTGAAATTGAACTTCTTGAATAAGTGAAATTAAGTTCTTTATTAATTGAGTTTTGAAATTTGTAACTAAGTAAATAAATAAGTGAAATTGAATTTCTTTAACAAGAAATAAGATGTGATTTATTGAAATTAATGTAAGACTTGTAATTGAAGAATTGATTTGACGAATTTAATTTAATTCAAATTTGTAAGTTGTGATACAATAAAGTTGAACTTAAGTAATTGATTTAGTGAATTGGAAATTAAATAGAAATGGTTTGAATGATAAATTTACTTAACGAATATTGAATGAAATCGATCAATGAATTTAAATTGATTTAAATGTTAAATTAAATTAATTTAAATGATTTCGGAATGAAACTTATCTACGAATTTAAATGAATATTGGAATGGTTTTAAATAAAGATTGAAATTGAATTATAAGATTTTGAAATGGTAATTTGGAAGTTTTGAAACGTAAAATTATGGAAATTGATTTAGAAAGACAAATGAAATGTTGATTTACAAATTCTAATTGAAATTGAATTTGATTGCTTTTGAAATATATAAACGACCAATCGGTGAAATAATTACGAAAGTTATTAAAGAGACCGGAATCGGTTAGGGACATAATCACTGTCTAAACTGGAAACCACTTTAATAACTATACGCGGAGTGTGATCCAGAATGAAGTGGTTGGAATGATGTACGTGATGACTAAAGAAAGAGAACGATAATGGATAGCCTTGACACTTGTGTCAAATTGGAAATGACTAAAACAGGAGCCGTGCCAGGCCAAATGGGGGCTAGCTACCCTAAGCGAACACACTTCTTCGAAACTACTCATTACTTGTTGTCGATTGGTGCACCCTTGATTTTGGGAGTGTTGTTTCGCGGTGTTGCGATCGCTGCGGCGATGCGTTCTCACCAGTCCGGATCAGGCAAACGGTAGTTTCACTACCTTGGGTATTGCCTCATGTGCCTTGTCATACTTGGATCCCAATATACGCGACCACTACGATTTGTTTTGTGTTATACCTATGGAGTACTCCCTGATATCCCACTAGTTTACGGTGGAGTTTACAGTGCTGTACAGACTATAACGCTTATATAAAATGTGTTAAGGGGGATAATGGTAACGCCTTAACACTATTTTGATACCTTATATTACTGATAGACATTATCTACTTAGCGTACACTACTACATAGTAGATAGTTTAACGGATCCTTAAAGGATGGTTATTCCAAACATCCTTTGAGTTACTTGTATTTCAATTGCTATTTCACTTGAGTTGGATTTATTGATATAAGAATATTAATCCTGACTCGAGTGTTTTGTGTTTTGCTTTACGCTCGGGTCAGACTGAGTGTACCAGTATTCGAGAATCACCTTTGGAGTTGGAGCTTTGCTTGAAGATCCAGCCATCTATTCTGCTTTTAGTATTCGATGATTCCAGTGATGTATTCTGATTTGTATCTGATGTATCATGTTACTCTTCCGTTGTATCTGGTTTAACTCTGATGTAACTTATATATTTATATAGTAGCTTCATGAACTACTATCTCTTTTATTTCTGCTGCAATTATTACTCTGTGTCTGTGATATGTGATTATTTATTTACTGTATATGCTCAGCTTTGCCAAATTTAAATTAACAATTCGGTATTTTGAATTATTCAAGTCCGACATATGCGAATGCGAATGGTCCAAAATACCGGGTCGTTACAGTTGGTATCAGAGCCTTGGTAGCTCTAGGCAAAACTTAGCATATAGGGTAAATGTATTTACAGAATCACTCTCATTCGAGTTTCAATCTCTTCCTTTGACTCAATTCCTTTGAATTTTGGAACGTTCCCCTCGGTTCCGAAATTCATTCGTGTCCTTCACTATTCGTCTTCTTTCAATTCTGGAGCACCCCATAACTCCATTTTAAATGATATCTATAATAGATCGGCGGTCTCGCCAATCTTCGAATGATTGGTAAAGGAGAAAAACTCCTTTATAATAGGCATCGATCTACTGGAGATTCTGTATCCTCGGTTTACGATGCTATCTATTCCCTGTTATACCTGAATTCCATCTCTTGAGATCGAGTGTTGATTTACCTCAGAATTCTGCATCAATCTTATTCGTGAAGTCACGGTCAATCCGGTTAAGGTTGCCCGTAAATTAAATAAACTTACCCATCTCTCGATTCTGTTATTGGATCATCTTATCTTTTCTTTCGGACTTGTATTCGAATCAGAATTCTCTTTAATTTGAGTCCATCAAATTTGAATCTCGGTCCTTGCTTTGAAAATCCATTCATGTATCGTCGAGCAAGGAAGTGTATTTGTGAATTAATATTAAAATGTTTTATATATATTGTGTTGTTTGAGTTGTTGATGTTGATTTGGGTTTTCGATCGATTCGTCTGATCAACGCCATCAATAGGATTTCCAAAACACTTGAACAGAGCAAATGGACACAATATTAGTATCAAATTTGGTTAATGGAATAAATTTGTATGATTATATTATATATAAGTAAAATTTTCTGGAATTTAATAAGTTAATTAAATTGGTTGTTTGAAATGATAATATTTGATTATCATTTATTGTTTTCTATAATGAATTTATAAATATGGTTTATAAATTGATTTGGAATTTGAAATGAATTTAATTCATAAATTTGAGAATTTAGTTTCCGGTGATTTCGAACTTTGGTTTTAAAATTTTTAAAGTATATATTTTCGAATAGAAATGCTTCCAAAGAATTTTAAAATGTTGAAATCAGTGCTCTTCTCTTTATCGCTGGAAAATAATTTCGGTGATGGCGGCCGCATCATCGCCATTCATTTTCGAGTTTCGAAGTGGAGATACTATTCTGTAGCTTCGCTACGGTTTTGTTTTGAAAAATATTTTGATTTAAATTCCTTCATATATATATATATATATATATATATGCGTATCTTATTTTAAAATTTAATTTGGTTTGATATAAATATATTATATATATCTCTAAATTGTTTAAAGTTAATCGGAAGTCTAATTCTTAAATTTTGTTAAAGGATGATTTTAATTATAAATAAAACCAAAATTTGGAATAAATATTTAAACTTGAATAATTGAATTGGGAAAATTTTATTTGTATATTGTTCAACTGCATTCTAATACAACTTACCTAAATCATTCAGAAGTTGAATATGTAATTGGATAATATATAAGATAAATTGAATTTATAAATAAAATTTGAGTGTTTATAATAAATGTTATACACTAAATTTTGATTATAAAGATGTTAATAGAGTTAGATAGGATAATAAGTAAACTCAGTTAATAATGAAATAAATTTGTTTTGAAAGAATTAATAAATTGAAATTTGATCAACATATGAAAATAACTTGAATTTAAAAGAAATTAATAGATGTAAATTAATTCAAATCGAAACTTTTATGTTTTAAATTAATTTATATGGGTTAAATATATGTGAGTAGATATATTAAGTAGAATAAATTTAACAGTAATTTGGAATAAAGAAGAATTTAAAATTATTGAAGAAAATATGATTATAATAAAAGACTATTCAAAATTTATGGTTTTAGAAATTGTAAATTGAAGCAAATGGGATAATATGATAATGAATTTAGAAATAGTTGAGATTGATTTTAGTGAAATCAAATGGATTAAATCAATTATTGAATATCAATTAATTTAAATTTGAATTTATATGGTTTAAATTAATTGTTATTTTGTATTTCAAATCTGTTTTTCTTTCTGGTTGTTTCTATTCTCCTACCTCGTTCCTTTTCGGGGACGAAAAGTTTTGAGTGGGGGAGAGTGTAACGACCCGTAAATTTCAACTGTTTTAATAACGTAATTAGTTGAATTTTTTTGAAATTTTAAACGATAAAATTTTGAAATATAAATTTGATATTTGGAATGCGTTTAGTTAAACATGGCAACTGGTAAATTATCGTCCGAAAATATGAAAGTTTATTTCGCGCGTAAATTTACTTCAATTTAATTAGTTAAAAAGCGGTGAAAATAAAATGTTTCCGAAACCTAAATATTTTTAAATAGAAAAATTCTAAACCATCTTCTGAGCAAGATGTCAGTTTGTCGTTTTTCCAAATTCGGACATCTTTGGCTCCGTCGATCTTATTTTTCAGTGTTTTTCTTGCATTTCCGGTGGTAGAAAATTCGAATTTTTATAATTCGATCGTACCACTGATATCTTTATACCGTTTTGATCATCTCGTCGTGCTGATCTCTATAATATTTTCATATGTTTGTTTCGGTGTACGGTACGCAGCAGAATCTGTGAAACGGTTAACCATATCGGTTCCGTATTTGTGCTTTTGAGTTTCCTGTCCTTTCATAACCCTCTGGGTGAGCCAACGGTCATCAGTCATTATTGCGTCCTGAATTTGTGTGTTGCCTTTCAATATCCCACCTTTTGAGATAATATGCATTTACTATTTTGCAACATAAAGTTTGTTCCTTTGTTATTACCTTTCCACGCACCTTCTCATCTATCACCTTCTTTTTCTTTCCCCTTTTTCTTTCTTAGCCATGCCTCAGAGAAAAAAAATTATATATAGTATTCCTAATTTGCTTGTCCTCTCCCTGTTCATGCTTCCTTTCTTCACCCTCACAACCCACCAGCGTCTCCCACCGTTCATACTCCGCCTGGCTTTGGCCACCCTCCACCTGGAAGCCGAAGGCAGCTCATCCATCTCCCCTCCACTCTCTGATTACATGCAACACGTTAGCCTATGGACCGAAGCCAACCGCTCCACCCCCTCTTCCCCTCCGATCTAACCGCCTTCCCACTGCCGAGCATCCACCTGAAACCCACTTCGGTCTCCTTCCTCTCTACCGTGACCGAGCTCGACCACCATACTCACCGCCTCCGCCCTTTCTTCCTCCACCTCTTCTTTTCGGCCGAGCCCACAGCCTCTCATCCCTGCGCCCTAGCTCCTCCGCACGTCACAGGTTCATCGAACCACACGTCGCCTTCTACTTCGCCTTTTCTTCTTTCACCGACCACCAGCACCATCTCGGCCTTTCAACGCCTCCGCATAGCTAAAGCACCCGGCCTTCATCAGCGTTTATATTATATGTAAGTATTTCATTTTTATATATACATGAGTATATGTACGTGGGTATATGTAAATTATTTTACACGTGAGTATACGTATATATACTTTATAAGTTTTGTTTTAAATTTTAAATATGTGCCAGTCAAGATCTGTAGTTTTGTAAAAGTTTTTTTGAACTATATTATCTTCATCACTTTCCAAAATATATATTATGTTGTTTGCTACATAAATACTGCATATATGCTCGTGTGAATGTGTGTTGTCTAAGCCTTCTTGATATAAAGCAAGTGTTATATTTTCACATTTTGTGTTGCGTGCGTATATATTACTATATAGGTGTTATAGTTTATATGGGATTGGACACTAAACATTTGTTAGTAATATTGATCATTCTCTCTCTTTATACATATATTATAAAGATAGTTACATCAATTATCTTAATACTGGCATTCTGCATATAACTGTTTGTTTTGTCTGTACATATTATAATAAGTTGTTGTATGGTGACATTTTATATATATACCGCTGTTCACATACATAAGTCTGCATAAGAATACATACATATATATAGTCATCTATTGTATATCTTACTGTCCGCTCTTTTATATCATGTCCATATTTGATTTTGAATTTTATGTGTGGCAGATGTGTTGTTTATGTTTATAAATGTATGTTTATATAAGGAATGGTATTACATGTTATGGGTTTCAAATTTTATATTAATATAATACGTTTGGGATTAACTATTTAATTTAAAACAAATATATATATTATTTTAAGGGTATGTTTGATTTTAAATAAATGTAAGTTTGATTTTAATATGTATATATTTTTGAAACGCACGAATATTAAATTTATTGTGTTTGAATTTAGGATAAATTTTTATGTGTATATAGTTATATATAGTTATACACATAAGGTTATTTATACCATCTATCCTTATCAATCCGGTTCTGATTCGTTTTCGTCGACCCCTGTTATCAGCTTTGTCCGTCGAGCCTGTTTTCTCCGTCGAATCGTGTCCATCCAGCGTTGCTTTGAAATTCGTAACTCAGTGCTTTGTCAAATCATCTCTAACCTCGAAAGGTGAGCAATCACTCACGATTAATGTTCTTTTATTTATTAAATTTGATTTCAATTGAAACGACAATTGAAATATGTTGTTGTTAGTTAATTACACTGTTATATATGCTATTACCTATATCAGTTCACCTGTGACATCTAACAACATTGTCTGTTATTTATACAATGATAATCCAGTTTGGTTGTTAAATGATTGATTTTTTTGATGTTGACATTGGACGTTAAGTTGTTAATATTGTAAGTGATAAATAATTTGAAATTGAAATTCTCGTAGAATAGTAGATTTGATATATGTGGTAAAATTTGATTAGATGACATTTGCATAATATGACCCCTTTAAATGTTTGAATAAATTGACACGTAGATATATGGTTAATTGTACTTAAACCATTTAAAGGTATGTTGTTTAAATCGACGTAGTAGGAAATTGAATAATTGATATAAATTGAAGAACCATATTAACATTGGTGTAATAATTTTTAATCTACATGAAATGATAGTGTAGATTCTAGAAATAATTATATTAATTCGCACAAACAACAATGTGAATTAATACGGTTATTTCGGGATTATTTGAATTAATTATTGGATTATTGTAATTGATTGTTGTTACTGCTTGTTTATTTACTTTGACACCATCCCAGTTATCACACTGCAAGTTCCCTTTGCTATGCTTGATTTTTGAATTGAAATGGAATCGGGTTGAAATGATAAATACCCAAATTAAACTTTGACCTAGGATAGAGAATTAAATAAAAACCCGATTGGTCAATAATTTGATTTAAAAATAAAATAAAGATTTTATTTTGAATAAATGATAAGGTTTTGAAATGAAGTTGGAATTTGAATTTTTATGAAAGGAAAATGTTAATATTTAATATTATGAAACAAAATATTAACAATGTAATTGATGAAAGAACGTTGTTTAATTTGAGAAACGATTGAATTAAGTTTTGAAATTATTTAATAATTAAGTTTGAAATTATTTAATTATTAAGTTTGAAATTATTTAATAATTAAGTTTTGAAATTATTTAATAATTAAATAAGATTGAATTATTTATTAATTAAATAAAATTGAATACTTTAATAAGTGAAATTGAACTTCTTGAATAAGTGAAATTAAGTTCTTTATTAATTGAGTTTTGAAATTTGTAACTAAGTAAATAAATAAGTGAAATTGAATTTCTTTAACAAGAAATAAGATGTGATTTATTGAAATTAACGTAAGACTTGTAATTGAAGAATTGATTTCACAAATTTAATTTAATTCAAATTTGTAAGTTGTGATACAATAAAGTTGAACTTAAGTAATTGATTTAGTGAATTGGAAATTAAATAGAAATGGTTTGAATGATAAATTTAAATAACGAATATTGAATGAAATCGATCAATGAATTTAAATTGATTTAAATGTTAAATTAAATTAATTTAAATGATTTCGGAATGAAACTTATCTACGAATTTAAATGAATATTGGAATGGTTTTAAATAAAGATTGAAATTGAATTATAAGATTTTGAAATGGTAATTTGGAAGTTTTGAAATGTAAAATTATGGAAATTGATTTAGAAAGACAAATGAAATGTTGATTTACAAATTCTAATTGAAATTGAATTTGATTGCTTTTGAAATATATAAACGACCAATCGGTGAAATAATTACGAAAGTTATTAAAGAGACCGGAATCGGTTAGGGACATACTCACTGTCTAAACCGGAAACCACTTTAATAACTATACGCGGAGTGTGATCCAGAATGAAGTGGTTGGAATGATGTACGTGATGACTGAAGAAAGAGAACGATAATGGATAGCCTTGACACTTGTGTCAAATTGGAAATGACTAAAATAGGAGCCGTGCCGGGCCAAATGGGGGCTAGCTACCCCAAGCGAACACACTTCTTCGAAACAACTCATTACTTGTTGTCGATTGGTGCACCCTTGATTTTGGGAGTGTTGTTTCGCGGTGTTGCGATCGCTGCGGCGATGCGTTCTCACCAGTCCGGATCAGGCAAACGGTAGTTTCACTACCTTGGGTATTGCCTCATGTGCCTTGTCATACTTGGATCCCTATATACGCGACCACTACGATTTATTTTGTGTTATACCTATGGAGTACTCCCTGATATCCCACTAGTTTACGGTGGAGTTTACAGTGCTGTATAGACTATAACGCTTATATAAAATGTGTTAAGGGGGATAATGGTAACGCCTTAACACTATTTTGATACCTTATATTACTGATAGACATTATCTACTTAGCGTACAGTACTACATAGTAGATAGTTTAACGGATCCTTAAAGGATGGTTATTCCAAACATCCTTTGAGTTACTTGTATTTCAATTGCTATTTCACTTGAGTTGGATTTATTGATATAAGAATATTAATCCTGACTCGAGTGTTTTGTGTTTTGCTTTACGCTCGGGTCAGACTGAGTGTACCAGTATTCGTGACTCACCTTTGGAGTTGGAGCTTTGCTTGAAGATCCACCCATCTATTCTGCTTTCAGTATTCGATGATTCCAATGATGTATTCTGATTTGTATCTGATGTATCGTGTTACTCTTCCGTTGTATCTGGTTTAACTCTGATGTAACTTATATATTTATATAGTAGCTTCATGAACTACTATCTCTTTTATTTCCGCTGCAATTATTACTCTATGTCTGTGATCTGTGATTATTTATTTACTATATATGCTCAGCTTTGCCAAATTTAAATTAACAATTCGGTATTTTGAATTATTCAAGTCCGACATGTGCGGATGCGAATGGTCCAAAATACCGGGTCGTTACACTGTGCCTTGGGTTCGGTGCGTGAGTGAATCACGTGGGTTAGATGGAGCTGGTGGTGTTCAGTTGAGGTCAGGAAGATGTGGAGCAAGTTTGATGGCATCGGTGCTGAAGGGTAGATGCAGATGGGAAGGAGAGCAACGAAGAAAGAAAAGAAAAATGGAGGAGGAGATTTGAGATGCCTGGGAAGAAATGAAGAACAGAGGATGAAGTAATTGTTTTGTTTGCAGAGAAAATGATCGGTTAAAAGAAAATGAACGTGCAAATTTTAAACCGATGGCTTTTTGATTCCTATCATCAATTCAAGTGACCATTACCATTCTAGCCTATTTAAATATAAATAAGCTAAATACAAAATAATTTCAAATCCAAAAGGTTGAAAGTGGATACCGATACGGTTACCGGATTCACGGATTCTGCTGTGAATCGGACATCAAAACACAAAATTGAATATACCGTAGAGATCAGCATGACGAGACGATCAAAACCATATAAAAATATTAGTGGTACGATCATCCTATCAAAAGTCGATAATTAAGGACACTGATATACGTTGCTATTCTGTACGGAAATATCCAAACGGAGCTAGAAACGTCCGAATTTCGCAAAACGGATTACGCAGTCTTATTCAGAGTGTTCTAAATAAATTTTCTTATGTTGACAGATTTAAGTTTCGGAACACTTTTATTATTATCGATTTTAACCGATATAAATTGAAGTAAAATTACACTAGAAAATAAACTTTCAAATTATTTGATGAAAATTTACCAGTTGCTAATTTAAAATAGACGCATTCCAAATATAAAATTTATATTTCAAAATTTTATAATTTAAATTTTTTCAAAAATCCAATTAATTAAATTATTTAAAACAGTTAAAATTTACGGGTCGTTACATGCAAAGAATAGGAAAATTGTACACTTGAATTTAAAAAGTGAAGTAATGAAATTTTGATATTTATTTGGGAAATTTACTTTATAAAAATCATAAGTTAAAGGGTATTTAAATGACCATGTTTAAAGTGGAAAAATATGATTTTTATATAATTAAAATGGTTTAAATTGAAGTTTAATTGTTTTTGAAATTTTAGTGTAAATCTGGAAATTTAATTTGTAGCACTTCAGAATCGTTTCTGAATTTTAACTAAAATCTGAACTAAAGTGAATCTGTAGCACTTTGTAAGTGCTATAGTTGCAGAAATGAACTAAAAGGCTAAAATGAACTAAGGGCTATTACAGCACTTTGTAAGTGCTGTAGTGCTGAAACTAAACTTGAACCTGAAATTAATGGAAGAGCTATTGTAGCACTTGTTAAGTGCTGCAGTTGGCTGAAAAGAGATTTTAGATTATAATTGAACTACTACAGCAGTTTTGTAAACGCTGTCTTTGCTGAATTGAATTTAAATCTTTCAAATTAAACCCTGAATTATTACAGCAGTTTTTAAATGCTGTCTTTGCTGAAATGAATTGTTTTCAAATGTAACTTACCGCAGCACTTTCTAAATGCTGTGGAAGCTGAAATTTAATGTTTAAAGTATTTAAATGAGCTCAGAAAAGGTTAAATTTTGAGAATTTAATATTTGATTTGTAAGTGTAATGAATTTACTTTTAATGGTTTAAATGAGTGATTTTAATTCGAATTTTTAAACCATTTTGAATCTATAACCACGAGTACACTTATCTATATGCAATTTTATTTCCTTGTGATTTATTTGGATGCACACTTTAATTTGAGAGTGTGGCTAGAGGTGGACGATTACTGCAGCTCTGCGCTACCCTAGTCACATTAACACTGCTATTTGCATTGTTACTTTAATATGTATATTTCTATGATAGTGTTATGACTGCGTAATTAATGGAAATGGATCCTTAAAGGATGGGCGATCCCAACATCCTTTTAAGTTATTGTGCATTTATACTACAGTTCACTTGAGTTGGTTTACATTGTATAAGTATGTATGTCCTGACTCGAGTGTTTTGTGTTTTACTTTACGCTCGGGTCAGCCTGAGAATCACAGCTTTGGATTCACCTTCTGGAGCTAGAGTTTTGTTGGAGCTTATCTGTCTATCTATTCGTCTACTTCTTCCAGTTAGTTCCTATTTTGTATTTGTCTCTGTATTATTAATTTATGTATCCTGACTTCTACTGTATCTATTTTACTATGAGAATTTTGTATATATTTTGAGAGTTTGTATATAGTAGCTTCATGAACTACTATGGTATTTTATTTCCACTGCGAGTTATTCTGATATTTCTGCGTATGTGATTCTGTGAATGAATTTATTTGCTCCAAATTTTATTACAATCTGTTATTTTGAATTATTCAAGTCAGACATGTGTGGATTATTGTCGATTTGAATGGTCCAAAATAGTGGGATGTTACAACTTCCTCATAGAAACCCATCTTAAAAATGCTAACACTGCCCTCTAAGCAAAGATGCAATTCCAGCATTCATCCATACAAGTTGTTCTAGGATCAAACAAACATTCAATATTTACTATCTTCCATTTTGGAATAACCCTTGGGAAGAATAGTATAGTTCCATAGCATACTTCAACATGAACGTTATTAGTTTGGAGTGGTTTGGATAACTCCGAAAACTGGCATCTCCAAACTAAGTGATAATTTCTGGCTAACTCAATTCCGGTTCTTTGGATGTATGCAACAAGTATTTGGGTCCTCACAGGGGAACTCGAATATACAGAACTTATTTCTTGAGTTAAAACAGGTCAAGATTTTGATAATCGTTTATTTAACTGTCAAATAATCAAACAACAACAATTCAGGGGTGTAATTATCCATAGCAATCACTAAGTCTCCTTTAAATAAAATTTTCATTTATTAAATCTCATTTTATAATATTTATTAAAATATTCATATACTTCTCCCTCTGGCATAAGCATATTCACAGAACATTTGAAAGAATTCTTATTTAAAAAACATATTAAAAGGATCTAAACAAATGTATTTAAATTAGAAATAAGAATAACCCCAAGCACTATTCCTTTGGTGTTAAGCATGGAATAGAAGCCATACCACCGCAATTAAGAAGGTCAGTTAAGGAAAATCCAAATCTCAAATTCTTTTATAATTTACTTTTATAAATTCTTTTAATAAATCTCTTTCATTTATGAAATCTCCTTTACTTAAATTCCAGAACCATTTATAAAATTCTTTTATAAAATTCCAAGTTAATTTTCAAAAATCCTTTATAAACATTAAAACCATTTATCTAACTCTTTGTAAATATCCAGAATTATGTATAAAACTCTTTTATAAATCTCCAAAATCATTTATAAAAAACTCTTTCATAAATATCCAAAACCATTTATAATCTTTCTTTATAAATATTCATTATTTAAAACAAAAATCCTTTAATAAATCTCATTTAATAAAGTTCCTTTGATAAATAAAATGATTATTTTAAACATCTTTAAACAACAAGTTATTAATTTAAAACATCCTTCATCTAATTATCTTTAAACCATATTAACAAAATAATGATTTCAAACAATTATTTTAAAAAGTATTAATTTACTTTAAACACCCTTAGTAAACTAATTGCTTAATTATTCTTTTAAATATTTTATTCAAAATAATAATAAACTTTAAACCAATTTCAAAGAATAAAATGAAATATTTGACTTCACAAAATCAGACAGAGGCTTAGTGACCTCAATGGTTCATTTATTTGAGTTTAACTTATGTAACATGGGTATCTGCATAACAAGCAGATATGTAAATGGGAATCAACCAATAACAATTAATCAACATATATGTAAGTGTCCAAATTACCATAATAGCAGACGATGATTTTTTTTTGCTAAACACATGTCCAAGTTAATATAATGGCATAATGGGATTTTACTCTACCAAATATAATTCAATTAGTAGAACGGTGTTTTATCTTGCCTAAGAGTTGTCATTGTGTTTCATATTCAATTAGGGTTACTTAAGGGTAGTTGACAAAGAAATCCCTGGATTAAAATCTTCCTTTAAAAGAAAGTTGATTTTAAAAACAAAACCGATTATTAGAAATAAAGTGGTTTAAAATTTTTAAAAACTTTATTTAATAATTAAATAGCATTTATACTTTTTAATTAATAACAATTAAACCTTTAATTAATAATTAAACAATAATTAAATATTAAATAAATAATTAAATAATAAATGTCCTTTATATAAATAATTAAATAATATTTAATCTTTAAATAAATATTTAAACCATAATTAATCTTTAAATAAATATTTAAACCATAATTAATCTTTAATTAATATTTAAATAATAAATTAAACCTTTATTAAATAATAATTGAAGACTTAATTAAGTCTTTATTAAATCTTAATTTAATTTAACCTAAATATAAATTATTAATAATTAAAACCTTTTATAATTAATTGATAAATAAATATTAAATAAATAATTAAATAATAATTATTCCTCAATTGATAATTAAATAATAACTAATTTTTAATTAGTTAACAAATTATAGTGAACTTACTAAATTAACACTAAAGTACTAATTACCTTTGTTAATTAATGATTAAATACTAATTACCTTACCTAATTAATTAATTAGATAATCATTAATTAAATAATTAAATAAATATTCGCAAATCAAAGCAGTGAAATTCCAGGTCATTATACTCTCCTCCACTAAAAGAATTTCGTTCGAAAATTAGTAAATAAAGGGCTAACTCAAAATAACTCAAGAAGCCATAAATTATATATCATGAAACCAATAAAAAAGCCATACATCAAGCAACCATATCAAAATAGTGCATACACAATACAATACAATACAATACAATACAATACACAAAATCTACTCATTTAACTACGACTTGGGGCAAACCCCTCTTATATTATCCTCCAACACCACATGTCCGAGGAGTCTTACTTCTAATTGCCAGAAATGGCACTTAAAAAATTTATCCTTCAAAACATGCCTCCTCAAAGTTTCCAATGCGGTCTGTAAGTGGTGCTTTTGATCCTCCTCGGTCTTAGAATAAATAAGAATACCATCTGTTGAGACCAACACAAATTTATTGAGTATATCTCTAAAATTTTGATCCATGACGACTACAAAATGAGCGGGTGCGTTGGTTAGCCCATAAGGCACAACCAACCACTCAAAGAAATCCTATGGTCCTCTAAAATATGTCAGGATGTATCATATTCAAATATCCTTAGTTGGAAAAATCCCGCGTTTCAATCCATATGCGAGAATACCCTAGCATCCTTCAATTGTTTGAATGTATCATCTATGCTGGGTAAGGGATATCTGTTCTTATACATCTGCTTATTCAATTCACTATAGTCCACAAAAAGACTTGGCGGACCATCTGCCTTAGCGACGAAACCCATGGCTGCTCCCCAATCCGATTGACTTGGCCTAATCCGACATTTACTTAACAATTCCTCTCTCTGATTTACTAACTCTCTTCTTTACCTTAGAGCGCCTAGGCTGCATGAAAGGCTTCCATCCAGCGGTCAAGTTTATACCAAGCTCAATCCCGTGATGTGAGGGTAGGCTATTAACTTCTTCAAAGGCGTTTAGGAAATCTCTAACAACCAATAATGATTCCAACTTTTCCTAAGGCGAATCCAGTGCATAAAGGAAACTACCCATTAACTTGCTTGGCTCCTCATGTAATACATTAATATGCTCCCCTCGCTTGTTTTGCAATACATTACTTCATTTGTCATAGTCAAGTACAAATTTATACTTTGAGAACTTATGCCAACCAAAATATCAAAACCCATAAAATCTAGGACAAACATGTTACATGGGAAGCGGTGGGTAAGGTATGTAACTTGTACATCCTTACACATCAAGCATAGATAATTCCTACCACCTATGGGGTTGGTCACACAAATAAGGTTTCTATAAACTTTGGGGCAAGTCCTAATCTATCTACCAATTCTTTAGAAATAAAGCTACGGGAGGCTCTGGTATCAAATGGAACTCGAACCAAAATACCATTTACAAAAAATGTACCTTCTAGAACTCCCTTCCCTTTCTCATCCTCTAAAGTTGACAGTTCATCCTTACTTGTTGACCTTGTTTATAAACAAGCAATTTGAACCGAGAGGCTTCTTAATTATTATAAAAATAGGACCATCCTATTGACAGAATTTTTGAGTATAGCCCTTCTGCTTACACTTGTTGCAAGTAACATTCTTATACCATTCCTCCTGAGTTCCCCTACTTGACTTTCCTTTGCACTTCTTTTTACCTTGCGAGTTGAACTTCCTTTTGTTCGATTTGTTGTTGTCACCACTTGGGGCTTCTATCAACTTCTTTTCCTCAAGGACTTCATATCGCAAAGCCATATCTACTAGGTCTATGAAAGATCCGTTTAGGTGAGCTGTCATTTTCTCTTGAAACTCCTCCCTCATTCCCATCAAGAACATCTCATTCTTCTTGAGAGGTATACAATGAGTTTTAGTCCAAAACTTGATAACTCGTTGAACTTGGTTTCATATTCCGATACAGACCCATGTCCTTGCTTAAGATCTAAGAAATCTCTATAAACAGGTCCTCTCTGTTGAAGGCATGAACTGACCTTCAAATACTTTCTTAAATCTAATGCAAGAAAAATCTTCTTCCGGATCACTGGCTGTAACAGAATCCCACCATGCCCCCGCTCCATCTTGTAACTGCCAAGACGCTAAGGAGCGCTTCTGCTCATCTGAAACATCCATTCCTTTGAAATATTCTCGCAAGATCGAAGCCAAGTTGGGCTTCTACAATGGATTCTGTGACCTTAAATGGATTTCCTCCCAGATTAGAAAAAACTTTGCACAAAGATGCGAAGTCTACATGGGGGTGTACAAGTGCCACTTCTTCTAATGATCCTATCTTTTAGTAGTTGGGGCTCGATCCTCGGTGATCGAAGTACTTCCATTACCCCTTCCTCGTCTTCTTTTAATGCTCATCTCTAACTACCTGATTAAAATAAGATATCGTCATAATACACTTCTAGGCAGGACTTATATTGGGAAAGGTATTGTCTAAAAATGATATTAAACTACCATCTTCATTCCTCCAACCAACACCCACACCAAACAACAATATAAATTTTGAAAATTTCTTTTATATAAGAAATATAATCCTAAGTAAAATTATTTCATTTACCAATTTTAAAACAATACTATTTCTTTTTGTTTTGTTTAAGTGTTTAGGAACCCCTACTGAAAACGTTGATCAGACGCGTCGACAAGGATTCATAAGCCACTCAACAGAAAAACCCACACAATATAATATGTTTTATAGCACTAATAAATATAAACTCACACATATATATATACTACACTCAAACTCTTCTACGATATTACCGATCCTATCTATACTGAATTTACCCCACCATGACCTAGGCATCCACTCAACCTAAGCTCCGATACCAACTGTAACAACCTGCCTTTTCAACTTTCAGAAGTCGATACCAATGCATCCATGGTATTCACGTGACAAGAATTTAAGTGTTGGAAAGATGGATCGTTGAGGAAAAAGAAAAGAAAAAGGAAGATAAGAAGAAACTAAACAACACAGAATCTCATAACGCAATGGAATTATATATATATATATATATCAACATAAAAATTTACATAGTCATTTCAAAATGATACATCAGAGTCATAATAGTTCAGCTTCTATGCTGAGACAGTTATAATTTCCTATCCAAACTTAACTGATACAAAATACATATAACACAGTAGAAACAAGATGAATAACTAGCTATCGATAAAGCCACCTGCCCCAAGCTCTTCCAAAATTAGTCCGTGGAAAACCTAAACTACTTGGCTGCTCACACAAATTTGAGCACCCAAGAGTTTTAGGGAAAGGAACTCCGAGTCAAACATGGGTTACTTTATAAATCGACATGCCACAAATAAACACGGATGGATTTTTATCTTACGATAACTAAACCATTTCTATTATAAATCCAATGATATTATAATAACGTCTAAGGTTTAAAACAACAATAACCAAGTAGCTATGATGTGTGTACATGATAGAAATAATAGGTATACAATCAAAAATCGAAGGCGCTTATTGGAGAATGGATTTCCAACAAATGGCAAGGTAAGTAACCATGTAACGAACCGGATTTTCGACCCTAAAAAATCGACACTAATACGTCCACTGTATTATATGCCGAACATTCAAGTGCAGGAAATACCGATTTGTTAGGGTGAAAGAAGAAGGTAGAAGATAAGCGAAAACTACACAACACAGAATCTCACAACGCAGCGAATAATATATAACACAACAATGTTCTTTACAAAAAGTAAACATCTTTATTCATATATACAACATCAAAGTACACTAGACTTATCCTAAATTTGGACAGTTATAGAAACCTGTCTTTACATTGACAAACATACAGACTCTATAATACAGCAGAAGAAAAATATATGTGAATACATCTTGACCATCCAGCTCCTCTCCAACTCCAAAGTATGCAACTAACTTGCGAAAAACATGCTCGGTTTGACCCGAGCATTTCATGGAATAACGCTCGGGTCAGTCTGGTAAACCAGCGTGAGTAAAACTCGATAACAAGTAACAACCAAACAAATTTATAAATTTGAAAACTTTTCATGAAGGGTATCTCGTAAGACCACACCGCACATAAAAACTGATGGGTTTTTACCTTACGATAACCAAAACATTTTATATCAAAATCCAGTGATATTATCATAGTGTCCAGGTTTAAAATAAATAGATAAAATAGCTGAAATGCTTGCATCTCACATTCCAACATACTAGGCTCTATAATCAAAAATGTAAGGCACGTATTTGAAATTAGATTCCAACAATTGCAGGGTAAGGGACTACCTTGCGATGATACACCTCTAGAAAATGCATTGATGCTAACACGGAGTAGTTGCCCCTTTAACATGACAGACCGGATTATCTAACCCCCTTGACACAGAGGCCTTATACTACCATAGTGTTTGTGCGCAAACCAACTCTCAAAGGAACATCTAGAATGGGGTGACCGCTCCTAATAGTAGATAACCACATAGCTCTGCTGCATGCCCTGTTTTTTCCATTCCTCCCAGTTGTGAGGCTTGAGGCTACGATTTATCTTTTTGAATAGCAATCCATCTTGGAATGCTAACACTGCCCTCCAGGCATCAATGCAATGCCAATCAATATTCATCCATACAAGTTCGTTGTGGGTCTAAACGAAACCGAAGGCACTAACTCTACTACGTCCATTTTGGAATCAGCCTTAGGATTAGTAGCAGTAGCCCTTGCACTTCAAAGAGCGCCATCTTCAATCAGCATCAAGATGTCTTCCACTCAAATATACACGTTGGTTCGGAGTAGTTTTCGGATATATAAATCCGATCCTGGTCTCTCTGTACCCACAACAGATAATTTCCAGTTGACTCATTCCCGGTTCTTTTGGAAGTAAGTATTCGAGTTCTCACCATGGAACTCGAATTTACATTCATACTTCCTAAGTCAAATTAGGTAGAATTAGGTAGTCGGTTATTTAACTATCAAATAACAACAACAAAATCTAGAGATTTAATTACCTAAAGTAATCACTAAGCCTCAAACCATATTTCATTTATTAAATCTCTTTTCCCAAACATTTATCAACATTCATATACTTATTTATGAACTCTGTATAATTATTCAAAGACGGTTATATAAGTTCTTTATAAACTTTCAAACCTTGCATAAAACTTCCCTTTATAGTCATTCAAATCCATTTATAAAATATTTATATAAGCATTCAAAACCGTTTCTAAAACTCCTATTCTGAATACCCAAAATCATTAATAAACCTTCTCAAACCAATTGTCAAATCATTCTTCAAATATCTTATTCAAAATACAATAACATTAAAGACCATTTCAAAAGAAAATGAAATATTTACTTTACAAAACCAAATGAAGGCTCAACGACTACAATGGATCATTAAATTTGGGTTTAACTTATCTAAGTTATATCGTAGACACCGCTAAACATCCGATATGTAAGGGATTCACACATAACATACAATCAATCGTAGGTAGATGTCCAAGTTACAAACATAGATACCTCTATTATCGGTGAAAAATGTACACATAGAAGTATATTCTATATGCTTAAGTTACCATGAACCGCTTATTGAAATTAACTTCCTTGTATTTATCACGTTGTCGATATTCAACATTTGTGCTAAACACAAGTCAACTTACTTCCCATAAAACATGTCAATGTATTATAATCACTACTTTAATCCATTTGGCTATTTAATGGTCCAAACGAGAGATCCTTTCATTTAAACTCATTTAACCTTAGAAAAAAACCGATTTAAAACATAATCAATAAAGTTTAAAAATAGCTTTGAAAAGATTAAAATATTTTTAATTAGCTTAAACCATAATTATATCTTAATTAAATCAAGATTAATTCATAATTGAACTTTAACTAACTTAATGAACTTGGTTAAGTCTAAATTAACTTCCTAATGTATCTTAGTTAAGGTTTAAACAATTCATTATTAGTTAAAACCCTAATTAATTAAACAATCACTTAATTAAATAATAATTAATTAAATAATAATTAATTAAATAATTAACTTAATTAAATAATAATTAATCATTAAATTAATTCTTAACTTCATAAATCGCTAATTAAAACTTTATTAATCACTAATTGGCCATTAACCTTCTTTAAGTGTTACTTGACCTCTAATCGCTTACTTAATTACTAATTAACTGCTATTTACCGTTAACTATTTTATTAAATAAATAAATTAATAAATAATCTAAAAGTAATCTCGTTTTATGTTACTAATTATGTTTGGAAAACTTTTTCAAAACGTTCCAAAATAAAACATTTTAAAACAAAAATCGACAATTTTGTCGAACTGCGTCCATAGCGATTTTTGCTATGAGTGCGGTTCGCTTAAACATACTTTAAGTGGAAACACTTGCTTTCCTATTTCACGTTTAGAAAACATAACTTTTAAAGTTTTTGAGACTTGGAAACAAAGGTAGAAACTTTGAAATAATTTCCAAACTTTAAAAAAAGAAAACATAGTTTTGATTTCGAATCGGATCTCACATCCATCGCAACGCACAAAGTTGTTAACTTTGTTTCAACTCAATGTACTTTGGTTCTTAGATCACAACCATACATCCATACTACCATACTTTTAACATCACAATGAAACACATATTTAAACATAAGATTATATGCTTACTAACTCGATAAAATCACATTCAAATCTCAAATTCAACACCAAATGCAAAGATCGATCAAATCACCATCGACCAACATAATAACCATTCAATTTTCTCATCATATTATCACCACAATAACAAATCATAATAAAATTGAAATCTTTTCAAAAACAAAGTAGTTTTACTCACCTTTATGCTAGCTAACTTCGCCCCAACTTTGACTATAACTCGACAACGCCTCTATTCTCGACTCTAGCTTAAAAATTTGAAACTTTGGAGGGGCTAATAGAACGGGTTTGACCAGAGGTGATTTGGCTTGGCTAGGGCTTTGTGGAGTAGTGATGGCCTTGGTTTTTGGAAGAGTGGATGTTGATATGAAAGTATAAGAAGTATGGAAAGTATGGAAGCAAGTTACAACACCAAAAGCTAACTTTTTCTAAATTTTTTGAACCATGGAAGCCATGGAATTTTTAGAGAAGAAGGTTTAGAAAAGAATGAAGTTGGAATGTAAATGAAAATATGTGTACGAGGGTGTGTATTTATAAGTGAAAGAAAGTGAGGAAATTACCATTTTATCCTTAGTTTAAAATACCATAACATGCCATTATTTTGACATGTCACATCACCTCCTTCCTCCCCCTCATATGTCACATCTTCCCCCTCTCTAGTCACATCCCCTAAGCCATGATGGGTAATGCTGATGGTACTTAAGGAAATGACCAGAGACAATGATATGATTTAGTATGTAACGGTCCTGACTCGGCCTTCGAAAATCGGCACCCGTACTTCACCTGTACTTGAATGCCGCAGATTCAAACGCCGAATCTGGCTCGCCGTTGCTTATAACACAGTAAGTATAACAACATAGCGGAATAAAGAAATAAATGATATCATATACATCGCAAATGATACAATATCCAGAATATGATATACAACAATGATATCAATATGATACAACAATATCAGAGACAAATAATAATGTTACGGCGGAAACAATAGAAGTGATAACTCCAAACGATCTGACAAAGAGAATGAGACCAATAACTCCAACATCAAGCTCAAACCATCTTCACAATGCACAAAGATAAGCAAGGGCAGTCATCCATGAACTGAACTAGCTCCTGATAATCTACTAAACCTGACTATCTGAAAAACCCAACTCTAGACTGCCCGTGGAAAATTGTGGGCACCCAGAGTTTAGGAAGGAAACAATAAACTCCGAGTCAGTCATGGGACTGGTATGAGTAACAAAAATAGTTTATCTTTAAAACAAACAACAAAAGAATTTTAAACATTGAAATCCGCAATGCTTTTTGGAAAATGAAACTACCATAAGACCTCCCACCACACACACAATGCAATCACAGACTTGGAGGAGATTTCTTCTTATGATAGTCAAATATGCTTAATACGAGAAAACTCTTTTGATATTATTACTAGTGCATAGTGTGAAAATCCTTTCGAAAATATAATATTAATCTTAGCCAGCATAGGTACCATTATATTATGTTTGCTATAGCTGCCGCCTGAGGAGACAGGTTATACAACTGCAATCGTAAAGGGCTCGTATTGTTTCTTTGGATTTCCAACGAATGGTCAGGCTAAGGAACTTCCTACTGCCACATGGGTATGCCTCTAGAGGGACGTCCTGAGAACTTAACCAGCTCTCTGCCAACACAAGGCCGGGTTACCTCTGTAACTAGGTAACTACTAAACGAATATGCCACCCCCGGTCGTTTGCGACCTTTATCCGAGGGCCCTCGATCACAAAGCAACAACCACACAGTAAATGAGATTGATGCAACCACACAGGTAAAGCATCTGGGCTCCATACCATGATACCACCTTTTTCCAGAAGGAAATGACATACCCTAAAGGGTGCGACCCCCATAACCTTGCCGCATCTTTCCTGTTTCGACCATTTCCAGTTTGTGAGGCTCGATGAGGTCTCGTCCACAAAGCTACGCTTTACACGAAAGCCATGCTTTGATCAACAAATGATCAGCAAATGATCAGCAACACACATCAACACTTAGCATGCCACACTACCAAATTGGGAGTATATCACTGATAACCTTCAACTACATAACCTCTGAGCTCGTACGTCTCAGAGAAGGGTGTTAAGCTAAGAGAATAAATTATCCGCCACCAAACAGAAATGTATTTGAAAGAAATCAGCTTTATATCTCAAAGTGTAGTGTCAGACATACATCCATACAAATCTGTTTCGGGTTCGAACAGAACCGAAGGCACTTCCAAAGAAGCCCTTGCAATCCGGGTATTCACAATCCCGATCGGATTTCCCATCACTTAGGAAATCTCTATACCGGCACGACTAAGTGCAGAGACAATCGACGGTTTATCCTTTCGTTTTCACAAATACCCGGTCTTCACCACCGGTCTTCAAATGCTATCCATATACGACGTATCATTATTCGGAATGGGTTATATGACATAGGGTCCTCTCCCGGCTAAACCGAATAATGAGCGTAATATTTTAAAACATATGGATATTGGGATTTCAATTAAGTCACAACTTATTACCCAAAACTTCTCTTTCAAATGGTTTAAACAAATTACCATTTTAATCTTTTACACAAAAAGATTCATCTCACAAAATTCATCCAGTTTCACAAAGATCCATTCATAGATTTTCAAATCAATTTCCATTTCAATTTGGATTAACTCGTTCAATCTTTAAATCAAAGATTTAATTGATAGCTTTCAAAACAATTCCATTTTGACCTTTTATACAACAGGTACACCTTTCCAATTTTAAAACAAAATTCAACAATCTTTCACAAAGATTTATTCATAACTCGGAAAACCATTTTCATTTCAAACTTGAAATTCTTTTGACACAAAATGGAAATTCATTCCTTATATGAAAGCTTCTATTATTCGAAAACAAATAGTTTTCATTTCGGAAAATCTGATTCATTTACGAGTTAAAGTCCTTGGGTTAAATTCAACTCAAAACCATACTTTTAAAATGGTTTAAATTCATATAAACACATTTATAACATCTTTAACCATAATTTCCCATCATGGAATTCAATTCCAAATTTTGAATTCAAATTCAAATCAAATTATTTAAATTGGAAACTTTACCAAGTTATTCAAAATAACTTTTATCTTAAAAACTCCTTTTCAAAAGTTTTAACATTTAACTCAAATCCATTTCCAAAATCAATTGAAATTAAAATTTCAAAAATATTAAATTTAAATCATCTGTGACTTAATCAATTTCCTCGTGAAATCAATATTTGTGTGTGTAAGATGTAGTCCAGGGGTTTCACACACAATAGTGCAACATCATTAGTCATTATAGATACAAACACAGAAATATAGTTGATAAGCGGTATAAACTATAACGCTTATCGTTCATTCACAGATAATATACAAATGTATCACAATTAAATGAATAAATTATACACAACTCAATCCACATAACAGAATATCACAGATCAGATAGGACAATCAATTCAAGGCATCTCATACAATACAATCATTCATAAGTAAGGTCAAGCATTAAATAATCATTTATAAGCAGGATTAATTAATTGTTTAATCCTAATTAATTCAATTTATTTCCAATTAAATTAATTACTTATGAATTAATTATCCAATCCTGAATTATTATTTACAAATCATTTGATATAAATTAATTTATCAATTACCTTAATTAATTAAATTATTCTTAATTACTCTTAATTAATCTCATTTATTAATTAATCCTTAATTAATCTCCATTTGATTAATTATCCTTAATTAATCATAATAAGAAATTAACCTTAATTACTTAATTAACACTAACCATTAATTAATTTCTTTTAACTAAGTAATTATCTTTAATCATTTGCAGTAGTTAATTAACTTTTAACTTAAATAAATTATCTCAAATTGATTGCCTTAATTAACTTATCCCATTATCCTTGAATTAATTATTGCTTAAATATTTTTAAGTTATTAAAACAATTTAAATGTAAAACTTTATTTATCCTCAAACTAAGTTTTTTTTACTGACTTGAAGTTATATTTAAACTCTAATTTTAAACTCAGTTTAAAACTTTGTTTTATAATTTAATTTTAAAACTTCAGAAACAGAACAGGTTTCTATTTTTAAAAATCTGGGCAAACTTCTACCCGAGCCTCACGAGTCCTGCTTCGAGTCTACACCTAAAAACTTCGAGTAAATTACTCGAGTTACTCAAGAAAATCTTGAGTTCGACCCTGCTCCACCCAAACACCCAACAAAAATCAGATCATCAGACCCAAGTGCTCGTGCACGTGCACAGTGTCACCGATCAACTCCAGGCGACTCCACTTCAACGAGCAAGTCGCCGATCACCTACGAGTGATTCTTCGACCACCAGCACGACGTCGTCCACTCGAAATCGAAATCGAGTTCGAAACTCGAACCTGGGAACGACTGGAACAACCTCAACCAAAACCTGTCATCGCCTCGTTCTCGCAGCTCCGACCACCAGAACACGTGAAACTCCGGACATCCACTCCTCAACACTCCCTCCACCATCTCCCCAAAGCACGTCAAACTCGATCACCTGTCGACGATAAACGAACCAAAATACATAGCCTCGTCAAAATTAGGTTTACGAACTTCAAAGGCTTGTCGCCGCCACCACGGCCATCTACCGACCAACTCCCTATTTTTCCTAGAATCTCCGTTCGTCCATCCATCACCAGCCAAAAACCCGACCCTTACAACTGAGTCGATCGCCAGTTATCGCCAAAACTATGAAATCTGGACGATCCAAAACTACTCCTTCATTAGTCATCTAAAAATCATGATTTTACTTTAAAAGTCATGTTAAAGTTTGCGAATTCAGGGTATATACCTGAATCCATGAGTTAAGAGATTAAAATTTTGACTTATTTAAAGCCTTTGCTCAGTTCTTTGATTTCCAGAGACTTTAACAGGTTATTTTAACTTAAATTGATTTTTAAAACTTAGTTTATAATCAAACAAAAAACTCTTGTTTATATTCTATGTTCTATCAGTGAGTAGATCAAGTGGAGATGGTTTTTAAATCAAAATCTTGTGTTGAGAACTCAAAACAGAGAACATAGGTAATTAACAGCCTGCACACAAATGCTCTTCATCATTCACAGAGCATTCATATATGTATATAGACATAAACATACTTATTCACATACATAAGTGCAACAGGATTATACTTTTAAATTGTTTTAAAGTGATGTTACTCACCGTGGCTTTCAGAAAAAAGAACAGAGCTTCTTCATGTTGACACAGCTTTGAAATTTGCTAGCTGAGATCATCTTCATAATCTCTGGTTGTAGTTGATTTGGGTTGAAGTTTGTTACTTTTTTTTTTCTTCCAGGCTTGCTAAGTTATGAACGAACTGAATTGTGAGGAGTTTTACTGGGATATCATTTTGTACTGGATAGATTTTTTTTTTAATATTTGATCAGAGATTTTTATTAGCAAATGGAGGCTGATATGATACAAATTTGTGCTGCATTAATTACCTTGTACAACTTATATTTTTTCTCTTCCTTCATTTCGGCTGTACAATATATGAGATAGTTTGATGTGACTTCCTTTGCAAGCTTTTATACTTCTTATATATTTTGTTTTCTTATTTGAATGTGTATGTTTTGTTTCTTCATTTGGTAAGTGTTCATGAATATGTATTTGTCTGCTTCCTTTTTCTTTATTACTTGGCAATATAAATGAATTCAATATGTTATTAAAATTTATCTATGTGTTTGCTTAATATTTTATAATTTCTCTTATATATATAATTTTATTTTCACAATTTTTTATTCAAAAATTAAATTAATTAACAATTTAAACTTAGTTAAAATCTGAGATCGTTACATAGTATATATATAAGTTAATATTTGAAAACCATGTCCTGTCACATCATTTGCTAAACGTAATTAATATAAGATAATACATAATTAAGTATATTATTATATGGTTAATTATCTCTTATATATGTCTATATATGGTGCACAAAGGCGAACAACGTTCCCGACGACTTTCAGGTGTGGAAAAGTCAAAATTCCGGAAAATGTTTTTCGGTCACATTTTCTATTTTTCTACGAACTATCTATTTTGGTAAACAAATTTTAAAAACTATTTTACCATCATTATTAAAAAATTATAATAGGTTTATTTGATAATAAAAA
The DNA here is from genome assembly GCA_030737815.1 of Allium fistulosum. Taxonomy (NCBI): domain Eukaryota; kingdom Viridiplantae; phylum Streptophyta; class Magnoliopsida; order Asparagales; family Amaryllidaceae; genus Allium; species Allium fistulosum. The sequence continues at coordinate 196,789,801 of CM060902.1, read as the reverse complement.
CCCTTGTATTTAATATTTAAACTTAACTTGAATTTCCGAAGAAATATATAAAATCGATGATATCAACCGTCGATGTCATAAATACATTTTATTTTCCAAAAATAAAATAAGTTATTTTATTTCATAAACTTGTTTGAATACATATATTAGTGTATGAATCCAGAGCCGTGCATGATCCTTATTGTTTAAAAGCAGTTTTATCGATAAAATGATTTCCAGTTATTTTAATGATATTTTACGTAGGACGATATTTAATATTTATCAATATTTTACCTAGTTAATTTGTTCACGATATTTTTCCCAACCAAAATAAATATTATTGTTTATCACTTAAAACAAATTATTTCTTACTTTTAAACCAATATTTAAATATTTTTAAAATAAATATAATTTATTAAAGTGATAAATTTGTGGGTCGTTACATTCTTCTCCTCTTAAAAGAATTTCATCCTTGAAATTTGCCAAAGTCCTATCCCAAAACACCTAACATTATTCATTTGAAAATTCTTAACAACTAATTTTCTATCCTCCCAATATATAAAAATATTTCACAAAATCTCTACTTAGGTTCAACCATTTAAGTTATATAACTTTACTTACAAAATTAATTAAAAAATTTCTATGTAATACGCTTCTACATCCTAAGAGTATATATAACATCTGATTTTAAAATCTAATTTTCTTCTTACTATTTAGATGTTAAAATCTAAAATATTGTTTAATAAAACCAAGTTTATTAAATCCTCGTATTTAATTAATTCAAATTAAATTTTCATTTATTAATCTACCTTCTAGTCAAAATCCCATATGATGGGTCAACCCTTCATCTACTGAGTTTGACATAACCTAAAGCCATGAACCTGATTGTTCTTAGTCTTTGTCTATCTATAGGTCAAGAGAGGTAAAACAGGGATGAAAATTAAAATCAACTAAGAACAACAGAAGAAATGATACATAGATAGAATATCATTCAAACAACACACAATCATAGATACACGCCTAGTGACTCCATCATAAACGGGAAGTGCACTTCAAAAGATAATATACAGTAGAAGATACTAAACATGGAACAACTTAGGATACTATTCCTAATACTAGTCCTTATATTCCTGGAGCTAAACTGATCCTTCCATAACTCCCTTTCCTTTTGCTGCTTTTGAAGCAGATGTTTCTGTGAGAATAACAAAAGGTCTAGGCTGCTCCCCTATCTTGAGCATTGGACAATCCTTGGCGATATGGCCCTTTAAGTGGCAGCAATAACATTTCTTTTGGGCGATCTATTTTCCAAGGGTTTGCTTCTTAAAAGCCTTCATCTTTTCCCATTTCTTTTTTTACCAACCTTACATTCTTTAACAAAGTGATCCTTTTCCCCATATAAAAAACAACCTTATTTGGGAGCTTTTTCTTTGAACTTGCTCTTCTTATCTTCATTTGGTGCGGCAATAGGTGGCTGTAGAGAAAAATCTTCAAACCATTGAGCATTACTTATCATCTTTTTGAATTGTCCATGGATATAATTCATCATGTCATTACGTAACTTATCACACCACCGTAACCAATTCTTAACCTCCATGATCGATTCCGAACCCAAAAACTTCCTTTGACTTAAAATATCAAAATCACGACATAATAAAGCAAAGTCCATTGGAGTTTAATCTTCCTCAACCATATATCCCTTAGTTCCGAAAAGTCCAGTATTCAGATTCCTGGATTACCTGAATTCATATCAAACGTCTGGTTTCAAACTCTTACTAAATATTTAATAAGTTTAAAGAAAGGTTTTAAAAGAAACTAAAGATAACTGCATATCATTCAAAAAATTTCCAAGGGTATACATATTATACATAACTTCCCAAACACCTTATGTATTAAGAGTCCATACTAAAGATACTTATCCCTATCTACTATTATCCTCTAGTTTCCATAAATATATTCCCTTAATTATCTGTCTCGAGGTGGCTGGTTTCTTCTTAATAATTCATTCGACTTGCAGTGCTCTTTGAATCATGGGAAATCTTTCTTGATGTGTCTAAGTTGTTGGCAAAACAAGTAATGTTTCTCCTAAATTTTGGGAACTAGCGGTCCTTCCTTTCCTTTGGTACAATAGTCCATGGTATGTCCCATTTTATGATAGTTGTAGCAACTAATTTCTTTTCCCTTTTTGAAGAATTTCTATTGTTGACTACCCTCTTCCGATTTGCCTTCCCAAGGTCTCTTCCAACACGGTAGAAATTTCCTCTTTTTGCGATTATTGACACTATTACTCTTGGGTGAGGTTGTCGGCTTCTTCTGAACTCCCAATACCTCTTCACTGAACTATTACTACTTTGGTGGCCTGTCCATCAGCCTTTTCATAATTTGTGGTTGACTTCTTCCATCTCTTTCTCCATCCTTGTCTTTCTTGCATACCCATTTCTTATTACCTAATCATGGTAAAATATCCTTAGAATACACTTCCATTATTACTCCCTAACATTAATTACAACCAATAGCTATTAATTTTGAAAACTTTCCTTTATATAAAATATAATCCTAAGTAAAATTATTTCATTTACCCTTTTTAAATGATATTATGTTGGTTTTCCTTGTTCGAGTGTTTAGGAATCCTCTATCGATATCGTGGCATCCCATGTCTCGACCAGAGTTCTTAGGCCACTTAATCGATACACCAATACAATACAAAACATTTTTATACACTAACAAATACGTGCTCATATATATAATACACTCCACTCAATCTAGGACAGTACTAATTCTATCCCTAATGAGCTTACCCCATCAAGGCCTAGGTGTTCGCTCAACCTAAGCTATGATACCAAATCTTACGAACCGGATTTTTACCCTCAAAAATCGACACTAATACGTCCACTGTATTATATGCCAAACATTCAAGTGCTGGAAATACTGATTTGTTAGGGTGAAAGAAGCAGGTAGAAGATAGAAGAAAACTACACAACATAGAATCTCACAACGCAGCGAATAATATACAATACAGCAATGATCTTTACAAAAAGGAAAGATCTTTATTCGTGTATACAACATCAGAGTACACTAGACTTATCCGAAATTTGGACAGTTATATAAACCTGTCCTTACATTGCCAAACATACAGACTCTATAATACAGTGGAAGAAAAATATACGTGAATATGTCTTGACCATCCAGCACCTCTCCAACTCCAAAGTATCTAGCTAACCAGGGGAAAACATGTTCGGTCTGACCCGAGCATTACATGTAATAACACACAGGTCAGTCTGGTAAACCAGCATAAGTAAAACTCCATAACAAGTAACAACCAAACTGGTTTCTATATTTGAGAACTTTTCACGTAGGGTATCTTGTAAGACCACACCGCACATAGAAACGGATGAGTTTTTACCTTACGATAACCAAAACATTTTATATCAAAATCTAGTGATATTATCATAGTGTCTAGGTTTAAAGTAAATAAATAAAATAGCTTAAATGCTTGCATCTCAAATTCCAACATACTAGGCTCTATAATAAAAAACGTAAGGAACATATTGGAGATTGGATTCCAACAATGGCAAGGTAAGGGACTACCTTTCGATGATACACCTCTAGAAAATGCACTGATGCTAACACAAAACCGACTGCCCCTTTAACATATCAGACCGGATTACCTCACCCCCTTGACACCGAGGCCTTATACTACCACAGTGTTTGTGCGCAAACCAACTCTTAAAGGGACATCTAGAATGGGGTGACCGCTCCTAATGGTAGCTAACCACATAGCTCTGCTGCATGCCTTGTTTTTGCCATTCCTCCCAGTTGTGAGGCTTGAGGCTACAATTTACCTTTCTGAATAGAAACCATCTTGGAATTCTAACTCAGCCCTCTAGGCGCCAATGCAATGCCAGCATTCATCCATACAAGTTCGTTCTGGGTCTGAACGAAACCGAAGGCACTAACTCTGCTATATCCATTTTAGAATCACCCTCAGGATTAGTAGCAGTAGCCCTTGCACTTCAAAGAGCACCTTCTTCAATCATCATCAAGATGTCTTCCACTCGAGCGTACATGTTGGTTCAGAGAGGTTTTCGGATATATAAATCTGATCCCGGTCTCTTTGTACCAACAACTGATAATTTCTGGTTGACTCATTATCGATTCTTTCAGAAGTAAGTATTCGAGTCCTCACCATGGAACTCGAATTTAAATTCATACTTCCTAAGTCAAATTAGGTCAAATTTGATAGTTGGTTATTTAACTATCAAATAACAACAACATAATCACTAAGCCTCAAAACCATTTTTTATTTATTAAATCTCTTTTCCCAAACATTTATCAACATTCATATACTTATTTATGAACTCTTTATAATTATTCAGAGCCGGTTATATAACTTCTTTATAAACTTTCAAACCTTGCATAAAACTTCCCTTTATAGACATTCAAATCCATTTATAAAATCTTTATATAAACATTCAAAACCGTTTCTAAAACTCCTTTTTTGAATACCCAAAATCATTTATATAACTTCTCAAACCAATTGTCAAATCATTCTTCAAATATCTTGTTCAAAATAGAATAACTTTGAAGACCATTTCAAAAGAAAATGATATATTTACTTTACAAAACCAAATGGAGGCTCAATGACTACAATGGATCATTAAATTTGGGTTTAACTCATCTAAGTTATATCATAAATACTACCAAACATCAGATAAGTAAGGGATTCACACATAACATACAATCAATCATAGGTAGATGGCCAAGTTACAAACATAGATACATTTATTATCGGTGAAAAATGTACACATAGAAGTATATTCTATATCCTTAAGTTACCATGAACCGCTTAATGAAATTAACTTCCTTGTGTTTATTACGTTACCATATTCAACATTTGTGCTAAACACAAGTCAACTTACTTCCCATAAAATATGTCAATGTTTTATGATCACTACTTTAATTCATTTGGATACTTAATGGTCCAAACGAGAGATCCTTTGATTTAAAATCAATTAACCTAAAAAAGAAAACTGATTTAAAACATAACTGATTAAGTTTAAAAATAGCTTTGAAAAGATTAAAATATTTTTAATTAGCTTAAAAACTAATTATATCTTAATTAAATCAAGATTAATTCTTAATTAAACTTTAACTAACTTAATGAACTTGGCTAAGTCCTAATTAACTTCCAAATGTATCTTGTAAGGTTTAAACAATTCATTATTAGTTAAAACCCTAATTAATTAAAAACTAATTAAATAATCACTTAATTAAATAATAATTAATTAAATAATTAACTTAATTAAATAATAATTAATCATTAAATTACTTCTTAACTTCATAAATCACTAATTAAAACCTTATTAATCATTAATTGGCCATTAACCTTCTTTAAGTGTTACTTAACCTCTAATCACTTACTTAATTACTAATTAACTGTTAATTACCTTTAACTATTTTATTAAATAAATAAATTATTGAATAATCTAAACCTAATCACTTTTTATGTTACTAATTAAGTTTGGAAAACTTTTTCAAAACATTCCAAAAGAAAACATTTTAAAACGAAAATTGACAATTTTGTCGAACTGCGTCCATGGCGACTATCGCTATGAGTGCAGTTCGCTTAAACATACTTTAAGTGGAAACACTTGCTTATTCTTTCCTATTTCATGTTTAGAAAACATAACTTTTAATGTTTTTTAGACTTAGAAAAAAAGATAGAAACTTTGAAACAATTTCCAAACTTTAAACCAAGAAAACATAGTTTTTGATTTCGAATCGGATCTCACATCCGTCGCAACACACAAAGTTGTTAACTTTGTTTCAACTCAACGTACTTTGGTTCTTAGATCACAACCATACATCCATACTACCATACTTTTAAAATCACAATGAAACACATATATAAACATAAGGTTGTATGCTTACTAACTCGACAACATCAAATTCAAATCTCAAATTCAACACCAAATGCAAACATCCATCAAATCACCATCGACCAACATAATAACCATTCAATTTTCTCACCATATCATCACCATAATAATACATCATAATAAAGTCAAAAAAATTTTAGACAAAGTAGTTTTACTTACCTATATGCTAACTAACTTCGCCCAAACTTCTACTATAACTCGACAATGCCTCTACGCTCGACTCTAGCTTAAAAATTTAAAACTTTGGATGGGCTAAGGCCTTAGAGTGGGTTCAACCAGAGGTGATTTGGCTTGGCTAGAGCTTTGTAGAGTAGTGATGGCCTTGGTTTTTGGAAGAGAGGATGTTGAAATGAAATTATAAGAAGTATAGAAGGTACGAAAGCAAGTTACAACACAAAAGGCTAACTTTTTCTAAAAAAATTGAAACATGGAAGCCTTGGAATTTTTGGAGAAGAAGGTTTATAAAAGAATGAACTTGAAATGTAAATGAGAATATGTGTGTGAAGGTATGTATTTATAGGTGAAAGAAAGTGGGGGAAATTACCATTTTATCCTTAGTTTAAAATAGCGTAACATGCCATTAATTTGACATGTCACACCACCTCCTTCCTCTCCCTCATATGTCACATCTTCCTCCTCTCTAGTCACATCCCCTAAGCCTTGATTGGTAATGATGATGGTACTTAAGGAAATGACAAGAGATAATGATATGATTTAGTATATATATAAGTTATTATTTTAAAACCATGTCTTGTCACATCATTTGCTAAACATAATTAATATAAGATAATACATAATTAAGTATATTATTATATGGTTAATTATCTCTTATATGTGTGTACATATGGTGCACAAAGGCGAACAACGTTCCCAACGACATTCCGGTGTCGAAAAGTCGAAATTCCATAAAACGTTATTTAGTCACATTTTCTATTTTTCTACAACTATCTATTTTGGTAAACAAATTTCAAAAACTAGTTTACCATCATTATTAAAAAATTATAATAAGTTTATTTGTTAATAAAAACCTATTTTTTTAATATTTAAACTTAACTTGAATTTCCGAAGAAATATATAAAACCGATGATATCAACTATCGATGTCATAAATACATTTTATTTTCCAAAAATAAAATAAGTTGTTTTATTTCATATATAAACTTGTTTGAATACATATATTAGTGTATGAATCCAGAGAGTTGTGCACGATCCTTATTGTTTAAAAGATGTTTTGTAACGACTCGTATTTTTGGCTATTTTAAATTATTAAATTTAACATGATTATTGATTAAAAATGGTTAGAAAATAAAATTTTGATGAATTATTTATGTAATTTATTTGATATGAACTTAGATAAAATTTTGAAATAAACAATTTTGAAGATTTAAACAATAATAAATATTGAAATGGAATTCTATGTATCGAATGTGTTGTAATCTATAGCTTGAATTGAATAATAATGTTGAATGACTGTAAAATGAAAGTAGTTATTTTATTATTTGGATTCGTTTTAAAATTAAAATTTTATCAATTAAATAACTCATATTGAAATATGGTGATTTATTGGATAATTAAATTGTTTAAAAGTTAATATTACAATTATTTAAATAATTGAATATTGAATTAATGTGAATGAAAATAATATTAGAGATTGATTTTAATTTTATTTAAACAACAAAGAAGATTGTTAGCATTTTAAATTGGATTTAAAAGTGAATAATTAGAAATTATGAATTTTATATTATAATTAACGAGCAAAAATAGCCATTTTGGCCACTGTCTCGGATTTTGATGAAACCAGTTTTATCGGATCTGTAATAGTAAATTATTATAGGATTTCAAGTTTCGTATCGATCAGACTTGTCGTTTGGCCGTGCGAGCTTGAAACGCGTAGAAATTAATTAAAAGAATTTAATTTAAATAGTTGATTTTGAAATGCTATCTTCTGAAATACGATCGAATTAGGCCTCGGAACTAGTTCCGTTGTGTTTGGAATGTGGGTATAACATTAGGAATGCCAAGCGGCACGCCCCAATAGGGGTTCGAAATTTCGAGGTACATAAACGAGATATTTTCAATATTAAAATTTATAAATCAAATCAAGTTCAATCACAGCAATCTTCTTTCTTTTCAAAGCCACCCTAACAACGTACCCATAGCCGACCTAGACCTGAACGAAGTTGCCTCCTTCTCATTTGAAATCACGAGCTTCCCCCTTTCTCCCTCTCATCATTTTGAAAAATAAACACAAAAGTAAAAAAAATGTAAAATCAATCGCGAAATCGGTGATGAACCCAGGCCAAAGTTGCGGCCAAGAGTGCGCGTGATTGAAGCGATCACGATGGTGAAGGGGTGGGACAGAGCTCACGATGGTCAGCAGTAGCATGAGGGGAGGCATGGGCTCGAACGCGAGCATCGTTGGTGGCGAAGGACGAGGGTGTGGATGCACGGCGTTCGAGGGGAGGAGCGCACGAGTCTTTGGAGCGATGCGAGACGGGTCGCGATGCATGCACACATACGCGCTGATGACGGCGGTGAAGGCAGGGAGGTCACGACAGTTATGGGGTCTGGGCAAGGAGGCGATTCGAAAAAAAAAGTATCGCGATCTGGAATACTTGAGTGACCTGGCATTGTGCAAGCATGTTGAAGTGATTAGGTTTGCTAATTACTTTTATTGTGTTAATTTATATATTAATTATAATCATTGTATTAATAAAATCGTAAATCTTCCACATGAGGTCCGATTCGGGCGAGAAAAATTGTGTTGGGATTGTATCGAAGTCATATTCGACTTGGAGTAGAACTTGAATTTATTTGAAGTTAAAATATTTTTATTCTAGTTAAATTTGAAAGTATGAAGTGACATAAATTTATTGATCGTTGTTTGATAAATTTAATTGTCATATGAATTAACTATTAAAAATTAAAGTTGACATTTAAATTTGAAATTGGAATTTAATTGCCAGTAAAATACCCGATATTAATAACTATGAAATTGTTGTGAATTATTTTAACTGTTTGGATGATTGAGTGTGATGGATGCCAATTGATTGATATTTGGATGATTGGATGTTTATTTATTTTTATATTTATCCTGTTATCACCTGGTAAATTATTTACAGTATATAAAACTGTAAATTGAATTATTTCGAATAAATTAAGAAATAGGTTGAAATGATATATACTATGATTTGGATTGAAATGATATAACCATCCCTGAAATTAAATTGAATTAACCGATCACTAGGCCATAGGATAGAAAATTATATACGGACACCGGATTGATTAAATCAAAGGATTTTTAAAAAAATTATTTGAAAATTATTTAAATGATCTTGATTTAAAGAAATAAAAATCAAATTTATAGAAATTATTTCCGAACTTGAGCTTGGAGTGTTGAAATTTAAAATTGGTAATGGGAATTGTTTAAATGATCGAAGTGGAGATTTTGAAGTCATAATCGAAATACGATGTGAATTTCAGAAATTGATTTGTTTTAAAAGATTGGACTTTTATTCGAACTTTGAATATTGCTAAATAAAAGTGATAAATGATATTTCAAAATTGAGCTTGGAATTGAATTATGCCTGGAGATTTGGATTTTAATTTGGATATTGAATTTAAATTTGATTTAAGTGTTTTGAATCGATATTTAAAAAAAATCAAACTCGAAATTGATATAAATCAAAATGGTTTAAATTTGAGAAGTGGAATTGAAATTAGTTTGGAATTGGAATTGAAATTAATTTGGAATTGGAAGTGAAATTTATTCGGAATTGAAATTGAAATTTATTTGGAATCGAAGTAAAATTCGACTAGAAATCAAAATTGAATCGATTGAATGGAAATGGAAATTGAATTGATTTGAATCGAGAAGATTTGGAAATTGAACTAGTTTGATTTTGAAACTATTTTGAAATGGATTGTTTTAGTATAAACGGTTTAAAATCTATCTTTTTTAAATATTCATATTATTTTGATTTTCCAAACTGTTTTACCTTATAAAACATTTTAAATACTTAAATCATTTTATATCAAACTATTTTAATTATTTAAACTATTTAAAAAAAAATTAAATTTTCGAACTATGTTTCTAAAATTCGAACTGGTCAAAGGCTGGAAGGTTTATATTTAAATCATGGATTTAAAATACGAATTGGGTTAAACTGAAGTTATAACCCAAATGAAAATTCGAAGCAATGTTGAATTGGAACTGAAATCGAGATATTAAGACGAACATGATTTGGAATTGAAATAGTATATTTTGAGTAAATATGATGATTTCAAAATGAATTTGATTTTGAAGTGAATATGACATTTTGATATCAAGTACGAATTGTTTTCGAAATGTAAAAGTACCAACCAGTGTGTAAAACGACGTTTGGTTGTTAAAGAGACCGAGGCCTCTTATTGGCATACTCTTTGTCAATATTCGAACCACTTTAACAACTGTGTACATGGAGTGATGGTCCAGAATGAAGTGGTTGTATTTGGCGTCGTTTACTGGATTTGATCAAAGAGAACGACAATGGATTGGCCTGACACTTTGTGTCAATTTGAAATCACTAAAACAGGAGCCATACCAGCCAATGAGGTTAGCTACCTCTAGCGCACACCCTCGAAATTTGGGAGTGTTGGACGCGGTGGGCCGTTAGGAGTTACCACCAGCCGAGAAGGGTAAACTGGTAGTATCCTACCTTGGGCATTGCCTCACGTGCCTTGTCATACTTTTATCCCTATACGAGACCACTACGATTTTGGTTTAGTGTTGCCGTATCATGGCACATCCTTATCCATCGACGGATTATCGGTGTTTTATATGCAAACTATACGACAATGCTTAAAAACGCGTTAAGGGGGATCAATGTAAAGTCTTAATGCTATTTTGATATTTTATATTACCGGTAGACACTACATGTGTAGCATATTCTACTACATATAAATATTTTGACGGATCCTTAAGAGATGGAAAATCCCATAACATCTCTTGAGTTATTGCACGCACATTATACACTGGATAGGAGGTGTTAAACCCCATAAATATCCCTGATGCCATGGCACTCATGTTATATGCGATATCAATTTGACTCACATAAGAATATTTTAGTCTTGACTCGAGTGTTTTGTCTTTTCATTACGCTCGGGTTAGCCATGAGTTTTCAGCTTATTGAAGATTTATTCTGGAGGACGTAGACAAAGATTTGGTATATTATTACTATTAGTATTCTTGCATCATGTTGTCTGCTACATTATTTTATTTATCCCTGTTTTATCTATAACTCTGATAAATGTTGTATAAATTATAATCAAATGTATAATATAAACAGCTTCATGAACTGTTTGTTTGATTATTATATTTTATTGTTCCGCCGTAAGATTTTGTGTTTGTTTCCTTCTTCTTTTCTTATTTTTCTTAATTAACCCCAATGATTATCTATGTTCCGGATTGTTTAAGTTGGACATGTGTGGATTATTGTCGATTAAAACCTTTCGAATTATGGGGCGTCACAGTTGGTATCAGAGCTTTGGTTTAGCAATAACCTTAGCTTCGTGGGGTTCAACTCATTAGAGATAGGGTAGTAATACCCTAAAACGAGTTGTTTGAGTGCATACATATATGAGAGAGCGTACTTGTTAGTGTTATAATAAAATTTATATTGTGTTTACTTATTCATTGAGTTGTTTATGAATTCCGGTCGGTGCGTGAGACGCCATGTTATCGATAGGGATTTCCAAACACTTAAACGAGGCAAGTCGACATAATATTGTTTTAAAATAGAGTAAATGAAATAATTTAACTAAATTATATTATATATATATAATGTTTTTTTTTTTTTTGGCAAGGCCGACGGGGTTGGATGGTCCCCGACCAGTTTATTGCAACACCAGAGAACAACAAATACAACAGAGAGCAAAAAGCTCATAGAAAACTGAGGAAACTAAGGTGTTACAAAACACAAGGAAGAACAAAAAGGAAAAAATACAAGAATAACAGGGAAAACAAAACAAAGTCATCAAAGAGAGGCCACAGTAATTCCTGGATCAAATGCAAATATCATCTTTACCAAGGAATTTATCTCATGCATAACACATGTCTTCAGGACTTCTTCAGATTTGGCTTTAGAAGAATCAAAAACCCTATTATTACGTTCCCTCCACACCTCAGCAACAAAGCACTTAAGAGCAACACCAAAGATTCTTTTCCTTTCTTGCTTTTTACCAGTTTCAGAATAAATTCTTTCCCATTCCGCCACGTTGACATTTAAAGGTCTTCTTCTACAATATTTATTCATGACCTCAGACCATATTTTCTTCGTAACAGTACATTCAAAATAAATATGATCGATTGTTTCTGGGAAATTACTGCAAAAGGTGCATGACGTAATAACATTCATGCCATACATAGCGAGTCTAGATTTAGTCAGAAGAGCTCCATTAAGTACCTTCCATAACAAAAAGTTATGCCTGATGCTACTGTCAGTATTCCAAGTTCTCTTCCACCATCTCCAGTTCTGGTTTAAGTTGTTTTGCATCAAGAATTCATATGTCAAACCAGGTCTATACTTTCCTTTCTGCTTTCCCCAGACAAGATTATTATATGAAGAAGGCAGAGCAGTAAATGACTTTATTTTATCCCATAAAGTTTGCACTCTTTGGTTCGAAGTGAAAATGTACCTTGTTTGAAATTTATGTATCACATCTCTGACAAGCATACGTTCATGTATTCCAGTATGTTGTATCTCACTGTAGGTGAGCTGTCTCCTAAGAATAAGGCCTTGTTCAAGCCACGGGTCATCCCAGAAATATACATTGTTCGCACTGTTAGTCTTCATCTGTATCATAGGGAGAAACAGCTCTTTATACTTGTGGATATTACGCCAAGTCCAGCTAACATTTTGCTGATTTGATATATTCCATAACCCTCTACAGTTCATATACTTCTTCTTAGACCATTCAGCCCATAGACTGTCAGGGCAATTGAATAAAGTATCAATATGTCTAGCAAAAGCAGCCTTATTCCACTGTTTTAGATTAATCAATCCAAGGCCTCCTTTGTTTAGTGGCTTCTCGACAGTAGCATACTTAATAGGAGCAATGAATCTGCCAGTAGTCTTGCCACTCCACAGATACTTCATCATAGCACATCTTATCATTTTAATAAGTTTAATAGGGAGCACAAAAGATCTAGCCCAGTACACTTGCATAGAGAAAATAACAGACTTAATTAAAATGAGTCTTCCAGCTTGACTTAACCTCCTCGCAGTCCAGCAGTTTAATCTAGCTGTGATTCTTTCATACATAGGTAAGCAGTGGTTAGTAGTAATTCTGGAAGTAGTCAGAGGAAGACCAAGGTAGGAGACCGTGGATAGATTCCTATTCAATCCAGTGACATGATAGATCATATTGGCATGAGCAGGGCTTACACCAGTAAGAACAATATCAGATTTTTGAATGTTGATTTTTAACCCGGTCATAGCATGAAACTGCTCAAGAGTAAGCATAATGTTTTCAATAGTGACGAGATCAGGAGAACAAAACATGATTAAATCATCAGCGAACATCAGAGTGGTGATTTGAGGGTCTTTACAAGCTGGATGAAGCTTAATTTTCCCCATACAAACAGATTTATTGATCATTCTTGTGAGCAATTCCATTACAAGAATGAAGATGTAGGCTGACATGGGGTCTCCCTGCCTAATTCCTTGCCTGCTATTGAAAAAACCAGTAGGAGTACCGTTGACAACAATTGAGTATGTAGGAGAGGAGATGCATTCGTATATCCACGCAATAAAGTGAGGAGGAAAGTTCATATACCCCATAATTCGAACAATACTATCCCATTGAAGCATATCAAAAGCTTTCATAATATCAAGTTTAAGCATAGCTTTGGGGGGAGTATTACTTCTATTGTTTCCTTTAATAATTTCATGCGCAAGAAGGATATGGTCAAGAATATTTCTACCAGGCAGAAAGGCAGTTTGGTTGTTTGAAATGAGAGAGGGAAGAACTTTCTTTAACCGAGTAGAAATTACTTTGGAAATACATTTGTAGATAGAGTTGCAGCATGATATGGGCCTAAAGTCTTTAACATGGTGCGCATTTTTGATTTTAGGGACAAGAGCTATGTTTGTGTAGTTGTAAGACCTGTAGAGCTTACATTTAGAGAAGAAGTAAGAAATAGCTTTACAAACATCCATAGACACAATACTCCAGCATTTAGTGTAAAAGTGAGTGTTCAAACCATCAGGGCCACTGCAAGAATTAGAGTTGAGAGAAAACATAGCATTGACAATTTCTTCTTTGGTGACCTCTTCACAAAGCATTTTGTAGTTCTCATCATCCAGCATTGGCATTATGTCCGTGGGGATATCATCAATAGCAGGGATGAAGTTGTTAGCATTGGAATATATAGAAGAAAAGTATTGCTCAAAAGCTAAATTGATTTTACCAGCAGTATTTTGAACATCCTCATTCATGTCAATTATAGAAGCAATGTTCTCTCTTCTATGTTTGTCTTTAAGACTATTATGGAAAAATGCACTGTTCTTGTCTCCTTCTTTCCACCATTTCATTCTCGACTTTTGACGTATCATATCACATTCTTGAGCAAGGGCTTCAGAATATTGTTGAGTTAAAACAGCTTCAGAGGCAGATAAACTAGCATCATTATAATTATCCATCATAGCCTTCTGCACTTCAGCTAGTTTCTTCATAATATTGGAGCTCATCTTGTCACCATTGCCATATTTGTTATGTGCCCAATTTTTAAGTTTGCTTTTGGTTTCTCTAATTTTCTCCTGCAAGACAAAAAGAGGGTTACCAAATTTATTGGAATTCCACACATTTAAAACAGTAGGTTTAAAGTCAGCTTCAGCTGTCCAAGAGTTAAAAAATTTAAAATTAGTTTTCCTTCTCATGTCCACTCCATGAAGATGAATAATCTGGGGGGAGTGGTCTGATAGAAGAGGGGGAGGAAGGTAGTTGAAAAGAAGAGGCCATTTAGAAAGAGCTGCAAGATTGGAGAAGGAGTGATCAATTCTAGAGAATGTTCTGATGCCATGCTTTCTTTTATTGTTCCATGAGAATTGCATTCCAACTGATTTGATGTTAATTAGTTCTGCATCAGATATTACATTATTGAGGGGAAGAATCTCATTAGAAGATAGAGGGTTACCACCCACTCTATCAGAGAGAGCTTGGCAACAATTGAAGTCACCAAAGATGATCCATGGGTGAGTGGATTGTCTCAGAGATGGGATGACATATAACAGAGATTTTCTGGCAGCAGTAGAGTTGAAAGCATATATAAAAGATACGTAGAAAGAGGTTTGATCAGATGTATCAATAGCATGACAGTGGATTAGTTGAGAGGTGGAGAGAATGGTAGAAATTTCAACAACTTGGGGATTGAAAATTATCAGAATTCTACCATAAGGAGATTCATTAAGGTTATGAATAATTTTCCATCCCAGTCTGATATACTCCGCAGCCTTAATAGTGAGGTTAAGATTTAGTTTAGTCTCAAGAATCGCCAGCACAGATAAATGTTGTGAGGAGATAAGTTGTTTGCACCGATCTTGTTTTGTGATGTGGTGAGCCCCCCTGATGTTCCATGCACCAAAGCGTAACATCATTGGGGAATTCTAGCATTAAGAATCTCTATCTTCATTTTCCTAGTTACTGCCTGAGTTGAAGACAAGTAGTTTGGAATAGTAGCTGCTAATGGGGTCAGTTCATTATTTTTAGAAACAATAGGAATTTGTGTAGAGGGTGTCTGGTTATGAGCATGAATAGGAGAAGGGTGATGTTTGAGATTGGAAAAAAGAGGAGAAGCATTAGGATTAGATTTGAAAGCTGTTGGAGGAAGAATTTTGGAGTAAATGTTAAGAGGAGATACTGCTGTGGAGTTTGGAATTTCAGTTGGACATGTTAATGTATCAGTGTTTTCTTTTTCATTCTTGTGCATGTCAGAGCTTATCCGTGCTTTCCTTTTATTCTTAGATTTCCCGCTTTTACTTTGGTTGTTTTTACCTTCACCAGTAATCTTTCCTTTATCGTTTATGTACTCACATTCTGTTGCATTCACAATTATGCCTACACTTCTTGTGGATAAGTCTGAGGTGATGTTTTCAGGTAGTTGCATATGTGATAAGTGAGTTGTTTCATCTTCATGTGTGGTTATTTTCATTTGTTCCTTTTGCATTGCATACTCAACATTTGTGTTATCAGCAGACACACTGTTTTCTATTTGTTTACCTCTGTCAAATCTTCTATCATTGTCACTTGCACTATTTACCATATCAGTAAAGACATCATTTTCCATACCCATTAATACTTCAAACTTATTAGATATAATAAGTTCGGGAGATGTTTCTTTATCCTCATTACTGTCATTCCCATAGTTTCCCTTATCAGCACACACATCAATATCTTGGTTGTTGTCTTCATCTATCAATGTAGTTTTATCATTAGACTTCTTTGGCATATCACTTCTCTCACTTTCCTTATCATTTTTAGTACTATCAGCATCATGTATTTCAACCACATCCTTTCCACTGGTTTTGTCACAGTCTACCACTTCAATGCTTCCTTCTTTGTTATCTTTGTTAATCTTAGTCACAGACAATTCTTTTTTGTTTCTACTCACACGCTGCCATCTTCTCGCTACTTTCACCTGGAAGGGGATATCCTTTTTTATATCATGTACCGTCTCAGTTTTATTGCCTTTACTGTTTCCTTTCAGTCCTTTATTTTGTTCTTCAGCTCCACTAGCAACTACTACCTCTTCTTTATACTCACATTGTTCAGTAGTGTGACCAAATTTGTTGCATATCACACATACATCCGGCCTCCACTGATACTCAACATATATCTTCTGGTAGCCACCTTCCACCAGTTTCACTTTAAATTCATTAACTAACTCCTTATTTGGTTTCACTTCAATGAGACATTTAGCATAAGTTAACCTATTTTGTTGCTCAGTTAATTCATCCATACATAGTAATCTACCCAATCGACTACACAACCAATTAATTCCCAATGGTGACCATGCAAACAGAGGAAGATTATAGAGATGCACCCATACTGGAACAGAGGTTACAGATCCAGATATGTTACTAACAGACACATCGTATGGCTTAATTATGAACATCTTATTGTTCATAAAGATTGGGTCCTTCTGTAAGACACTTCTTCTATCATCAGCAGAAGAAAAATTAAATAGAAACACAATACCATCAGATTTAACTTTGACCATGCCTTTGAGTTTCCATATTCCTTTCAACTTTTGTACCACAGCAGTATACGACAGAGGCTTGTCTAAGAAAAAACCAACAACTGTGTCTGACCAATTCTTAGCACCAGCGTCAAGAACACTAGTTGGTGGCACCATCACATCATCTTCATACGAAGGGGTAAGATCAACGGGAATGTACTTCCCAGCATTTCTTGGCTTATGCTTGAATAAAGAAGTCCATTTACGTTCATCATGGTAAGGGGTAGGTGGAACAGAGAGCAAAGCAGGTGCATCAGGAGGCTTTGAAAGATGAGGGTCAGGAAGAGGAAGAGGAGGGGGATCAGAACGAGTGGGTTCGGGATTGATGGCACAGGAGGGCGGGAGGAGTTTGTCAGTGGTAGGGGAAAGAGTCACTGGAAAGTTGGAGAGATTAGCGGGAGAGGAAGGTACAATATGGCAGGGAGGAACGGGTATGGTAGGGGACGTGATGGATAGGACAGGAGAGGCAAGGACATGGGAAGAAGCGGACATGGGAAGGAGGGTTTTAAATTAAGTTTTTAAATAAACTTTATAATGTTAATTATTAATGAATGTTAGTTGATAGGCGATGATAATATTTAGTTATCATCAATTATTGGTTGAATTAAAATAAAAAGAATACTTTGTGAATTGTATTTCATGAAGCGTTCGATAATTAATTGAATTGAAATATAATTATAATAAGAATTGTTATAATGACAAAGTTGTAAATAAATGAAATATGGAAAATAGGGGTATTACATTATAAACGCCTAGCGAGACACCTCGATAGGAGGTCAAGATTTTAAGTTGCGATATCGAGACGATTTAAAATTAAAATTTATATATATAATTATATTGATGGACATTTATATTCACTTCAGCGTCTTTTCACCTCATTTTAACATCACTATAGCTAGTTTGTTCAAACACGCTTACATCTAATCGTGTTCCCTCCTCCGTTTTCTTTTTAAAAAGCTCAAACAGTTTGTTGCCAGGAAAAACAAAATAAAAATGCCGAACTTTAAAATTCTATCTCCTATTATACTTCGCTCCTATCACCCTTCTTCACAAGTGAATCTAACCGTAGCTTCCCCTTTCCTTTTAAAATTCGATCGAGCTTCGGCGATACATATAAAAAAAAGGAAAAGAGAGCGGGCAATTGAATCAAGTCGAATCGGCAAATGGCATCATCGACGCGACGCGATGGGAACTTGAGCACGGCAGTGCTCGAGGTGATGGCGATGGGGTTGGGAAGTGCGGTGGTTGGGGATTGGCGACGTTGAAAGGATGGAGGGTGGGTCGCTCGTGCGCAAATGAGGAGGAGGCTCATGAATTGAGCAGAGCTGCGTCGTGATGGTTGTCGCATGATTGTCGCGATGGCACCGCATACGTGGGGAAGGCCAGAGGAGTTCGAGTGCGACGCGATGGGGGGGTGCATATTGTCAGGTCGAGGGCGACGATTGCTTTTGGGTCTGTCATCGAGTGCGGTGGAGCGATGGGCGATGGCCGCGGGTAGTTGTAGTAAGGTATAAACCTATTTTAGTTTTAATTCTGTATATATATATATGTATATATAGGTTAGAAAAAATAATAACAGTAGATATGTAAAACAATTTATTATTTTCAATTTAAATATATATATACAGAGTAAAGAAAAAGTATAATATAAATATAAATTTAAATATATGTATATACACACACATACCTATTTTAATTTATATTTATATAGGTAATCAAAGAAAAATATATACAGATAAGATTTTGGAAATAGGAATTCCAAATGTTTGTAGAGTTTATATAAAAATTAGATTTTTAAATCTATGCAGATTTTTTTTAGTGCATGTCGTTTCAAAAATGAAATAAAATAAAAGAATATACATATACACATTTTAAACTTACTAGCTTATTTTAAAATCATGGATTATGGTGATTTACTTGTTCAATTAACTTATTAAATTATTTTAGGTACTAAAAATTATTTATCATAGTGGAATTAGATTATTAGTTAATTAAATTTATTAAAAAGGTAATTGATTGTTCGATTATTTAAAATGTTAATAAACCATATAATGTTTATACAAGGTCTAAAATCGTGGAGAGACAAGCCGGTTTGGATCAGATTGCAAACAAAAATAAAGGTAAGTTAATCTCACTCAACTTGGAATTTCTGCAATTAACTTAACTAGTAAAATAAATTATTGGTTGATTGACTGAATTTGATAATTATTATCAGTCTGAATGTGATATTATGTATAGTAGTATATATATTAGTATTGGAATGATTTATATTCCCTTAGTATATAGTGGATGAGACCCTATGCGCCCCGCATAATAGCAGATGACCCTATATACCGCGATATCCCCCTCGAAGTGGGATTGGTATTTATATATTGTGCTAACATCTGTGGATGCAAGGAAACATGTTGGAGGGATCCAAATGGATTCCTAAAAAATATTGAAATTTATTTTCATATTCAGTGATATGATTTATTTTGGATAATCTGTGATAGATTATATTGAAAATTGAAATCATTGGATGCTATGATGTTGTTGGATATATTTTTGGCATTTTAAGATATCAATAATATAAAAATTGGATTTTTGAAGGAAAATAAAAAGGAACTTTTTAAGTAAGATATTATAGTGAAGTTGGATAAATTAAAAGAATTAATTGGGAAAAAGATAAAAAGTCGATTTTTAAGTCCTATTAAATAACTACCGAGCATGGAAAAATAGAGATTTTTAATAAATGGAAATAAAAGAGTTTTAGGACTTACGCGATATTGTTCAAGGATAAAAGAATTTATTCATTTAAATTCAAGATTTAAATGGGTTGGGAAAAATAAAAGGAGAATTTTGAAATAAAGTATGAAATTGATGTTCCAGATTTAAATAAGATTTTAAATCAGAAAAAGTGCAGTGAACCTGAAATTAGGGTGTTTGTGGGTAATTTGGGTAAATCAAGGAATAAATTTCAAAATGGGATTCATTCAGAAAATCGTTAAGTGTTTTGAAACAGTGATTAAAAAGAAAAATGAGACTATGGAACTTATAAACTAGGTTTATAAAATAAAGTGAAATATTTATCAGTGGATAATTTGAAATTATAAATTAACGATGGGAATTTATAAGGAGATGGTAATTGGTTTTAAAAATAAATAGGGTTTTATTGTTAAGAGTATGGAAAAGGAAATTTACGGAGTTGGAACGTAAATTTAACCGAAGATAAATCGAGAAGGATTTATAAATGACGAGACTGGTTTTATTAAAGTGGCAAGAGTATTTTTCCGGGAAAGCTAAGTATATTTTCAAAGAAAGATTTTTAATATTTAAAATCTAAATTAAATAAGACTTGAGGTTTTTCAGTGGAAATCAAATAATTGGTTGAATGATTGTTTATTTGATAGTTAAATAACCGACTATCAAATCTGGACCCAAATATAACTTTGGAAATATCTAGAAGAAGCAAGGGAATTATATGGTACAGTTACCGTTCGAGGTGCTATACTGTACGTATAAACTCGTTCATTCTTCTAGGACTGTTTCAAGGAAATCCATCCACAAAACGGTTAGGAGGTGATCTCCAATCTTATTTTCGTCTGTTTATTTCCTAGATAATCAGGGTTGAGTTTACCGCGAATAGCGAATGTTGTTTCGAAGAGACCGGGATCAGATTTGTGAATCCGAAAACCACTTCGATCCAACGAGTACATTTTCAAAATTAAGACGAGTGTTTGGAGTCGAAGATGGAGCAGTGAAGTGCAAGGGCTAATCGCTACTAATCCTGAGGGTGATTCCAAAATGGATGTAGTAGGAATAGTGCCTTCGGTTCCGTCGGACCGGGAACGAACTTGTATGGATGAATGCTATCAGCATATCGTCACTGGAGGACGGTGAGCATTCTAAGTGAATGTGTGCTTAAAAGGTAATCATAGCCTTAAGCCTCATCAGCCGGGAATTTCTAAAACAGCGGAGGTGCAGCAAGGCTAATTGGGTAGCACCCAAGTAGGGTAAGATTTCCATTGTCTAGAGTCCCTTTATTTCGGCTGTGTGGCAGTTGTTGATCCCAACCGCGAGGTGATCTTATTCGGGCTATCCAGTAAGGGATAGTTCCATTCTTGTGTTATAGGGGATCGGGAGTGGTCCTTGGTACGCTGATCTAGGCCAGGTACTGTGACGGGCGGTACCCCAGTAGCTCTGCCATTGTATGGAAACCCAATCTCCAATAAGCGCCGTACGGTTTTGATTGTGCCCAACTATGCTGGAACATGAGATGCAAGCATTTCAGCTATTTGAATAAGTATTTTTACTTAGACACAATTATAATATCAGAGGATTTTGATATAAAATGTTTTGGTTATCGTAAGGTAAAAACCCGGCATGTTTATTTGTGGCGTGGTCTTACGAGATACCTTTGATTTTCAAAGGATTTTGGAAACTTTAATAATTCAATTGAGTTTGTTTTCTCATGCTAGTTTTCTAGACTAATTTGGCTGTTATTTTATTATAATGCTCGGGTCAAACCGAGTATTACAGATATTGGATGAGATGCTATGGAGCCCAGGAGGCGAGATGGATGGCGAAGCATATCACACGTACTTGATGTATATTCCGTTGTACATTATAAGCTGTATAGTTAGTTTTTGTGAGGACAAGTTATTATAACTGTCCAGTATTGTGCTATTGATTTGTGTTGTACTTTGATGTTGAAATGTATAAAACAGTAATAGTTCTTTTTGTATAAAGATCAGTTGTTATCTATTATATATTGTTCCACTGCGATTGTGAGATTCTGATGTTGTTTTCTATTTTCTTCTTCTACCTCTTTCTTCTTTTCCCTAACAATCCGATATTTCCGGCATTCGATGGTTCAGCATGTAATACAGTGAACGTATTGATGTCGATTTTTAGGCGTCGAAAAACCAGGTCGTGACATTGTGATATCAGAGCTGAAGGTTAAGCGAGAACCTTGGCTCTGGTGGGAATTACTCATTAGAGATTGAGTCAGTAGTACTCTAGAATGAGTTTGAGTGTATTAATAGATATGAGCGCGTATTTGTTAGTGAATATAAAATTTGTTTTATATTGTGTTGATTGGTTTGTTGAGTGGCTTATGGATTCTGGTCAATACGAGTAATTAACGTTATTGATAGGGATCTCTAAACACTTGAACATAGCAATTCGACATAGTGTTGTTTAAATAGGGTAAATGAAATAATTTTACCCAAATTATTTTTATATGTGAAAGGAATAATTTTTCAGAAATTATTATAGTTACATATGGTTTGCTTGGTTGTTAGGAAGTGATAATATTAAATTTATTATCATTGTTGTTGTGGGAATTGAAATAAGAAATTAAGGTCATAACCAAAAAGTTAAGAAATAAATTCGTACAACAAAATGGATTTTGTAAATATGAAATTATAAATGTGATTTAGAATTTGAAATAAAATAAAAATTTCAGAGGAATATCAAAATATAGATTGAAAGGATTTGAAATTCAAAAATTTAGGAAATTTAATTCCCTTTGGGTTTGAAAATGATTTTCAAAGGCTTTGAAGGAATAGTAGTGATATTATTCGGAACTATTTTTGAATTGGATATGAAATCTGGTGAAATTTGGAATTTAAAAATATTTGAAATGTTTTTAAAAGAATAAAAGCACTGAACTCAAGTCGGCCGCTGGAAAATAATTTCAGTGATGACTGGAGCATCATCGATATTCATTTTTGAGTTTCCAAGGGAGGAATTGCTACCTGAATGTTTTAAATTGGAGTTGTTTGAAAACTAGTTTGGTTTTGAAATTCAAAGGAATAATTCGATATACCAAAGGATTTTGGGATACAATTGATTTCAAAAATGATTTTGAAATGCTTAAGTAGTTGCTTAAACTCTGGAAGTTATTTAAAAATGTTTATGGAATATAAATAAGTTGGAACTTATAAAATTTTGAAATGTGATTATTGGAATGGAATTAAAACTTAAGGTTAAAAATAAAGTGAATTTTGATAATTTGCCTAAGTAGGCTAAATGGAATAAGTTTTTGAAATAGAATTTGTTAAGTTGGGATAAATTTGTGAATGAACAAGTTAATTTAAATGTGCAAGTAAATGTAGTTGAAATTGAATACTGGAATTTAATTTGAATTGTGTTAAGTAAAGTGAAATTGAGGAATCAGTTCAAGTGGGGCTAAATAAAATAAAAGTTGGAAAAAAATAAATAAATTAGTGAATGGAACTAATTAAAGGGATTGGTTAATTAAATGTGGTTTAAGATGTGGCCGGTAAAAATGACATATTTAATTTGATTTGGAAATAAATTAGTAATTGGAAAGCAAATTGAAATCAAATGGAGTTTGAAATTTTATTTTGAATGAAAAGGATATAAATCAAAGTGATGAAGTGAAAATAAATATAAGAAGTTGTATAAAATATGTATAATAAACTTAAGAAAAATTGAGGGATGGTAAATTCTTAAGTAAAATTGGTATGGGGAAAATATACTAAGTAATATTTGAATGAAGATTAAGTAAAGTTGTGAAATGGGATAATTGTGAATAGGTGTATGGAAATCAAAATAAATGTGAATAAAAAGAAAATTGATATAGCTAATAATCAATTGAGATAAATACGTAGGATGTATGTATATTATTTTATTCGCATAATGATTTGATCCAGATTTGAGCACATAATTTCGAGGTAGTTATATCGATCCGAGTTGGGATTTTTCACTCGATTTTCAACGGCGAACCCTGGATATGGATTTTGATTAATTCTGTAAATTCTCTATCATAGTATATGGCTATGCAAGGAGAATAGCAGTTTCTGATTAAGGAACCGGATCCGAGTCCGCACTAGGAAGTTGGGTGAACGATACAAGTTCGAAAGTGAAATTGTGTAATCGAGTGAGCGATCGGATTTGATATTGCGTACGGATGATATATGTACATCGTACGGCTTAAGTAAAGAAAATATTGAAAATTTTGTAAAAGAAGTGAATAAAATGATTTTGAATTCTGAGATTGGGTATTATTTCTAAGTAAGATGCAGTTATTTAAAAGCAAAAGAAAAATTGGTATTTTTTATTTCAGAAATAAATTTGAATTGCCCGACTGAAAGGTATGTGTTTAAATTACCATATGAAATTTGATGATTTTCTGATCTAGCCACTTGGCTTTTGTTTTCTTTTGAAATTTGGGGTCGTAGAGGCGTTTTGTAGTTGTTCCGATCTAGTCGCGCAAAGGAGACGCTGGCGAAATTTTTCTAAAATTTAAGAAGTTTGAAATTTTTTGAAGGAAATTGTGATAGTTTAAAAATTGGTTTTAAACTATAATTTGAATTATTAAGGGGGTAATATTATTTGGAACAGATGGATGAGTTTGGGAAGTTAGTAAGAGTGATAGTGTGTCTTTAATAAAATGATTGTTTTGGGGAGTTGTTAAAAAAACCGTGGGGTTTTGGGAAAATAGTTGGCGGGTATTGGACCGTTCTTCTTAAATAGCAATTTCGGGGATGAAATTCTTATAAGGGGGAGGAATGTAACAACCCAAAATTTTGGATATTTGAAATCGGAATATTTAATTGATTTAAATATTTAAAAGTTAATTTTAACTTGAATTTCAAATATAACTATTTATTGGACAATTAAATTATTGAATTTAATTATTAGAAATTGGGGAAAATATTGAATCTGGAGTTTAAGCCCGTTAAAAATATTTTAAAGGCTTATAAAATTTATATTAATAATATTGAAGATAATAAAACTTTTAAAATTGAATTTGAAAGTAGTTTGTTCAGTTTTAAAAATATATCGTTTAAATTGATATTTAAAATAGCTTTCCGAGGCACAGTCTCGGAATTCGACGAAACTAGTTCCATTGGATCTATAATAGTGTATTATTATCAGATTTCAAATTTTGTGGTGTTTGGAGTTGTCGTTTGGTCGTACGGGATATAAACGCGCTAAAATTTATATCGAAAATTCAATATAATAATTGGGTCCAAAAAGCTATCTTCTCCATACGATTGAATTAGCACTCAAAACCTTTTCCATTGCGTTCGAAATAGGGGTATAACATTATAAACGCCTAGCGGCACACCTCGATAGGAGGTCAAGATTTTAAGTTGCGATATCGAGACGATTTAAAATTAAAATTTTTATATATAATTATATTGATGGACATTTATATTCCCTTCAGCGTCTTTTCACCTCATTACAACATCACTGTAGCTGGTTTATTCAAACTCTAATCGTGTTTCCTCCTCCGTTTTCTTTTAGAAAGCTCAAACAGTTCGTAGCCAGGAAAAAAAATGGCTGAACTTTAAAATTCTATCTCCTGTTATACTTCGCTCCTATACTCCTTCTTCACAAGTGAATCTAACTGTATCTTCCTCTATCCTTTTCAAATTCGATCGAGCTTCGGCGATACATATAAAAAAAGGAGAAGAGAGCGGGCGATTGAATCAAGTCGAATCGGTAGATGGCATCGTTGACGCGTCGCGATGGGAACTCGAGCACGGCAGTGCTCGAGGTGATGGCGATGGGGTTGGGAAGCGCGGTGGTGGGGGACTGGCGACGTTCAAAGGATGGAGAGTGGGTCGCTCATGCGCAAATGAGAAGGAGGCTCGTGAATCGAGCAGAGCTGCGTCGCGATGGTTATCGTGTGACTGTCGCGATGGCTCCGCGTACGTGGGGAAGGCCAAGGGAGTTCGAGTGCGAAGCAATTGGGGGGGTGCGTTTTTTCAGGTCGAGGGCGGCGATTGCTTTTTGGTCTGTCGTCAAGTGCGGCAAAGAGGTGGGCGATAGCTGCGAGTAGTTGTAGTAAGGTATAAACCTATTTTAGTTTTAATTCTGTATATATATATATATATCTGTGTATACATAGGTTAGAAAAAATAATAACAGTAAGATATGTAAAACAATTTATTATTTTCAATTTAAAGATTTATATATATATATATAAAGTAAAGAAAAAGTATAATATAAATAAACACACACACAAACACACATATACCTATTTTAATTTATATTTATATAGGCGATCATAGAAAAATATATATACATATAAGATTTTGGAAATAGGAATTCCAAATGTTTATAGAGTTTATATAAAAATTAGATTTTTAAACCTATGCAGATTTTTTTTAGTGTATGTAGTTATAAAAATGAAATAAAATAAAAGAATATGCATATACACATTTTAAACTTAATAATTTATTTTAAAATCATGGATTAAAGTGATTTACTTGTTCAATTAACTTATTAAATTATTTTAGTTACTAAAAATTATTTATCATAGGGGAAGTAAATTATTAGTTTATAAATTTTTTAAAAAGGTAATTGATTGTTCGATTATTTAAAATGTTAATAAACCATATAATGTTTATACAAGGTCTAAAATCGTGGAGAGACAAGCCAGTTTGGATCGGACTGCAAACAAAAATAAAGGTGAGTTAATCTCACTCAACTTGGAATTTCTGCAATTAATTTTAAGTAGTAAAATAAATTATTGGTTGACTGATTGAATTTGATAATTATTATCAGTCTCGATGTGTTATTATATATAGTAGTATATATATTAGTATTGGAGTGATTGATAATCCCGCAGTATATAGCGGATGAGACCCTATGCACCCTGCATAATAGCGGATGACCCTATATACCGCGATATCCCCCTCGAAGTGGGATTGGTATTTTTATATTGTGCTAACATCTGTGGATGCAGGGAAACAAGTTGGAGGGATCCAACTGGATTCCTCAAAAATATTGAAATTTATTTTCGTATTCAGTGATAAGATTTATTTTGGATAATCTATGATAGATTATATTGAAAATTGAAATCATTGGATGCTATGATGTTGCTGGATATATTTTCGCCATTTTAAGATATCAATAATAAAAAAATTGGATTTTTGAAGGAAAATAAAAAGGAAATTTTTAAGTAAGATATTATAGTGAAGTTGGATAAATTAAAAGAATTAATTGGGAAAAAGTTAAAAAGTCGATTTTAAGTCCTATTAAATAAATTCCGAGTATGGAAAATAGAGATTATTAATAAATGGGAATAAAAGAGTTTTTAGGACTTAAGCGATATTGTTCAAGAATAAAAGAATTTATTCTTTTAAATTCATGATTTAAATGGGTTGGGAAAAATAAAAGGAGAATTTTGAAATAAAGTATGAAATTGATGTTCCAAATTTAAATAAGATTTTGAATCAGAAAAAGGGCAGTGAACCTGAAATTAGGGTGTTTGGGGGTAATTTGGGTAAATCAAGGAATAAATTTCAAAATGGGATTTATTCAGAAAATCAATTTGAAAATCGATTAAGTATTTTGAAACAGTGATTAAAAAGAAAAATGAGACTGTGGAACTTATAAACTGGGTTTATAAAATAAAGTGAAATATTTATCAGTGGATAATTTGAAATTATAAATTCACGATGGGAATTTATAAGGAGATGGTAATTCATTTAAAAACTAAATATGGGTTTTAATTTTAAAAGTGTGGAAAAGGAAATTTACGGAGTTGGAACGTAAATTTAACTGGAGATAAATAGAGAAGGATTTATAAATGACGAGACCGGTTTTATTGGAGTGGAAAGAGTATTTTTCCGGGAAAGCTAAGTATATTTTCAAAGAAAGATTTTTAATATTTAAAATCTAAATTAAATAAGACTTGATGTTTTTCAGTGGAAATAAAATATTTGGTTGAATGATTGTTTATTTGATAGTTAAATAACCGACTACCAAATCTGGACCCAAATATAACTTTGGAAATATCTAGAATAAGCACGGGAATTATATGGTACAGTTATCGTTCGAGGTGTTATACTATACGTATAAACTCGTTTGTTCTTCTAGGAATGGTTAGGAGGTGATCTCCGATCTTATTTTCATTTGTTTATTTCCTAGAGAACTGGGGTTGAGTTTATCGGGAATAGCGAATGTTGTTTCGAAGAGACCGGGATCAGATTTGTGAATCCGAAAACCACTTTGATCCAACGAGTACGTTTTCAAAATGAAGACGAGAGTTTGGAGTCGAAGATGGAGCAGTGAAGTGCAAGGGCTAATCGCTACTAATCCTGAGGGTGATTCCAAAATGGATGTAGTAGGAATAGTGCCTTCGGTTTCATTCGGACCGGGAATGGACTTGTATGGATGAATGCTATCAGTATATCATCACTAGAGGACAGTGAGCATTCTAAGTGAATGTGTGCTTAAAAGGTAATCGTAGCCTCAAGCCTCATCAACCGGGAATGGCTAAAACATGGGAGGTGCAACAAGGCTAAGTGGGTAGCACCCAAGTAGGGTAAGATTTCCCCTGTCTAGAGTCCCTTTATTTCGGTTGTGTGGCGGTTGCTGATCCCAATCGCGGGGTGATCTTATTCGGGCTATCCAGTAAGGGATAGTTTCGGTCTATGTTGCAGGGGATCGGGAATGGTCCTCGGTACGCTGATCTAGGCCAGGTACTGTGACGGGTGGTACCCTAGTAGCCCTGCCATTGTATGGAAACCCAATCTCCAATAAGCGCCGTACAGTTTTGATTGTGCCCAACTATGATAGAACGTGAGATGCAAGCATTTCAGCTATTTGAATAAGTATTTGTACTTAGACCCAATTATAATATCAGAGGATTTTGATATAAAATATTTTGGTTATCGTAAGGTAAAAACCCGGCATGTTTATTTATGGCGTGGTCTTACGAGATACCTTTGATTTTCAAAGGATTTTGAAAACTTTAATAATTCAATTGGGTGTGTTTTCTCTCGCTGGTTTTCCAGACTGACTCGGGTGTTATTTTATTATAATGCTCGGGTAGGACCGAGTATTACAGATACAGCATGAGATGCTATGGAGTTCAGGAGGCGAGCTGGATGGCGAGGCGTATCACATGTACTTGATGTATATTCCGCTGTACATTATAAGCTGTATAGTTAGTTTTTGTGAGGACAAGTTATTATAACTGTCCAGTATTGTGCTATTGATTTGTGTTGTACTTTGATGATGAAATGTATAAGACAATAATAGTTCTTTTTGTATAAAGATCAGTTGTTATCTATTATATATTGTTCCGCTGCGATTGTGAGATTCTGATGTTATTTTCTATTTTCTTCTTCTACCTCTTTCTTCTTTTCCCTAACGATCTGATATTTCCAGCATTCCATGGTTCGGCATGTAGTACAGTGAACGTATTGATGTCGATTTTTGAGCGTCGAAAAACCGAGTCGTGACAATTAAAATACTAAGTGATAATGAAATAAATTTAACTTAACAAGGTTAAATGGAATAATTTTATAAAATGGTTAATAAATAAATTTTTCACTACACCATAAATGGTATTTAGAAACGGCTAAAAGCCGTATCTAACCACATTAATTATGGTGAAAAGCCGTATCAAAAAATGGCGTCTTTATTGTTTAGCTACGGCTCCAAGCCATATCTAATTTTCCGGTTAGATACGGCTTAAAGCCGTATCTAATAGGCACATTAGATACGGATTAAAACTGTATCTAATAGGCCAATTAGGTACGGCCTAAGGCCGTACCTAAGTGATAAATTAGATACGGATTAAAACCGTATCTAATTGAACCTCGAACCGAATCCTATAGGTCATTTAGATACGGCTAATGGTTGTGTCTAACTTGTTTGTTAGATATGGCTTTTAGTCGTACCTAATGACCTGCTCCTACCTGTTTTATTTGGTACTGCACATATTCCATCAATTTATACGATCATGGATTCATATTCAATACCACATATATAATCATTCCAAGACATTAAAACAAGTAATATTATAGACAGAGATTCAAATGATTCAATAATCCGCATTGCAATGCGTAATAACTTAACAATATCATTACATAATACGGATACTACATATAAGCATAATATGAATTTACAGTTTTTTACTGCAGGAACCAATACAACTACTTATGACAATACTGCTGGCAAACAATCACTAAAGTCCCATATCTACTTATGACAATAAACCAATCTGAAATTCCAAATCTGCCTTATGACAATACAACTACTTATGACAATACAACTAAGGTCTAAGGATTAAAAAACACATTGTCCAAATCTAAAATTCCAAATGAGCCTTAATCCATAATGACACGCCACGCCAATAAGCCATACCAATAAGTACCTGAAACAAAAAAAACCAAATGAGTGTGTCAATATAGAGTGGGAATATGATACCAACAAGAGTGGTAAACATTTGCAGTGCAATTACTATTATGACATGGACAATAGTGCAGAGAATACTTCAGGCAGTGTGGTCGGTGGATGATTCAGTGATGAATGAAGAATGGCTGGTTGCAGTCAGGTGTGGTATAGCTGTTTGATATGTAGTGTTGAAGTGAATGTAGATGTTGTTGGACTGTAGTGTATGGTAGTAGTGGTGACAGGGGACAGCAGCATCTAAATGACCATAAACTTCAATACACCATTCCACCTGAACTAAACATACCTGAACTAACCATATAGTCCTTATCACATTTTTAAACCATTTCACCACCTGAAAACTGTCAAACTCCTCACAACCCCACCGCACATCACCCTTTTTCAAACATTCAAGCCTGCAAAGCGCCTTTACAAACCAAACTGCAATAAATCACATAAGACCTCCTCAACGTACAACACATCTCTGTTGCCCACATAACATTACTACTGCATCAAATACTTCACCAACATCACCACATACTCCAACCACCACCTACAATTACACTTCACCATCCTCAACTCCTACCTAACTTGCACATCCATCTCTGTGCAAACTGCTATCAAGCATCACCTCTCTGCAGAAACTTCCCCATCATCCTTTCTACATATCCACCATCATCATAACTATGCACACAGTGCACCATCTCTGATATATAAACCTCTACTTATTACTGCCTCAGTGCACACAATGTCCTCATATCATAGCCATATCACTACTTCACTCCTCAAAATTTCATCAACTTCATCATTTACCACTTTCTACAACACACATCCTCTGTCAGGACAGTGAAGAAGTGTTTTCTGGTTGTTGATGATGACTGTGAGAGGGTGAATTGTGGGTTGTAAGGTAGGTTGGACTGTAGAGGAGGAAGTGATGTAGCTGTTGTAGAAAGGAAGGTGGATTAACTTGAGGAACAGTGGGCAGTGGATTGAAGGTGAAGTGCTGCTGTTTTGTATTGGTTTGGTGGTTTGAATTGTGGTGTGCCACCAGTGGCAAGGGTTTGTAACAGGCAGAGGAGTTGAAGTATGTATGTAGGCAGGTATGAAGAAGTTGAAGTTAGGTTGGGGTAGCAGTTTGAAGTTGTATATGGGGTTTGAAATGAAGTGGATGTGATGGTTTTTGTAGAGACAGGCAGCAATTCGATGATGCTTGCTTCGGGTAGGATTGAAAGCAGTTGTGTGTTGAGGAGTTGAGCAAAGCAGTTGTCAATTGATATGGTGGTAGATGTATTTGTGGGAAGGAAGAAAAGTATGAGTTTTGGTCAGGGATATATGAACAGTGAATGTGAACAGAGAACAGAAAATGCAAACAGTGAAGAAAAATGCAATGTAAAACAGTGTTTTTTTTAAATCGTAAATTGTGTAAATGAAAAATGTAATTGAAAAAGGAAATGGAATAAAATTGAAGATAAACGCAATGTGTAAAAGCTAGCATTTGCTTTTAAAAGATGTTCCCTATTGATCACCTTTGAACACAAAATGTTAAAGAATAGACTAATACGATGAACGACATTTCATAGATCCTTATGTTGTGGATAAGAATGTTGAAGCAATACCGGAAGCAAATTTTGCATTATGACATGGTAATCATGTGACTTCATATTTCTTAGTTCATCATTCTTGCTTATTGAAGGAATAATGAGCAAAGTGTTCAGCGTACAGAAAGCTTCTATAGCAATGGTCATGAAACTATCAAAGGTGAGAAAGTTTCGGGTTTCATTATTTTATTTTTGAATTAACTGTTACAGTAAAATAATTTCTGTAGGTTAGTTATGTTCTATATTGCAGGTTTAGGGTTGTTGCGCATTACTAGTACAATGGTATACTGATTTGCTTGCATATATAATTTTGTGTATGTAAAACTGATAGTATTTCATAGAATTAATAAAAAATTGAGTAGCACTGCGTTTTATCTGTCAAAATAATAGTGCTAGAAATGAATGTATATTGTTTTCTAATCTCTCCGGTCAATTTATATGTTAAATTTAGGACACGAAGAAAGAAATTACATCTTAGGTAAAATTTTCTAGTTATAGGAGTGAAATAACATTTTTGAAATATAAAAAGGCCCTTGATGATTTATATTCCACCTGTCAGCCATGTTCATGAACAAGTAAGGGAAAAAATCAAAATGAAAATGAAAACTAATATTTTTTTCCTCTTAAGAATCCAACTTTCTCAATTTCCATACATTAAGGCACTATTTCCTTTGTACATTTTTTATTTTCCTTTTCTCAAAATGGTGTTGGATTGTCTCATCTTACCCCTGATGTATTTTTTTTCTTTATCACTGTTTCTTTCCTTGTGGCACTATCTAGTTCTTTCAATATATTTTCTATATCCAAATCTTATGAAGTAACCTGATAAAATAGTAATTGAGATACCGCCAACAAAATTTCAATCAGAAATAACAATAAAAATTCAATCAGAAATTCAATAACAATAGTAATTGATATACCTTTTTCAAAGCTAGCTATGTAAAAAGATCTGCTCCTGCACAAATATTGGACCAATTGCAAATATTGCACAAAGATATACTCCTACACAAATTCATCATAGTATAAATCCTTGTAGATTCTGAACTTCATCATATTTTATTGGTTATTCCTAAAGCAATATTTGAATCTCTGGAATGCATTAAACATTTTGTATACTGTTTAGTCCAAAACCAATCAAAATGCATAGTAAACCTTTATTCACGTTGAATAAAGATTATGGAAAACTATTCACCCGATCAAAATCCTTGTAGTTCACATATAGAGAATAATCCACCCGATCAAAATAGTAATTATGTTATAAAAAACTATTCAAAACTCTAACTCTATAATAAAAAACTATAACATCCACATACCCTTATCCAAATATAACATAATTAAGATGTTTACAAAATAAATATCCAAACAAAAATAATAATAGAAATTCAATCAGAAATAACTCTTAAGAAAATGAAATGATTATGGAAATATCAATGGAAATGAAACCCTAAACATACCACTGAACTGAACGAGCAAAGCGCTGAAGCCTGTAGGGTCGTCGAACGACGCTGGAGTTGCCGATGTTTGTGAAGGATTTGGGGCGTGTTTTCGCGATTGTGAAGAAAGAAAGTCCAAAGGAACGAAAGAACAGATCTGGGGCATTTTGGCAGTAAAAAGTTCGCACCAAAAATTAGCACGAATTTGATACGGCTAAAACACGTATCAAATTTGATACAGCTAAGAACCGTATCTAAATGGGGGGAAAGTGAATTATTTGGAGGGAAGACGTGCGTATTAAGTGGAAAAGTTTGCGGCAGAAATAGGCACGAAATTAGATACGGCTTATAGCCATATCAAATTTGCTACGGCTTATAACCGTGTCAAATTTGTTAGATGCGGCTATTAGCGATTTCTAATTTGATACGGCTTTAAGCCGTATCTAATTTGGCGGATGAAGGAGTGGCAAAAACAGTTTTTTGGTGTAGTGTGTATGAAATATGCTAAACGAAAAGTGAAATAATTGGAATTTAACAATTAAATTGAATAAACAAATGAAAATTAATAGAATGTGAATTCATTAATGTTGATAAGTGCATGTCAATCAATCGGGAAGAAAATAAATTGAATGAAAATCAATTGAACGTGAATCAAATTGAATGTAAGTTGGTTAAATTCAAATAAATTGAAAGAAGTCAATTAAATGTTAATAAAAATTAGACGTTAGAAGAAATGATAGTGTATAAATTAGATATTGACATTGGGTAATGTAAATTCATATTGTTATGAATTAATTGGATGAAAACTAATAATTGAATGGTATCTTTTGTTCTAAATCGTCGTTATAACTGTTCTTATTTTATATGATTGTTGTTTGTTGTATATTAATGCTTATGTTATGGTTTGGATTTAAAATTCGTGTTATATGCTTCCATAAAACTCATACGTGCTTTCTATATCATTATATGCAACTAATATTCTAAATTGAGTTAAGATAGGTACATACGAAGACCGTTTGGACGTATACGCAGGTTTTTATATGCTTTTGCTTGCTTAATACGAGCGAACTCGCTCGTATTAATAATAATAAGGTACACATCTTGAATTACATACCGCGCTTTTATATTTTTCTCTTTGGGAAGCCTCATCTTTGAGATGTATATTTGATATATTTGATACATATTTTGGTTATATATTGAATTGTAAAATTTTTCCGATCGAGCCGCACAAAGGAGTCTCTATCTAAATTTTTCGTAAATCCAAGAGTCAAATTTTTTTTGAAGTTTTAAAATTTTTATATAGCTTGTTTTTATATATAAATTATATTTTCCATAAAAACGATATTGGAGTGGCGTAGTAGAAGCATAGTAATAGTTTTGCAAATAGGATGTTTATGTTTTGTAAGTTAATTATTTTGAAAAAATGCATCAAATGTTAAATTCTGTACTTAGTCCCTTTTCGAGGACGAAAAGTTTTGAGTGGGGGAGAAAGTAACGACTCGTATTTTTGGCTATTTTAAATTATTAAATTTAACATGATTATTGAATAAAAATGGTTAGAAAATAAAATTTTAATGAATTATTTAAGTAATTTATTTGATATGAACTTAGATAAAATTTTGAAATAAACAATTTGAAGATTTAAGCAATAATAAATATTGAAATGGAATTCTATGTATCGAATGTGTTGTAATCCATAGCTTGAATTGAATAATAATGTTGAATGACTGTAAAATGAAAGTAGTTGTTTTATTATTTGGATTCGTTTTAAAATTAAAATTTCATAAGTTAAATAACTCATATTGAAATATTGTAACGACCTAGTATTTCGAACCGTTCAAACAAGTGCATAAGCAGACACACATGTCAGACTTGAATTGCTCAAATTGTCAGATTGTTAATTTATATTTGGAAAAACTTAGCATATATAGTAAATAAATCAATCACAGAATCACAGACATAGAGTATTGCAACAATAAGCAACGGAATAGTTAAATAGTAGTTCATGAAGCTACTATAATACATTAGAGTCTGAAACAAAATACAGCAGAATCTCAAATACAAATGAATCTCTAATACATAAGCAACTGACGAGTCTGAGCATGGCTTCAATCTCCAAAGGCGAGTCTCAAATGTTGTGACACTCAGTCTGACCCGAGCATAAAGCAAAACACAAAACACTCGAGTCAGGATTAACATTCTTATATTAATACATTCAACTCAAGTGAAATGTCAACTGAAATACAAGTAACTTAAAGGATGCTTGGGATTTTCATCCTCTAAGGATCCATGGAACTATCTACCATGTAGTACAATACGCTATTATAATATGTCTATAGTAAAGTAAAGTATTAAAATAGCGTTAAGGCGTTACCCATATCCCCCTTAACACATTTTATATAATGCCATAGTCCATACATATACTGTAAACTCCACCCACAGGTGGGCTATCAGGGAGAACACCATAGGTACGACACAAAACAAACTCGTAGAAGGCGCGATAGGGCATGTGACAAGGAACGCGAGGCAATGCCAGGGTAGATATACCGTTTGTGGATTTGGACCGGTGGTAACGCATAGCAGCTACTCCCGCCCACCTTGTGACACACTCCCAAATCAAAGGTGCACCCAATCAAATCACAAAGTAATAGAATGGTACCGAAGAAATGTGTCCGATAGGAGGAATGACCTCACTTGGCCCGGCATGGCTCCTATTTTAGCCACATCAAGCTGACACACGGGAGTCAGGGCTACGTAAATACCTCATATAGAATCATCACCAAACCATCCTACTTCGTTCTGGAATCTCCACTATGTACACGGTTGTTACAGTGGTTTTCGGTATTGGTAGAGAGTATGACAATATCCGATCCTGGTCTCTTTAACAACCAAATGCTTATTCCACACCGTGGTCATTTCATTTCAAATAGTTCATACTTCATATCAAACATATCATATTCATTTCAAATAGTTCATACTTCATATCAAAAATATTAGATTCATTTCAAAACCATATCAATTCGATATCATTATTCACTTTAAATAATATTCATTTCCTGAATCGTAGCACTTTCAAAATTATAACACTATCGAAATCATAACACTTTTGAAATCATAACACTTTTGAAATCATAGCACTTTCGAAATCATAACACTTTAAAAATAATAGCACTTTATATATTGAAAATAGTTTGTTTATTTTTGAAATAGTTATATATATTAAAATAATTTATATAGTAAAATAGTTGTAAATTAAAATAGTTTATATTTACTTAAAGTGATTATACTGAAATAGTTTCTCAACTAGAATTGTTTCATCCAATCCCACAAATCGATTCAAATCAACTTAAATTCCAAAATTCAATTTAAATCAATTCCAATTTAAAGTTCAATGATTCAAGTCTAAATATTCAAACGTTTACAATATAAATTTATTTATATTTCTACATTTAACTTTAATTTTATTCAAATTGGAAAATATTGACTTAGTCATTTTAATAACAATTAAATAAAATCTCAATTTATAAATTTTAAATCAATATTAAATATTCAGTCTCAAATTTTATTTAAAATTTAGAATATTCATTTAATCACTTTTTTTATTAAATCAAGTTATCAATCATATCTTTCAAAATCTCAAAATCAATAAGTTCAAATCAATTCCTATTTAAATTCAAATTTTAACCAATTTAAATTCCAAGTCAACATTAACTTATTTTCCCAATGTTTATTATTAAAGTTATAAAAATCTATTTTTAAAATATTAATATAAATTTGAATAAATACTTAAACATATTATAAACCAATTGAATTAAATTTTATTAATTTAAATCTTATTATTAAATGTAATTTGTTTTAAATCTTATTTTATATATTTTTAAGAAAATAAAATTATAAGAAAAATCTTAAAAATTATATTTTCAAAACTAACTTATAAATTTAAATTTTCCTAAAACATATAATTTCAAAAATCAAAAAATTTAGACATATATAAAAATGACATTTATACATATTATATTTTAAAAATCAATATTTATTAAAACTGATATATTTCCTTTCAAAACTTTGGAAATCATTTTCAAAATATAGACCAACAGTGTTCGTATAAAATTTTCTATCCTATGGTCAAGTGATACGGATATTTATCATTTCAATCCGCGATTTAAATATCTACGGGTATATATCATATCAACCCGCAATCCTAAAAATTTAAAATCAATGAAATCGCTTGGGTTTATCCACTACAACAAAATACCCTACGATAGCGCCAAAAAACGTTATTAAAGCCTATAATATGGTTTAATAAATGTTGTATAATGACATGTTATTAAAAACAGGGAACAATTTATAACGCAGAAAAAGCGCTATAAAAAGTTTTATTATCATAGCGCAAAATACTCGCTATTTTAAAAAATTTATAGCGGCAAATTATGTGTTATTGATTACTATAATAACGCTATGTTCTTGCTATGAAATTCGTTATTAGCCACAAAATATTTTTTGTTTTTTCTAAGATAGCGCTAATAAACGCTATTAAATACTATAATAGCGGTTAAATAAACGCTGTATAACGACATGTTATTAAAAACAGCGACCAATTTATTGTGAATAAAAAGCACTATAAAATTTCTAATATCATAGCGCAAGCATTCTGCTATTTTAAACATATTCTAGCGGCGTATTCTGTGTTATTGATTACTATAATAACGCTACTTTTCCGCTATGAAATTCATTATTAGCCACAAAATATTTTCTGTTTTTTCTTAGATAGCACTAATTATTCGCTATAAAAAATATTAATAGCGGATTATTAGCGCTGTATATGGACACGTTATTGTAGATGTTGACTTGTCATAACACTAATATGCCGCTATAAAGATTCAGCTACAATAGCGCTTATACTCTGTTATGATATATTCTTTTATAGCGATTTTTAAAATACCATAGCGGTTTTTCATTTGTGCATCATTAATACTGATAGATTTAGTAGCGGTCATTCGGCGCTATTAAATATTTATAGCGGTTTTCAAGTGTTGTGGTTTAGGTTCACAATTCAAATATTTTTTGCATCCTATTCATAAGCTACAATATTAGATACCAATATCAAAATGCACAATAATAATCATTTTAAACATAAAATCATTTAAATAATGCAAGAATCGTAAAAGATAATAAATATAGAGATGTAACACATTATATTAAACATATCAAATATTCATACACATAATATCTTATAGCTTAATCCACATATATCAAAACGTACTAGCAAATGTTTTAAGCACACCCCAAAAAATAGTAGCAAAGTTAAACAGAAAAACAAGTACATATTTACTTGTTTGCATTAAAAAGAAGACCACAACTTTCGCATCCTTCTTCTTTCACATACCTGCAAATAAGATAAATATTTACGTTAGCAACGAATATGAAGGAAGCTTGATGAATTCAAAGTGCCATGCTCACAATATATCAAATCTTAATATATAACTTTCGTCTTCACCTACCGGTTGTTATGTTTCATTTTCTACATGTAAAGAATTATTTCTATGTTTCCAACTAAATTTATTGATTTGTGTGTTTGAACAAGAGAGAAGTATATATACACCCTATTCAACCTATTAATAGGTTGAATAGGGTGTATATATACTTCTCTCTCAGTCTATATCTATGTGCTTAGTCTATAACTCTACCATTGTGAAAGAAAAAATGTAGGAAACTATCTAAGTTTGGTTCTACTTTCAATAAAATGCATCTTCTATTCTATCAGTCTTTGCAGTTGTTGTACTGACAATGGTTGCCCATCTATCATATTTAAATTTTCAAGTGCTAGGGATATAGGAGTTATATCAAAATAAACACTCAATTATTTTTTTATATTGAATTTTCTACTTAGATAACAAAGTCCAGTCAATTTTTTTTAATATAAAAACAACACTCAATTTTTTATATATATTTAAGTTTCTACTCAAATAACAAAGTCCAGTCAATTTC
The DNA here is from genome assembly GCA_030737815.1 of Allium fistulosum. Classification (NCBI taxonomy): domain Eukaryota; kingdom Viridiplantae; phylum Streptophyta; class Magnoliopsida; order Asparagales; family Amaryllidaceae; genus Allium; species Allium fistulosum. The sequence goes on along the minus strand of CM060902.1, from coordinate 196,750,447 downwards.
TTTTATTGAAGTTTCTACTCAAATAACAAAGTCCATTCGCTTAGTTATATTTTCACTTTGCATCGAACGCTAATTTTTTTTTTGAAGTTTCTCCTATGACTTACGTGTAGCCTAAAAAACAGGAAAAGGAAAACGAAGAAGAGCTAACAATACACTCTATATTTAGTTATCAAATCCAACATGTGCACTTCGGAACTCAAACTTGTGGAAACACACATTTGTTCTCATCGTTAGCTGCAGATATAATTTACGTTTGGACATGGGCTCTAGAAAATCTTTAATTAATTGGGATAAGCAGAAAATCCCATAATTGCCATATCTCCATGTGTCATTTAAATTCCAACCGGTCATCTTTTTTTGTTTTATTATTTTTTCTAATCAAACTCGTTACCAACAAACGCTGTAGAATCAGTTGGCACGATAAAACAGAAAAAAATGGGACCAAGGGATTTGTGCTCAACGATTATAGAATTTCCTCTATCATGCAGTATTTGACTGCTGAGCAATTCAATTATTGAGGTATGATATTTCAATGAACCTAGGAAGAAAAGAAGAAAAAACAGTCACTAATCATAACTAGGACCCTAATTGTAAAACTTATTAAGAGTAAGGAGAGCAAAATAGCTTCAAATATTGCAATACTAAGGATACACGTATTTAAAATGTGTGAAACTATACTACTTTTAGATGGTTAAATTTATGGAAAATACAAAAAGAGCAACTAATTTTCTATAAAAAGGAACAAGCTCTTTTAAATAATAATTTAAGCTTAAGATTTATAATTTATTATTGAAATTTTGATTCAAAAAATAGTTTTAACAATTTAAACATGTATTTTGTTACAGAATCAAGTTACTTGGAATGACAATTTCGTATATTCATTATTTTCTTGTTTTTTTCATTTTTTTTAAAATGGCCCATGCCAAACAACCAAGTAGTGGAGAACTTGTGGAGTGTGTTTACATCATGAACCAAATACCACAAAAGAATGTGAAATCAAAAGAGGACACCAAACAAAACTGTGATATAAGTGGGATCATCAACTAGGAATAAATCATTTAGAGAATGTTTGGTACCAACTTAAGTTTCTACAGGTATAGAATTATTTCTATGTTTCAAACTTAATTTATTGATTTGTGTGTTTGAACAGTCTATATCTATATGCCTAGTCTATAACTCTACCATTGTGAAAGAAAAAATGTAGGAAACTATCTAAGTTTGGTTCTACTTTCAATAAAATGCATCTTCTATTCTATCAGTCTTTGCAGTTGTTGTACTGACAATGGTTGCCCATCTATCATATTTAAATTTTCAAGTGCTAGGGATATAGGAGTTATATCAAAACAAACACTCAATTCTTTTCTTATATTAAATTTTCTACTTAGATAACAAAGTCCAATCAATTTTTTTTTAATATTAAAACAAACACTCAATTTCTTATATATTTAAGTTTCTACTCAGATAACAAAGTCCAGTCAATTTTTTCATTGAAGTTTCTACTCAGATAACAAAGTCCATTCGCTTAGTTATATTTTCACTGTGCATGGAACGCTAATTTTTTATTGAAGTTTCTCCTGTGACTTATGTGTAGCCTAAAAAACAGGAAAAGGAAAATGAAGAAGAGCTAACAATACACTCAACCACCAAAACCACAAACTTCCGCCACCAACAACCAAAACAGAACCACCAAACTGCACCCTAACACACTTCACAATCCCCCCACTGTCGCAAACATACACCTAACTACTCATGTTAAATATTCCACTATGTCACTTACGACATCTGTTTGAGTAATTGATATATCATCTCAGAAATTACATACACACACACCCCCTCAATATCCACTACCAAATTAACTTTTTCTTCTTCTTCTTCCAAATTAAAATAAAAACAAAAAAGCATCCAAGTTCTGGATTCAATTACTATCAATGGCACTCAATTGTCATATCCACGCATTAGAGCTCTAGAACTTGACCAAGACACTGTAAACCTGAATTACTCACTACTGTCTTCTTCCTTTAAATTCTTTTGTATTGGCTCATCAGACATGCTCTTTTTAATGAAATTAAATTACATATAGTTGCAATCTTTGTTGGCGCTGTTAGTCTAGCGGTTTAAATTCTTGTTCATTTAAATTACATATAGTCTTCTTCATTTTAATTATTGAGTAGCTTAATTTAAAACCTAGATATAAAAAATAAAAATGAAGAACTTAATAAAGAAAGTATAATTTGTACAGAGCAATGCAGGTTCTGCAAAGGGTCAGGGAACGTTACAGTAGTTCGAGGACCTGGGGAGACAGAAGTATCAAAATGTGTGAACTATGACGGTGTAGGTTCATTAACCTGTACCACATGCTAAGGCTCTGGTATTCAACCCCGTTACCTTGACCGCATGTATCCTTTCTTTTTCATAAATTTATGACACTTGAAGTATTTTGATGGTTTAATTGTAATATTTTCTGGTCTAACAAAATCTTGGAACATTTATCACAGATAGGGCTACCTATTTTCTGCTCACAAAATATATTTTAATAGATATAAAAATCTATCATGTCGTTCCAGTCTGGAGATTCACGTTGAAATATGTAGAGTCGACTGGCCGCATATACGATAAACAACGAATAGGATTAGGCTATTGTTTATTAATTACTAGTATTAAACCTTATCTCATTCTCATGCCACCGGCTTCAGAGCTTCCTTGTAGACATGGAAATAAAGTTTTTTTAGATTGCATAACTACATGAGATCTGATTTTATAAGATGATGCAAAATTAATATGTTTATAAACAAGGTAGATTATACTGACTGAAAATTCATGTCATTTCAACGTGCGTAGCAGGCCAAGCTATTATAGAACCAATGGCGTCTTCCATGTATTGTAATTCAGATGTTTGTCTCCATAGCACTGTAGATGGCTCTTTGACAGCCTCTATCCAAACTTTAACTACATTTGGTCCTAGTGGTTTGAAATGGACCAGTGCTTTTGGATCAGTTGAATCTACACGTCCTACAGCAACTATTTTTCCCTTTTCTGATAAATCCATCAGCTTGCATCTGTTGTTCGTTCTTGAATTTGATGTTTGTAAATTAACAAAAAGGATATGATGTAGTTGGTTTATGTTGATAAAATATATTGATTAATCATTGTAAAATCATAATTTAAAAGATACGCCAGTGCATAAAAATCAAGTACCATAAATGTTTGCATTATGGTCCGAGGCGTAGGAGATGGTGGAACATTAACCATCTCAACAACTACTTGGGACTCATGCCATGCTATCTTCCTACTAACACCTTCTTCAACACGTACGATAGCAGGGGAAGGCCTCCACAAAAAAGCATCTTTTGTTATTGGATTATCTATCCAAACAATCATGGCGCATGGTCCAAGAGGAAGATCATTAATAATTTCATTTGAGTCACTCGAGTGTAATCACCCTTCCGCCACTAATTCTTTGCTCCCTCCCCAATCATAAATCTTGCATTTGCATTCTAAGTTACCACTTTTACTCTATTCGAGATAAAAAATATTTATTTAGTAAAAGTTAAATATTTTAAAATAGTATGTCAATTGCGAAAGATAAATGTTTACCACGTCGTCTTCTTCTTCAGGGTGATCATTTGGATGTAAAACAACTCTATTCGTTGGCCATGCCACTAGATCATACTTTGCTTCCCCAATAAGTGTGAAACTAGATGTAGGCCTCTATAAAGAACAGTAGGCTTTGTTGGTAAGTCTATTAGAATTACCATCGCATTCGGTCCTAAAGGAATATTATTGACAAGCTTGTTTGGATCCTTCGACACAACTCTTCCTTCAGCAATAATTTCTTCTTTCTCTTGCCAATCCAATAGATCACATTTTTGGAGGCTATTATCATACTTGAACTACAATTAATCAAAGGAATAATATATTAATTACTGGAAAAAATAAAAATAAAAATGATGTGAAACCAATAGTACAACATACATGAGGTATGTTTACTTCTGTCCAACTGTCTCTACCCTGTAAAACCAGCAACATAAATTGTTGTAACATAAGTTTACCCTTCAACGCTCAATTATAATAAAATGAATACAATTATGAGAACAACTAGCAAATATTGGCATCGATCCTCAATAGACGAGAGATATTTTACTTGATTTTTTATCATCACAAGAAATTTTTGCTCTAACTCTAAAACTTTTCTTTCATGTAACGACCCGGAATTTTGGACCATTCACATCCATTATAAGTGTATAGGTAGACACTCATGCCGGAGTTGAATTGCTCAAAATACCGCGTTGTTAATTTAAATTTGACAAAACTGAACATATACAGTAAATAAATAATCACAGATCACAGACACAGAGTAATAAATTGCAGCGGAAATAAAAGAGATAGTAGTTCATGAAGCTACTATATGAATATATAAAATACATCAGAGTTTACAACAGAAGAATAATACAATACATCAGAGTTAAACCAGATACAACGGAAGAGTAACACGATACATCAGATACAAATCGGAATGCATCACTGGAATCATCGAATACTGAAAGCCGGATAGATAGCTGGATCTCCAAGCGAAGCTCCAACTCCAAAGGTGAGTCTCGAAAGCTGAACCACTCAGTCTGACCCGAGCGTAAAGCAAAAACACAAGACACTCGAGTCAGGATTAACATTCTTATATTAATAAATCCAACTCAAGTGAAATAGCAATTGAAATACAAGTAACTCAAAGGATGTTTGGAATAACCATCCTTTAAGGATCCGTCAAACTATCTACTATGTAGTAATGTACGCTAAGTAGATAATGTCTATCAGTAATATATAAAGATATCAAAATAGCGTTAAGTCATGGCCCATTCCACCCTTAACACATTTTTATTCCCACAAGCATATACAAGACCGTAGTTTCCCCAAAACCGGAAGTCACCAGAGGGCAATCCATATACTCAAGGTACAAATCAAAATCGTAGTGGTCGCGCATAAATGGAATACAAGTATGACAAGGCACATGAGGCTATACCCAAGGTAGTGATACTACCATTCGCCTGATCCGGACTGGTGAGAACGCAACGCCGCAGCGCCCGCAACACCGTGAGACAACACTCCCAAAATCAAGGGTGCACCAATCGACAACAAGTATAAGTAGTTCGAAGAAGTGTGTCCACTTGAGGTATCAATCCTCCATTGGCCCGGCACAGCTCCTGTTTTAGTCATTTCCAATTTGACACAAGTGTCAAGGCTATCCATTATCGTTCACTTTCTTCAATCATCAACGTTCGCCAATCCAACCACTTCATTCTGGATCATCACTCCGCGTATAGTTATTAAAGTGGTTTTCAGTTTAAATAGAGAGTATATCCATAACCGAATTCCAGTCTCTTTAATAACTTCCGTAATTATTACACCGATTGGTCGTTTGTTTATTTCAAAACCAAATCAATTTCAATTTCAAATAGAATTCGTAAATCAACATTTCATTTGTCTTTCGAAATCAATTTCCAAAATTACGTTTCAAAACTTCCAAATTCATGCTTTCAAAATCTTATAATTAAATTTCAATTTCAATTTTAAACAATTCAAATATTGATTCGAGTTCGTATATAAGTTTCATTCCGAAAATCATTTAAATCCATTTATTTTAACATTCAAACCAATTTAAATTCATTTACCGATTTCTTTCAATATTCGTTAAGTTACTATGCCATTCAAACAATTTCCATTAAATTTTCAATTCATTAAATCCATTATTTAAATTCAACTTCATTATATCAAAACTTACAAATTTAATTAAATTAAATTCATCAAATCAAATTCTTAAATTTCAAGTCTTGCATTTCAATAAATCACATTTCTATTTCTTGATAAAGAAATTCAATTTCACTTATTTACTTACTTAAATGATTTTCCAAACTTAATTAATAAAGAAACTCAATTTCAATTATTACGAAGTAAAATTCACTTATTCAAAATTCAATTTAATTTAATCATCAAATAATTCAATCTTATTTAATTATTAAATAATTCAAAACTTAATTATTAAATAATTCTAAAGTTTAATAATTTCAAACTTAATTATGACTTCAAACTTAATTATTAAATCATTTCACTAATTAAACAACATTCTTTCATCAATTACATTGTTAATATTTTGTTTCAGATTATTAAATATTAACATTTTCCTTTCATTAAAATTCAAATTTTAACTTCATTTCAAAACCGTATTTTTATTCAAATAAAATCTTCGTTTATTTTTAAATCAAATTATTGACCAATCGGGTTTTATTTAATTTCATATTCTAGGTCAAAATTTAAATTTGGGTATTTATCATTTCAACCCGATTCCAATTCAATTCAAAATCAAAGAATAACAAAGGGAACTTGCAGTGTGATAACTGGGATGGTGTCAAAGTAAATAAACAAGCAATAACAACAACCAATATCAATCCAATAATCAATTCAAATAATCCCGAAATAACCGTATTAATTCGCATTGTTATTTGTACAAATTAATATAATTATTTCTAGAATCTACACTATCATTTCATGTAGATTAAAGATTATTACATTACGGTTTTCACTTGTCATCTATTACAATTTCATACATCATCAATTTAACAACATACATTCAGTGGTTCAAAATGTAATTAAACAAATCCTACGTGTCAATAAATTTTACAGTTAAAGGGGTCATAATTGTCATTAAATCAAATTTAACATTTAACTATTCTATATCCATTTAAATTTACATACCATTTATCATTTTAACATTAATAATTTAACGTCCAATATAAATATCAACAATCAATCAATTATCAGCCAAACTGTATTATCATCGCATAAATAATTAACAGGTAATGGTGTCAGATGTCATAGATGAACTGATACAGGCAATAACATATATAACAGTGCAATTAACTAACAGCAGCATATTTCAATTGTCGTTTCAATTGAAATCAAATTTAATAAATAAAAGAACATTAATCGTGAGTGATTGCTCACCGTTCGAGGCTAGAGAAATTGGACGACGGAATAAGTTATGAATCCAGACATGAATTTCAAAGCAATGCAAGATTGGCACGAATTCGATGGATAGATCTAATAACAGAAATTGACGAGAACAAATTCCAATCAGTTTCGACCTAAACCGAAAATATAACATTATTAATTTCTTATTAAACCAATGTTTCACTTTAAGACCAATATCAAAACAAAATGCGAATGAGAAAAAAAATCATTGTTTTGTATTAAAACACATATTTTACATAACATATCCTATATAAAATCTTTATGTTTAAAAGAATAAACTATCATTTTATATATGTACTTTGAACCATATAAGAACAGCTACTATAAAATTTTATACATAACCTAAACATATATAATAATGCAACAGCAATTTCAACAGCTATAAAATCTTTACAGTACATATTTCTTTAAAACAATACTCCACTGGAACAATATATGTGTATACTTACATGAGTTAACTAAGTGGCTAACATATTATAAAGATTGTATAGATTAACACACAAATATATAAATAAACTAACTTATAGGTTAAAAATATTTTTACATCTCAGTATATAAATACTGTCAAATATACAAATCGACTATTGTAAACATACAGTTATCTCTAGATTTGTATATATAAAATAAGTTATATAATTATATACACACACATATGTATGTATATATATATTGTAACCAAATATACAAAAATAAAATGAATATATACGCTCTACTATATACATACTGCGGCATGATATTATTTAAGAATCTATATATATACTTCGACACCAAGCATGTTTACATGTTCAAAAACAAAACTTTGAAGTAATAAACTATGTTGAACCAAAACTATATATTTTAAAATCCAACAGAGTATATCATACATACTTTATATATAAAGCACTTGCAATGCACAGTAAAGCACACTTTACTCTTATAAAAACCAATGCATATCTATACAAATTTTAAACAGCATGCAACCAAATATAAAATCTTATACAATAAAAACTAAGCCCATGAACACTTATATAAAGTAACAGCATGAATATATGTAACTAGCATATGTATATGTGAAACCAAACTCAACTCATCTTTTGATAAAATATACATATATATATATACTATATTTTATATAATTTATATAAACTAAATATATAAACTCACATTATCAGGTGAAGGCACGGTAATTGGCTGCGAATAAAGCATACAAGGTACAGATTGGCTGAAGTAAAGAGGCAGAGCCAGGAGATTCTAGCGGAGCCAAGTGGATGTGGTCGGTGGTTGGCGGTTGACGTGGAGTTTGCGCCCAGATCGAGGTCGGAAAGGAGTCGGAGGTCGTGGGTTTTGATGAGGCCGATGGATGTGGTGGCTTCACGTGGGTTGGAGATACGAGGAGGGAGGGAAGAAAACGGGTGACTAGGGTGGAGGGTTCGGTTGCAAGGTGGGCGAAGCAGGGGGTGTTGGTGATGGACGATGAGCTAAGGTGGCCGTGAGGAGGGTGATGGTGTGTCGTGGGTGGCATGGAGGCTTGCGTGGCCGTGCACAGGGTGGGGTTGGGGAAGAACGGTGGCTGGGCTGCTTTCGGCCAGGGAAAGGGAAGAGGATCGGCGGTTGGAGGAGAGGGAAGTTTCTCTGAGCAGAAGAAAGAAAGTGAGGCAAGAAATGAGGGAAGAGGAGTGGTCATGCTAAAGAAAAGGAATGTACGTGAGAAGCAATGAACGCATAAAACTTGAAGGGTCATAAAATTTTTGAATGAACCGTGAAAACGTAAATGAACCAACAACATTTTGAAACTAGAGAATATAAATGCCTGCTTGAATCCAAGGCAACCATTAAAACTGATGACTATTCAAATTTGAACGGTGGAATATTGGAAATAAGTAAAACCAAAAGGTTTAAAAACCGGTACTGGTACGGTAGGCGTTACGTAAAATGCAACGTGCAACGGAACTCCGAATTTGACAATCGAATATACCGTAGAGATCGGCACGACGAGACGATCAAAACGGTATATAGAAATCAGTGGTACGATCATCCGATAAAAATCGATATCGGTACCAGAATACTGCTATTTTGCAGAAAATAAGAACGACGGAGCCAAAGATGTCCGAATTTGGAAAAACGACAAACTGACATATTGCTCAGAAGATGGTTTAGAATTTTTCTATGTTAAAATATTTTGATTTTGAAAACGTTTTATTTTCAACGCTTTTTAACTGATTAAATTGAAGTAAATTTACGCGCGAAATAAACTTTCATATTTTCGGACGAAAATCTACCTGTTGCTATGTTTAACTAGACGTATTCCAAATATTAAATTTTTATTTCAAAATTTTATCGCTTAAAATTTCACAAAATTTCAACTAATTACGTTATTAAAACAGTTGAAATTTACGGGTCGTTACATTTCAAGTTGCATTGTTTGCTTATCCTTAACTTATGATAAAGTTGCCATAGTGACGTTCATATTCTTTCCCATTGCTCTTAATCGACCCGGTCTATCTTGTCCCAGTACTTGAGAAAGTGCATCTTCTTTGTAATTGATTGTCGAGTTTGATTGTGGAACACTTTCAACGTGTTTTATCTTTGTCTACAATAGATAATGTACATATATTATATAATGATAAATTTATATACTAAGAAAGTGATGTATCCGAAATTGAAAGAAGTAAAATTCCATGATTGCATTGAATATTCATAAGAATAAAAGTTGTTTATCCATTCATAAACAAATAATATACTAAATTATACTAAATGATTTCTGATTATGTTTCACTAATGAAATTGTGCTTCAGGATATCACCCTCTATTACCTTTTCATTTTCATTTTGTTGATGGAGAAAAACTGATGTACATCACTTCCTTGAATACTTTCAACTATAAGTATTTATCACATCCGTTTTCAAATCAATGCATAAATTATCTACATTTTAGGTTTCATAACAGTAACATGTGGTTCCTGCAATTAACCTTAAAGGATTGTGTGAGGAGGTACATGCCTAACCAAACAATGATAGTGCACATTTCTAGAGCCATAATCGATGCTCAGCCTCGCTTTACTATACATCCTTATTTTTTTGATAAATTCAATATCAACTTTTTGGTTCATTAATTCATATTTTTTGCACTTCATACTATTGTTTTTTATCTAAACAATATTGGTGTAGTTTCAAACTATAAATATACTTGAGGTACGTTATGGAGATTCTAGACATGCATAATTCGTACTTTAAAGGAGAGAAAATTTAAAAATATTCATCAACATGGTAAGTCAGCGTCTTTTAAAAAACGTTGAATTTTTTCTTAATTTGTGCAGACTGTGTAGAAAAACTTACCTTATGTATGTTGTTGATCAATTAATGAGCTGTGTAAACAAAGTTTGGGGAATTTAGGTTCACAATACATTCTATAATCCAGAATGCTTTATCTTTAAATTACACAATAGTTACAACAAGCTTTGTAAGTAGAATTTATAGGAAAATCATTTTATTGTATAGTTTCCGTTCCTCTTAGAATAGACTAGAATCTTGCCTCCAAATCATATGTCATTGTCCAAAATATTGCTCAAAATCAATTTTTGTAAATTTATTGGTCAAAATAAATTTACAGTAATTTTAGAAGGAAAAACAAATTTTGATCAACTTACTATAATATCTGCAACTGTCATATTCACCGGTTCACCATTTTTCCATGTGCGAGATTTAATCAAAACTTAACTTCTAGTGACGGAAGAGCAATCACCATTTTGCTTTTTCTACATTCAAAAGAACATCAAATAACAAATTGTATTAAGTACTAAGTTCAAAAATATTACAGTAGATAAAATTACTCGTTTTATTACCATATCTTCAGCTAGTCGAGCCATTCCTTTACGACTACATGTATGTGGCAACTATTTGTCTCTAATAGCTTTGTTCTTCATGCTTAATACCTAAAATAAGAGATTTAAATACATTATTTATATCCTTTATGTTCTTATATTTCATACAAAGAAATAAACAACAATAATAAAAAATTACTTGAAATTCCGAACTTGTTTTTGACTTTATAAATTTCTTCCACTCATTTATACTTTTGATGTTACTTGGCTTCGACTGAAGCTTTTCCTCCATGGACTTTGATTTAACTATTTGGAAAACTAGTCTACAGTTTGACACACGCCAAATACCTCCCATTTGCTTAAATATTAGTGTTTTTTGCCAATCTACATCCAGTTTAAACCTCGACTGTAACATTTTTCATAACAAGTGTCAATTAGCATTGGTTTCAAGACCTGTATCAAGTAACTACCTTTTATCTAACTATTAAATACATTCATACAAGCTACCCATGACCCAACTAAGGTTACGTAATGTTGTTTCAAAAATTACTGAGTAATCTTAGGTAGATAGGTTGAATGATCATCATTTGCAGATACACAACCAGATAGTGATCAAAGTGATAATCCACAAACAATCTACATATAATGGTATTTGCAAGTTAAAACCATGATTAATATTTAACTGCTAAACCTTTGGGATTCAATATGCAGAAACATAACTATAAGGTGCATATTAAAAATCAAAAGATTGCTTCAATGTTTTATGGGTTAGCCATAGCTACATAAATAATTTAGCAGAACGATAACATATGAACGTAATTTTATCCGCAAATCATGGACTTCTAAAAATTAAAATGGTGTTTTCAAATATATTACCTAGTTCTTGTGTAATGATTCAGAAATTTCTATATTTGTTATAATTTACAATTTGGTTTCTATATAGATGAAGTTGAAGGGTGACCAGACTGGAAGGAAAGGCCACTTATCTGTAGCAACAAAGGTAGTAAATCAATCTTGCTTTTATTAGCTCAGTTATAAATTATTTAAAAATAGATGTAAAGAAATAGCTTTGTTTACATGCTTGAGTAATAAATCAAATTTTATCGTACTACTACGGGGTAGGAAACTGATCTGTGATTCTTTTTTGTTATTTAACTTAATGCATTCCAAAAATAAAAAAAATTGAGTATTTGAATTCCAATAGATTGCTTTGTAGTTTTTTTTATTCTAATTTTTTGTAGAACAAAAGGAAAATTATGAAAGTATGTATGCTCTGATACCAAATGAAAGTGTGTATGCTTGTGCACACTAATTGTGGATCGTGTAATATGGACTAATATATGCGGAATGTTATATACAATTGCTATATAAGTAAATATTCAATAGCAATTCACAGATATAGAATAGTAAATGCAGTAAACAGTAAAAATCACACCAGGGATTTTTATACTGGTTCGGACCTCCCGTCCTACGTCCAGTCCCAGACTTCTATCTGGATTTCACTACCAACTACCTCGCTTCACCCGGAGGAACAGGTTTATAACACCCGAACAGCCGAACGGGATTTCGTGCCTCTTACAACACCGAGGACTTCAACAAAAACAAATACAATTGCCGTTGACAACTTGTGCTCTTGATAACACTGATTTGTCACTTGTAGTACACCCTTCCTATAATCTTATCCTCAAAGTAAGTGAATGATGTTTGTGAAGATTGAAGGAAGTATATTACTTAATTGAATCAAAAGATATGAAATAATTTCAATGATTCAATAAGCAATTGAAATGTTTGAGAGTTCAAGACAGAGATCAATAGAATAGAGATTAGAATAATAGAATTGGTTAATTGGAATAATGATTTCATGATGTTTATATAAGAAATAAACAGTTGTAACCGTTTGTGAAAAGATACAAACAAAGGTCATGATCATTGGTGAAGAGAAAGAGAAGCAACCGTTGAAGAAAAGGAAGTGTCTGTACGAAAGGTTGCTTTCTGTTTGAAAACGGTCGACAGGTCAAAATGGACCAGTAGACAAGAATTTGAATATATATACGTTATGTACACTTGTGCACGTTATCTGTGCATTCTGGGTAAAAACGGTCGACCGCCTTGTTTTAAACCGGTCGACCGGTTTAGCCCAGACTGCACAGTTAATGTGCACTCATACATATATACATTTATATTCAAAGATTGAAGGTATGAGATTATTTGAGGATAGATTTTAACATAAATAACACTACTAACATACCAAATAATCAACCTCTAATGTATGGAGCTCTTTGTGTCTCTTTAAAACAATGAATAACTTCTTTTTGTCGATCACGGCTTATCCCTTTGTCAGAAATCAAAACTCTATAAAAATCTTGACTCAACATTCTCCCCCTTTTTGATTGATGACAACATATATCTGAAACTCTGAATCTCCCCCTGAATATGTGATCTCCCCCTGAGATTTTGTCTGTATTCTTTATATAAATATATATATTCCTGCAGATAATTGTTAGCACTTTCTCCCCCTTTGTCATCGACAAAAAGGAGTAATAGATAATGGAATAATATAGGAATGTATCAACCAGAATATCCACTTTCCTCTTTTCTTAAGTGGGACCTGCAAAAAATAGAATTAAGTCCATGGTACCCACTTTTTATGGGGTCCTAAGAGTTAGGTCTTAGGAGTCCAAACCCATACGGGTCCGGTATCCCCTTTATATATATAATTAGTATTAAGATGTACAGTATTCATGAAATTCTGAATATATTTATTCCTAATCAAATTGTTATTTGTTTTAGGAACCCATATTTTGATAGTCTTGACATTTTTCTTCTGAAATTTCACAACTGGTTTTGGTTTGGAATATAATAAACTAAGATTTTTCTTAGCTTCAGTCTTTTGTATTTTCCTCTTCCTTTCATTACCAAGATGTTTCTTGGTTTCTTGTTTCCTATATCCCAAACCTTGTTTATTTGAAACAGATTGTGAACTTTCAATGATTTTTGTCAAATTTTCTCGACCTTTGTTAAAGTTAGAAACATTTTGAGTTATGTCATCTAACTTAGTTTGTAAGCTCGCCTTTTCTAGGTCCAGATTTTTGACTTTTGCCTTAAGCTCATGATTTTCAATAGTGAGAGCATCATTTTTCTCTTTTTGAGTTTCAATTTCTTGACTCAAAAGAGATAATTGAGAGTCAACATTAGATGATGATTCTTGAAGTTTTTCAAGTTCTTCTTCTAATATTTTCTTCTCGTCTTTTAACATATCTCGTTCAAACTCTATTCTACTCAAATCTGCTTTGGCTACTTTTAATTGACGTTTTATGTCTTTATATTTGACTATCAACTCAGAATTTATATCAAGTAATTCATCAAATGTAGGAATTTGTACCTCATCTTCTGTTGCCATAAAACAAACATTAGCTTGTTCATTTTCCTGATCACTTTCACTTTCAGATGAGGATGAGTCTGAATCATCCCATGTTACTGAGAAGGCTCGTTTCTTTGACTTGTCCTTCTTATGTTTGAATTTATCATTTTCTGACTTCTTCTTCTGTTCTGGACAATCCTTCTGCATGTGCCCCTTTTTGTGACAGTTGAAACATTCTATAGTTGATGAAGATGGTTTGCTTGATCCAGGTTTCCTTTTGTTGTAGCGACTGGCTTTTCGATATTTTAGGAATTTTTTGAATCCTTTTGCAATGAATGCCAAATCTTCATCTTCAGAATCTGATTCATTTTCATCTTTCTCAGCATGAAATGCTACATTTTTCTTCTCTTCTTTCTGTTCTTTTCTAGCCTGCAAATTTGCTTCATAGGACATTAAATTTCCTATCAATTCATCTGGCTTCATGATGGAAAGGTCATTAGCTTCTTCAATTGCTAATACTTTTCCTTCCCATTCACTAGTCAGAGAATGTAGGACTGTTGAAACAACATCAAAATCTGAATATTTTTGCCCTAATCCGATAAGTGCATGATGAATAGTTTGAAACCTTGAATACATATCATTGATCGTCTCATTCGGTTTCATTTTGAAATTTTGAAACTGACTCTTCAGCATGGCTATTTTGGCTTGTTTAACCTTGTTAGTACCTTCATGAGTGGTTTTCAGCGTTTGCCAAATTTGATATGCAGTAGTGCAGATACTAACACGGTTATATTCATTTTGGTCTAATGCACAAAACAACATATTTATTGCCTTTGCATTTACAGCTGCTGCTGTTTTCTCAGCCGTTGTCCATTCTGAATATTCAGTTGTTGGATTTACTATTTCTTTTTGAGTAGCATTCCAAGCATCATAGCTATTTGATTGCATGAAAAATGACATACGTGTAGCCCAATAGCTATAGTTGAGACCATTAAAGAATGGAGGTCTTTGTGTTGATTGACCTTCCGTGTAAGTGCTAGAGCTAGTACTTGCGTTATTTGCCATATTACAAGAATATATCAAATAACGGTTTTACGGTTATATGATGACCGTGCTCTGATACCAAATGAAAGTATGTATGCTCTGATACCAAATGAAAGTGTGTATGCTTGTGCACACTAATTGTGGATCGTGTAATATGGACTAATATATGCGGAATGTTATATACAATTGCTATATAAGTAAATATTCAATAGCAATTCACAGATATAGAATAGTAAATGCAGTAAACAGTAAAAATCACACCAGGGGTTTTTATACTGGTTCGGACCTCCCGTCCTACGTCCAGTCCCAGACTTCTATCTGGATTTCACTACCAACTACCTCGCTTCACCCGGAGGAACAGGTTTATAACACCCGAACAGCCGAACGGGATTTCGTGCCTCTTACAACACCGAGGACTTCAACAAAAACAAATACAATTGCCGTTGACAACTTGTGCTCTTGATAACACTGATTTGTCACTTGTAGTACACCCTTCCTATAATCTTATCCTCAAAGTAAGTGAATGATGTTTGTGAAGATTGAAGGAAGTATATTACTTAATTGAATCAAAAGATATGAAATAATTTCAATGATTCAATAAGCAATTGAAATGTTTGAGAGTTCAAGACAGAGATCAATAGAATAGAGATTAGAATAATAGAATTGGTTAATTGGAATAATGATTTCATGATGTTTATATAAGAAATAAACAGTTGTAACCGTTTGTGAAAAGATACAAACAAAGGTCATGATCATTGGTGAAGAGAAAGAGAAGCAACCGTTGAAGAAAAGGAAGTGTCTGTACGAAAGGTTGCTTTCTGTTTGAAAACGGTCGACAGGTCAAAATGGACCAGTAGACAAGAATTTGAATATATATACGTTATGTACACTTGTGCACGTTATCTGTGCATTCTGGGTAAAAACGGTCGACCGCCTTGTTTTAAACCGGTCGACCGGTTTAGCCCAGACTGCACAGTTAATGTGCACTCATACATATATACATTTATATTCAAAGATTGAAGGTATGAGATTATTTGAGGATAGATTTTAACATAAATAACACTACTAACATACCAAATAATCAACCTCTAATGTATGGAGCTCTTTGTGTCTCTTTAAAACAATGAATAACTTCTTTTTGTCGATCACGGCTTATCCCTTTGTCAGAAATCAAAACTCTATAAAAATCTTGACTCAACAAATTAGGCTATTGAATGCTGTTGAAAATTTTCATATTTTTTTTGTTCTTTATTCAATCATTTCGAAAGAAACCTGAGTTTTTTGCATAAATTCTAAGTTTTCTAACTTATTTGTTTTTTTAAGTTCGTAAAAAAAGAACTTTTCAAATAAACTGAAAGTGTAGTGGTTGTGAAACCAACCATTGCAAATAATACTCGGTTTGAATATTAAATCATATACAATTTAATATATTGAACGATAAAAAATTTGAGAACTTAAGTAATATCATAATACAACTGATATTTATCGTATAAAATTTAGAAGTATCCCATTGGAATAACTATCCTTTTCTACTTTAAATTATTTGATCTACCTGATATAACGAACACCTGATACACTAATTTTAGTCCACTTTAAAGATGAATTATGAGTTGCTTGTTAGACGTTTGTTGTGTCTCTTTTGAACCCCCAGAAAATCAGACTTTCACAATAGGCCAAAGGAAGTTCATTCTTGCTTTTTTACGGATATTCCTTCTTTCCATTTATTTTATGTATATGTGATGTCATGATCTAAATTATGCATAATAGGCAGATGATTTATTTTAGCTACATCACATACGCATCTCGATATAAGGAAAAAAAATCTATATGCAACAAATTCTAATCCAATATGGTCGGTATAACAACAATTAAATTACAATATATCATAAACTCATATTATGCTGATATAGTTAATTCAATTAACAACAAACTTGGTGATAAAACTAAAGTAAAAATTCACTAAATTTTATTAGGTTGGTAAGAATTAATATTAGGTTGGTAAGAAAGATATGTCACCTGAATGCTTTCCCATAAAACATCTCTCAAATCATCACTAAGGTGCCTGCAATCATTTAATGTGACCAGAACCACTTCTCGTACAAGCGGCCCTAAAAAGGAAGATAACTTGATCGAACCATCTCCTATTGGTTCACCGGCACCATTAAATTCAACTTCAATTACCTCCAGAGAGTGGAATGGAAGCCTTCTAGCTTTAGTTGGCCCTCTACTTTTTTTCCCAAATTTAGACATGCACTGCCACCATGCATATGTCTCTCGCCATTCATTGCACCTTCGGAATTTTCTTCCAATTGAATTGCATTGTCTTCATCTATTTGTGAGTTGTCTTGTAGTTGAGCATTGTTGTTTTTTTCAATTAGTAACTGATATTTGTCTAATTCTTGTGGGTTGTGTTCGTTATGAATCTCATGGTCAACCTCAAACTGCTCATCACTTGCAATGCATTTGTTGGGTACAGATTTGGGCACTTCGACTTCTTTTTGCCTGTCAGTATGCTTTCTCCTTTTCACAGTCCTTCCCATTTTCTATTACAAAAATTGATCATGTTAAATGTATAAAGTCGAATGGATGCTGCTTTCTAATTCTGCAGCATACTATTAAAAATTGATATGTTACCCATTTTCTGTTACAAAAAATGGATGCTGCTTTCTAATTCTGCAGTTAAATGTATAAAGTCATTCGCATAAAAAAACGAAAAAGAACAATGTTAGGTCCAGAGAGTTAAATGTATAAAGTCATTCGCATAAATAAGCAAACCAAAACGATTACATAGTTCTGAGAGCATAAGTCAAGAGAAACATAATTCTTGTAATCAAATCTCATTGAGGTGGCATGAAACTGTCATAGTAAATTAACAAACAACTTTGAAGCATACTTATCATCAGAAAATTAATAGATGCTATCGATTTTTTTTTAAATAAATAAAATTTACACCGATTAGTTATCATACTTATCATGTCGCAAAAATAGATGGAGGTCCAGAAAGATCATTAGCATATTATAGTTTGTATTCTTTCAATGGCTTCCAGTTATCATGCAAAAAACATAAATCAAATCAGAATCCAAAGATACGATATAAAATTATTCAAAACATGGGATGAAGCTTGTTAACAATAACTGCTAATCTTCATTCAAAAATCTTAATATGTAGCCAACTTTAATCATGGGATAAAGAAGCTTGCTCATAATAACTACTAATCTTCATCCAAAAATCCATGAACAATGACAAAATAACAAGAATACTTAGCCAATGTTAGGAAGAGAAGATTACCACATCACCCTAAATGACCACATATTAGTAATTTTAGCTTCATTAGTAAGCAGTGAATTGAGAAATATGTTCACGTCAATATATAAGTTTTACATGGTAAAGTAACAGAAGTCATTGAAAATATTGTATAAGTTACTTCTTATACAATTCTTTTGTATTCTCCATTAGTTTGTGAGTTTATTTTTTCTGTATTTTCATTTGTTTTCCTTTAAATAACTAGAAATCATAAGAATGTGCTGAAAATGAATGATTAGATTTTAGATAATTGTAAATAGAAGCTTTTGATGATTAGATTTTTGATATCTGGTAACTTGTGTCTAGTGACTTTTAAAACATTATTGAAAGAGTTGCACTTACAGTTAGGTGTCATGCAAAGATATTTAAAGTACCAAATTAACAAACAAAATGAAATGTTTTATAATTATATTTACCACAGTTATCTAATTTATAAGTAGTTTATTCTATCTTTATTTCTACTATTTCATTTATCTTGATACTGAAATCAACAAAGCATATACCTCCATGTTAAAACAAAATAACAATTAATAAACAAATTGATAGCTCACAACTAAAAAGTAAAACAGAAAATTACCAATGAACTATTATTAAGAAGCCAGACATAAAACATCTTATTTGCATGAGTAATATGAGTTATATTCGTGATTCCAATCCACAGAATACAAATCAATAAATTAATATTTACATCTGAAAATGATACTACCAATCATGCTTCAACAAGTTCAATGAAACAGAAAGAAAAAAACGAACCTAATCAGCCAATAAGATTGCTAGCAATGATACATAAAGGGAAAGTGCAAGTTAAGTGAAATTAGGTTTCAGTGTCATATCTATATATTAACAAAAAAGCATAAACATAACAAACAACATCTGTTACAGCTCAACAAATTCAAAATGATGCAGACAAACAACTTAATAAAGAAGTTTGAGAAGTTGAAAATCTACTCATAACAAGAATAAACAAGCCAAACACTCATAACAAGCCTCACAAGAAAATAAGGTTAAAAATCTACTCAAATATGCCTTCACAATCTTCTCTAACATAACTAATATTCTCCATGATATCATAATCCGTATCAGTTTCTTCATAATCTGTCCTAACAAAGCTAACTTCCATAACATGATCATCAGTCTCTAATTCATGAAAACCTCTTGGTGGTGCCTTCATTACAACATACCAGTTAGAATGATCATTCTCTCTTGAATAAAAAACTTGTTTCGCTTGAGATGCAAGAATATATAGATTTCTTACAAATGAAGCTTGATTTTGATGTAAATTGACAAGAGTGAATCCGTCTTCGACCTTCAGCCCGTTTCCTATATTTGCCCAATGACACTTAAATACGGGAATATAAAAAACATGATAGTTTAACAAGATTATGTCAGTCGCTATCCCATAATAAGTGACCATATCAACTCTTTGAGAAATATCTTTTACACTTGCCCTACACATGGTAGTCGCATCATAAGTCACCCCGTAATTTTGAGTTTCCCTCTCGACGTCTTTTGTGTGAAAACGTTGTGCGTTAATTACATACCTTTTATAGGACAATGCACTACAACTTGGACCAAAGGCAATCCATTTTAACATTTCATCATTCCCTTGAGTGAATAGTTATCTGCGAAAAATTCAGTGTACATAAATTTTGAAAAAATGAATTCTTGCCAATGGAAGGATAAATTAAAATTAAACTAACCTTCTTTTTAATCCAATCGGAGAAATTATCTGTGTAACGACCCGTATTTTTAACACTTTAAAAATACGAATTAAAATGAAAATTTTGGATAAAAATCCGAAAGAAATAAAATTTTGTGTTGTTAAATGTGAATTACAAGTTAAAATACAAAACTGAATTCTGAAATAACTTATTTGTAAATTAAATATGGATGATAACTTGTAGTGAATGTAAATAATGAATTGAATTTGATTGTAAACCAAATTGGTTATGATTGTAAACAACGAAATAAATAAAATGTTACATTTAATATTAAAGTTATAATATGGAAATCAACATAAATGAATGTAATTTAATATTACTGTGAATTTAAATAAGATGATAGCTGAAGAAAATGAAAGTAAATGAATTATAAACTATTGATAATAATGTATGAGTAAATGGTTGATTCAATAATGAAGGTGTAAATCGAAATAAAAGAATTCAATTGGAATTAAATAACTTGAATTTGAATTACAATATAATTGAACGCTGAATCTTATGTAATCTTTTATACTGGATTTATAATAGAAAACTGCATTGTAAAAGATTGTTAATTACTGTGAAATAAAAAAATGAAATTTGTGAACAATTGAAATTTGATTTAAAAGTTAATAATTTAAAATTGGGAATTTTATATTGAAATTAGACTGTAGAAATAGCCATTTTTACAACTGTCTCGGATTTCGACGAAACTAGTTTCATCGGATCCGTAACAGTGAATTATTGTAAGGTTTCAATTTTCGTAGCAATCGGACTTGTCGTTTGGTCGTGCGAGCTTGAAACACGTAGAAATTTAACGTTGTTAATTAAAATAATCGACTTCAAAAGGTTATCTTCCACATACGATTGAATTAGGCCTTGAAACTAGTTCCATTGCGTTCGGAATATGGGTAAAACCTTATAAACGCCTGGCGGCACGTCTCGATTGGAGTTCGGACGATTTTGGACCTACCTTTATAAATACGTACGCAACCGAGACAGTTTTATTTCATTTCAGAAACCCTAGCCGCCAGTATTTTAATGGCTGAAATTTGCTCGAACTTCTTTTCTCTTTATCTCTCAATCCGTTCAACGAAATCGAAAAATTCCAAAAGCAAAAGTGTAGATCTCGACGAGCTCTTCAAATCCATACGGTTGATTCGTGCTAATTCATCACGGATTGGTCCAGATCTGGCTTTGAAGTCGTGCGAATTTTCATGGATTGCGTGCAAACGGTGGCGAAACTTGGCGCGGAGGTGGAGCAAGGAGAGGCGCACGCGGTGGCATCCCCTGATCGACGTCCGGTCGCTCCTAGTTGCGTGCGTATGGAAGAAAGAGGCGTGCGTTCATGGGTTCGGCTGTGCGTGTTGAATGGAAGAGGAGATGGTATACG
Organism: Allium fistulosum; assembly: GCA_030737815.1. Classification (NCBI taxonomy): domain Eukaryota; kingdom Viridiplantae; phylum Streptophyta; class Magnoliopsida; order Asparagales; family Amaryllidaceae; genus Allium; species Allium fistulosum. The sequence goes on along the minus strand of CM060902.1, from coordinate 196,728,826 downwards.
TATGTTTCTTTTATTTATTTAATTAATTAATTATTTTATATTAAAATGCCAATGTTCTAACTCGAATAACTTTTGCATACGAGCTCGGATCGACGCGCGGTTTTCTCCGTTGCGTTCGTATCGAAATTCCGGACGTTATGGTGCTGGTTTGGCTACATTCCGAGACTGTTCAAATTTGGGCCTTTATTTGGATTTTAAATCGTCGATAAATCAAAGGTGAGTGTTTGTACGCTCACAATTGACTAAAATAACTTTTGTTAGTTAAATTTATATTCTGAAGTGATATGAAATTTATTGGCTGTTGTTTGATAGGTTTAATTATCATCTGTATTGATATATGAATTAATTGATAGAATTTAAATTGACCGTCAAAATAAAGTTAAATTTAAATTGGCAGTATATTACTCGATATTGATAATTATAAAATTTTTGAGAATGCTATTGGCTTTATGGTTGATTGGTTGTGATGGATGCTATTGGTCGATATTGGTTGTTTATATATTTTGATATATCATGCTATCATCATGTATATTGTTTATTGCATATAAAATGTAAACTGAATCATTTCGAATAAATTAAGAAATAGGTTGAAATGATATACCTATGACATCTATTTGGATTGAAATGATATATATCCATCCTTGAAATTAAAAATTGAAATAATTATCCACTTGGCCATAGGATAAAAAATTATATACGGACACCGGGTTGGTTAAATTAAATGATTTTAAAAGTTGTCTTGAAATTATTTAAATGAATTGATTTTAAGAATAAAATCCAATTTATGGAAATTGAATTATTTTGAATTGAAGCTCGAAATGTTGGAATTTAAACTTGGTAAATGAAATTGTTTAATTATTCGAAGTTTAGATTTTGAAGAAAAAAAAAATGAAATACGGCGTAAATTTTCGAAAGTTGATTTGGTTTAAAAGATTGGACTTTTAATCGAACTCTGAATATTTCTAAGAAAATTTATATGAAATGATATTTCAAGTTTGAGTTTGGAATTGAAAATTAATTTGAAATTGAGATTTAATTAATTTGGATTTTAATTGAAATTCAAAGAAATTTGTAAATTGGACTAAATTAAAACTATTGAATTAAATTTGATGATAAAATTGATTTGAATAGGATTTGAACTGAAACTGATTTGGAATGTAATACTTAAATGAATTCTCGAAATCCGAATATTAATCTAAGTTTATTGAATTGGAATTGTTCCAGAAATTAAGTAATCTACTTAATACGGATGTTTAATTTGAAGTATATTCTAAGTTGAATACGAAATGGTTTTAAAGCGAATCTTATATTCTTATATAAATATATGAACTATTTTGAAATGTGAAATATTTAAAGTTTCAAAATATATCGGAAGTGAAATTGTTTATTTTATGGTTCAAATATGTATTTGAAATTGATAATTTGAAATGGTTTATTGAGAAGCTGAATCGAGTTGAAATTGATGATTTGAAATCTGATTAAATTTTAATTTTGAAATTCGAGTTTATGTGAATCGATTTGTGAAATTTGAGGAAGCTATATTTTATATAAAGTGTTTCGATTTCCAAAGTGTTTTGATTTTAAAAGACTTATGATTTCGAAAGCGGAATAACTTTGGAAAGTGATACGATTTTGGAAATGGATTTATTTAAAGTGAAATGTTTATATTTAAATCTTGAATTTAAATACGAATTGGGTTAAATGAAGTTGCGACCTAAATTGAAATTCGAAAATGATTTTGAAATCGAAATGAGATTTTGAGACGAAAAATGATTTTGAAATCGAAATGAGATATTGAGGCGAAAAATGATTTTGAAATCGAAATGAGATATTGAGGCGAAAATGATTTTGAAACAGAATCTTACATCTTGAATAGATATGATGATATTTGAAATGGATTTGATTTTGAAGTGAATATGATATTTTGATATCAATTATGAACCGATTTAAAATGTAAAGAGCCACCGGTGTAATAATACGTAGTTATTAAAGAGACCGGGATCGGATATGGACATACTCTTTGTCGATACCGAAAACCACTTTAATAACTAGTATACGCGGAGTGTTGATCCAGAATGAAGTGGATGGTTTTGTTGAACGTGTTGATTTGAAGAAAGAGAACGATTTTGGATGACCCCTGACATGACTAAAACAGGAGCCGCGCCGGGCCATTGAGGATCGCCATCTCTAGCGGACACACTCCTTCGTTACCATGTCTATTACTTTTGTGATTCGATTTGGGTGCACCCCTCGATTTTGGGAGTGTTGTTTCACGATGTTGGGGTAGTAGCTGCTATGCCCAACATCAGTCCGGATCAGGCAACTACTAGTATCCTAGTTGGTATCGCCTCATGTACCTTGTCATACTGATTATCCTATTCGTGACCACTACGTTTTGGTTTTTACCTTTAGTATATGGATTGCCCTCTGGTGACTTCCGGTTTTGGGGAAACTACGGTCTTGTATATGCTCTTGGGAATATAAACTGTGTTAAGGGTGGAATGGGCCATGGCTTAACGCTATTTTAATACTTTTACTTTAATGTAGACATATTATAATAGCGTATTGTACTACATAGTAGATAGTTTAACGGATCCTTGAGAGATGGAAAATCCCATAACATCTCTTAAGTTATTGCACTCACGTTGACACTGGATAGGAGATGTCAAACCCCGTAAACATCTCTGACGCCGTCACACTCTTCTTATTCGATTTGACTTACATGAGATATTTTAGTCCTGACTCGAGTGTTTTGTCTTTTCATTACGCTCGGGTCAGCCTGAGCATTTCAGATAAGGTTGAAGATCTATTTTGGAGGACGAAGACGGAGTTTGGTATTACATCATTTGTATTCTACTACCATATTATTTTTCCGCTGCATTATTGTATTGTCTCTGATATGTATGTAACTCTGATTTATGATGTATAATAATAATCAAATTTATTTATTTAACAGCTTCATGAACTGTTATTTTATTATTATATCTTGTTCCTTCCGCTGCGAGATTCTGTGTTTGTTTCTATTCTTTCTTTTCTTTTCTTATTTAACCCCAATAACCATCTGCCTTTTTGAACGGTTTGAGTTGGACATGTGTGGATTATTGTCGACTTGAACGGTCAAAAATGCGGGTCGTTACAATCTGTATGTTTTTCCAAAGCAACTTTGCATTTTTTTCCATGCGCTTATCTAAATTTTGTAACTCCTCCAAATGCATACTGGTTTTCAAAAAAATTTGTTAAGTAATATTTAATGATTCCACCAAAACATAGAATCAAAATATAATATGTACTTACTCTAAATATGGTTCCACCACTACCATATTCATTAACACGACCAAATGAGCAATATCTTTTTCATTCTATGACAATTCAATTGTCTTTGGCTTTAAAATTGGACATCCTTCGAGTATCACATTGTTCTCATAATCTTCGTTTCAAACTTGTATCTCCTCCATTTGTACTTTCTTTTTTAGAAATTCAATAAAAAATCTCATTGACTCTTCTGCAAGATAAGATTCTGCAATACACCCTTCAAGTCGTGCATAATTCCTCACGTAATCTTTAAGTGTTTTCATGTATCTTTTGAATGGGTACATCCAACGAATATGAACCGGACCACACAATTGCGCTTCTCTTCCAAGATGAATTGTCAAATGTATCATTATAACAAAAAAAGATGGTGGAAAATATCGTTCAAGCTCGCACAAAATTCCATTAATCTCATCATCAAATTGCCGCAACTTCTCTTATTCAAGAACACGTTGACATATTTTATTGAAAAAAGAACAGAGATGAATTATTGTTGTTCTGACCTTCTTTGGCTGTAATGCTCTAATTGCAACAGATAGCAACTGTTGCATTAGAACATGATAATCATGAGACTTCAAACCACTAACTTTGCAGTCTTCTAAAGATACAAATCTTTTGAAATTTGAGCAATAACCATCAGGACCCTTAAAATCATATAATCTTTTACAAAATAATTTTTTTTGGATAAAGACAATGTATACAGAGTCGGTGGAAGATATGTTCTATTTCCACGAGGTTGCACGTAAAGACTTTGTCGAATCCTCCAGTCCTCCAAATCCTTTCTGGAATTAGTACCATCTTTCGATTTATTATCATGCAACATTGTGCCTAATAGGCTTTCAGCAACATTTTTCTCCACGTGCATTACATCTAAATTATGCCGCAAGGGAAGTTCCTACAAATATCAAAAATATAACGGTTCAATGGGATAATTTTTTTATGGTTAGGCCAATGAGAAAAAGGTATAATTCAAATACTAACCTCCCATTATGGCAAATCAAAGCAGATTGATCTTTTTTTCCACCTTAACAACTCATTTTGCTCATCATCTTCATTTTTTTATTATGTTTACACTTCCTCTTTTTACTTATTATCTTCGTACTCAACTTCACATTTAACTTCTTCTTGATCTCCCACTTTTTGGTTTCTTTATCCTTTTTTTTCCAAAAACATTTGGAAAGCCTTTCAAAATTATAGAAATGTTTCTTCCAGTTAAAATTCTAGGCTTGTTGCCTTTCTCTACGGTGTTATCAAACCAAGTTTTCTGTTTCCTCCATGGATGTGAAGGATCTAGAAATATTCTGTGTCCCATATAAACAATCTTTCGACTATGTTTTAACCATCGATGATGCGTTTTGACACCACATAATGGCAAGCTTTTTCGCCTTTCACACAACATCCTGCAAGATTTCCATAAGCCGAAAAATCATTTATTGTCCATAGTAAAATTGCTCTTAAATTGAAAATGCTTCTACTAAATGCATCATAAATATCAATTCCATTATTCCACAAATGATTTAAGTCTTCTATTAATGGCGCCAAATATACATCAATATCGTTTCCAGGTTGCTTTGGACCAGGAATGATTAATGTTAGCATAATATTTTCTTTCTTCATACACAACATAGGCGAGAGATTATATGTCACAAGCATGACGGGCCAACAACTATATTTGGAGTTCATCGAACCAAATGGATTGACACCATCTGTAGTAAGACCAAGTCTGAGATTGCGTGGATCGGATGAAAATGATTTCCACCTCTCATCCACTACATTCCATGTTACATAATCTATAGGGTGACGCATTTTTTCATCACTACTTTTATTATTGAAATGCCACCTTAGGTCTTCCACCATTTTTTGAGATCTATACATTCTCCTAAATCTTGGAATGATTAGAAAGTATCTCAACACTTTAGCTGGAACTCCTTGCATAATCTCCTTTGAGTCTTCATTTATCTTCCATCTTGAAGAGTTACATTTTGGACAACCATCTAAATCTTGGTACTCGTTTCTGAAAAGACAACAATCATTCTTACAAGCATAAATCTTTTCGAATCCCATGTCAAATACTTTAAGGAATTTCTTTACATCATATAAAGTCTTAAGAAGTACATTATTCTTTGGCAACAACAATTGTAGCAAGGGCAAAAGCTTATCAAAACCATTATCGGATAATCCAGTCTCACATTTTAGATTGTACAAAGCAGTTATGGCAGATAGCTTAGTTTGATCTATACAATCAGGATACAAGGGGGTTTCTGCATCTTCCAAATTTTTAACTAAATCGTCCTCCCACTTTTTCACATCCTCCTTTTCTTTATCATCAGAAAAAAAACTAGTATTCAAAAAAAACTTCATCTTCATACTGAATGGCTTTAAGTAAGTCATATGTATTATCCAACTTGATTTCGTTGCCTACATTGATTTGTTCGCCGTGATTATACCATCTACTACTCTTGTACTTAAGATCCATCCCTCTTATAATCAAATGTTCAACGATAATGTCATCATGATGTCGACTAAGATTCCGACAATCTACACAAGGGCATAAAAGTTTCTCTGCATTTCTTAACTTTCTCCTTACAGCATCAACAAAACACCTAGCCCCTTGCTCGTACCCCTTAGTTGCTCTTTAATGAAAAAGTATAAAAACGGTATAATATTAATACGTACTATCAAATTTTTTTTTAATTAAACATGATTTAAAATATTGTGTTATCTATTTACCTGTGTAAATGAACCCAATCTTTTTCCATCGGCGTATATAATGTTAGATAGTTTCCGCTTTTCTTTCTTAACTCTCCGTTCAAGCATCCTACTTAAAACAAATTATGGTACTGTTGCTGCAACGGCAGTGTTAATACACTAAATTATTTGAACTAAGATACCCAACATAAATCTACACATTCAGCTACCAGTTTGACCAGACAACAACTTGACAAGAGAATTCAAATTATGGTGAAATTTCCAGGTGTCTGCAACATTTGAATTTATTAACACTCGTTAACAGAAGAAAAAAACATACATCACCATCAAAGCAGTAGTCAAAGAATGCAAATAAAGAGCCACATGGAGGAAAAAGTAAATGCAGTAGTGCTTGCACATTCATTCACAGTACTGTAAAGCCCCAGAAATTCATGGAATCTTATTTTGGTTAGATTTTGAAATATATGAATTTATTTGTATAGGAATATATGGGATTAATTATGTGCAAGTGTGTGTGCATGTGTGCACGTGCACACTGATATGGCACAAGGAAGAACTCCAGATTTCCTGAATATAAAACAAGAATTAAAAAGCATTACAAACATGATTTTATAACATGGATATTTGATTTCTGGAATTATATGGATCATCCCAGAGAATAAGAAAAGTAAGTTTTATTTTAAATCAGTAAACAGATTTTATTTAAAACCCAGGAAAATATATATATATATATATATATATATATATAAGCAAGTGAAACTATAACACTAAAATGGCAAAAGACAAATGGCAAGCAAAATAATTGCTTTAGGCAGAAAATAGAAAGGAGGATTTTTTTTAGAAAATAAACAAGTAAACAATGTCACACAATTATCATGACTTGGTAAGAATATGATATATTCTGGAAAAGAAAAAGGAGAGGCAGGTCTCACATATGGCCGGGATATTAAAGGTAAAAAATAAACAAATTTGAAATGCAAAATGCATGAGTCTTGGCCAGGGTAGGAATGGGATTTTACAATGATAAAACCCTAGAAAACTTCTCTTATAAATCCAAGTATAAACCAGAAAAATCATTTGCTACCCAAAACATTTAAGAAAACAAAGAAGAAAATACTTACAAGCAGAAAAGCAAGTTTTGAAAAGGTTTCTTTTCTGGGTTTAGCAAGAGAAGCATTTTCTGTGAGTAATCTCACTAAACCCATGGCATTAAGTCCTGTTATGAGGCAGCCAAGCTTATGTTATTTTTCCATATATTGTTGATTTCATTAATATGGTTTTAATGGATGTTTTAATGGGTGTTTCTGAATGTTTTGATTGCTTTGATGTTTGAGTATTTTGCTCTATTTGGTTACACCCAGAAATGTAAAAGTATGAAATCATGAAAGTAAATAGAGGATACTTATAACTGGTTTAGATATGGCATGGGAAATATAGAAATCAAAATGTATATGAGTTGCATTACACTTGTGTAAGTGCTGAGGCTCAAATGAAAGATTCAAGGTTGCAATGGAAATATCCAAAAGTGTTGAACCCTTGATCAAATAGAAAACCCATGAGCCAGAAATCTTGTTTAAGCTAGATCTTGAATTTAGTTCAAACATGGTTGCTTATGAAACAATAATAACCCACATGCCCAGTCTTTATTCCCAGTTGTAAATATTCCTGTATTTTCTTTAAGCCAAAATATTTGAAAATATGATTTCCTCTGGATAGGAATGTTAGCTTATTTTTGAATTATGCTTGTGAGTTTTATAATTCATATACAACGTGATTCAGTCACCTAGCTATCTCATGATAGGATTAAACATGAACACTTAGTAAATAAACTAAGGATTGTGAGCCAAGAGGACTGCTGGAATGCTTGTTGTATTTAAAGTATGCAAGTTGGCACATGGCTTGTTTAAGCCCTGAGATCTTTGTGCAATAATGTGAATTATTTTATTGCAATGCGTCCCCGTGATTCCTTTATGGCAGATGAGGCTAGGAATTAATTTGGTAAATACAACCTTAAATTGATGAAGTAGGAACTTGAGTTATTCCTAAGATGGTTGGTCTGGAGCTATGATAGTTCCTGAGTATTTCTATTTGAAATGTATGTTTACATGGTTGAAAGTGTGTACATAGTTAGTCTTAAATACTGATCACATATGCATAATACATCATAAACAAGTCAGGCAAATTGAACAAAGAAGCTATGCCCACTTATACAAAATGTTTATGTCTCACTCATTTACTTAATATCATGGAATTTTTGATATTGCTCATACCAGATCTTGTATCTGACCCTTGTTTGCTTATGGCATCTGGGATGTCTCATTTAAAATGGGGCAGCCTCTAATGCTCTTTCAGGGAATGCTGGTTCTAAATAGGAAGCTACTATGGCTATTGAGAATGATTGGATAAGCATGCTAAATTAGAATTAAATAAGAACTCAGAAGGAATTATTTGCATGTATTCTGAGAAGCTTTTATAGTTATGCTTTGGTTGTTATGTAATTGAATGCTTGAATTTATTTAGTTGTTTTAACTGAATCTAGTAATGTATTAAGTTTGGATTTACCAAAGACTTAGTTAAATCTATGCAAGAAAGTATATATTTGAGTATTATGGTGAAAATCTGTAAATGATATAAGCCAGTAATTGAGAAATAGATATGTATATATATACATATATTGTATTAGTTAATTTCAAGTTACTTAAAACTTTAAGTTTGAAGGTTAAAAATCTGAGTTTAGCTAGAAGTAATATTTCAAGAATTTTGTGACAATATGCAGAAGTGTTTTGATAAAAGAAACAACATATTTGTACATTTTAAAAAGATATAAACATGTTTTAAGGGATTTTGCAAATGTCTGGTATCTGAATTTACATTGCAAAAGCCAGGCACTAATGTTTTGATGATCTAGTCATAAGGCTAACCCACTTCAAAAATAATAAGGTCTGGATTGATCAAGATGATCAGAGTTTTGGGTATAAAGGAAGAAAATACACTTTCTAAAATCTGAAGCTTTCTTTGCAAATGCATGAACAAAGACATTTTCAAATACTTGATCAACTCACATTTTATTTTGAATAGCTTTATTAGCCCAGAGAGTACAATACATCTAATATGCACACATATTATCTAAATACTACTTTTGTCAAATGACCATAGAATCTGGATTCTCTAAATCCAGTAAAGCAACCTGTAAATTAGATGCAAGCTGAGGTAACTCAGGGATTAGAGAATAAATTTGGTTAAGGAAAATACAACTATCTAGATTATGAAAGAATTACACAACTGACCTGGTAATAAGTAAAGAAATTTGTGATAAAATAACTTGTGTTGAAAATGATAAGTGAGTATATCATTTTCCTTTCTGACTTTAACCAAATCCCAAATAATTAAACTAAAATTTCGGTGGCTTGCTATATAATCTGAGATCACCTTACTATCTCAAACTAACAGACAATAACAATAAGAATGATCAAAAATTAATAGGTATAGATTACACATGATTATGGGAATTCACTCCCATGACTCAAATATTAAACAAAGATAAATGAGCTATGTACTGGTTGATTAGAAATTCAAATTCAACCAGGATGCACTCTTGCTTACCAACACTCTGATCCAAGCAAGAGGGTCACATACATCTTCATATGTATGTGAATATATTATTAAAGAACTGATATAAATATATTAGTAGAAAATTAGGATCCTGGATAATTTAGTGGAGAGGTTAATGACTCTAGGAAATTATTGATGAAAACTAAAAAAAAAAATTAGGTGAAATAGCGTGGGTCATTTCATTTGGTATCAGAGCTATGTTAAAACCGTACATAGCTAAGAATGATTGTATTGATTGATTGAAGTATTATAACCATATGTATGAACTGGTTGTTTGTTTGAGTAAAATAATAATACAGATAAAAAGTTATGGCAAAAGAAAAATGCTCATGATAAACTAACCCTATTTACCCCATACTCTAGTTATCCAATCATGGTAGGAAGAGGATCTCATCACAATGCAGGATCAAGTGCACCACAAATGCTTGATATGAAAGACTTTATGAGGGCTTTAAGGGATGGAGTAGGGCAGAGACTTGAGAACCCACATGAGGAACTTTCAAAACTGTTAAAGACTTATACCAATTTAGGAGGCAAGAGCTTTGAAGGGACTGAAAATGTGATGGAAATTCAAGCATGGTTGAGAACACTGGATAGAATTTTCAATGACATGCAACTGGATGATCAAAGGAAGAGGCAAGTGGCCTCAAGACAATTGAAAGGTGTGGCTTTAAGCTGGTGGGAGGTAGTCATAGCTGGGAGGATTGAGAATGAAATCACTTAGAATCAATTCAAGGAGATGTTGGAAGCTAGATTTGTTCCAGCATCAGCCAAAACTCTATTGCTTGAAGAATTCATCAGACTTAGGCAGGGAACCTTTAATGTGACTGAGTATACTCATAGGTTTGAGGGCTTGTCTAAGTATGGAGCTATGCTTGTGGCTGATGAGGCATCAAAGAATGATAGGTATATTAAGGGTTTAAACCCAGGGCTTAGTAGGGCTATGTTGCCATATGTAGATAAAACTTTTGATCAAGTCATTGATCTGGCCTTAAAATTTGAGCAACATGACAAGGAAAGGGAGAAGTATAAGAGTTTTAAGAATAACAATAATAAGAAAAACAAGGGAAGGTATCACCCCTATGACAAAAAGAAGGAGGAGACAAAAAGCAAGAAAACCAATGATATTAAGACCACTGATACAAAGAGAAAAATAACATGCCATCATTATGGAAAGGAAGGACATATCAAACCAAGGTGCCCAGAATTGAAGGGAGGAGCTTTCAAATGCTACCTATGTGGTAAGGAGGGACATATCAAGAGAAATTGCCCTGAGTATAAACAGCAAGGGAAGCTAGCAAGTTTGGAGAGCAAAAGCAAATCCATAGTAGAAGCTATTGCAGAAAACCATGGTCAAGTGGAAGGTACCTTATTTATTTGTACCCTACCTATATCAGTAGTGTATGACACAGGGGCAACACATTCTCTGATTTCCCATGAATTAGTTGCATTGCTTAAATTACATTGCATACTGATTGAAACTCCTTTGTTAGTGCAAAGCCCATTGGGGAGTTCTAGTGTTTTAAACATGATTTGTGTGGATGTGGAATTAAACATACGAGGAAATGTTTTTATTTCCAATTTATATGTTTTAAATTACCCAAATATAGGTATTATATTGGGTGTAGACTGGTTAAGGCAATACAAAGCCATAATTAATTTAGACTCATCCACCATATCATTACAAAATTCTAGAGGTCAAAGAATCACAATTTTGTGTGAAATAGCCAAAGAAAGAAAATTATATCACTTGATTGACTTAAATAAGGATTCCAGTGAGCCTTCTATTGAAGAAATCCCCATAATTAACAAATACTTAGATGTGTTTGGAGAGGTTAAGGGTGTTCCACACCACAGACCAGTGGAATTTCAGATTAGCCTCATACCAGGAGCCAGTCCAATTATTAAGAAACCCACTACAATGGGGCCTAGTGAGTTGAAGGAATTGAAGAAACAGTTAGAAGAATTGGAAAGCAAAGGATTTATAAGACCAAGTAATTCATGCTGGGGTGCCCCAGTAGTGTTTGTAAGGAAACATGATGGTACTTTAAGAATGTGCATAGATTACAGGGAGCTAAACAAAGTCACTATCAAAAACAAGTACTCCTTACCTAGAATTGATGATCTTTTTGATCAACTTAGTGGAGCAAAAGTATTTTCTAGATTAGACCTGGCATCTGGATTCCATCAGATGAAGGTTGAGAACTCAAGTGTTAAGTATACAGCCTTTAACACTAGGTATGGTCTATATGAGTTTCTTGTCATGCCATTTGGGTTGACAAATGCCCCATCATATTTTGTAGACTTGATGAATAGGATATTCAGGGATTATTTAGACAAGTTTGTATTGATTTTTATTGATGATATTTTGATTTATTCTAAAACAGTAGAGGAACATGAAAATCACTTACACCTTGTTTTGTCTAGATTAAGAGAAAAAGATTTAAAAGCAAAATTTTCTAAGTGTGCATTTTGGAAAGAAGAAGTGCATTTCCTTGGGCATGTTATATCTGCCAAAGGCATTTCTGTAAACCCAATAAAATTGTGGCAATCCAAGCATGGAAAAGGCCAAGCACAGTGGGAGAAGTTAGGTCATTTATGGGAATGGCAGGGTATTATAGGAGGTTTATAAAAGATTTTTCTAAGATGTCATCACCTCTTACCAACCTAACTAGAAAGAACCAACCCTTTATATGGACTGAGAAATGTGAACAAGCCTTTAGTAAAATCAAGGAGGCCTTAGTCAATGCACCAGTGTTGAAAGTACCAGAAGGAAATGAGGATTTAATTGTTTATACTGATGCAAGTGGTTCTGGGCTAGGAGCTGTATTGATGCAGCAAGATCAAGTTATAGCCTATGCATCAAGACAATTGAAGCCACATGAATCAAGGTATGCAACCCATGATCTTGAGTTGGCAGCAGTGGTATATGCATTAAAGCTCTGGAGACATTATCTTCTAGGTGCTAAGTTTATCTTATACACTGACCATAAAGCATTAAAATATCTCTTTTCACAAAAAGATTTGAATATGAGGCAGCATAGATGGGTTGAGTTTCTTGCAGCATATGATTTGGACATACTTTATACCCCAGGAAAGGCTAATAAGGTTGCAGATGCTTTGAGCAGGCAGCATGCAAAAGTAGCCATGTTAATGATAGAAGAGTTTAGAAATCTATCTCTACTTACTGATTTGGAGATTGAGGAAAACAGTGAGGTAAACATGGAGATGATTGAAGAAGGGAGTAAAGGAAAATTAAGTTTGATAACTTTACAATCAGATTTAATTTTGAAAGTGGGGAAAATGCAAGAGGAAGACCCAGATTTATTAGAAAAGAAAACTTTAATAGAAAAAGGAGAAGAAGTAGCAAACTACCACCTTGATAAGGATGGATACTTAAGGAATAAAGGTAGGATATGTGTTCCAAAGGATATAGGATTAAAGGAAGAGGTACTTAATGAATATCATAGGAGCAAATATTCTATACATCCAGGCAGCACCAAGATGTACCAAAACTTGAAGAGGGATTATTGGTGGAGAGGGATGAAAACTGATGTGGCCAAACATGTTGCAAAGTGTATGATTTGCCAACAAGTCAAAGCAGAAACCCAAAGACCCTCAGGCCTATTACAACCTCTAAGCATACCACAGTGGAAGTGGGAAGATATATCTATGGATTTCATAGATGGTCTGCCTAGATCAAAGAGAGGAAATACAAGCATTTGGGTAGTAGTTGATAGATTGACTAAAGTAGCACACTTTATACCAGTGAAGACAGAAAGAAATGCACCAAAACTAGCTCAAATATTCATGAAAGAAGTAGTAAGGTTGCATGGAATTCCTAAGACTATAGTGAGTGATAGGGATACAATCTTTACATCCAGATTTTGGAAGAGCTTTCAAGAAGCCATGGGGAGTGAATTATGCTTGAGTACTGCATACCACCCCCAATCAGATGGTCAAACTGAAGTAATAAATAAAGTTTTGGAGGATTTGTTGAGGGCATGTGCATTGAACTTTGGAGGCAATTGGGAAGATCACCTCCATTTGGCTGAATTTACATATAACAATAGTTATCAAAGCACCATAGGCATGGCACCATTTGAAGCCTTATATGGCAAACCATGTTTGTCACCAATATGTTGGGTTGAAGCAAGAGAAAAGGCTGTCTTAGGGCCTGAGTATGTTAAAGAAACTACAGAGAAAATTGAACGTGTAAGAAGAAGGATGGCAGCAGCTCAAGATAGGCAAAAGAAGTTTGCAGATGTAAGGAGGAAGCGGGTAGAATATGAAGTTGGTGATTATGTTTTCATCAAAGTTTCACCTATGAAGAAGGTGTTGAGGTTTGGCAAGCAGGGAAAACTTACCCCAAGATATGTTGGACCTTACAAGATTTTAGAAAGAATAGGTTCATTAGCATATAAGTTGGAGCTACCAGAAGAGATGAGTGCAATGCACAATGTATTTCATGTATCACAACTTAGGAGATGGGTGCATGATAAAGAGGAAATTCTAGAGAAACCAACTCAAGTTCAAATAAATCCTGATTTGGTCTATGAGAAAGAACCAGTGGGAATTTTAGCTAAAGAGGAAAAGAAGTTGAGGAACAAAACTCTGAAATTGGTAAAGGTTCAATGGAGCCTAGACCCTAATGATTGTACATGGGAATTAGAGGATAAGATAAAGATGGATTACCCTAAGCTTTTTGCAGTGGAAGGTAAAATCTAAATCCCTAAAATTTTAATATGTATGGTTGTTTTGACTGAATTGTTTGCTTCTGCAATGTTTGATAGATTTTTAAAAAAAATCTGGAAATGTTTAAAGTCAAAATGAGAAAATTGTGAGGACACAATTCCTAAAAAGGTGGGGTGATTGTAATGCCCCAGAAATTCATGGAATCTTATTTTGGTTGGATTTTGAAATATATGAATTTATTTGTATAGGAATATATAGGATTAATTATGTGCAAGTGTGTGTGCATGTGTGCACGTGCACACTGATATGGCACAAGGAAGAACTCCAGATTTCCTGAATATAAAACAAGAATTAAAAAGCATTACAAACATGATTTTGTAACATGGATATTTGATTTCTGGAATTATATGGATCATCCCAGAGAATAAGAAAAGTAAGTTTTATTTTAAATCAGTAAACAGATTTTATTTAAAACCTAGGAAAATATATATATATATATATATATATATATATATATATATAAGCAAGTGAAACTATAACACTAAAAAGGCAAAAGACAAATGGCAAGCAAAATAATTGCTTTAGGCAGAAAATAGAAAGGAGGATTTTTTTTAGAAAATAAACAAGTAAACAATGTCACACAATTATCATGACTTGGTAAGAATATGATATATTCTGGAAAAGAAAAAGGAGAGGCAGGTCTCACATATGGCCGGGATATTAAAGGTAAAAAATAAACAAATTTGAAATGCAAAATGCATGAGTCTTGGCCAGGGTAGGAATGGGATTTTACAATGATAAAACCCTAGAAAACTTCTCTTATAAATCCAAGTATAAACCAGAAAAATCATTTGCTACCCAAAACATTTAAGAAAACAAAGAAGAAAATACTTACAAGCAGAAAAGCAAGTTTTGAAAAGGTTTCTTTTCTGGGTTTAGCAAGAGAAGCATTTTCTGTGAGTAATCTCACTAAACCCATGGCATTAAGTCCTGTTATGAGGCAGCTAAGCTTATGTTATTTTTCCATATATTGTTGATTTCAGTAATATGGTTTTAATGGATGTTTTAATGGGTGTTTCTGAATATTTTGATTGCTTTGATGTTTGAGTATTTTGCTCTGTTTGGTTACACCCAGAAATGTAAAAGTATGAAATCATGAAAGTAAATAGAGGATACTTGTAACTGGTTTAGATATGGCATGGGAAATATAGAAATCAAAATGTATATGAGTTGCATTACACTTGTGTAAGTGCTGAGGCTCAAATGAAAGATTCAAGGTTGCAATGGAAATATCCAAAAGTGTTGAACCCTTGATCAAATAGAAAACCCATGAGCCAGAAATCTTGTTTAAGCTAGATCTTGAATTTAGTTCAAACATGGTTGCTTATGAAACAATAATAACCCACATGCCCAGTCTTTATTCCCAGTTGTAAATATTCCTGTATTTTCTTTAAGCCAAAATATTTGAAAATATGATTTCCTCTGGATAGGAATGTTAGCTTGTTTTTGAATTATGCTTGTGAGTTTTATAATTCATATACAATGTGATTCAGTCACCTAGCTATCTCATGATAGGATTAAACATGAACACTTAGTAAATAAACTAAGGATTGTGAGCCAAGAGGACTACTGGAATGCTTGTTATATTTAAAGTATGCAAGTTGGCACATGGCTTGTTTAAGCCCTGAGATCTTCGTGCAATAATGTGAATTATTTTATTGCAATGTGTCCCCGTGATTCCTTTATGGCAGATGAGGCTAGGAATTAATTTGGTAAATACAACCTTAAATTGATGAAGTAGGAACTTGAGTTATTCCTAAGATGGTTGGTCTGGAGCTATGATAGTTCCTGAGTATTTCTATTTGAAATGTATATTTACATGGTTGAAAGTGTGTACATAGTTAGTCTTAAACACTGATCACATATGCACAATACATCATAAACAAGTCAGGCAAATTGAACAAAGAAGCTATGCCCACTTATACAAAATGTTTATGTGTCACTCATTTACTTAATATCATGGAATTTTTGATATTGCTCATACCAAATCTTGTATCTGACCCTTGTTTGCTTATGGCATCTGGGGTGTCTCATTTAAAATGGGGCAGCCTCTAATGCTCTTTCAGGGAATGCTGGTTCTAAATAGGAAGCTACTATGGCTATTGAGAATGATTGGATAAGCATGCTAAATTAGAATTAAATAAGAACTCAGAAGGAATTATTTGCATGTATTCTGAGAAGCTTTTATAGTTATGCTTTGGTTGTTATGTAATTGAATGCTTGAATTTATTTAGTTGTTTTAACTGAATCTAGTAATGTATTAAGTTTGGATTTACCAAAGACTTAGTTGAATCTATGCAAGAAAGTATATATTTGAGTATTATGGTGAAAATCTATAAATGATATAATCCAGTAATTGAGAAATAGATATGTATATATATACATATATTGTATTAGTTAATTTCAAGTTACTTAAAACTTTAAGTTTGAAGGTTAAAAATCTGAGTTTAGCTAGAAGTAATATTTCAAGAATTTTGTGACAATATGCAGAAGTGTTTTGATAAAAGAAACAACATATTTGTACATTTTAAAAAGATATAAACATGTTTTAAGGGATTTTGCAAATGTCTGGTATCTGAATTTACATTGCAAAAGCTAGGCACTAATGTTTTGATGATCTAGTCATAAGGCTAACCCACTTCAAAAATAATGAGGTCTGGATTGATCAAGATGATCAGAGTTTTGGGTATAAAGGAAGAAAATACACTTTCTAAAATCTGAAGCTTTCTTTGCAAATGCATGAACAAAGACATTTTCAAATACTTGATCAACTCACATTTTATTTTGAATAGCTTTATTAGCCCAGAGAGTACAATACATCTAATATGCACACATATTATCTAAATACTACTTTTGTCAAATGACCATAGAATCTGGATTCTCTAAATCCAGTAAAGCAACCTGTAAATTAGATGCAAGCTGAGGTAACTCAGGGATTAGAGAATAAATTTGGTTAAGGAAAATACAACTATCTAGATTATGAAAGAATTACACAACTGACCTGGTAATAAGTAAAGAAATTTGTGATAAAATAACTTGTGTTGAAAATGATAAGTGAGTATATCATTTTCCTTTCTGACTTTAACCAAATCCCAAATAATTAAACTAAAATTTTGGTGGCTTGCTATATAATCTGAGATCACCTTACTATCTCAAACTAACAGACAATAACAATAAGAATGATCAAAAATTAATAGGTATAGATTACACATGATTATGGGAATTCACTCCCATGACTCAAATATTAAACAAAGGTAAATGAGCTATGTACTGGTTGATTAGAAATTCAAATTCAACCAGGATGCACTCTTGCTTACCAACACTCTGATCCAAGCAAGAGGGTCACATACATCTTCATATGTATGTGAATATATTATTAAAGAACTGATATAAATATATTAGTAGAAAATTAGGATCCTGGATAATTTAGTGGAGAGGTTAATGACTCTAGGAAATTATTGATGAAAACTTAAAAAAAAATTAGGTGAAATAGCTAGGGTCATTTCAAGTACGAAAGATAAAGCTCATAGGAAAATATTGCAATAAATAGTTCATAAATAAATTATATATGCAGTAGTAGAACAAAAGAAAAGGGAAGAAACATGCATAGACCACCACCACTATAGAAATAGCATATATAGTTAACACTGTAGAAATTTCATATGTGAGCTTTAAGAAACTTTCCAGCTAGCATTAAGAACACATTCATTTGCATACAAGGAAAAAAAACTTCTTACATCAACCCAAACTTCATCATATCTTCTTACCTCAACTACCTACAACCAAAAGAATCACATAAACAAAAACAAAACAAAAAAGCAAATTTCTAGAATATAAAGCATATGCATTAATAATTAAATACAAAATATGATGGTAACATACAAATTATCAATTTAGACATGACAAAATATGGTGTTCTATTGACAAATATATCATCAATACTTATTTCTTTGAGAATGCATTGATATATGTATTATAGATTGAAATGTCTGATTCACCTTTAATATATATGCATATACTTAGTAATGAAAATTGGCTGTATATTTTCAATTTGAAAACAAAGAACGTTTCTGTGCAGTGGAAAAAATGACTGTTTAAAAGATCTTAGAGAAGAAGAAAATACCATGTATTGCTTAACCGTTTAGACCAATACGTTTCAAGAAAATATCTAAAGCCTAATTAATGTATACAACATTATATATATATATATATATATAACGGGACTAGTTGTTGAAATAAAGAAACATGTATTGAAATTTTTAGTGAGTCAAAGTGTTAGTACATGATGAAAGATATTGACTTGTAAACTCTAAAAGATATGAGGAATATGACACAATCCCAACTACAAGACTTATTGTTTCATTGTATCTACTAATATAATTATATTGCAACCATTGATGATCCTAGCATCATGGTCGTTTCAATAATGCATCTGCATTGAATTTGCATGGGTCTAGATTGTTAAATATATCGCATAATTTAATAAATCATCTCGATTTGATTTCCTGCTGAGATTGAGTGATATATAAGTATTAATTAACAATTAAAACCATACACCAAAAACCATACACTATTTTTTAGCATATGCAAAATCATTGCCTACATATGACCATCCCTCCACATAGGAGGTTGCTACTCTCTAGACCATCCTTCATGGTGGAAGAAAATATTTTAAAAAAATTATGTAATATGCTTCCAATAACCCTACCATTTTTTTAAAAATTATGAAACAAAAAGTATAAGGTTGCATCACCAAAGTGATTGTATAAATATTCTTTCGGAAACAAAATATAATAGTTTATGCAATTAATTAAAACTTAATTATACATTAAGCATCATTGCTAAAATTAGTAGATAAATGAAAGCTTGCGGATTCGAAATGTCACTTAGTATAGAATAACTCAAATTTCTATCATAATGCTATGGCGAATGAGCCTTGAATTACAACCTTACAAGTGACTAATTGGAATCATCACACATACTAAATTTCTTTAGGAAAGTGTAATTCTTTGTTCTTACGAACTAGTGATATGTGTAATATTCTGACTTTATGAGGGATATAGAAACAGTTAAATCTCATAAAAAACAACCAAACTTTCTCACTCATATGGTTGAATCCTAGTTCATCCTCTATCATGCAAAAATGAAACACTATATGTTTTGAAATATGATCTAATAGAAAATGAATGTTATGTGTAATCATAATATTTTTATAGCAATTCTCACTTATGTTGTTGCACTGTTGGCTATTGCAAAAATCCAAGGACACGTAAACTAACAAGGCGGTCAAAAACTATTGTTTTCACATGGTTATTATAAATTTATAATACATTGATAACTGAGTCACAAGAGCTAGTGAGTTCTATACTAGATATATACATCTTTAGCAATATTAAGTTATGATATTAACACTCTTACCCTTGTTTGATGTGGGTAGGTGATGGCTCAAATTTTCTATGCAAATATGCTATAGCGCATGGATTTTGAATGATTTCGTGGACAAGACTTATGAAGAGTGCACGTGGGAGTAAGTAATGACAGGCTGAGATGAGTGGATTTTAATGAGAAGGATGTGAGTATGGACATCCTCGTGTGGTCGTATAATAAGTGGCAAACAAGTATGGCATATACCATAAGATATAACATACAAAATTACAAACAAACAAAAAAGATGATGAAATTTTTTGAACAAGAACAAAAATCAACATCAGCTTTCATTCCTCTGATCTGATATATATTCATTGATGCATATAAATATATCATCATGGCAATGGAAAATTTTCAAATAACATATATATTGCTAAACTACCAATACCAAGTGTATAAAATTTGAAAAATAAACAATATGAAAATTTTATATTTTGTAAGAAAACAAACATCAAATTGATATACACATGGACTTTGTGAATTATATAGGAAGAACATCAATCTAACAGCAAAGACAAGCTAGAGCAATATTCTAAAAGGGAAGAGAATGCAATATAGTGTCATTATAGTAGTTGTCTTCAGACTAAAACAATTTGTCAATTTTCTATTAACTATGTATTATAGATTGAAATGAGTATTGATGATATATTTGATTATGAAGTAAGGTATATTGAAATGCGTTCACGTTAGTCTCAGTTTCAATTTGCTATTGATTTCATAACTTGATCGAAATCAATAATCTATTAACTATGTCCATGAATGCCTAATGTGCAGCCCAAAATCCTATGTAAAACAATGCCTGATGTCTCAGTTTCAAATGATCCAGAATAGTATTGGATGCAAGATGGCCTCGTGCCATTCGGACAGCTAAGCCTATAATTTTACATAGGAACTTAATTCAAAATTGTGTAATTCAAACAGAGTCATGAACCTAATAATTGAATTTTCGTGAACATCACAAACTAAAACATGAAAACTGAAACATGAATTTTGTTACTGATGAAACAATATCGTTACTGATGGAACATGAATATTGGTTAAGTAACACAACTTTGCGTGCATTTGTATTGTTTTTAGGCTTTCATAAAACATGTCTATCAGTAAAACACTAGAAACAAAAACACTGATATAATAATGCCATTAAGCACATGCCATACTAGCTAGTAAAAACACTAAACAATAAAAACCCCAAAGTCACTGTGCCTACCAACTCCAGCTAGAAAATGGATCCATGTTTATCTACGCACTAGCTTTGAAACATGCCATTAAGCAGATGTCGTACTTGTCGTTTGGATGGGTACAACCTATGATGTACTTTTATACATTATGATTAAAGACTCATAAATAAAGTTCGAACATGTATTATGCTTGAAAACTGTTCAAACTTGATAAGCTAAAAAACAGAGGTCAAATGGCTATAATGAAATTAAGAATCAGCAATAGTGATTTTAACCTTAATACCAGGTTCGATATCAGTAAAAGTGATATCATTTACCATAACAAAATATACCAAGATAAAAAATAAAACATAGAAAGTAAAATATATAGGACAAAAACAATATCTTTAAGAGCTCTTGCAGTATTAAACAAAATTATGAATTCTTAAACCTTGAATTCAAACTCAACAAACTGGTTCAACTAACAATCATTTAGTTAAAAAACAGGTTCAATTATGAATTATGAATTAAACAAAATTATGAATTCCTTAAACCTTGATTCAAACTCAACAAACTGGTTAAATATGAATTCAAACTCAACAAACTGGTTCAACTAACAATCATGTGAGTAAAGAAGAATCAATTAGTTCAGAGATTGATGAAGAGCAAAATCGATTATAAGTTAACACATTTGATAATATACCTTTGAGTTTGTTCCTGAGTGAAATTGAAGACGGAAATTGGAGATTAGGGTTGTTGACGTCGTCGACTTCTAAACTGCTAAGCGAGGGAGACGAAATGGAGATGGAAATAGAGTAGAACGTGGATTAGGGCTTTCTTCATTTTGGGAGGGAGACGAAAAGTGTTAAGCGAGGGAGACGAAATGGTTAAGTGTTTTTGGTGGGAGTCGAAAATTTTGGGACCAGCGTTACATAGCTACAGTACAAATTAACCAAGTACAAAACAAATCAAAAGACTAAATAATAACGCTTAGAATAATGCGCTATTAAATTGCGTTATCAATAACATATATTCTTGTAGTGAACATTTCAACGCATAACGATTTTCCCCTAATCTATAATATCGTTCGGGTATGTATCGTTTCAACCCATAGGGAATTCTAAGTTAACAGGGAACTTACAAAGTGAGAACAAATATGATAATAATATAACATATCAACAACAGGCGTATATCATCAGTAACAAATTAAATAAAATATATACAATAGGATATGGTGTCATATATCACAGGTGAACAATTGCAGATAATGGCATATCATATTTAACAATTAAATACCTAAAAATTCAATTTAACAACATATTTCAATTGTCATTTCAAGTGAAATCAAATTTACTAAATATAAGAATGTTAATCGTGAGTGATTTCTCACCTTTTAAGGCTAGAGAGAGATAACATGTAACAGCCGGGCGATTTTCGACCTAAGAAAATCGACACTAATACGTCCACTGTATAGAGTGCCGAACAATCGAGTGCTGTAAATACCAGGTTGTTAGGGTTAAGAAGAAAAGGAGATAGAAGAAGAAATAGAAACAGAAACAACATCATAGAATCTCATAATCGCAGCGGAACAAAATATAATATACAATAGCAGCATTTTATACAAGAAAAGCTGTAACTGTTAATATATATATATATATATATATATATATACATACAAGTTATCATAGTACAATCATCAACAAATAGACCTGGACAGTTATAATAACTTGTCCCTAAATGCTGAAATACAGCCCACAATACACAGCGGAATATAATCAATACGTTTCTGCCATCCAGCTCATCTTCGGAGCTCCAAAGCGTCCTAACCTAAAAACTGTAATACTCGGTCTGACCCGAGCATTACAATAAAGTAACATCCGAGTCAGGCTGGAAACAAGCGTGAGTAAACCCACTTAAATTGAAATACTTAAGTTATAAAAAACCTTTTAAAAAAACCCAGGTAACTCGTATAAGCCCGACGAGTTATCATCTTATTTCAACCCAAACATTTTCAGAAATCCATCAATATAAAATATTGTCTAAATACAATACTTATTTAAAATAGTTAAATTTTTGAAATTAATCCAATTCCAGCCTATTAAACTTTATAATCAAACCCGTAAAGGTTCGTAGTGATTTTCAAAACGAGGCGGTTGTGGATAACCCAGATATCCGATCCCAATCTCTTCGAATCCAAGCAATAAATTTTACAGGGTAAATTATTAAAATAAACAATTTATATTTAAGGTTACAGTATTCAAATATGGGAATTTATTACAGATTTTTATTTCGAATAAAAACTTATCAACATTTCAATCTAACTATTTTAACTTGTCTGACCACTTGGTGGCATAGACGAGAATAATGGAAACGAATATCCAATAGAGTT
Organism: Allium fistulosum; assembly: GCA_030737815.1. Taxonomy (NCBI): domain Eukaryota; kingdom Viridiplantae; phylum Streptophyta; class Magnoliopsida; order Asparagales; family Amaryllidaceae; genus Allium; species Allium fistulosum. Next base: position 196,705,468 of record CM060902.1, on the reverse strand, counting down.
AAGCCGAGATATAGATCGTTAGCTAATTTAATGGTCAATAACAGATATCAAAATAATTCACACATCAGGCTTTTATTAATATTGATTAACCATATCCATTTACTTTTAATCCAAATTAATTACAAATTTAAGAGGTTAAAAAATAATTTATTTTTGATTAATTAAATTCTAACGCTCCATTAGATATCCAACTTTGTTAATTTATCTCAATTCTTAAGTCTAATAATAAAATTAATTACCATTCTAATTACAAAATACCAATAAACTTCACATTACGGATTTTAAATGGCAATAGATTTTTAGTAAAAATAGAGGAAATATAAATTATCATATAATATATATACATTAGTTCTATTTCTTTTTCTTTTTTTCCTTTTTTTTCCTTTTCTTTTTCCTTATCTTTTTCGTTTTCCTTATCTTTTTTTTCTCTTTCTTTTCTTTTCCTTATTTTCTTTTCTCTTTCCCTTTGTTTTTTTTTCTTTTTTTCTTTTTCCTTTTCCCTCTGGCCCAACCCGGCCCACTCTTTCCCTTTTCTTTCCTTTATCCTTCCTATTCCCCGTGTTCTCTTTTCTTCTTCCTTTTCCTTTTTCTTTTCCATTTACCTGCACGTTTAACCTTGCCATGCACGTGCACACACCGGTGTTGCCTCACCGCTCACCGCTCACCTTCGACCGTCGTCCCACATCATCTCCGACCACCAAAACACCCTGGCCACCCCAACATTTTACGACAAACCCAAATTCAAAATTCGAACCTAAACCCGCCTCCAGGCAACAGAGCCACCTCATTTTCCCACCTCCGACCACCTTCCAACGCCGAACTTCACCAACAGCCTCGCCGTGACCTCCCCTTCCTTTTCCCCTCATACTGCAGCCCCTTATCTTTCCCTTGTCGCCACCATTGACTCAAAACCCGACCACAGCCCGAAACTCACCTTAAACCCTACCCTGCCTCCGACCAACCACCGTACCATTTTATAAAATAAACCACCATTTTTCTCGAGCTTCCTCTCCTCTGAGCTACCTCCTGGCCAAACGCCGACCCCCACCACCGACTCCCTTGCCGAAAATTGACCCAAGACCAGAAACTGGTCATCTCCTTCTATCTCAACCCATAAGCAATGAAAAATCGTGAATCCACCACAAAAATTTACCATTTTCCATGCCGACCATGTTCGTATAAACAAAAGCCTCAAACATGATGATTTGTTTTCGACCAAACCTGACCTATTTACTGTTATACAGTATTTTCTTAGCCTATACGGGAGGAACTTGAATGAAATGATTTTTTATATGTTCTACACTAAAAAATAAGCATATCTTCTTTTGAAATCGTGTTCTAAAACCTAATAGATAATGGGAAAATGATTTTTAAACTTGAAAGGTGCTACTGTTTTGCTTAATTAGAGAACAGAGGAAGGTGCTATTGTTTGCTTAATTTGAGTTACATGTAGAACTATTCGTGACTAACACACATGTACATACACCTATTAACATAACAACCTATATACGCTTGACACAGATCACAATCTAAGTCATATGCATATACAGATGTGATAAGCAAAGAACAATTTTAGGAGTTCTACTCACAGTTGTCAAAAGAAAATGAACACTGCTTGCTTGGTTATGCTCATGCTTAAGTCTTTGATCTCCTTTTGTTTTGTTTAATGGCAGAACTTTGTTCTTTTTTTTATGAGTGAACCAAGATGTATACATGAAAGCAACAAGTCAGTGATATATATAAGGGAGAATGGGAGGCTGAAGCTTGTTACAGGCTTCTCACTCATTTATTTATCTATTTTTTTAAAGTTTGATTTGAACAATGGTTTGACCTGACTTGATTTCTGAATGAATTTGATCTTTTATGAGACTTGATTTTATGTTTTGTATGCTAGAAGTGATGCCTTGCCATGATGATGTTCCCCTATGTATAAACATTTACTTCATATGCTATATATATTTATATCTTAAGGAATTTACTTATACATCATTTTGTATTAACCTATCCATTTACCTATTTACTACTTTATGCAACATTTGTACATATACATTTACTTACATATGTTTTGTCATCCCATATGTATTTATATTTACCACCTTACTATCCTATATAACATATATACATATATGTACATATACTTATGCACATTTTATCATTATATATTTACTTATATATTTTCACATTATTTTCTATTTATATATATATATATATATATATATTACTTCCTATGGACATACATACATACATACATACATATATATATGCATTTATTTACTTATATATATTATCAACATCATAAAGCTTGTATATATTTATGGATATCTTATCTTAATTTAAATGGTGGAGTTTACATACGCATTTCTAAAATATTTATCATATCCAGGAATTTAAAACTTTAAAATTAAATATAGTTTTTCATCAATATATCAATTCAGGTATTTTTATCATCAGAAAATTTATTTATTCAACCAATCAAAATTAATACCCCAATAATTTAAATCACTTAATCACCCAATTAACATACGTTAAAAATCCGGGTCGTTACATTCCTCCTCCCTTAGAACTTTTAGTCCTCGAAAAGGAACGAAATGAGAACTTAAATTTTGATGTTTATTATTTGTTAAATCATTCTTTAAACATTTTAACTCCTTACTCTTTTAATTATACAATTTAAAAAAATACATACTCTTTAAATTATATAGTATTACCAAACTAGTTTTATAAAAAAATATTTTTCATAACTCGATGTCCAAACAAATCCATCCTTGTTCTCACAGAAATTCAGTCATACGTTGATTAGGCATAGGACTGAAAATCTATAAGTACTGAGTAGACCCGTTGTAACAACCCGTAATTTCGCTACTACGGAAATGAGAGATTTCATTTGTTTTAAAATTAAAAGGAATTTAAAACTTAAATAAATAGGTTAAATATTTATTTGATAAGTTAAATCTTATTTAAAACATCTAATAAAGATAATAAAAGTATATTAATATATTTAAAAGTATGTTAATAATTGTTTTACAAAAATATCCAAATTTTGTCATATTTTGTCAGTTTTACATACACTGTAAATTAGAGATTTTGATAATAATTAAATATGGTTTTTTAAATATAAAGAGACATGTTTTAATTTATTTAAAGAAGTAAAAAGTTCATTTTAAAGTTTGGTTTACTTCAATATATAGCTTAACAAAAACGTCAAATTTTGATTGTAAAATTTGTCGACAAAAACACCGTTTTTAACCAAAACAAGTTGTCGTCAAGTTGTTGCAACTTGATACATTTTCTAGCATATAAATACAAGTTTACTGTAACGATCCAGAATTTATGTCATTTGAAATTCAGATATTTAATTGATTTTAAATATTAACAAGTAAGATTTGTAAGTCGAATAAATTTAATTTCGAATATAGTGATTTAATTGGATAATTAAATCGATAATTTAATATTTGAAATTCCAGAAATAATTGGAAATTGGGTTTAATGTAATTAAAAATGATTTATAAAGTTATATTAAATCATATTGGAGTTAGAATGATGTTATAGAACTTTTAAAATTGAATTAAAAGTTAATTTGTAGAAATTGAATATATTAATATTTAATTGACGAGTGAAAATGACCATTTTTCAAACAGTCTCGGATTTCAACGAAACAAGTTTCATCGGATTCGTAATGTGAAATTATGTAAGGTTTCAAATTTCGTGTCAATCGGATTTATGGTTTGTCCGGGGCAAGCAAAACGCATAGAAATTTGTTTAATCGATTTAATTTAAAATTGATCGTTTATTTCCATAACTCGCACATATGATCGAATTAGCCTCCGAAACACATTCCATTGTGTCTGGAACGTGGTTTAAACCCTAGAAACGTCGGCCGGCACGCTTCGTTTGGAGTTTGGAAAATCTCGGATGAATAGTGTCGTTGAAAAATTTCTATAAAGGGACCTCAACACTTCCATTTTGCAAACCCTAATCAGAAGCTAACCCTAGCCGCCACCCTTTCTATCAATGGCTGAAATGTTGCCATCTTCTTCCTCAAATTCTGATCGATCCATCGACAATCAAGTAAAACTTCCAACTACAAATTTCTAGAGGGCGACGAGATCTTCGTTTTGAACGGCTGTGATCGAAAATAACGTCGCCGATCGTCGGCAATCTTCATTTGAACGTTCAACGTTCATGCACAGTTTTCAACACCAAGGGGGGGCCAAGCTCTGTGATATTTCCGGCGATGGTGGGCCTCATGATGGCCATTCAAATGGGGGTACTCGATCGTCTTTAAATCGATTGAGGAGGTCACGAAAATTCGAGCAAGGAGGCGGCCAAAATGGGTTAATGTTGCGTGCGTTTTTTCCTTTGCCTGGAGAAGATGATAGAACGCGGCCACGATCTGATGTTGCAAAATCAACGACCAGATGGAAGTTAGGTTTAAAATTAAAAATAAAATTGTAAATTTGTATATATAAAATCGTATAAACTTTGTAAAATCATATCTTTTTGATACGAGGTCGAAAATTGACGAAACAAGTTGCGTTGGATCCGTATGGATAAGCACTACGCAATGGAGCTGGTTTGGAGTCGATTGGAACTAGTGATAATTTCGGGTAAAATTAAACGCGTGTTTAATTTTATTCGAAATAAAACACTACAACTATTTTGGAAGCAAGGTGAGAACTTCTCACTCAATCGAATTGTGTTTCGATTTAAATTTTAAATAGTTAAATTTAAAATTGGTTGATTTTGTGTTTGGATTGATGGTTGTCATTTGTTGCATTGAAATAGACCCTATACGCCGCATATTAAGCGGAGGTTATTATATTAAAAACATATACCGCGATATTCCACCTTGAAGTGGAATTGGTATTATATATGTATTTGGAGTTGATTTCCCGCATTATATAGCGTATGAGACCCTATTGCGCCGCATAATAGCAGATAATATTTTATAAATCCCATATACCGCGATATTCCACCTCGAAGTTGAATTGGTATTGTGCTAACATCTGTGGATGCAGGGAAACAGGTTGGAGGGATCCAACTGGATTCCTCAAACATTTGAAATTATTTCATATGTTGTGTGTTGATTATTTATAATCTCTGTGTGATTATCTTTGTGATTTGTGATCTATTTATCTATGATATGTATATATGTGATCTGTGAATTAAAGATAAGCGTTATAGTTTATACCGCTTATCAACTATATTCATGTGTTCAGATCTGTGATGGTTGGATGTTGTTGCACTATTGTGTTAAACCCCTGGACTACACCATACACAAACCAATGTGGATTTCACGTGGAAATCGGTTAAGTCACGGATTTTTAACAATTCTAAAGATTAAATTTTTGAATCCAAATTAATTTTGGAAATTGGAATTGAAAGTTTTTTTGAAAATGAGATTCAAAAATAAGAGTTATTTTAAATAACTTAATAAAAATTGGAATTTAAATCATTTGATTTAAATTTTGAATTCAATACTTGAAATTGAATTCAATGATTTGGGAACTATGGTCTAAAAGATTTTACAAGTGTAAAAGGTGTTTATATGGGTTTTTTAACCATTTAAAATATGGTTTTGGAAATTTAAATTTAAATTCAAGATTTGTGCTTGGATGGCTTTAACCTGTGTAATTGTAACCAGCTTTTCCCAAAACGAAAACTATCTATTTTCAAATAATAATAGCTTTCATAAAGTGAAAGATTTCCAATTTGTATCGAAACAGTTCAAGTTGAAATGAAATTGTGAATAGTTTGGAAAAACTATGAATTAACCTTTGTGAAGATGATTAAGCTTTATCTTCAAATCAAAGAAGATTTTAAAAGATGTATCTTTTATATTATAAAAGACTTGAATTGTGAATAGTTTTGAAAGCTATAAGTTAAATTTTGATTTAAAGATTTAATGGGGTTAATCCAATTGAAATGGGAAATGATTTGGGAATCTGTGAATGAATCTTTGTGAAATTGGGTGAACTTTGTGAAGTAAATCTTTTTGTTTAAAGATTTAAAATGGTAATTTTTTTAAACCATTTAAAGGAAAGGATTTGGGTAATAAGTTGTGACCTAATTGAAATCCCAATATCCATATGTTTTAAAATATTGTGCTCACTATTCGGATTAGTCGGGAGAGGACCTTTGTGTCATATAACCCATTCCGAATAAGTGATATGACGATATGGATAACATTTGAAGACCGGTGGTGAAGACCGGGTATTTGTGAAAACGATAGGATGACCTATCGATTGTCTCTGCACCGTTAGCTACGGTATAGAGATTTCCTTTGTGATGGGAAGTTCGATCGGGATTGTGAATACCCGGATTGCAAGGGCTTCTTCGGAAGTGCCTTCGGTTCTGTTCGAACCCAGAACAGACTTGTATGGTTACATGTCTGACATTACATTTTGAGATATAAAGCTGATTTCTTTCAAATACATTTCTGTTGGTGGCAGAGAATTTATTCTCTTAGCTTAACACCCTTCTCTGAGACGTACGAGCTCAGAGGTTGTGTAGTTGAAGGTTATCAGCGATATACTCCTAATTTGGTAATGTGACATGCTAAGTGTTGCTGTGTGTTGATCATTTATTGATCATTTGTGATCAAAGCGTGGCTTTGTGAAAAAGCGTAGCTTTGTGGACGAGACCTCTTCGGACCTCACAACCTGGAAATGGTCGAAACAGGAATGATGCGGCAAGGTTATGAGGGTCGCTCCCTTTAGGGTATGTCATTTCCTTCTGGAAAAGGGTGGTATCAGGTATGGAGCCCTGGTATTTAACCTATGTGGTTACTCCAATCTCATTTACTGTGTGATTGTTGTTTTGTTGAGGCGCCTCGGATAAAGGTCCCAAAGGACTGGGGGGTGGCATATTCGTGTAGTAGTTACCTAGTGTAAGGGGTAACCTGGCCTTGTGTTGGCAGAGAGCCAGGTTGGTTTCTCTGGACGTCCCGCCAGAGGCATACCCATATGGCAGTAGGAAGTTCCTTAGCCTGACCATTTGTTGGAAATCCAATTCCCAATACGAACCTTGTACGGTTTTAGTTGTAGAACCTGCCATTTACTTATGGTGGTCACCACTGTTTAGATGGTAGCTATAGTAGGCATAGTTCGGAATGTCTATGCTGGCTAAGATTAATATTATACTTTCGAAATGTTTTTTTGCACTATGCACTAATAATAATATCAAATCAAATGATTTTGCGTAGTAAGCATGTTTGACTATCATAAGGAGAAATATCCTCCAATTCTGCGATTGCATTGTGTGTGTGGCGGGAGGCCTTATGGTAGTTTCATTTTCCAAAAAGCATTGCGGATGTCTTTTACTTCCTTTGTTGTTGTTTTAAAGATAATAACTGTTTTAAGTTCTCACACCAGTCCCATGACTGACCTGGAGTTTATTGTTCCTTTCCTAAACTCTGGGTGCCCATAATTTTCCACACGGGCAGCCTAGAGTTAGATTTTCAGGTCATTCTAGATTCAGGAGATGCTGTGGAGCTTAGTGGCGAGCTGGATGGCAAGGCATATCACTTGTATACGATATTATTTATTCCGCTGTGTATTCTGTATGAGGACAAGTTTGTATAACTGTCCATTGATGTATTATGTGTATATTGACTCTGATGATGTAATGTACAAACTGATATAGTTCTTGATTTAAAGATTATTCATTATCTATTATATGTTGTTCCATTGCGATATGTGAGATTCTGATATTGTTTCTGTTGTTTCTTCTTTCTTTCTTTCTATCTTCTTCTACCTCTTCTTTTTAACCATAACAATTCGGTTTTCCGGCATTCGATTGCTCGGCAGTTGATACAGTGGACGTATTAATGTCGATTTTCGGAAGTCGAAAATCTCGAGTCGTTACATGTGGTATTAGAGCATTTGGTTAAGCGATAACCTTGGCTCTGTTGGGTGTTACTCATTAGAGATAGAGTCCGTAGTACTCTAGAATGAGTTGAATGTAATAATAGATATGAGCGCATATTTGTTAGTGAATATGAAATTGTTTTGTATTGTGTTGACTTATCGGTTGATTATTCATAGATTCTGGTCGGTGCAGTCTAGCTAACTGTATCGATAGGGGTTTCTAAACTCTTAAACAAGATGAACCGACACAGTATCATTTTAAATTGGGTAAATGAAATAATTTTACCTTGATTATATTTTACATATAAAGGAAATAATTCTTTCAGAATTATTAAAGTGTATATAAAATTGAATTGTTTGGTTGTTGAAAATGTAAGAATATATATGAGTTAATAAAAGTTGTTTGAATAATGTAAATAAAAACAACAATTGTAAAAGAATGAAGTATATAAGCAAATGAATTATTAAGTATGGAATTATAATTTAAATGATTTACAATTGTGAAATAATCTTGTATAAGTAAATTCAAATAGTGAAATTATATGAGAAAAAGATTTATAAATGTGATTTATAAATAAAAGGAAATTTTAGTAGAATATTAAGCACTGAATTCACTACTGTTACTGGGAAATAATAAGGGTGATGACTGCAGTATCATCAGTATCATTTTCGAGTTTTTGTGTGATGGATTTGCTACCATAATAAATTGAAAAATTGAAGTTTTTTTGTGATAAAAAAAATTAAATTAAAATCCAAATTGAAATTGATGAATATAAGTGAAACGAGTTTTAGACTTATAATATGAAATAAAGATTTTAGCTTTGGTAAAGTTAAAGAATTTGAGTTAGCATAGTAAATATATGATGTGAATTTAACTAAAGGAAGTTAAATAAATTAAATCAGATTTGAAAGTTGAATAATAAGTTGTATAAGCTATAGAATGAGAAAAGGTAAGTAACACCAATTGTTAAAATGGTTAAACAATTTTGTTAAGAAAAACAAAATCTAAATTGGATTTATAAGTAAAATTTAAGTTAAGCTAAACAAATAATGTTTAAAAGGAATATAACTTAAGTTGTATAGTGAAAGCAAATGTAAGTGGAAATTTGAAATGGAATATAACTTAAGTGATGTTAAATGAAGTTGATTTTGGTATCGAAATAAAATAATAAAGTAAATTAAATGAAGGTGAACTTGAGTTATATAAAGGAGATTCAACTTTATTTGTAAAATGAATTAGCAATTGAATTAACAAATGAATTGAATGTTAATCAATCTAATGTAAATGAATTAATATGGAATAATGGATGTAAGTGTTAATTCATTAAAGTTAATGTAATTGGGAATTGAATAATTGAATGAAAATCAATAGAATATTAAACCAATTGGAAAATTAAAAAGTGTTAAACCAAATTGAAGGTAAACAAAGTGAATAAATTTGGTTGTGTTGAATATACATTGGTTGTTATATGATTGTTGGTTGATTGTATATAATTCATTAAGTGTTAATGAAATTGAATTAGTGAAATTGAAAGCTATGTGATGGAATTTGAATTGGAAGTGAACCAACTAGTGAATGCAAACTAATTGAAAATGAAGAAATGAATGTCGTTGTATATGAATTGGTTGTAAACAATTACAAGTGATGTCGAAATTATATAAGTTGCTTATAAACCTACTGTAACGCCCCACCTCTATGCTCATAATAACAAAGAGTATTAAAAGAAATACTGTCTATTATTACGAAGAATAAGGCTGGATAGGAGCGACCATCCGTAATTGGCCTTACACTAATATTGGTTATCTCGATAGGAGTGGTATATACTTTTTATTTTTCATCTATTATTTATTTACTCCCATCGACATATCCAATTATCAGTATAAAACAAACTATGATAGTTCATAATAGTTTAGTACATTAAATATAACAATAACACAGATAATATAAATGCGGAATACAGATAAAAACAAAAGTCTCATATATATATAACTGATGTCAGTTAATACATAGTTGACACAATACATATGATACAACTACAACTTCGACTCTAGAAGTTATATATACAAGTACATTATCGACTAATATACATGAATACATATCGTTCTATACAATGATACGACTACTACAAAATGATATTGACAACTTCAGAAGATGTGAAAAGTCTTCATATCCTGAACAGCAACTCAAAGAAGAAAATCTACAACCTGAAATAACTCGGGTCTGACCCGAGTATTAAATTCAGAAGAAAATAATACACGGGTCAGTCTAATTCAAAATCAGTTATTAATGCACAGAAGCAATAATAATCAATATCAAATAGACGACAATCACAGAAATCTCGTGTATCCGATTCCTCGATAAAGAATCGGATAACAACATATATAACACTAAACAGTGTTTAAACGACCAATCAGTAAATCCAAAACAGAATGCAACTTCAAAACATTGAATTTTACCAACGAACAATTCAACAAATCGAAACATCAATTTAAAACTATCAAAACTGATAGGGCTGCAGTACACGCACGCGTGTACTGCCTCGCCACTATCGTAAGAGATACGCACAAACTCAGTGAAAGTCATAAACGATCATAAGGTCAAACCCCGAAATCGGGTTCAACTCAGGTGGTAACAACAATGCATTTCAACTAAATGGTCATGACAGCTAATTCATATACAAACTACCTCACACAACTGTAAATCAAAAACTGTAGCCACCACTAGATATGAAGATAGTGTGGTCAAGGTAACATGAAGTACTACCAAACCACCAAATCAGATAAATGGTGATGGTGATAAGAATGAAGAAATTCCAGGTTTCTACTAAACTCAATAATTCGAAAATCATAGTACAGACAAACTCAAATGCACAAAGATGATATATACCCACTAGACTTCAAGTCTGGAATGAACCAAATGCAACCGGAAACTCCAAAACTGCAGACATGAAGACTGTAGCTCCAAAACATCACATACTCATATGCATGCAGAATCATTAACTAGTCCTGAACTATATAAATGCATCTCGTAGACATCAAGTAGATGAACCAGTGCACTCGACAATGAATCACCAACCCGCATATACATACAGATATATGTACGTATGGTGATAAACAGGTTTAAAACAATTGAGACAGTAATGTCATATATGCAACCAGACTTCAACTCGAGCAGTGGACAGTGGACTTCTAACGAACAATGCTACGTATGCAAACTTCAAAAGGTACTAGACACGAGGGAATCAAGTGCAACAAAATACGATTGTCGACCAGGCTACCCATTCAAGTGTAAGCCTTAAGTAATCATGGATAATATATCATGAAACAACAGTTATAAAAAGATACATATCAAGTATGCTACAGGCCTGTTGAAGCCAATAAGCACAAAGGAAGGAATCAATGTCAGGGCACAAACCCGAGCCGTGGTCAGATAATATCAAACAAAATCAAACAAGAATTTTCAAAAATGATCGAAGTCAGTTCTCATAGCAAATGCCAAGTCAAATTCTCAACTCAACATTTTGTTCACAAAATCAAGTTATTCAATGCCGAGAAACAAGGCGACAAAGATCAGGTGACAAGAATCGAACTATATCCAGACCAGATGTCAAGGAAGCATCATGTAACATGAACAAGTAACCAAGCTTCAGACCAGACAGTATCAATGACAAGAGGCAACAACAGGATGATGACCAAACATGTTGACCCGAGCTTAAAACAACACTAAAACAACAACCATAATGACCAACAGTAGCCTGAAATCAAGGTAGTACACAAGTCGAACGAGTCAACATAGATTCACAACACTAGGTATGCAAACTCATGAATAAAACAATGAAATACATGGCAGAAGACACTGCAATGCAGACCAAAACTGCAACGCTACGGAATTAGCACACACGTCAAAGCCAGGAGACAAGAATCGAAGTGGCCAAAGGCAAAATGAAAATAGTTAAAACCCCTAATTTTTGAAGCAGTAGTAATCAAGGCGTCAAAACAAGAAATTCACGAAGCAGTAAACTCAAAGCCGCAATGAACAAGTCAGAACACGGAACCAAAATCGACATCGTCAATACAATTCAATGCCGTGATGACAAAGCAAATTGACCAAGCAAAGAATCAAAGCCAGCAAACGAAATCAACTGACGAACCCACAAAATCTCAGAGAATTCAAAATCGAGAAAAATCAGTCAACCAAGAAACAAATTCACAAGTCTGAACAAGCTAGAAATCATTCGAACTTGAATTAGGTGTGAGTAAATAAATTTACTCACCTTGCTTCGAAGTGGCGACGAACTCAATCTAATAGAAGCGGCCAAGGCAACACCCAGGGATAGTTGATCGTAGATGCTTACAAACGAGCGACCAGAGATCGGCGACTTCACAAAATCTCGCGTGCCTGATTTGGGGAAGGAAGAACGAAGATCTGAGCCGCCATTATTTCTCTTCGTTTCATTTCTTTTTCTTTTTAGGTTAAGGGTTTCGAATGAAAAACGTAAAAGGGGGGGGGACGGTTATCAACCGTTCAAAAGAATCACGACCCAAATAAAACATGGCCAAGATTTTATTTTCAAAGATCACCAACACTTAATTAATTTCTATACGAATTTGCAACCGATTACAACACTAAACAGCAATTAGCAGCAAGATTTAATCGTCTAACGACGATATTAATCAGCACAAAAATCCGGGTTGTTACACCTTGTTTAGTATGCATTTCTTTTAATATGCATGTGTTGTAGTTGTTTAAAAGAGTAAATTGTTAATAACTTTATATATATGTCACTTACGTGTTTAAATTGAGTAAGTACAGGTACCGGGGTTACCGTTCGGTTGAATTTGGTTATGCAAAATGCTAAATAAATAACTGCTTTGCTTAAAAATGCTAAAAAGGTACGCCTACGCAATAAAAAAGGAAATATGAACTGTTTTTCTGCTTTTCCGACCATGTGGGTCGATGTATATATATTTATATCTATTGTGATATTGTAAAAGCTCCTCTGTACAAAGGAGACTCTGCCAAAATTTTACGTAAATTTTGAGAGTTAGAAAAATTTGAAAAAAAATTTGGAAAATCTTTGTTAACGAAAAGTTGATTTCTAAATTGTAATGAAAACGTAGGAATTGAACTAGAAAATGAAAACCATTGTTTTGGTTGAATTTAAAGGTTTTGGAAAAAGTGAATATAAAATTTTCACTAAGTGGATTTTTGAAAAGTTAATGGATTTGGGCATTTTTCTTACTTTGCAATTTCGAGGATGAAATTCTTTTAAGGGGGGAAGATTTTAACGACCCAGAATTTCTGTCATTTGAAATTCAGATATTTAATTGATTTTAAATATTAACAAGTAAGATTTGTAAGTCGAGTAAATTTAATTTCGAATATAGTGATTTAATTGGATAATTAAATCGATAATTTAATATTTGAAATTTCAGAAATAATTGGAAATTGGGTTTAATGTAATTAAAAATGATTTATAGAGTTATATTAAATCATATTGGAGTTAGAATGATGTTATAGAACTTTTAAAACTGAATTAAAAGTTAATTTGTAGAAATTGAATATTTTAATATTTAATTGACGAGTGAAAATGACCATTTTTCAACCAGTCTCGGATTTCGACGAAACTAGTTTCATCGGATTAGTAATGTGAAATTATGTAAGGTTTTAAATTTCGTGTCAATCGGATTTACGGTTTGTTCGGGGCAAGCAAAACGCATAGAAATTTGTTTAATCGATTTAATTTAAAATTGATCGTTTATTTCCGTAACTCGCACATATGATCGAACTAGCCTCCGAAACATGTTCCATTGTGTCCGGAACGCGGGTTAAACCTTAGGAACGTCAGCCGGCATGCTTCGTTTGGAGTTCGGAAAATCTCGGATGAATAGTGCGTTGAAAAATTTCTATAAAGGGACCTCAACACTTCCATTTTGCAAACCCTAATCAGAAGCTAACCCTAGCCGCCACACTTTCTATCAATGGCCGAAATGTTGCCATCTTCTTCCTCAAATACTGATCGATCCATCGACAATCAAGTAAAACTTCCAACTACAAATTTCTAGTGGGCGACGAGATCTTTGTTTTGAACGGTTGTGATCGAAAATAACGTCGCCGATCGTCGGCAATCTTCATTTAAACAATCAACGTTCGTGCATAGTTTTCAACACCAAGGGGGGGGGGGCAAGCTCTGTGATATTTTCGGCGATGGTGCGCCTCGTGATGGCCATTCAAATCGGGGTACTCGATCGTCTTCAAATCGATTGAGGAGGTCACGAAAATTCGAGCAAGGAGGGGGCCAAAATGGGTTAATGTTGCATGCGTTTTTTCCTTTGCCTGGAGAAGATGATAGAACGCGGCCATGATCTGATGTTGCAAAATAAACAGCTAGATGGAAGTTAGGTTTAAATTTGAAAATAAAATTGTAAATTTGTATATATAAAATAGTATAAACTTTGTAAAATCATATCTTTTTGATACGAGGTCGAAAATTGACGAAACAAGTTGCGTTGGATCCATATGGATAAGCACTACGCAATGGAGCTAGTTTGGAGTCGATTGGAACTAGTGATAATTTCGGGTAAAATTAAACGCGTGTTTAATTTTATTCGAAATAAAACACTACAACTATTTTGGAAGCAAGGTGAGAACTTCTCACTCAATCGAATTGTGTTTCGATTTAAATTTTAAATAGTTAAATTTAAAATTGGTTGATTGTGTGTTTGGATTGATGGTTGTCATTTGTTGCATTGAAATAGACCCTATACGCCGCATATTAAGCGGAGGTTATTATATTAAAAACATATACCGCAATATTCCACCTTGAAGTGTAATTGGTATTATATATGTATTTGGAGTTGATTTCCCGCATTATATAGCGTATGAGACCCTATTGCGCCGCATAATAGCGGATAATATTTTATAAATCCCATATACCGCGATATTCCACCTCGAAGTTGAATTGGTATTGTGCTAACATCTGTGGATGCAGGGAAACAGGTTGGAGGGATCCAACTGGATTCCTCAAACATTTGAAATTATTTCATATGTTGTGTGTTGATTATTTATAATCTCTGTGTGATTATCTTTGTGATTTGTGATCTATTTATCTATGATATGTATATATGTGATCTGTGAATTAAAGATAAGCGTTATAGTTTATACCGCTTATCAACTATATTCATGTGTTCAGATCTGTGATGGTTGGATGTTGTTGCACTATTGTGTTAAACCCCTGGACTACACCATACACAAACCAATGTGGATTTCACGTGGAAATCGGTTAAGTCACAGATTTTTAACAATTCTAAAGATTAAATTTTCGAATCCAAATTAGTTTTGGAAATTGGAATTGAAAGTTTTTTTGAAAATGAGATTCAAAAATAAGAGTTATTTTAAATAATTTAATAAAAATTGGAATTTAAATCATTAGATTTAAATTTTGAATTCAATACTTGAAATTGAATTCAATGATTTGGGAACTATGGTCTAAAAGATTTTACAAGTGTAAAAGGTGTTTATATGGGTTTTTTAACCATTTAAAATATGATTTTGGAAATTTAAATTTAAATCCAAGATTTGTGCTTGGATGGCTTTAACCTGTGTAATTGTAACCAGCTTTTCCCAAAACGAAAACTATCTATTTTCAAATAATAATAGCTTTCATAAAGTGAAAGATTTCCAATTTGTATCGAAACATTTCAAGTTGAAATGAAATTGTGAATAGTTTGGAAAAACTATGAATTAACCTTTGTGAAGATGATTAAGCTTTATCTTCAAATCAAAGAAGATTTTAAAAGATGTATCTTTTATATTATAAAAGACTTGAATTGTGAATAGTTTTGAAAGCTATAAGTTAAATTTTGATTTAAAGATTTAATGGGGTTAATCCAATTGAAATGGGAAATGATTTGGGAATCTGTGAATGAATCTTTGTGAAATTGGGTGAACTTTGTGAAGTAAATCTTTTTGTTTAAAGATTTAAAATGGTAATTTTTTTAAACCATTTAAAGGAAAGGATTTGGGTAATAAGTTGTGACCTAATTGAAATCCCAATATCCATATGTTTTAAAATATTGTGCTCACTATTCGGATTAGCTGGGAGAGGACCTTTGTGTCATATAACCCATTCCGAATAAGTGATATGACGATATGGATAACATTTGAAGACCGGTGGTGAAGACCGGGTATTTGTGAAAATGATAGGATGACCTATCGATTGTCTCTGCACCGTTAGCTACGGTATAGAGATTTCCTTTGTGATGGGAAGTTCTATCGGGATTGTGAATACCCGGATTGCAAGGGCTTCTTCGGAAGTGCCTTCGGTTCTGTTCGAACCCAGAACAGACTTGTATAGTTACATGTCTGACATTACATTTTGAGATATAAAGCTAATTTCTTTCAAATACATTTCTGTTGGTGGCGGAGAATTTATTCTCTTAGCTTAACACCCTTCTCTGAGACGTACGAGCTCAGAGGTTGTGTAGTTGAAGGTTATCAGCGATATACTCCCAATTTGGTAATGTGACATGCTAAGTGTTGATGTGTATTGATCATTTATTGATCATTTGTGATTAAAGCGTGGCATTATGAAAAAGCGTAGCTTTGTGTACGAGACCTCTTCGGACCTCACAACCCGGAAATGGTCGAAACAGGAATGATGCGGCAAGGTTACGAGGGTCGCTCCCTTTAGGGTATGTCATTTCCTTCTGGCAAAGGGTGGTATCAGGTATGGAGCCCTGGTATTTAACCTATGTGGTTACTCCAATCTCATTTACTGTGTGATTGTTGTTTTGTTGAGGCGCCTCGGATAAAGGTCCCAAAGGACCGGGGGGTGGTATATTCGTGTAGTAGTTACCTAGTGTAATGGGTAACCCGGCCTTGTGTTGGCAGAGAGCCAGGTTGGTTTCTCGGGACGTCCCGCCAGAGGCGTACCCATGTGGCAGTAGGAAGTTCCTTAGCCTGACCATTTGTTGGAAATCCAATTCCCAATACGAACCTTGTACGGTTTTAGTTGTAGAACCTGCCATTTACTTATGGTGGTCACCTCGGTTTAGATGGTAGTTATAGTAGGCATAGTTTGGAATGTCTATGCTGGCTAAGATTAATATTATACTTTCGAAATGTTTTTTTTGCACTATGCACTAATAATAATATCAAATCAAATGATTTTGCGTAGTAAGCATGTTTGACTATCATAAGGAGAAATCTCCTCCAATTCTGCGATTGCATTGTGTGTGTGGCGGGAGGCCTTATGGTAGTTTCATTTTCCAAAAAGCATTGCGGATGTCTTTTACTTCCTTTGTTGTTGTTTTAAAGATAATAACTGTTTTAAGTTCTCACACCAGTCCCGTGACTGACCTGGAGTTTATTGTTCCTTTCCTAAACTCTGGGTGCCCATAATTTTCCACACGGGCAGCCTAGAGTTAGATTTTCAGGTCATTCTGGATTCAGGAGATGCTGTGGAGCTCAGTGGCGAGCTGGATGGCGAGGTGTATCACTTGTATATGATATTATTTATTCCGCTGTGTATTCTGTATGAGGACAAGTTTGTATAATTGTCCATTGATGTATTGTGTGTATATTGACTCTGATGATGTAATGTACAAACTGATATAGTTCTTGATTTAAAGATTATTCATTTATCTATTATATGTTGTTCCGCTGCGATATGTGAGATTCTAATATTGTTTCTGTTGTTTCTTCTTTCTTTCTTTCTGTCTTCTTCTACCTCTTCTTTTTAACCATAACAATTCAGTTTTCCGGCATTCGATTGCTCGGCAGTTGATACAGTGGACGTATTAATGTCGATTTTCGGAAGTCGAAAATCTCGAGTCGTTACATTTACAAACTATTTAAACACTTTACATTTAGCACTAAAGACAAAAAGAGTTTACCTTTGAAAAGTCTAAATAATAAAAAAGGTATAAAAGTTATGATTTGAAATTTTTTAATTTATTTTAAAAACTTTATAAACAACATCATTACCTTACTTCTCATCTCATTAATGAGATGTTATGCTTATACATAGAAAAGGAGCAAAAATGTATGATTTAACAATTACAAACCATAAGAAAGTGAAACCTCTTCACCTCTTAACACACTCTTCCATAACCATCATTCCATACATTAAATGCAACTCAAATAAAAGCTAATTAAGTTCAAAAGTAAACAAGGTTATTTGTGTCATTTACCACCAAAATCTTCACTTATAAATACGGCTTCAAACCTCTTCATTTTCACTTCACTTTCCTTTCACAAGATTTCCAAAATCCTTCTCTACTTCCTCTATTTCTCTTCTACCTTCAAGCTACCACCTCCACATCACCACACCATCACCTTACACACTCAAAACCAGAGCCAAACATCCACCTATCCACCCCTACACCCACCTACCGTCATCCACACCACCAAACCCGAGCACACCAAGGCCGTGCCCCCTACACACCAAGGCCGAGCCCTACCCACCTAAACCCGAGCCCAAACTCCCCATACCCGCCGTGTACAAGCCCTACCCAAGCCCAAAGCCACCTACCCATGCCAATACTCCACATACCCATGGACGTACACCTCATTCCCTTCCAAAAGCTCACGGCCAAACAAATAAAAAAGAAAAGAAAACGAAAAGAGAGAGGAAAACAAAAGAAATTCGAAAGGGAAATAAATTTAGGGGAGAATTCGAGACGTTCGGGAAAAGCACATTAGTTCGAAAAGAACGTTAGCCTACAAAAAGATTGACGGAGTGGATATGAAGGTGAGAAGTTCTCATCGCTTTTCAAATTTTATTTTGGTTATGTCAAAACAATCACATTTACACCCTTATGACATATGAATGTTTATACCAAAATGATTTGTTAATATGGATGATTGATAGTTTGGTTAGATAATTGAATTGTGATAATATATCCCTTTATGGTATTAATAGTGAATGTTGGATTTGAAATCGTATGTTATGTGATTGGTTGAATGGATGTTATGTTAGTGATGAATATGAATATTGGTTATGTTCGTTTTTGATTTAAAAATCCCTTTATTAAATAAGACCAATTTTGGTGATATGAGATATTTTGGAAACATAAGTCTCTTTTCAATTAGAAGTGAAATTAAAGTAAAAATAAAAGAGAATTTGAAATTTGAAGTGAAACGGATTTGAAAAGGATAGTTAAATTGAATTTGAAATTAAGATGAATAGTGAAATTGAAATCGATTTTGAAAATTGAAAATGAAATTAAGGTTGAATTGAAGTTTAAATTGAAATTAGATTTGAAATCTAAGTTTTAAATGAGTTTAATTTGAAGTTAGAATTGGAATTGAATTGAAATTGGAATTTAAAATTTAATATTAAAATAATAGGAATATAATAATATTATAATATGGTAATAGTGAAAATTCATTTAAAATACTTTAAAAAGTGAAAGTATTGATTTAAAATGATTTGTAATAAATTTATAAGTGATAAAATCCAATTTGAATAGATTATTTCGAATATTGAAAAATAAGTTAAAACTAGGTGCGTCGCGCAACGGTAGTTAGCGATTTCGCGCCGAAAAGTTCAAATGAATGTGTAGAGTGGAATATAGCTCGGAATTCTTCGAGATAAGAAAATTCCGGACTATTATATCTGTGACGACCCGCCATCCTACGTCCAGGAAGACGCATCGTTTTGAAGAAAAGAAAGAGGTGAGAAAGTAGAAAAGAAAGAGAAGAAGAAGAACAACAACAGAATCTCAACAGCGGAACGAATAAATTATATTAATAACAAAAGTGTTACATAATATACAACGACTATCAGAGTTACACAGATTATACAACACCTACTAGACAGTTATAAACATCTGTCTAGTTATTACAACTCAACACAAAACTCTATTCAGAGATTAACACAGCGGAACTACTATCTATATCTACAACGCCGAAGCCTCCTGCTCCATTGCTCCTCCAGATAACTCGTCAAAGCTAACCTGAATCTCTTGGCTACTCGTAAAAATTTGAGTACCCAAGAGTTTATAAAACAGAAATAAACAACTTGGGTCAGACATGGGTCTGGTGTGAGTAACAGGTTAAACTTGTTTAACTTTGAAAACCATTTTGAAAGAAAAGGTATCTCGTAAGACTTCCCGCACATAAACACGGGTAAGTTTTTACCTTACGATAACCAAAACATTTGATAGGAAATTCGATTGTATTATAATAGGGTCTAGGGTTTTCAAGTAAAATACAGAAATAGCTGGAATGCTTACATCTCACGTTCCAACATAGTTGGGCACAACTAATACGTACGGCACTTATTGGATTTTGGATTCCATACAATGGCAGGGCTACCGGGGTACCGCCCGTCACAGTACGTGGCCTAGATCACCGTACCGAGGATCACTCCCAATCCCCTGCAACACAAGGCCGGAACATCCCTTACTGGATAATTCCCGCACAAGATATCCCAGCAGTTGTTGCAATTCAACTGCCCACTCAATCGAATAATAAGAAGGGACCTCTAGACAGGGATAATCTTGTCCTACTTGGGTGCTACCCACTAACCTTGCTGCACCTCCCCTGTTTTAGCCATTCCCGGTTTGATGAGGCTTGAGGCTACGATTACCTTTAATCAGGACATCACTTAGAATGCTCATCGTCCACCTGACGATGTTCTGAAAGCATTCAATCCATACAAGTTCGTTCCGGGTTCGAACGAAACCGAAGGCATTATCTCGTTACACTCGTATTGGAATCACCCTCAGAGTTAACGACAATAACCCTTGCACTCTGAATCTTCATCTCGAATCTGAAAGTACTATCTCCGTCAACTCATTACGGAATCACCCTCAGAGTTATATTGACAAAGAATAGTTCTTACACCTCGAGTCTTCACTTGCTCCATTTCGATTTCACGACCTAACGTAAATTTGGATCGATGTGGTATTCGGGTCTCCAGACCTGGAATCCCGGTATACGGAAACCCGATCCCGGTCTCATCGAAATCCAAAACGTATCTTTTAAGGCCAAGTTGTTTTAAAGTTAAAACAATTCAATTCTATTATCTATTTACATACAGATAGATAATTCACAATAGATAATCGACATTATCATTAAAAGCAGATAATTCATATCATTATGCAACCAAAGCATCCAAATCACACAATATCTATTATCTCATATCTGAGATCTCAAACCATTCAAGGTAAATCAATATCATTCAGTATCCTTAAGCAATGATTTATTAATCACCATATATAGTTAATTTAAAATGAATTAAATTAAATACTTCATCTCTAATTAATTTAAAGTAAATTAAATTAATTACTTTCATTATTAACAATCTTGCTTAAGTTACTATTAATTAATTATAAATTAATTAATTAACCCTTATCCAATTATTCATTTTAATTAATCATCCTTGATTAATTACATTTAATTATATTCAAGTAATTAGTACTTAAATTAATTATACAAATTAATTATTCTTAACCACTTATAGTAATTAACCTTTAATTACTTCTTTTATTAATTAACTATAATTAATTACATTACTCCTTAATTAATTACATTAATTAATCACTTCATTTATAATTATTACTTAATTAATCAATTCTTAATTACATCATAATTATATAAATTAATGATCCTTAATTACATTTTATCATTAATTACTTTATTTAAATTAATTACATTGAGTAATTAATCTTTAATTAAACCATAATTATTAATCACTATTGATTAATCACATTCAGTAATTAACTAACCTTAATTACTTCTTAAAATAAATTAATTATTCCTTAATTAATTTCTTAATTAATCCCTTGATTAACTTCCATTAAGTAATTAACTACCCTTAATTACTTTATTAATTTCATCAGTAATTATCCATTAATTACTTTCCCAAGTAATTATACCTCCTTAAATTACATTAAGTAATTATACAAATCATTAAATGATTATCTTAAATTAATTAAACTAAATTAATTAACTTAACTTATCAATTTAAACTCAATTAATTACAATGAGTAATTAATTTCTTAATTACTTTCATTAAGTAATTTTATTAATTTCACAAATGATTATCCTTTAAATTAATTAAACTTAATTAATTATCAAAATTAATCACATTAATTAATTATCCTTAGTTAATGATCTACATTAACTATTAATTATTTTAATTACCTTTCTAAAATTATTAAACATTAATTAACCATTATTAATTTCAACTTAATTTATCCTAATTATCAATAAATTAATCTCTAATTACTTAATTAATTAAGTACTTAACTATAACTTAATTAAACCTTAATTACTTTATTAATTCAATTAATCCTTCATCAATCAATTTTTAAACCCTTAATTACTAATTTATTAACCCAAGTCATAAATTAATTAAATTGATTAATTATCTTTAATTACCTTAATAATTTATTTTATCCTAAATTA
Organism: Allium fistulosum; assembly: GCA_030737815.1. Lineage (NCBI taxonomy): Eukaryota > Viridiplantae > Streptophyta > Magnoliopsida > Asparagales > Amaryllidaceae > Allium > Allium fistulosum. Next base: position 196,683,181 of record CM060902.1, on the reverse strand, counting down.
TTAAATCTTAATTTACTTTAGGAAAACACTTTATTTCTATTAATGATTAAACTATCATTAATAAAGCATTTACACAATGTACTTTTAAATTTCATTTTAAATTTAAGATTTAAAATGAAGACAAGTTTAACTTTAACAAAGTTTTAAAACTATTTAAATCCTTTTAAATTACATGTTTAAAGAAATATTTATTTAATTAAAAGAAATTTAAAACTAAATTCATTTTAAGTTCAAATCAATTTAAAATATACTTCAACATCCAAAGTTGCTTCAAACCATTTTAATTCAAAACCTTATATTTAAAAATTCTAACTATTTAACCCTTTTAAAATATTTAAATCCATTCAAAATTTAAATACCTTGTCTTATTTAAAAACTGAGAATTTAACTTAAACTTCAGATTTTAAACTAGATTTAAACTTATTCAAACCTTACCTTTCATTTAAACTTAGTTTTTAAATTTATTTAAAAATTTTAAAACTGGCAAACAGGTCTCTGTTAAACCTGTACAATATATACTCGAGACTTCCCTTCAAAACACGAGAGCCACTTCGAGTCTCCAACCAAATTCCACGAGAACACACCCGAGTCGCTCCTCCTCCTTCCCAAAACACATCAGATTCTCAGACGTGCACGTGCACGTGCACCAGCCCACGGCGACATTCCGACCATCTCTCCGGCATTCTCCAAGCTGCAAACGATCTCAACGATCAACTCGACCAAACGGAACTACAAAATTTACGGTCAAACGAAAACGAACAATCTCGAACAAAACAGGAACCAAAATCTGATCGGAAATCGATCGCTGATCGTCACCTCCGACCTCCAGACCTCACGCCGTTCAACCCAAAGCCACGCCATGATATCCAGCTCCGATTCCCCCATGACCGATCGCCTGGAACACCTCGAGATTGACGCAGTTCCTCTTTAAACCCATACGAGTAAAACTGGCCTTAAAACCCTAAAATCCATCACCCAACCCAATCCAAGCCTTAATCCAACAAATGGCCACGGTCAAGCTCTTCACCATAACTACGCGCACCTCCCAGCGTCACCGTACCGATGTCTTCCCCACCCACGGTTGTGAAATTAATTTTTAAAGAGAAATTGGTCCTCTTAAAATTCCTTACATTATGAACTACTAAAAATCACAATTTTACTTCTAAAATTCTTATTTCTATAAAAGAATCTAAATAGCGTGCTTGAATTCTTGTTTTAAATACATTAAATTTCCACCAAATTTGGTTATTTACTGTAAAACTTATCACTTGTTAACTATACAGCATAATCTATCCATAGGATTATTTTTAACTTAAACTACACACAAAAATAAACGTTTTCATAGTTTATAACATCAACAGATTTGAATTCGATCTAGAGATATAGAATTTTAAACTTGTTTAGTCTGTTAGAATCAAACAGAGGCCAGACAGATATGCACATATGTATATACTCAGTAGTTCAAACAATTACATCCATGTATACAGGGTAGTTTCAATCATATTTCAGAAATGAATCATTCATGCAAACATATTATATCATATCCATATTAATTTCTCACATGCAATAGATTTGAACTGTTTTAACAATCAGGAAAACAAGAACAGAGAATATTACAAACAAACATACAATTACCTATAGACATTCACTTATAGATATATGCAATACTCATTTATATTCGACCACTACTAGCATGCAACCATTTGTATTTTAAATGTTAAGAGTTACTCACAGATTTAAAATAGAGACAGGGCTTTTCTGATTTTTGAAAACAGCACTTGAAATCTTTTGAATCCTTAAACTGAAATGCTTTTGCTATTGAAACTTTAAACTTTGAACTTGAATGCTGCTCTGATTTAAATACTTGAGTCTTTTGCATTGCTAAGCTGATTTACTTGCTAGCTGAAATGATTTTGTCTTTTTAAAACAGAGAAGAAATTTCTTCCAGATTTTGAAATGCATTCAGATTGAAGAGAGGTTACAGGCTCTTGATTTCAGGTTGAAGAAAATGGTTTCCAGGTTTTGATTTGCATTTTTGTTTTGAGGAGTGTTTTGATTTCAGATTTAAGAAGAGCTTTGCAGACTAAAGATTGTTTCCAGATTTGGTTTTTAGAGAGATTATTTGAGTTCTTCTTGGTTTTGAATTGAAGAGGATAGAAAAGAAAATGGGTTACAGATCTGTTTTGAGATTATATTTCAGCTGAAGTTTCTTAGTTTTTGAAAAAGAAAAGGATGGAAAGAGAAAGCATTGTTTATATAAGTAGAAATTGTGATTTACCAAAATAAAAGAAAAATAAAATAAAATTAAAGATGACATTTGTCATGTTGTTTAATCTATTGTTTAACACATGTTTTATTAAGCCTTAATATGGTGACATTTGTCTTATAAGTATTTAATACATATTTTTATTTATTTTTAAATGTGAATAAAAGCTTTTATATTAGTTTGCTATTTATAAATACTTACCTAAATGTATATATGCATTTCTCTTTTAAAGAAAATGTAAATAAACAAATTATATAAAATTAAAAGCTTATTCAAATATTTTTAAAAATGTTTATTCTTTTAATTTCTATTATAAATCCAATTTCATATTCAATTTAAATTTAAACTTAAGCTAAAATCTATTTTTAAACAATTAAACATTTATCTTATGTATTTAAAACTATATAGTTATTTATCAAATATCTTTGAAAAGCTAAATATTAAATTAAATCAAAATTTCCAAATTATTAAATATTAGAAATTTGAAAACATAATTTCATTTGTTAAATTCAAACCAACTCATCTATTTATAATATATACAATTATACATATATATTATAAATAGAAAATATTCTATTAAACTTTTAAAAGATAAATCACTAATTAAATATTTATTTTAATTAGATTATTAAATTTATTCAAATTTATTAACAAAGATCAACAAATCAATTTAATTCCCAATGCAGATTATTAAATTGATATTGTCCAAATTCCCGGGATATCACATTCCTTCCCCCTTAAAATAATTTCGTCCCCGAAATTTAAACAAAGGTAATTTAATAATCTATTCAATATTTAACAAGCATATATTATCAACCATATGCTAACAACCATAGCAAACAATCATCCAATCAAACAATTCTAATTATCCAGACAAAATTCTGGATAAAATTTCCTCGAGTTTCCCCAAGTATATATATATCGGGATACTCGCTTTACAAACAATCTAAACTACGAAGCTACAGAACTCCTACTCATCTAGATCTATAAAACTAAACAGGATATCAGACTACAGACGAGTCTGACTCAACAACCAAGTATACCAACTCTACTCCTCAAACATCAGAAGACTGAACTTACTTCTCTTATCCGGAAAAGACAACAGATACATTCCCAAACTGCTTCTGCTGCACAACTCTGATCTGAAGTAGATAAGAATGCTGATGAAGAACACAAGCACAGACTGGATAACTTATCCCAGAAAATATGGTTCACTGATCCATAAAGAAAACTCAGATACTCCATCAAAACTTGAGTTGCTTTACCCAACTCTATCTCTAGGAAACATCCTTCAACTAGGCTGAACCACCGGTACCACTCCTGGAATCCTGTCGATGAGAAAACTCATCTCCAGATGCGGACAACTTCTGACTTCCCTGAAGACATCCATAAAATCTTCAATAATTCAAAGATCACTCAAACTATCGCAAGTCACTTTTGCGATCAACCCAGTCCAGTATCCAAAGATAAACTGTTCTCTCTTTACCTATCGGAACAGCTCCCACTTATCTATCCAATCCATTGAAGAAATGGATTCCACTTTACTGCTTCTGAACTCCATTTCAGAAAAACTGCTCAGCCAGAAAACTTCCTGCTAACACACAAAATACTCCGAGCTGCACTGCTGCCACAGATGCCAAGGACTTCCCAACCAAAGCTCTTCGAGAAACTCGATCCTCAAACAGAGACGTCATGCTGAACTCAGCCACAACACCGAAGCAGACTTACTCCTTAAACTCGTTCCAAAGAAAATATCTTCAGGAACATCCATAATCACTGTATCTCATCACACAGCTACTTCCTCCAGAAGTTACCAAGATACATCACTTGCTTCTGCTTAACTGGTAGATCCAAACTCTACTCATCCAACTGCACTTCAAAGATTGACTCCGAACCTTAACAGTTTCCTTCGGAGATCGATGAAATCCTTTACCACAGCAAAGCTTACTCGAGACGGTATTTGGTCTACAGTCTCATCAGATACACTTCTAACTCCAAACATTCAAACTCCAATCAATGGTAGTCATGTTACACACAGCCTACCTCATCTACCCTTATAACTTAATTTGGATAACCCGAATAGGTAACCCAAATAGGTAGAAATAAATATATATATATATAGTTATATAAAAATTACAAATACGCTCTCTCAAGATAGACACCATTCCAGAGCCTAGGTATTCACTCAACCTAATGCTCTGATACCACTGTGACGTCCTAGGCTTTTCAACCTTCAGCAACGGTTCACGACCGGTAGGCTTTTCAACCATCCCAGCCCCGCTGTGGCTCACAGTGATACCTCGGGTTTGCTTTTACGGCCACCCTCTCGAGTCGCAACCAACCCCAAAAGGCCTTATACTACCCCCGGGGACATGTAGGGGTAAGAGTCTCCCGTTCGCCACCTAACGCAAAGCGAGAACCCCCTATCACGCTGTAATGTAGCAAACCCGATCCCGGTCTCATCGAAATCCAAAACGTATCTTTTAAGGCCAAGTTGTTTTAAAGTTAAAACAATTCAATTCTATTATCTATTTACATACAGATAGATAATTCACAATAGATAATCGACATTATCATTAAAAGCAGATAATTCATATCATTATGCAACCAAAGCATCCAAATCACACAATATCTATTATCTCATATCTGAGATCTCAAACCATTCAAGGTAAATCAATATCATTCAGTATCCTTAAGCAATGATTTATTAATCACCATATATAGTTAATTTAAAATGAATTAAATTAAATACTTCATCTCTAATTAATTTAAAGTAAATTAAATTAATTACTTTCATTATTAACAATCTTGCTTAAGTTACTATTAATTAATTATAAATTAATTAATTAACCCTTATCCAATTATTCATTTTAATTAATCATCCTTGATTAATTACATTTAATTATATTCAAGTAATTAGTACTTAAATTAATTATACAAATTAATTATTCTTAACCACTTATAGTAATTAACCTTTAATTACTTCTTTTATTAATTAACTATAATTAATTACATTACTCCTTAATTAATTACATTAATTAATCACTTCATTTATAATTATTACTTAATTAATCAATTCTTAATTACATCATAATTATATAAATTAATGATCCTTAATTACATTTTATCATTAATTACTTTATTTAAATTAATTACATTGAGTAATTAATCTTTAATTAAACCATAATTATTAATCACTATTGATTAATCACATTCAGTAATTAACTAACCTTAATTACTTCTTAAAATAAATTAATTATTCCTTAATTAATTTCTTAATTAATCCCTTGATTAACTTCCATTAAGTAATTAACTACCCTTAATTACTTTATTAATTTCATCAGTAATTATCCATTAATTACTTTCCCAAGTAATTATACCTCCTTAAATTACATTAAGTAATTATACAAATCATTAAATGATTATCTTAAATTAATTAAACTAAATTAATTAACTTAACTTATCAATTTAAACTCAATTAATTACAATGAGTAATTAATTTCTTAATTACTTTCATTAAGTAATTTTATTAATTTCACAAATGATTATCCTTTAAATTAATTAAACTTAATTAATTATCAAAATTAATCACATTAATTAATTATCCTTAGTTAATGATCTACATTAACTATTAATTATTTTAATTACCTTTCTAAAATTATTAAACATTAATTAACCATTATTAATTTCAACTTAATTTATCCTAATTATCAATAAATTAATCTCTAATTACTTAATTAATTAAGTACTTAACTATAACTTAATTAAACCTTAATTACTTTATTAATTCAATTAATCCTTCATCAATCAATTTTTAAACCCTTAATTACTAATTTATTAACCCAAGTCATAAATTAATTAAATTGATTAATTATCTTTAATTACCTTAATAATTTATTTTATCCTAAATTATTAAATCTTAATTTACTTTAGGAAAACACTTTATTTCTATTAATGATTAAACTATCATTAATAAAGCATTTACACAATGTACTTTTAAATTTCATTTTAAATTTAAGATTTAAAATGAAGACAAGTTTAACTTTAACAAAGTTTTAAAACTATTTAAATCCTTTTAAATTACATGTTTAAAGAAATATTTATTTAATTAAAAGAAATTTAAAACTAAATTCATTTTAAGTTCAAATCAATTTAAAATATACTTCAACATCCAAAGTTGCTTCAAACCATTTTAATTCAAAACCTTATATTTAAAAATTCTAACTATTTAACCCTTTTAAAATATTTAAATCCATTCAAAATTTAAATACCTTGTCTTATTTAAAAACTGAGAATTTAACTTAAACTTCAGATTTTAAACTAGATTTAAACTTATTCAAACCTTACCTTTCATTTAAACTTAGTTTTTAAATTTATTTAAAAATTTTAAAACTGGCAAACAGGTCTCTGTTAAACCTGTACAATATATACTCGAGACTTCCCTTCAAAACACGAGAGCCACTTCGAGTCTCCAACCAAATTCCACGAGAACACACCCGAGTCGCTCCTCCTCCTTCCCAAAACACATCAGATTCTCAGACGTGCACGTGCACGTGCACCAGCCCACGGCGACATTCCGACCATCTCTCCGGCATTCTCCAAGCTGCAAACGATCTCAACGATCAACTCGACCAAACGGAACTACAAAATTTACGGTCAAACGAAAACGAACAATCTCGAACAAAACAGGAACCAAAATCTGATCGGAAATCGATCGCTGATCGTCACCTCCGACCTCCAGACCTCACGCCGTTCAACCCAAAGCCACGCCATGATATCCAGCTCCGATTCCCCCATGACCGATCGCCTGGAACACCTCGAGATTGACGCAGTTCCTCTTTAAACCCATACGAGTAAAACTGGCCTTAAAACCCTAAAATCCATCACCCAACCCAATCCAAGCCTTAATCCAACAAATGGCCACGGTCAAGCTCTTCACCATAACTACGCGCACCTCCCAGCGTCACCGTACCGATGTCTTCCCCACCCACGGTTGTGAAATTAATTTTTAAAGAGAAATTGGTCCTCTTAAAATTCCTTACATTATGAACTACTAAAAATCACAATTTTACTTCTAAAATTCTTATTTCTATAAAAGAATCTAAATAGCGTGCTTGAATTCTTGTTTTAAATACATTAAATTTCCACCAAATTTGGTTATTTACTGTAAAACTTATCACTTGTTAACTATACAGCATAATCTATCCATAGGATTATTTTTAACTTAAACTACACACAAAAATAAACGTTTTCATAGTTTATAACATCAACAGATTTGAATTCGATCTAGAGATATAGAATTTTAAACTTGTTTAGTCTGTTAGAATCAAACAGAGGCCAGACAGATATGCACATATGTATATACTCAGTAGTTCAAACAATTACATCCATGTATACAGGGTAGTTTCAATCATATTTCAGAAATGAATCATTCATGCAAACATATTATATCATATCCATATTAATTTCTCACATGCAATAGATTTGAACTGTTTTAACAATCAGGAAAACAAGAACAGAGAATATTACAAACAAACATACAATTACCTATAGACATTCACTTATAGATATATGCAATACTCATTTATATTCGACCACTACTAGCATGCAACCATTTGTATTTTAAATGTTAAGAGTTACTCACAGATTTAAAATAGAGACAGGGCTTTTCTGATTTTTGAAAACAGCACTTGAAATCTTTTGAATCCTTAAACTGAAATGCTTTTGCTATTGAAACTTTAAACTTTGAACTTGAATGCTGCTCTGATTTAAATACTTGAGTCTTTTGCATTGCTAAGCTGATTTACTTGCTAGCTGAAATGATTTTGTCTTTTTAAAACAGAGAAGAAATTTCTTCCAGATTTTGAAATGCATTCAGATTGAAGAGAGGTTACAGGCTCTTGATTTCAGGTTGAAGAAAATGGTTTCCAGGTTTTGATTTGCATTTTTGTTTTGAGGAGTGTTTTGATTTCAGATTTAAGAAGAGCTTTGCAGACTAAAGATTGTTTCCAGATTTGGTTTTTAGAGAGATTATTTGAGTTCTTCTTGGTTTTGAATTGAAGAGGATAGAAAAGAAAATGGGTTACAGATCTGTTTTGAGATTATATTTCAGCTGAAGTTTCTTAGTTTTTGAAAAAGAAAAGGATGGAAAGAGAAAGCATTGTTTATATAAGTAGAAATTGTGATTTACCAAAATAAAAGAAAAATAAAATAAAATTAAAGATGACATTTGTCATGTTGTTTAATCTATTGTTTAACACATGTTTTATTAAGCCTTAATATGGTGACATTTGTCTTATAAGTATTTAATACATATTTTTATTTATTTTTAAATGTGAATAAAAGCTTTTATATTAGTTTGCTATTTATAAATACTTACCTAAATGTATATATGCATTTCTCTTTTAAAGAAAATGTAAATAAACAAATTATATAAAATTAAAAGCTTATTCAAATATTTTTAAAAATGTTTATTCTTTTAATTTCTATTATAAATCCAATTTCATATTCAATTTAAATTTAAACTTAAGCTAAAATCTATTTTTAAACAATTAAACATTTATCTTATGTATTTAAAACTATATAGTTATTTATCAAATATCTTTGAAAAGCTAAATATTAAATTAAATCAAAATTTCCAAATTATTAAATATTAGAAATTTGAAAACATAATTTCATTTGTTAAATTCAAACCAACTCATCTATTTATAATATATACAATTATACATATATATTATAAATAGAAAATATTCTATTAAACTTTTAAAAGATAAATCACTAATTAAATATTTATTTTAATTAGATTATTAAATTTATTCAAATTTATTAACAAAGATCAACAAATCAATTTAATTCCCAATGCAGATTATTAAATTGATATTGTCCAAATTCCCGGGATATCACAATATCCATATCTTCTAAACGAAGAAAGAAAATCAAAATTTCGTTGAGTAGATTTTGAAATAAGTCAAAATCAATTTTCTAGAAAAATCACGCTAGTGCAGTTAAGTGATCATAATAGGAAATCTATTTAAATGAACGTTTTTAATTATGAAAAAATATGAAATAAATTTGATAAATCTATTTAAATAATTTAAAAGAGATTTGAAGTGGAAAATATAAATTTCCAAATGTTTAAAAGTTGTTTAAATCAAATACGCTTATATAGCACTTTCCGCAGCATTTTTATGTTGCGAATTGTATAACTTTTTGAATGTGAGTTCAAATGCAACGATTTTTCCCAGAATCAATTGTGAATGTTTTTAAAAGGAAAATTAAGCGTTTGAAAGATAATTTTGTAATCTTTATAATCAATTCCAAAATAAAGTTAATAACTGAGTATGTAGAAACGACTAGTACATTTGTCCCGCCTGTGAGATCTGGGAAGATAAAACAAGGTGTTTAACTAAGGTTAGGGATGGAGCAACCAGTGTCCTGAACTTACCTGGCCTATGTTTTCTTTTCTTAGGCGAGGGGTGGAACAGATCGAAAGGAAAGCCCGGATGCTCTTAAGTAATAAGGTTGTATTAAGTTTTTGAAATAAAAGAAGATTGGTATTATCAAATTTAAGCAATCTCCAAAATGAATAAATTACGACTTGGATTGCATAGAGATAATCTTCTTATACACGGTATTAAAATCTGAAGAGGGAACTCGTCCTATTCGTGGAATTTAAAAGGTGATTTCACCGTTATTCCGCCCATAGCACTTGTTGAATACGAAAATTGATGTTGAGTAAAATTAGAATGATTTCTATGATTCTATTTACTCAAAAATGGTTGCTAAGATTGATTTTAGGGTTTATCATAAACGATGTCTTAAATAACATTGTTTTTGACTCGTCTAAAAGTTAAGGAGTTTGGATCGAGAGTTAAGTGAGGAAATTTGAGATATTTTCCAAAGCAAAAGAATGAATTACTTAGAATTATCCTAAGTCAAAAGAAAGAGATTTAGAAATCATCCGAAAAGAATTAAAGTGAAAAGAGACTTAATAAATCCTGTATACTCATATTCACTTTTTATCGATAATTGGATTTCGAAGGAACCAGGGTCGGATTTGGGTAATTCCTCTCCGAAAACAACTTCGAACCAATGTATGCGTTCGAATGTGAAGACTTGTTGAATATGATGATTATTGAAAACCGTGGATCTTCATAGCGTGAGGACTGCTTGTTGACATGCTCTGGGTAGCTCCTATTATAGAGTTCTATATAGCAGTGGTCTCCTCGTTGTGGAGATTTTTCGGATTGCAAGGACTACTTGCTACTAGTGGTAGTAGGAGAGTGCCTTCGGTTTGTCTTGTTCTTGGACAACTTGTATGGACGTTTGTATGACATTGCATTTCTAATGATTACGAACATTGGTTTTTACAAATGTACATCTATTTGGTGGTGGAGAAGGCAACTTCTCTTAGCTTGACACCCTTCATTGAGACTTACGAGCTCAAGGGTTGTATTTTTGTCGAAGGAAACTAGTAGTCAATGGAAATGGCAATGTGGCATTTAGAGATGTGATATGTGCTATGTGAAAAGGTAATCGTAGCCTCAAGCCTCATCAACCGGAAATGACCCAAACAGGGTAAGATCCAGCAAGGCTAAGTGGGTTATTCCCAATTAGGGTATGATCATCCCCTTCTAGATATATTTCTTCCCGCTATGACGTTCGGGATGTAAATTAATGTGGTGTATGGAAACGAGTTCTCGGTTAAAGGTCGGTAACGACCAGGGGATGACATATTCGGTACTATCTAGTTATAGAGGTAGGTCGGTCTTGTGTTGGTAGAGGAGCTTTGTGGTGGTTCCTCGGGACATCCATCTAGAGGTGTACCCATTTCGGAAGGTAGATCCTTCACCTGGTCATCTGTATGGAAATCCATTCTCCATTAAGAACCTACGGTTTTGATTGTAAACCTATTATGCTGGAATTTAATCAATGTAACAATTTCGGCTAAGATTAATAAGTTTATTTGCAAATGTTTTCAAAGAATGTCATTAAAAATAATATCAAATGTTTTGATATAAAAGTGTTTTAGTTATCATAAGGTAAAAACCCGTCCGTGTTTATATGTGGGCGTGATCTTATGAGATACTCTTTCTTTTCAAAGGATTTTATTCAAAGGTTGATATATGACACTGTCATTTATTATTGATTTTTCTCATGCTGGTTTATCAAGCCTGATCCGGGTAATTTCAATACTCGGGTCACATTCGAGTAGTTTCAGGTTAGTCGAAGATGATTAGAGTTTCCAGAGGAGAGTTGGAGATATCCATCTACGTATGGACATATTCTATTATCAGCTGTACTTATTGTGTTTTGATTTGATGTTGTCAGCAATTGTAAGGACAGATGTTTATAACTGTCCAAGCTGAATTTCGGTTAGACTTTGATATATGTATTTAAAAGTTTTCCGCTGTAAAGATATTTGTTCAATATTATATATTATTCCATTCGTGTGAGATTCTGTTCTGTCTATTTTTCTTCATTACCCTTCATGTTCCGTATTTTCGTGCAATTTGAGTTGGACATGTATGGTTTTGGCACAAAAGGTACGGAAAAACAGGCCGTGACTTCTGGTATCAAAGTTTTGGTTGAGCGAACACCGTAGCCCGATAGGGGTAAAGTCTCATCAGAGATTGGATTAGTAATATCCTAGGATGAGTAACTCATTAGAGATAGGGTTAGTAACACCCTAGAATGAGTTATGAGAGTATTATATATATAAGCGCGTATTTGTTAATTTTATAAAAGTGATTTTGTTTTAAAGAAATTGGTAAATGAAATAATTTTACCTTGGGTTTATATTTTAAATATCAAAGAGGATATTATTATTTTTGGCTAGAAATTAAAGATTGTTTGTAATTTAGCTTAGTAAAATTAAAATATGAATATGTTGTCATTATAATTGCACAATTTGACTATGAGATATTCCATATAAAATCAATTAGTAGAAAACTAGAATTTAGAACATTAATCATATAACCCTAGATATTTAGTAATTAAGAAATAATAATGATTAAGTGATTATCATAATGGATGGATTTAAAAGCTAAGTACAAGTACCTTGTGAAGTAAAATTCACGATTTGATTATAAGATATTTGATGATAATATTGAAGCTAGAAGTTGTAGTTGGAGAAAGTAAAAAGAAAATGTACGCTTAGAAAAATTCTTAACAATGAGATAGAAAAAGATAAAGCTGAAATTAAAACTTTGGGGTAACTATAATATAAAAGGGTAAGTTCTATAACTTATAAAGGAGATAAGGTAATTTGAAATTTAGACACTTTGATTAGGTTAAAAATCAAAGTGAAATTTAGGAATTAGAGATATAAGAAATATCATCCTAATATAATACTTTGAATTAATGGTACGTTTAGGGTAACATTTGTAATTCAAAATGAAGTAAGATTAGAAGTGGATAGTTCTGAATAATATGCTTAGTAGGTTGATTGTTGGATGAAAATGTTTAAGTAACAAATACCATGTGAATTAAGTTTCACAATTTGACTATAAGGTATTTGATGGATTTAAGATTAAGAAATTCGATTTAGAAAATGGATAAGGTAAATAATTAAGACCTTAAGTAAAGAAAGCTAAGGATTAAGTTTTATAACTTATCAATTTGGAATAATAAGAAAAAATTCCACATTTTTTAAAACGCCCTAATTGAAGTAATAACGGTTTGAAGTTTGGGGATATGTATATATACTCTTAGGAAGTAAAGGTATATTGTACAAGTTTAAGTCATATTTGTATGCTTAAGTAATAATGTATTTAGAAGAAAGTAAATGGTTGTGAAATAAACTTGGATTAATAGAAATTTTGAAAAATGTATTAGGTAAAAATGAATGTGAATAAGTACATAAGTTAAACATAGATCATTTCGGCATATAAATTTTGATCTAAGATTTGAGTATAGAACTTTGAGGTGTTTACACCAATCCAAAAAAGGATTTATCACTCGATTCTTGACGGCGAACATTGATGAGAGTTTGTGATTATGTACATGAGTTTTCTATCATAGTTTTCTATCATAGTTGAGAGCTTTGCAAGGAAAGCAAGGGTTTGTGATCAAGAAGTCTGATCAAAGTCCGCACTAGAAAATCGGGGGATCGATACTAGTTCGGAAGAAAAGTTGTAGATTCGTATAATAGATTGAATCAAATATCACATATAGTATGATGTTTTGGGTCTATCTATATAGTAGTTGGATAGTTATCTTAAATAGTAGACACTATGATATAGGGGTTGGACTGATGTTTTGGTATGTATATATATATAAACCTCAGATGTAGTACATGCTCAGGTCAGGGGATGAGTTATGTTGGATGTATTCATTTATGTTGATATAGTATCAGTGTGGTTATTTTTGGATGTATAGTCTTGTTTGGTTGTTGTATATATTATCTCAAGTGTGTAGAACGCACTCAGGTTGGGACTAGGATCAATGATTGTATTTCATGATCAGTATTTAGTAGTAGTATTTCCTTTGACACATATTCTTGACCTTTATAGTTCTGTATCTTTGATTTCATTTCGAGGACGAAATGCTTTTAAGTAGGGGAGAATGTAACGACTCGTAATTTCGCAACTTCGAAAATGAGATATTTCGTTTGTTTTAAAATTAAAAGGAATTTAAAACTTAAATAAATAGGTTTAAATATTTATTTGATAAGTTAAGTCTTAATTAAAACATCTACTAAAGATAATAAAAGTATATCAATCTATTTAAAAGTATGTTAATATTCTTTTTACAAAAATATCCAAATTTTGTCGTATTTTGTCAGTTTTACATACACTGTAAAATTAGAGATTTTGATATTAATTAAATATAGTTTTTTAAATATAAAGAGACATTTTTAATTTATTTAAAGAAGTAAAAAGTTCATTTTAAAGTTTGGTTTACTTCAATATATAGATTAACAAAAACGTCAAATTTTGACTGTAAAATTTGTCGACAAAAATACCGTTTTCAACCAAAACAAGTTGTCGTCAAGTTGTTGCAACTTGATACATTTTCTAGCATATAAATACAAGTTTACAAACTAATTAAACACTTTACATTTAGCACTAAAGACAGAAAGAGTTTACTTTTGAAAATTCTAAATAATAAAAAAGGTATAAAAGTTATGATTTGAAAATTTTAAATTTATTTTAAAAACTTTATAAACAACATCATTACCTTACTTCTCATCTCATTAATGAGATGTTATGCTTATACATAGAAAAGGAGCAAAAATGTATGATTTAACAATTACAAACCATAAGAAAGTGACACCTCTTTACCTCTTAACACACTCTCCATAACCATCATTCCATACATTAAATGCAACTCAAATAAAAGCTAATTAAGTTCAAAAGTAAACAAGGTTATTTGTGTCTTTTACCACCAAAATCTTCACTTATAAATACAACCTCAAATCTCTTCATTTTCACTTCACTTTCCTTTCACAAGATTTCCAAAATCATTCTCTACTTCCTCTATTTCTCTTCAACCTTCAAGCTACCACCTCCACATCACCACACCATCACCTTACACCCTCAAAACCCGAGCCAAACTTCCACCTATCCATCTCCTACATCCACCTACCCTCGGCCACACCACCAAACCCGAGCACACCAAGGTCGTGCCCCATACACACCAAGGCCGAGCCCTACCCACCTAAACCCGAGCCCAAACTCCCCATACCCACCGTGTACAAGCCCTACCCAAGCCAATACTCCACATACCCAAGGCCATACACCTCATTCCCTTCCAAAAAGCTCACGGCCAAACAAATAAAAAAGAAAAGAAAAGGAAAAGAGAGAGGAAAACAAAAGCAATTTGAAAGGGAAATAAATTTAGGCGAGAATTCGAGACATTCGGGAAAAGCGCATTAGTTCGAAAAGAACGTTATCCTACATAAAGATTGACTGAGTGGATATGAAGGTGATAAATTCTCATCGGTTCTGAAATTTTATTTTGGTTATGTTAAAATAATCACATTTACACCCTTATGACATATGAATGTTTATACCAAATTGATTGTTAATATGGATGATTGATAGTTTGGTTAGATAATTGAATTGTGATAATATATCCCTTTATGGTATTAATAGTGAATGTTGGATTTGAAATCATATGTTATGTGATTGGTTGAATGGATGTTATGTTAGTGATGAATATGGATATTGGTTATGTTCATTTTTGATTTAAAAATCCCTTTGTTAAATAAGACCAATTTTGGTGATATGAGATATTTTGGAAACATAAGTCTCTTTTCAATTATAAGTGAAATTAAAGTAAAAATAAAAGAGAATTTGAAATTTGAAGTGAAACAGATTTGAAAAGGATATATAAATTGAATTTGAAATTGAGATAAATAGTGAAATTGAAATCGATTTTGAAAATTGAAAATGAAATTAAGGTTGAATTGAAGTTTAAATTGAAATTAGATTTGAAATCTAAGTTTTAAATGAGTTTAATTTGAAGTTAGAATTGGAATTGAATTGAAATTGGAATTTAAAATTTAATATTAAAATAATAGGAATATAATAATATTATAATATGGTAATAGTGAAAATTCATTTAAAATACTTTAAAAAGTGAAAATATTGATTTAAAATGATTTGTAATAAATTTATAAGTGATAAAATCCAATTTGAATAGATTATTTCGAATATTGAAAAATAAGTTAAAACTAGGTGCGTCGCGCAACGGTAGTTAGCGATTTCGCGCCGAAAAGTTCAAATGAATGTGTAGAGTGGAATATAGCTTGGAATTCTTCGAGATAAGAAAATTCCGGACTATTATATCCATATCTTCTAAACGAAGAAAGAAAATCAAAATTTCGTTGAGTAGATTTTGAAATAAGTCAAAATCAATTTTCTAGAAAAACCGCGCTAGTGAAGTTAAGTGACCATAACATGAAATCTGTTTAAATGAACGTTTTTTATTATGAAAAAATGTGTAATAAATTTGATAAATCTATTTAAATAATTTAAAAGAGATTTGAAGTGGAAAATATAAATTTCCAAATGTTTAAAAGTTGTTTAAATCAAATACGCTTATATAGCATTTTCCGCAGCACTTTTAGGCTGCGAATTGTATAACTTTTTGAATGTGAGTTCAAATGCAACGATTTTTCCCAGAATCAATTGTGAATGTTTTTAAAAGGAAAATTAAGCATTTGAAAGATAATTTTGTAATCTTTATAATCAATTCCAAAATAAAGTTGATAGCTGAGTATGTAGAAACGACTAGTACATTTGTCCCGCCTGTGAGATCTGGGAAGATAAAACAAGGTGTTTAACTAAGGTTAGGGATGGAGAAACCAGTGCCCTGAACTTACCTGGCCTATGTTTTCTTTACTTAGGCGAGGGGTGGAACAGATCGAAAGGAAAGCCCGGATGCTCTTAAATAAAAAGATTGTATTAAGTTTCTGGAATAAAAGAAGATTGGTATTATCAAATTTAAGCAGTCTCCAAAATGAATAAATTACGACTTGGATTGCATAAAGATAATCTTCTTATACTTGGTATTAAAATTCGAAGAGGGAACTCGTCCTATTCGTGGAATTTAAAAGGTGATTTCACCATTATTCCGCCCATAGCACTTGTTGAATACGAAAATTGATGTTGAGTAAAATTAGAATGATTTCTATGATTCTATTTACTCAAAAATGGTTGATAAGATTGATTTTAGGGTTTATCGTAAACGATGTCTTAAATAGCATTGTTTTTGACCCGTCTAAAAGTTAAGGAATTTGGATCGAGAGTTAAGTGAGGAAATTTGAGATATTTTCCAAAGCAAAATAATGAATTACTTAGAATTATCCTAAGTCAAAAGAAAGAGATTTCGAAATCATTTGAAAAGAATTAAAGTGAAAAGAGACTTAATAAATCCTATATACTCATATTCACTTTTTATCGATAATTGGATTCGAAGGAACCATGTACCCATAGCTAACCTAGACCTGAACGAAGCCGCCTCCTTCTTTTTAAAATCACGAGCTTTCTCCTTTCTCCCTCTCATCAGGTCAAAAAATAAACATAAAAAAAGTAAAATCAATCACGAAATCGCTGATGAACCCAGGCCAAAGTCGCGGCCAAGAGCGCGTGCGATTGAAGCGACACTTTGGCGAAGGGGGGGAATGGAGCTCGCGATAGTCGGCAGTAGCATGAGGGCAGGTGTGGGTTCGAACGCGAGCGTCATTGGTGGTGAAGAACAAGGGTGTGGACGCACGGCGTTCGAGGGGAGGAGCACGTGAGTCTCTAGAGCGATGCCAGAGGGGTCGCGATGCAGGTGCACATACACGCTGATGGCGATGGCGAAGGCAGGGAGGTTGTGGCGGTTTGTGGATCTGGGCAAGGAGGCGATTCGAAAAAAAAGAGTATCAAGATCTGGAATACGTGAGCGACCTGGCACTGTGCGAACATGTTGGAGTGATTAGGTTTGCTAATTACTTTTATTATGTTAATTTATATATTAATTATAATTG
This sequence comes from Allium fistulosum, assembly GCA_030737815.1. Lineage (NCBI taxonomy): Eukaryota > Viridiplantae > Streptophyta > Magnoliopsida > Asparagales > Amaryllidaceae > Allium > Allium fistulosum. Next base: position 196,665,437 of record CM060902.1, on the reverse strand, counting down.
TTATATTAATAAAATCGTAAATATTCCATACGAGGTCCGATTCGGGCGAGAAAAATTGTGTTGGGATCGTATCGAAGTCATCTTCGACTTGGAGTGGAACTGGAATTTATTTGAAGTTGAAAATATTTTTAGTTTCAAATAAAAGGAGAGTGTTTTATAACGCTCATAACGTACTAAAATATTTTTATGCTAGTTAAATTTGAAAGTATGAAGTGATATAAATTTATTGATCGTTGTTTGATAAATTTAATTGTCATCTAAATTGTCATATGAATTAACTGTTAAAAATTAAAATCGACAGTTAAATTTGAAATTAGAATTTAATTGCCAGTAAAATACCCGATATTAATAACTATGAAATTGTTGTGAATTATTTTGACTACTTGGATGATTGAGTGTGATGGATGTCAATTGATTGATATTTGGATGATTGGATGTTTATATTTTTATATCTATCTTGTTATCACCTGGTAAATTATTTACAGTATATAAAACTATAAATTGAATTATTTCGAATAAATTAAGAAATAGGTTGAAATGATATATACCTATGGCACTGTGATTTGAATTGAAATGATATATATCCATCCCTGAAATTAAATTGAAATAACTAATCAGTTGGCCATATGATAGAAAATTATATACGGACACCGGATTGGTTAAATCAAAGGATTTTAAAATTTTTGATTTGAAATTTATTTAAATGATCTTGATTTAAATAAATAAAAATCAAATTTATAGAAATCAAATTATTTTCGAACTTGAGCTCGGAGTGTTGAAATTTAAATTTGGTAATGGGAATTGTTTAAATAATCAAAGTGGAGATTCTAATATTATAATCGAAATATGATGTGAATTTCAGAAATTGATTTGTTTTAAATGATTGGACTTTTATCATACTTTGAATATTGCTAAATAAAAGTGATATAAAACGATATTTCGAAATTGAGCTCGGAATTGAATTATGATTGCAGATTTGGATTTTAATTTGGATATTGAAGGTAAATTTGTTTTAAGTGTTTTGAATCGATATTTAAAAAAAATATCAAACTCAGAATTGATATAAATCGAAAAGGTTTAAGTTTGAGAATTGAAATTGAAATTAATTTGGAATTGGAACTGAAATTAATTTGGAATTGGAAGTTAAATTTATTTGGAATTGAAATTTAAATTTATTTGAAATCAAAGTAAAATTCGACTTGAAATCAAAATTGAATTGATTGAATGGGAATGGGAATGGAAATTGAATTGATTTGAATTAAGAAGATTTGGAAATTGAATCGGTTTGACTTTGAAACTATTTTCAAATGAATTATTTTAGTATAAACGGTTTAAAATCTATCTTCTTTATATATTAATATTATTTTGATTTTCCAAACTATTTTACCTTATAAAACATTTTAAATACTTAAATAATTTTATATCAAACTATTTAAATTATTTAAACTTTTTTAAAAAAAATTTAAAATTTTCAAACTATTTTTCTAAAATTCAAACAGGTCAAAGGCTGGAAGGTTTATATTTAAATCATGGATTTAAAATACGAATTGGGTTAAACTGAAGTTATAACCAAATGAAAATTTGAAGCAATGTTGAATTAGAACTGAAATCGAGATATTAAGACGAACATGATTTGGAATTGAAATAGTATATTTCGAGTAAATATGATGATTTCGAAATGAATTTGATTTTGAAGCGAATATGATATTTTGATATCAAGTACGAATTGTTTTCGAAATGTAAAAGTACAAACCGGTGTGTAAAACGACGTTTGGTTGTTAAAGAGACCGAGGCCTCTTATTGGCATACTCTCTGTCAATATTAGAACCACTTTAACAACTGTGTACGTGGAGTGATGGTCCAAAATGAAGTGGTTGGATTTGGCGTCGTTTGCTGGATTTGATGAAAGAGATGATGATGGATTGGCCTAACACTTGTGTCAATTTGAAATGACTAAAACAGGATCCGTACCGGCCAATGAGGTTAGCTACCTCTAGCGGACACACTTCTTCGTATTACTATCATTACATTGTTAATGATTGGTGCGCACCCTTAGAATTTGGGAGTGTTGGATGCTGTGGGCCGTTAGGGGTTACCACCAATTGGGAAGGGTAAACTGGTAGTATCCTACCTTAGGCATTGCCTCACGTGCCTTGTCATACTTTTATCCCTATACGAGACCACTACGATTTTGGTTTAGTGTTGTCGTATCACGGCACATCCCTACCCACCGACGGATCACCGGTGTTTTATATGCAAACTGTATGTTAATGCTTATAAACACATTAAGGGGGATCAATGTAAAGCCTTAACGCTATTTTGATATTTTATATTACTGGTAGACACTACATGTGTAGCGTATTCTACTACATATAATTATTTTGACGGATCCTTAAGAGATGGAAAATCTCGTAACATCTCTTGAGTTATTGCATGCACGTTATACACTAGATAGGAGGTGTGAAACCCCGTAAACATCTTTGACGCCATGACACTAATGTTGTATGCGATATCGATTTGAATCACATAAGAATATTTTAGTCCTGACTCGAGTGTTTTGTCTTTTAATTATGCTCAGGTCAGCCCTAAGTTTTCAGCTTATTGAAGATTTATTCTAGAGGACGTAGACGAAGATTTGGTATATTATTACTATTAGTATTCCTGCATTATGTTGTCTGCTATATTATTTCATTTATCACTGTTGTATATATAACTCTGATAAATGTTGTATAAATTATAATCAAATGTATAATATAAACAGCTTCATGAACTGTTTGTTTGATTATTATATTTTATCGTTCCGCTGCGAGATTCTGTGTTTGTTTCCTTCTTCTTTTCTTATTTTTCTTAATTCACCCCAATGATTACCTATGTTCCGGATTGTTTAAGTTGGACATGTGTGGATTATTGTCGATTTAAACCTTTCGAAATGTGGGACGTCACAAGTTTTATCGATAAAATGAATTCCAGTTATTTTATCGATATTTTACCTAGGATGATATTTAATATTTATCAATTTTTTACCAAGATAATTTGTTCATAATATTTTTCCCAACCAAAACAACTATTATTATTTATCACTTAAAACATGATTATTTCTTACTTTTAAACCCATATTTAAATATTTTAAAATAAATATAATTTATTCAAGTGATAAATTTACGGGTCGGTACAAACCACCGTTCATACAATACACCTCTTAGATAAAAAGTACCGTAGGCTGTTGTTATCTTTGCAACCCACATGGCCAGACCGGCCTACCCCTGACTGGATAGTACCAAATATGATTACCCTTGGTTGTGATCAACAACCAAAAGTGTTCCCCGAAGCATACATAGATATCGACACTACATCTTGGGATGACCATACGCTAATGGGTGCGACCCACATAGCCTTGCGACCTACCATATTTTTGCCATTTATGGGTTATGAGGCTTGAGAGCCTATGCTCTTACCATTTCCTCATAACGAACCATCTTGGAAAGCTAACACTGCCCTTTAAGCAAAGATGCAATGCTAGCAGTCATCCATACAAGTTGTTCCAGGATCGAACAGACATTCAATATTTACTATCTTCCAGTTTTGAATCACCCTTGGGAAGAATAGTATAGTTCCATAGCATACTTCATCACGAACATTATTAGTTTGGAGTGGCTTGGATAAATCTAGAAATTGGTGCCTCCAAACTAAGCGATAATTTTTGGCTAACTCAATTCTAGTTCTTTGGAAGTATGCGATAAGTATTCGAGTCCTCATAGGGGAACTCGAATATACACAACATACTTCCTGAGTTAAATAGGTCAAGCTTTGATAGTCAGCTATTTGACTGTCAAATAATCAAACAACAACAATTGGGGATTTAATTATCCATAGCAATCACTAAGCCTCATTTAAATAAAATTTTCATTATTAAATCTCATTTTAGAATATCTATTAAAATATTCATATACTTCTCTTATCGGCATAAGCATATTCACAAAACATTTGAAAGAATTCTTGTTTAAAAATCATATTAAAAAGATCCATACAAATGTTATTTAAATTAGAAATAAGAATAACCCCAAACACTTTCCTTCAGTGTTAAGCATGGAACGGAAGTCCTATACCACCACAATTAAGAAGGTCAGTTAAGGAAAATCCAAATCCCAAATTATTTTATAATTTACTTCCATATATCCTTTTAATATATCTCTTTCTTTTGTGAAATCTCCTTAACATTATTTCCAATCCCATTTATAACTCTTTATAAAAATCCAAGTAAATTTACAAAACTCCTTTATAAATATTAAAACCATTTATGTAACTCTTTATAAATATCCAAAATTATGTATAAAACTCTTCTATAAATCTCCAAAATCATTTATAAAAACTCTTTTATAAATATCCAAAACCATATACAAAACTTTTTTTATAAATATTCCTTATTTAAAACAAAACTCATTTAATAAATCTCATTTAATAAAGTTCCTTTGATAAACAAACAATTATTTTAAACACCTTTAAGTAACAAAATTATTATTTAAATCATCCTTCATTTAATTACCTTTAAACCATATTAACAAGATAATGATTTCAAATAATTATTTTAAAAAGTATTAATTTACTTTAAATACCCTTAGTAAAATAATTGCTCAATTATTCTTTTAAACATTTTATTCAAAATAATAATAAACTTTAAACCAAATCAAAGGATAAAGTGAAATATTTGACTTCACAACATAAGATAGAGCCTTAGTTACCACAATGGTTCATTTATTTGAGTTTAACTTATAAAGTTATAACATGGGTATTTACATAACAAGCAGATATGTAAAAGGGAATCGGCCAATAACAATCAATCAACATATATGTACGTGTCCAAGTTACCATAATAGCGGACGAGGATTTATTCTGCTAAACACATGTCCAAGTTAACTTAATGGTAGAATGAGTTTTTATTCTACTGAACAGATGTCAAATATAATTCAATTAGCAGAACGGTGTTTTATCCCGCTTAACAAATGTCATTGGGTTTCATATTCAATTAGAGTTCCTTAAGGGTAGTCGACAAAAAATTCCCTTGGACTAAAATCTTCAAAAAAGAGTTGCTTTTAAATCTAAACCCAATCTTTAGAAAAAGAGTGGTTTAAAACTTTTAAAAACTTTATTTAATAATTAAATAGCATTTAAACTTTTTATTTAATAATAATTAAACCTTGAATTAATAATTAAAAAATAATTAACTATTAAATAAATAATTAAATATTAATTATCCTTTATATAAATAACTAAATAATATTTAATCTTTAAGTAAATATTTAAACCATAATTAATCTTTAAATAAATATATAAACCATAATTAATCTTTAACTAATAATTAAATAATAAGTTAAACCTTTATTAAATAATAATTTAAAACTTAATTAAGCCTTAATTTAATTTAACCTAATTATGAATTAATTAATAATTAAACCCTTTTATAATTAATTAATTAATAAATTAAATAAATAATTAAATAATAATTAATCCTCAATTAATAATTAAATAATAATTAACTTTTAATTAGTTAACAAATTATAGTTAACTTACTAAATTAACACTTAAGTACTAATTACCTTTGTTAATTAATGATTAAATACTAATTACCTTACCTAATTAACTAATTGGATAATAATTAATTAAATAATTATATATATAAATATATAATTACTTTTTATAACTTAAGTTATGTTTAAAAACATTTTCCAAAAAGATTCTTAAATGAAAACACTTTTAGTATTTCGAAAAGCGTTCGCTTTCACGAATTGCATTTATAACGACTATAGCTATATGACCCACATTTCAAAAACATGTTTAACATACAAAATATGTTTTAAATCTTTTTTTTAATATTTGAAGCATTTTATAACTTGGAAAAACTTTGAAACTAAAAATTGAAGTTTTTGGAAACTTTATTAAACTTTTTAGTAAACACTTAAGTAAAACTAAATTGCAAAAACAAGGGATCTTTTTGTCGCTTGAAAAAATCCTTATACAAACTTCCTTAGCATATGAAACACCCATAAGATCATAAGATAAATGACATAATATCAAACAATAAGCAAAGATCTCATCCTTCTAACCAACATAAACATTAGACTTCATTTCAAGTCTAATTCCAAACCATAGCATACAAGCACATATAAATGATACCCAAACATCATTATAATTCAAGCATTTTTACATACATATGACAAACATTATTTTTACACAAACAAACACCATATTAACAACCAAACTTAGCAATGATATGTGTTTCTAAAACTTAGTAAAAAGGTGAAAACTTTACCCACCAAAACTGTATAAAACTAAGCGATATTATGTTATAACTTGTATGCGACCTAGATCTTCACTTAGCTTTTGGAAAAATCAAGTTTTTATGGCCTTTACTAAACAAGGTGGCTCAGCCTAGGTCCCTTTGGGTTCACCCATGTCATGTAGAGGGTGGTGTGTCTTTTCTTTTTGAAGGAGAAGGATGTAGGAAGAAAGTAAGGTGATTAAACAAGATTTTAGAGTTTTTAAAAGGAAAAGAAACTAAGATTTTTAACTCTATAAATCCCTTTGGAAGCCATGAAAGCTTCTTGAAATACTTAAGCAAGATGGAGGTAAGATTTTGAATGAGTTAGAAATGAGAATAGAAATGAAAGGAAATTTAGAAATTGCTTTTATATAAATTGCAAAAATCAAATTGCCAAAATACCCTTACCTTACATAACCTCCACTCCTTGGTTGCCACCTCATCCACCATTGTCTCCCCTTGTACTCTTGAAATTTTCTTGTCCCCTCCCATCATTTTCAAAGCAAACATCCATTTAATTGCTTAAGTACTTAATGTTCGCAAGGAAATGACATATTATGTCACTTTTATATTAAAATTTTGTATAAAAACTTAGATAATAAGTCACATCCTTATTATATTTATTAAGTAAATATATAAGTATATATCACAAATCCTAATTCATTTATATATGTGAGTATACATTAACTCAATCGTGCATAATGTTTTTCGACAACTTTTAGACATGGAAAGCCGAAAATTCAAAAAACGATTTTCGGTCACATTTTTTATTTTTCTTTAAACTAATTATTTTTATAAACAAATTTGAAAACTACTTCACCATTATTAGTTATTATTTAAAAGAGTTTTATTTTAATTATAAAACATATTATTTGAATATTTAAAATTAATTAAATAATCGCAAATCAAAGCGGTGAAATTCCGGGTCCTTATAGGATTCAAAACACATACGTTTACTATGAACATACATTAAAGGAAGATGATGAACGAACATAGATCTAAATCAAAAAGAATACAATAAACGAGGTTAATCAAAGTAGACGTAAGACAGATTTAATTTACATGTGACAATATGAATAATTAAAACATGAGAAAATCATAAGAAATCTAATTATATCAATCATATAAAATATAGGTGAATTTAAATAGGAAAATTACCTTTAGATGTAGCCAATAAATCACACCTTGAACAATGAATCAAAGCTCCTAGATTCAGATTTCAACCTCTAGATTTTGCAAGGATCAAGAGGGATAAACCACTTTTAATGAACTAATTTGATTTGTTTGTCTTTCAAAAATTTTGAAGCCATGAAAGCTATTATATTTTCTGCCATTAGAGAGGAAGGAGAGAACAAAAAAAGTTATAGAAAGGAAAGAATAGCAAAAGGTTATGAAAAGAATGAAATAAAGAAGGCAATCAATGCCAAGTAAAGAGAGACCATTTTTCTTCTTTGCATTATTCTTTTCTCTTTATTTATTCTTTTGAAAACCTATCCTCTCTCTATCTCTTATATGGCCGACCAAACTTGGAGGAATTATGGGTTTGAAGTGACCCCAAATCCACTTAGTATTTATTTCATTAAATCCAATTTAAACAATCTATCGGTATCATATATCGATAAGTGTGTTTATAACTTTTATTTACGCACTTTATTAAATTCTAATGGTATATAAACAAATAAAATAAAATTTAATAATCATTATTTAAGAAATATTAATTAATTTACAATGATTATAATTTAATTAAATTGTATGGTTTATTCGAAATATTCATCATTACGATAGTGCAACTCAAAGGTGTAAATTCAGTCAGCGATTAATATTGGACAATTCGAATATTAAGGTTCACATGTCACCTTAGCTAGTGGTGTGACATTCTGGTTGAATTTGTCGCTTACACATGTTTGGATAAAATCCAATTTTACTTATATAAGCGTTACCTGGTAGTGACATTCATTTAGGACAATTCTCTTCATCAAAACTATATCACTTTGGACCTATGGAATTTGGTAATGGTCAAAATTCCAATATCCTCCATATTCAACTCTATAATCCAAAAAAAGTCCTTAGTTCAATAATAATAGTAATTAACCGAACTGATATGGCCAGATACTTTGACTTTGAGTTGACATCGGTTGACCGTGATACTAACCATATATAATTGAGGAGACGAATCCTCTCTTGAATAGTATTTCCCTACAATGCTTCCACTCAACCAAATTATAATCATTCAATGGACTTCATGCCACGATTTAACTATAATTAAAGTGGAGTTTCTATATTGAAAATCAACTATATTCTCAAGTCAAGAGAAACATGTAATTTTGTCACATTGATATTTTCTGTTTAACCTTAGTTATATTAACCAATAGAAAGCTATCGAAATAGTCCTTCCATAGTTATCCAATAACTATCAGTACATAACCAGTTGGTGCCTCTAGTAGTCATGAGTAATAATACACTGCCCGACATTTGGAGAGCGTTACGTACTATAGTCTCAATGGATGTATCAATATCCAGTCTTGATACATCTTAAGTAGGAATATTTAAAATAGTACATTTTAATTTCATTGTGATAAATTACTCATGGTTACAACACTTTGTAACTATTACCAAAAAACCTAACATTATGGATTTTCTTTTAAATATATTTTTAACTAAATAAATAAATTAATATAATTCATTATATCAAGTATATAATAGAAAGAAAACAAATTTTATTTCAAAAAAGATTGGTTATCGAGTTAGCTATTGTTTGTACCAAAAACGGGCACAACACTCTTCGGAAGTCTTTGAAGAGATAAACGCGAAGAGTGAAATCTAACACTATGGATTATCTAACAAAAACTCCAAATAACATAAATGTAAAATGCAAAGATAAGCGATTTAGAGTGGTTCGGCGTTTTAGCCTACGTCCACTATGAAGTTTGATGATTTTATTGCTTGACACTCGAAGATTACAATTTCTTATAACGCAATACGACTGGTTTTGTGAGCTAAGCCTAAATTTAAGACAACCGTGGTGATTCTGAGTAAATCTGGCAGAGTCTGGGCGCTCTTTAGCTCTTAGAATTGTCTGACCCCTTTTCTGAATGACCAGGGGCTCTATTTATAGGTGTGGGAGGCTGGTATTTCGCCTAAACTGAAGGGAGACTAGTTCTGGTACGTCAGGGGGCTCACATGCCCGTTTTCTGGAAGTCCGGGCCCACTTTGGGATCGATTCGACCCTTGGTTCGAATCGATCAAGAAAGAGTCCAATCGAGCTGAAATTTGGTGTGAACGTTCTTCAACATGTGCTCAAGCTTCTTTGAAAATTTCATAGCATTTGGACTTGTGGATCTCGAGTTATGATCGATTCAAGGTTGGATACTTGGCTGAAATGTCTCTTCGAATCGATCTCCTTCGACTCGGTTCCTTCGAATCGATTGTTTCGACTCGATTCAGCATGTCTTCGCGATGACGTGGCTCGCCTCCTTCGTATCGATCCGTCTTGTGCTCCGAGTTGACTGGGTCGAATCCACGTCTTTCTCTGCTTGTGACTTGGTCGATTTGGAGTAGTGGATTCGAAGTACAAGGATTCGAACGTATGCTCGTTCGAATCGATACGCTATACCTTATCCACTCGATTCGAAGTTATTCTTACAGGATGGAATCGGAGCATAGTCATAGGATGGATTTGAAAGGTTTCAACCTTGGTGGATTCGAAGGAACTTCCTTTGACGGAGTCGAAGCTATGGTTCTTTCCATGGATTCGGAGGTTCTTTCCTTCGATGGATTCGAACATAGGCATGTGAAGTTGGATTCGAAGCACGGCTATTTGGATGGATTCGAACCAAGGACTGTTTTCTCCATTTTTTGTCGGTGATATCTTGAGCATACGAGCTCGGATTGACTCGAAACTTGAAACGTTGACTCTCATGGCTTAGCCTGTCATATCTTAGCAATTTCGGCCCGATCCGGACTCGGACAAAATTCGTCGACATCCATAATGGGCCGGTGGATGATCGATCTCTAGAATGGACTATCATTGGATTATTAGTCAATTCTCCGGTGTCACGGCCTTGCCAAAAGGCGTGATAACATTTGCCCCCCAAAGTACGTCTTGTGCCAACATGACGTGCTTTGAATAGTTGCAGTCCAACGTTACACAATTATGACACGCTCTGCCGAAAGTTGTATTCTTTGTTGCAGTATTTGACTGTCGTACGATCATGATCAGCTTGTTTGCCGTTGGGATTCTGATGAAATGAACATTTGGTCCCTGTAAATGATAAAGATCAAACACTAGTCATACATTCGTGTATATATGTACCACTTTGACTTTGGTGAACATTGCATGTTTGCAAGTCGTTGTTAGTTCTGACTGTTATCAAATCCTGCACCGGTCCTCTCCTGAACCGATTTGAGATTCGAGTTAAAACATTGTTTTTATGATTGTCTATAATTATCCCTTGGTATCGATCCTCTCCTGAATTGTTGCACAAGGTAGACAAGTAGTAATTTTTATATTTGGAGCGATGCGGTTACCCTCATTCGATCGTTTTCGATGGATTCGGGGTGATGATTCGAATCGATAATCTTTGATACGCCAAGAGTCGATGGTTTTGAAGTTGGCACTTCGAATTGATGGGACAGTGACTTCGATTCGTCTTCCGTTAATTGCCTCGAATCGATGGAGCTTCGAATCGATGGGGTTCGTATCGATGGGGCTTCGCATTGACGCTACCCGGATGGATTCGAAGCTTTGATGAGTTTGACAGTGATGGATTCGGAAGCATGGAGTCGAAGCCGATTCGTGATGTACGCACGTTGGAATTCGAATTGGTGAATTTGAATTGTCTACTTTGAATCGATACTGCATGGATGGATTCGAAGGTGATGGGTAACCGAGCGCTCGTTCGAATCGAGGAGTTGTGACCTGTTATGATCGGTCAACATGACCGGGAGACGAAGAGCCTCGAGTCGTTCTTGGAACCCATATAAATACGCGAGGCCAATCTCATTTTTACTTTTTACTTTTTACTGTCGCCATAGCCTCTTCTTCGAATCGCTTTCTCCAAGGCCAAGACAAGCGTGCTTTCCTCGAATCGATCGAATCCCTTCACGCTTTCATTTGTAATCAAACCAAATCAGGTAACCAATGGATCGAGTCGATCTAAGAATGATGAAACTGGAAGTTCCTTAGCACCAATTCAATCTTTCCTTCTGAAAATTTTGAAGAGTTATAAGATCTGCGTGAAATGGGTCGACTCGATGATCCTGAGGAATGGCATTAATTCAAGTTAGCTATCGATGGACGCTGTTCTTCATTGCTTCGTATCGATCCAGGAATGAGCGATTCGAATCGATCTCGAGTGCCTGGCTTTGAATCGATGGTCACGAAAGATAAAGGTCTCGTGTCGACCGATTCGAAGTAGTGATACCCCGATCGATTCGAAGGTATTCAATTTTTGATCGATTCGAAGTTACTTAACGCTCATGGATTCGAAGTGCTTCTCCATCCCAGCATTACATCGAGTCGAACCATACGGATTCGAAGACAATCGATTCGATGCTCATCGATTCGCCCTGATCGATTCGAACGCCTTTACTTCAGAGTATACTACTCTTCTGATTTTCTCCAGCATCTAAACTACGGCCACTTTCAAGTTGAACTTTGACGAACATAATGAACTTTAGCATACTCGACTCCGACGAGCTTCGGCCTTGTGAACTTGACTGAAAGATCCTTTGAAGCTCGTCGATGGAACTGTGACTTAACCAATAATGCAATTGATTTACACTTGAAGTGGTCAGTAGTGTCTGGATGGTGCGGAAGTGACGGTCAGCGATGACGGTCATTTTCGTTCTCAAAGCCCAAAGTTATGTCGTACGGACATCTCGTTTCAATCTGTAAAATCTGCTCAAGTAATGCACGACACTTGTACTGCACAACACATCCATACACACTACATTGGGGAATGCACGGGCTGTTTATGAACTTAACGTTGCTTTCTGATAAGTTAGTCAGTTATGGAATCTTCGAGCTCACAACAGCAGGAGATTCAGAGTTCTCCTCCTCCGGTCCATGTAGTTCCAGATATCCCAGTGGATATAATAGACCCTGCTCCCGACGAGTTACAAGACGCAATATTTATCGAGGATCCTGTTGATTCCGTCCAGTCCAGTATTTCTGAGTCTCTGTTAGGCAGGATATGTTTGAAGCACAACATATCTCCGGATGATGTTTTATTGCCCAGTGCCAATGATAGACCGCACAATCCTCCTGAAGGATATACAGCTTTTTATCGTCATGCTCTTGCGGCTGGAACGCTTCCTCCATTTAATCAATATATCAGAGAGATGCTATCATACTGAGCAATCGCTCCCTCCCAACTACATCCTAACGGACATGCGCTGCTAAATAGTGCCTTCGTCATATTTATGGACTGTCTCTTTCGCCCGCCAAGGCCAACCGAGATCAGATACATATTTAATTTCAAGAGCAGGGGCGATAGCCCATCCTTCACATTTTTGGAGGCAGTTAGAAATTGCCAAGTTATTATTGGAGCATGGACCAGACTAAGCTACTTTAAGAATGAATGGTTTTATGTCCGGTGTCCTCCTGGTTTCGCTAGGCGATGGTTGTCTAGACGTAAGTGTTCTCATATGTCGTTGTTTCTCTTCGATCAATAGCTTTTTGGCATTGGTATTGACATCTTGTTTTTCTTGCAGCCATTATCTCCAGACCCGATGGCGGGTACTACAAGGGCATAGTCCATAGTCTCTAAGAAGTTCCGAGCGAGATGAGACACATCGACTTGGTGTTGAATGATTATAACTTAAGAACTCTCGGCTTGATTGAGATAAATCAGAGTATAGTCATCGAAGGGATGTCAAAGCCTGCCTCAAAGAAGAAAAACAAGGAGAAGAAGAAGAAAACAATGGCGAAGAAAATGCCCGGGATTACAATAACCGAAGTGAGCGATGAAGAAAGGACCCATACGGATGTAGAGCCGATGGCTGATCTTTCGGGCAACTTTGAGGAGTTGGGAAAAAGACGGAAAAGCAAGACCGTCGTTTCTAGAAAATTTAAGTCTAAGGGGTGGAAATCTGTGGATATGTTCCCTCCCACTTCCGGATTTATGATTCCTGAGGCCGCCCCTTCTCATTCGAGAGATACTTTCAAAGGGCTTGACGACATTCCCATCCCGGATTTTATGTTGATTCCATGTAATTCTGGGTTGGAGGAATTTCAAGATGTATTAAATATAAGCGAGCCCTTTCCTTTGAGTGCGGTCAACACTTCCGGTTGGTCTGGGGGTTTACACATTTTCACACACTTCCACACCACTACATGACTTTCGCATATTAATTACTGTTTTGCAGGATTCTAATCTGTAGCTCCTTCTTATTGCAGGCGAGATGTCGGGTCGCGGGTCTACTTTGGATAGGCTTCGTAATGTGCGCCAATCTTCCCCATATTATGATTCTCGTAGGAGAGAATCAGATAGGGACCACGGGCAAGGTTACACTAGCCAGGAGCGCTACGACAGGGATAGAGATTATTGGCGTGGCCGTTCTGGCCATGACCGTACCGACAGAGATCGGGGTCATCAGTACCGATCACGATCTCGTTCTCCTCCGCCTCCTAGGGTCCTCGTAGATATCCTTGGGCCTTCACAGCAGCAGCAGCCTTCCCAATATTCAAGGCCCGAGATTCAGCGGCCTAGAGTTGAACCACCGGCAGCTGCTATCGTTGAGCAGGCTCCGGCTGAGTTGACAAGCGAAGGTGCCATCCAGCTTGCTCAAATGAAGAAGGACTTCCCAGAAATCTGTATGGACGCATACGTTTTTCCTCCTCCTCTCAAGAGGATTCCTCAGGAAGCTGAAAACACTGCGCACAGCTACATTCGTGACTTCTATGTCCAATACAAGGAATGGTATAAAGCAGCCGTGAAAGCTTCAAAGGTAGCTTTTGACCGAGCGAAAGTTATTCAGGAGCGAGACGCTGAGATTGTCAAGAAAGACCGCATCATTCAAGTTCTTCAGTCTGAGATGGAGTCGTCTCGAAGCTCGGAACTCCAAGTACTCAAAAAGCATGAGGACGCGGTGGCCAAAATGGCGAGAATGCAGCAGGCACACTGTGCCACGGTTGAAGAGATGGGCCACCGCTATACCAACGTTGTAACTGAGCGAGATGTAGCCATTAAGGAGTTGAATGAGCTCAAGGCCAAATTTGCTGAAGTGGTGAAAGAAAAAGATGCTGCTAACACCACTGCCCAAGAGGCGTGCGACCAAGCTGTATCTCTTAGAGCCGATCTTGCTGCGGCGGCGGCCAAGACTAAGTCTGCGGAAGCAGAAATTCAGGAAAAGATTTTGGAGGAGCGGTCCAGGATGGACGCTGAGTTCGATGATCTCCTGGTTACATACAACGCCAATGTGTTAGAGCACAGAAATTTATCGTGGCTGGGAGATGACTCCATGATTCTATATAACGCCTGGACTAGATTGGTGGAGGAGAAGAAAGCGACGCATCCGGATGAAACACTGGATGACTTCGAACTTGAGATGCGCTTGCTTACCGAGGAAGAGAGGAGAGCTCTTCATGAGGCGGTGGTTTCTGTGGCGAGAGAGAGGCTCGGGTTCCAACAGATAGAGACAGGCGAGGGCTCGGGGATTGAGCATCACGAAACGAGTGTTGGAGCCGCAATTCCGACATTACCTGAAAACATCGGTGCGGTCAATCCTCAGTCCGTCCCTGCTTAAAATCCTGACCAGCCGCATTTATCTTCTACTGATGTTTCTGCCTCGGTATCTGCCCATGTCGTGAGCCAGGCTAAGGAAGGTAATCAAACGCCTCCCGTATACATTTAGTGTGGTGAATTTGGATCAATACCCACAGCTAACAATCTTCGTTTTTTCACATTTCAGTGACTGAAGTCGTTATTCCCGCGCCTCCTGCATCTTAGGCTTCTCATCGAGCGCATGTGGCTATCGTTACCGAAGCTACTATAACATCTTCTATGGTCGGTGGAGAAGGGGAAGCAGATACGTTATCTTTTGACACTAAGATGATTGAGGAACTCCTCAATCAACCCAACGATCCTTTCATCGATCCATCATTCTCCATGAGCGGGACCACTCCGGCTGTTAGTGTTTCCATGCCAGTCATTAACATATCCAGTGCGGCCCAAGTATCTCGTGAAGATGAGATTTTGGTTGAGATCAATGCCGAGATGGGCGCAGTGACCGCCGGTATGGACCCGTCAGGCCATGCCCCATTAATGATGATATCGCCTGGCGGCACTGTGATAATTGCGAGTGCTCCTGTTCCACCTCCTGCTACTGATTCTATTCCTCCAGCTCCACCCTCCGAAAGAATCTCTGTTGCCTCTAGCTCTGAGGAAGAGGTGGACATTATGTCGCCATCTGAGGGCAAATCGGAGAAGAGCAAAAAAAGGAGGAAGAAGTTGGGTAGCAGCTCTAGCGGGACTTCCTCGAAGAAGAAGCCAAGGAAGAAGAAAGATTGAACTCCTTCTTCAGTTCTCTGTAGTGTTTTGTCTTTTGATTTTCTCTATAACCGTGTATAGATGTGGACTTGGCTCCCACTAGTAGGAACTTTTTGAATCATCATGTAATCGGATTCTTTTTGTTGATAATGGAAATGAAAGTATATTCTCTTCCGTCTTCAATTTGATATTTGTTTTTGGTCCTGCCCCCAGTCTTGGGGATGAATATGGAATTGATGTATGTTTATACTCCGTCTCGCACTCTGGGAGTACGGAGTTTAAGGAATGTTTATACTCCGTCTCGCACTCTGGGAGTACGGAGTTAAGGAATGTTTATACTCCGTCTCGCACTCTGGGAGTACGGAGTTAAGGAATGTTTATACTCCGTCTCGCGCTCTTCGGAGCACGGAGTTAAGGAATGTTTATACTCCGTCTCGCACTCTGGGAGCACGGAGTTAAGGAATGTTTATACTCCGTCTCGCGCTCTTCGAAGCACGGAGTTAAGGAATGTTTATACTCCGTCTCGCACTCTGGGAGCACGGAGTTAAGGAATGTTTATACTCCGTCTCCCGCTCTTCGGAGCACGGAGTTAAGGAATGTTTATACTCCGTCTCGCGCTCTTCGGAGCACGGAGTTAAGGAATGTTTATACTCCGTCTCGCACTCTGGGAGTACGGAGTTAAGGAATGTTTATACTCCGTCTCGCGCTCTTTGGAGCACGAAGTTAAGGAATGTTTATACTCCGTCTCGCGCTCTTCGGAGCACGGAGTTAAGGAATGTTTATACTCTGTCTTGCACTCTTCGGAGTACGGAGTTTAAAGAATGTTTATACTCCGTCTCGCACTCAGGGAGTACGGAGTTAAGGAAGGATCGTCGTGTATCAATCCAATCTTGGCTTTGACGTGATGGCTTGCCCCCGAGTTCTGGCTTCACTTAGCGAGTGGCCGGTCATATCAGAGCCACTCCTTTCTTGGATAAATCCCATTGCGTGATGGAATTTTAGTTCTCCGTGCATCGGGATGTTGTACATTGTATTTAATGAATCACAGCTCTGACCCGAAGAAATGGCATTTTATTGCTGAAATCAGAAAACATGGCAAAGTCAGTTGCCTTATTATAAGTTCTAATTTCGAAATGCTGAAACAACTTTTTAAAATGGAATTTAAACTAAATAGATAAACATAGCCTGTCAATTGTAGTGGCGATGAAGACTTCCGCTATTCTAGGCCCTTGGTAAAGTTAAGCCATCAACGGGTGATGACTCGAATTAGCCATCCTTAAGCTTTTGCTTAATCTTGCACGACCCTCTCCACGCTGATCTCAGGGGCGGGAGTGCCGGATGACCTTTTTTAGCGACTAGCTTACCAAGTTCGAAAGTTTTAAGTCGGTCCTTGGCATTGCGCAATCGGGCAACTCAATTTCGGTGTATGATTGTTCTCAAATCAACCTGATCGCCCTGGACGACCCCAACTCCGTTGATGGTTGGGAATTTTAAAGTTAAACACCACGGGGTTATTATGGCCCTGAATTCAGCAAGGGAAGGTCGACCTAAAAAGGTATTATAAGGCGACTCAACATCCAACACAACGAACTGCAATATTCGAACCGACCTACATTCTCCGGTTCCCAATTCGACTGGTAACTCTACCATTCCAACTGGTACAGTAGCGCTGCCATTGAATCCATAGAGATGAGTCTGGCAGGGTGTTAGACCCCCAGCTTCCATCTTCATTTGATTATAAGCATGTGCAAATATGATATTCACAGAACTCCCGTAGTCAATCAGAATCTTCTTCATCCACATCGGGCCTACCTGGGTCGATATCACAAGTGGGTCAGTTGTCGGGCTTCCGACGTAGTCAACGTCGTTGTCCCAGAAAGTGATGTCGTTAGTCATCGCTCTTTTCCGCTTGGTTGAAGGTTTACCGCCCAAGTTATCATTATACTCAAAGTTTGGGCGTTTAGCTAAGTTGCCATATGATGCCACTTCCTCCCAGCTTCGGACCATTGGATGAGGATTACCACTTACAGCATTAATTACCAATCTTCCTCCGTCACGACCCGGTTCTTCCTGTCTTGCTTGATTCTGTGTAAGATTTGGCTTTGAGGGGCCCGCTCCACCAGACGGCGGTGCCCGTACAAACTGGTCCAACTTTCTCTCTCTGATCAATTTTTCGATGAGGTCTTGCAGATGTCGACACTCGTTGGTATTGTGGCCGTAACATTCGTGAAATCTACAAAACTTTCCTGTCTGAATCTGTCTCTCCGATGATTGCTTCGGAGCAGGTTTCTTATATTGTTCAACGTTGCAGGTTTGCAGATACACGTTTTCCAACGATGTATTCAATGGTGTGTAATTGTCAAACATCGGGGTCCTACGTTGCGGGCCTCGATTTTGGTCTCTTTTCTTATCCCGATTACTGTTGATTCTCGGCTGAGCTTGTTTATTCTGTATATTCAGTTGGACTTTTCCGGAACTTTCACCGGACTGCTTGACTGCCACATTACTCTGTATTCCTTCAGTTCTGGGTATTGCATCGCCCTGTTTCCTAGAATGTCTCGCATCCTCTTGTCGCAAGAATTGGGCGGCTTTTGAGTAGAAACGGTCCAATGAAGCAGGTGGTTTCCCAGCTAGCCAATTCCCGAATTCCGAGTCGGGATCGATCCCTTTGGTTAATGCCATCAGAATCGAGTTGTCGTTGGGATTACTAATTTCCACACATGTTGTATGGAATCTCTCCAGGTAACGCCTGAGCGTCTCTCCCTTTGCCTGGGTGACACTAGATAAGGTGTTA
The DNA here is from genome assembly GCA_030737815.1 of Allium fistulosum. Lineage (NCBI taxonomy): Eukaryota > Viridiplantae > Streptophyta > Magnoliopsida > Asparagales > Amaryllidaceae > Allium > Allium fistulosum. The sequence goes on along the minus strand of CM060902.1, from coordinate 196,646,836 downwards.
ACGTCTTTAGGCCGAGTGATGTGCATACGAAACTGCTCAACAAATTTTTTAGCCATTTGGTCGAATGAAGAGATGGATCTTGGTGGCAACCTGGTGAACCACATTGTTGCAATTCCTCCCAAAGAGATGGGGAAGCTTCGACATTTTACTGCATCATCAGCCCTCGTGGCGTTCATTGACCATTCATATTTTAAAATATGTTGATTGGGATCGGAATTTCCTTCGTACAGGGGGAGAATCGGCATTCTGAACCGCCGGGGAGGTTCAGCGTACAGTATTTCGTCAGTGAAAGGAGTTTGACTATGGGAGATTCCCCAGTCGTCATTAATAAATCCCTGGCTCTCGCGAATCATTTGTCGTACCATGGTTGAAATGTCGGGCATAGCCACATTTTATGTAGGCTGAGCTAAGGTGTGGTCGGGTTCCACAGCGCGAGTTTGGACTGGACGTTGTCGACGGCCTATATCTTGCCTCCTTGGCTCTACTTCTTCTGGGACGTATGGTTCAGGTGTATGCCCACGATGTTGATTATTTGGATCCGACAAGTTTCGGGTATCAACCCTTGTCTCTACCTCGGCTGTTGTGGCGCGATTGCCTGTGGTATGCTGTGGAGCAACACCTCCTCGTGATGAGGGCCGGCCTGGGAGCTAGTTGACGGTCCGACCCTCAATTGTCCCACAGTCAAGGAGGGTTGATATTCGGTAACTAGCGTATGACCTGCGTCCAACCGGGGACGTGTAGTTCTGCCATGATAGTCAGAGGAAGCAGAATTTTCAGTGGACGAGTGGGAAGCATCACCCCTCCTCGTTTTCCTACGCCTTTGGCGGTTTAATTGATTGGTCAATTCGATGTTGGCATGCAACTGTTCAGCTAACTATTGCCGGCTTTGGGACAGTTCCTGGAGTAATGTCTGTAACTCTTGTCTGGTTACCGGTCCAGATGGACCGGAGTGAGAAGTGTTGTCTTGATTGGACTGTAACTGTTGTGTGGGATTCTGTTCATCCCGAGCTTCTTGATTAGCAGCTGTAGAAGTGGTTCTTGTACTAACCATCTTGACCATTGGATTCCTTTCCTAGATTTTATGCAAATCTGAATAGAATGGAAGGATTCTGGATTAGAGATCTGGATCTTCCTCTTGGATTTATGCAATCCGGTATCGATGGTAGATCCAAGGAGCAGGAGAAAAAGCTGGTTATTCTCAGTGAAAGCACCAAAGTGTTTGTACCAAAAATGGGCACAACACTCTTCGGAAGTCTTTGAAGAGATAAACGCGAAGAGTGAAATCTAACACTATGGATTATCTAACAAAAACTCCAAATAACAGAAATGTAAAATGCAAAGACAAGCGATTTAGAGTGGTTCGGTGTTTTAGCCTACGTCCACTATGAAGTTTGATGATTTTATTGCTCGACACTCGAAGATTACAATTTATTATAACGCAGTACGACTGGTTTTGTGAGTTAAGCCTAAATTTAAGACAACCATGGTGATTCTGAGTAAATCTGGCAGAGTCTGGATGCTCTTTAGCTCTTAGAATTGTCTGACCCCTTTTCTGAATGACCAGGGGCTCTATTTATAGGTGTGGGAGGCTGGTATTTCGCCTAAACTGAAGGGAGACCAGTTCTGGTACGTCAGGGGGCCCACATGCCCGCTTTCTGGAAGTCTGGGCCCACTTTGGGATCGATTCGACCCTTGGTTCGAATCGATCAAGAAAGAGTCCAATCGAACTGAAATTTGGTGTGAACGTTCTTCAACATGTGCTCAAGCTTCAGTGAAAATTTCATAGCATTTGGACTTGTGGATCTCGAGTTATGATCGATTCAAGGTTGGATACTTGGCTGAAATGTCTCTTCGAATCGATCTCCTTCGACTCGGTTCCTTCGAATCGATTGTTTCGACTCGATTCAGCATGTCTTCGCGATGACGTGGCTCGCCTCCTTCGTATCGATCCGTCTTGTGCTCCGAGTTGACTGGGTCGAATCCACGTCTTTCGCTGCTTGTGACTTGGTCGATTTGGAGTAGTGGATTCGAAGTACATGGATTCGAACGTATGCTCGTTCGAATCGATACGCTATACCTTATCCACTCGATTCGAAGCTATTCTTACAGGATGGAATCGGAGCATAGTCATAGGATGGATTTGAAAGGCTTCAACCTTGGTGGATTCGAAGGAACTTCCTTTGAAGGAGTCGAAGCTATGGTTCTTTCCATGGATTCGGAGGTTCTTTCCTTCGATGGATTCGAACATAGGCATGCGAATTTGGATTCGAAGCACGGCTATTTGGATGGATTCGAACCAAGGACTGTTTACTCCATTTTTTGTCGGTGATATCTTGAGCATACGAGCTCAGATTGACTCGAAACTTGAAACGTTGACTCTCATGGCTTAGCCTGTCATATCCTAGCAATTTCGGCCCGATCCGGACTCGGAAAAAATTCGTCGACATCCATAGTGGGCCGGTGGATGACCGATCTCTAGAACGGACTGTCATTGGATTATTAGTCAATTCTCCGGTGTCACGGCCTTGCCAAAAGGCGGGATAACAGGTATATGTTACTAATTACATAATTTCCCCTTGGGCAGATCCCTAACTCTATCAATCTCCCACTTGCACTTAGGGTCAACTAATGGAATCTTTATCCTATTCCTTCAATCAGTTTGATGAGAACTGATCGAGTTAGACCTTTTGTGAATGGATCTGTTATGTTGGTTTAATTATCTACTCTGTCAATAATCTCCCTTCGATGTTGATAAACTACTTTTACCATAACGAACTATTTAGAGTATGTTTCTCGACCTCTAGTGAGCTCTTATTATTACATTGTTATCGTATAAAAATGATTAGTAATCTTAATACTTGGAATCACCCCTAGATCAGTTATAAATTTGTGCATTTATATATACTTCGCTTTTATTGCGGCGCTATTCAAGGCCAAGTACGTAACCTTTTCATTGAATCAGCCACGGCATTTCTCTTGGAACATTTCCAACTTAAAGCTTCTTAACTTGAATTTATAATTGACATATTATACTCAATATCACTTATGAAATTTGAGTCTGAATACTCCTTTATAAGGAGTTTGTTAAATCTGTATTCTTCGGTATTTCATAAATACACGAGAACACCTCAAACAACCATTTAATGATATCAACTTCGATTTGATATTTTCTTCATGTATAAAATACATAAACAAATCATGATATGGTAAACAACATAACATCTATACTAATCCTATTGCCAATGCATAAGGAATCCATTTCACATGTTCTTCTTTAAACACTTTAATAAGGTGTTTCTGCATATTGTCTGGTACACTCCCAATTTACTTTGTACTATCTATGAAAGACATCATTTTCAAATCCAACGTCAAGTATTAAAACAACTAAAGCTGATTTTAACATAAGTACATCGTTAACAATTAGAAGTGTGTTGTTTACTTATGGTTTACAAATGTCCATTTACCTTTTAACTTTACTGTTTAAGAACACACGCTTCCTCTGCATTTTGACTAACAATTAAACAATTTGATATTTATATCGAAGCACTAGTTCAATTTTGATGCATATCAATGACACTTTCGTATTTGTTCTTAGATCATATCCAAAAAACCACAAACTCAATATCGCTCCAACTAACTTTGAGACACTTTGGTTGTTATGTGAAAATAGTCAATTCTAAATCATTATTTAAAATCTTCCATTTCAATGCATATGTACCAAAACATAAAGTCATACCATAGGATAATTTTGTGAGTAAATTTGAATTAGCTTGAGCATGTTAAATAATGAATCTATTATGCTAATTTTAACAATTAAAATTTATGAGGTTATTCTTATTAATGTTTCCCCTTAATTCCCAACTACATTAGTCTTGCTCCTAAAGACAGAATCACGGCCGTGGGATTACATCCATTCGTGCACGGCTACCAAAATTATATTTTGATAATGTACTTGGAATCCTTTCGGATTTGCGCATCATACCATATCATAGAGTCAATACTCTTAATGGTTTAATTAACAACTGAAGATTATCTATTCTCGATATTGATAAGGAACTCATAGTCTCTCTTCAATGAACGAGAATATTTATTAGACATTCTAATGCATTGTGTTGATTCTGGTTCGGTTAGTTTCATTTCATCCCTCCTAATCAGTTTTATCTTTGGATCGTATCCAAATAAATTTTACTATCAATAATTTCTTAAAGAAATTCCTTTGCTACGAAGTGGTATTTTTGAAATAATAGCTGTTTCTCAGTGTAACAAAATATGTATTCGTAAACACTTTATGAATTGCCTCATATATAAAAGTGATCTTAGTTTTATTTTACAAACTTATATTCAAAACATAAATTGGTCATCTTATGCTAGTCGTTCCCAAGCTTCTTTTAGCGAGATTGATACAAGATGCCTCATGAATAATTATTATGTGTAGTCTTTCGATTTGTACAACCTGCCAACTCCTTAGCCTAGGATATGTTCGGATTACTTATAACCCTTATCTTATATGATTTTATAAACTATTATTTAAATGAAACCTTATGTACTACTCTTAAGTACAAGACCTTATGGAAAGAAGTTAGCCCAACTTCATTCACAATTAATCATACTTTGTCCAACAAAGTTTGATTACACCTTATCGATACATCATTATCTATCATAGGGGGAATGACTTTTGAGATTGAATCTTTATTCATTTTAGTTATGTTTGGAACTCTTTCCAAAATACTTACTAATTCAATCAAGTTGAATTAGTTATATTTTCTATTGCACGTTATTTTATCTACTTCCGATTTATACTCTACGAGCTTACCATAGACATACTACATGTGTATCCAATACACATATACATATCGGTGATACTCATTAGTGAATATAATGATGTATGCGGAACTGTTTTGGTATCAATGACTGGCGATTTCATACATCAATTTGTATTAATCCGAAGAGTTCATCAACTCTTATGACGCTCCTACTGAATGAGTGCATTGGGATACAATTCTCTAGTACCATATGATTATAATCATATAATCGAATATTTTTTCCTTGGAACTATAGCTTGGTTTGTAATTCCAAAATAATTGCAAATAAATTTATATACTTCCGTATTTTCTAATGCATCACAAATACTGGTGCTATACTTTTATTTTATTACTAACACTCATAATATTTGTATTGAAATAAAATTATGTCTATTTCTCAATCAACACTAAAAAGCATTATTTTATAAATAATGTTTAGTACTCTTTACGGAAATAATTTTCATAATTTGATGCATCTAATAAGTGCTATATGGCATGCTCCCACTATTTCCACCATTACTATAATAGCATATGAAATACAAAGCTCCATTCAACAATTTAATATATGTTATTTATTTCATTTATTGTAACTGCTTTATAGTCAAGAATTTTCAGATCAAATATCTTAAATTTAAAGAAATAAATCTTTTAGAAAACAATTTCCTATTTAAAAATACATGTTAGAGTAGAAATCATATTTCTAGTTATAATATTAAGCATCAACTATTATTTCTTGATTCTCGTTTCTAGTGTTTATTTATGAAGCATAAATGACCATTCACTCTCTTTATCCCAACTATGCCATAGGTTATATCCACTCATATACATTCGATTTCTTTTCTAAGCGGTCGACCCATTCAAAGGAAATCCTTATTATAATATCATAACGAACTCTTACCAACAGTGCATTTGGTCATCCTTAATTTTTAAGGATATTAAAAAAATTGCACTTTACGTATACTAATCAAACTGACATTTCAATGATTGAATTCTTAGATCTATCTTATAGCCTTTGGTGCAGTGTTACATCTAACACAACAACATAATTAGTGTAATCAGTCATATTGAATACACGATCTCACACTATAGTATACTTGCTTCTTTCAATAAACTATTTTCATCAAGGTTTCATACATTACAAATTATGATCCTTCATTATATAAAATTTATATGCGATCATATATGAATCGAATATCCATATTTTTGTATTGCTTTTAGAGTTTAAAACTCATTGAAGTTAATACATTGTCTTGGGCAAGTAAACTCATAAGTGGCCATGTTACGAATGTATTTATTAGTTGAATAATTTGGTGCTTGCATAGGTCAACACACAAAAATTTATTAGAAAATATATTTAATATTTCTTTGTCAATATTTAATTCGGTTATTTTGTATATTTTGATTGATAAACATTTTATCAATTATATTTATTGCAAAAATTTACCAATGTAGATTGTTACAACTTTATATTGCAGATGTTCTTATAATATTAGAAAGGTTAAATGTTACAATTTCATTTTTCTAATAGGGCTCCCATTAGTCTTTTATACTTCTCTAAACCTAGGATGAAACATAGACGCCTTTTGATTATGCTAGTGGATGTTAGGACTCGTCTGTTTTGGGATTTTGATATTGAGTTTGCTCAACAAGTCATAGCCCCACAAATGATGGATAAATCTTTGTCTATTGTATCATATACAATTCTTAACCCATGGTTCCTTATCCTAATCTCATTTCGACATTGATTCGCTCAATAATTCGAAAGAGATTATTCATTCGTACCTATTATTTCGCGACAGCCTAAGTATACTATATGTACCTTGAGTTTGTTCAACAAATACATATAGTTATCTTACCTCATCTATTTAATATATTAATAATATAACACATAACATCTCTAGCTTGAGTTTTCTCAACAACCAGAGCGTACGTAATTAATTTGTTAATGCATAGATAATAGATGAAAACATTTATACTAAAGATTATGTAACATCCTTGAAAAATGCGACCACTTTATATTCAAAATACAGGGATTATTTAAATATTTGAATTGTGAATTAAATATTAATTAAATTGATTTAGTAACATTATTAAACTCATTTTGTAAATTTGTTTACATAAACAAATAGTTCAGTGAAAAATTGATAATGTGACCGAAATTCATTTTTCGAATTTTCATCTTTTTACTGAACGAAAGTTGTTGAAACGTTGTTGCACACTTATGTACACAAATATACACATTTAATAACAAGTCAATTAGTGCTAAAGAAGTTAAAAAAATTAAAACTCCTTAAGTACTTTTAAAAATATAATTAAAAATCGTTAGGAAAGAAGACTTTTCTTTTGATGTGATAAGAAGAACATATCATTATGGTTTCATGTACTAGTGAGTACATGGCATGTGGTGGTATGATGGAAAGGTGTACAATGGTTGAAATTTCTAAGGGTAGTGGAGGGGTAATTGGGTAATTTGGTAAAGGGGTACGTGTTGTAATTTACAAAATATTCCACTTCTGTAAAAGAGCAACCTTATGCCTTCATTTTCCTTTAATTTTCATTTCTTTCTTTTAGCTTTCATACCTTCTTCTTCTTTTCTATATTCCACAAGATATTTCTAAGAAAATTCGTACCGAAACTTGCTCTTTTTATCCTCTGAATCTTTGTTTAAACTTTAACTAATATTGTTAATATCTTCACCATTCCAAAGTTGCAAATTTTGGAGCACAAACACCTTATTTTTGGCATGTGCATGAGCAAGGGGAAAGAGTTCTCGGGCTTTGGTCGAGCTATAGCATTGAAAGGAGGTTTCTTTGGTCATATCTTGGTCAAGGAAGGAAGCTTAGTGTTTGAACCAAAAATGGCACAAACACCCAGAAGCATATGTAGAGAATAAAATATGAAGAAATGTAAATGGAAATGAGAAATAAACAAAACACAATCGTTTATAGTGGTTCGGCACAGCAAGGCCCACATACACTTTAAGATTTTATGGTTTATATTTGACTTCGAGGCAGAAGTTCTTAGTGATCGCTACAACTGCAACACTTATATTGAGTAGGGAAGAACTAGAGCCAAAATATCCTGAAAAATGAGCCCTACCCTCCTATATATAGAGGTACACAGTCTAATATCTCGCATAAAATATCTCTAGGCCGTTACTCAAGATTTAGACCAATTCTTCCACCAAACTAGGTGCTACATCATCAGGAAGTAAGGGTCGGTACCGATCCATAGGTAGGGGTTGATACTGATCCCTAAGATGGAAATATTGGTTGTCTTCAAGTCTTCATCTTTACTCGACTTATTGTTAGCTTCATGATTCCATAGTTGTTTACACAATTATTAGCTTGCTTCTAAGTCCAAATGATGGAGTTGTGGAAAAACAAAGTTACAGTTTCAAGTATTCGTAGAGATCAATGGAGAATTACATTGAGTAACAGAATGATAGGCTTTTGGCATCAAAAAACACAGGCAGAAGGTGGTGTAACATCCCGTCTTTTTGTATGCTTTAAGCAAACACGCATGCCAACTCAAATCATACAGAAGGGCGGATTGTTATTGGGGTGAATAAGAAAAAGAGAAAGAAATAAAAACAAATACAGAATCTCGCAGCGGAATGACAAAATATAATAATCAAATAACAGTTCATGAAGCGGTTTACAAAAAAACATTTGATTATACTTATACAATACAAAATAAGAGTTACACATATTAGAGATAAACAAATAATGATAATGCAGTGGAACAGTATGATGTAGTGGAATAATATAGTAAATAAAAATACAATCTTCGTCTTCGTCCTCCAGAAACAAGTCTTCGAATCCTGAAATGCTCAGGCTGACCCGAGCGAATTGAAAAGACAAAACACTCAAGTCAGAACTAAAAGATCTTATGTAAGTCAAATCAACGGTAAATAAATATGAGTGTAAACGGCGTCGGAGATGTTTACGGGGTTTGACATCTCCTATCCAGTGTCTAACATGAGTGCAGTAATGTAACGACCTGTAAATTTTTGATAATTAAAATAGCTAATTTAATAAGATTTCGTGATTTAATGTTAGAAAAAAATAAAAATTTGTAATTCATTTGGAATAATAATAACTGGAATGAATTGCAACAATAATTATCCAAGTAATTATTAATAGATTGAATGGAGTTCCAATCTAATTGAATTGAGTCAAATGTTATAACTTGGTTATAAGGGAATATATGGAAAAACAAATGTAAATAAGTGAATAAGAATTGTGAATTATTTAGGTAGAAATACAAATGTTAATAGATTGGTTTCGAAGAATTGAATAGTAATAATTATTGAAAAATAAATGCTACTTAGTGAATGTCGTTGCAATCAATAGTTGGATAGGATAATAAATGTTGAATTCATTGGGTATAATAGAGAAATTGATTGATAAGTAAAATCTATTAGAAAAATCAAATATTGAATATTGAACAGGTAAATTGTTTAAATTAAATATTTAAAATTTATTGAATAACTGATTTATGGAAATGGTTGTTCTATAATTTGAATTTTTTTAAAGGTTAAATTTTATAAGTACGTTTTGAATATTTTAAAAGATAGTGATTTAAGAATAATCAAATTTGCTTAAATTTAATATTACAAATGTTTGAATAATTAAATTCCGAATTGATATGATTAATTTGATATTGAAGTTTAATATATGAAAATAGAGTGAATAACTAAAATTTGATTTAATATGATTCAAATTGGTTTCCAAAGTGAATGTAAGTTATATTGGGATTTTAATAGAGTTAATAAGATTTTAAAATTGGAATTTTTAGCAATTCTGTAAATTTTGAAAAGTCGTCGATTTAATCGATGAGTTAAAATAGCCTTCCGGGGCACAGTCTTGGAATTTGACGAAACCAGTTCCTTTAGATCCGTAATAGTTTATTATTATCAGGTTTCAATTTCCATAGCAATCGGAGTGGTCGTTTGACCGTGGTAGCTCAAAACGCTTAGAAATTAATTTAATCGATTTAATTTAAAATTGATCGTTTATTTCCGTAACTCGCACATACGATCGAATTAGGGCTTGAAACCTTTTCCATTGCGTCCGGAATAGGGGTATAACATTATGAACGCCTAGCGGCATGCCTCGATAGGGGTTCAAGATTTTAAGTTGCATAAATTGGGATATTTTGAAATTTAAATTAATATATTGTCTAGTCAACTTTTCACATCAGCTTCTTTTATTTCATTTCAAATCACTGTAGTAAGCCTCCCACATGCAAGAATCATGTCTCCTCCCTTTTAAATCTGCACGCTAGCTTCAGGCAGTAAGAAAATAATAAATCAAAACTTCAAAAATTTCTTTCTCTTCCAATACTCGATTAAAAATCACGAAACCGATTTTAAAAATCAAATTTCATCGTTTGCTTCAATCTGGTGGTAGTTTGTAAGGTGCGGCCGTGGGTCTGGGAGCGCGACAATGAAGACGCGAGAGAGTTTGAAGCTAGGGTTAAGCTTCACTTCATTTTCATTCATCGATTCGAGAAATAAAGCTCGTATTTGGATTCTCTTCGTCGAATAGCATCTGGGCGCACGTTTTTGTGAAGTTCGGAGGTAGTTTGGGGCATGCGACTTAGGCTAGGTCGAGAGAGGAGCTCCAGGTCGCACATAGCATTGTGGGTCCGAGCGTGATGATGTTGGCATGTGCAAATGCGGTTCGTCGAGAGGGAGCTGTTGGCGAAAGCGGTTCGACAAACGGAGGTCCCTAGCTCCGTATTGCTCCAAATTCGTGCACAGCATGTTGGGTTCTTGTTCGTTCATGTACATGCATCTCAATTTGAGGAAGAAAGCTTCTAGTTGGGCCGGGCTTTGGCTATTGGGTATGGGTTGTTTTAAAATAATTAAATTGTTTTATAAATTTAAATATCGTCGAACTTATAAAATGTATAACTTCTGCATACGATGTCCGATTGGGACGAGGCTTTTTGCGTTGCAATCGTGATGATGAGAGCTTCGTAATGAATCTGGTTTGGACGAATTTGGAGACAGTCAAAATTTGGGCTAAAAACGGACGTCGTCCGGTTTAGTTCCAAACCAGAATGCCTCGGCGACAACGGGAAAATCAAGGTGAGTATTTTATAACGCTCACAACGTACTAAATATCTTTATGGTAGTTAAATTTGATATTATGAAGTGATATGAATTTTATTTGTCGTTGTTTGATAAAATTTAATTGTCATATAGATTGTCATTGGAATTCACCGTTGAAAATTAAATTGACAGTCAAATTCAAATTAAAATTGAATTGCGATTAAATTACCTGACATTGATAACTACGAAATTGCCGTGAATTGTATTGTCTATTGGATGATGTATTTCGATGGATGCTATTGGTTGATATTTAAATGTTTGGATGTTCATTTGCTTATATATATCCTGTTATGCATACATATGACACTGTGATTTGGTTTAAGTGATATATATTCATCCATGACATTTAATTGAAATAACTAATCACTTGGCCATAGGATAGAAAACTATATACGGACACCGGATTGGTTAATTTAATAATTTTTAAAATAGTTGGTTTGAAATTTATTTAAATGTTTTGATTTAAAAGTTATAAATAAAATCAATTTATAGAAATCGAATTTATCGCAAATTGAGTTTGGAATGTTGAAATAAATTTTGGTTAAAAGAAATTGCTTAATAATTTAAGTTGAGACTTTGAAATTTAAAGTCGGGATATGATTGAATTTTGGAAATTTATTTGTTTTAAAGATTGAACATTATTTCGAGCTTTGAGTATTACTAAGTAAAAATGATATTTTGAAATTGAGCTTGAAATTGAATCATATTTGAATTTGGATTTAAAATTTAATATTGAAGGATAAATTTGGTTAAGTGTTATAAATTGATATTTTGAAAAATCAAGCTCCAAATCGATATAAATTGAAATTGAATTAATTGAAGGTGAATGTAGAATTGAATTAATTTGAAGTCAAAGTTGGCATTCATTTGAATTGAAATCGAAATTGAATCGGTAGAATAGAAATTGAAATTGATTTGAATTGGGAAGTTATAATTGAAATGGTTTGGTTTTGAAGTTGTTTCATTATGTTTTCCAAATTACTCTGTTATATAAACCATTTTTAAATACTTAAACTATTTTAACCTATATTAACTATATTAAATTAATTTATCTATTTGAAATCCATTTAAAGATTTTAAGTATTTTAACTATTTTAATTATTTAAAACTACTTTTAAACTACTTAAAACTATTTTCTAAAAATTTCAAGCTGGTCAATAAGGTGAAATGTTTATGTTTAAATCTTGAATTTAAATACGAATTGGGTTAATGAAGTTGCAACCTAAATTGAAATTCGAAATGATTTTGAAATCAAAATGAGATATTGAGGCGGAAAATGATTTTTGAAATGGAATCTTACATTTTGAATAGATATGATGATATTTGAAATGGATTTGATTTTGAAGCGAATATGATATTTTGATATCAATTTTGAATCAATTTGAAATATAAAAGAGCCATCGGTGTAATAATACGTAGTTATTAAAGAGACCGGGATCGGATATGGGACATACTCTCTGTCGATACCGAAAACCACTTTAATAACTATTATACGCGGAGTGTTGATCCAGAATGAAGTGGATGGTTTGGTGAACGCGTTGACTGAAGAAAGAGAACGATATTGGATGACCCCTGACATTACTAAAACAGGAGCCGCGCCGGGCCATTGAGGTTCGCCACCTCTAGTGGACACACTTCTTCGATACCATATCTATTACCTTTGTGATTCGATTTGGGTGCACCCCTTGATTTGGGAGTGTTGTTTCGCAGTGTTGAGGTAGTAGCTGCTATGCTCAACACCAGTCCGGATCACGCAACTACTAGTATCCTAGTTGGTATCGCCTCATGTACCTTGTCATACTGATTATCCTATTCGCGACCACTACGTTTTGGTTTGTACCTTTAGTATATGGATTGCCCTCTGGTGACTTCCGGTTTTGGGGAAACTACGGTCTTGTATATACTCTTGGGAATAAAAATGTGTTAAGGGGGATTATGGTAACGCCTTAACGCTATTTTAATACTTTTACTTTAATGTAGACATATTATAATAGCGTATTGTACTACATAGTAGATAGTTTAATGGATCCTTGAGAGATGAAAAATCCCGTAACATCTCTTAAGTTATTGCACTCACGTTGACACTAGATAGGAGATGTCAAACCCCGTAAACATCTCTGACGCCGTTGCATTCATATTTATTTACTATTGATTTAACTTTCATAAGGATATTTTAGTCCTGACTCGAGTGTTTTGTCTTTTGATTACGCTCGGGTCAGTCCTGAGTTTTTAGATTTTTGAAGATCTATTCTGGAGGACGAAGACGAAGATTTGGTATACTATTACTATTATTATCTTTGCATCATGCTGTCTGCTGCATTATTTTATTTGTTCTTTTGTATATGTATAACTCTGATAAATGTTGTATAAATGATAATCAAAAGTATATTAAACAGCTTCATGAACTGTTTATTTGATTATTATATTTTATCTTTATCGCTGCGAGATTCTGTGATTGTTTCTTGTTCCTTTTCTCTTCTTTTCTTATTTACCCCATTAACAATCCTCCCTTTTGAATGGTTTGAGTTGACATGTGTGTCTGATTTGTCGACTTAAACTGTCCAAAAAGGCGGTTCGTTATAGTTGGTATCAGAGCTTTGGTTTAGCGATAACCTTAGCTTTGTGGGGTCTGACTCTTTATGAATAGGGTAGTAATACCCTATGATGAGTCGCTGAGTGTATATACTTGAGAGCACGTATTTGTTAGTGATATAAAATTGTTTTATATTGTGTTGGTTGATTTGTTGAGTGGCATATGGATTCTGGTCAATACGAGTAATTAACGGCATTGATAGGGATCTCTAAACACTTGAACAGAACAATTCGACATAGTATTGTTTTGAAATTAGGTAAATGAAATAATTTTGCCCTAATTATATTTTATATATAAAGAAAAGTTTAGAAATTATTATGATTCATCCAGTTTGTTTGGTTGTTAGAAAGGATAATATGGATGGTCATCATAAATGGGATATTGTGTTTTAATAAATAAGGTTTATTACAGAATAAATAATGATAAAACAATTTATAGAATGTTTTAAGAAAGCAAAATTTTATAAGAATAATTTATAAATGTGACTTATAAATCAAGATAGATTTAAATTGAAAAATATTGAGTTTAAGACCCGGAGATTTTGAAAATGGTTTTCAAAACTTTGAAGAAAAATATGTAGTGATGTTAGTTGAAAAATATTTATGGGAAATATTTTGAAAGGAGTTTTTTTTATAAATTCAGTAATCCTCTCTTATGTCGCTAGGAAATAATTTCGATGATGACTGCGCAGCATCATCGACGTTCATTTTCGAGTCTCAAAGTGTAGGAGACTTATGCGAAGCTTTGCTTTGCTTCGAAACTGTTTTGAAAAATGCATTTTGGTTTAAACTCCAAAAGTATGATTTGATATATATAAGATATAAATGCATATATTTATTTCAAATGATTTGAGATGAACCGGGCATTTACATTTCTAAGTTCTGTTAATTAATATTTTTCAAAATATTTGAATGAAATGTGAATAATCAGAACTTATATAATAAGAGAATTAAAAAAAACTCTAAGCTAAATGTTTTGAGAAACTTTGGAGTTGAAGTGTAACTCTTAAAATTGAAAAGTATTGAAAGGTAAAGAAAATATAGACAAGTTAAAAATTGTGAACATTCTAAGTTAGTAAAATGAATTCTAAATTTGTATAATACCACATTGCATTCTAATAACATATAATATGACTTACCAAATGTTAAAAAGTTAAAAGAATGATTTAGAGATGTAATGAGATATTATACAAGTAAGCAAAACCTAAAAGTAATTGAAATATACAAGTAAGCAAAACTTAAAAGTAATTAAAATGTATATAAATGGAAATTTGGTTGTGATAAAAATGTTATATACTTAAGTATAATATGAAATGATGAATGGCTAAATGGAATAAGTAAGTAGAATTTAAGGAAGTAGACAAATGAACTAAATAATATCTTTGTAAATTTGTTATAGAATTGAATATAAATTTGCAAAGAAATTGTGAAATTGAAATTTGTAGCTTTTGAGGTAATTATAAACTTAGATAAAGTCCAACTTCTTATATATGACTTTTATAGGATGGCTATTAAACTAAAGTGTTGGTTAATAAAATGTTCCATAAATAAATCTGTTATTAACTGAAATTATGAAAATGAAGTACATTATTAACTGAAATTATGAAATGAAGTAAATGTAAACAAAGGATTTGGTATAGCTAAGAATAAATGGAAAATGAAATTGAATTTAATTAAAATTGTATAGAATGTTTAAAATGGATATGCTAAGTAATTAAGGGATGAATGATGCATTGTGAATAATTAATTGTAAATGAAATGAAGGTAAGTAAATTAATTGAATATATTCAAATAGTATATGAATCTATTGAAAGTTAATACGTAAGTTGTACGTATATTATTTTATTCGCATAACAATTTGATCTGAATTCGAGCACAGAATTTCGAGATAATTTATATCGATCCAAGTTAGGATTTTTCACTCGATTCTCGACGGCGAACCCTGGATATGGATTTTTGATTTGATTCTGGAATTCTCTATCATAGTATATAGCTATGCAAGGAGAGTAACAGTTCCAATCAAGGAACCAAATCTGAGTCCGCACTAGAGAGTCGTGTGAATGATACTAGTTGGAAGTGAAATTTTGTGATTGAATAAGCGATTAGATTTTATATCGCTCACGGATGATATATGTACGGCTTACGGACTTAATTAAAGTTAATATTGGAAATTTAAGATGCCAAATATAAAATGATTCTTTTAAAAATTATATAATTGGATATCATTGGTAAATGGGATGCAGGTATTTAAAATCAAGAAAAATTGGATTGCCCGACAAAAGGTACATGTTTATTTTGTCATTGGATTTGGTGATTTTTGATGAGCCACTTGGATTTTGATTTTCTTTTGTTGGTTTGGGGCCCGTAGAGGCGTCTTGTAGCTGTACCGATCGAACCGCGCAAAGGAGACTCTGCCGAAATTTTTCGTAAATTCGGGTGTTAGAAAATTTTTTCAAGTTTTAAAATTGTATAACTTGTTTGATAACTAACTTTTAAAGTTAGAAAGCCGTTCGGAGTAACTTAGTGGAAGTGTAGTAACAATTTATAAATGGAATTTAATTATTTTATAAGTTGATAATTTTGAATAAAATATATCAAATGTTGAATTCTTTACTTAGTTCCTTTTCCCTTATTTTTCCTTTTCGGGGATGAAAAGTTTTGAGTGGGGGAGAGTGTAACGACCTGTAAATTTTCGATAATTAAAATAGATAATTTAATAAGATTTCATGATTTAATGTTAGAAAAAAATAAAAATTTGTAATTCATTTGGAATAATAATAACTGGAATGAATTGCAACAATAATTATCCAAGTAATTATTAATAGATTGAATGGAGTTCCAATCTAATTGAATTGACTCAAATGTTATAACTTGGTTATAAGGGAATATATGGAAAAACAAATGTAAATAAATGAATAAGAATTGTGAATTATTTAGGTAGAAATACAAATGTTAATAGATTGGTTTCGAAGATTTGAATAGTAATAAGTATTGAAAAATAAATGCTACTTAGTGAATGTCGTTGCAATCAATAGTTGGATAGGATAATAAATGTTGAATTCATTAGGTATAATAGAGAAATTGATTGATAAGTAAAATCTATTAAAAAAATAAAATATTGAATATTGAACAGGTAAATTGTTTAAATTAAATATTTAAAATTTATTGAATAACTGATTTATGGAAATGGTTGTTCTATAATTTGAATTTTTTTAAAGGTTAAATTTTATAAGTTCGTTTTGAATATTTCAAAAGATAGTGATTTAAGAATAATCAAATTTGCTTAAATTTAATATTACAAATGTTTGAATAATTAAATTCCGAATTGATATGATTAATTTGATATTGAAGTTTAATATATGAAAATAGAGTGAATAACTGAAATTTGATTTAATATGATTCAAATTGGTTTCCAAAGTGAATGTAAGTTATATTGGGATTTTAATAGAGTTAATAAGATTTTAAAATTGGAATTTTTAGCAATTCTGTAAATTTTGAAAAGTCGTCGATTTAATCAACGAGTTAAAATAGCCTTCCGGAGCACAGTCTCGGAATTTTACGAAACCAGTTCCTTTAGATCCGTAATAGTTTATTATTATCAGGTTTCAATTTCCATAGCAATCGGAGTGGTCGTTTGACCGTGGCAGCTCAAAACGCTTAGAAATTAATTTAATCGATTTAATTTAAAATTGATCGTTTATTTCTGTAATTTGCACATACGATAGAATTAGGGCTTGAAACCTTTTCCATTGCGTCTGGAATAGGGGTATAACATTATGAATGCCTAGCGGCACGCCTCGATAGGGGTTCAAGATTTTAAGTTGCATAAATTGGGATATTTTGAAATTTAAATTAATATATTATCTAGTCAACTTTTCACATCAGCTTCTTTTATTTCATTTCAAATCACTGTAGTAAGCCTCCCACACGCAAGAATCATGTCTCCTCCCTTTTAAATTTG
This sequence comes from Allium fistulosum, assembly GCA_030737815.1. NCBI lineage: Eukaryota > Viridiplantae > Streptophyta > Magnoliopsida > Asparagales > Amaryllidaceae > Allium > Allium fistulosum. Next base: position 196,629,360 of record CM060902.1, on the reverse strand, counting down.
CACGCTGGCTTCAGGCAGTAAGAAAATAATAAATCAAAACTTCAAAAATTTCTTTCTCTTCCAATACTCGATTAAAAATCACGAAACCGATTTTAAAAATCAAATTTCATCGTTTGCTTCGATCTGGTGGTAGTTTGTAAGGTGCGGCCGTGGGTCTGGGAGTGCGACAGTGAAGACGCGAGAGAGTTTGAAGCTAGGGTTAAGCTTCACTTCGTTTTCATTCATCGATTCGAGAAATAAAGCTCGTATTTGGATTCTCCTCGTCGAATAGCATCTGGGCGCACGTTTTTGTGAAGTTCGAAGGTAGTTTAGGGCATGCGACTTAGGCTAGGTCGAGAGAGGAGCTCCAGGTCGCACATAGCATGGTGGGTCCGAGCGTGATGATGTTGGCACGTGCAAATGCGGTTCGTCGAGAGGGAGCTGTTGGCGAAAGCGGTTCGACAAACGGAGGTCCCTAGCTCTGTATCGCTCCAAATTCGTGCACAGCATGTTGGGTTCTTGTTCGTTCATGTACATGCATCTCAATTTGAGGAAGAAAGCTTCTAGTTGGGCCGGGCTTTGGCTATTGGGTATGGGTTGTTTTAAAATAATTAAATTGTTTTATAAATTTAAATATCGTCGAACTTATAAAATGTATAACTTCTGCATACGATGTCCGATTGGGACGAGGCTTTTTGCGTTGCGATCGTGATGACGAGAGCTTCGTAATGAAACTGGTTTGGACGAATTTGGAGACAGTCAAAATTTGGGCTAAAAACGGACGCCGTCCGGTTTAGTTCCAAACCGGAATGCCTCGGCGACAACGGGAAAATCAAGGTGAGTGTTTTATAACGCTCACAACGTACTGAATATCTTTATGGTAGTTAAATTTGATATTATGAAGTGATATGAATTTTATTTGTCGTTGTTTGATAAAATTTAATTGTCATATAGATTGTCATTGGAATTCACCGTTGAAAATTAAATTGACAGTCAAATTGGAATTAAAATTGAATTGCGATTAAATTACCTGACATTGATAACTACGAAATTGCCGTGAATTGTATTGTCTATTGGATGATGTATTTCGATGGATGCTATTGGTTGATATTTAAATGTTTGGATGTTCATTTGCTTATATATATCATGTTATGCATACATATGACACTGTGATTTGGTTTAAGTGATATATATTCATCCCTGACATTTAATTGAAATAACTAATCACTTGGCCATAGGATAGAAAACTATATACGGACACCGGATTGGTTAATTTAATAATTTTTAAAATAGTTGGTTTGAAATTTATTTAAATGTTTTGATTTAAAAGTTATAAATAAAATCAATTTATAGAAATCGAATTTATCGCAAATTGAGTTTGGAATGTTGAAATAAATTTTGGTTAAAAGAAATTGCTTAATAATTTAAGTTGAGACTTTGAAATTTAAAGTTGGGATGTGATTGAATTTTGGAAATTTATTTGTTTTAAAGATTGAACATTATTTCGAGCTTTGAGTATTACTAAGTAAAAATGATATTTTGAAATTGAGCTTGAAATTGAATCATATTTGAATTTGGATTTAAAATTTAATATTGAAGGATAAATTTTGTTAAGTGTTATAAATTGATATTTTGAAAAATCAAGCTCCAAATCGATATAAATTGAAATTGAATTAATTGAAGGTGAATGTAGAATTGAATTAATTTGAAGTCAAAGTTGGCATTCATTTGAATTGAAATCGAAATTGAATCGGTAGAATAGAAATTGAAATTGATTTGAATTGGGAAGTTATAATTGAAATGGTTTGGTTTTGAAGTTGTTTCATTATGTTTTCCAAATTACTCTGTTATATAAACCATTTTTAAATACTTAAACTATTTTAACCTATATTAACTATATTAAATTAATTTATCTATTTGAAATTCATTTAAAGATTTTAAGTATTTTAACTATTTTAATTATTTAAAACTACTTTTAAACTACTTAAAACTATTTTCTAAAAATTTCAAGCTGGTCAATAAGGTGAAATGTTTATGTTTAAATCTTGAATTTAAATACGAATTGGGTTAATGAAGGTGCAACCTAAATTGAAATTCGAAATGATTTTGAAATCAAAATGAGATATTGAGGCGGAAACTGATTTTTGAAACGGAATCTTACATTTTGAATAGATATGATGATATTTGAAATGGATTTGATTTTGAAGTGAATATGATATTTTGATATCAATTTTGAATCAATTTGAAATATAAAAGAGCCATCGGTGTAATAATACGTAGTTATTAAAGAGACCGGGATCGGATATGGGACATACTCTCTGTCGATACCGAAAACCACTTTAATAACTATTATACGTGGAGTGTTGATCCAGAATGAAGTGGATGGTTTGGTGAACGCGTTGACTGAAGAAAGAGAACGATATTGGATGACCCCTGACATGTCTAAAACAGGAGCCGCGCCGGACCATTGAGGTTCGCCACCTCTAGCGGACACACTTCTTCGATACCATATCTATTACCTTTGTTATTCGATTTGGGTGCACCCCTTGATTTGGGAGTGTTGTTTCGCGGTGTTGAAGTAGTAGCTGCTATGCTCAACACCAGTCTGGATCACGCAACTACTAGTATCCTAGTTGGTATCGCCTCATGTACCTTGTCATACTGATTATCCTATTCGCGACCACTACGTTTTGGTTTGTACCTTTAGTATATGGATTGCCCTCTGGTGACTTCCGGTTTTGGGGAAACTACGGTCTTGTATATACTCTTGGGAATAAAAATGTGTTAAGGGGGATTATGGTAACGCCTTAACGCTATTTTAATACTTTTACTTTAATGTAGACATATTATAATAGCGTATTGTACTACATAGTAGATAGTTTAATGGATCCTTGAGAGATGAAAAATCCCGTAACATCTCTTAAATTATTGCACTCACGTTGACACTAGATAGGAGATGTCAAACCCCGTAAACATCTCTGACGCCGTTGCATTCATATTTATTTACTATTGATTTAACTTTCATAAGGATATTTTAGTCCTGACTCGAGTGTTTTGTCTTTTGATTACGCTCGGGTCAGTCCTGAGTTTTTAGATTTTTGAAGATCTATTCTGGAGGACGAAGACGAAGATTTGGTATACTATTACTATTATTATCTTTGCATCATGCTGTCTGCTGCATTATTTTATTTGTTATGTTGTATATGTATAACTCTGATAAATGTTGTATAAATGATAATCAAAAGTATATTAAACAGCTTCATGAACTGTTTATTTGATTATTATATTTTATCTTTCCGCTGCGAGATTCTGTGATTGTTTCTTGTTCCTTTTCTCTTCTTTTCTTATTTACCCCATTAACAATCCTCCCTTTTGAATGGTTTGAGTCGACATTTGTGTCTGGTTTGTCGACTTAAACTGTCCAAAAAGGCGGTTCGTTACAAGTAACTTAAGAGATGTTCGGGATTCACATCTTCTAAGGATCCGTTAAACTATCTACTATGTAGTACAATACGCTATTATAATATGTCTATAGTAAAGTAAAAGTATTAAAATAGCGTTAATGCGTTACCCATATCCCCCTTAACACATTTTTATAATGCCAATAGTCTATACAGTACTGTAACTCCCCGTAAACTGGGGCCGCCAGAGGATACCCCATAGGTACGACATAAAACAAACTCGTAGAGGGCGCGCTAGGGTAGGTGACACGGCACAACTAGGCAATGCCATGGTAGATATACCAAATACACTTCCGGACTGTTGGTAACGCATAGCCGCAACTACCGCCCAACTCGAAACACACTCCCGAGTAAAATCGAAGGGTGGCCACCAAATAAATCGCAAAGTCGGAATATAGTATCGATGGAATGTGCCCGATCGGAGGAATGACCTCACTTAGCCCGTCGATTGCTCTTGTTTTAGCCACCTTATGCTAACTCATGGGAGTTAGTTCCACGTATGTATACCTTTAGGATCGTCGCCACCATCCTACTTCATTCTGGAATCTCCACCGCGTACACAGTTGTCAAAGTAGTTTTCGGTATCGACAGAGAGTATGCCCATATCCGATCCCGGTCTCTTTAACAACCAATCGCTTATTACACACCGGATGGTTCTTTTACATTTCCAAAATCATTTCATAATTGATATCAAAATATCATTCAATTAAAATCGTATCATTTTCGAAATCATTACTTACTTTCGAAATCATATTCACCTTTGAAATCATATCACATTTGAAATCAAAGTTCGAAATTATATTTCCTTTTAAAAGTCATATTTCAAAATATGCTAAACTCTCATTTCATATCATATTAAACCAAATATGTAATTTAAATCCCAACTTAGGTTATAACATCATTTACCCGTATTTGCTTTTAATCCAATGATTAGCATATAAACACTTCTACTTTACTTAGCCTGGAATTTAGAAAATAGTTTAAATTGTTATAAATAGTTATAAATAGTTAATATAGATTTAAAATAGATTAAATATAATTAAAATAGATTAAATAGCTTTAAAATAGATTAATAAGATCTAAATAAGTTAAAACAGGTTAATTAGTTTAAAAGTTGAAAATCCTAATAATTAAAGACTTTAAAATAATATTTTTTTAAAATAGTTTATATAAAAATATGAATTTGAAATTTATATCAATTTAAACTATTTATTCCATTCCAGTACATTTGGACCATTTTAATATCCCAAAACCCAATATCAAATTTTCCAATTCAAATTCTGAATAAAATATTTAATTCAATATCGCCTCCAATCCATGTTCGAAATATCAATTTAAATTACTCCAAATTCAATATATTTCAAAGTTATATTTCAAACAACTTAAAATAATTCAATTTCTGACAAATTTCACTTTTTTTTCCAAATTCAACTTTGAAATTTCAATTAAATTCTTTTAACAATACCTTTAAACCAATTCCAGTTTTATCATAAACTTGAATTACAGTAATAATTCAATTCATATAAATAAATTTTTATTTCAAAGTATTATTTAAAAGGATTCAAAAATTTAAAGCTTTAAAATCATTTAATTTAACCAATCTAGTGTTCGTATATAATTCTCTACCCTAGGGTCAAGTGATACAGATATTTATCATTTCAATCCGCAATTTAATATTTACAGTTATATATCATTTCATACCGCAATTCCAAATTATTAATAAAATCCATAAAATCACTCGAGTCTATCATTTCAACCCATAATGATTTTTCCTTAATCTATTGATCATTCGGGTATGTATCATTTCAACCCATAGTGAACTTCTTGTTTATAACGATATAAAATAAAACATCCATTCATCCAATATCAACAATCAACATCCATCACAATCATTATCCAAATCAATTAATAAATATCAATATAGAACTGATAATCAATAACAGGTATTTAACTAGCTATTTATATTCAATAATAAATTAAATAACGATTTAATTCAAATAAATTCAAATTAACTGAGATGATGATTTAAAATATACCAAACAGTCATAAATAAATTTCTAATCACATCATAAATTTAATTTAACAAACATAAGAAATTTTAGAAGTTATGAGTGGGTTAAAACACTCACCTTTGAATTTAAATTGATTTGAAATCAAATTTAAACCCAAAATTCCAATAGTCTTCGAATTTGCCCAAACTAGCGTGAAGATGTCTGAAATTTTAATACGATCCTAATGGATCAAACTGCGTGTGAATTGGACCTCGTATGCGGAAGTTATGTAAGTTAGAACATTTGACCGATAAAATTTTAAATGAAAAAAACAAACCAATTATAGACGCACGCGTCGCCTTCGTTTTCTAGAAGGCAGAAGCTCGTTTGAATCGCCGAACCCTAACGCTGCCTGAATCATCATCGCGCCTCTATAGTCCACCGCTGCCATGCCAACCACCACCGGAGGAGCCTCCTTCCCCTTCGCAACCTCCCAGGCCATCAACGATCAACGGCAGGCCTACCGAACCCCCAAAAAAAATCACAGCCTCCGCATGCAATGTAACCTTAATGCAATTTCCATGCTCGATCTAACCGTCGAATTGATGAACAACAAACACCGATGAGCTACGCTCAATGCTCTCTCCAAAACCCATAAATCAATTCGGCGATCAGATGAAGTCGATCAACGCGCGATGAACGGTCGTGGATTGTTCTTCAATTTCTAGACAACTAGTGACTCAAATTGGAAAACGAATTACAGATCTGAGATGTGCTCATCGAGAGCTTCAAATCGATATATAATTCGATATAATTTGAGGAGTTTGAATTTTTGAAGTTGAATTTTGTATTGAAATTGAATTGGGAAATTTAGGGTTTTCAGCCATTGAGAAAGAGGAGCAACATAAATTTCTGTACGTATAGAAATGAGAAACAGAAAGGCTGCTAGGGTTTATAATCGGATATATATAGGCAGATCAGTAATAGGAACAAATGGATCGAATCGGTTTGAAAGTTGAACTATAAACGACCCGAAAAGCCCGTTCTGTCCCCGGAATGAAATTGGCTCAACCCATATATCAAAATAGATGTTTTGAAATATTTTAAACTCAATGCAACCGGTTTCAGGTCCTAATTCCATCGTATGAAGAAGTTGTTATTAAATCAGCTTATTTAAAATTGATTTCAATTAAATTGATTTCTAGGCATTTCGAACCCGTACGATCAAACGACAAGTCCGATCGTTATGAAATGACCCACTTAAAATTTTTTTTTTAAACATTCAGTGGCCATTTAATCAAGAAAATATTTAATTCAAATTTTTCTTCTATCCAGGACCTTTCTGCCAATAAATATTGGTTTAATCATTTTATCTTGAACTTATATATATGAAGATATATAAGTCATCTTCTACCTAAATCAGAGTATAGAAATTTTGAAGGTAGAAACCTGTTTGAGTATTGCTTAAAGAAATACTCTCTACATAGCAATAGTGTTTCTTTTTCAAAACTAGGTTTTTCCCAATGGCTTAGGTTAATGCATTACTATTGATTCTATGTCTCAAGGCTCCTTATTTTACATAAATTCTTCTAATTTTCTTACTGGGTAACTATGCTTTTACTTGTGCATGTGTGTGTGCATGTTTCTGTGCATGTGTGTTCAAACTCAGGCTATAAGAAAGTGGATCCTAAGTGAACACAAGCAACATCTAGGCGTAATGGAAACGCGCCTAACTTATACATGAGAGGTCACAAGTTCGAGTGCTATGCTGGTCGGTTCAACCCAATTTTTGTTTTTTTTTTCTTTTTATTTTTCCCCTGTTTACATAATTGCCTGAGTCTACCCTGTATTTGGCTATGAAACAGATCTAAAACTTAATTAAAAACACTTGGGTGCTGTCTTAACCCAGGCTCAAGAAAATGGCTATGTTAGCCTTGTTCTGGTTTGCACTACTCTGATACAAGGTATCTGCTATATCATTTTCTTTTCAAAGTAACTCAAGCCCTTTTATCAGATTTAATTTTGACTTGAACATGGATTTTCCTATGCCAGTTCTATAGATATACTTGCAAACCATAAATTCTTTCAAACTCAGATTTTCTACCATTATAGCCTAACTGTTCTTGAAGCTTGAAATTCATTTTTTCTTAGCAAAGCATCAAAACAAAGCACATAGTTCAGCTATTACATGTAAGTTCAACACTTACAAAACAGTGAATAATAATACATTGGTTTTTCTAGGCAACTTAAACAAATATCTTAACATAGTTCAACATGAATATCTAATTTAGCTTCAGCAAAGACTTTTAAAAACATAGCATCCAAATCTTAAGCAGTTTAACATCCAAAGCCTGATCAAAGCAATCCCTATTTCCCTGCAAAATCACCATGAACTGCCCCATATAAATATGAGACACCCAATGGTGCATAAACACAAAAGGGTCAGACTATTTGTCTGGTGTGAATAATCTAACTGAAAACATGATTTTTTTCACTTCTATTTATATTCCAGTACTTTGCAAGAATAAGAAACACAATATCTTCTGTGTGCATGTTTTTGTGAAGCATGTGCATTCATATTAGTGCCAAACAGATTATATATGATCACAATGATTTAGTTCATAGAAAACAACCACAAGATTCACCAATAAAGCACCAAAACAACCAAATGCAAACATCAATTCAGTTATCATCTCCTTTTCAACTTTACTGGCCATCAGGGATTTTGCCCAGACCTCTCCTGAATCTATTCCTAGAATTCATTATCAAATATAACAGGGTCTTTAGCTACTTTCTTCTTTTTAAACACACACTGCCTGGGACCTTTCTCTGTTAACCCAGCACACTCAGGCCCCTGGGTATAAATATACCATGTGTGAACTTGCAATATTCCCATTGCCAGCTATACTTTGGTAGCCCTAAGATCCCAAGTCCTTAGTTAAATTACTAAGTGTTTTAATATTTTTCATAGCAGTGCTAATCCCTTCTGCATCTCACTTCTTAATCAGAGAAACATAAATGATGCAAGCAACATATATTCATCCAGAGTTTGGTAAGTTAAATTCTCAGAAGCAACCATTTTATCATAAAAGAGTGAGGTGACTTCTTAGCACATTATTTTGCCTATGGGTTTCACTGGATCAAGATGTAAGCATATGGTCCTGAGTAATTTGCCAGATATATATATATATATTCTTCCTTACCTCTGGTTCAATCAGATTCATGATCTGGCTAAACCACAAGTATATTTGATTTGGGTATTTCATAAAACATAGAAGCTCAGCACATGTACAACATTGCACTTCTACATTTTCTTTTGTTTTAATTAATATGAGACATAAGCAACAACACAATGTCACAGCCCATATTTCTTTCTACCTTCAGACCATATACCCACTACTTGAATCCGGGGATTTTACAAACAACTTACAAAGAAAACTTATAAAAGAAAACACCCAATCTCAAAGTTAACCCATATCTCAGACAAACATTTTAGTTCATGAATCCATGACTCTTATTTTTCTGGGTAAATCAGATAGAGGTTTTACCCTTAAACAAATCATTAACAAGCCAAAGTCATCCAATCATAAAACATAACTTGTAAAAGAAAATTAGTTCAAACTGGCTGCCTCAATATTCAGGTCTTAATGCCAAAGTTTTCAGTGAGATTACTCACCTTAATCCTTCTTCTTCCTATGCCTTATGAACCCCTTTTTTAGTCTTCTGCCTTCTCCTATTTTCTCTGGTTTATGCCTTGTATATTTTTCTTTTTAAGAGGTAGAGCAATCATAAAACCTTACCACACCAGGTCTTCTTATATGAACTCTGGCTGCTACTAGGGTTTAAGGAAATTACCAAATGCCAATTTTACCCTACCAACTATGATCTGCCTCTTATCCTAACATTTTTAGAGAAAATGGGTAAATAGTCCTGGTATATTTTCCAGAAAATATACCTCATTGCCCCGGTCATGTTCTTTGCATGATTTCTGTTTTCTGTTTTTTTTTTAAAGTAAAAAGGAATTGCTAAAAATGGATAAAGTGCTTGTCTAAGAGCTCATACCATTTTCATGCAAATGTTAATTTTTCTTTTTATTTCTGCAAGTATTATTTAGTGCACATGTATAATACATGTATGCCTACCCTGGCCTAAGTCCTTTTTTTTTAAGGCTTGATGATTTCTGCCTACATGTATATATACTTGTAATTCATATATCCTATTATTTCCATTGATTGTTGCTTATTTTATCACACAGAAAACTGTGTACATGTTTGTGCACTGCCTTGTGCACATGTGCATGTTTTATACTTGGCATCTGCAAATCAATTTCCTATTCCTATTTTTTCTCAATGCAATTTCAAACAAATACAAACTAAATTAAATCATGAAATTACTCACAAAAATCAGGGTTATCACATATACCCCTCCTTTTAGGAATTGTGTCCCACAATTCTTTCATACTTAACTTAAATATCATTTCTTCAGAAAAATGAAATTTTTTTTTTCTGATTTCCAAACCATTTTCAAACCAATCACCTATTAAGCACTATGCATATCAACACAAGATAAAAAAAATCACAATGCATATTCAACCAACACATTCATTAGTATGTACATATATATATATAGATTTACCTTTTCTTCAATCAAACAGCTGGGGATAATCATTTCTGATTTTATCCTCCACTTCCCACGTGCAATCATTTGGGTCTAGACTCCATTGTACTTTTACTAATTTAATTTCTTTGTTTCTCAATTTCTTAGTTTCTCTAGAAACTATGCCCACTGGTTCCTTTTCATAGATCATTCTAGGATCAATCTGCACATCTTTAGAGGATTCTAATATTGCTTCCTTATCATGAACCCATCTCCTTAGTTGAGACACATGAAAGACATCATGCATTGCTCTCATTTCTTCTGGCAATTCTAATTTATAGGCTACTGTCCCTATTCTTTCTAGAATTTTATATGGTCCTATATATCTAGGAATCAACTTTCCTTGTTTCCCAAACCTTAGAACCTTTTTCATGGGTGATATCTTGATGAACACATAATCCCCAACATCATATTGTACTGCTTTCCTCCTTTGATCTGCATATTTCTTTTGCCTATCTTGGGCAGAGGCAATTCTTTTTCTGATCAAGGCTACCTTTTCAGAAGTCTCCTTCACATTTTCTGGTCCTAAGACCACTTTTTCTCCAGACTCATGCCAACTTGAAGGTGATAAACATGGCCTTCCATAGAGAGCTTCAAAGGGGGCCATGCCTATGCTACTGTGATGGGTGTTATTGTATGCAAATTCAGCTAGATATATGTAATCTTCCCAGCTTCCTCCCCAATCCAATACACATGCTCTCAACATGTCTTCAAGCAATTTGTTCACAATTTCTGTTTGACCATCAGATTGAGGATGGTATGCTGTACTCAAACATAAATCAGTCCCCATTGCCTTGTGAAAGCTCTGCCAAAATTTTGAAGTGAAGATGGTATCTCTATCACTTACTATAGTCTTTGGTACACCATGCAGTCTGACTACTTCTTTAATAAACAACTGGGCTAAGGTATTAGCATTTCTTTCTGACCTTACTGGCATAAAGTGGGCTGACTTGGTTAACCTATCAACCACTACCCAAATACTATCATTTCCCCTCCTAGTTCTAGGCAAACCATCAATAAAATCCATTGATATGTCTTCCCATTTCCACTGTGGTATTTGTAAAGGTTGAAGCATTCCTGAGGGTTTTTGATACTCAGCCTTCACCTGCTGGCAAACCATACATTTTGATACATAGGTTGCCACCGCACTCTTCATACCACTCCACCAATAATCTCTCTTGAGGTTGTGATACATTCTTGTGCTTCCTGGGTGTATAGTATATTTGCTTTTATGGTAAGCATCCAAAATTTTTTGCTTCAACTCATCCATTGCTGGAACACATATTCTTTCTCCTTTCTTCAGATGGCCTTGCTCATCCAACTGAAAACCTTCTACTGTCTCACCATTTAATATTTGTGTCTTCTTTCCTAATAAAAATGGATCTTGGTTTTGTAGCATTGCAACTTTATTTTTCAATTCTGATCCCAGAGTAATAAAACTTAATTTTCCCATTTCTACCTTCCCACTGCATAAGCTCATGTTTTCTATGTTATCACTTTTTATCTCTGAATCAATTAATAATGATAAAGTGTTAAACTCTTCTATCATTAATCTAGCCACTTTAGCATGTTGTCTACTTAGGGCATCTGCTACTTTATTAGCCTTACCTGGTGTGTATAATATTTCGAAATCATATGAGGCCAAGAGTTCAATCCATCTTTGCTGCCTCATATTTAATTCTTTTTGTGAAAACAAATATTTGAGGGATTTATGGTCTGTATATACTTCAAATTTTGCTCCTAACAAATAGTGTCTCCATAGCTTAAGGGCATACACTATAGCAGCCAATTCAAGGTCATGAGTAGCATACCTTACTTCACTTGATTTCAACTGCCTAGAAGCATAAGCTATTACCTGATGTTGTTGCATCAACACTGCTCCAAGCCCTTGTCCACTTGCATCAGTATACACCACCAAGTTTTCATTTCCCTCAGGTACTTTTAGAATTGGTGCTTGTACCAGTGCTTCTTTTAATTTCCCAAAGGCATTTTCACATTCCTCAGTCCAAGTGAACACTTGATTCTTCCTAGTCAATCTGGTTAATGGAATTGAGATTTTTGCAAAATCTTTTATAAATCTTCTATAGTAACCAGCCATTCCCATGAATGATCTGACTTCAGTGACATTAGTAGGCCTTTTCCAAGCTTGCACTGCAATGACTTTATTGGAATCTACGGCTATTCCTTTTTCTGATACAATGTGGCCTAGAAAATTCACCTCATTCTGCCAAAAAGTGCATTTTGAAAACTTTGCTTTCAAGTCTTCCTGTCTCAATTTCTCAAATACCAAATGCAAATGGTTTTCATGCTCCCTAACTAACTTAGAATAAATTAATATATCATCAATGAATATTAATACAAACTTATCCAAGTATTCTCTGAAAATCCTATTCATTAAATCAACAAAATAGGAAGGAGCATTTGTTAAGCCAAATGGCATCACCAAAAATTCATAAAGTCCATATCTGGTGTTAAAAGCTGTATACTTAATGCTTTCCTCTTCTACTTTCATCTGATGAAAGCCTGAAGCTAAATCAAGTCTAGAAAATATTTTTGCACCACTCAATTGATCAAAGAGATCATCAATTCTTGGTAAGGGGTATTTATTTTTAACTGTGACTTTATTTAATTCCCTATAGTCAATACATAATCTCAGGGATCCATCATGTTTCTTAACAAAGACTACTGGTGCTCCCCATGATGAGCTACTGGGTCTAATAAAATCTTTTTCTTCTAGTTCAACTAATTGCTTTTTCAACTCCATCAATTCCTTAGGCCCCATTCTAGTTGGTCTTTTAACCACTGGGCTAGCTCCTGGAATTATGCTAATTGAAAATTCAACTGGCCTATGATTAGGAACTCCTCTTACTTCCCCAAACACATCATCATATTGATTAACTATGGGGATCTCTTCTAATGCAGGCATGGGTTTTTCATTTGACAATGCAGAAAGGTTGGCTATACTTCTATTTTTGTTTGCCTCACAAAGAACAATTATTCTTTGTCCATCAGAGACCTTCAATGATATGGTGGATGTCTCCATATTTATGATAGCCTTATATCTACTCAACCAATCAACTCCTAAAATAATTCCTATGTCTGGATATTGCAACACATATAGGTTTGACTCAAACACATGTCCTCATATATTTAATCCCAATTGCATGCACATCATACCCATGACACATGAACTACCTATAGGGCTTCTAATTAGCAGTGGTTTATCAACAATCATACAGTTCAATTTTAATTGTTGTGCAATATCATGAGAGATCAATGAGTGTGTAGCCCCAGTATCATATACTACTGTTAAAGGTATTGAATGGATAAGCAAAGTACCTTCAACTTGACCATGCTTTTCAACATTTGATCCCTCAGCTGCCTTGCCTTTCCCTTCCAAAGCCCCTAATTTTCCTTGCTTAAAATCTGGGCAGTTCCTTTTTATGTGACCTTCCTTCCCACAATGGTGACAATTGAAGGATGCTGGTCTAGGATTGGTGCACCTATTTTTCATGTGCCCCTCTTGTCCACAGTTGTAACAAGTGATCCTCTTCTTAACTTCAGCAGTTCTAGCTTCTTCTGGTTTCTTGGTGGAAGTTATGTCTGTTTTCTTTTTATCATAAGGGTGGAATTTACCCTTTCCCTTCTTGTTCTGATTATTTTTGAATGCTCTGAAATTTTCTCTAGCTTTATCATGTTGTTCAATGCTCAGAGTCAAATCCAAAACTTGATCAAAAGTTTTATCCTTATATGGTAGCATGGCTCTACTAAGGCTAGAGTTCAACCCTTGGATATATCTGCCATTCTTAGCTTCCTCAGTAGTGATGAGCACTGCACCATACTTTGCCAATGATTCAAACTTCTGAGTGTACTCAGTGACACTCATAGTCCCTTGCCTCAATGTGATGAATTCCTCCAGTAAAGATTCCTTAGCTGATGCAGGGATAAATCTGCCTTCCAACATTGCTTTAAACTGATCCCATGTCACTTCTCCTTCAGGTCTTCCAGCTATGATAACTTCCCACCAATCCAAGGCTGCTCCTCTCAATTGCCTGGATGCAATTTGCCTCTTCCTTTGGTCTTCAACTTGCATGTCTGCAAAGATTCTTTCCAGAATTCTAAGCCAATTTTGAACCCCCATAACTCCTTCTGTGCCATCAAAGGTTTTGCCTCCAAGATTAGTAAAAGTCTTGAGTAGTTTGGAAAGTTCCTCATGTGGATTTTCCTGCCTGTTGCCTACTCCATCTCTTATGGCCCTCATGAATTCTTGCACATTCACCATGGGTGGTTCACTTGTTCCTACATTTTGATGTCTGGGTCCTACCATAGCTCTATGGATATAACACTTAGGTTAGTCTGTTTTGCCTAATGCTCTATAGATTAATTCATTTTAATTTATCACTTATTCTGTCATAATAGATATCAATAGTGTAAATATATATAAAAACAAAACATCCAAAGCAGTAAATACTTCTATACATCCAATGCAAACAAATTCATACAAAATTTTTGCTATGTTATTTAACAACATAGCTCTGATACCAAATGAAATGACCCACTTAAAATTTTTTTTTTTTTAAACATTCAGTGGCCATTTAATCAAGAAAATATTTAATTCAAATTTTTCTTCTATCCAGGACCTTTCTGCCAATAAATATTGGTTTAATCATTTTATCTTGAACTTATATATATGAAGATATATAAGTCATCTTCTACCTAAATCAGAGTATAGAAATTTTGAAGGTAGAAACCTGTTTGAGTATTGCTTAAAGAAATACTCTCTACATAGCAATAGTGTTTCTTTTTCAAAACTAGGTTTTTCCCAATGGCTTAGGTTAATGCATTACTATTGATTCTATGTCTCAAGGCTCCTTATTTTACATAAATTCTTCTAATTTTCTTACTGGGTAACTATGCTTTTACTTGTGCATGTGTGTGTGCATGTTTCTGTGCATGTGTGTTCAAACTCAGGCTATAAGAAAGTGGATCCTAAGTGAACACAAGCAACATCTAGGCGTAATGGAAACGCGCCTAACTTATACATGAGAGGTCACAAGTTCGAGTGCTATGCTGGTCGGTTCAACCCAATTTTTGTTTTTTTTTTCTTTTTATTTTTCCCCTGTTTACATAATTGCCTGAGTCTACCCTGTATTTGGCTATGAAACAGATCTAAAACTTAATTAAAAACACTTGGGTGCTGTCTTAACCCAGGCTCAAGAAAATGGCTATGTTAGCCTTGTTCTGGTTTGCACTACTCTGATACAAGGTATCTGCTATATCATTTTCTTTTCAAAGTAACTCAAGCCCTTTTATCAGATTTAATTTTGACTTGAACATGGATTTTCCTATGCCAGTTCTATAGATATACTTGCAAACCATAAATTCTTTCAAACTCAGATTTTCTACCATTATAGCCTAACTGTTCTTGAAGCTTGAAATTCATTTTTTCTTAGCAAAGCATCAAAACAAAGCACATAGTTCAGCTATTACATGTAAGTTCAACACTTACAAAACAGTGAATAATAATACATTGGTTTTTCTAGGCAACTTAAACAAATATCTTAACATAGTTCAACATGAATATCTAATTTAGCTTCAGCAAAGACTTTTAAAAACATAGCATCCAAATCTTAAGCAGTTTAACATCCAAAGCCTGATCAAAGCAATCCCTATTTCCCTGCAAAATCACCATGAACTGCCCCATATAAATATGAGACACCCAATGGTGCATAAACACAAAAGGGTCAGACTATTTGTCTGGTGTGAATAATCTAACTGAAAACATGATTTTTTTCACTTCTATTTATATTCCAGTACTTTGCAAGAATAAGAAACACAATATCTTCTGTGTGCATGTTTTTGTGAAGCATGTGCATTCATATTAGTGCCAAACAGATTATATATGATCACAATGATTTAGTTCATAGAAAACAACCACAAGATTCACCAATAAAGCACCAAAACAACCAAATGCAAACATCAATTCAGTTATCATCTCCTTTTCAACTTTACTGGCCATCAGGGATTTTGCCCAGACCTCTCCTGAATCTATTCCTAGAATTCATTATCAAATATAACAGGGTCTTTAGCTACTTTCTTCTTTTTAAACACACACTGCCTGGGACCTTTCTCTGTTAACCCAGCACACTCAGGCCCCTGGGTATAAATATACCATGTGTGAACTTGCAATATTCCCATTGCCAAGCTATACTTTGGTAGCCCTAAGATCCCAAGTCCTTAGTTAAATTACTAAGTGTTTTAATATTTTTCATAGCAGTGCTAATCCCTTCTGCATCTCACTTCTTAATCAGAGAAACATAAATGATGCAAGCAACATATATTCATCCAGAGTTTGGTAAGTTAAATTCTCAGAAGCAACCATTTTATCATAAAAGAGTGAGGTGACTTCTTAGCACATTATTTTGCCTATGGGTTTCACTGGATCAAGATGTAAGCATATGGTCCTGAGTAATTTGCCAGATATATATATATATATATTCTTCCTTACCTCTGGTTCAATCAGATTCATGATCTGGCTAAACCACAAGTATATTTGATTTGGGTATTTCATAAAACATAGAAGCTCAGCACATGTACAACATTGCACTTCTACATTTTCTTTTTTTTTAATTAATATGAAACATAAGCAACAACACAATGTCACAGCCCATATTTCTTTCTACCTTCAGACCATATACCCACTACTTGAATCCGGGGATTTTACAAACAACTTACAAAGAAAACTTATAAAAGAAAACACCCAATCTCAAAGTTAACCCATATCTCAGACAAACATTTTAGTTCATGAATCCATGACTCTTATTTTTCTGGGTAAATCAGATAGAGGTTTTACCCTTAAACAAATCATTAACAAGCCAAAGTCATCCAATCATAAAACATAACTTGTAAAAGAAAATTAGTTCAAACTGGCTGCCTCAATATTCAGGTCTTAATGCCAAAGTTTTCAGTGAGATTACTCACCTTAATCCTTCTTCTTCCTATGCCTTATGAACCCTTTTTTAGTCTTCTGCCTTCTCCTATTTTCTCTGGTTTATGCCTTGTATATTTTTCTTTTTAAGAGGTAGAGCAATCATAAAACCTTACCACACCAGGTCTTCTTATATGAACTCTGGCTGCTACTAGGGTTTAAGGAAATTACCAAATGCCAATTTTACCCTACCAACTATGATCTGCCTCTTATCCTAACATTTTTAGAGAAAATGGGTAAATAGTCCTGGTATATTTTCCAGAAAATATACCTCATTGCCCCGGTCATGTTATTTGCATGATTTCTGTTTTCTGTTTTTTTTAAAGTAAAAAGGAATTGCTAAAAATGGATAAAGTGCTTGTCCAAGAGCTCATACCATTTTCATGCAAATGTTAATTTTTCTTTTTATTTCTGCAAGTATTATTTAGTGCACATTTATAATACATGTATGCCTACCCTGGCCTAAGTCCTTTTTTTTAAGGCTTGATGATTTCTGCCTACATGTATATATACTTGTAATTCATATATCCTATTATTTCCATTGATTGTTGCTTATTTTATCACACAGAAAACTGTGTACATGTTTGTGCACTGCCTTGTGCACATGTGCATGTTTTATACTTGGCATCTGCAAATCAATTTCCTATTCCTATTTTTTCTCAATGCAATTTCAAACAAATACAAACTAAATTAAATCATGAAATTACTCACAAAAATCAGAGTTATCACACGTTATGAAAATTGAAATCCTACAATAATTCACCGTTACGGGTCTGATGAAACTGGTTTCATCGAAATATGAATAAGCGGCCAAAATGGTTAATTTCACAGTAATTAAATAAATTAATATTAAATTAATTAAATCAAATTTTCAATTTAAATTCTATAATTGACAAATTTTACCATTTTGATTTCTTAAACAATTACAATAATTTACACAAATTTAGATATCAATTTAAAATTAATTAATTTACCAATTATAGTGTTTAATTTCAATTGTAATTGAATCCAATCATTTATAATTAATTTCAATAAATTGATTTTATTTGAATTTCAATCCTTATATTCAATCAATTATTACTATATAACATAGTTAACATTTGTTTTACATTTCATTATGTTAAGATACTCCAATTTCCATCTTTAGTTTGTATTAACTATTATATTTCCATTATATTGAAATTTTTGCCAATTTCACACATTAAATAAAATTAAAATCCCAAATTGGTTTGTTTATCCTGATTTCATTATTTTATTAAATCAGTTATGACATTATGAATATAATTAACATTTCTATTCATTTTATACATTCAAAATTTACGGTTATTTTGACACCCCACCTCTATACCCACGCTAGCCAAGGACACTACGGGGTAATGCCGTCAACTAGCATGGAGACTAAGGCCGTTGAGGAGCGACCATCCGTGTAATTGCTTTGTGCGAGCCTCGATATGTCAGATAATATAACATGCTTTTCATCTCAAGAGGAAATCCGACACATCGACACAAACTCAAAGCTACCACACGGTGGCTTTAATATCTTCAGAAACAAATATAGAAATAAATATAACACGAATCAATCACAGAAGTTCGTATCTCAAATGCGGAAGCAGATATGAACATTACACAAAAAAGTGTACATCAGAGTAGTGGCCAAACAAGATCCACATATCACAAAAAGAATAGATATAGGTGCTACACAAAAGAATATATACATTAAGGAGTCTCTATCTCTAATGTATAACAACAAAACTACAAATCTAATGTAGTTAGCCAAAGGTCAGATAAAACTCCCGGATGAGAGGTCAAGCAGAAGAACCTGTAGCATCTCGGTCTCACCCGAGTATTATTTAATAAGAAAATAATAAACGGATCAGTCTAACTATATATATCGGGTTAAAATGAGATAGAATATGAGATATGACAATAGACATATGATAACTTTAATGCCATACTATAACTGGTATGCATATAAAACACCAAAATCATACAATACCTCAAGAAATCTCAAAACACAGAAAAGAATGTCATATTCTTTTTCACTTTCACAAACAGGAAATATTGTCAGTTATATCAATGCCAATCACAAAAATGTTAATGACACACAAATTCACCAATGCACAAATATTGATAAAACTTATCAAATCAAATCACGAAAATTGGTGAAGCATAAATTCTAGAAGTCGTCAATTAGAAATCCAGAAATCACAAAAAGAGAGGGGGAGGCCTATCATAAAACGAGAGCATGAAAACTCTCAACACGTGTATCACAAAACAGAACGCTATTCCATGGTTGCTAACCATTAATTTTGAGCCGAAGCTCCACTAAAATGGTCTGAAGACCTTTGAGCCGAAACTCCACTAAAAGGGTCCGAAGACCATGGGTCGCTACCCCACAAATTTGAGCCGAAGCTCCACAAGACGAGGTACAGTCCCCCACGCGGACAATGAGACATCGCACATCGCTAGTCTAATTCACAAAAATGATCATCATCGATCATCAAGAAGTGTCAATTACACTAAGCTAGTAAATATATGAGTTTAGCTTCATGTCCCATAACCACTAGCTTAACTTAAATATTTACGAACAGATTGTAGATTTTCACTCGAAAATTGTCACAAGAGATTTTCAATCTAACAAGTCCATAAATTAACCGGCGAAGTAAATGCAAGCGTTTCATACCACTTGTTTTGCTAAACCGTTTAATTAGATTTTCTCATACGAATGAGGTAAAGGTTTGTATATACTAATAGATTAGAAAACAGTTTTACAAACGAACTTTGTATTAAAAATAGAGTTCAAATCATTTTAGTAAAAGAGTTTCTATATTTACTACCAGTATAAAACCTTTGTACTTTAAAGTGAAAAAGCACAGAAATGATTGTAGAAACAATCAACCATCCAAAAATCCACATACGAAGACGTGAATCAAATCCAGAGAAATCGATGCCGAATCCGTCAAAATGGATATACTCAAAAATCCCGAATTAGAAGTCATCAAAATCGATAACAAATGATAACAACAAAACGGAGAATCAAGAATCGATTAAAAATTGGAAACTCGAACACAAAAAGGCAAAATAGGCAAAGGCGGCAGATTCAGTCGACTGGACCAGGGTGGTCAGTCGACTGACACAAATCCTGGAAACTTTCTGTTTCTAGGCTCGGTCGATTGACCCAGAGTGGTCGGTCAACTGGATCAGGCCTGGAAACTTTCTGTTTCCAGGCTAATGCCTGGAAACTTTCTGTTTCCAGGCTCGGTCGACTGACCCAGAGTGGTCGGTCGACCGATATTGGAAATTCCAGTATTATCAGCCTAGCCCCCAAGGGGCAAAATCCCAAACAATTGGCGAACGGACGAGCGATGGGTGCTAGGGGTTTACGCCAATCGGCAACCCAGCCCTATAGGCTCTTCGATATGCCACCAAAAACATGTTCACAAATCAAAACAAGGATTTTCAAAGTTTTGACTTCAAAACACCAAAAATTGAAATGTTCACCAAATCAATTCAAACCAAAAGCAATTGAACATGAATATGTGTTAGGAATTCATACCTAACATTAATGATAGAAATAGACATAGATGTGAGATAAAAATCTCACCTTTGAACCCAAAAACAATGAATGAGAAGCTTGAAGACAAAGGAAGATCAACCACACTTCAATCTCACCACAAGAAGCTTTAATCTAAGCTTAAAAGAGAAACACTTCCCAAATTAGGTTTAGGAATTTTCTGAAATCAAAGAGAGAATGAGTTGGAGAAGAAGGAGATGATGCTAATTACCAATGCTTCTCTTTGAATTTGGAGCTAGAACTTGATTTGCAAATGGAAACTAGGGCTAAGGATTTTTAATTCTCTTTCTCTTCCCCCATTATTCTCTTTAGAACTGAAAAGATAAGGAAGAGGGGATGAATGAAGAGAGATGGTTCAGTATTGGGTATTAAGTTGGCTAGTGGGCTGAACCCAAACCCAAACCCAAAGTGAAAAAGGTCAAATTTTTAGCTAGCTCCAAACATATCAATGTTTATACTCAAAAAGGTTGCAAATGGCATTTTGAACTCAATGGAAGGGGTCCCAAGTCCCAATTCGACTGTTTGCAAAAAGTAACTTTTCGGACTAAAATCCGACTAACGATACCATATTTAAATAAAACATTTAAATAGATAATTGTAAAATATGCGGGTTGTTACAGTTATTACCTTAACTCCCATTACTGTAACAGTTATTCACTTTTAATTTCAATTGATTTTCAATTAAATTTTATAGACTAATTAAATAGGTACTTATAATAATTGTTATCAATATCCTATTAATCACACCAATAAGTTTATTGCTTGCAAACAAATGTTACCATTGCTTTCATAATACTGATATTATTCAATTACCATTAACAATATATTACTTCATTAGTTAATTAAACATTCACATTCGTTTTCTCATATTCACTTTATAACCAAGTATAACATCTACATTATTTCAATTGATTGGAACTTCATTCAATTCTCTAATAATTAACTTTAATTAACATTGTTACGTTTCATCTCAATTACTATTTCATTAATAAATCCCAATTTTTTTATTTCTTCCAATATTAAATCATAGAATTTAATTAAATTAACAAAGTTTAATTATCGAAAATTACGGGTCGTTACACTCTCCCCCACTCAAAACTTTTTGTCCTCGAAAAGGAAAAAGAAGGGAAAAAATATATTAAGTAATCAATATATCTTATTTAAAATATTAAATTTATAAACAATTAATTTACAAAATTAACCAATTTAAATAAAATATATCAATTTATAACCATTAAATCCTTTTATACTCAAACTAATAAATATTGAAAAACATTTCTCAAAATTTTCTAAGTCCAAAATTCGTGAAAAATTTCGGTAGAGTCTCCTTTGTACGGAGAGGCTCGGGAGAAAATAATAATATCAATAGTAATAATATATCAAAATTTTCAAAATAATATATCCTAGTAGCCGGAAAAACAATATAATATCGCTATAAAACCATAATCCGAGAACGTACCTATTTTTCGGGCAAATAACACTTAATTATGAAACCAAAAGCAGTAGCAATTGCTTCCATAACCTGTATTTCACTTATATAATCCAAAATGAGTTAACAATTATATAAAATGAAATATTTAAAGTTGTTTCACCTACTACAACAAATCAATATAAAAAACAATCACCGGCAACAACGGCATACAATCATCATATGAAATCAATAAAATCAACTATCCATTCATAGCAAACAAACAAATGGTTTGTTTGGGTTCAGAAATTTTGAACCGTCTAGAATGACAAATTAACTACTGAGTGCACCATTTACTCAACAGTCTTAGATGAAATCAATAAATTATTCATACATCTTAAACAATTAGAAGTATCTTATCCCAAACAACCCATAAACCAAAACAAACAATAATTTACAATGTAATTTGAATTATTCTTATTAAATTTCTTTCACAACATTTACAATTTTTTTTATTTTTCTTTCCATTCATACAAGGATTATTTCTTTAACTTACATTTATCTCTTACAAAATTTTATTCCCATTCATTCATTCATAGTTTATTTCATTTATTTTTCCTTTATTACTTACAAAAATTCATTTTCATTTATTCATATCATGTCAATTTCTTTTATTGCATTACATTCATTTTATTATTTACTTTAATTATAAATAGTTTCAATATTAACTTACATTCAAAATCCTTTACTTACAGTACTCCTTTTCTATTTCATTTAATTAGTAGTATTACAATTTTAACTCAAGTTTATAACTATTTGCATATCAAATTTCTTATTTATAAAAGTAGGTTTCATTGAACACTTCTGTTACATAAGTTTTACTTATAAAGATTTCCATTACATATTCTTTTAACATTTCA
Organism: Allium fistulosum; assembly: GCA_030737815.1. Classification (NCBI taxonomy): domain Eukaryota; kingdom Viridiplantae; phylum Streptophyta; class Magnoliopsida; order Asparagales; family Amaryllidaceae; genus Allium; species Allium fistulosum. Next base: position 196,606,383 of record CM060902.1, on the reverse strand, counting down.
ACTTTTTATAATTGGTAAGTTATATATATGTCTTTAAGAATGCAATTGAAAGTTACATAAGTTTGACTTACTTATTTTAATTAACTTAAGGTTCAATAGTTATCTTTTCTTATTTTCATATTCTTTTCGTTTACAAGTTACAAATTTTAAATTTCTTATATATTTCAGTTATAACTTAGCATATCATTTCTTATTTTCATTTAGAAGTTTCAATTATTAAATAGTTAAAATTTTATTCCATTACAATAGTTGAAATCTCTAATTTATAAAAATTTAAGAACTAAATGCCGGGTTCCATTTCAAATCATTTAAAATAATATATACGTATATATATGTACTCCTAACTTTTATATCCAATTGTATTTAAACTTTAAAAAAAATTTTTTATCAAAATAGATCTGTAGTAAAACTACTACAATGGCCTTCCCACTTTGAAACTCGAAAATGAATGTCGATGATGCGTGCACTCATCACCGAAATTATTTTCCAACGACAGAGAGGGGAGTACAGAACTTATTTCTTTCCAAAATTTCTTTAAAACATTCCTTTCAAATTATATTGAAATATTTATATCAGAAAATACTTTGAAATAATATTCTTATTATATTCCAAAATTATTCGAAAGAGATTTTCAAAAATCCCAGAACTTAAGTTCTAAATTTCCAAATTCCATTTATCTTATTTTTCAAATCTTATTTCCAACCTATATTTATAAATTTCACTACCTAACAACCAATATATTAAAACCAAATATATAATTTATAAATCATTATTTTATATATATAAATATTCAATATGCAAAATTATTTCATTTACCTACATTTCAAAACAAATATTTTGTCGGTCTGTCCTATTAAGTGTTTAGAAATCCCTATCGATGTCATAGCGTCCTATGTACCGACCATAATTTATAAATACAAAACGGAACAAATTAACACAATATAAAACCTTTTATAACACTAACAAATACACTCTCTCATATATATACTCTCAATGACTCATTCTTGGGTATTACTACCCTAATTTATATGAGTCAACCCCCACAAAGCTAAGGTTATCGCTAAACCAAAGCTCTGATACCAACTGTAACGGGACAACGCCAGTGGGGTAATGCCCACTGTAGCATACAATGGTACCTGTGTTCTGCTTCTACGGCCATCCTCTCGACTGCACCAACCCTGCGGGACATGTAGGAGTAAGATTCATCTGCTCGCTACCAAACCCAAATGCGAGAACCCCCTATCATGCTGCACCCGCCAAGTGCATAAGCAGACACACATGTCAACTCAAACCATACAGAAGGGCGGATTGTTATTGGGGTGAATAAGAAAAGGAGAAAGAAATAAAAACAAATACATAATCTCGCATTGGAATGACAAAATATAATAATCAAAATAGTTCATGAAGTTGTTTACAAAAAAAACATTTGATTATACGTATACAATACAAAATTAGAGTTACACATATCAGAGATAAAAAAATAATGATAATGCAGCGGAACAGTATGATGCAGTGGAATAATATAGTAAACAATAATACAATCTTCGTCTTCGTCCTCCAAAAACAAGTCTTCGAATCCTGAAATGCTCAGGCTGACCCGAGCGAATTGAAAAGAGAAAACACTCGAGTCAGAACTAAAAGATCTTATGTAAGTCAAATCAACGGTAAATAAATATGAGTGTAAACGGCGTCGTAGATGTTTATGGGGTTTGACATCTCCTATCCAGTGTCTAACGTGAGTGCAGTAACTTAAGAGATGTTCGGGATTCACATCTCCTAAGGATCCGTTAAACTATATACTATGTAGTACAATACGCTATTATAATATGTCTACAGTAAAGTAAAAGTATTAAAATAGCGTTAAGGCATTACCCATATCCCTCTTAACACATTTTTATAATGCCTATAGTCTATACAGTACCATAACTCCCCTTAAACTGGGGCCGCCAGAGGATACCCCATAGGTACGACATAAAACAAACTTGTAGAGGGCGCGCTAGGGTAGGTGACAGGGCAAAACTAGGCAATGCCATGGTAGATATACCAATTACACTTCCGGACTGTTGGTAACGCATAGCCGCAACTACCGCCCAACTCGAAACACACTCCCGAGTAAAAATCGAAGGGTGGCCACCAAATAAATCGCAAAGTCAGAATATAGTACCGATGGAATGTGCCCTATCGGAGGAATGACCTCACTTAGCCCATCGATTGCTCCTGTTTTAGCCACCTTATGCTAACTCACGGGAGTTAGGTCCACGTATGTATACCTTTAGGATCATTGCTGCCATCCTACTTCATTCTAGAATCTCCACCACGTACACAGAGTATGTCCATATCCGATCTCGGTCTCTTTAACAACCAATTACTTATTTCACACCGGATGGTTCTTTTACATTTCCAAAATCATTTCATAATTGATATCAAAATATCATTCAATTCAAATCGTATCATTTTCGAAATCATTACTTACTTTCGAAATCATATTCACCTTTGAATCATATCACATTTGAAATCATAGTTCGAAATTATATTTCCTTTCAAAAGTCATATTTCCAAAATAGGCTAAGCTCTCATATCATATCATATTAAACCAAATATGTTATTTAAATCCCAACTTAGGTTATAACATCATTTACCCGTATTTGCTTTTAACCCAATGATTAGCATATAAACACTTCTACTTTACTTAGCCTGGAATTTAGAAAATAGTTTAAATAGTTATAAATAGTTAAATAGTTAATATAGATTTAAAACAGATTAAATATAATTAAAATAGATTAAACAGCTTTAAAATAGATTAATTAGATTTAAATAAGTTAAAACAGGTTAATTAGTTTAAAAGTTGAAAATCTTAATAATTAAAGTCTTTAAAATAATATAATTTTAAAACAGTTTATATAAAAATATGAATTTGAAATTTATATCAATTTAAACTATTTATTCCATTCCAGTACATTTGGACCATTTGAATATCCCAAAACCCAATTTCAAATTTTCCAATTCCAATTCTCAATAAAATATTTAATTCAATATTTCCTCCAATCCATGTTCGAAATATCAATTTAAATTACTCCAAATTCAATATATTTCAAAGTTATATTTCAAACAAATTAAAATAATTCAATTCTGACAAATTTCACTTTTTTATTCCAAATTCTACTTTAAAATTTCAATTAAATTCTTTTAACAATACCTTTAAACCAATTCCAATTTTATCATAAACTTGAATTTCGATAATAATTCAATTCATATAAATAAATTTTCATTTCCAAGTATTATTTAAAAGGATTCAAAAATTTAAAGCTTTAAAATCATTTAATTTAACCCATCCAGTGTCCGTATATAATTCTCTACCCTAGGGTCAAGTGATACCGATATTTATCATTTCAATCCGTAATTTAATTTTTACAGTTATATATCATTTCAAACCGCAATCCCACATTATTAATGAAATCCATAAAATCGCTCGAGTCTACCATTTCAACCCATAACGATTTTTCCTTAATCTATTGATCATTCGGGTATGTATCATTTCGACCCATAGTGAACTTGCAGTTTATAACGATATAAAATAAAACATCCATTCATCCAATATCAACAATCAACATCCATCACAATCATTATCCAAATCAATCAATAAATATCAATATAGAACTGATAATCAATAACAGGTATTTAACTGGCAATTTATATTCAATAATAAATTAAATAACGATTTAATTCAAATAAATTCAAATTAACTGAGATGATGATTTAAAATATACCAAACAGTCATAAATAAATTTCTAATCACATCATAAATTTAATTTAACAAACATAAGAAATTTTAGAAGTTGTGAGTGGGTTAAAACACTCACCTTTGAATTTAAATTGATTTGAAATCAAATTTAAACCCAAAATTCAAACAGTCTCTGAATTTTCCCAAACCAACGTTAAGATGTCCAAAATTTTAATATGATCCCAGCGGATCAAACCGCGTGTGAAGTGACCTCGTATGCGGATGTTATGTAAGTTAGAACATTTGAACGATAAAATTTTAAATAAAAAAAACAAACCAATTACAGACGCACACGTCGCCCTCGTTTTCGAGAAGGCCGAAGCTTGTTTGAATCGCCGAACCCTAACGCTGCCAGAATCATCATCGCGCCTCTATAGTCCACCGCTGCCACGCCAATCACCACCAGAGGAGCCTCCATCCCCTTCGCAACCTCCCAGGCCATCAACTATCAACGATTAACGGCAGGCCGACCGAACCCTCGAAAAAAATCACAGCCGCAACATGTAACGCAACCCTAATGCAATTTCCACGCTCGATCTAACCAACCAATCGACGAACAACAAACACCGATGAGCTACGCTCGATGCTCTCTCCAAAACCCATAAATCAATTCGGCGATGAGATGAAGTCGATCAACACGCGATGAACGGTCATGGATTATTCTTCAATTTCTGGACAACCAGTGGTTCTAATTGGAAAACGAATTACAGATCTTAGATGTGCTCGTCGAGAGATTCAAATTGATATATAATTCGATATAGTTTGAGGAGTTTGAATTTTTGAAGTTGAATTTTGTATTGAAATTGAATTGGGAAATTTAGGGTTTTCAGCCATTGAGAAAGAGGAGCAACAGAAATTTCTGTACGTACAGAAATGAGAAACAGAAAGGCTTTTAGGGTTTATAATCGGATATATATAGGCAGATCAGTAATAGGAACAAATGGATCAAATCGGTTTGAAAGTTGAACTATAAACGACCCGAAAAGCCCGTTCTGTCCCCGGAATGAAATTGGGTCAACCCATATATCAAAACAGATGTTTTGAAATATTTTAAACTCAATGCAACCAGTTTTAGGTCCTAATTCCATCGTATGAAGAAGTTATGATAAAATCAGCTTATTTCAAATTGATTTCAATTGATTTCAATTAAATTGATTCTAGACATTTCGAGCCCGTACGATCAAACGACAAGTCCGATCGTTACGAAATTTAAAATCCTACAATAATTCACTGTTACGGATCCGATGAAACTGGTTTCGTCGAAATCCGAGTTAGTGGCCAAAATGGCTAATTTAACAGTAATTAAATAAATTAATATTAAATTAATTAAATCAAATTTTCAATTTAAATTCTATAATTGACAAATTTTACCATTTTGATTTCTTAAACAATTACAATAATTTACACAAATTTAGATATCAATTTAAAGTTAATTAATTTACCAATTATAGTGTTTAATTTCAAGTGTAATTGAATCCAATCATTTATAATTAATTTCAATAAATTGATTTTATTTGAATTTCAATCCTTATATTCAATCAATTATTACTTTATAACATATTTAACATTTGTTTTACATTTCATTATATTAAGATACTCCAATTTCCATCTTTAGTTTGTATTTACTATTATATTTCCATTATATTGAAATTTTTGCCAATTTCACACATTAAATAAAATTTAAAATCCCAAATTGGTTTATTTATCCTGATTTCATTATTTTATTAAATCAGTTATTACATTATGAATATAATTAAAATTTCTATTCATTTTATTACATTTAAAATTTACAGTTATTGTCTTAACTCCCATTAATGTAACAGTTATTCACTTTTAATTTCAATTGATTTTCAATTAAATTTTATAGACTAATTAAATAGGTACTTATAATAATTGTTACCATTAACCTATTAATCACACCTATAAGTTTATTACTTGCAAACAAATGTTAACATTGCTTTCATAATACTGATATTATTCAATTACCATTAACAATATATTACTTCATTTGTTAATTAAAAATTCACATTCGTTTTCTCATATTAACTTTATAACCAAGTATAACGTCTACATTATTTCAATTGATTGGAACTTCATTCAATTCTCTAATAATTAAATTTAATTAACATTGTTACATTTCATCTCAGTTACTATTTCATTAATAAATCCCAATTTTTTTATTTCTTCTAATATTAAATCACAGAATTTAATTAAATTAACAAATTTTAATTATCGAAAATTACGGGTCGTTACAGGTCGGGTCCGCTTGAGGTTAGAACAAGACTCGGTATCGACCCCTAACTTTGATGGCTTTTGGGTCCTTTTGGGTTGGGTTGTTTTGGCATTAGCATTGTGACTTTGTCTACGCTTGTTTCTTGAAATCCTGGGCTATCTCTCTGAGCTTCCTGCCTTGCTCCAAGTTCGACTGGTCCAATCTATCCGAATATGGCCTGGTCAAAAGGCTAGATAACACATTCTACCCTAAGTACATCTTGTTTCAAACGTGGTGTGCTTGAATCGAGACAAGTCAGAACAATCGTAAAGGACTCCACTCTGTGTTCGAATGGTCGTTATCCTTCCTATGAATCATTTTCCTTATAAAGTTATGTCCATTGTCACCTGTCGCGATGCTCTACCAACATCTAGGATTATAAATCTGGAATGTGATCTCATGATCCGTCATTCAAAGTTTGACGATTTTAAACTGATTCCATCCATGGATTTCTCAAATTTGAATTTGATTTCTCTTTGATTCTAGTCGTCGGGTATTCGATAAACATACATACATATATTCACATGCATGTTCTTGAACGGAGGAGTATAGGTGCATGGTCCATGCATAATCTTAGGCATATATATATACCAATACACACACACAAATATACATACATATGTTTCAATTTTTAGGACTAGGTACCGACCTATAGCTTAGGGGTCATACCGACTCTGGACTTGGAGAATTTTCTAAGTCTCATTGTCAAGACTTCGGGTCCAGTATGTTACAAAGCTCATCCTCCTCGCTTCGACTTCTCACTTGTTCACTTCCTTTGCCAATCTAATAACTCACGAGCTCCTACCATTAAAGCTTCCACCTTTTAATCAAAAACTTCCCTCATCGTGGATTACCAGTGTCTATCACCCATGACCCCATCTACCCAAGCGTCGCGTAGTTAGACTTAAGCCATCTTCATAGATCTGGATCATCTCCTACCGACCAAGCCCTAATCTCGATTTCGTGAACATACCCAACTCTAAGCCTTGCCTCGATTTGCATATGTAGGTGTTGGTCTCGAAGGTGGATGGATGAATGCTGATAGCCGTGAACGCGATTAAAGCTGTCGCATTTGATCTTGATTTCGGAGTTGGTGAAGAAGAGGGATGGAATTCCTATAGGTTTTGGAGTTGTACAACTCAAACACTTAACCAAATTTCTGAATTTTTTGTTTTCATGGTTCCTTATGAACTAGCGACCTCTTCTCAACCTTGAACCTTCTCCAAAGCACAGTCAATGATGAGAGACTTATCGACATGGTCAGTGATGACAGTCATGTTGAGTGATATCAAGAATTTAAAAACAAACTGTTAAATAATATCGAAAACCTGAACTGCATGACACTGCACTAGAATCCATTTGAGCATGAGGTACAGCTTATAATTTTTCTAATGTTGACTATCTATCAAGGTTTTTATAGAAATGGATCAGAGACATTCCAAACATTTTGTTGCTCATGCTATAGGTACATCAACTTCCAAGTATTTTGAATCTGATGTCGTATCAAGTTTGACTACAGCTCCACATGCCCAGCAAACTCCGTTTGAGCATGCATAGCAAACTCCAGCTCACCAGAGATTCCACAAGTTGAATAACAAAATCTAGAAAATCTTCATGTTTAACAACAAGTTCCAGAGAATCCAGTAGAGTCAGTAGGTGGGCCAGAAATAGATCCAGCACTCGACACCCTTAAGGATGCTGTAATATTATACGATCCTATTGATTCTGTTGCTTCCAAAACTGATAATGGATCTCTTCACAGAATATGTGATAAGCACCGGATTCCATTTGAAGATGTTTTAACTCTTTCCCATCATTAAAGACAACACAACCCTCCAAAAGTGTACTTTTCCTATAATAAATATATGTTTTTGGCGGGTTGCATCCTACCATTCAATCAGTTTGTCCATCGAGTTCAAAATTTCATGCACTTGGCTCCAACGCAACTGCACCCAAACAACTACGCTTTCCTCCTCAGTACATACAAGGTCTTCTCCGAGACTTGAATTTGGTACCCAACGATGAGGAGATCTGGTACATTTATAGCTTTAAAAGTCAAAAAGAGAGTCTGTCCCCGATTTACTTGGAACCGATCAGGGGTTGTAGGGTAGTTACTGGGGCATCGAACATGTTGACCTAATTCAAGAGTGAGTGGGTCTACCTTCACTGTCTACCCGGGTTTACTCGGATATGGTTATCTAGATGTATGTTCCATCTCATTTATATTATATGAATTTTCCTTATAGTATGCAGACTTAACTCATATTCTTGTTTTACTATCTAGATGTTCCGACGAGACCTAGCTATCCTAGCTCAGCACTTTCAGATGCCATTAACACTTAAATGGAAGTTTCAACATGGGATAGAGATATCAAAACTATCCTATCAGATGAAAACCTTCTTGCCTATGGTTTGTTAGAAGAGGACCACAGTACCGGCATCGTCCAAATAGCTTCTAGTGATGACGACAACGACGATGATAACAACCCACTTAAAGGAGGCAAGATTGATTTGGATTTGCCCCCAGTCCCAAGTCCTGGGGCTGGAGTTGAAGAAAATTTTGAGAAAGTGTCGGAAGACACGGAGGAAGGCGAAATTATTGGTGAAAGTGGTGAGGCTAGCCAAGGTAACATTGGTGTGGGTCATGAGTCTCAGCCTGAATAAACTAGGGATTATCAACCGCCTGCTCTAAAGAAGAAGTTAATTGTGAAAATCGCCAAGGCGTAGACTTCTATCCAGCCCCCACCAGTTACAGATGTAGAGAAAACTCCATCACTTAATTAGACAGGCACATTTGTTGGTTTAGGGCCAATTCCTACTGAGTTTGGTTCTTTCGATGTCGGTAACATTAGTATTGAGAGCATCAACTTCTCTATTCACATTAATAAAGACTTCATCCCTATCAGCATAGGGAAGATCACTCACATAAGCAAAGCTCTGGCTCACGGTCCGTCGTGGGGACACTAGGAAACTCACGCACTTGTGCACTTCATAACACTTGGACTTGACTTGTTTCTTTGCTTGTTCGGTCTAACTTGTTCTTTTCTCCTTATAGGATCCATGGAGAAAAGGAAATACATATATTGATCTTTGGAGGAGAAAGCATTCCATGCACAAAGGCCCCGATTGAGTTCATACCATCAGGGAAGTGGCTGAGATTCTAGGTCAGGTTGTTGGTCTACTCATGATAATGACAATCGAGATAGGAGCATCTATAATAAAGACTGCTCCTCACATGACTCTACTTCTAAGCATCGCTACAAATCTAGGTCACCTCCTTCTGGAGGTCTAGACTGCCTTCTGATCATCATGATGACATTCCGTCAGGTTGTATTTCTCGTGTTCCACCTCCAACTTTTATCCCTGTTCAACCTCCAGCGCCATCTCACTCCAGTCGATCCTCCAACCATATGCATCACAAGAGTGGCTCCAAAACTTCCTAGCACGAGCTTGGTAAAGAAACTACTCTAGTGCCACCTATCTCTATGGAGGAACAACTTGTGGTCAAGGCCCGAATGACCAAACTAAAGGAAGAATTTTTAAACATTTTTTTGATGGTCTTATATTTGTGCCTAACTTGAAAAGTATCACTGCTGACGTCCAAAAGATGTCCAACGATTGCATGGTCGACGTCTGCAATGAGTATAATGAATGGACAAAGGTAGCTAAGAAAATTTCCAAAGTCTCTAGGGGTAGGCAGTAAGAGATTGACAATCAGAAACTCATTGAGGCTGAAAATAAGAGAATCATCGCTAATCTTGAGGTAGAGGTCGAGAAACCGAGAACATCCCAAGCCGAAGCCGAGAAGAAAGACGAGGAGGCCATCAAGGCACTCGAAGAGGAGTGGATTAAGTATCAAGATGAAATGGAGAACGCTTTTAACCGAAACCATGCTTTGATAATAGAGAGGGATACCAAAAATAGAAATACAGCTGAGGTGAAAACCAAGCTAGTTCGTGAAACAAAAGAAAAGGATGAAGCACTTCAACAAGCTCAGACTTATTGTGATGAGTTACTCCATGCCAGGGAGGAAATAGATAAAGTGCTTGAGCATGTTAAAGATGTTAATACACTTGTCAAAAGAGAAGTTAACAGAGGGTAGAAGAGCATGTGATGGAGAAGTTTGACCCACTGCTGAACCAGTAAAATGCCAACGTGCTCAAATTCTGAAACTTAGAGCAGTTCAAGGATAATTATCCCAGAATCCTAGCCCTCACCTGGGATTAGATTGTTGAAGTAGAGTAAGCTTTCCTCGAAGGTGGCAAGGTGGATTTGGAGGAGCTGAAGAAAGAAGTCTTAGTGAGGGATGAAATCAAGGTGTTGAAGGATGGTCAGCTTATCTTGCACCAGAGCTTGCCTCGACTATGCATAAAGACTTGGGTGAAGGCTCCTGATCAATGCCACATGATGCTACTGCCAGCCAAACACTTGAGTCCCATGCTGCTCCAGATTCATCCTTTGATCCAGGGTATGATCCTGAGAGGCCTGAAAACCACATGCCTACCATCCTCTCTACGATTCCTGAAGTGAACTCCGAGTGCACTCCGACCTACATAGAACTCCAAACTGGAGAAGGTATCTCGTTACCTTCTCCTGTATTCTAGAAAGTAGACGTGTCATCGATTAAAATAGCTAATCTCTCTCTCTCTCTTTGTTTCTCAAGCTTTAAGTCAATCCCACATTGCTCCGCATCTCGACAAGGGCTCTGAACCAGGACCATAAGTTCTTATAACAGAGTCAGTTACTGTTACCACTTCAACAACGATTCTAACCATCCCATTTAAAGATACTCCTGGCTTTGATGAGCAAATGATCGATACTTTGTTGGATGAAGGAGCTAGTGTGACTCAAGAAAATCAGATTGATAAAGTAGTTGTTATTACTGGGGTTTCCAAGCCTCTGTCGGGTCCCACCATGCACGAGCTTGAGCAGGAAGTTGAGAAGGACATCCTCCTTGCCACAAAGATCAAGCAGGAGAAGATGGAAGTCATCCCTCCTTCTCTATCCATCGCTTTGCCTTGGCAGACTATCTTTTCTCCAGTCCATATTCCTCAGCCTAACAGCGCTTAAAGCACGCCCATAGGATACTCACAAAGTATTCCGACCTTCGTTCCTCCACCTAGGAGTGCTCAAAGTGTGGCTGTTGGATCATCACAAAGCACTCATCCCAAGGGCAAAGAAAGTGGAGGAAGAGGAGGGAAGGCAATGTGAAAGCTCGAGCGATGTTTCTCTGGGCTCTAAGAAGAAACAAAGGAGAACCAAACCAAAGAAGTAAGCGCCGGTTTGTTTGGTGTAGATAGACTTACTTTTAAATAGTAGTTGCAATCTATTTTGGTTTTTGGCTGGCATTGTGTAGGTTCAGTCCCTTATTTTTGCATTTCGTTTTTAGGCGTAAATAATACTTATACTTAGCTTTCCAAGTCTCATTTTGAATGTTAATAACAAATACTTCTTATTTTGTCTAATATTTATGTGAATTTGTCTAAGTTGTTCTAGAAATGCACTTTCCATTCAATGTACTTGTGATTCATTCCTTTTATTTATTATTGTCGAACCAAATCCATAGCCCATTTTATATTTCTTCGGCCTTTCGTCACCCTATCAAATGTAAGGTAATCGTTGAAGTGCTAAACTCTAGGCAATAGTTGGAATTAACCATTTAGAACAGTGCTTCGGGTATCTTTTTTGAGGATCACAATATTCGACTACATTGAACTCTGTTCACTAATCTCAATTGACTTATCGTAGTTCGTACATCTTCATCCAGGATGTACACTTCTGATCATGCCTAACTATGGGCGTTGATTCAAAATTTATAGGCAAGATCGCGCCTTACGCCGAGCATAGATCTTTCATTTTTCCTACTTCGGAAAAGATGTTAAGGATTGGACGGTCCTATCACATCCACTTTAGTTTATACTCATACTCCCAATCGGAGGGCAAGAGTTGGGCGAGTAAACATTCATATCACATTCATTTTGAATTTATACTCCTACCTCTACACCAAGGGCGAGAGTTGGTGTACTGATGGTTATGTCACATCCGGTTTAGTTTATACTCCTATCCCTACACCAGGAGCAAAATTTGGCCGATAGACGGTCGGATCACGTCTGTTGAGTTTATACTCCTGCCCCCATTCCAAGGACAAGTGTTAGTTAGTATTAATCTCTAGATATCGAGAAGGACTTCAAGGATCCAATCATGGTCCTTAGAAATTCTGTTGGCACCTATCTCCGGGTACCTACGCTCTTGCATTATTCACATGTAGATTCATTTGAGTCGGTCAAGTCCCAACTCTCAAGTAATGGAAAGGTAGAGTCTTGGGCTTGAAAAGCCTTTTTATTCCTTAGAATCTGTCTTACTACACAGTTGCAACCAACTATTTACTAATTTATTTCTAAATGAAATAGCATCGTAGGTGGTCACTATTCCACGCCCATGGGAGTGAAATCCCTTCAATCGTCACAAGCTCAAAGGTTCCATCTTCTAGCTTTTTTCACCAATACTGGATTAGATACCCACTCCGGTTATATGGCATTGCGGATGAAGCCATTATCCTTCAGCTTATCCACCTCTTCTTTGAGTGCAGCGGGTCTCTCCAAACCTAGGCTATGCCTTTTTCTGTTTCACAGGAATGCATTTGGGATTTATATTTAATGCATAGCTTGCTATCTTCGACCAGATCCCACATATGTTCGAGTGCGTCCAGGAAAATACATCTAGGTTCACTCGAAGGAAACCAACCAACTACATCAGCACACTTGCGCCAAGCTGAGATTCGACCTTCAAGGCCCAATTTGGATCATCTTGGAAAACCGGAACAGCAATTGTCAACTCATTGGAGCTGTTCATCTACCTTCTAGCTCTTTTCGTCTCTCCATATCATCGTGGAACCGACTGGGTTGCCTAAGCCAAAGGGTCCTCTCCATATTTTATCCTTTCACCTCGCTTCCTTTAGCTTAACGACGTAGCATTCACGGTTGGCCACCTGATCTCCGTGTCGAATTCCCATTCCATTCTCTATAAGGAACTTCATAGTTAAGCACCAGGGAGTGATGGCCGCTCTGAACATAGCTAAGGCCGATTGGCTTAAAAAGCATTGTAGGCTGAGTAAATGTCCAACACCAAAAAAGGCATGACCCGCACTCAATTGCAGTCGCCCTCACCAAGTGCCACCGGTAATTCAGCAAATCCTATGGCCTCGATAGCCATCACATTGAACCCTTGTATTCGAGACTTACAAGGTTTCAAATCCTTCTCTTCCAGCATCATTTGATTATAAGCCCTCTTGAACAAGATATTGAATGAACTCCCACAATCAACCAGCACCTTTCGAACAATAGTAGGACCAATCGTGGTTGTGATCACGAGTGGGTCAGTCGTTGGAGCTATCACTCCATCATTATCTCTATTTTGAAAAACAATATCGTCAATCATCATTCTACATCGATTTGCCGAAGTCCCATCCTCAACAGCATAGCAACTTTCACTCTTTGAATGTTTAGTAGCACCAACATATATGTCCATCTCCACTAGACTTTTATCAACAGGGTGTGGGCCACCGATGATAGTATTAATCACCAACCATTTTTCTGGTCGCCTGAATGAATCAGCACCATGCTTAGCTTGCCCCATTAGGAAGACGACCTAGAGGCATTAGAGTTTCCTTGCCCGCTATTCTACTAGGCTTTTACATATTGATGTAATTTTTCTTGCAAATTAACTCCTCAATCATATCCCGCAAGTGTCTACACTCGTTAGTGTTATGACCAAGAGTTTCCTAGAATCTGCAAAATTTTCCTGACTTTCCTTCCTTCTCAGTCGACTCTCTTGGAGCCAGCTTTCTGTGCTGCTCAATGTTTTGAGTTATCAGGTATATGTTTTCTATCGAGTTTTTCAATTCAGTATGTTTATCGTATTTAGGAGTCTTAATATGATTCATATTATCCGGCTTCTTCTTCTTAGTCCCATCATCATTACATTTTCGATTATTTCTTTAATTACCAAAATTCACATCCATACTCCTAAAGCTTCCTCCAAATTGCTTTACGGAAACATTGCTTTGTATCACCTCATTCAAATTTCCAGCAACAGTCCTCCATGGATGTTTCTTCACTTCCTCCAAGTGTAAGTATTCATTAGCCTATCTATAGAAAGCATCCAACGTTAATGGGGTTTCCTTTCCAACCATTTCTCGAAACTCCATATCGGGATGAATCCCCCTAATCAACACCATCAACACTTTGTCATCCTTGGAATCAATAACTTATGTCATGGCTGTGTGGATTCGATTGAAAAAATCCTTCAGCGAATCTACCTTAGCTTAGAAGAGATTCGATAAAGACATCACATGCTTTGGACGTGCAGTATGTAAGTAGAATTATTCTACAACTTCTACATAACTCAGAAAAGATGATATGGACCTTGGCAGAAGTCGAGTGAACTTTGTCATAGCTACTCCTTTTAAGAAAATTGGAAAATAGTGGCATTTCACGGCATCGGAAGCTTTGGTTGAATCCAGATACAATTCATATCTCATCAAGTGCTGCATAGGACCCGTCGTTCCTCTATAAAATGGCATAGTTGGCATTGCGAATCTCCCAAGGTATCTTCCACGTAGAATGTTTTCTGTAAATGGATTTCGACTAGGAGAGGTATCACATTCATCATTGCTCCTAAAACGATTTTCGCTAACAAGTCTCCTAACCATATCCTCCAAGTAGCCCAGGTCAACAGGTTCGACTGAATGATGGTAATCGGGTTCCGTCCCTAGTGTTCGGCCTGATGAATGCACTAGGTATGGTTCTTGATACCTAGGTTCTCCAGCTTCTTGGAAATTCATTCATATAGCAGTCCCCTATGTTTGGTTCGCATGAGCAATATCATTAGCAGCAGCACGATTCTCCAGATTCTGACCACTAGCAGCATGTCTTGAAGCTAAGTGCACGCCGCCTTCCAGAGGATGGGCTCTGGGCTCACCATTGGAGCGGTCGATACCGATCCCTAAACTTGAGCTTGGGGCTTGTCCTCTTCCTTGGGTGGATGTTTCAGCGGCATTCTAAGTCCTCTTATACTTCATGTCCCTCCGTCGCTACTCGAATGATAAGGAACTTTCAAATGAAGAACTAGAATCCCTTCTACTCCTTCTATGGCTATTTTGAGTTAGCTCATTCAACAATCTCAAGCTTTATTGCATCGTTTGATTCATCTTATTCAGACCGGCTTGGAATATATCTTCCATCTGCTTCATCTTCATATCCATCTCCATTCCAGTCACGATGTCAGTTGGAGTCTGGATATCGGAATGAGTTAGTTGGACAACTCAATCTCCATGCTAAGGATTCTGATTTTCGACTTCAGTAATAGTTCTGGAATTGGTAGAACGGTCTCCTCCTGATGGAGCCATGACAAAATGCTTCTAATAGATATTTGCAAATTTGAGTTATAGAATTAAAAGGTAGAGAAATTAAATCTATCTCATGGATATAGAAAATCCAATAGTAGATGTTGGATCCAAGTAGCCTGATAATCTGAGCTCTCAATAAAAGCGCCAAAATGTTTGAACAAAAAATAGCACAAACACCCAAAACTATATATGTAGAGAATAAAATATGAAGAAACGTAAGTGAAAATGAGAAATAAATAAGACACAATCATGTATAGTGTTTCGGCAAAGCAAGGCCTACGTCCACTTTAAAATTTTATTGCTTATATCTGACGTGGAGGCAGAAGTTCTTAGGGGTCAGTACAACTCTAATACTTAAATTTTCAGAATTACAAGAACATAGCATAAAGATGAACTAAAGCCAAAAGATCCTAAAAATGAGCCCAGCCCTCCTATTTATAGAGGTAGGGAGCCTAATATCTCACATAAAATATCTCTAGATCGTTTTAGACCAATTCCCCCACAAAAGTGGTGCCACATCATCAAGAAGTAGGGGTTGGTACCATCCATAGGTAAGGTTCGGTACCAATTCCTAAAATGGCCATATTGGTTGTCTTTAAGTCTTCATCTTGACTCATCATGTTGTTAGCTTCATGATTTCATAGTTGCTTGAACCAATATTAGCTTGCTTCTGGATCCAAATGATGGAGTTGTAGAAGAATAGAGTTGCAGTTTCAACTATTCATAGAGATCGATGGAGAATTGCATTGAATCAACAAAATGACATTGAAAATAGGCTATTGGCATCAAGAAGAGGTCACAAGTAGAATGTGGGGTCCACCTAAGGTGGAAACAAGACTCGGTACCAATCTATATTGTGGGGTCGGTACCGACCCCTAACTTTGAGGGTTTTTGGGTCCTTTTGGATTGGATTGTTTTGGCATTAGCCTTGCAACTTTGTCTATGCTTGTTTCTAGAACTCCGGGGCTATCTTACTGGACTTCCTACCTTGATAACTCCATGTTCGACTCATTCACTCTATTTGAATATGGCCCAGTCAAAAGGCTGGATAACACTTAGGTCTTTTTGCTTGAACATGGTTTGGAGAAAGTGAGTTAATCTCACTTTAAAGTGCTTTTAAAATTTACAAAATATTGCAAAATATAAATTATTGTTTATACTTATGTATATTTCTTATTTGGATTTTATTCCCACTTGAAAGTAAAAGGCATAAGTAACCATTGTTTTGCAAAGGATAAAAGCAAAATGATGTCGAAGTGTGTTCGTAGCGAATAGGTCGCTATGGAACACTTTGAAAAACATACATATATGTGATTTATAAGGAGCTTTGCAAAGAGACCCTAAGGGGTTCTCGTCATTATTGATTTACTTTTATATGCATCTTGCTTATATAAACGTTTGGTTGTTGGTTGAGATGCTAAAGTAGCAAAATGTTGAATAGTAGAATAATCATGATTGCACTTTGAAACCACGTTATTGCACTTTGAAATCCCATCTCTTCAAATCATGTGCTTGTGTTTGCATCATTAAATATTTGGTCATGCTTTTGTGCCTTTAAAATTTTGTTTGAACCAAGTTTTGATGGCTTGGAAAAGGTTATAATACCTAACTCCAAAGTGTTTAAAAATTAGAAGCTTTTGGTCATGGTTTTTCAGTTCGAGAATCGAGTTTTATAATAACTTTCAAATGGATTTTATTGACTTCAAAATTCTTTAAATTTTTGTGAACGCATGCTGGACTCATAGTATATTGTTCTAAAAGTAAATATAGTATTCATACTTTGTAAAACGTGGAGAAAATTCCACTCCTTTTAGCGATAGTTTTGCGGCACTATTTCCAACTTTTATGAAAATGGTTTTAAACTTGATTTTTCTTCTTCAATAGTTTTGGTGTATCTTTCTAATCTATTGAAGTGTTTTAAAGGTGGTTTGGAATATATAAGTATCGAAGAAGAAGTTTTATTTCGAAATAAGGAAAGGATACAATTTTGAGCATTTAATATATTTTAAACTTGAGATTTTTGTTTTAAGTATTATTTGAAATGGATGTTAAAAAAAACTATATTTAAAGTATTTTGTGGTTTATTGAAAGTGAAAAGGAGGCATGGATTACAACACCGTCATTGTAAGAAATGTTTTTTGAGAATGGAGAAAGAAGTCATGGATTAAAATGTTTTTATTATAATAAATGATTTTGGAAAGAAGAAAAAAATTTGTGGATTATAACACTTTTGTTATAATAAATTATTTTGTAAAGTTATTAAGAAAACTTGTTACTTGACTTAATAGAGTTGATATTCTTAAGTCTTTGGAGGAGATTTGTTTTAAAGATGACAATAAGTTAATGTACAGATGATATTTTATAAATGAAAAGATCTTTAAAAAGATTGTTTTAAAAATAAAGCTAACTGTAATTGGTTTTGGGTTTACAGTAAATAATGTTTTAACGACATTTGTTTTTAGCCTTTCTTTTTGATACACTTAGAAATATAATTAGCTCTTTTAAAGAATATTTTAAGTGTTTCACAAATATTTATGATGTGACAATCAAGCATAAGTTTAAGTTAAATGTTTTAAAATTTTAAAAGTTGATTTCATACATGGAAGCGATTTAGTCTTACCTTAATACAAAACATTGAGAAAGTAGATTCATTACTATCTATGAGATTTAAAAACTGGAGTGTCTAGGCAAGGCAAGGAACAACCAGTGCCCTTATTGACCTGGCATTGATTTTAAGCGAGCGTAGTACGAGTTGGAAATCGATGTTTTGTGATAAGGGTAAGAAATTTAATTTCCGTAAGGCGAATCACTTCTACGAAATAGATTTAGGCATATACTTAACACTAAACATTGACGTATGGAAACTCATCTCTTTCTCGAAAGTTAAGAATGTACGTCAAGGTAAGGTTTGAGAGGCAACAATGTCCCAACTTGTCCAACTTCACTTTTAATCGAGGGAGAGTACAAGTTTGAAATCGACTAGTAATGATAAGTGAATGAGACTTAATTTTCATATATGATCATTTTTGTTATTTCCGATAGTTGATTTATTAAGTCGACATCTTTCTTTGAGTTTCGTCAATTTAAGACAATATATTGCTCATTTGGGGCATTGATATCCTTTATCGGAAATGACTAAAACCAAAGGGAGAGTGGAAGCCTAGCTATGTGGGGTTACTCCCATTATAGTATTTCACATTTACTCTATAGTGGTTTCAGTTTGTATGCGTATAGAGATGTGAAATACTTAGATACTCGGTAAGGTTGGCGGGGTTCGGCTTGGACGTGTCCGAGAGCCATCGTAGTTCTCAAGTATATTTTCTAGAGGTATACTTTCCATAAGGAGGGCGCACCCTCCTGGTCATTGTAGGAAAAATTCATCTTCCTTGTTTTGATTGAAATTTTTGCATTGTTTTCTTACTTGCATCGAGAAGTTCCTTGTGCTCTTCTCTATGTTTAATTATTTCTGTCCATTCTTTAAGTTTGGATTTCGCTCTGATTTGTTTTAATTCTTTTATATATGCATGTTGTTCTTATTAGGTAAACCCATTCCATGTTTGACTGCTTGGTCTCACTGATTATTATATATTCTTAATATTTCTTGAGTTTTCTCATGCTGGTTTTACAGATTAATCCGGATGTAATTTTATTATAATACTTGGGTCAGACCGAGTTTTGTCTCGGTTGTCGTCGGTGGAGCTCGTGGAGCTCATGGAGAAGAACCAGATGTTCACCTGCTAATATATTTTTATTTTCCACCTTATTATTATATATACCCATCGGTCATTGTAAGTCCAGGAAGTTATAACTGTCCAAGCTAATAAGGTTTGTTTTTAACTCTAATATACCATGTATCTTAGTGAGATAGCTTTTACTATCTTTATTATATTATATATGTTTTCATTCCGCTGTGAGATTATGTTTCCCTTATTCTTTTTCTTTTTATTTTACCCTAACAATCTGCCTTTCTGACACTTTGATGCTCGATATTCTAATACAGTGGATGTATTAAGTGCCGACTTTCAATGGTCGAAAAGATGGGTCGTTACATTTGGCATCAGAGCTGAAGGTTAAGCGAGAACCTTGGCTTTGGTAGGGTGTGACTCATTAGGAATAGGGTAAGTGACAGCCAAGAATGAGTTGACAATATTATATACGGGAGCGTATTTGTTATTGCTATAAAAACATATTATGTTAATTGGTCTGTTGAGTGGTTTACGAATTCTAGTCGAGATGTGGGATGTCATGGTGTCGATAACAATTTCTAACCACTTGAATAATACAAACGGGCACGATATTGATTTCTGAAAATTGGTAAATGTAATATTTTACCTAGGATTATATATATAAGAAATTAATTTCAAATTTATATAGTTATTTATGCTGTGTTTTTTATTAGAAAATGCTAATATTTCTTTATTATCTTTGTTGTTTGATTTGTCATGCTTAAGTAGTTTAGGAGCATTGACTATTGTTTGTTTATTGTTGATTTATGCTCGACCAGTTTATGAGCATTTATTGTTTGATGATAACGAGTAGCTTAAAATGAATCCCTTGTGAATTATGTTTCACATTTTAATTGTAAGGTGTTTGGTGAAAATGTTAAGTTCTTTTAATAAAGTTGTATAATATAATCTAAATGAGAAGATAAGATATTCAAAGGATAAATATTTATGAAAAGTTTATTATAATATAAGATGATTTTAAAGGTACATTTTATATGAGTATGGTATATAAAGTGATTTATAAAGGGTGTTTTATAAGTAAAAATAATTTTTGAGAATTTAAATCTCGATATTTCTTGGAATGATTTCAAAAAGATTTTAAAAAAGTAATGGTAGTATCACTTGGAAGTATTTATAAGTATAAATATTTCAAAGAGAATTTTTAAGAAAGAAACATTTCTTTGGATAGTTCGAGAAAAACATCTCGATTAGTTTTGTGGTAATCTGAATAATCTTCTAAGTGACGATTGAATGTTTGCATAGGCGAACGTTGTAATGCATCTAGTAAATTATTCTCTTCCTCATTGTGCGATCAAAATGATTTTGAATCCGAACGGACCCAGAGTGAGTGTTAGTGCATAATTTGTTAAAGTTATATATGTAGAAATATATGTAGTATAATTTCAGAAAGGGTTTTGAAATAAAAATAAGGGTATTTATTTCTTAAGTTTCCTTAAAGGAAATTAATTTAAAATAAAAGGTATCTTGATAAAAGAATGTTTTGATAAACATTTTTTTAAACTCTTGGGTAGAAAAGACATAGTTTAACACAACTTTTTTATGGGTTAAATTGGATAGGAAGGTTTAAATAAACTTTGTTTTAATTAAACCATGTCTTGTTTAAACATCTAAGTCATATAAACTATTTGATGTAATTGGGCCGACTATTAAACAACTTTACCTTATGGATGTTTAAGGAAAAGTAGACTCTAAGACCGAGTTTGGATACCAGCATTCTACTCTTCTTAGCTACTTATCGGACCAGATAGGTAAAGAGGTCGAAGTAGTCAACTCAGTTTTAAGACCCATATTATGCTTGGGAATTAATCTGAATTTTGAAATGTAAAATGAAGTTGACAATTTGTATATACTCTTAGTATGTGGAAGAGTATTATACAAGTAAATAAGAGTGGAGTAAGTTTTTAATTTAATGTTTCATAAAGATGTGTCTTTATAAAATGTTTATAAACTTAAGTGGAAATTTGTGAACTGATTCATAAATAATTTTAGTACGAAATGAATTACTATAAATGAAAATAAAAATGATTTAGGAAGACATTGATGTAGTTAAGAAACCAATAAGAATAAGTACATAAATTGTACGTAGATCATTTTATTCGCATAGTTCTTGATCTAGGATTCGAGTATATTAACTTTGGGGTGATTCATACCAGTCTGAACCATGATTTCTCACTTGATTGCTGATGATGAACACTTGATTCAGATTCTTGATATGCTACTGAGGTTTTCTATCATAATATAGGGCTATGTAAGGAGAACGAAGATTTCTAATCAAGGAACTCGATCAGAGCCCACACTAGGGAGTTCGAAAGTAAAGTTTATATATCCGAGCAAGTGGTCGGATCAGATATTGCGTATGGATGATTTATGTACATCATACGGGCTTAAGTATATTTGTATGCTATGTTTTGTGGCTTAGGGAAGTTTATGGAGTGACTGTCAATTTTGTTCTGAGGTAGCTTAAATAATCTTCTAAGCAATAACTAAAGGCCGATGAGCATAATATTACGTTTAGGAAATTATCAATATCCTTGGACGATCGAGAAAGTTATGAACCTAAGAAAAATTATAAATCTTGTTTGTTAGTCATATAACATTTTAAATAATGGTAATTGTTAGTTTATTCATTTATGGAATTTGATTTGATTGACAATGTGATTTTATATAATGTGGTTCGTAAAACATGAATTTATAAACAAAGGATTTTTAAGCTGTTCATTAGGACTTAAATCCCGATGCTTTTGAGAAAGTGATTTCGAAAGAACTTATGGAAGAAATATTAATATTATTATTTTGAAAATATGATGAACTATTATTATTTTAGGAAATTTTAAAAAGTATCAGTGAAGTGATTTTTCAAATATTTTTATTATGACTAAAGTTGGGCGATTGGGAGTTTTCCAATTTGGACGACTCGCAAGGTGTGACGCCCCACCCCGAGACCCACATTAATAAACAGTATTACTGGGTAATATAGTCTACTAATGCATAGAATAGGGCTGGTTAGGAGCGACCATCCATAGCTTTGTCTTAAACATCTATTGAATATGTCGATTTAGTACTCTAAATTTTTTTTCTTTCTCAAGTGGATCGACATATTCAATAAATACTTAAGACAAAACTACAGTGGCTAACGGATCTATTAGAACAAAATACAACAACAATATATATACAACATATCATATAATAGTAGCCAAACACACACACACATATATATATACACACACACATATACATCCCAGTACAATACAAATGATACAACAGAAGTGGTATAAGGACCACCATATATACAACGAGTCAATACAATAAATACATATCAGAAACACAGAATACAACAAAAACTACAAAAAGATGATAAGTAGATATCCATGGTGGAAGCAGCAAATCAAAGTCCTATGGCAGGTATCTAACCTGAAACAACTCGGTCTGACCCGAGTATAAAATACACGGGTCAGTCTAGCTAAAACAATCAGTTTAATAAGGATAAAAGATAATATGAAGCATAAGGAAAAGGGTGATAATTCTTCTCAAATGAGAAGAAATAGTTCTAAGTACATATGGTTACTTCAAGTGATGAAGTTGTATCACTAAAAAATTATATAATCTCAAAAGAGATAAACTGCATAACAAAAGCACTAAGCATAGCATGCCTCATATCATCGGCATATCCCAAATCAACAATAATGGTTTAGAGAAACCATAACTACTAAATAGGAGGAATCTCAAAACCTTCCATAACGGCAATCTCAAATGCATTCCCAAAAGAGAAATCTCAATCTCAAAAATACGCCATAAAGGCAGTTATATCTATCTCCAAAATAGGAGAATATAAATCCCAAATAAATGCCAAGAGTGGCAAATCTCAAATAAACGCCAAGTGTTGGCAACTCAAATCCTAAATATAGAACTCAAAGTAGTTCAAATTTTCAAAGATGTAATTGCCATATATATGATATCTCAAACGGCTCAAATGGCCAATAATGTAAAAAGGCGATACACTTGGAAAGTCATAAATAATCAATGAAATCATCTCAAAGACATAGCACGTGCTTATGGCAGAAGCCTGCCAAGTACTGTTCTGTAACGCCCCACCTCTATACTCACGCTAACCAAGGACACTACGGTGTAATGCCATCGACTAGCGCGAAGAATAAGGCTGTTGAGGAGCGACCATCCATGTAATTGCTTTGTGCGAGTACCGATATGTCAGATAGTATAACATGCATATCATTTCAAGGGGAAATCCGACATATCAAATACAAACTCAAAGCTACCACACAGTGGCTAAGTGGACCTCGGAAACATACATAGAAATAAACATAACATAAAGCAGTCACAGATGTTCATATCTCAAAGGCGGAAACAGATATGAATATAACACATAAAAGTGTACATCAGAGTAGTGGTCATATAAGATCCACAATATCACAAAAGAATATATACAAGTGCTAGAAAAAAGAATAATTATACATCAAGGAGTCCATAACTCAAATGTATAATAACAAAAACTACTAATCTAAAGTAGTTAGCCAAAAGAATCAGATGATAATCCCTGATAAGAAGTCAAGCGGGAGCACCTGAAATATCTCGGTCTGACCCGAGTATTATTTAATAAGAAAATAATAAACGGATCAGTCTAGCTATAATTATCAGATAAAATGAGATATAAGAAGAGATATAATAAAAACGTATGATAACCAAAAATGTCATACCTCGACAAGTATACATTAGAAAATCAACAAAGGAAAATCATACAAATATCTCACGAATCTCATAGCATAAAAAGAATGTCATATTCTTTATTTAATTCACCAATCCACAATAAATGACATACATATCAATGCCAACTGAAAAAGGTGGTGAAACATAAATTCCAGAAATCAATAATTAGAAATCCAGAAATCACAAAAAGGGGGAGGCCTATCAAAAACGGGGGCATGAAAACTCCCAAACACATGTAACATAAACGGAACGCTATTCATGGGTCGCTAACCCATCAAATGAACCGAACATCGACGCACCCTAAAAGATACGTCTCATGCACAGATTCGGTCGTGGTACATTCCCCACGCGGATAAATGAGCCGAACATCGACGCACCCTAAAAGATACGACTCATGCACAGACTCATTGAGTCGATTGCTCCACGAACGGTCCGAAGACCACGGGTTGCTACCCCACCAAATTTGAGCCAAAGCTCCCCAAATGGGTTTTAATCCCCATACCAACAAAGAGACATCGCTCAATCGCTAGTCTAAATCACAAAATGATCATCAATGATCGATAAGTGTAAATTACACTAAGCTTAACTCAAATATTTACGAACAAATTGTAGACTTCCACTCGAAAATTGTCACAAGAGTTTCAATCGAACAAGTCAAAGAATTAACCGGCGAAGTAAACGCAAGCGTTTCATACCACTTGTTTTGCTAAGCCGTTTAATTAGATTTTCTCATACGAATGAGGTAAAGGTTTGTATATACTAATAGATTAGAAAACGGTTTTATAAAAGAGCTTTGTATTAAAAATAGAGTTGAAATCATCTTTGTAAAAGAGTTTTAATATTTACAACTAGTATTGAAACCTTTGTATTTAGAAGTGACAAATCACAAAATGATTGTAGAAACAATCAATCACAAGAATTCACATTTCGATAACGTGAATCAAACCATGGAAATCGATATCAAATCGATCAAATAGAAACACCAAAAATCCAGAAAAGGAATCATCAAAGTTGATATTAATTGACAATAACTATATGGATAATCAAAAATCGATAAATTTGGAAATCCACTTAAAAACAGGGTAATTTCCAGAAACCTGAAGCCATAGACGTCTGTGGATAATCCACAGACGTCTGTCACCTGTTTTAGGAAATAATTTTCCTGAAGCCACAGACGTCTGTGGATAATCCACAAACGTCTGTCGCCTGTAGCAGGACAGAATTTTCAAAGCCCAAATATGGGCAAACCTACACAACTTCTCGGATTCGGAGCGATTGAATGAGCAACGGCGACAAAGGATTTATGCCAAGCGACAACCCAGCCCTATAAGCTCTCTGAAACACCACCAAAAGCATGTTCATAAATCAAAGCTAGGATTTTCAAAGTTTTAACTTCCAAAACACCAAAAATTGAAATGTTCACCGAATCAATCCAAACCAAAATCAAATGAACATGAAAGGGTGTTAGGAATCCATACCAAGCAATTAAGGATAGTTATAGACATAGATGTGAGATAAAAATCTCACCTTTAAACCCAAAACAAATGAAGAAGAAGCTATAGAGCAATGGCAAGAACAATCACTCTTCAATTCCAACCCAACAAGCTTGAATCTAAGCTTAAAAGAGAAACATTTCCTAAGTTAGGTTTAGGAATTTATGAAATTGATAAGAGAATGAGTTGGAGAAGAAGAAGAGAAGGCTTACCAAAGCTTCTTCTTTGAATTTGGAGCTAGAACTTGGATTTGCAAAGATGATTAGGGCTTAGGAATTCTAATTCTTTTTCTCCTCCACCATTTTTATTTAGAGCTTGAAATTGTTAGGAAAATGAAGTGAATGAAGATAAGTGGGGGAGGAGCTAAGGGCTTGAGTTAGGATATAGGGCTGAAACCCAAACCAAAGCCCAAAGTGAAAAGGTAGCAAAATTCCACTAACTCCAAACATATCAATGTTTATACTGAAAAAGGTCGCAAACGTCATTTTGAACTCAATGGGGGTGGTCTCGAGTCCTAATTTGACTGTTTGCAAAAAGTAGATTTTTGGACTATAATCCGACTAACGATGAAATATTTAAATATTCAATCGTAAAATATGCGGGTTGTTACAGACTCCCCTCCTTAAAGAAATTGCGTCCTCGCAATCTTAAGGAATAATTGAACAAAAAGTAACAACCATAGAAGCATACCAACACAAAAGAAATTTTGAAAAAAGAAGTCCACCATAAAGAGCACGAAAGAGTAAGTCCGGATGTGTTTGCTCGATGAATTCTCAAGATTCCCAAGAAAAATTCTTAGGATTTGAGGACCATTGAACTTTCACAAGAAGAACATCTTTATTTCGAAGGCGTTCAACCTCCGAAGTAATGATACGAATAGAATATTGCTCACAAGTTAAATTTGGTGAAACTTCAATTTCTTCAATTACACCGGACTCAAAAGTAAAAATCGGAATCCCTAAGGTATTTCCGCAGTAAAGAGACGTGGAAAACGTCATAAATAGAAAAAGATTGAGACGGTAATAAAAAGGCGATAAGCCACGGAACAAATACGTTCGGTGATGGAAAATGGACCAAAATATCGTGGTGCTAACTTTCCCAATCAACTAAAACACACAACACCCATCATAGGTGAAACATGAATGAACACCTATAAGATCTGGACCTAAAACCAGTTCTCACCAGCTTTAAGCCAACACGAAGGAAATCGGCATAGCATTCCGTAGAGTGCCTCGAAAGGTGCCATACCAATACAAGGTTGGAAGTTATTATTGTAAGAAAACTCAACCAGAGAAATATAATTTTCCCAACTTCCACCAAAATCAAGAACACATGAACGAAAGAGATCTTCAAGAGTTGATTCACACGCTCTATTTGTCCATCGGATTGAGGACGATAAGCGGTGCTAAGAATTAAGATTTGTTCCCAAAGCTTTTGAAGACCTTACCAAAAATCCACTAGTAAGATAATGGATCACGATTGCTAATCAACAGAAGTAGGAACTCCATGCAATTTAACTAGACATAGAGTTTAGTAAAAAGAGGTACGGTCCGATTGGACCAAACAGGAAGAAAATGGGCGGATTTTGTAAGTCTATCTACAATCTCCCATAAATTGTCATGACCTGAACGAGAACAGGAAAGACCGTCAATAAAGTCCATGGAAATATGATCCCACTTCCAAACTGGAATGTCCAAAGGTTGCAATAACCGACCGGGCCTTTGATGCTTGGCCTTTATGAGTTGGTAAGTCATGCAGCGCTTAATGAAGTTAGCAATATTAGATTTCATTCCATCCCAATAATAAAGTCGCTACTATTACCGGGATGAATGGTAAATTTAGAACGATGAGAACTATCTAAACTGTCTTTACGAAGATCATAAATGTTTGGCACAATAAGTCTACCAAACACTCTAACGCCACCACGAGCATCAATTTCAAAATCTTTCAAACCATCAACCTTATTTTGATCCCTACAACTTTGACTAAGAAAAGCCAATTCGGGATTTTACTTTAGAGCTTCGAGGATGCGGTTCAAAAGAGAAGGATGAGCCTCAAGGCTACAAAAACAAGAGATGAACATGAATTGGATTCATGATCTCGAATCTCACAAGTGGTTAAAGTCTCGAGATCATTCCATTCAAATATCATCATAGAAACAACTGCTTGTTGCTTTCGGCTAAGGCATCGGCAACACGATTACCCTTTTCCGGAGTACAAAGAATATCAAGATCATAAGATGCAAGGAACTCGAGCCAATATTAAGTCCCTTATGAGAAAATAGACATTTCAAAGATTTATGATCGGAATGGAGAACGAATTTCTCCCCCAAAATAATGATGCCGAACTCTAAAAGCGAAAACAATAGTCGCGAGCACTAGATCATGAGTGGCATATCTAGTCTCGATAGGCTTTAATGATTTAGAAGCAAAAGTGATAGCATGTTCCCTTTTGCAAGAGAACGGCACCCAAACCAATACGACTAGCATCAGTATAAACAATAAAGTCTTGGTTCCGTTCGGGAATCACAAGAACAAGAGTATCGAAAAAGAGTTCCTTTAAATAATCTTCTTTCCCGAAAAGCTAAAACTTTCAAAATTACAATTATCTTTATGTAATAATCTTTTCAGAAAATTTTACATTTTACAAGTCAATTTACTGTGTCTGATCGTCTCATCATAGCGTTTAGGAGATTCCTATCGATAACGTTGATCAAGCGCATCGACCAGAATTCTTAAAGCACTCAATGGGCAATACAATCACAAAATCATCTTCTATATGATAAATATGTCTCTTAAAGTTTTTTTTTTAAGAATATTCCTTGCTTGTTTTAAGAACAAAAATCCAATCATACTTATAAATAAATCTTACGAAAAAGATTTGCAAAATTTTAAATTGCTGTTTTCATCCAAAATCAATAAATACAAGAATGGAGTCATCGAGATATTCGTAGAATACTCGATTCAT
This sequence comes from Allium fistulosum, assembly GCA_030737815.1. NCBI lineage: Eukaryota > Viridiplantae > Streptophyta > Magnoliopsida > Asparagales > Amaryllidaceae > Allium > Allium fistulosum. The sequence goes on along the minus strand of CM060902.1, from coordinate 196,577,996 downwards.
AAAATGGATGAAATTAGCTAGACAAACTGAGTGACATAATAAGTCATTCATAAGGATCATAACGAGTGCGGAATGCGGTAAGTGGAATGCTAACTTCCGCAACTCGTAGCAAATGAAAACCGGTGGCAAGGTCGAGCTGAAAAGACCTTAACACCACTCAAAAGACTGCTTATGTGATAATCCTAAGACAAACTCAAAAATACCGAAAAATTCCACAAACTACCCGAATGAGAAAAATAACACTTTCCTCATCAAGTGAGTTTAAAGAATTAAAATGATATCACCGAATTTGGAAATCAAAATCTTTAAAAACAATAGAAATCTGCTTAACAGATTGAGAATGTCGAAGATAACTAGTCCGCTCAGGACATAGGATGTGGACTTCACAATGATCAAGCCAATCCTTTCTCAAAAAATCAATTTCGAAGCCTAAGTAACGCATAACATGCAAATCGGCTCGAAAAGAATAATCACATAAAATAATCTCGACATTTTCACAAAGTAAATTGAGTGTTGCGGATCCATCAATTGAATTCGCAATTGTCAATGAAGTCATCAAGCCCATAATATTAAAAGAGAAAGAATCAACAAGTTCTTTTGATATAAAATAATGAGATGAACCCAAATCAAAAAGAACACGAATAAGATAATCATAAAACAAATATCGTCAAGGATAGAATGAGAAATACCTTGACCAAGAGAAGTGCTAGTAGAGACTTGCACAACTTTCAACTCTCCCTTTCTCCTACTTTGAAGTTTGGGACATGAAGATAAAAGATGACCCAAACCTTTGCAATAGCGACAAGAAAAGGGTTTTGGACACTTATTTGCATAGTGGTCCTTAGAATTACAATTGTACCATCCTCCACGATTAGGGATTAGAGTCTTTGCTACCGAAGTTGCCAGCTTCCCTTTCTTGTTGGGATTTGGGCTTTTGAATTAATATGCCTCTTCTTGTTGATGTTGAAGTTTTGTTTGGCATCCACAACTTCAACATCACTTTCTTTATCGGCCTCTTCTAGTCGAAGAGTGATATCTACAAGCTGATCGAAAGGCACTTCTAATTTCAGAGGTAAAACCTTTCCAGGGTTTTTACTCAAAGCACAGATAAACCTTTGATTCTTTACAAGATCCAAAAGTTGTTGGGCAGACATAAATACACCATCCAGAGAAGGACTACTGGAATGACCGGCGCTGGGACTGCCAGATCTAACCATCTCTTCTTCTTTAAGAAAGAAAGAAGAGGAAAAAGGTTATTCACAAAACGAATATCAAACAAACTTGATTGACAAAACAAGGCATCATAAAAAGAAATAGGAAAGAACGGTACGAAGACTCGAATTAAATCCTATGGCACGATTCCTAAGAAGACTTAGGACAATGATCCTTGCTAGATTATTCTACATTGTTCCAAAGTTTGGCTCTAATACCATGCTGTAATGCCCCACCTCTATACTCACGCTAACCAAGGACACTATGGTGTAATGCCGTCGACTAGCGCGAAGAATAAGGCTGTTGAGGAGCGACCATCCGTGTAATTGCTTTGTGCGAGTACCGATATGTCAGATAGTATAACATGCATATCATTTCAAGAGGAAATCCGACATATCAAATACAAACTCAAAGCTACCACACAGTGGCTAAGTGGACCTCGGAAACAAACATAGAAATAAACATAACATAAATCAGTCACAGATGTTCATATCTCAAAGGCGGAAACAGATATGAATATAACACATAAAAGTGTACATCATAGTAGTGGTCATATAAGATCCACAATATCACAAAAGAATATATACAAGTGCTAGACAAAAGAATAATTATACATCAAGGAGTCCATAACTCAAATGTATAATAACAAAAACTACTAATCTAAAGTAGTTAGCCAAAAGAATCAGATGATAATCCCTGATAAGAAGTCAAGCGGGAGCACCTGAAATATCTCGGTCTGACCTGAGTATTATTTAATAAGAAAATAATAAACGGATTAGTCTAGCTATAATTATCAGATAAAATGAGATATAAGAAGAGATATAATAAAAACGTATGATAACCAAAAATGTCATACCTCGACAAGTATACATTAGAAAATCAACAAAGGAAAATCATACAAATATCTCACGAATCTCATAGCATAAAAAGAATGTCATATTCTTTATTTAATTCACCAATCCACAATAAATGACATACATATCAATGCCAATTGAAAAAGGTGGTGAAACATAAATTCCAGAAATCAATAATTAGAAATCCAAAAATCACAAAAAAGGGGAGGCCTATCAAAAACGGGGGCATGAAAACTCCCAAACATGTGTAACATAAACGGAACGCTATTCCATGGGTCGCTAACCCATCAAATGAACCGAACATCGACGCACCCTAAAAGATACGACTCATGCACAGATTCGGTTGTGGTACATTCCCCACGGGGATAAATGAGCCGAACATCGACGCACCCTAAAAGATACGACTCATGCACAGACTCATTGAGCCGATTGCTCCATGAACGGTCTGAAGACCACGGGTCGCTACCCCACCAAATTTGAGCCAAAGCTCCCCAAATGGGTTTTAATCCCCATACCAACAAAGAGACATCGCTCAATCGCTAGTCTAAATCACAAAATGATCATCAATGATCGATAAGTGTAAATTACACTAAGCTAGTAAATATAAGAGTTTAGCTTCATGTCTCATAACCACCAACTTAACTCAAATATTTACAAACAAATTGTAGACTTCCACTCGAAGTTAAGTGTAAATTACACTAAGCCAGTAAATATAAGAGTTTAGCTTCATGTCCCATAACCACTAGCTTAACTCAAATATTTACGAACAAATTGTAGACTTCCACTCGAAAATTGTCACAAGAGTTTCAATCGAACAAGTCAAAGAATTAACCGGCGAAGTAAACGTAAGCGTTTCATACCACTTGTTTTGCTAAGCCGTTTAATTAGATTTTCCCATACGAATGAGGTAAAGGTTTGTATATACTAATAGATTAGAAAATGGTTTTATAAAAGAGCTTTGTATTAAAAATAGAGTTGAAATCATCTTTGTAAAAGAGTTTTAATATTTACTACTAGTATGGAAACCTTTGTATTTAGAAGTGACAAATCACAAAATGATTGTAGAAACAATCAATCACAAGAATTCACATTTCGATAACGTGAATCAAACCATGGAAATCGATATCAAATCGATCAAATAGAAACACCAAAAATCCAGAAAAGGAATCATCAAAGTTAATATTAATTGACAATAACTATATGGATAATCAAAAATCGATAAATTTGGAAATCCACTTAAAAACAGGGTAATTTCCAGAAACCTGAAGCCACAGACGTCTGTGGATAATCCACAGACGTCTGTCACCTGTTTCGGGAAATAATTTTCCTGAAGCCACAGACGTCTGTGGATAATCCACAGACGTCTGTCGCCTGTAGCAGGACATAATTTGCAAAGCCCAAAAATGGGCAAACCTACACAACTTCTCGGATTCGGAGCGATTGAATGAGCAACGGTGACAAAGGATTTATGCCAAGCGACAACCCAGCCCTATAAGCTCTCCGAAACACCACTAAAAACATGTTCATAAATCAAAGCTAGGATTTTCAAAGTTTTAACTTCCAAAACACCAAAAATTGAAATGTTCACCGAATCAATCCAAACCAAAATCAAATGAACATGAAAGGGTGTTAGGAATCCATACCAAGCAATCAAGGATAGTTATAGACATAGATGTGAGATAAAAATCTCACCTTTAAACCCAAAACAAATGAAGAAGAAGCTATAGAGCAATGGCAAGAACAATCACTCTTCAATTCCAACCCAACAAGCTTGAATCTAAGCTTAAAAGAGAAACATTTCCTAAGTTAGGTTTAGGAATTTCTGAAATTGATAAGAGAATGAGTTGGAGAAGAAGAAGAGAAGGCTTACCAAAGCTTCTTCTTTGAATTTGGAGCTAGAACTTGGATTTGCAAAGATGATTAGGGCTTAGGAATTCTAATTCTTTTTCTCCTCCACCATTTTTATCTAGAGCTTGAAAGTGTAGGAAAATGAAGTGAATGAAGATAAGTGGGGGTGGAGCTAAGGGCTTGAGTTAGGATATAGGGCTGAAACACAAACCAAAGCCCAAAGTGAAAAAGTAGCAAAATTCCACTAACTCCAAACATATCAATGTTTATACTCAAAAAGGTCGCAAACGTCATTTTGAACTCAATGGGGGTGGTCTCGAGTCCTAATTTGACTATTTGCAAAAAGTAGCTTTTTGGACTATAATCCGACTGACGATGAAATATTTAAATATTCAATCGTAAAATATGCGGGTTGTTACATGTTCTCTCAAAATAAGCCGCCACGTCGCAATGACAAACATCCCGAAGAACAAATACGTTGCAATGACAAACATCCCGAAGGACAAATGCCCCAAGGCCCAGTATTGGCAAATACGTCGCAATGACAAATGTGTCACAAACTCTCAGATAGGAACCCAAAAAGTGTTAACGTGTGTCCCATACCGCACGTTCGCAATCAACGGTTTACTAACCGCTAGTAAATGCCACACTAGAAGCAGTTAAATGTTTGTCTCATCTCATCGGCAAACACGATCCGAAGGTCAAAACGATCAACGGATAAGTCAGGAATTAACCGATAAGATAAACGCACATGTCCCATACCACGTGTTTTACCAAACCGTTTAATTCTCATTTGCTCGAATAGTGCAAAAACATGTATTTTATGTACAAAATAATTTATTTGAGAAAACAAGCTTTTAAAACCATTTTTCGAAATCGATTTTGAAAACAAACTTTGAAAATTCCTTTATTGTAGAGAATATATAGATTTTATAGCTTGAAAATAATTTAAAAATATTATATAATAATTATTTCAAAAGCCAAGTTATATTAGAAATTATTTCAAAATCGTTTGGGAAAATCTGTGCTCGAAATCAAAGAAATACATAGAAAAACACTCAATACCGACATTCAAATTCATTTCAAATTCGATTCAATTTGAATTTCAAATTCACCAAAATCTTGGCTAGCTTATTGATAGGCATCATAGCCATCAAACACAATCAGAATTATCACAAAAACAAGAAGTAGAAGTCGAAAACTGGATTGAAAAAGAAGTCAGAACCAAAGATATATAGGGCAGAACAATTCAATGCCTATGTCTGAAATCTTCTCCGGTTCAAATTTCGGACATAATTTGAATGGCTTAATTACCTCGAAATGGTTTGAAATTTTATATACACAAAGTAGAAAAATTTATCTATGAAGTGGAAAAAGATTCACTGGATTTAGATATGAAATTTCAAACATGGACTCGGGCGATGTTGAATTCTGCCCAGGTCTTAAAGCCCTCTCGAGTTCAAATTTCAGACATAAAACAGGTGAACAAACGACCTCTGATTGAACTGAAAATTGGTAAGCAAATAGTAGGAAATATTAGCTTTCAAATATATAAAAATTAATGAATTTCGATAGAAAATGAAAAAGGTACGCTGTCTTAAACATGGACTCATGCCATGTTTGCAGCAGCTCAGAAAACGGAAACGTGTACAGGCCTGAGAACCATCTCAGGTTCAACTTTCAGGCATGAAACAGAGGACCAAACGTCCTTAAATTGAACTAAAAATGGGTATGCACATAGCAGAGAACTTCAACTTTGAAATAAAAAAAGAATCAATAAATTCCGATAGGAAATGCAAAAGATACGATGTCTCAAATATGGACTCGGGCCATGTTTTCAACAGCTCAAAACAGAAATATTTACAAGTGAATTACAGTTCTCGTATTGATTTTTCAGTGCATTTTTCAAGCATCAAACGAATAGTTTTTGCAATGAAATTTGGCAAACATATACTACAACACACAGGCTATCAACTGAAGAAAATCTGGAAGAATTTCATTGCCGGAATTGGGAGAAATGACGTGCAAAGTGACACCCAAACTCAGTTTTCACAGAAACAAAACATGAACATAAAATCAATATACTGAAGCTATTTTTTCTTAGATTTTGGTATTTTGAAGCTTGGCTTCAGCTAGCATTTGTGAGTTTTGATACTCACCTTGTAAATGATGATTAAAATCCGGGTTTTCAGCTAAAAGAAGCAAGCTTTAAGCAAGAATTGCCTACAAGAACCTGTAAAAACTTAAAACAGAAACATGCAAAGGAAGAAAAGCAATTAACAGACAACCCATTGCTCAAATTTATATTTTGATGAAATAGTTAGGTTTATGGAGTGGATTACCTATTGTATTCACTTTAGATTTGATAAGAAATAGCAATTTGTTGAAGAAAATTGGAGAATAAAAGCTTTAGGTTGAAAATGGTGGAGTTTTCTATTTTCTGTCTTTGTTTTCTTACTGAAAGAGAAGAGAAAGAAGTAAAGTACACACAGGAAGAAAATTATTCACTTCCTAGTTCTGGCTTACATTACTAAGTGGGCTTTGGACCCAAACCAAAAGTAATTAGGCGAAGTGAATAATTAACACTTAAAACAGTTATACACACTTATGTAATTGTCAAAACAACATATTATCTTCAAGTTTTTAACACAAATAAATTATGTAAACATATCTAGATGTTAAATTAAATATTTTACACTTAATAAAAAGATAATTTTAGTTCTAAAAATATTTTTATTATCAAAAACTCTTATTTTACATAAATAACCAATTTTACACAAATAAATACATAAATCCTCATTTTTAACATCAAAAATTAGACAAAAACAATTTTCTTGTGTAATAAAATATATCAAACTATTTTAAACTCAATTTTATAACCAAAGCTTTATTTTAAATCAAATTTCATCTTTCTATTTAATATAAACACACTATAAAATCAAATACTTCCTTTTAAAAATATTAAAAGAAGTGTTTGGCAACGATTACAAGAATTATTGCACTTCTTCAAATAAAAATCATATTTCATTCACTATTCTCACAAATAAACAACATAAAGTTTCCAAAACTTTATTTTCACCCTTTTATTCCCAAAATCCATTGTTTATTCCAAATAAACAAATTAAATTTGCAATTTATTTTAATTCATAATATTAAATTATAACCTTTAATGGTCCAAAACAATTGTAATATCCTCCGACTCTATTACAATTCCACATATTAAGACTTTTGGCCGACCATTGTCATAGGACTTTACAACAGTCATTGCAAGTTGCTAAATAGGTATTTATTATAGTGCGAGTGGATTATATATGACATCGATTAATTGACAAGATATGAATTTGTGCATGTGTTTACAAAATTCACTTTGGTACGTTGCCGACCTTGCCTAAAGCTGCAAAAGAAGTTGATTTGGGCCTTAAAAAATATAGGGCACCAATGACAGGGCCTCATATAATTCCTAAAACTTTGCATACTACTGAAAATCATAGGTTATGAAGTTCAACTTTGCCTCAATTCCTCCCCAAAACCCTAGCAGCTCAACTCTAACGCCAAACAACAACTCCATCCTCTACCTCGCACTTCTAACTCTTAATGAGTAATTCAAAAATAAATTTTCTTTTGTGCTTCCAGTTTGAATTGAATTAGGTGACTGTTGCCTGATATTTTTGTTTGAATTGAGTTCAATATTTGTTACATTTGAGTTTGTTGCTTGAACTGGTTTCAATTTATCAGAAATAAGAAACTAGGTAATATTTAGGGTTTGCTATAAGAGCTTTGGTAATTTGCTACTTGAAAATAACATATAGTTTGCTGCTAATTATGCAATATAGTGTAGTATGATTTTGGAGGTTGGGTAATCTGAGTTTGATTCTTGGATTGAATTCATTAAAAAGGATCACTATTCAAACTCAAATGAAAAATGTTAACTTCCTTTACATTTATATCCCAGATTTTTTGTTCCAAGCAATATACTAATCTTATACTATGCATACATATATATCTTAAAGTCGGATCTCACTTACTATTTTTTTTATTTTGTAACGACCCGGAATTTTGGTCGTTGGTTTTGGATGTTTAATTTATTTTTAAATGTTTAATTTGAAATATTAATTAATTTTGGATATGGGAATTTTGGATAAATTAGTGAGATGGTTTAAAATTTTCAAATATATCTATTAAACGGATTTTGTGAATAGTAAAATTTAATAATTGAAATTGGGTAAATATGTGAATCTGGAGTTAAATGTGAACAGAAATGGTTTCTTAAGTTGATTTAAACTCTATTTGAATTAGAGTGATGATAGTGGACCTTTGAATGGAACTAAAAGTCGATAAATTAAAATTTGAAATTTACATATATTAATTTAATAGTGAAAATTTAATATTTGAAATAGTGTAAATAATTGAAATAGTGATTTAATATGAATCGAAATGGTTTTAATATGAATATAAATTCTTTTTGAATTATAATTGAGTTGGTAAGTTTTTAAAATTGGGATTTCAAGTAATTTTGTCGATTTTGAAAATCGCTCGATTTAATCAACGCGTTAAAATAGCCTTCCGGGGCACGGTCTCGGAATTTGACGAAACCAGTTCCATTAGATCTGTAATAGTGTATTATTATCGGATTTCAAATTTCATAGCGTTTGGGGTTACCATTTGGTCGTATGGGTTTGAAACGCGTAGAATTTAATATGGAAAATTTAATATTTTAATTCGATTCGAAAAGCTATTTTCCACATACGATCGAATTAGGCGTTGAAACATGTTCCATTGTGTTTGGAATAGGGGTAAAACATTATAAACGCCAGACGACATGCTTTGTTTGGAGTTCGTTTGAAAAAGCACGTGAATAATCGAAATAATAATAAAATATTATATATTCACGTATATATACGCGTGCAACAGCAAAATCCTATCTATCTTTTGCCAGCCACCTTCATTTTTTTAATGGCCGAAAATCAATGATGTTTCCTCCTCAATAACTCACGATCCAGGCACAATCAAGAGAAAGGTTCAACTGCAATATTGCCGAGCTTGTTGAGCTCTTCAAATCTATACGGCTCGTTCGTCCATCGGAGCATCGCGTTAGCTAGTAATCGCTCATGTATAGGCGACGTTCTTTGGAAACATCATGGCAATTTAGGCAGCAGTGGGGTGCCGCACGTGGAACAAAGGTCGGGGGGTAGGCGCTTTGTTTGACATCCTCTGATCGAGCTCCGGTTCGTCGAGGGAGGAGTGGCGTTTGATGGAAGTTGCGTTCTCTTTGGGTTTTTGAGTGAATTTCTGGAACGAGGATGAAGAAGAAGGGCGGCCAGATCTGCTTAGTTTGGAATGAATGGCCAAGATGTGTTAAGGTTGTATAAAAAAAGGAAAATTTATTTATATAAATTATATTAAAATCTTTAAAAATGTTTATCTTTCACGTACGAGGTCGGAATTGAGCGAAACAAGTAGCGATGGAATCATGGCGATGAGCACTACGTTATGGAATCGATTTGGAGTTGATTGCAGCTAAATAAAATTTTAGGTTAAATCGAACGTCGTTCGATTTGATTTAAAATTAAAAACTCATGGTGAGTATTTTATAACGCTCACAACATACTAAATTTTTTGATATTCGTTAAATTGTTATCATGAAGTTATTTATTTTATTGACTGTCATTTGGTAGTTAAATCGACGTATAAATTGATATCTGAATTAAATGTAGAAATTGAAATTGACTGATAGACTTGAAATTTGAATTTAATTGCCAGTAAAATAACCGATATAAAAAAACTATGAAATTGTTGTGAATTGTTTTGACTGTTTGGATGATTGGATGTGATGGATGCCAGTTGTTTGTAATTTGGATGATTGGATGTTTATTAGTTTATATATATCCTATTATCACCTAGTAACTATTTATGGTATATAAAATTGTAAATTGGATTATTTTGAATAAATTAAGAAATAGGTTGAAATGATATATACCTATGACGTTTATTTTGGACTGAAATGATATATATCCATCCCTGAAATTAAAATAAAAATAACTGGTTCACTTGGCCACATGATAGAAAATTATATGCGGACACCGGATTGGTTAAGTTAAATGATTTTAGAATATTTGATTTGAAATTATATTGTAACGACCCGTATTTTTACGGATTGAATGTTTGTAAAACAGTTGTCATTAAGTCGTCTGGAAGATAAGTCATGTGGTGGCTTAGGTCATGGGGTAGGTTAGGTCGAGTAGTAGTTAGGTCGGGTGAGCGACTTAAGGGATTGGAGCGACCTAAGGAAGTTGGCGACTTAAGGTAGTGGACGACCTAAGAGTTAGCAACCTACAGGAATCGGCGACTTAAGGAGTAGACGACCTAAGGTTTGAGCGACTTAAGGAAAGACAGCGACCTAAGGAACTATGCGAGTTAACGACCTAAGAAGGTTAGGTCGTGGACGAGTTAAGGAGATAAGTGGGTTAGGTCGTTAGGTCGCGTGGATGTTAAGTCGTATCCTAGTAAAGTTGTTAGGTCGAGTAGAGTTAAGTCGCTAAGAGTTAAGTCGTAGGGTGTTAAGTCGCGCAAGGGCTTAAGTCGTAGGTCGCGCATTAGTATTGAGTCTTAGGTCTAGACATTTTAGGTCGTGGAAGCGCATTTGCAGTTAGGTCATGTAGTGTTAGGTAGCTAAGTCGCGTGCATGTGCTAATTCGTTGAGTCGGAAGCTGTTATGTCGCGTAAAGTGTTAGGTCGGGGAATCTGTTAGGTCGTAGGTCGGGGTTGTTAGGTCGTGGACGACCTAAGGGGAAGAGGACGACCTAAGGAAATCAGCCTATAAATAGGCGGGTTCTTCTTCATTTTTGGGATCGGGATTTCGAAGCGACGAAGTGCTGCCATTTTGAGAGCTCGAGTTCTATACTTCTTCACTTCTTTTCTCCACTCTAATCTTGTGATTCCTTCCATCCAAATCGAAGATCCAAAAGCTTAGATTGAAGATCTTCATCCATCGAAGAGAGATTTCATCGTTTGAAGCGGAGTTTTGATAGATCGAGTTAGATTCTTCGCTGTCCAGATCTGAAGTGTGTTGCTTTTGAGGTGTTTAGGTGATTTGGTGAGTGGTGGTTATCTCTCACACGGATCCAAAGGAGTATATCGGATTGATGGCTTGATTTGGTGTTAAAATAGTGATTTCCATGCATTTTCATAAACTTAAGTATAGATCCATTGTTCATGATGATTTGACATCTATTGTGCTACATGTTAACCTATGCAAGTTCATTCATCAAGTTGTAAAGATATTGCTCATGATTCATGCATGTTAGAGTTAGACTCTTTATTTACAAGATTGCCATTATTGTTATAATTGTTTATTTGATCATGCTTGAATGCTTGATTACTTGGATTAATGTTTGACTTGATTGAATGTTGTAAATAAGTTGATTAATGATTAGATTTGGACAAGTTAGTCGAAGATGATTCAAAAGCTAAGGGAAAGGCTCTTGAATTGGAAAAGCTGCTCGTGGCATATGTGGCGGATGATGAAGCTCATATGAATGGATTTGATGATGTTGATGTTGAGATAAGGCTTTGCTATGATGAGATGAAGCGAGGCATGTTATGAGATAGCCTTGGTTTAATCCAGACGGGATCATTCCAAGCAGGTTGATGACTCGGTGAAATGGTTCGAGTTGAGGATAATGGTTGGCTCGAGAGGCGCTTGGGCTAGTATGGAAATAGTCGTCGAGGAGGATGACTAGAAGGCTGAGGTTTCATCGTTATTGAAGGTTCTAGCAGGCTCAAAGCAAGAGTACGTTGGGCAGATTCGATAGTCCCTAAAGACTATGATTGTAGTCGAGTACTCTGGGCAGATTCGATAGTCCTAGGCACGGGCTGCGACGACGTGCGGAGTTCTGTCTAGAACCGGGGTTGCCATTAACCCTTGACGGACGGCTGAAAGAATGTGCCGGTCATTCAATTAATGGTGGTATCGAAGCAATGATAACAGTGATAGCCAGAGTCATGGATGTTTGGTTGTATCGTCATTCGGTCTCAAGAGCGATGTTTTCTGGGTGCTTATCTGATCTTGGTTTAGGCCTTGGGGGTTTGTATTTGGAAAACACCGACCTAGACTCGAGTGATAATTGCTTTATTTTAAAATGTCTGCTTTGCTATGTTTACTTCTGCTTAGTGTGTCTGGGGGCTATCACTGTAGAAAGAGGTGGAGTGGGAGGGTTGGATTCCTATTCCTTTTACCTTTATGCTCTTTTGGTATGTTGTTAGTTAATTTACTGCTCACTAAGACTGTTATCTGACTCAAAGCTTTATGTTTAACTCTTATTGCCTTGGGCTGTTCATCCGCTTTGGGATGGGCAGACTAGGTAGCAGGTGACAGGTGCTGTTCTTAGTTTCAGACGATGCTGATGACGAAGATGAGCTGGAGGCTTGCATATTATTTTCTTACTATATGTACTGGATGTTCCACTGCTTGTATATTCTCTGAGTGATATGTAGTGAGGCTTGATGTATTGACTATTCAGATGTTGTACCAAACTATTATGAGGTTTAATAGAGATTCTGTTCTGTAAAGCTTCACTATATATATACTTTCTATTGTATTTTATCCATGCGCTGTGAGTTATACGATAGATTCTGCTGTTTTAACTTAACCTTGGCAATCGTCCATGGCTGCCTGGCACACTTTACAGCGCACTATTCCTATGTTCAGTGCAGGGGTCATGGGCGGTCGTCACATTTGGTATCAGAGCTTTGGTTAATCGATTTTACCCAACGCTCGCTGATGTAACTACGTATGAGAGACGTAATTGTATTTTGATGGATGATTACTATATATAAAATAGTAGCTTAGAAGGATTTGAGTTCTTTATGCAGTTGTACTCAAGGTGTATTAATCATTCCTTTTTATAGATATTAATTGATGAGTCGAAGAGGGAGACCAGCTGCTAGGGAAGGCCGTGCTGCTGAGGGAGCTGTTGATTATGCTGCTATGTTCGAAGCTATGATGACTTCGATTATGAGAAGGATGCCAGCTCCGGGGCCATCAGTAGATGTTGGAGTTCAAGTTCAAACTCCAAGACCGGTGGATTTTGCTAAGCTGTGTAAAGATTATACTGCTCTTGGAGGGAAGGTTTTCTTGGGAACAGAGTCAACCATTGAAGTCCAGAGATGGATAGATGCTTGTAGAAGAATCTTTGGTGATTTGGGAATCGAGGATGCAATCAAAAGGAAGCTAGCATCAAGATAGCTTCAAGGAAGAGCTTCTGACTGGTGAAACTCTATCACCATTGATACTCCGGAGGAAGAAATTACTTGGGAGCAATTCCAAGCCAGATTTGAAGCTAAGTTCATTTCTACAGCTCAGAAGTCTGTTCTGTTCAAGAAGTTTGTGGAGCTCAAGCAGGGTGGGAGACCAGTTCTTGAGTATGTTTCTGATTTTGAAGCTTTGTCCAAGTATGTCCGGTCGTATATTGAATCTCCTTATCAGAAGAACGAGAAGTTTGTGACAGGCTTGGACAGTTATCTTGGGAGGCAGTTGGTGGATCATTTGGACGATCCATTTGAGAAGCTTGTGGAGAAAGCTCTCAGACATGAGAATCTGTTTCCTAAAGAAGGATCTGTTGTTGCTGTAACCAAGGAAGGGTCTAAACCACAGCAGGGTGGAAACAAGAAGAGGAAGCAGCAGCAGCAGAAGGGTAAGGATGGCCAGAAGAGGCCGAAGGACGAAGTGACCTGCTATAATTGTCAGTAGAAGGGCCATTTCTCTAGAGATTGCAAGAATCCGAAGGTGCCGATGAAGTGTCACAACTGTGACAAGCCGGGGCATATTAAGAAGAATTGTCCAGAACCGCGGAAGGACAAGCAGATTGTGCAAGCTTATGCTTTGGGGGCTGTTCCATCATCTTCAAAAGCTCCTACTACAGAGGAGAAAGGAAAGAGTGTGGTGGTTCAAGGTACTCTTTCCATATGTGGAGTTCCAGTTAGAGTGTTATTCGATACTGGGGCGTCGCATTCTTTTGTTTGTAATGAACTTGTAGGCCGGTTGGGTTTAGAACCGGATATTGTTGATAGGCCATTGGTTGTGACTAATCCAGTTGGGTTGTTCGTCTTGTCTGTGTATGATATGCCGTGGTCTGATTGTATCGAGTCATGATTACTCTTTTGTTTGTGATTGTTTTGTTCTGGACTTTGCGGGGTTCGGAATTATTTTGGGTATGGACTGGCTTAGGAAGTATGCGGCAAAGGTTGATTGTGAAAGGTTGGAGGTGACAGTCGAGAATGTGGAGGGGCGAAAGGTTGTGATACGATGTAAGCATGAGGAAGGCGTCTTCATGAGCTTCATGTATTCGCTGGTTGTTCCACGGGATGGACTGTCATCGCTGCCAATCGCTAATGGATTTGAGGATGTCTTTGATGAGGTCAAAGGGTTACCGCCGCATAGAGAGATCGAGTTTCGTATCAATTTAGTTGAAGGAGCCAGACCTGTTGTGATGCCTCTTACGCGGATGGCGCCTAGGGAACAGCAAGAGTTGAGGGTGCAAGTTGATGATCTTTTACAGAAAGGATTCATTCGGCGTAGTGTGTCTGAATGGGGTGCACCAGTTGTGTTTGTAACCAAAGCAGATGGATCGTTAAGGTTGTGTGTGGATTATCGTGAGCTGAATAAAGTGACTAAGAAGAACAAGTATCCATTGCCGAGAATAGATGACTTGTTTGATCAGCTTCACGAAGCTAAGGTGTTTTCTCAGATGGATTTGGCAACGGGATTTCACCAGTTAAGAGTGGCTAAGGATAGTGTGCCGAAGACTGCTTTCAGGACACCATTCGGTTTCTTTGACTGGCTGGTAATGCCGTTTGGATTGACCAATGCACCAGCATATTTTGTGGATCTTATGAATAGAGTGTTCAGATATCAGTTGAACCAGTTCGTACTAGTGTTCGTGGATGATATTTTGATTTATTCCAAAACTGAAGAAGAGCACAAGACGCACTTGCGTATTGTTTTGGAAATCTTACAGAAACATCAGCTAAAGGCTAAGTTTTCGAAGTGTCACTTCTGGAAGAGCGAAGTGAGGTTCTTAGGCCATATTATCTCTGGAAGCGGAATAGCGGTTGATCCCACCAAGATAGCAGCAATCCAGGATTGGGTTAGACCTAAGAATGCATCTGATGTGAGAAGTTTTCTTGGATTAGCAGGATACTATCGTCGATTTATCAAAGACTTTTCCAAGGTAGCTGCACCATTAACATGATTGACGAAAAAGAATCAAGTATTCAGATGGGATGCTAAGTGTGAGCAAGCTTTCGGAATCCTGAAAGAGCGACTGACAAGTGCTCCTGTTTTGACTATTCCAAGTGGAAATGAAGAGATGGTGGTTTACACCGACGCATGTGGTACTGGACTTGGAGCAATGCTAATGCAGAAGGGTAAAGTTGTTGCGTATGCAAGTCGACAACTGAAGCTGCATGAAAGGAATTATCTGACTCATGATTTGGAGTTGGCGGCGATTGTGTTTGCTCTGAAGATGTGGAGACATTATCTATTGGGAGTTCGATTCGAGTTGTTTACAGATCATAAGTCATTGAGGTATCTTTTCTCCCAAAAGGATTTGAATCTTCGACAGCAACGATGGCTAGAGTTTTTGGCATCATATGATTTTAGTATAGCCTATACTCTGGGAAAGGGTAACGCAGTGGCAGATGCGTTAAGTCGAAGACATGCAAGATTGGGAGCCATGTTTTCAGAATGGAAGACTCTCAAGTATTTGGCTGGATTTGACTTCAGGCCCAGATGTGAATTGGAACCTGAGATGTTGGCAAACTTATCTATAAGACCTACTCTTGTGGAAAGGATTGGCGAGATCCAAAAGAGAGACGATAAGCTTGTCAAGATTATCCGTGATTTGGAATCTGGATTGGACCCAGAGAAGGATAAAGGATTCGAGGTCGATCGAGAGGGTTGGCTTCGGAAGCAAGGATGACTAGTTGTTCCCAATATAGTTGAATTGAGAGATGAAGTTCTGAAGGAAAGTCATCACTCGAAGCTGACAATTCATCCAGGTGGAAATAAGATGTATCGGGATATGAAAAGAACCTATTACTGGGAAGGCATGAAGAAGGATGTTGGAAATTTTATTTCCAAGTGCATGAACTGCCAGTTGGTAAAAGCCGAACAGAAGAAGCCAAGTGGACTGCTTCAGCCATTAGAAGTTCCTACATGGAAGTAGGAGCAAGTATCGATGGATTTTATCGATGGGTTACCTAGAACAAGAGCGGGAAATGAAGGGATTTGGGTCATTGTAGATCGTTTGACTAAGAGTGCAAGATTTATTCCTGTTCGATCAACTAGGACTGCATCAAAGTTGGCTGAGCTGTATGTTAAGTGGATAGTTCGATTCCATGGTATTCCAAAGAGTATAGTGAGCGATCGAGACCCATTGTTCACTAGTGGATTTTGGAAGAGCTTCCAGGAAGTTTTGGGAACCGAGTTGTGTTTGAGTACAGCTTATCATCCCCAAACAGATGGTCAGACCGAGAGAGTCAATCGAGTTTTGGAGGATCTCCTTAGAGCTTGTGTTTTGGATTTCGGAGGATCATGGGAAGATCATCTTCATTTGGTGGAATTTTCGTATAATAACAGTTACCAGTCAAGCATTGGTATGGCGCCGTACGAGGCATTGTATGGAAGACCGTGTAACTCTCCGACATGTTGGTTAGAAACAGGAGAAAAGCTGGTACTTGGGCCAGAAGTGATTCGACAGACTTCGGATTGCATAGAGATCATTCGGCAACGAATGAAGGCAGCCCAAGACCATCAGAAAAGTTATGCCGATAAGCGTCGTAAGAATTTGGAATTCGACGTAGGCGATATGGTTTTTGTAAAGATTTCTCCACTGAAGAATGTTATTCAATTCGGGAAGAAAGGGAAATTGACTCCGAGATTTGTTGGACCATTTCCGATTATCGAGCGAATTGGAAAGCTCGCCTACAAATTGGAGTTACCAGAAAAGATGTCGGGTGTGCACAATGTTTTTCATGTATCGTATCTATGGAAGTATGTGCACGACTCGAATACAGTAGTTTCTGCTGATAGCTGTGAAGATTTTGAGGTAGATCCAGTTGTTGAGAGACCTCGTAAGCCGCTTCGTGTTGTGGAAACTGACACAAAACAGCTTAGGAGGAAGGTTGTTAGGTTGCTCAAGGTACAATGGAGTGATGATGTTAACGACTGTACATGGGAGGTGGAAGAGAGGATGAAGGCAGCTCATCCTGAACTCTTCGAGGTATGGCCATAAGGTGTCGTGACATCTCATGACATTGTAACTTGTTCTAATTTTAGAATTCTGCATGCTAGGCTAGAATTGGATGCATGGTTTGTTGATTGCTATGGATGGTAGGCATGCAGAATAGCTTTTGATTGCTCTTGTTTGTTTGGAATTTCGAGGGAGAAATTCCTAAGGGGGAGAGAATGTAACGACCCGTATTTTTACGGATTGAATGTTTGTAAAACAGTTGTCATTAAGTCGTCTGGAAGATAAGTCATGTGGTGGCTTAGGTCGTGGGGTAGGTTAGGTCGAGTAGTAGTTAGGTCGGGTGAGCGACTTAAGGGATTGGAGCGACCTAAGGAAGTTGGCGACTTAAGGTAGTGGACGACCTAAGAGTTAGCAACCTACAGGAATCGGCGACTTAAGGAGTAGACGACCTAAGGTTTGAGCGACTTAAGGAAAGATAGCGACCTAAGTAACTTAGCGAGTTAACGACCTAAGAAGGTTAGGTCATGGACGAGTTAAGGAGATAAGTGGGTTGGGTCGTTAGGTCGCGTGGATGTTAAGTCGTATCCTAGTTAAGTTGTTAGGTCGAGTAGAGTTAAGTCGCTAAGAGTTAAGTCGTAGGGTGTTAAGTCGTGAAAGGGCTTAAGTCGTAGGTCGCGCATTAGTATTGAGTCTTAGGTCGTGACATTTTAGGTCGTGGAAGCGCATTTGCAGTTAGGTCGTGTAGTGTTAGGTAGCTAAGTCGCGTGCATGTGCTAAGTCGTTGAGTCGGAAGCTGTTATGTCGCGCAAAGTGTTAGGTCGGGGAATCTGTTAGGTCATAGGTCGGGGTTGTTAGGTCGTGGACGACCTAAGGGGAAGAGGATGACCTAAGGAAATCAGTCTATAAATAGGCGGGTTCTTCTTCATTTTTGGGATCGGGATTTCGAAGCGACGAAGTGCTGCCATTTTGAGAGCTCGAGTTCTATACTTCTTCACTTCTTTTCTCCACTCTAATCTTGTGATTCCTTCCATCCAAATCGAAGATCCAAAAGCTTAGATTGAAGATCTTCATCCATCGAAGAGAGATTTCATCGTTTGAAGCAGAGATTTGATAGATCGAGTTAGATTCTTCGCTGTCCAGATCTGAAGTGTGTTGCTTTTGAGGTGTTTAGGTGATTTGGTGAGTGGTGGTTATCTCTCACACGGATCCAAAGGAGTATATCGGATTGATGGCTTGATTTGGTGTTAAAATAGTGATTTCCATGCATTTTCATAAACTTAAGTATAGATCCATTGTTCATGATGATTTGACATCTATTTTGCTACATGTTAACCTATGCAAGTTCATTCATCAAGTTGTAAAGATATTGCTCATGATTCATGCTTGTTAGAGTTAGACTCTTTATTTACAAGATTGCCATTATTGTTATAATTGTTTATTTGATCATGCTTGAATGCTTGATTACTTGGATTAATGTTTGACTTGATTGATTGTTGTAAATTAGTTGATTGATGATTAGATTTGGACAAGTTAGTCGAAGATGATTCAAAAGCTAAGGGAAAGGCTCTTGAATTGGAAAAGCTGCATGTGGCATATGTAGCGGATGATGAAGCTCATATGGATGGATTTGATGATGTTGATGTTGAGATGAGGCTTTGCTATGATGAGATGAAGCGAGGCATGGTATGAGATAGCCTTGGTTTAATCCAGACGGGATCATTCCAAGCAGGTTGATGACTCGGTGAAATGGTTCGAGTTGAGGATAATGGTTGGCTCGAGAGGCGCTTGGGCTAGTATGGAAATAATCATCGAGGAGGATGACTAGAAGGCTGAGGTTTCATCGTTATTGAAGGTTCTAGCAGGCTCAAAGCAAGAGTACGTTGGGCAGATTCGATAGTCCCTAAAGACTATGATTGTAGTCGAGTACTCTGGACAGATTCGATAGTCCTTAAAGACTATGATTGTAGTCGAGTACTCTGGGCAGATTCGATAGTCCTAGGCACGGGCTGCGACGACGTGCGAAGTTCTGTCTAGAACCGGGGTTGCCATTAACCCTTGACGGACGGCTGAAAGAATGTGCCGGTCATTCAATTAACGGTGGTATCGAAGCAATGATAACAGTGATAGCTAGAGTCATGGATGTTTGGTTGTATCGTCATTCGGTCTCAAGAGCGATGTTTTCTGGGTGCTTATCTGATCTTGGTTTAGGCCTTGGGGGTTTGTATTTGGAAAACACCGACCTTGACTCGAGTGATAATTGCTTTATTTTAAAATGTCTGCTTTGCTATGTTTGCTTCTGCTTAGTGTGTCTGGGGGCTATCACTGTAGAAAGAGGTGGAGTGGGAGGGTTGGATTCCTATTCCTTTTACCTTTATGCTCTTTTGGTATGTTGTTAGTTAATTTACTGCTCACTAAGACTGTTATCTGACTCAAGGCTTTATGTTTAACTCTTATTGCCTTGGGCTGTTCATCCGCTTTGGGATGGGCAGACTAGGTAGCAGGTGACAGGTGATGTTCTTAGTTTCAGACGATGCTGATGACGAAGACGAGCTGGAGGCTTGCATATTATTTTCTTACTATATGTACTGGATGTTCCGCTGCTTGTATATTCTCTGAGTGATATGTAGTGAGGCTTGATGTATTGACTATTCAGATGTTGTACCAAACTATTATGAGGTTTAATAGAGATTCTGTTCTGTAAAGCTTCACTATATATATACTTTCTATTGTATTTTATCCATGCGCTGTGAGTTATACGATAGATTCTGCTGTTTTAACTTAACCTTGGCAATCGTCCATGGCTGCCTGGCACACTTTACAGCGCACTATTCCTATGTTCAGTGCAGGGGTCATGGGTGGTCGTCACATATATAAATGAGTTTGATTTTTAAAAAAAAATCAAATTTATGGAAATTGGATTTTTTTCGAAATTGATTTCAAAATGTTGGAATCAGAATTTATTAAACGAAATTATTTAAAAATGAAATTTGAGATTTTGAAGTTAAAATCGAAATATGATTTGAATTACGAAAATTGATTTGTTTTAAAAAGATTTGAACTCTTACCCGAACTTTGAAATAAATCCAAGTAAAAGTAATTTAAATGGATATTTCGAAATTTGGGCTCGGAATTGAATTAGTTTTAAAGATTTGGATTTTAAAAATTGAATATTGAAGGTTAATTTAATTTAAGTGATTTAAATCAAAATTTGGAAAATCGAGCTCGAGTTTATATATATCGAAATGGTTTAAAATTGAAAATTTAATTCAAATTAATTCAAATTGGAATTGAATTGAATTAATTGAAATCGAAATCGAATTAATTTGGAATCGAGATTGAAATTGATTTAAATTAAAATTGGAATTGAAGTTAATTCGAATTGAAATCAGAGTTGAATCGATTTAAATGGAAATGAAAATTGATTTGAATTGGAAGATTTGAAATTATAATATTCAAATTATTTTCAAACAAACTATTTTAATACAAACTGTTTAAAACCCTATCTTTTAAATATTCAAATTATTTTGATTTCCAAGCCATTTTATTATATAAACCACTTTTAATACTCAAACTATTTTATATTAAACTATTTTAAAATTTTAATTATTTTAAATCATTTAAACTATTTTCTAAAAATCCAAACTGGTCAAGGTGGGAATGTTTATATTTAAATCGTTGATGTAAATATAAATGGGGTTAAAATGAAGTTATAACCTAAATTGAAATTCGAAACAATTTTGGAAGCGAAATCGAGATATTAAGGCGATATGATTATGAATTGAAAATGTATATTTTGAGTAAATATGATGATTTCAAAATGAAGTTGATTTTGAAGCGAATATGATATTTTGATATCAAGTATGAATCGTTTTCGAAACGTAAAAGTACCAACCGGTGTGTAAAACGACGTTTGGTTGTTAAAGAGACCAGGGCCTCTTATTGACATACTCTTTGTTAATATTGGAACCACTTTAACAACTTTGTACGCGGAGGAGACTCCAGAACGAAGTGGTTGGATTTGACATCGTTTGCTGGATTTGAAGAAAGAGAACGATGATGGACAGACCACGGCACCTGTGCCAATTTGAAATGACTAAAACAGGACGGCTTGATTGGGCCAAGTGGGCTAATTACCCCGAGCAGACATCCATTAGAGATAACCTTGGCTTTGTGGGGTTTGACTCATTAGAGATAGGGTAGTAATACCCTAGAATGAGTATGTTGAGTGAAATAAATCCAAGTAAAAGTAATTTAAATGGATATCTCAAAATTTTGGGCTCAGAATTGAATTAGTTTTAAAGATCTGGATTTTAAAATTTTAATATTGAAGGTTAATTTAATTTAAGTGATTTAAATCGATATTCGGAAATCGAACTCGAGTTTATATAAATCGAAATGGTTTAAAATTGAGAATTGAATTGAACAAATTGGAATTGAATTGAATTAATTGGAATTGAAATCGAAATTGAATTAATTTGGAATCGAGATTGAAATTGATTTGAATTAAAATTGGAATTGAAGTTAATTCGAATTGAAATCGGAGTTGTATCGATTTAAATGGAAATGGAAATTGAGTTGAATTGGAAGATTTGAAATTGGATCAGTTTGACTTTGAAACTATTTTCAAACAAACTATTTTAATACAAACTGTTTAAAACCCTGTGTTTTAAATATTCAAATTATTTTGATTTCCAAGCCATTTTATTATATAAACCACTTTTAATACTAAAACTAATTTATATTAAACTATTTTAACCTTTTATATTATTTTAAACCATTTAAACTATTTTCTAAAAATCCAAACTGGTCAAGGTGGGTTTATAATTAAATCGTGAATTTAAATACGAATTGGGTTAAAATGAAGTTGTAACCTAAATTGAAATTCGAAACAATTTTGGAAGCGAAATCAAATTATTAAGGCGATATGATTATGAATTGAAACTGTATATTTTGAGTAAATATGATAATTTCGAAATGAAGTTGATTTTAAAGCAAATATGATATTTTGATATCATGTATGAATCGTTTTCAAAATGTAAAAGTACAAACCGGTGTGTAAAATGATGTTTGGTTGTTAACTAAAAACTTATCATAACATTAATGAGAATTGTAATGGCCCGTATTTTTGATAATTAAAAACTATTAGATTAAATAAGATTTTGAAATTTAATATTATGAGAAACTAAAATTTATGATTTATTAATGAGAAAATTAATTAGAATATGATTTAATAATGTTGTTCGAATGTTATAGACAACTATTTTAATGTAATTTCAATTAATTGAAATAATTGTAAAGTTAATTTGGTTATAATTGTAAATAAGGAATAAATTAAATGTTGGATCCAATGTTAAAATTATCTATTATTAATTGAAATAGATTTATTATAAAATATGAAATAAATTAACTAGTACATACATTTATTAGCTTTTGTTTGTAAACAACAGACTTAGAAATGTGTTTGAATTACTAATGTGTAATAATTGTTTTAATTATTATTTTACTATTTAATCCGTTTGAAATTAATTTGGAAATCAATAAAATTAATATAGTGAAATATTGCAATTAATACGGTAAATGACGTTAACTGTTGAGTGATGTGAATAGTAAGATGGAAACCTATATTAAATTAATTCATTATGTAATAGTGATTTAATATAAGAATTTAAATCTAAATAAAAGATTTTTTTCGGAATTTAAATTATAATGAATAGATTTATTACAGTTGTGTTTGAACGCTGAAATTAATGTAATATTTAAATCTTGGATTTATTATAAAAAATTGTATTCTTAAAAAAAGATTAAAAAAATTCTTGTTTAATCAAGAATGATGAAAATTGTTAACTTTTAATCTAGAATTTAAAGGTGATTAAATTGATTTTAAATTAATAATTTATTTAATTAAAGTGTAAAATTGGGTTTTTATGCACTATCTTGGATTCGACGAAACCAAGTTCATCGGATCTGTAACAGCGAATTATTATAGTATTTTAAGTTTCGTAGCGATCGGATTTATCATTTGATCGTGCGGGCTCGAAACGCGTAGGAATCAATTAAAAGAATTTAAATGAATATAATTTGATTTTAAAAGCTAATTTCTATATACAATTGAAGTACGGTTTGAAACTAGTTCCATTGAGTTTAAAAATATCAAAAACCTATATTTTCATATATGGCATGACTTACTTTCGTTTCGAAAACGAAAAGGGCTTTTCAGGTCGTTATTATCGTTTCGAGCCAATTCGATATGTCCATTCGTTCTTATCCATCTCTGTCTATAAATAGATATGTTCTGAAACCCTAATAGTCTATACTAATTTCTGTATGTTGTGTGTACTGCTTATTTTTGTCTCCTCTTCCTTCCCAATGGCAGAAAACCCTAATTTCAATTTCAATCAAACTTCAAAATTTAAACTCCTCAAAACGTATCGAATAATATAGCGTAGCGAAGCTCTAGACGAATGTAATCTCCATCTGCTAGTTCATTTTTGCAATTGAGTCTCGGTTTGGATAGAAATCAGTGAAATAGTTTGGGCCATCTATCCTAGGGTTTTCGATTTTCATTGTGGATCTTCACCCATTCGTCGATCGTGAAGTTGCAACATGTAGAGGGGGTCGAGCAGAGATGATCCATGGTGTTTGTACATGTCATTAGTGCCTCGAGATGGCCAGAAATGGCGAAGAAGGCGACGGCGGTGCCAACACTTGGCGGTGGCGGAGCACGCCACGTGGGGTGCGCTGGGAGCGGCGTGGCGACGGCAGGCCAACTACGATGACCGATCTAGACGTAGTGATGCGTGGAGGCGGCAGTGTGCGAAGTTAGGGTGGCGGCTGTAATTTGGATCATGCTATCTCATATAGGGTTTCACAATGGTTAACGAGAGGGTGACGTGGTAATTTACTAATTTGCCCCTATATTTTAATTTAATTTAAATTTGAATTTCAAACTTATAACCATCGTAACCTTTTCATACGAGCTCGGATTTGGACGCGGTTTCTTCTATTGGGATAGTATCAAAATTTCGAACAACACGGAACTAGTTTGGTTGAATTCTGAGACTGTTCAAATTTGGGCGTTCTTTTGGATTTTAATTCGACTAAAAATCAAAGGTGAGTGATTTAACCCACTCACAAATATTAAACCTTCTTATGTTAGTTGAAGTAAGTTTATGATGTGACAAGAAATTTATTGATTGCTGTTTGGTAATTTAAATTGTCATTTAAATTTAATTTGAATCAAATTTCCATTTAAATTGATAGTTAAATACCTGATAATGATAACCAGTTAATTATTGTATTTATTGGTTGATTTGGATGTTGATTGTGATGGATGTCTATTTGCTGATTTGGATGATTGGATGCTTATATCCCTGTATCACTATGGGTTGAAATGATACATACCTGAATGATCTTATAAATCAGGGAAAATCGTTATGGGTTGAAATGATACACACCCGAGCGATTTTATTGATTTGGAAATTATTGATTTGGGATACGGGTTGAAATGATATATACTCGGAAAATTTGACTATTTTGGATTGAAATGATACATACCGAATCACTTGACCATAGGGTAGAAAATTATATACGAACACTGTTGGTTGTTTTAAATTATTTGCTAAATGGTAAAGTATGTTTGATTTATAAATTTGATTTTAAATTTAATTTAATGATTTTATTTAAAGATTTATATTTGGAAAATAATTTATTTTATATGTTTTAAAGTTTTCAATTATAAGTTAATGTATGGTTTAAATGTAAATTTAAGATTTTAACTTATAATTTTATTTAGTTTTGAATATATATTTTAAATAGTTTAAAATTTAATAAAATATTTAATATAGTTTAATATATATATTTTTAAATTTAATTTAATATAATAAATATAGTTTTGATTTAAGATAATAAATATATACTTTTATAATAATTTAAATAGATAGAAGATTTTTGTAAAAGATTTTAGGATTTTGTAAAAAGTTTTGTAAGGAATTTATAAAAGTTTTGTAAAGGATTTATAATGGTTTTATAAAGGAGTTATAAAGGGTTTAAAGGATTTTATAAAGGGTTTTATAAAAGAAATTGTATAAAGGGATTTGGAAGCATTTTAAAGCAATTTGCGTAGAAGCTTATAAAAAGGGAAGAGTTGTAAACTGTTTTGGAATTTATAAATAGCTTTATAAATGGTTCTAAAGCATATAAATAGTTTATAAATGGTTTAAGAGAGATTTATAAATTATTTTTGAAATTGATTGAAAGAAATCTTCCTCGGTATTTATGAATATATTTATACTTTTGGAATAAGTATATGGATATCTTGATATGAAGGTATAATTGTTCTCTAGATTTATTATCAAAAATGTTTTATAAAATGATCATGGTGTAAAATAAGCGTTTGGTTGTTAAAGAGATGGGGGTCGGATATTGTCATACTCTCTGCCAATACCGAAACCACTTTAACAACTATGCAGGTGGTGGAGAATCCAGAATGAAGTAGAATGGTTTGGTGAACGATCTGGTATGAGGTGTGAACGCAGTCCGAACCTTCGGGTCAGCTTGATGTGACTAAAACAGGAGCTATCCTGGGCCAAGTGAGGTCGCTCCTCCTATCGGACACGCTTCTTCGATACCATATCTGTTACTTTGTGATTGATTGGTGACCACCCTCGATTTGATTATGGGAGTGTGCCTCGAGGTGGGCGGTAGTAGCGGTTATGCGTTACCACCAATCCGGGCATGCAAAATGGTAGAATCCTACCATGGGCATTGCCTCGCATGCCTTGTCATATGCTTTATCAAGCCCACTACGATTTTGGTTTGTGTTGTACTTATAGAGTGCTCCCTAATAGCCCACCGGTTTACGGTGGAGTTTACAATACTGTATAGACTACGGTGCCTATAAAATGTGTTAAGGGGGATATGGGTAACGCCTTAACGCTATTTTAGTACTTTAGTTTACTGATAAACATTACATATATAACGTATTCTACTATATATAGATATTTTAACGGATCCTTAGGAGATGAAAAATACCGAAACATCTCTTAAGTTATTGCACGCACGTTATACACTGGATAGGAGATGTAAAATCTCATAAGCATCTGTGAAGCCATTACACTCACATTTACTTATTGTTGATTTAACTTGCATAAGATCTTTTGGTTCTGACACGAGTGTTTTGTCTTTTCATTACGCTCGGGTCAGCCTGAGCATTTCAGTGTTGAAGACTTTATTTCTGGAGGACGAAGATGGAGTTTGGTATAAATTATTATTAGTAATTTTCCATTGCATCATTATCGGTATGTCATTGTTTGTACTCTGATTGTTGTAAAAATTTGTGTAACCAAATGTATATTATAAAACAGCTTCATGAACTGTTTATTTGATTATTAAATTTTGTCATTCCGCTTTGAGATTCTGTGTTTTGTTTTCCCTAATTTTTCTCTTATTTTCTTATTTACCCCATTGACAATCCTCCCTTTTAAATGGTTTGAGTTAGACATGTGTAGTTTATTGTTGATTTAAACTGTCTAAAAAGGTGGGTCGTTACAGTTGGTAGAGCTTTAGTTTACAGATACCTTAGCCTGTTCCGTGTTAACTCATTAAAGATAGGGTTATAATACCCTTGAATGAGTTTGAGAGTTTTTATATGAGAGAGCATATTTGTTAGTGATAAAAAATTATTTTGTATTGTGTTAATTTGTTCTGTTGAGTATTTATGAATTCTGATCGGTACATAGGACGCTATGGCATCGATAGGAATTTCTAAACACTTAATAGGGCAGACCGACACAATATTGTTTTTGAAATATAGGTAAATGAAATAATTTTACCTAGTATTATATTTTGTATACAAAAGAATTAATTTTTATAAATGGATATTAAGGTTATAAGTAAATAATAAGTGTGAAATAAACTGCAATGAAATGTACGTAATACTTTAATAATGGATTCATTGATGATTTCAAATATTGAATGGGAAATAAATTATGTAAGTAATGAAGGAAAATTAATAAAAGATAATTATTGTATGAATGAATTTAAAAAAAAATGAAAAGTAAATAATGATGTGAAAAGAAACCAATAGAGTAAATATGTAAATTGTGCGCAAATCATTTCATTCGCATAACAGTTTTGATTCAGATTTAAATACAAGATTTGCATTAATTCACATCAGTTCGAATTAGGATTTTTCACTCGATTCTTGACGGCGCAAAATTAATACGAATTTTTGATATGAATTTGAAATTTCCTATCATGGTTTATGGCTATGCAAGGAAAACGGAAATTTCGAATCAAGATATCGGATCAGAGTCCGCATTAGAGTGGTCGGGTTAACAATACTAGTTCGAAAGTGGAATGTGTGTATTCAAGCAAGCGAATAGAATTGATATTGTATATAAAAGATTTATGTACATCATGCGAATTTAAATAATACTTCAATTCTTTGTGTGGCTGATGGGAAGTTTGAGAAATGATACTTCAAATTGTTTAAGGATGTATGAATAATCTATTAAGTAATTATTAAAGGGTGTTGAGCGTAAGGTACAATTGGTAGTTTATTTATCACTCTTAGGCGATGAAAAGTTTTTGAACCTGAACAAACAATTTGTTTTGGTTGCTATGGATGTATGATTGATTTCATTTGTTACATATAATGGTTGTACTGCTTTTGTTTGCATATGGTTATTATATATTGTGTGCTGCTTGTGCTACTGACTGAAATAACTAAAATATTACTCTTTTACATAGTTCTAACTCTTTTGGATTATATAAGTGAAATACAGGTTTACGGAAGTAATAGCTACTGCTTTTGGTTTCCTAAATAAAGTTTGTTTGCCCGATAAATAGGTACGTTTTTGGATTACAGTTTTGGAACGATATTTTATTGTTTTCCCATGGTTTGGCATGTTTATTATTGAAACATGATATATATATTGAAATTATTGATATTATTATTTTTTCGGACCTAGCCACGCAAAGGAGACTCTGCCGAAAATTTTCATAAATTTAGGACGTAGAAATTTTTTGTGCAAACATGGTTATTTTCAAAGTTATGTTAAAACCAAATGATGTAAATTTAAAGTGTTTATAAATTGAATAATTTGAATAAAATTATATCAAGTTTCTTAATTCCTTCTTGTTCCTTTTCGAGGACGAAAGGTTTTGAGTGGGGGAGAGTGTAACGACCCGTATTTTTGATAATTAAAAAATATTAAATTAAATATGGTTTTGGAATTTAATATTGTGAGAAATTAAAATTTATGATTTATTAATGAGAAAAATAATTAGAATATGATTTAATAATGTTGTTCGAATGTTATTGACGGCTGGTTTAATGTAATTTCAATCAATCGAAATAATTGTAAAGTTAATTTGGTTATAATTATAAATAAGGAATAAATTAAATGTTGATTCAGTGTTGAAATTATCTGTTATTAATTGAAATAGGTTTATTATAGAATATGAAATAAATTAATTAGTACATAAATTTACTTGCTTTTGTTTGTAAACAATAGACTTAGAAATGTGTTTGAATTACTAATGTGTAATAATTATTATTTTACTATTTAATCCGTTTGAAATTAATTTGGAAGTCAATAAAATTAATATATTGAAATATTGCAATTAATACGGTAAAAGACGTTAGCTGTTGAGTGATGAGAATAGTTAGATGGAAACTTATGTTAAATTAATTCATCATGTAATAGTGATTTAATATAAGAATTTAAATCTAAATAAAAGATTTTGTTTGAAATTTAAATTATAATGAATGGATTTGTTACAGTTGTATTTGAACGTTGAAATTAATGTAATATTTAAATCTTGGATTTAATATGGAAAATTGTATTTTTTTTAAATTTAAAAAATTCCTGTTTAATCAACAATGATGAAAATATTTAACTTATAATCTATAATTAAAAGGTGATTAAATTGATTTTTAATTAATAATTTATTTAATTAATGTGTAAAATTGGGTTTTTGGGCATTGTCTTGGATTTCGACGAAACCAGTTTCATCGGATCTGTAACAGTGAATTATAGTAGGATTTCAAGTTTCGTAGTGATCGGATTTATCGTTTGATCGTGCGGGCTCGAAATGCGTAGGAATCAATTAAAAGAATTTAAATGAATATAATTTGATTTTAAAAGCTTACTTCTGTATACAATGGAATTAGGGTTTGAAACTAGTTCCATTGAGTTTAAAAATATCAAAAACTTGTATTTTGATATATGACATGGCCTACTTTCGTTTCGAGAACGAAACGGGCTTTTAAGGTCGTTGTTATCGTTTCGACCCAATTCGATCTGTCCATTCGTTCTTATCCATCTCTGTCTATATAAATAAATATGTTCTAAAACCCTAGCAGTCTATTCAAATTTTTGTATGTTGTATGTACTACTTATTTCTATATCCTCTTCGTTCCCAATGGAAGAAAACCTTAATTTCAATTTCAATCAAACTTCAAAATTCAAACTCCTCAAAACCTATCGAATAATATGGCATTGCGAAGCTCTCGACGAACATAATCTCCATCTGTTGTTCGTTTTTGCAATTGAGTCTCGGTTTGTCCAGAAATCAATGAAACAGTTTCGGCTGTCCATCATAGGGTTTTCGATTTCAACGGTGGATCTCCACCCATTCGTCGATCGTGAAGTTACAACGTGTAGAGGGGGTCGAGCAGGGATGATCCATGGTGTTTGTTCGTGTCACTGGTGCCTCGAGATCACCAGAAACGGCGAAGAAGGTGACGACGGTGGCCAATACTTGGCGGCGACGGAGCGCGCCTGTGGGGTGCGTTGGGAGCGGCATGGCGAGGGCAGGCCAATGGCGATGGCCGATCTGGATGTAGTGATGCGTGGAGGCAGCGGTGTGCGAAGTTAGCGTGGCAGCTGTAGTTTGGGTCGTGTTGTCTCATATAGGGTTTCGCGATGGTGAACGAGAGGGTGACGTGGTAATTTACTAATTTGCCCCTATATTTTAATTTAATTTAAATTTGAATTTCAAACTTCTATCCATCATCACTTTTTCATACGAGCTCAGATTTGGACGTAGTTTCTTCCATTGGAATCGTATCGAAATTCCGGACAACATGAAACTGGCTTGGTTGAATTTTGAGACTATTCAAATTTGGGCGTTCTTTTGGATTTTAATTCGACTATAAATCAAAGGTGAGTGATTTAACCTACTCACAAATACTAAACATTCTTATGCTAGTTGAAGTAAGTTTATGATGTGATAAGAAATTTATTGATTGTTGTTTGGTAATTTAAATTGTCATATAAATTTAATTTGAATCAAATTGCCGTTTAAATTAATATTGAATTTAAATTGTTAGTTAAATACCTGATAATGATAACCATTTAATTGTTGTGATTTATTGGCTGATTTGGATGTTGATTGTGATGGATGTCTATTTGCTGACATTTTGGATGATTGGATGTTTATATCCATGTTATCACTATGGGTTGAAATGATACATACCCGAATGATCTTATAGTTTAATGAAAATCGTTATGGGTTGAAATGATACATACCCGAGTGATTTCATTGATTTGGAAATTATTGATTTAGGATACGGATTAAAATGATATATACCCAGGGAATTTAACTATTTTGGGTTGAAATGATACATATCCAATCACTTGACCATAGGGAAGAAAATTATATACGGACACCGTTGGTTGGTTTTAAATTATTTTTTAAATGGTAAAGTATGTTTGATTTATAAATTTAATTTTAAATTTAATTTAATGATTTTATTTAAAGATTTATATTTGGAAAATAATTTATTTTATATGTTTTAAAGTTTCAAATTATAAGTTAATAAATGATTTAAATGTAAATTTAAGATTTTAACTTATAATTTTATTTAGTTTAAAATATATATTTTAAATAGTCTAAAATTAAATTTAATAAAATATTTAATATAATTTTAATATATATATTAAATTTAATTTAATGTCATAAATATAGTTTTGATTTAAGTTAATAAATATAGAGTTTTATAATAACTTTAATAGGTAAAAGATTTTTGTAAAAGATTTTAGGATTTTGTAAAAGGTTTTGTAAGGAATTTATAAAAGTTTTGTAAAGGATTTATAAAGGTTTTATAAAGGAGTTATAAAGGGTTTAAAGGATTTTATAAAAGAACTTGTATAAAGGGATTTGGAAGCGTTTTAAAGGAATTTGCATAGAAGTTTATAAAAAGGGAAGAGTTATAAACTATTTTGGAATTTATAAATAGCTTTATAAATTGTTCTAAAGTATATAAATAGTTTATAAATGGTTTAAGAGAGATTTAAAATTATTTTTGAAATTGATTGAAAGAAATCTTCCTTGGTATTTATGACTATATTTATACTTTTGGAATAAGTATTTGGATATCTTGATATGATGGTATAACTGTTCTCTAGATTTATTATTAAAAATGTTTTATAAAATGATCACGGTGCGAAATAAGAATTTGGTTGTTAAGAGACCGGGGTCAGATATTGTCATACTCTCTGCCAATATGGAAACCACATTAACAACTGTGCACGTGGTGGAGAATCCAAAACGAAGTAGGATGGTTTGGCGAATGCTACTGGTATGAGGTAAGAACGTAACTCTGACCTTCGGGTCAGCTTGATATGACTAAAATAGGAGCTATCCCGGGCCAAGTGAGGTTGTTCCTCCTATCAAACACGCTTCTTCGATACCATATCTATTACTTTGTGATTGATTGGTGGCCACCTTCGATTTGATTATGACAGTGTGTCTTGAGGTGGGCGGTAGTAGCTGCTATGCGTTACCACCAGTCTGTGCTTGCAAAATGGTAGAATCCTACCATGGGCATTGCCTCGTGTGCCTTGTCATATGCCTTATCGAGCCCACTATGATTTTAGTTTGTGTCGTACCTATGGAGTATTCCCTGATAGCCACCCGTTTACGGTGGAGTTTACAGTACTGTATAGACTACGATGCCTATAAAATGTGTTAAGGGGGATATGGGTAACGCCTTAAGGCTATTTTAATACTTTACTTTACTGATAGACATTACATATGTAGCGTATTCGACTACAGATAGATAGTTTAATGGATCCTTAGGAGATGAAAAATCCCGAAACATCCCTTAAGTTATTGCACACACGTTATACATTGGATAGAAGATGTAAAATCCCATAAACATCTCTGAAGCCATTACACTCACATTTACTTATTGTTGATTTAACTTACAAAAGATCTTTTAGTTCTGACTCGAGTGTTTTTTCTTTTCATTACGCTTGGCTCTACCTAAGCATTTCAGTGTTGAAGACTTTATTTTTGGAGGACGAAGACGGAGTTTGGTATATATTATTATTAGTAATTTTCCACTGCATCATTATTGGTATGTCATTGTTTGTACTCTGATTGTTGTAAAAATTTGTGTAATCAAATGTATATTATAAAACAGCTTCATGAACTGTTTATTTGATCATTATATTTTGTTATTCCGCTGTGAGATTCTATGTTTCATTTTCTCTTTTTTCCTCTTATTTTCTTATTTACCCCATTTGAAAGTCCCCCCTTTTGAATGGTTTGAGTTAGACATGTGTGGTTTATTGTCGGTTTAAACCGTCCAAAAAGGTGGGTCGTTACAAGAATTAAGGAAAATCAAAAGTTTAACAACCAAGGAGTCTATGAATGTACACTCAGTTTGAGTCCTATAATTTTATCTTAATTTTTGTTGTAATTCAACCATTGAGTTCATGTAATCTTATAATATATATATGTATGTATTATATGTATGTATGTTTGTACATATACATGTATGTTTAAAGTTGGATCTATCAGAGTTCTTTTGCTATTTTCTCATACTTCTACAATTTGAATCTTTATTTCTCTACGATTCATGTGTATATTTAAACATTTACCCCTCAAAAATTTCTCATTTAAAAAGATTTAACACATTCAACCGTAATAACATGTCTCTTTGACTTTCTTGCTTATTAGTATTACTCTTTTTGTTCAAATCTATTTCATTTGTTTATGACATTTAAACATAGGCAATATTTCTTTATTATCATCAAAAGTAAAATCTCAATTCTCTTTATTTCCATTTTCATTATAGTTTCTCTTTAACCTCGAGCTCCACAATAATTAAAAATTATGTTAAATTTCAGTTTCACAATTTGACCATCAAAATGGGACATATAATTTACGGTAAGGTTTAAAGTTTGATGATATTAAACTCTCTTTCCCACTCAATTCACTTGATTTTTATTTTCACTCTATGTATAGTTCATTTTTCATATACCATATTTATAGACAATTTTCTTTGAATCATCGCATGCCTTCACTTTTCCTTGAAATTGCGTTTATTACCTTGGATGATAAGTTTGTATAACCTTTTAGGATTAGGGTACGGCATACTTTTATTTTGTATTCTTCTCCCTTTTCCCTATAGCTAAGTAAGAATAAGTTCATATAATGTATTTTAATTAAATGTTCATAACTTATACCTACGTATTAAACTTAGATCTCCTAATCCTTTTGTCCTTTTCTCATAATTTTAGAATTAAAATCCTTATTTCTTCATAATTCATCTGTATATTTCCAGTTTACCCCTCTAAAGTCTCATTTAACATGTTTTAATATATTCAACTATAACAACATCTCCCTTTGACTGTCATATTTATCATTTTCACCCATTATCTTTAATTCAATTTTATTTTTAGGTGAAGTTAAAACCCTTCCCAAAAAGGAGTTTCTTTTCTTTGGTCAAAATAGATCTCTACTCTCTTTGTTTCTATATTTCATTATATTGTCTATTTAATCTTAAGCTCCATGAGAACTCAAAATGACATCAAATTTGAATTGCAAATTAAATCATCAGGATGGCTCAGATAATATAGTGGTAAGATTTTAATCTTGATGATATTTTACTCTATTTCCCAATAAATTCACTTGATTTTTTCTTACTGTATATTTTATTCATTTTTATACACCATATTTATAAAACAAATCTTTGAATTACCTTAGGTTTCCACTTTCCCTTGAAATTTCATTTATTATCCCTGAAGATAACTGTGTAATATTTTATTCTCCATTTTTTCCCATAGATAAGTAGGAATTAGTCAGTATAATTTATTTTATATAGCCCTTTTTATAAATAAAGTCCAGATCATGAATTTATATGTGTAACTAAAATACAGAAAGTGATTTCAATTATTTATTAGTTACTTCTCAAGAACAACCTCAACTCTATCAAACCAATTTATGTTCCTTCATTTAGTTAGAAGGTTTATTTTTTGTTCTTTTGTTCTTCAAATACGCACAATCTAATTGCTAGTAGCATTAACAATAAAGAATGTTGATAGTTAAATTTTTTGTATTAAACCTATTTAAAATCTATGGATGGTGAGAAGTTAAAAGAAATCAAATTAGAATTTTTGTGGTACATGACTTTTAGTCTGAAATTTCTAAGTAATCGCTTTTAATAAATCCAACTATGCCAGTTGTTTCTTTACCATCTCCATTTAATTAGGGAGGAGAATTAGTTTGGATAAGGGGAAAAAAAGAAAAAGCATTTTCTTAATTAAAATTCCTTTGTCATATTTTATGTAAAATAATTTGAATAGAAATTCCCTTGTCTAATTTTATATAAAAAGAATTGAATAAAGTGTAAAAATAATTGAAATTGTAAGTTTCTATTATTATTAGTTTATCCCATTGTTTTAGTATAAAAATGGTTGAGTTTGAATTTTATATGTATACAATTCTGTTGATTAGGTTTTTGGATATTGGATTTATGGTTTATTGATAATACGAAAATGGGATTTATGGTATATTAATAATACGTATAATTATAACGTATTAATTACGTAGTTAATAGGCTAGTAATTGTTATTAAATCCCCTTTAGAAAAGTAAATAATTGTAAAGATGAAACAAGAAAGATTTCTTATAAGGCCTAAATAATGGATTTTGTGAGATACATGATAATATATATATAATGAGTGTTATGAATTATGGTTAAGTTATTGGAATGTGAGGTCGGTCAAAAGCATACAAAAATCTGCCCAGCTAATCTGGCTACTAGTAGTATGGCTTTGGGGCTGATGTGAGACATCGGCTATAATAAGTAACTATAGATGATGCGAAGTTAGTCTCAAATTCTGTATGGTAAATCTAACCTGATAATCTGGATACTGGTAATTACGAATAATCGGACCAATGTGAGACGTCACTATGGGGTACGGGTCATAATACAAAGGCCCTGCTTTAGGGATAAAGGTATTGAGTGGTTGTGTGAGGCCCCGCCTCTTCTCAATGTAGAAAGTAGCAAATGGTCGGGATTAGTAGTTAGGCATGCATGGTAGAGGATATCTCGGGAAAGGGTCCGCTACGATAGGAAGTATTAAGTGGCTGAAAAAATTATATGCAGTGTCAGCTAGATAGCTACCAATGAGGAGTTTGCCTTGTGATAGGTATTAAATGATGGTGACTTGTCTTAAATGAGATATTAAATAGTCGAAGTCTTCCTAGTTCCCATTAAAAGGTATTAAGTGACTTTGGTACTGTCTTTTACATTGGTAGGATATTATTAACGATATAATGGGTTTATATATGGAAAGCCTTTAGACTTATATTTGGAAAGATTTGTGATGTAAATAGAATACGAAAGACATATTCATATTTAAGTTATATTGTCCAAGTACTATAATAATAAGGCTTGAGATTTTTATTCACCAAACATATGTTGTTCTGACTACCTCCTCATTACAACGCAGTTTAGAAAAGATGATGATGAAGGCGAAGGCGGAGAGGATACTTGTAGTAGTTATCTATTTATCTATTCATGTTGTTTTTTGATGTACCCATTGAAAACAATGTTATATTTTGAAATGTTGTAATAAAGATATGTGACGGTTGTTATTGATACTCACTTATGGTTTTTTATGACATTTTTAATTTGAATAAAATGGATATTGTTTATTATTATATTTTATCCTTCTGCTGTGAGATCTGAATGAGTAGATAAATAGCTCTGTATTATTATTATTATTTTTTCCAACTAACAATCGGCTTTGGAATAGACCTAAGTTTTGATGGGCCTTTTCTAAGTCGAAATTTATGTCCATTTCAAGACAGTTTGTTACATTTTATATTAGGGCTTAGGTTACCCGATCAACAGGAATAAATATACGTAAGAGGGGCGTGCTTGTTATTTTTGAAAAGAATTTTTCAAAACCCATATTATATATATATATTATTGATGAACATACGCATACATAATAGGCAAATTTTTATTTCAGCGTATAACACTATCTTAGGAAATGAAAGTTTAAACTACAGATAGTAGATTATGGCTGAAAACCCTTCTTCTTCTTCTTAAATTCTTCTTAAACTGGGAATCCCATCCAAGGAATGCCCACCATTCAAGGGATACCTGAATGGTCTAAACAATACCTCGGGCACGTAGGACAAATCGCTCAGCAAGATGCATCGGCAGCACCCACTGCCCGCCAGCCGAAGCAGCATCTCGCCCCTTTGACTTCCTTAAATTATGTAAGAATTTTCTTAATATGGGAGGAAGAGTATATTAGGGAACAAAAGGTTTTTTGGAGATAAAAACATGGATAAATGACCATGAAAGGATATTTCGAGAGCTTGGTTGCGAGGGCCAGATGAAGCGGATAATGGCAACTTATCACCTTAAGGGAGAGGCCTTAGATTGTTGGAATATTGTGGCAGAGGGGAATGTCACTTGGATGAATTCAGGGACAGATTTGAGTCACAATTTATGCCGAGAGCAGAAGCAAGCTTGCAATTAGAAAGATTTATACAGCTTAGGCAGGGGGACTCTGCTCTAAAGGAGTATAGAAGTAAATTTACAAAGCTGGCCAAGTTTGAAATGAGTTTGATAGATACACCCATGAAAAAGGCCATGAAGTGTGTCAATGGCCTAAAATCCCCACTTAAAGAGTTGTTGTTGACTCAAATACCCACTGGCGCCACATACGAGATGCTAGTTGAGATCTCTTTGCTGCAAATGGCTAGTGCTAAGGAGAAAGAGATAGAGAAGGATAAGGAGAAGGCAAGACATGCACAGAGCCAAAGAGGATCCAAGAAAGGAAATTTTTGGACGAATAAGAAGTTGAAACGGAAGCTTAAGAAAGAATGTAAGGTGTGTAAGAGATGCCAAAAGAAAAGACATATTGCTAGGGATTTGAGGATAAATCTGTTGAAGGAAGCTTTTAGGGAAAGTGATACCACTCCTACGAAGATGGGCACTATAAGAATCAGTGTTCGAAGAACATAAAGGAAGGGCGGAGTGGGCAAGCCTACCAAATTGAGGCTGTCCCTATTTCGGGTAGACCACCTAGACCAAGATAAAGCAACCATGGAAGGTATAACTCTTATTTTTTGGAATAAAATTCGTACCCTATTCGACTTTGGACCATTGCATTCATTTATAGCTAGGAATGTGATCAAATCCTTAAATATTCAAACC
Organism: Allium fistulosum; assembly: GCA_030737815.1. Classification (NCBI taxonomy): domain Eukaryota; kingdom Viridiplantae; phylum Streptophyta; class Magnoliopsida; order Asparagales; family Amaryllidaceae; genus Allium; species Allium fistulosum. The sequence continues at coordinate 196,540,357 of CM060902.1, read as the reverse complement.
CAAATCGTTATCAACCAATAGTAGTCTCAAATCCTATTGGGTGATCGACAAATCTTTTCTCGATTTGGAAAGACCTAATGTTAGACATATGCGATGTTTATTTCATATATAATGCGTACATTATTAATTTCGAGGGGTATAGACTTATCTTAGGAATGGATTGGTTGTCGTACAAATTGAGGTGGTGGGCAACAGAACAAGTTGGAGGAGGGAGCACATATTATGGTATTAAAATTTTGCCAAAGATAGAAACTTGTTTATATCTTATAAAGGGTAGTATTAAAATTTTTGCTATGTTGACATTTTAACTAACGCTCATTGTTTATATCTTACAGAGAAAAGAATTTTGTATAGAATAGAAATTTTATACTGGATAGTATTAATGTCTTGCAATGTTGTCTTGTTAACTAAAACTCATATGTCGTAGAAATTTGTTTAAGACGGTATGTAATTGTAGGTATATAAGCAGAAGGAGAAGAAACTAAAATCAATTCAAGTCATGAAATATGAACACAATTTATAGTTAAATTTTTATAACCATATTTGGCATCAAAATATATATGGTGATGTGGATATAAGGAAGCTCAGCCGAAAACAAATGCGTACAGATGGTACTGGATTTTTATTGATATACTGGGGTTTAAAACATTGATAGAAGTTACCTATTTTTTTAAGTGAAAATTAGTCACACATCCTTAAAACGGAACTTAAATTCAAAGCGGGTCCCTGTCATAAAATATATATTTTCTACATCCCTGTTTCTGTTTTCCGCCTTTTTTTTCCCAACTTACCCTTGCGTTTCGCTGTGGAGCTGAATCTTCTTCTTATTTTTCGATTTAATGGTAAACTGCAATTAAATTAAAGATGAATCAATTTTTTTTTATGAAATATGATATTCTTAATATTTGCAGTTATGAATAATCGCAACAAATTTCTGCAAATATATGCGCAATAGTTGCAGAAATTTCTGCAACTATACGCAATAGTTGCAGACATTTCTGCAACTATAAGCAATAGTTGCAGTAATTTCTGCAACTATACGCAATAGTTGCAGACATTTCTGCAACTATAAGCAATAGTTGCAGTAATTTCTACAACTATACGCAATAGTTGCAGACATTTCTGCAACTATACGCAATAGTTGCAGATATTTCTGCAACTATACGCAATAGTTGCAGACATTTCTGCAACTATTTGCAATAGTTGCATTAATGTCTGCAACTATAAGCAATAGTTGTAGTAATTTCTACAACTATACGCAATAGTTGCAGACATTTCTGCAACTATTAGCAATAGTTGCATTTCTGCAACTATATGCAATAGTTGCAGATATTTCTGCAACTATACGCAATTTGCAATAGTTGCATTTCTGCAACTATATGCAATAGTTGCAGAAATGTTTGCAACTATGTGCAATAGTTGCAGATATTTCTGCAACTATTTGCAATAGTAGTATTTCTGCAACTATATGCAATAGTTGCAGAAATGTCTGCAACTATATGCAATAGTTGCAGATATTTCTGCAACTATACCGTATAGTTGCATAAATTTCTGCAACTATATACAATAGTTGCAGACATTTATGCAACTATACCATATAGCTGCAGAAATATCTGCAATTATTTGTAAATTTTGTAAATTTGAAAAAAAATCAAAAAGGTTTAAAAGTTGCTGAATTGTTTGCAAATTTTTGAAATAATTGCACATTTACTACAAATATGAATTTTTGGTATCAACAATGGATCTCATTTCAAATATCATAAAATTTGTGATTTTTTGGTGAAAACGGTTTGTTGATCCGGTTTTTGTACATAAAGTTATACGCGTTTGAAATGTTAAAACTGTAAAGGGTATTTCTGTATTTTTGTCTGCGCGAATTTGAAAATAGGAAGCGGAAATGTAAGTTTTGTATGTGAAGGATGTTTTGTTTATTTTGAAAGTTATTAGGGATGTGAGTCAAACTCTCCCTTTTTTTTAAAGTAGTTGACAGCGAGTTCGAAATATTGAGGAACTACAAATATTACTGCATGAATTAACCAATAAATGGGTTTACCATAAATTTACCAAATACTGTATAAATTTAGCATACATCTATCAATTTAACAGTAAATAGACGATAAATTCAAAAGTTTGTGATATAAGCTCTTATTTTCACCATGGTCACTATTAAAAATTTGTTTTAGGACCAATTTTTTGTTTATTCCTGACTAAAACACGTTTTCTTAAAGAACATTAACTCAAAAAATTATAGTACAACTTTCAGTACCTGATAACAGAAAAAGGTAACCAGTTTCGCACTATGATATATCTTTCTGTCCTAAATCCTGATAGGGAAAGGCTTGAATTACTGCTCAAATTTATGTGTTGTCAAGCTATACCATGGGGAGAAATTCCTTATTGCCCAAGTAACTCTAGAAAATTGTTATAATCACATGTCATTCATAGTCAATTTTGTTTTAACCAGTGTAGAGATTTTTTGCGCATGGACTACATACTAATTGTTATATTTATTATTAGCAACTGTAGTTTGAACTTTGAAAGAATATTTAGCTTGCAAGGTTTTTGTTATGAAAGAAAAGCAAGACCTTCGTAAAATAGAAATTCCAGTCCAATCCATTTGTTCAGTTGGATTCAAAATATCAGTTGAAAACAACAGGTCCACCAATCGATAACGGGTTAAACATAAATTTTAGAAGCTCAGGACAAAAGTAAAAGTGGTAGGTAAAAAAATATAGCAACATATGACACCTAAAGTGATACAAAGGTATATACTATTCGTAACTAAAAAAACGGATAACTAGAAGATCTAATAATAAGAAAATTAACGCATCAGCAATGCATTGCTGTATAATACTGCTCATTAAATACATCCCTTCACAAGATTACTGATGTTGACATCCATATTTACCTAATTAAAAGTAGGTTTCTACATTCTTCCCAAAGTGTCAATATGACTTTACAAATTGCACGGTTTGACATTGTCCTAACCCTCGATCAAAGTAGAGTTGGTAGATGTACGACTGATTGTAAGAGTGCCTATGGAAAAAAATATGTGTGTCGAATGCATTAAATCAGCAAATAAATAGGACAATAAATGATTGAGAAATGAGAGGTGGAACTGTACCGAAGTAAATTCCCCACACCTACGATGATTGACAAACAATATGCAGTTGTTAGAGCATCTCCAACAAATATGGATATACATGTTACAAAATGTGTACTTGAATTTTGTAATTGGATATTTTCTCCAATAGAATGTAACCAGACGCTTGTTCAACAGACGTCTGATGTTTAGGAGTCCGTTGAACAGGCGCCTAACATTAAAGAATTATAAAATATATATTCCAGGCGCTTGTTAAACAAACGCCTGAACACTGAGCGTCTGTTGAACAAGCGTCTGACAATAGGACGTTCGTTCAACAATCGCCTGAGATACAGGCACTTGTTGAACAAACACCCATCACAATCTTGGATCTCCTAACTTTCGATCCTAAAATCTACACTTTTAAGATTTCGAAGGTAAAACGGGTGTACATATTACATTTTGTAATATCCAATCAGCTGTTGGAGATGCTCTTAGTTTGAAAAACCGCAGATTTGAATTGGAAGTAGAATATACCTAGGCTTTATTTTTTTTATTTATAGAAGCGAATATCAAAAATGTAAATCGGAATGTTTATTTGAGATTTATATGTACTAACAAACATAGACCTTTCACAACTCCATCCCTGCCAAACCAAATTTGAGATTCATAAAACAAAATGTAAATCAGATAGGCATATTTGAACGTAAGAAACAAATGGATACCTCAAAATTTCCACTAACGTTCTCCTTGTCGTCGTTTTTAGTGCCCTTACTTGATCCAGCTGGAGAAAAAAATCATAATAAGACTCGGTTAGCGCTTGTTGTAAAAAAAAAGTAAATTTATGTAATAGAATGGAAAGCCAGTTCTCGGGAAACAATCTAAATGATTGGTTCTCCCCAAATAAACACAGGGAGAAGCAGGAAATAGGATACAGTGATATAATCAACTGAAGCGTTGCATATTGGGGTGACCAATACTTAAGTTATGGTCACTACAACGGAATGAGGGTCCAATGATCCAAACTGCTCCTGAGCTGACTGGACCTTTATACTGTTGTGCAGAAAATTGCACCAATGCGGAAAGACAATAAACAGAATCTAGATTTGCCAATTTGAACACCACTTAACTAGCAGCAATTATTCTATACTCCAAATAAATAGCAAATAACTATAAAGAAAAAGTAGACACAATATTTATACTGGTTCCACTATCATCTAGATAGTGTACGTCCAGTCCAAAGGAGAGAGATTTTATTCCACATGAGAGAATTACAAGAGATTACAAGATAAGAGTTTATATACCAAAGCCCCAATTAGGGATAAAAAAGAGACTCTATCTGGAGATCACTGGCTGAATACCAGGATGGATTTACAATGAAGTCTACCCTCAATATATAGCCAATATAAATTCATATGAGTCATCAATCAAATTACCAAAATATGGTAAGAAGATAATGGAGGCAAATTACAACGGTAACAAATCACGCAAACATAGCAAGTAATTCACTTGTTCCAAAGATGGAAGAAAATAATCCCAAAGCAATGCGATTACGAAGAAAGAAATAATATGCATATCTTTTGCATATATATTATTCCATAACGTGCGCATGCATAAATTTCCTTGCCATCTCATTCAAATGCAATCCAATTATTAATGCATTTGCATAATGAACAAACGCGATTACTTTCCCTTTTGCATATTTGTTTCCTTCTATTTGTGATTTTGTATCACCAAAATTTAACATATACCATCGAAGTGACCATAACTATAAACGTCTTCATCGTCCAAACAATTTCTCTTATAAGGTAACAATAATTTTCTATGAAGAGACGTGGGAGGAAAAAGATACAAAAAGTATGTATTGTGTTTTGCGGTATAACAAAGGGAAAGCACGCATATGAATTAGAACACAAGTGTGTTGATATTATAAGACATAACCACAATTTGTTGATATCTGAAAGCTATATGCATTTCATGTAATATGTGAGGTTTTATATATAGTGCATGGGAAAACGAAAGGCAGAAAGGGCAATAAAGATGTGAAGAAAAATGCGATCAATGCAGAAAGTGTTGCCAAACTAATATCCAACTCTTGTTTCCAAAGCTAGTCTGGAGATTGAAATCTAAAAGACAACCACAGAAAAAATGCAAAGAGTGTTGTTTAACTACTAACTTGATGATTTTGTTTTTCATCCAAAACCAATATAATTAATGCAGGAAATGCTTATGGATATTTGTATGTGTAAATGTAATACTAATACAGTAGAAAAAGTTATTAAATTGCTAAAAATTGGTTTTCATCAACATGATTCGACGGTGAAAATAAAATTTGAATACATTATTAAAATAGATCCTTAATTATGTTTTATTATATTTAAAGGCATTTGCTCGATCATCATATATCAGAAAAAGAGCTGTACTATTTAAAAGTAAAATTTTCAATATATGTACACCGCTACTTCTTTCCTCTCCTTAAAAGTAAAATTTCGGATGACAACGAAATGAAGATTTCGTGTCCAACTAATCGATGAAACGATTAGATGAAGCAATATGAATCGATGAATTAATGATACCAAACGCACAAATCCGTTGATCACGAAGATAGCGGACTTTAGCTATCTTCGACACGTTGATCGCGCACGATGCCATGAGAGAAGATCTACAATTCTTCGAACGTTGATCAAGCGCACTTGATTCCGTGAATTGGCTTCAACAATCGTTGATTCGAGCGCACTCGAATGCCGAAGTTGGAGATAGGAGATAACACTCAACTACCAATTTTAATGGGGGCAAGAAGCACAAACCAAATTTTATTTCAAATTCAACAACCTTTTACAATGACATCACATCCCTATTTATAGGGTTTACAACACAACACAAACGACTTACAAAACAGATATATACGACATAAGAAAGATACAACAGTACACGACTTAACAAAAAAAAATACAAACAAATGACTTACAAAACAAAGCGACTTAACAACAGTTCGACCTAAACAAGGCTGTCAGCGATCTAGGCAACTTCGGCAGCGATATAAGCAACTTCAGCGACTTAAGCTTCCAGCGACCTAAGGAATCTTCGACTTAAAGTAGGTCGTTCGCGACTTATCTTCTCGCGACTCAACTGGAGATAGGGCAGCGACCTAAGAGAAATTCGCGACCTAAGGAAGATGTTCGATCGCGACATAAGGCTGCTGGAGTAACTTACGACTTCGTTCGACTTAAGGAATCCGCGACATAGGCAGGAGTTCGCGACTTACGACAAGTCGGAGAAAAGATGGAGCTTCGCGATTTTAGGTCGTTCGCGATTTAAGGAGGAGCAAATATGTCGTTCGCGACATTAAAGATCTTGCAACCTACTGTAGCTTCACTACTTACTGGCAGAGCGACCTAAAGGAATCACGACATAGGCTATTGGAGCAATCTAGGGCTTCGCGATTTGGGTTTCTTCGCCTCGCGACCTGGGGACGCGCGAATTAAGGGTCGCGACTTAAGGTAAATCGATTATCTTATCTTGCGCTGCATCATCCTTCCCTGGTTGAAAAGAATTCGTCCCGAATTCACACTTTTTTCTTCTTCGAGACGCTGTCTTCCATTCATTATCTGGTCTGATGCGTCTCAGGTGATAACCACTCTTAAGATTGATCTTGTATTGACCCTTTGAAGATGCGACTCGACATAAGGAACGCATGGCATAAAACAGACGTGGCATTAGGCAGGCGGCATAAGGAAGTGATCTGAGGGAGATGACATCATGATGCTTGTGCCAAAAGAAAGGTGTGATATAAAACCAAATCGTGACGAAAATGCGAGACGATATAAGGAAATTTAAAATCACGGAGTGACTTAGGAAGTCACGACTGAAGAAGTATGATGACTCATGTCCAGATTCTTGTCTTTCCTTATCTCGTTCAGGTGTATCATCATTTAGAATTTTCCCTTGATGGATTGCATCAATTTCCCCTGATTGAAATGAATTCTCACTCTCTTCTTCTTTGACATGTTTATTTTCATGAAACGGTTCCAAGCAATTGACGTTGACAATGTCAGCAGTACGAACATGATCAGGCAACTCCAACTGACAATCATACCCTTCCCCCTGTCTTTTCAACTCTTCCTGTTCTTTCAGATTCTGAAGATCATATGATCCCTGTAGTAGAATAGCATCTGGTACTAGTTCAGTGTGAGGTTGAATGTCCTGTAGTGGTGGTAACTCGTCGGGTAGTTCCTCAGGATATTCGACTTCAGACTCATTGAATTCTGACCCAACTTCCTCGAAAACCTCAAGATCTTTACTCGTTCCTTGCTCGGTCAATACAAGCAATTCATTTCTAATTTTCACAGACTCTTCCAAAAATACTAGATTAGTTCCTTCAAGCAATTCCTCAGAAATCTCATCTTCACACTCTTCAAATACTTCAATCTCTTCGGGATTCTCAAAATCAGAACTTTCTCCAGATTCAATCAACATTGATAACTCATCGTTATCTTTTATTTTATTGACGAACTCTTCCAACGATAATAAATTATCTGATTCTGCCTTCTCTTCTGTTTCACTTTCACTTTGTTCGGACTTCTCGAAAACTAAGGAATTTACTCCTAGCTAGCTCTCATCCATAAGCTCGGGTGTTAAGCAAGAATCCTCTTTCGTCAAGTTATTTTCCTCAACTCTGAACACACTTTCTTCTTCCATACTATCGACATCAATCTTCGGCGGTGAAGAATAATCAACTTCTACATCCCCATACTTTGACTCAATTTCTTCATCATCATCAAATTTCGGCGGTTGATAAAAGTCAAATTCAGCAGTCCTCCTCAACAAGTTACATCCTTCATCTCCTGACAAAACTCCTTCATCGTTGTCAAATTTCGGTGGTAATTCTTCGAACGATTCTGTAGGACCGACCTCTTCAAACTCTTCTAACATTGGTTTGACCTCCTCAGGAGTTTTAGGCTCTTTACTTGCCTCATACCTAACCAATGATTCAGCACTACCTTCCGCTTTTTCAACACTCATGCTGAAAGATAACGGACTAGTCGGTTCCTCTTCCTTTTCCGGCTCGCTTTCAGTAGAATCATCCACATCCTCGTTTTCACATTCTTCTACAACTAAGGCTTTCATCGTGGGCTCCGTATATTCAATATTTCTTTGGCCAGACTCCTGATAATGATAGCGCTTAATTTGGTCATCAACATTTGTCTTAGTGATTTCATAGACAACTGGTTCGTTGACTCTCTTAGAAACATTTATACTACAATTAAAGCCTTTATTCTGATTGCTGTGGTTTGTAACCACACCCTTTCCTCGACTCCCTTGACTCAACTTCTGCAACTGTTGGTTCACACGAGCTTGATAATTGTAGGGCAAGAAATTTTCCTTCATCATCCTTTTCATCTTATCCCACGTGACAACTTTGGATTTCCTCATTCTCTCTCTGGTTGATTTAGTTTTTTGCCACCAATCCATAGCTCGTCCTTTCAATCTTGTAGCAACTAACTTAACTTGACGATCCTCAGACACGTTGTTGAGTTTAAAAATCTTTTCAACCTTTGATAACCAATCCAAGAATTCCTCTGCTTGTAGTCCACCTCGGAATTCTGGAATCTCCGTATCCTTCCTTGATTTCTGTGTATGACCATTCTCTTCAACATTCCTATATCGATTTTGCCCTGGACCTGGATATCGAAAGTGAACACTATCACCATAACTATCTTCTTCAAACTTAGATGATCTTCGGTGTCGATTCTGAACATTGACTCTTCTATGACCATGCACGTTCTCTCTACTTCTTCTTTCCTCTACTCGACATCTTTCATAATCACAATATGGCTCATGATCGTAACCACGATAAGCTCTTCTTTCTTCATTCTGATAATCACGATTGTCTCGAACTCCACGATCTCGATTTATCGACAAAGATGATTCTCTTCTTTCTCTATCATAACGTGGCGACACTCCCCTTTGATTTCGATTCATGTCAGACTTCATTTTCTCCACTCTCTCGAAACCCTTATTGAACCTTTCATCGATACGTTGTTCCATCTGTTCAGGATCTTCACTCCCATACAAATCTGCACCACTATGATGACGGTTAACATATCTCGGAGGCATGATCAAATCTTCAATAGATCCAAACACCAACTTCACTTTGATCCAAAAAATTCTCGAATCAAACTTCCCCACTTGTTTGAAATCTCACGAACACATCAAATAAACAAACAACTTAATTCGAACTCCAAAACTTCAAATCTCAAAATTGACGCCCAACGAACTTGGATAAGTCCGTCTCCTAGCTTACGACTTGAACAAAATCTCGCACAAACTTCAAAAACTTGGCTTCGGTCTAGCTCTCGGCCTTGAATAACAAATGAACAAACAATGTACGGCCTGAACACTTCACGCCCAATGTGATGCACAGCTTTAACTTCAATTTGAATAAATCTGAACTTGAACACTTTAACTTTGCTCGGCCTAAACTCAATTGGCTCGGCTTGATCTCTTCAATAAGAATTGGCTCCAAGACTCGGCTTAGCTATGATTGGCTTAGTCTAGCTCTGATACCAAATGACGCAGCGGAAATAACGGATGACAACGAAATGAAGATTTCGTGTCCAACTAATCGATGAAACGGTTAGATGAAGCAATATGAATCGATGAATTAATGATACCAAACGCACAAATCCGTTGATCACGAAGATACCGGACTTTAGTTATCTTCGACACGTTGATCGCGCATGATGCCGTGAGAGAAGATCTACAATTCTTCGAACGTTGATCAAGCGCACTTGATTCCGTGAATTGGCTTCAACAATCGTTGATTCGAGCGCACTCGAATGCCGAAGGTGGAGATAGGAGATAACACTCAACTACCAATTTTAATGGAGGCAAGAAGCACAAACCAAATTTTATTTCAAATTCAACAACCTTTTACAATGACATCACATCCCTATTTATAGGGTTTACAACACAACACAAACGACTTACAAAACAAATATATACGACATATGAAAGTTACAACAATACACGACTTAACAAAAAAAATACAAACAAATGACTTACAAAACAAAGCGACTTAACAACAGTTCGACCTAAACAAGGCTGTCAGTGATCTAGGCAACTTCGGCAGCGATATAAGCAACTTCAGCGACTTAAGCTTCCAGCGACCTAAGGAATCTTCGACTTAAAGTAGGTCGTTCGCGACTTATCTTCTCGCGACTCAACTGGAGATAGGGCAGCGACCTAAGAGAAATTCGCGACCTAAGGAAGATGTTCGATCGCGACATAAGGCTGCTGGAGTAACTTACGACTTCGTTCGACTTAAGGAATCCGCGACATAGGCAGGAGTTCGCGACTTACGACAGGTCGGAGAAAAGATGGAGCTTCGCGATTTTAGGTCGTTCGCGATTTAAGGAGGAGCGAATATGTCGTTCGCGACATTAAAGATCTTGCGACCTACTGTAGCTTCACTACTTACTGGCAGAGCGACCTAAAGGAATCGCGACATAGGCTGTTGGAGCAATCTAGGGCTTTGCGATTTGGGTTTCTTCACCTCGCGACCTGGGGACGCGCGAATTAAGAGTCGCGACTTAAGGTAAATCGATTATCTTATCTTGCGCTGCATCAAATTCATACAACCATAATTTAGATAACTTAAAAGGCCAGCTTAAGTTGGGTTATACTAATGCATCAACTACGGATCAAGGCATTTATGGTTCTACTACATGCAATTACGAATTGATGTGTGCATTACATGTGCTATAAATATAATATCTGCATTAGAGAATGCATGTCCAAATGCCAAAAGGCCCCATCTTACCCTAACGGCGGTTGTTTATCTTGGTTATGGTCAATTACACTTTAATGTTTTTCTGATTCTTGATTGAGTTTCTGGTTTGGTTTGGATTGATTACATTTTATGATATATTTGCATTTATGTAGTGAAAATAATGAATTGAAATTGTTTGTTTCTACGTAACTTGGTATGTGATGAATCGATAGCGCTATACCAAATCTATTCTTCCATATGTAAAGTTCAATATGTGACCTTTTGTATTCTTGCTTCTCATTCATTCATCCTTCCAATCTTCTTGTTTGGTTGATTTGAGATAAAGAGTTTCATTTATCCCTCCAATAATTATTTACCATTACAAGCTCCAAATTAAATTTTCATTATATATTAATAACAATATGCCCTTTCATTTTTTATTTCAGCTATTAAGAAATGTTCCACGCTCATTTTCCGTTTTCTTACCTAAAGTAAATCATTTTCTATTTCAACTATTTAGAAATGTTTCATGCTCATTTTCTTTTCTTACTCTCATTTTCACAACTTTGTTTCTAAAATAAAATTTTAAATTCATAAATATTATCATATCCTATGTTTTTTCCCTTTGGATACTAATGGAAAATTTGCTCATTTAGAATTCCATCTTCCATGTATTATGAGATGTTTTATGTTTTTGGGTATGTGATTTTTAAATTTGATTTTACGTTGATTAATATAAATTAGAGTGGCTTGGTGTTGGCACTAAAAGAAATTAATATGTTAAATAAAATATTGCTTACTTTTTAAGAAATGACTTTTTCTATAGATCATGGTTGGAAAAATTAAATTAACAAAAATCATTCTTCCAAAAAGTTACTCCAATCGTTGTAGGTAAGAGATTTTGATTTTATTTTCATTGTAATTCCGCTACACAAGCTTTGATCGGTCTTTGGAATTTTTTTATTCTAACTAGAATTTAATTTAATTCACCAACAGTTCTTAGCTTTGCAATCGTTTAAATTATTTATGATTTTATTGATATATTGCATTGTATTTCTACCTTGCTTTAAATGTTACCGAGCGAAAAAGCCCTCAAAAATTCTTAGCTGACTAGATCGATCAAGCTTGATTTAAAGGTTTGAATTGTATTCTTTTATTTTTCTTTTCATTTAATTTGATGTTGAATTTATTATTGTAGTTTAAAATTGCATCTTTTATTTGAGTTTTATGCCTGAAGTTATGTAATCTTATGTTTTTTGTTTTGCTTTGTAGGATTATGAGTTTAATTATTTATTTGTAGTAGGTTATTGGATTTATAAATGCTATAAAATCTTATTTTATAGCATATAGCTATTTCATATTTTTCCTTTTTCTTTGTAACATTCTTATTTCCACGTACAATATTCCTACATTTATTTTTCCTTTGTATTCTAACAATAGTTCGTTTTCTTTTCTCTTCATTTTCAATACAAGAATTTTTGTATTTTCTCAGTTATTTCTCATGTTCAATAGTTTCAATACAAGAATTATTTTCAAAAACCTTTGACCGATTTTTGTTTCCTTTATTTTGATTAGAATTCAATTGAATTCACTAATTGTTCTTCACTTTGCATTTATCTTAAATTATTTGTAAATATATACATATTTTATAGTGATTGTGTTTCCACCTTACTTTCAATGCTACTGGTTTTATGAAAATATTATTTAAAGACCTTCAAAAAACCTCTAAGTAGATAAAGATCGATTCATAAGTTTAATTTTTAGGAATTTTCATCTAATTCGATGTTCAATTTGTTGTTTTGTTTGATTCCATTGAGATCGATTAAAATTTTTGACTTTTAGTTTGATATTTTCTTTTCATTCAATTCGATGTTGAATTTGTTGCTTTTATTTTAAATTACTAATTTCATCTCTTTGTCTAACGACCGGGCGATTTTGGACCCTCGAAAATCGACACTAATACGTTCACTATATAGAGTGCCGAGTAGTCGAGTGCCCGAAATGTCAGGCTGTTAGGGTTTAAGAAGAAAAAGAGATAGAATAAGAACAAAAAACAATAGCACAGAACCTTACAATCGCAGCGGAACAAAATATAATAGCAGCATTTTATAAAAAAAAAGCTGTAACTGCTAAATATAAGCAAGTTATCAGAGTACAATCACCAACAATAATCTGAACAGTTATAATAACCTATCCCTAAATGCTGACTATACAGTTTATAATACACAGCGGGATATAATCAAGTACGTGCAATACATCTCTGCCATCCAGCTCGTCTCCTGAGCTCCAAAAGCGTTCTAACCTGAAATTCTGTAATACTCGGTCTGACCCGAGCATTACAATAAAGTAACACCCGAGTCAGGCTGGAAACCAGGTGAGTAAACCCATTTAACTTGAAATACTTAGGTTATAAAAATCTTTTGAAAGACCAAGGTAACTCGTATAACCCGACGAGTTTTTATCAGATTTAAAACCAAAACGATTCTGCAGAAATCCATCGATTTTATAATAATGTCTAAGTACATTTACTTATTCCACATAATTAAATTTGTTAAATTAATCCAATTTTAGTAGTATAAATTCTAATATCAACTCGTGAAGTCTCGCAGTATTATCGATGTGGTACCAGAATATTACTAATATCCAACCCCGGCCTCTTCGAATCCAAGTAATAAGTTCAAAAGGGTAAATCGTTTAAAATAAACAATTTATTACTTTGGGTGACAATCATTTATGGTAATCTATTACAGATGTCTTAATTCAAATAAAGCGTATTATCATTTCAATCTAATTATTTTAACCCGTTTGACCACTCGATGGTACAGACAAGAATAATTGAAACGAATATCCAATAAAGATAAGCAAAGATATAGAGTGTTACCAAATATCAAGACGATTCACTCCTTAGGATTTTATTAACTTTACTTAGCCAATTTCATTTATTTATTTATTTTTCTTTATCCGAATTAATTACAAATTAAACAATTTGTTAACTACTAAATTATAAAATACTATTAATTATCCATAAGTTTAAGTCAAATAATAACATAATCAATTACCATTAAACTATACAATATCATTTCACTTTCGTTTACGGATTTTAACTGGAAATAGATTTTTAGTTGAAGAAAGAGAATATAAATTATCTTATATATGCATGTATAAATTCCATCCTTTCTTCCTTTTTCTTTTCCTTTCTTTTCCTTTTCCTTTTATTTTTCTTTCCCTTGTCTTTCTTTCCTTTTATTTTTCTTTCCCTTATCTTTCTTTTTACTTTTTTTTCTTTCCCTTATCTTTATTTTTACCTTTTATTTTCCTTTCTTATTTCCTTTCCTTTTCTTTTTCTTTTTTTCCTCTCTTTTATTCTTTGTTTTCTCCTCTCGGCACATCTTTCTTTCCCGGCCCATCTCTCTTTTTTTCTTCTCTTTTCCTCCAGTTCTTATTTTCCCTCCTCCTTTCTTCCTACGAGACACACAACGTACACGATCGGTGCACGTATACATGCACACACCCACGACCAACCCCTTCCTACCGCCGACCATCCCTGCAAGTCGCCCTCGGCCGTCGCCTTCTATCTGACCACCTAGAACTGTTCCAGGTCCTTCAGTTCAAAATGGAACCTTTCCACCCTAGACCGATCGAAACCGAGCCACCAAAACCTCCTTGCCCACGCCACCATAGTACGGCGTTCACCACCAGACTCTACCCCGAGCTCTGCCGCAACCTCCCCTTTCTTTTCCCCTTGGCCCGCACCTACCCTTTTTCCTCTCGTCGCCACCATTCACCGATAACCGAACCCACTCGAAAATGCCACTTAAACCCTACTTCCCCCACGTCAAGCTTCCACGACCCTCTAAAAATTCCCGCTTCATTTTTCTCGAGTTCCCCATGCCCTACTCCTCATCTACATCAAGTGTCGGGCCCCCAAATCGACCGAGACGCTCGAATTTGCCGTTTTGCCCAATTCCCGATCATCTTCCCTTCCTACCTCCATACACCATTAAAAATCTTCAAACCAAGTCTAAAAATCATGTTTTTCTCTAGCGAACAATCCTATATAATCCAATCGTTAAATTGTGATGTTTGAAATTTAACCATACATAAGTCATTTACTGAAAAATGGGTATTTCCTTTCCTCTGCTTAAGGAAACCCAACGAAACCAGTTTTTAGATATTCTACACTCGAAACCAAACAAATTTCGTTTTGGAACTAAGTTTAAAATCTAAGCAGATCATACGATATTGATTTTTTTTAGTATACAGGAAGCTGGTGAGGAAGAAGAACAGTGATTGGGAAACTGTCATGTTGAATGCATGTATACCTACACAGATTTTTTATAGCAAATGCATATATACTTAACACACCTCCTATCCACCGCCATATACACATATATATTAGTTAACAAAGATAAAGTGTTGTACTCACATTAACAAAAAGATGAACACTACTTGCTTGGTTGCTCTGCCCTTGCTTCACCTTTCTGTCTTGATTCTTTTAAAGTTTAATGGCAAATACGTATATTGTATACATATTTTTGTACGAATGCTTTTCGAATGGTCTAACAGGCTAGTGATATATGTGGGCATATATAAAGAGGATTGGAGGGCTAAGGCCTGTACAGGCCTTATATTTTTTTCATTTTTATTTTATTTTCTTTTGATTTGATAAGGGAAAACTTATTTGATTTCCTTAAATTAGGTGATTTGATTTTTGCTTTGACATTGATATTTCTTGACCTGATTTTGAAATATGTTATGATGATGTCTCCCTATGTGTATACAATATATATATTATTTTGTGTATATGTTTTCCATTCTCATTTTTATAAAAATGTATATATATACATATATACATATATACCTCTACATATATGCATTTAATGGTTATCAAAAAGATTGTGCTTCCTTATGGATATGTATACATTTATTTACACATGTACTTACATTCTTTACATTCACCATTATATATATACACATATGCTTATGTATATCTTGTCATCACACACATATATGTGTATACATTTATGCAAATTTCCATATACATTACTTTATATGGCCCATATACATATACTCCTATATACTTATATATTTAAATTATCATAAAGCTTTTATAAATATATATATTTTACTTACATATGTTTATCATCATATACATACATTTACTTATACATATTCTGTGATAACCTGGATTTTTGGACATTTGTAGTTGATAAAATAACTGGATTTAATTTGTAGAAATACGGATTTATAAGTTAAATAAATAATTCTGGTAATAATATATATATATATATATATATATGGATAAGTATTGGTTTGGTAATCCTCCTAGTATAATCATTTAAAATTGGCAAAATTATTATTTACAAACAAATTTAATGTGTGTTATTCAAATACATATATATGAGTCAATTAAAATTAAATTTGAATTTGAGAATTGAAATTCAAAAATAAATAGAATTTGTGTTGTTTATACATAAATTGTGATTTGAAATTTGGAATTTAAAATTCAAATAAATATATTGGAAATATTACTTGTAATAAATAGTTTGTATATTTAAAGAACATCATTTAATATAGATAAATATATATATAAACATTTAAAAACCTAATACATAATTTATAAAATATAATACATATGTTAATATAAGAAATATGGTTTATGACATTTGTAAAAATATAAACACATGCAAAAATACAAGTGTTAGATTAATATAGCATGAATTAACATGTGGCAATTTGTTCTCTTAAAATTTAAAAATATAAATAACATGTATAAGAAAGAAAATCAGGCTATTTCCTAAACTCCTCACTTTCATCTTCTCTAAACTAAAATTCAAAATAAAAGAAAATAAAAACCAAACCTGAGCAATTCAAGGCTTCAAGTTTCAGTTCAATTTAAAACTACAGATCAAAAATAAATTCATCTCAACATCAAGCAATTCAAAGTAACAAAAGCAAATTTCAACCTGAAGCAAGCTAAGATCGGAATCAAATACAAGTTTTAGAAACAAAAGTATTTCCAGATCATCATCAAAACTAAATATCAGATCAAAATCAAGAGAGCGCGTTCTCTGCTTTTACAAAACAGGTGAGTAAACTTCACCTTTTATAGCTAAATATGTTTTATATCCTGTTGCATGTGATGGATAATGAAAGTAATGTTGTGAAATGTATGCATGGATGAATGAATATGCTTTGCATGTGTATTAGTAGGAAGTTGCTGTGTTTATATATTTGTAAGCATGTCTGTGAATGTCTCTATTATGTATCAACAGACCAAAATACTAAAATTTTGATTCCTCTTCATATAATCTATTTTAGATTATGATGTTAAAAGAAGATAGGCTTGTATTGACTAAATTCTTTTCTTAAATATGTTTTTATGTGAGTTTGTTAAGTAATTAACTGTAAAACAAGAAATTACAATATAAAGGAAATATATCAATAAAATCAATTACTTTAATTTCATGTCTCACCTATATAATCTAATTCGAGTTTGAAAACCATGATTTTTAGTAATAATAACTAAAATTTTAAGTTTGTAAATCAAGAGAATTTTTAGGATGAACGAATTCGAGCTTTTTGGAGATTTCTGGTGATCGACGACATAGTTCGTCTCACGATCATGGGTGAAGCTCGCTGGGAGGTCGAGGAGTTTGAGAAAAATGCTCGGAAAAATTTCCGATCATCGTGGGGGCTAAATTTCAATGATCTAGGGTTTAAGAACCCAATTTGGTCTTTGTGTTCATCGTCATCGTGTAACGACATGGGTTGATCGGAGTCGTCCGGTCCGGAAGGGATTGATGCTGGAGGTTGTGGTGAAGCTGTAGACGTGGAGACGTGGCGTAAGGTGGTCGAGATGATCGGGGCGAGGCGTTTTTAGGTGATTGGCTTTGGTTCCAGTTTGAATCGAGTAGCTCGATTTTTATTTATGGCGAGATTGAAGGATAGGGAAGGTCTAACTAGTCGTCGGTGTAGTCGTCGACTTGTTAGAAGTTCTGGCGATGGTCGGAGTCGCGTGAAGTCGACGTGCACGTGTACGTGTGCATGTCTGTGTTTGGATTTGTCTTGGCGTTGGGGAAGATTGTGTTTTTCTCGAAGTCGATCTCGAGTAGTTTTCGTGTGCGACTCGAGGAAGGAGAGTTACGCGAGTGAGACGAGGAGAGCTAGGGGAAGTTTTGTTTTGGCTCGGGTTGCTTTCGAGTGTGTACGCAAGTGTTTTAACTGTGCTACAGTTTTAAATTTTTTTTAAAACAAAGAAAAGTTTAAAAAGAAGAAAAGAAGGGGTCGAGAAGATGGAGATGGGCTCGAGTGATGGATCGGGATTGTTTGAGCCTGACCCATGTGTTTTTAGGAAGGGAAAATTGTTTTTAACCAAGCTTTTAAAATGTTAAAGTAAAACAAGTTTAAACAATTTTCTTAACTAATTATTTTAAATAATAAATGTTTTATTTAAGTTTGGGTTAGTTAAAGGTTCAAAATAAATTGTTTGAATTGATTAAGTTTAAAGTATTTTATTATATGTCCTTATTTTATTTAATTCTTAAGTTTATTAAAATAAAATTTAATGGTATAATTAAGTGGTTAATTAAAGAAGGTAGAATGCTTTCAACTATTAATTAAGTTATTAAAGTTGATTAATTAAGGATTAATTAATCAATAGTTTAGAATTATAAATTAATTAATAGAAATTCATTAATTGGTAATTAGAAATGAATGAATTGGTGATTAGAGGTTAGCTAATGTAAGTAATTAGAGATTAATTACTTAAATGGTAATTACTTAATGTGAGTAATTAAAAGATAAATTTATTAAGGACTAATTAATTTAATTTGTAATTAAAGGTTAATTAATTGAAGATAACTAACCAATGGGATAATTACTTAATGGAAGTAATTAAGGATTAATTATTTGGTGTAATTTATTATAGTATTGATTAATCAAGGGATTAATTAATTAAGGGTTAATTAGGTAAAGGATTGATTAATTAAGGAAATTAATTAAGAGTTAGTTAATTAATGAGTGTGATTAATTAAAGGATAGTTAATCAATGTAGGTGGTTATAAGATAATTAATTTGAGTAATTAATTAAGGATAATTACTGTGAATGGTTAAGGATAATTAATTTGTGAAATTAATTAAAGGCTATTTACTTAATGTAACTAAAGTATAATTAATCAAGGATGATTAATTAAGATGGATAATTAAAAATGATAAATAAATGGGTTGGTAATTAATTAAGGTTAAGTAAAGGTAATCTAAGTAATTAAAGATAATTAATTAATTTAATTAAAGATAAATTAAATTAATTTTAGAAGTGATCAATCTTTCTTATGAATGATTAAATGATGTTCAATGCCTTGAATTGGTTGATATCTCTAATATGAAATGTTTGGATGGACAGTGATAATGTGGTTTTCTATCAATGATGAATTGCTGTGTAAAAAGCGACATCATGTATTTAAAAGTTTGAATTGTAGTTCATTTGAATAACTTGGGTTAAGATGACATTGGATTCGAAGAGACAGGAGTCGGGTATTAGTTAATACCCGAAACCACTTCGATTCTTTATAGATCGATATGTGAAGTAAGTATTGAGCATAACAAGTAATGAACTCGTAGTGAAGTATGAGTTACCCCGGGTTTTTCTTTTATGGTTTGCACTTAGTATTTCAATTTAAATGAATTTACTCACGTTGGTTTCCAGCCTGACTCGGGTGTTACTTTATGGTAATGCTCGGGTCAGACCGAGTATTACAGATTTCAGGTAAGGATGTTCTGAAGCTCAGGAGGCGAGCTGGATGGCAGGAACGTATGGAGTGTATTCCACTGTGATATATTATAGTTGTCTGAGACATGTTAATTCTAACTGTCTAGTATATTTGTGAATGTTGTAACTCTGATGTATTAAAATAAAAAATACAGTTTTCTTTGTATAACTGATATTATTATTTGATATTGTATTTTGATCCGCTGCGAATGTGAGAATCTGTGTCTTGTTCTGTTTCTTCTTCTATCTCTTTCCTTTTTCTCCTAACTATCTGGAATTTTCGGTTTCGAAAATTCCGGGTCGTTACATTTGGTATCAGAGCGAGGTTAAGCGAGAACCTTGGCTCTGGTGGGATTACTCATTAAGGATAGGGACAATGGTACCCTAGAATGAGTTGAGTATATATATATATGAGAGTGTACTTGTTATTTTATTATAAAATGATTTTAAAAATGATTTTCATATAAGTCTATCTTTTGATATATAGAAATAATTTTTCTAATTATTAAATATATTAAAGAAATTGGTTGTTGAATCATTGAAATAAAATAAAATAATGAGAATTAAGTGGTAATAGAAATACAACCAAATAGGAACTGGATAATATGAACTACACAAATAAGACGAATTAAAATGGTTTCAAACCAGAAATAGAATGGTTATTGAGTTTAAATAGGATGATTATTTTCCAATAAACACATAAATGTTTTAAGGAAGTAACCATTAGATGTGAATAACTTGTAAATTAGAAAGGATGTAAATTGAAAAGTTTTGAAATAGTTTCAAATGTTAATAGAATTAATAAAGAGTATTATTCATAATATTTTTGAAAGTAATCTTATTTTAAAATAAGAAGTTGTTTAAAAACTTTGTTTGGAATTAAACAGTGGTTTAAACTTAAGGTATAACTAGGTAAGTAAATTGATATATAAGAGTTGAATTCTTCTAATTAAGTCTAATTTATAGGTTAGGAAGTCCCTCTAGAATTCAGTCTTTGAGAGAAATGGCTAAGAGTGAAGAATGGAAGGCAAGGCGTAGGGAACGAAGAGCAGCTGCACGTAAGGAACGGGAAATAGCAATTCAGGAGTATGAAAATCAGATTAAGGAAAGAAATGGACCAGGACCTTATGATAATGTCACCTGCTATAGATGCTTCAATAAGGGTCATTACGCAGCTAAGTGTGGTAAAACTAGAAAGGAATTAAAGGGTACATTCCAATGATTTCGCGCCGAGATATTATGCTTTAAGTGTCATAAGAAGGGACATTTCCTTAACCATTGTCCTGAAGTGAGGAAGGTGAAGCGGAAACCAATGGAACCGGTCAACGAATCAACCATTTGCTATCATTGTAAAGGGCTGGGACATATCGCGAGGAATTGTCCCAACAGACAAAAGAAGAAGATTAAGGTTGTGGAACATCCAGTAGGAAACATGGAGGTCATCCGGATTGATGAGAGGGAAGAAAATTTTTGTGGAAAATGCTATAAGTGGGGACATCCTATTGAAAAATGCATGTTTGGGCTTTGCCCATTGGAAGGAAGTCCATAGGAAGGATTCTGATAGGAAATGCTAGGACTCTAAACTTAGGTGATGATGAAGACACCTAAATTTACTTTGTAAGACTTTTATTGTGATAAATGGATGTAATGTTGAACTGCTAGTGTGCAGTCTATCAATGTATGAAATATTTTGTGGCAGTATGATCTAACAAAATCACCTTCTTTTGAAATGGAATTTGAAATTAAGGATATGGAATTATTTTGAACAGAAAATTTGAATAATTGAATTTGTAGATTAAATTGTTTTTGAATTCTTATTTGAACTTTGTAATAAGTTAAGTAAAGATAATTTTAAAATGGAATTTTGGAATTTGGATTCAGAATTAAATGGTTTAAAGATTTAAGTTGTTAAATTAAAAATAAAGGTTGATTTAATTTAAAAGTAAGGGTTAATTTGACTTAAGGGATTAAATCAACATTTAAATTTTTTAACTCGAATTTATATAATTTGAGATGGTTTTAAGTTGAGATTTGAATAGAATTAGTTCAAATTGAATTTGATTTGAATTAATTAGAATTGTGAATTGAAGATGGATAAGCATAAGTTTAAATGGAAATAATTTGAAATAAAATCGAAGATTGAATGAGTTCAAATGCAAATGGAAATTGGGATTAATTCATATAGAAATTGAAATGATTTGAAATTTAAGAGGATTCAATTTGAAATTAGTCTAAATTAATTTGAATAATTTGAAATTGTAAAGTGAATATGTTTAAAATCAAATGGAATTTGATCTGAATTTGGAAGAAATTGAGGTTAATTCAACTTGAATTGGGAATAAATCAAGTTCAAGGGAAATTGAAGTTATTCAAATTGAAGTATTAAGTCAATTTAAAAGGAAGTGGAAATTTAAATTGAATTGATGGGAAATTAATTGGAAATGGAGATTGGGAAATTAAACAGTTTGACTCTGGATTATTTTCAAAATAAATTGTTTTAATACAAATATATTTTTCCAAACTATTTACTGTACAATCTTTCTTCTTAAACCCAAACTATCTTATACTTATTTTACAATTATTTTGGAACTATTTAACTATTTTGAAACTGTCTTATAAACTAATTACTATTTTTCAGTTACTTATATCTAATCACTATTTTAAAAACTATTTTGCAATTATCTAACTATTTTATACCTACTTAACTATTTTACAGCTATTTTACAAACTAATAACTATTTTTCAACTACTTATCTATTTTAAACTTTTTCAAGCTATTTTTAAATTTAAATAGGTCAGATTTCAAACTGTTTGTAATTGAAGTAATAACTCAATTGGAAATGAAAGCAATTGAGAATAAGTGAATAGAATTAAAGGAAATGTGAATAGAAAAGGGAATTGATTTGGCTGATAACCAATAAAGATAAATACGTAGGATATACGTATATTATTCTATTCGCATAGTGATTTGATCCAGATTCGAACACAGAATTTCGAGATATTATTATCGATCCGAGTTGGGATTTTTCGCTCGATTTTCGACGGCGAACCTGGATATGGATTGTCGATTGGTTCTGGATATTCTCTATCATAGTTATGACTATGCAAGGAGAATGACGGTTTCTGATCAAGAAACCAGATCTGAGTCCGCACTAGGAAGTCGAGTGAACAATACTAGTTCGGAAGTGAAATTGTGTGATCGAGTGAGCGATCAGACTGATATTGCGTACGAATGATATGAGTACATCGTACGAGTTTGAATGAAATTGATATTTAAATTTTGTGGATAAGAACTGTAAAATGGTTTTTGAAATGAAAAGAAATATGGTTAATAACTTTATAATTTTTTTTTATCAAATTTGAATATTTGATTTGGAATAAAACAAAGTTTTATATCCTTGTTATATAAGATAAATCTTCCATTGTTGAATCTATTGCTAGAAGAAAAGGGTTTTGAAAATATTTGAAGTATAAAAGAGGTTTTATACAAGTTTGAAATGATCCAAAGATTTTCAAAGTTATATATATATATATATAAAGGATCTTATGAGAATGATTTTGGAAAAGGTTTTGGGAACCTATGGATTTTGGAAAGGCTTTTGATTTTTGGGAAAATCAATTTTGGGAATTTGGAAAGCCTAGTTTGAGAATTATCGATTTTGGGAATCGATTTTGGGTAAAGGAGATTTTGATATAAATCATAAAGGGTATGATTTAAAAATACTATAAGTGTATAGTATAAAGTATTTTGAGAATGTCTTTGGGGAAAAAGGCGCTCCCTTGAAATGAACTTCTCAGGAGTACCACTGGGTGGTACTGCCTTGAACCCCAAGGGGGGATTCTAAAGTTGATCCTGTGAGGAGTCCGGACAAACTAGTTCCTGAGGATTATTGGGTAGCGAAAGTCGAGGGCGCTGATGCCTACAGAGGCATTTGGGTTATGCTGTGACGATAGTTTAACTCGATGTCGCTGCGATCTACTGTGTGGACCATAGCAAAAATCGTGTGGAGGATGAGTGTCAACAGTCTACACTTGATTTTGCCGGGACGGCAACGTAACATCGGTAGACTGCGATCTATGGTCAAGTGGAGAAGTTTCATTCTTTTGGCAGCGAAATTCGGTGGCGCTGATGCCTACAGTTATATGGGTTTTTGCTGTGATAGCAACGTAAAGCCAGGGTATAACTACGATCTGTAGCGGGTTCCATGGTGTAATCGAGGGGCGCGGAGGCCTATAGTTATCTATGGATTTTGTCGGGATGGCAACGTAACCATCGGATTAACTACGACCATGGATGGGGGTGATGATTTCCAGAGCATTCTCACCAAAAATGTTTCCTCTATTTTCAAAAATGTTTTCTATATTTTCAATAAATTATTTTCCAAGTATTTTCACTGAGTGTTGAAAACGGGTTTGCTAAGTCCTTATAGATTTTTAGTCCTACATCTGATCAACGTATGACCGAATTTCTGTGAGAACAAGGATGGACTTGTTGAAACATTGAGTTATAAAAGTATTTTTTATATATAAAACTATTTTTGTAATATTATATAGATTATAAAGTATTTTAAAAATTTAATATAAATGGAGTTTATAGTTTAAAATGTTCAATAAGTAATTTATCTGATAATAAGTAAATAATAAATTTTGGCTTCGTTCCTTTTCGAGGACGAAAAGATTTAAAGGGGGGAGGAATGTGATAACCTGGATTTTTGGACATCTGTAATTGATAAAATAACTGGATTTAATTTGTAGAAATACGGATTTATAAGTTAAATAAATAATTCTGTTAATAATATATATATATATATCGGGATAAGTATTGGTTTGGTAATCCTCCTAGTATAATTATTTAAAATTGGAAAAATTATTATTTACAAACAAATTTAATGTGTGTTATTCAAATACATATATATGAGTCAATTAAAATTAAATTTGAATTTGAGAATTGAAATTCAAAAATAAATAGAATTTGTGTTGTTTATACATAAATTGTGATTTGAAATTTGGAATTTAAAATTCAAATAAATATATTGAAAATATTACTTGTAATAGATAGTTTGTATATTTAAAGAACATCACTTAATATAGATAAATATATATATAAACATTTAAAAACCTAATACATAATTTATAAAATATAATACATATGTTAATATAAGAAATATGGTTTATGACATTTGTAAAAATATAAACACATGCAAAAATACAAGTGTTAGATTAATATAGCATGAATTAACATGTGGCAATTTGTTCTCTTAAAATTTAAAAATATAAATAACATGTATAAGAAAGAAAATCAGGCTATTTCCTAAACTCCTCACTTTCATCTTCTCTAAACTAAAAATCAAAATAAAAGAAAATAAAAACCAAACCTGAGAAATTCAAGGCTTCAAGTTTCAGTTCAATTTAAAACTACAGATCAAAAATAAATTCATCTCAACATCAAGCAATTCAAAGTAACAAAAGCAAATTTCAACCTGAAGCAAGCTAAGATCAGAATCAAATACAAGTTTCAGAAACAAAAGTATTTCCAGATCATCATCAAAACTAAATATCAGATCAAAATCAAGAGAGCGTGTTCTCTGCTTTTACAAAACAGTTGAGTAAACTTCACCTTTTATAGCTAAATATGTTTTATATCCTGTTGCATGTGATGGATAATGAAAGTAATGTTGTGAAATGTATGCATGGATGAATGAATATGCTTTGCATGTGTATTAGTAGGAAGTTGCTGTGTTTATATATTTGTAAGCATGTCTGTGAATGTCTCTATTATGTATCAACAGACCAAAATACTAAAATTTTGATTCCTCTTCATATAATCTATTTTAGATTATGATGTTAAAAGAAGATAGGATTGTATTGACTAAATTCTTTTGTTAAATATGTTTTTATGTGAGATTGTTAAGTAATTAACTGTAAAACAAGAAATTACAATATAAAGGAAATATATCAATAAAATCAATTACTTTAATTTCCTGTCTCACCTATATAATCTAATTCGAGTTTGAAAACCATGATTTTTAGTAATAATAACTAAAAATTTAAGTTTGTAAATCAAGAGAATTTTTAGGATGAACGAATTCGAGCTTTTTGGAGATTTCTGGTGATCGACGACATAGTTCGTCTCGCGATCATGGGTGAAGCTCGCTGGGAGGTCGGGGAGTTTGAGAAAAATGCTTGGAAAAATTTCCGATCATCATGGGGGCTAAATTTCGATGATCTAGGGTTTAAGAACCCAATTTGGTCGATGTGTTCATTGTCATCGTGTAACGACATGGGTTGATCGGAGTCGTCCGGTCCGGAGGGGATTGATGCTGGAGGTTGTGGTGAAGCTGTGGACGTGGAGACGTGGCATCGGGTGGTAGAGATGATCGGGGCGAGGCGTTTTTAGGTGATTGGCTTTGGTTCCAGTTTGAATCGAGTAGCTCGATTTTTATTTACGGCGAGATTGAAGGATAGGGAAGGTCCAACTAGTCGTCGGTGTAGTCGTCGACTTGTCAGAAGTTTTGGCGATGGTCGGAGTCGCGTGAAGTCGACATGCACGTGCACGTGTGCACATCTGTGTTTGGATTTGTCTTGGTGTTGGGGAAGATTGTGTTTTTCTCGAAGTCGATCTCGAGTAGTTTTCGTGTGTGACTCGAGGAAGGAGAGTTACGCGAGTGAGACGAGGAGAGCTAGGGGAAGTTTTGTTTTGGCTCGGGTTGCTTTCGAGTGTGTACGCAAGTGTTTTAACTGTGCTGCAGTTTTAATTTTTTTTAAAAACAAAGCAAAGTTTAAAAAGAAGAAAAGAATGGGTCGAGAAGATGGAGATGGGCTCGAGTGATGGATCGGGATTGTTTGAGCCTGACCCATGTGTTTTTAGGAAGGGAAAATTGTTTTTAACCAAGCTTTTAAAATGTTAAAGTAAAACAAGTTTAAACAATTTTCTTAACTAATTATTTTAAATAATAAATGTTTTATTTAAGTTTGGGTTAGTTAAAGGTTCAAAATAAATTGTTTGAATTGATTAATTTTAAAGTATTTTATTATATGTCCTTATTTTATTTAATTCTTAAGTTTATTAAAATAAAATTTAATGGTATAATTAAGTGGTTAATTAAAGAAGGTAGAATGCTTTCAACTACTAATTAAGTCATTAAAGTTGATTAATTAAGGATTAATTAATCAATAGTTTAGAATTATAAATTAATTAATAGAAATTCATTAATTGGTAATTAGAAATTAATGAATTGGTGATTAGAGGTTAGCTAATGTAAGTAATTAGAGATTAATTACTTAAATGGTAATTACTTAATGTGAGTAATTAAAAGATAAATTTGTTAAGGACTAATTAATTTAATTTGTAATTAAAGGTTAATTAATTGAAGATAACTAACCAATGGGATAATTACTTAATGGAAGTAATTAAGGATTAATTATTTGGTGTAATTTATTATAGTATTGATTAATCAAGGGATTAGTTAATTAGGTAAAGGATTGATTAATTAAGGAAATTAATTAAGAGTTAGTTAATTAATGAGTGTGATTAATTAAAGGATAGTTAATCAATGTAGGTGGTTATAAGATAATTAATTTGAGTAATTAATTAAGGATAATTACTGTGAATGGTTAAGGATAATTAATTTGTGAAATTAATTAAAGGCTATTTACTTAATGTAACTAAAGTATAATTAATCAAGGATTATTAATTAAGATGGATAATTAAAAGTTGATAAATAAATGGGTTGGTAATTAATTAAGGTTAAGTAGAGGTAATCTAAGTAATTAAAGATAATTAATTAATTTAATTAAAGATAAATTAAATTAATTTTAGAAGTGATCAATCTTGCTTATGAATGATTAAATGATGTTCAATGCCTTGAATTGGTTGATATCTCTAATATGAAATGTTTGGATGGACAGTGATAATGTGGTTTTCTATCAATGATGAATTGCTGTGTAAATAGCGACATCATGTATTTAAAAGTTTGAATTGTAGTTCATTTGAATAACTTGGGTTAGGATGACATTGGATTCGAAGAGACAGGAGTCGGGTATTAGTTAATACCCGAAACCACTTCGATTCTTTATAGATCGATATGTGAAGTAAGTATTGAGCATAACAAGTAATGAACTCGTAGTAAGTATGAGTTACCCCGGGTTTTTCTTTTATGGTTTGCACTTAGTATTTCAATTTAAATGAATTTACTCACGCTGGTTTCCAGCCTGACTCGGGTGTTACTTTATGGTAATGCTCGAGTCAGACCGAGTATTACAGATTTCAGGTAAGGACGTTCTGAAGCTCAGGAGGCGAGCTGGATGGCAGGAACGTATGGAGTGTATTCCACTGTGATATATTATAGTTGTCTGAGACATGTTAATTCTAACTGTCTAGTATATTTGTGAATGTTGTAACTCTGATGTATTAAAATAACAAATACAGTTTTCTTTGTATAACTGATATTATTATTTGATATTGTATTTTGATCTGCTGCGAATGTGAGAATCTGTGTCTTGTTCTATTTCTTCTTCTATCTCTTTCCTTTTTCTCCTAACTATCTGGAATTTTCGGTTTCGAAAATTCTGGGTCGTTACATATTCTCACATATATTACTTGTATACATTTTGTCATTTTATATATATACATTCATATTTATACAAATTTTCATATATATTATTTCATATGGCAAACATTCATATAGTTGTATATTTATATACTTACGTATATATTATCAAACATCATAAAGTTTTGTGTGTATATATATATATATATTTATGGATATTTTGTCTTAAATTTTAAATGGTGGTGTTTATATACACACTTCTATAATATCTCATCATATCCAGAATATACATTTAAAATTTGAATATAGTATTAAATTAATCAGTTTATATATCTAGATATTTTAAATTCCAGAAACCCATCTATTTGACTTGTAAAAATAAATATCTCAATAATTAAAACCAATTAATCTTTCCGATATCCGATGGCTAAAAATCTGGGTCATTACATTCCTCCCCTCTTAGAACTTTTCGTCCTCGAACAGGAACGAAACGAGAATTTGAATTTTGATGTGTATTATTAAATTAGCCATCTTTAAACATTTTAACTCCTTACTCTTTTATTATACAAGTTTAAAACACTTTAAATTACATAGTATTTACCAAATTATTTTTATAAAATACTTTTCATAACTCGATGTCCAAACAAGTCCATCCTTGTTCTCACAGAAATTCAGTCATACATTGATCAGGCGTAGGACCGAAAATCTATAAGTACTTAGTTGACCCGTTTTCAACACCCAGTGAAAATACTTGGAAAAACCTCTTTCGAAAATGCTATGGAAATCATCACCCCTTCCATGGGTCGTAGTTAGCACGATGATTACGTCGCCATCCCAGCAAAATCCATAAGAAAATTGTAGGCATCCGCACCTCTCGACTTTCTCCATGGGTGTTGCTGCGAGCATTACGCTACCAAACGAAACTTTACCACATAGATCGCAGACTACACAAAGCTATGTCACTATTTCAGTGGAACCAGTGTAGATTGTAGGCACTCACTGCCACATGAATTTTGCTATGGAACCAAACCACGTAGATCGCAATCTATCGATGTTACGTCGCTATCCCAGCGAAATCAAACGTAGATTGTAGGCAATCACTGCCACTTGACTTACTCTATGGAACGGCGATAGATCGCAGTTACACCAGAGTTACGTTGCCGTCACAACATAACCCCTATGTAACTGTAATCATCAGCGCCACACGCATTACGCTACCCCAAACAAAATCCTCAGGAACTACAGTTTTTTTTCGGACGTCCTCTAGGATCCAAATTTAGAACACCCCTTAGGGCTCAAGGCAGAACCACCCGGGGGATCTCCTACTATAAGTTTCAACTCCAAATGGGAGCGCCTTTTTTTCCATACCATTCCCAAAACATTTCATACTATACACATATAATACCTTTCAAATCATACTCTTTATATGTATCGCATATAAATCCCATTTACACAAAATCGATAAATCTCAAACTTGGCTTTCCAAATTCCCAAAATTTGCTTTTTGCCAAAACCAAAAGCCTTTCAAAATCAATGAGTTCCAAAACCCCTTCAGTTTCATTCTCATAAAATCATTCTTATATATATACTGTGCAGTTAAAGCGCTTGGCAGATTCAATACGGCGGAGGTGTAAAAAGTCATAGCGGGGATACAACGAGGATATAGCAGGATATAGCGGATGACTCTAAAATAGCGTATAAAACTCATACTTAATGTTTAAAAAAATATATAAATGGTAATTAAATGAAAAATTAACATTCAATTGAATTATAATTAATACATAAATAATTTTAAATAAAAATATGTGCAAATATACTTTAAATAAACGTAAAACTGTTATATAACGTAATTGAATTTAGTAGAATATTAGAGTATTTTCATTTCTAAAAATATATTAAAAGTTAAATCAAATAAATTAATTTCATAATTTTTATAATGTATAAAAGTCATTTTTCAATTCATTTTTTTAAAGAAGATATAGCGGGAATAGCGAAATATAGCAAGAATAACGGGATATAGCGGAAATAGCGGGGCTTAAAGCGGAAAGGCTATATTTGGGGGCTATATGGAAAAATCGTAGCGGTAGAAATCCGCTATGAGATATAGCGGGGTTATAGCGGGGCATTAACTACACAGTATATATAAGATTATTCTTTCAACTTGAATAATTTTCGGGTCACTACATACTTATATAAATTCCACTTTATATTTCTAATATCCTTTAAAGATTATTTCCTTCCCGTTATACTTTCATTAAGGGAAGTTTTTAATATATAACAATTAATAACCTTATTTATGCCAAATCAAAATTTCCAAGTTCGATTCCCTTTTTCAAAGTTATTTTTAATATTGTCTACTTCTTATAAAGTAAGTTTCAGTTATAATACTATCCAACCTTTTAAAATCATCATATTTACTCAAAACATACTCTTTCACTTCAAAATCATTTTTGCTTTAATATCCTATTTCGGTTCCAATTTAACATTGCTTCGAATTCCATTTGGGTTATAACTTCAATTTAAATCCATGATTTAAATATAAACAATTTCCACTCTGACCAGTTTGAATTTAGAAAATAGCTAGAATAGTTTTAAAATAGTTAAATAGTTAATATAAGATAGTTTGAGTATTAAAAAGAATGGTTTGTATACTAAATAGCTTGGAAAACCCAAAATAATTTGATGATTTAAGAAGATGGATTTTAAGACAGTTTATATCAAAACAATTTATTTGAAGATAGTTTCAGAGTCCAACTGATTCAACTCCCAATCTCCAATTCAAATCAATTCCAATTTTGAATTTGAACTAATTCAATTCCAACCTAAATTAATTTCAATTCCATTCACAAATTTTAAAACATCTTGATTTATATGAATTCGAGTTCGGTTTTCAAAATGTTGATTTAATTACTTAAATCAAATTTGTTAGTCCTTGAGATGATGGTTTTGATGACAACAACCTTAGAATAGATTATAAAATATAAATACTAACATTACAAGTTTAGATATATATGTATTTGCAGGATCTAACCATGCAGGTATCAAGAATGAAGACTGTATAGTATAGAGATTGAAGATACAGAGATAGAACACTCATGAGTATCAAGATTATCAAGAGTTCAAGGTTGAGTCTGTTTTATTAGGAATATTTGTTAAAACTCGTAGAAAAGCACTGGCATCTTAATATCCAATTTATTCGTGGAATGGAATCCACTTCGAGCCCGTTAAAGGGATGGAACCCTAAGTAGGATGGAACCTACGAAAATATTATGGGACATTGTTTTGTATCCACTAATTTTAATTCAAATGATTTTACAAAATTATCTTGTTTTCAAAATGATTTCAAGACTTTCCTTTTAAAAGATTCAAAACTCTCTATCCTGATTTAAAATAATTTTAGCCTCAAAACATCTTTATTTTCAAAGTCAAAATACTCCTGTTTTTAAATGTCTTTTCAAATAATATATTTAACTTTTAATATTTATACTTAGATTTAAATATAAAATTATAGTTAAATTATGTATTTATTGTTCTTTATATTTACTTATGAATTTCAACTATATTCAAGTATATTTATAAAGTTTTAAATAGTTTTTATATAAGATAAATATTGTTTTTATAGAAATTCAAATTATCATTTTTGGCTGAGGGATGTCGACATGCCCCTAGGTAGTATGTCGACATAGTGACAGTTGAAGTTCAAATTCAAATTTCAAAAGAAGTGTCTATTCGCCATAACTCTTCATGAATGGTCATGGCTGTTGGTTTTCTATAAATATGGGTCAGTTTCAACGAATTTTCAATCATATTTTTCTGATTTTCACTCCTCTTCATCTTCCACATTTCTTATTACAAAATCATACCATTACTCTGCCGAAATCAACATCGAATCATACTTGATTACTTCTAGTTTGATTCTACATCACTATCTCTACAAGGTTCTCAGTGCTATTCAGAGTTATAGACTTCTTTGTAATATATTAGTGAGAAAAGGTGTGATTGTAGCCTTTGAAATCAATCAAGCGAGAAAAGGTGTGATTGTAGCCTTGGAAATCAATTGGGTGAACTTGTTGCCCCGGAAATCAAGTATCTCTACCCACAGGATTGGTATTCTGGAGGGTGTACCTCGTAGCCTTGAAATTGAGGGTTGTAATTGTTGAATTGCTTTTGAAAGGAAATCCGTACTTAGTTGTACGAGACTGGATGTAGGGTAACTCCGAACCAGTATAAAATCCGGTGTGTTCTTTCCTTTACTGCTTTTACTTTATATTTGCATCTGTGTTTGATTCTGTGTTCATATCTGTGTCTAATTAGTGTATACATTGTTAATAAAGTTAGATAAACTCAAAAAGATTAACAAATTTCTTAAAACACTATTCACCCCCCCTCCAGTGTTAATTCTAGCCTTAAGATCCTTAATCCGCATTTCTCACATTTGGTATCAGAGCTTTGTTTTCAAAAGTTTCATTATTTGAATTTTGAAAAATTTCAAAATGGCTACTAACACTAGTACTGCTATTACCACCAACACTAGTTCATTTGTAGAAGGTCAGTCTACTGCCAGACCACCACTTTTTAATGGTAGTAACTATGCATATTGGGCATGTAGGATGAGAATATATTTACAATCTGTAGGATTAGATACTTGGAATATCACACAAACGGGATATTCTAAACCCACAACTAATTTTGCACAGTGGACCACTGAGCAAAAGACTGTTGCACAAAATAACTCTAAGGCAATGAATATTATGTTTTGTTCACTTGAAAGAAATGAATTTAATAGAGTGTCAGTTTGTAAGTCTGCATATGAAATCTGGAAAACTTTGCAAGTAACTCACGAAGGAACAAGCAAAGTTAAACAGACCAAAATTTCCATGCTCACAAATCAGTTTCAGTTATTTAAAATGAATACTAATGAGTCTATTTCAGATATGTATAGTCGATTTCAAGATATTGTGCATTCTTTAATATCTTTAGGAAAGGAATTTTCGGAAGATCAAGTCAGAAAATTTTTAAATTCTCTCACTCCAGAATGGGATCAAAAGACACTTGCAATTGAAGAGGCAAATGACAACAGTACTTTAAAGATAGAAGAATTGATTGGAAATCTAATGTCGTTTGAAGTTCAAATGATCGGGAGAAGAGAAAGCAAAGCATCTGAAAAGAAATCAATGGCATTCAATGCATTGACCGATGGATTAGACTCAAACAGTGACAATGATGAAGAGATAACATTTATGACCAGAAATTTTAGGAAATTTCTGAAGTACAGAAAATTGAATAGTTCCAAGAGAAACAACTTTAAGAATTCCGGTAATCAGACTACAGTACCAAACTTTATGAAATGCTTCAATTGTGATGAACCAGGTCATATAAAAAAGAACTGTCCGTATCCAGAAAGGCAAAATCCTCCTATGAACAATGAACCAGCAAAGAAACGGAAGCATGCATTTAATGCTACTCTAGATGACTCAGACTCGTCCTCAAGTGATGATGATCAGAAGACGGATAACTCGAATTTGTGTTTCACTGCAGTTCACGACTCCGACGAGTTCAAAGAAACAGACTCAGAAAAAGGTACACGTTTACAATATAATTGGTTGAAATTGCTTGCATAGAATTAGTTGCTTGATTGTTTGATTGATTGATTTTAAATTAATATGTTGTTTGAATTTTAAAATTTATTTTCTATTTTTACTATTATTTTATTATTATTATTTTTATTTTTGACACATTCTGAAATATATTATAAGTAAAATAATATTTCAGAAATATAGACATTAATAATAATATTTATATATATGTATATTAGATATCTTAGGAAAATCATATCATGAAAATTCACAGGCACATGTCGACATGGCCCCTACCAAGATGTCGACATGCCTACCTTAATTTGAATTTCAAATTTTGAATTCAAATGTTCCACTTTTTCACTTCATTTATTTCTCTGAAAAGATACCTTTTGACCAGAGAATATGTCCTTTGAAAGTCTATTTATCCACTATCTTTTATCATATCTTTTCACTTTCATTTTCAAATTCAAACTCTCTCTTCATATCTTCAAGCACTCTACTCTCTACTCTAATGGCTTCTTCAAGCAACCCCTCAACCATGAGAATTTCTAGAAAAATCAAAGAGCAATTATTCAATGATCCGGAGGCAATTATAGCACACATCAATTATGCTAATTATGCCAAAGTCCATCCCGGAAAATTTGCTATTTTCAAGATTTTTCTTCTTATGAAATTGATTCTCTTTTTGCAAACAATGGTGTTTTAAGTCTTATTGACTCTTCTCAAAACGATTTTGTTTGCTATCCTAATCTTGTCAAAATCTTTTATGCTAATCTAAACCGTGCTTTTTATAATGGAAATGAGAATGAGATTTGGAGTAGTGTCAAAGGGACTCAAATTGTTTTGAATTGTGATCTCTTGGGTACCATTCTTAATTGCAAAAGCACGGGAATGGATCTTTCTAGTTTTAAAATCGATGAACATGATCGTGAGATATTTCATCATATTTTTGTAGGAGATGAAAACTTTGAATTTAAAAACCGAAACTTTCGTCCTAAAGCAAGGATTGTCAATCTTCTTTTACAACATAATTTGACCCCAAGATCGGGTAATTTTAACAATCCTACTTCAAAAGTGTGCAAAGCACTTTTTGGTATTTTCGGAAATTATGACATCAATTGGGCGCAAGTTATTTTGGATGAACTTCGTCCTAAAAATTTTGAAATGGGAGAAAACACTTTATATCATGGAATTTACCTTACTCGGATTTTTAACTATTTTGGAGTGGATTTCAAAGGTGAAGAATTTGTCTCTAGAAAAGTTTTTAATATCTCAAACATTTCTCTCATGAATATCCCATATGTTTTTCAACCTTATGAGACTCTTACCGAAAAGGAAGAGCGTTTGGCTCATGAAGAAATGGAAGAGGAAGAAGAAGAAGAAAGGGATGAAATGGAAATAGAAGAAGAAGAAGAAGGTGAAATATCCTTAGAAAGTATTGAATATCCTTCCAATCCATCTAACAAAACCCTTCTCAAAAACCAAAAGATAATTGTGGAGAATCAACGGATTTTAAAACGATCCGCTAGTAAGAAGTTGGATAACATGTCTTCGAAGATGAACAGTTCTTTTCAAAAGTCAGCAAGAAACTTGGACTATCTTCATCATCTTCATCTTCTAACTAGTTTTATCTTTTAGTATCTTATTGTATTTGTCTTAGTTTGTTTCGAATGTTTGTGTAGTTCCTTATGTTTAATCATTGTATTATCCAATTATGCAATGAAATTGAATTTCCTTCCTGTCATCTAGCTTATTTTATATCTAGAATAAATGTTAGTATATTATAGAAATATATATACATCATTATTCACAAAATAAAATTATCATCAATTTTCACTGAAGTATGTCGACATACCCCCCTTGACCATGTCGACATGTACTGGTCAGAAGTGACTATTGATTTTGAATTTGATATTTGAATAACTACCAAATTTCTATTCATTTCAAACGAATTTCTACACCTATATATACCTTTGTCTTCCAGAAATCTTCACTGAAATTTATTTCTCATTATCTATATCCTTCATTTCTTTCTCTAATTCAATTATGGCCAATCCTATTCATAATCTATCTGAAAATCTTGAAGAAACACTCAATTCATTCAAGAATATTCTCTCTATCATCCTCCGTAATCAGCGTCACTTAGAATTAAGTCAAATGCAGATGATCAAGGAACAAGAGAGACACTTCGATGCAATTCGATGGATGATCTCCTCCCTGCACAAGGATGATAACGAAGCACATCCTCTCGGTTCTCTATCTGTTGATAATGAAAATTGGGATGCCATCAAACAAGACCCTATCTTTGGAGAAGAAGGATGGGTTTATGTTCCTCGTAACGTTTAATTTTCTTTCTTTGATTGATTTGTTTGAATTAATTTGTTTGATTTGATTTGGTTTGGATTGATGCTTTGTGTGGATTGATTTCATTTCTTTTGAAGTTTGCTGTGTGAAACATGTATATATATACATTAAAATGAATATAGTCTTTAGTTAAGTTATTATGCTCATAAGTATCATTATTTCTTAATCTATATATTATATATTATATTGTATAGTTTATCAATGCAGGTACTAAAGTCCAAGAGTAAGGGGGAGTAAATTTTTGTTGATGACAAAGGGGAAGAAGTATAAAATAGGGTAGTTAGGCATAGATTAAGGGGGAGTTGTTAGTTTTAGGGGGAGTTATTAGGATAGAAGGAATATTTTATAAACAAAGGTTGTCATCATCAAAAAGGGGGAGATTGTTAGTCCTTGAGATGATGGTTTTGATGACAACAACCTTAGAATAGATTATAAAATATAAATACTAACATTACAAGTTTAGATATATATGTATTTGCAAGATCTAACCATGCAGGTATCAAGAATGAAGACTGTACAGTATAGAGATTCAAGATACAGAGATAGAAGACTCATGAGTATCAAGATTATCAAGAGTTCAAGGTTAAGTCTGTTTTATTAGGAATATTTGTTAAAACTCGTAGAAAAGCACTGGCATCTTAATATCCAATTTATTCGTGGAATGGAATCCACTTCGAGCCCGTTAAAGGGATGGAACCCTAAGTAGGATGGAACCTACGAAAATCTAGTGGGACATTGTTTTGTATCCACTAATTTTAATTCAAATGATTTTACAAAATTATCTTGTTTTCAAAATGATTTCAAGACTTTCCTTTTAAAAGATTCAAAACTCTCTATCCTGATTTAAAATAATTTTAGCCTCAAAACATCTTTATTTTCAAAGTCAAAATACTCCTGTTTTTAAATGTCTTTTCAAATAATATATTTAACTTTTAATATTTATACTTAGATTTAAATATAAAATTATAGTTAAATTATGTATTTATTTTTCTTTATATTTACTTATGAATTTCAACTATATTCAAGTATATTTATAAAGTTTTAAATAGTTTTTATATAAGATAAATATTGTTTTTATAGAAATTCAAATTATCATTTTTGGCTGAGGGATGTCGACATGCCCCTAGGTAGTATGTCGACATAGTGACAGTTGAAGTTCAAATTCAAATTTCAAAAGAAGTGTCTATTCTCCATAACTCTTCATGAATGGTCATGGCTGTTGGTTTTCTATAAATAGGGGTCAGTTTCAATGAATTTTCAATCATATTTTTCTAATTTTCACTCCTCTTCATCTTCCACATTTCTTATTACAAAATCATACCATTACTCTACCGAAATCAACATCGAATCATACTCGATTACTTCTAGTTTGATTCTACATCACTATCTCTACAAGGTTCTCAGTGCTATTCAGAGTTATAGACTTCTTTGTAATATATTAGCGAGAAAAGGTGTGATTGTAGCCTTTGAAATCAATCAAGCGAGAAAAGGTGTGATTGTAACCTTGGAAATCAATTGGGTGAACTTGTTGCCCCGGAAATCAAGTATCTCTACCTAGAGGATTGGTATTCTGGAGGGTGTACCTCGTAGCCTTGAAATCGAGGGTTGTAATTGTTGAATTGCTTTTGAAAGGAAATCCGTACTTAGTTGTACGGGACTGGATGTAGGGTAACTCCGAACCAGTATAAAATCCGGTGTGTTCTTTCCTTTACTGCTTTTACTTTATATTTGCATCTGTGTTTGATTATGTGTTCATATCTATGTCTAATTAGTGTATACATTGTTAATAAAGTTAGAAAAACTCAAAAAGATTAACAAATTTCTTAAAACACTATTCACCCCCCTCTACTGTTAATTCTAGCCTTAAGATCCTTAATCCGCATTTCTCACAAAATTATCCTCTAACATTTAATTTAATAACCCAAATCTTTAAAATAATTCAATTCTCAGACCAAACTTCAAATATTCATTTAAAATTACCTTTATTTAAACTTATTTCAAGTTTCAAGTGAGAGTTCAAATGTTTTAGAACAAATCAATTTTCGAAATTCAATTTATTTCCCAATTCTAACTTGACAAGTTCATTTTTTAACATTTCAAATTTAAGTTCAAAATGATTCCATTTACATAAATCCGATTTTATTTCTTAAAATCAAAATAATTTAAGTAGTTTCAAAATAAAGTTTTATTTCCATTTAATTTCAGTAAGGGATATATATATCATTTCAATCCACTTTTGATTTATTCAAAATAATCCAATTTACAGTTTTATATATACTGTCCATAACAACAGGATGATAACAGGATATGTCCAGGTAAACAAACATCCAAATTATCTAAAACACCAATCAATAGCATCCATCTCAAATTTCCAGAATTCGAAACCCGTTTTTATTTCAAAAGCTGTTTGAAATTATTCATACATAACCTCTTATCAAATCCATACTTTTCTTTTCAGTTTAATCCATTTAACTTCCCTAAGTTAAATTTTCAATTTCACATTGAAATTTTCCAATTTTTGATCATAAGTTCAAAACTTAATCAACTTGTCCTGAATAAATTCCCAATCCATTCAATCCATTTAACCTTACTCAATTTAAATTTTCCATTCCAAATTTAAATTTCTTATCAATATCCCTTCCCACTTATAAGTTCAAAAACTTATCTCTCTTTGGGTTATACATCTCACTCTAAGGGGGTTCTAGAATTCAACTCTTGGTATTTATTTCAAATCAACTTTGAATCATATATATCCACATATATATACATTTTTACCCCTTCACATATCAAACCATACTTTACATTTTAATCCATTCTTGATTTTTAATTCAAAACAAATTTCTTCGGAATTTCAAAACAACTCTTGTTTTTAAACAAAGATTTCCATATCAAGGTATCTTCTAAATAATATTATTTATTATTTCCTTCAACACTTTGAAACAGTTTCAAATTTTTTCTGGGGCTTAGATTTGAAACTTCATGATTTAAATCCATTTTAATTTATAAGTCATACTTATATAAACTTTTACTTCCTTAAAACATTTCACTATGTTTTATCATTGTTTTCCGGTACTAAACATCCTTTATTAAGATACAATACCCAATCTATAATAATTACCATATCTGAAAGTCAAACACACCATATATTCCATCATAATTTACTGGAAAAATATAATTAGGGTAACTAATTTCAAATACTTTGAAAATTCTTTTGAATTTTTCGGGATTTAAATTCAGGTTTCAATATACTTTCAGCTTAACTTATTTGTATAGTTAATCCTTACCTAAATTTCTATTTGATTATATACATACTTAATCACTTAAATCTTATAATCTTATTTAATTTTAATAACAACAACCAATTGCCTTAGTATACTATAATAATCTAGAAAAATTATTTTCTTCCTCATATATCAAAATATAGCCTTATAAAAATTATTTTAAAATCATTATATAAGAAAATAACAAGTACGTCCTCATATAATACTCTCAACTCATTCTAGGGTACTACTGACCCTACCTCTAATGAGGGATCCCCACTAGAGCCAAGGTTCTCGCTTAACCTTCAGCTCTGATACCACGTGTAACGACCGAGCGATTTTCGACCCCCGAAAATCGACACTAATGCGTTCGCTGTATAGAGTGCTGAGTAGTCGAGTGCCGGAATGCCAGGCTGTTAGGGTTTAAGAAGAAAAAGAGATAGAATAAGAACAAAAAACAACAGCATAGAATCTCACAATCGCAGCGAAACAAAATATAATAGCAGCATTTTATACAAAGAAAGCTGTAACTGCTAAATATAAACAAGTTAAGAGTACAATCACCAACAATAATATGGACAGTTATAATAACCTATCCCAAAATGCTGACTATACAGTTTATAATACACAGTGGAATATAATCAAGTACATGCAATACGTCTCTTCCATCCAGCTCGTCTCCTGAGCTCCAAAAGCATCCTAACCTGAAATTCTGTAATACTCGATCTGACCCGAGCATTACAATAAAGTAACACCCAAGTCAGACTGGA
The DNA here is from genome assembly GCA_030737815.1 of Allium fistulosum. Classification (NCBI taxonomy): domain Eukaryota; kingdom Viridiplantae; phylum Streptophyta; class Magnoliopsida; order Asparagales; family Amaryllidaceae; genus Allium; species Allium fistulosum. Next base: position 196,500,212 of record CM060902.1, on the reverse strand, counting down.
AACCAGTGTGAGTAAACCCATTTAACTTGAAATACTTAGGTTATAAGAATCTTTTGAAAGACCAAGGTAACTCGTATAACCTGACGAGTTTTTATCAGATTTAAAACCAAAACGGTTCTGCAGAAATCCATCGATTTTATAATAATGTCTAAGTACATTTACTTATTCCACATAATTGAATTTGTTAAATTAATCCAATTTTAGTATATTAAATTCTAATATCAACTCGTGAAGTCTCGCAGTATTATCGATGTGGTACCGGAATATTACTAATATCCGACCCCGGCCTCTTCGAATCCAAGTAATAAGTTCAAAAGGGTAAATCGTTTAAAATAAACAATTTATTACTTAGGGTGACAATCGGTTATGGAAATCTATTACAAATGTCTTAATTCAAATAAAGCGTATTATCATTTTAATCTAATTATTTTAACCTATTTGACCACTCGATTGTACAGACAAGAATAATTGAAACGAATATCCAATAAAGATAAGCAAAGATATAGAGTGTTACCAAATATCAAGACGATTCACTCATTAGGATTATTAACTTTACTTAACCAATTTCATTTATTTATTTATTTTTCTTTATCCGAATTAATTACAAATTAAACAATTTGTTAACTAATAAATTATAAAATACTATTAATTATCCATAAGTTTAAGTCAAATAATAACATAATAATTACTATTAAACTATACAATATCATTTCACTTTTGTTTACGGATTTTAACTGGAAATAGATTTTTAGTTGAAGAAAGAGAATATAAATTATCTTATATATGTATATATAAATTCCATCCCTTCTTCCGTTTTCTTTTCCTTTCTTTTCCTTTTCCTTTTATTTTTCTTTCACTTATCTTTCTTTCCTTTTATTTTTCTTTCCCTTATCTTTCTTTCCTTTTTTTTCTTTCCCTGATCTTTCTTTTTACTTTTATTTTTCTTTCCATTATCTTTCTTTTTACTTTTTATTTTCCTTTCTTATTTCCTTTCCTTTTCTTTTTTTCTTTCTCTTTTATTCTTTGTTTTCTCATCTCGACCCATCTTTCTTTCCCGGCCAATCTCTCCTTTTATTCCTTTCTCTTTTCCTCCAGTTCTTATTTTCCCTCCTCCTTTCATCCTATGAGACACACAACGTACACGATCGGTGCACATATACATGGACACACCCACGGCCAACCCCTTCTTACCGCCGACCATCCATGCAAGTCGCCCTCGGCCGTCGCCTTCTACATGACCAACTAGAACTGTTCCAGTTCCTTCGGTTCGAAATCGAACCCTTCCACCCTTGACCGATCGAAATCGAGCCACCAAAACCTCCTTGCCCATGCTACCATAGTACGTCGTTCACCACCAGACTCTACCCCGAGCTCTGCCGCAACCTCCCCCTTCTTTTCCCCTTGGCCCGCACCTTCCCTTTTTCCTCTCATTGCCACCATTCACTGATAAACGAACCCACTCGAAAATGCCCCTTAAACCCTACTTCCCCCATGGCAAGCTTCCACGACCCTCTAAAAATTCCCATCATTTTTCTCGAGTTCCCCATGCCCTAATCCTCATCTACGTCAAGTGCCACGCCCCCAAATCGACTGAGATGTTCGAATTTGCCGTTTTGCCCAATTCCCGATCTTCTTCCATTCCTACCTCCATACACCATTAAAAATCTTCAAACCAAGTCTAAAAGTCATGCTTTTCTATAGGGAACAATCCTATATAATCCAATCGTTAAATTGTGATGTTCGAAATTTAACCATACATAAGTCAATTACTGAAAAATGGGTATTTCTTTTCCTCTTCTTAATGAAACCCAACGAAACCAATTTTCAGATACTCTACACTTGAAACCAAACAAATTTGCTTTGGAACTAAGTTTAAAATCTAAGTAGATCATACGATATTGATTTTTTTTAGTATACAGGAAGCTGGTGAGGAAGAAAACAGTGATTGAGAAACTGTCATGTTGAATGCATGTATACCTACACAGATTTTTTATAGCAAATGCATATATACTTAACACACCTCCTATCCACCGCTATATACACATATATATTAGTTAACAAAGATGAAGTATCGTACTCACATTAACAAAAGATGAACACTGCTTGCTTGGTTGCTTTGCCCTTGCTTCACCTTTATGTCTTGATTCTTTTAAAGTTTAATGGCAGATACTTATATTGTATACATATTTTTGTACGAATGCTTTTCGAATGATCTAACAGGCTAGTGATATATGTGGGCATATATAAAGAGGATGGGAGGGCTGAGGCTTGTACAAGCCTTATATTTTTTTTTCATTTTTTTTTCTTTTCTTTTGATTTGATAAGGGAAAACTTATTTGATTTCCTTAAATTAGGTGATTTGATTTTTGCTTTGGCATTGATATTTCTTGACCTGATTTTGAAATATGTTATGATGATGTCTCCCTATGTGTATACAATATATATATTCTTTTGTGTATATGTTTGCCTTTCTCATTTTTATTAAAATGTATATATATACATATATACATTTATACCTCTACGTATATGCATTTAATGGTTATCAAAAAGTTTGTGCTTCCTTATGGATATGTATACATTTATTTACACATGTACTTACATTCTTTACATTCACCATTATATATATATATACACACACATATGCTTATGTATATCCTGTCATCACATACATATATGTGTATACGTTTATGCAAATTTCCATATACATTACTTTATATGGCCCATATACATATACTCCTATATACTTATATATTTTAAATTATCATAATGCTTTTATAAATATATATATTTTACTTATGTTAGCGCCAAAATTGGTCACTAACCCCCAAATCCAAATGAAAAGCACCAAATACCAATCACAGCTCAGAGATAGAATGTATGTAGAGAGCAATAATGTGAAGAACGGTTAAAATTGAAATGAAAGCAGTAAAGAACAACAGATTTTATAGTGGTTCGGCTAACTCCGGCCTACGTCCACTCCAGAAGTTTACTTTTTATTGCTGTAATAATCGATTACAGTTACAAAATGGCAGAGTTGCCTTAGCCTTAGAAAAGAGAAAGTAAGAGAGCAGAAAGAAGATCCCCTTTTACTGTGCCCCTGCCTCTCTATTTATAGACAAAGATGGGTTGGACTTCCCTGGTGGGCCTGGCAGCCGAGTACCTCAGCCCAAATGGAGTGGTCTCCATATGCCGAACCATAGATGCCGAATGCTGAATGCCGAACAAGGTGTGAATGTCGAACGATCTCCTCATGCCGAACGTTGGGAGATGCGAGGTACAGAGGTATCGAGGTGCGAGGTACCAAGATATGGAGGTGTGAGGTATGGAGGTACGAGGTGCAATGCCGAGCGAGGTGAGGTATGTCGAACGACCCATCCAATGCCGAACGCTCCTTGATGCCGAACGATCCATCCAATGCCGAACGTCTCCAGATGCCGAACGAGATTTATACCGAGCACTCCATCCAATGCCGAACAACGATCTCTCTATGCCGAACGCTTGTCCAGTACCGAACATTCCTCTATGCCGAACGATCCTTCTAATGCCGAGCACTCGTTCAGTGCCGAACGATCCCTCTATGCCGAACGACGATCTCTCTATGCCGAACGCTCGTCCAGTGCCGAACATTCCTCTATGACGAACGATCCTTCTAATGCCGAGCACTCGTTCAGTGCCGAACGATCCCTCTATGTCGAACGACGATCTCTCTATGCCGAACGCTCGTCCAGTGCCGAACATTCCTCTATGCCGAACGATCCCAATGCCAAACCTCCATCAAGCTGAACCATTGATCAACCTTTATCCAACCATATTTCCATCTTCCAAGCATGTTGCGTCATCCATCCATCCAATCAACTGAATCCATCGTACTCTAGCCTCGACGAACATGCAGTTGATTAGGTTAAACCCGTCTGTCCGCGGCCTTGCCAAAAGGCGGGTTAACACTTGCCCCCCAAAACATGCCTTGCTGTGAAAGGTGTGTTTTGAATAGCCTCAAGTCCAATATCCCAAGTATGTATGTTATCCACATCCATATTTTCCGATTCATAATCCAATCCATTACCAAGCCATCTCATCCGAGTGCCACGTCCATATCCTGATCCATTTCCGCGACTGTTCCGAGTCGATGTCTGATTCTTATCCTGTGACCAAGTCCTTATCCAATTCCACATCCATCGGAACCCGACTACCGAGTTCCAATCCATCCATATCCAATAACCTATAACCATATCCGTAACCTCTCCGGGTCGATATCCAAATCCGGGACCGCTCCGGGTCCTTGTCCGAATCCTTAGCTATTCATAGCCAATATCCAAATCCGTAACCTCTCCGGGTTCTTGCCAAGCGCAATCCACACTTGACGACCTACGTTAAGTAATTCCATGGTGTTCATGGTTCAGTGTCCCTGAACGTCGAATAATGCCATGGCTTAAGTCCTAAGCCGAATCCTGGTCACTCCGGACCCTTGCCGATCATAGTCCATACTCGACGACCTAAAATAGTAACCGATAATATATGGCCTAAGTCCTAGGCCGAATCCTGGTCTCTTCGGACCCTTGCCGAGCATAGTCCATACTCGACGACCTTTTAGCCAAAATCCAGAGAAAATCCAATCAAAATCCGATCCGAAATCCAAATCCAAAATAGAAAACCAGAAACCCATATCGAAAATCCATACCAAAAAACAAACATCCAAACCAGAATCCAAACCAGAAAATGAGCAAAATAGGGAGTTCAAACCAAACTCCAAAACCAAACCAGAAAAAGCAAATGTCCAAGTCAAAGGAAAAAACAGATTTCGCAAACCCGGGCGTTTCGGTAAGCCATTATCTCAGAGCATGCCTGAGGGTTATCTCCGACCCCGTACATGAGTAAGTGATTTAACCGTTTGCCCGGAGTTTGTTACTTATTCCAAACCATCAAGATTAGTTGATGACCAATCGGCCACCATTCCTGGGCCTCATGCCCTCGTCGTTCAAGGCAGGCGGTGGCTGCTCCTGTTCCACCGCCGCATTCCGAGTTCCAACATAATATCGCAACTGACCATTCCTTATATGCTCCTCGATTATGTCCTTCAAATGCCGGCAGCTGTTAGTGTCATGCCCGTCCAGGTCATGAAAAAGACAGTGCCTTCCTGACGCCCTTTCTCGTTCTGAGGGTTCCCTCCTTGCTGGCCTTCGATAAGAAAGGCGATCTCGAGTATCTAAGAAAATCCGCTCTAACGTTGCGTTCAATCCTGTGTAAGTGGAGAACTTTGGTTCTCCCCAGCGCTTCCTTTTCCCTTTATCCTTGCCCCCACCCGAGCTTTTGTCGGGTAGTCCTCCATCCTTAGTCATGTTTACTTCCTTTGACCTCATGTCCAAACAAGCATCCTCTTGTCGAAGAAATCTTTCAGCTTCATGAAAGAATTCCCCAAGATCCAACGGTGGGTCCCGTACCAATGATACTTTGAAATCCGAGTTATCTCCGACTCCTGATACCGCAGCCATCAGAACCATTGATGGATCTGGCCGATCCACCGAAGCAACTGCTGCATTAAATCGAGTTAAGAATATCCTGAGCGATTCATCTGCCCCTTGTTTGACTGACGTTAGCGTCATCACGTTCTTTGGTCTTTTTATGTGAACTCGAAACTGACTTAAGAACTTGTCCACCAGTTCTGTCCATGTTCCAATGGATCCATCCTCCAGCTGTCTAAACCACACAGCAGCAATTTCAGTCAAGTACAGGGGGAAACATCGGGCCATAACCTCCTCCGTTGGCCCCAGCACTTCCATATGCCTAGTGTACCTCATCAAGTGGTCGGTGGGATCCGTCTTCCCGTTGTATACTTCCAGAGTGGGTAGTTTGAAATCGGACGGATTCCTAGCTGTCCTGATGTTCCGGGTAAACGGACTTTTGTTAACTCCCTCTGAATCCATGTTTGTCAGACCTCCACGAATAGTCCGCCTGATAATGTCAGCCAATCCAGTGTTTCCAACCAATCCAGACTGCCCCCCAAGTCCCCGAGGAAATTCTGGCACATATTCTTCATCACGTACTCCTGTATTCCTATCGATGCCAGGCCGCGTAGCGTTATCCGGTATCCCTCCATGAACTGGTCCAGCATCACCTGGTGGTGTGCCCCCGAGTCTAGGTCCATCTAGATTGTTAACTGTTTGTTGATTGGGAGCTGCCCCCTGCTGATTCACTCCATCTGTCCGTTGGTTGAGTTCCTCTGGTCCAGCTCCACGATCTTGAGCAACTGCAGTTCCTGGTTGTCCAAATTGCCTAAGAAGAGCCTGCATCATCTCCTCTTGCCGTTTCATCATCTGCTTTTGCATAGAATTCATCATCACTTGCATCTCGTCCCGAGTTATGTAGATGGATGCATGACCCTCCCCAGCTCCAGAAGACGCCGCTTGACTTCCTTCCTGATTGCTCCTTTCCACTGCTTGCTTCCTCGTTGGTGGTCTTGCCATTGCTTTCTAAGATCCAAGTTCCTAACTCCAAAATTCCTGAGTGTTTCAATTCTTAGTGAAAGCACCAAAGTGTTAGTGCCAAAATTGGTCACTAACCCCTAAATCCAGATGAAAAGCACCAAATACCAATCACAGCTCAGAGATAGAATGTATGTAGAGAGCAATAATGTGAAGAACAGTTAAAACTGAAATGAAAGCAGTAAAGAACAACAGATTTTATAGTGGTTCGGCTAACTCCGGCCTACGTCCACTCCAGAAGTTTACTTTTTATTGCTGTAATAATCGATTACAGTTACAAAATGGCAGAGTTGCCTTAGCCTTAGAAAAGAGAAAGTAAGAGAGCAGAAAGAAGATCCCCTTTTACTGTGCCCTGCCTCTCTATTTATAGACAAAGATGGGTTGGACTTCCCTGGTGGGCCTGGCAGCCGAGTACCTCAGCCCAAATGGAGTGGTCTCCATATGCCGAACCATAGATGCCGAACGCTGAATGCCGAACAAGGTGTGAATGTCGAACGATCTCCTCATGCCGAACGTTGGGAGGTGTGAGGTACAGAGGTATCGAGGTGCGAGGTACCAAGATATGGAGGTGTGAGGTATGGAGGTGCGAGGTGCAATGCCGAGCGAGGTGAGGTATGTCGAACGACCCATCCAATGCCGAACGCTCCTTGATGCCGAACGATCCATCCAATGCCGAACGTTTCCAGATGCCGAACGAGATTTATACCGAGCGCTCCATCCAATGCCGAACAACGATCTCTCTATGCCGAACGCTCGTCCAGTGCCGAACATTCCTCTATGCCAAACGATCCTTCTAATGCCGAGCACTCGTTCAGTGCCGAACGATCCCTCTATGCCGAACGACGATCTCTCTATGCTGAACGCTCGTCCAGTGCCGAACATTCCTCTATGCCGAACGATCCTTCTAATGCCGAGCACTCGTTCAGTGCCGAACGATCCCTCTATGTCGAATGACGATCTCTCTATGCCGAACGCTCGTCCAGTGCCGAACATTCCTCTATGCCGAACGATCCCAATGCTGAACCTCCATCAAGCCGAACCATTGATCAACCTTTATCCAACCATATTTCCATCTTCCAAGCATGTTGCGTCATCCATCCATCCAATCAACTGAATCCATCGTACTCTAGCCTCGACGAACATGCAGTTGATTAGGTTAAACCCGTCTGTCCGCGGCCTTGCCAAAAGGCGGGTTAACAACTTACATATGTTTGTCATCGTATACATACATTTACTTATACATATTCTCACATACATTACTTGTATACATTTTGTCATTTTATATATATACATTCACATTTATACAAATTTTCATATATATTATTTCATATGGCAAACATTCATATACTTGTATATTTATATACTTATGTATATATTATCCATAAAGTTTTGTGTATCTATATATATATATATGGATATTTTGTCTTAAATTTTAAATGGTGGTGTTTATATACACACTTCTATAATATCTCATACAATCCAGAATATACATTTAAAATTTGAATATAGTATTAAATTAATCAATTTATATATCCAGATATTTCAAATACTAGGAACCCATCTATTTGACTTGTAAAAATCAATATCTCAATAATTAAAACCAATTAATCTTCCCGATATCCGATGGTTAAAAATCCGGGTCGTTACACTTTGCTTAGAGTTTTTTGCCTCAAACCATGTCTTCATTTGATTATTTTTTTTCATTTCATAAGATATGGATTTGTTTCCTTAATTTATTCTATAGGAGTTTACTTGATTTATAAATAAGTGGATACCATAAAATCTTTTGTTAGTTCCAAATCTATTGTAGGTAAGATTTAACTATTTTGTACTTCCAAAATTTATACATAAATCAAATTTTATTTTATTTTTGTTTGTTGAGTAAGAATATGAACTTTATTTTCTATATTTATTTTGCATGTTATAACTGGATTATTGGAATATTGGATTAAAGATGTATATAAGAACAATTTTATAAGTAAACTAGTTTCAAATATAAAGGTTCATATCAAGTGATATTCCTATGCAATTGACTAAAATAATAAATAGTTATCAATTTCATTTAATTTGACCTTAAAGTAATTAGAGAACTAATTGCAATTAAATTACTTTCATTAAAATTCAATATAGTAGGAAAATTGACAACATAAGTTCAAATAACTTTTGATTTTTTTATACGTCAAGATTGCTTTTTAATCTTACATGATTACATATTTTATGCACCTTTATTATATCATGTTGTGTAATCTTTACTCGTATTAATTGCTCATTTTTGAATATGCGTCTGGAAACAATATAGTTGTACAATGCGTAATTGATGTTTGAGTTTACTACAAGAAAACGCGTTTTTTATAATGCAAATATAACGCTTTATTCCATAATGATATTGTTTGTTTTATTTGGAGAATGGATCGGCTATATAACCTTTTGAGAAAGTGGGCTTTCCCAAAAAATTTAGTGGCTTCCTAAATTGATTATTTCCCTCTTTCCCAAATTATTTCCTCAAACCCTCAACAATGAATCTCCTTCCTTATCACCGCCTCTTCCTCAAATTATCTCCATAACTCCTCATACCCATCGTGTACCGCCTTCACCATGTCCTCTTCAACTGAATCACACAGTCAAAAATCTTTTTCTTGGATCCTGATTCCAAGCCCTGTTATGAATTTAATAATCAAAGTTGGGGAAGAATGTACAAATCAAATGCACATATATTTTAAATTTAAATTTAAAATAATATATATATACACACATGCATATATATATGTATATGTATATGTTTATGTAAACCTTATAATTTTATATGTTTTATAATTTAAAATTAAAATTTGAAATCCAATTTTGAATCAATTAGTAATCATGTGAGTCATTCCATAGAAAATCATATTTAAAATTAATAATTTATAATTGTGTGATTTTACAATAATCGTGGTAATTTAATTAGTTTATGTTAACCAATGGAAAACTCTTAAGTGAGCCATTTCATAGTTATCCAATAACAATCAGTTTATAACCCCATTGTACCCCTATCTGTCATGAATAATACACTGCCCAATGTTTGGAGAGCGTTATGAACTCTAATCTCAATGGATGTATTGATATCCTTTCTCAAAACATTTTGACTAGAAATATTTAAAGTAACATGTTATTTAAATGCGGTAAAATTCTCATTGTTACAACACATTGTAATTCCTATCACATAACATACCGTTTAAGGATTTTCCATTTAATATACTTTACATTAATTACTTAATTAATTATATCATAATATAACAAGTATATTATAAAAATCAAACACCTTTATAATAAACAAGATTGATTAATGTTAAATATATGTAACAAATTACACAATTGTCCTTAGAGCATACTGCTAATTCTATCAATCTCCTACTTGCACTTGGATCAATTATGGAATCTTATTCCAACTCCTTTGATCTATTTTCTCAAAATGTAATGTAGCTTGTCCCTTAGTGAAAGAGTATGCTATATTGTTTTAATTATTTACTCTATCAATTAACTCTCTAATGCTGATAAACTGCCTTTATCAATAGAACCCTTCACAGTATGTTTTTTTGACTTCTAGCGAGGTTTGCGGTCTTTTACGAACTATATCGCAGCATTGTTATCATATAACAATGTAATAAGATTCTCAACATTTGGAATCACCACTAGCTCAGATATAAATTTGTGCATTTGTACTTCTTATATTGTAGCTCTATTCATGGCGATGTACTTAGTCATTGTTAAATCAACTACTACTTGTTGTTTGGAACATTTCCAACTTGATGCTCTTAACTTAAGATTGAACATGAAATTAGGATTGACATACTATACATAATATCACTTATGAAGTTTAAGTCTGAACACTCCTTTATAAGGAGTTGGTTATTTCTACAAACAATTCTCTATTATTTCGTGTATATTCAAGAACACTCTAACCTATCATTTAGTGATCTTAATTAGGATTTGATACTTGCTCTATTTATCAAATACATAGCGAAATGTGATACTGTAAACAATACAACATATACGATAATTCCTGTTGCCGATGCTTAAGAAATCCAACTTACTTGCTCCACATTAAACATTTGATTATTGTACCTGTATATATCGTTCTGGGACAACCCTAACATCCTTTTATATTGATTGTAAAAGATGTAAATTTCAGATCCAATATTGAAAATTAAACAGCCAAACTAAAATGATTTTAACACAAGTACATCGCTAACAATTATAAGTTTGTTTTTCACTTATAGTTTTGAAATATTTTAGTACCTTTATAGTGCTTTCTTATAGACATACGCTTCCCCTGCATTTTGATTAAAATTCAAACTGTTTGATTTTTCTATCAAAATATTCTCAACTCTGATGCTTACTGAATGATACTTCCGTATCAGTTCTTAGATCCAATCTAATAACCCACAAACTCAAAATCGCTCCGACTAACTTCAGGAAACTTTTTTTATTAAGCGCACACAACATTTTCAAAATCATTATTTAGAATTTCTGTTTCATCATACATATACAAAAAATAAAAATCATATCGAGTGATATTTTTGCAAGTAAAATCCAAATTAACTTAAATACATTAAATGCAAAATTTGTTACGTTAATTTCAACAATTGAATTTTACGATGTTGTTTGGTCAATGTAGCTTACTATATTCTCCTTGCATCGGTCTTCTTCTCAGAGACACTCTTGCGGCCAATGGATCATATACCTTCATGTACAACTATCAAAACCATAATTTAATAATGTACTTGAAATCAACTCTAGATTTGCGCATTATGCCATATGGTATAATAAATACTCATAATGGATTATTAACAATTGAGGGAATTATTTTCCCAACGTTCGTAAGAAAATCATAGTTTCTCTTTAATGTGCAAGTGTTATTTTTAGACACTCTGATTAGTTGTGTCTGTTTATGCTTGGTCAATTTCATTTCATCCTTGTAATAAATTTTATCTTTAGATCATATCCAAATCCATTTTATTACCAATAATTTCTAAAATAAATTCCTTTGATGAAGTTAGTGTTTCTTGAAACAACAATTGTTTACCAGTACTCGCCCTTACAGAAAGATGTTAGCTCAACTTCACTCATTACCAATCGTACTATGTCCAACAAGTCCGGTTACTGATTATTGATACACCATTATGAATCATATGGAGGAGTGAATTTTGTGATTGTTTATTCATTTTTATATATATTTGGAATTCATTTCCAATACACTCACCTATTTGATCAAATCGAAGCGTTTTATTTTCTTTTGTACATCATCTTGTTTACTTCCTTCTTATATTCTATGAACTTATCATAAACATGCTACATATTTATCAAATAAACATGTTCATGTTTGTGATAATTCATTGGTGAATTTAATAAAGTATGGGGAACCATTTTGGTATTATTAGACCTACGATTGCATACATCTATATGTATCAATCCTAAGAGTTCACCAACTCTTATATCACTCCCACTGAATTGGTTCTTTAACCTTAATCGTTTGGGATATTTCACCAGTACCATATGGTTCATAATCATATGATTAAAGAATTATTTCTCAAAACTATGGCTTAGTCTATAATTCGAAAATAATTGTAAAATTTCATATGCTTTTGTATTTTCTAATGCATCAATTTTATTATAAAATTAAATATCATTATTATAGTTATATCTTATGACGAATATTTATATTAAAATAAAACTATGTTTATTTTCAGTCAATTTTGAAAACAATTATTACTTCATCGATAATATCTAGCATGTTTACGAAAACAAATTTTTTGTAGCTCGATGCATCCACTAAGAAGTGTCATATGGTATGCTCCCACTATTTCCACCATTATTATAGTAGCTTGCTAAATATGAAGCTCCATTCAACTACTTATCAAGAGTTTTTATTTCATTTATTGTTACTAGTATATAGTCATGAGTTTTGGATCAATTATCTTGACAAATCACATTTCTCATTCCGTAGTATATTTTAGTACTTTATATAATGTTCCTTTCTATTATCTCCTCATAAAGTAGAGGTTACCATTCACTCTTTGCATCCCAACTTTGCTTAAGTTACATCCAATCTCATTTATTCGCTTTCCTTTCCAAATGGTCGAACCATTTAAAAGGAGACTCTTACTACAAGACTGTAATGAGCACTTTTAGAAAATGCATTCAGTCATCCATAACGTTTAAGGATATCGAATAAGTTGCACTTTATGCAAGCTGATCAAACTGACATTTCAGTGATCGAATTCCTAGGCACATCTTGTAGCACTTGGTTTGGTGCTACATCTAACGCAACAAGAACCTTATTGCAATCAATGAAATTGAATACACGATTTTGCATTATGGTTTACTTTCTTATTTCGAATGAATTAATTTCATCTAAGTTTTGTACATTATGAATCGGACTATTCATCATATAATGTTCATATGAGATCGAATTTGGATCAAATATCCATCTTCTTGCATTGCTTAAGAGTTCAAACTCATAAAAGTTAATACACAGTCTTGGAAAAATAAACCCTTAAGTGACCTAGGTTAGTAATTGTATTATTTGGCCCTTGTATGGGTTTTGAAGTGACAACATACCAAAAGATTTATTGGTAAGTGTATATTTGTATTTCTTTTTTCAATGATGATTCGGTTCATTTGTATATTTTAAATGATAAACATTTTATCAATTTATACCAGTTGAATAAATTTATCGATGTAAATTATTTAACTTTATAGAAAATATGTTCTTACAGTATTAGAAAGGTTAAATTTTACCATTTTACTTTCTAATAAGGTTCACACTAGATTTTATCAAAACCCTCAGAAAAACATAGAAATCTTTTGATTCCTCTAGTGGGTATTAAGACTCATAGTGGGTGTTAAGACGCACTTGCCTTCAGTTTCTGACCTTGAGTTTACTCAACAAATCATAGGCCTGTAAGCGATGGATAACACTATATTGATTGTATCCTATACAACTTCTAATCCATGGTCTTTGTCCTAATCGCAGCCTTGACCTTGAGTTTGCTCAACAAATCAAAAGAGATTACTCGCTCATACCCACCACTTTACAATGGCCTAAGTATAATACACATACCTTGAGTTTGCTCAACAAATACAAGCATGTATCATACCTCACCTTGTCAATATGTAAATAGTGCTACACATAACATCCTTACCTTAGTTTGCTCAACAACTAGAGAGTATGCACATAATATATTAATATATAAATAGAGGACAACATTATATATATTAAAGATTCATAATCTTTAATATATTTATATACGTTGAGTGATATTGATTTAGAGGATAATGTATTTTTATGAAATACCTTCATGATTCAAGTGTCGAACACATCTAAAATTACGGTATATGTACAATACGCGTGTACTTATTCCTTTATTCTAAACTGGGTTCTCTACCGTTCTACTTAGGTTATACATTCATATTATATAAGTTTAATTCATATATAATGGTTTATAATTTAGTTAACTTATATAATATTCTTATGTGTGTGTATTAAATCGTATTTAATTAATTTTAATTTATTAATCTAATTTAAAAATTAATTAATTATCTAAAATTTCAAAAATTCATAGCACCACACATCCACCCCCCTCTTTATGACTCTTCCCCTTCCAAGAAATCATACCACCACCCATCCACCCTAACATCCCCACCTTCAACCAATTTTCGGTTAGCAAAACCTTAGGAGATCCCACGGCCAGCCTTCTCTCCTTTAACAATCCCTCATATAACCGCCTACCTTGGACCCCAGACTACCTGGCCCTCCTGTCTCGACCATCCACAAGCAACTGAACACTAAAATGAAATATCCAAATGCAAATATTGAGCATACAGAAACCCTAGCTCCTCCCTTGAAATCGCATTGGTCACCCCTTCTTAAAAACAAGCCAAGGAACTTGGAGTATAAAAGCAAGTATACTTCTATTTGGTTGGGGACGATCTTCCTAAGGCACCACCAAAAGTAGTCAAGGGTGAAGGAATATGATTTTGCAGCAATCATCTAGTGGGATTCTTTTCAGGTGGACCCTCCCATATATGACCTTTGTCGCTCACTTGATGAAGCAATCGAAACTTAATGGAGAAGTTGATATAAAATCGTATAACACCCACTTTTATCTTAAATTTTCCAATGAACATGACAAGATGAAGGTACTACAAGCTGACCCTACTTTTATTAAGGGTTAAATGTTTATAATTACACTATGGAACCTTTCATATGGTAACTCTTAAGCACAAATTATGAAAGTAACAATTTGGGTCTAATTCTCTATGATTCCCTTAAATAGTTGGACAATTATTAGAGTCAACTGGTTAGCTTGTCACATAGGTAGATTAATTTGCTCTGATGAAAGCATGGAAAAGCTTAAACATTTCCAATATGCCAAAATACTCATTGAAACTACACCTGATCAATAGTTACCTGAATTCATTCGTATAGATGGTCTAGGAAATAGCTGTCCAACAAGTGGTCTATTATTAGAAACCATGCATATGCTACTTCTACAAGGTATCTAAGCATGATACAATGCACTATGAAATTGCTTTCAAAGCAGGAACTAATCGTCGCTTAGATAGTGGTTACAATCTTACTAGTTTTAAAAAAGGCATTGAGAGGCATGAAAACACTAGAGAATTGTATACGGAGTAACCGGTATTTAAAGGATAAAAGAATAAGCTCAAAACATAGGCAAGAATGGCAGAAGAAAGCAACCTCTGCAACAAATCAATCATTACCTCATTATACATTAAATAATGTAGGGCCATGCAATAACAAAGCAACGGTAACATAATAACAATTGAAGCTCATAATGATGTAACCTGGGTGGCCCTACTAAAATCAAAACAAGGTGACATGAATACCACTTACCCATATACTACAAACATTGACACATGTAAACATGGTACTATCGATTCTACTTCAAATCAAATCCAACACAATAGCTTATTCATATTCCCACTGTCCCCCCTCAATATCTTCTTCCAATAAAGAACTGCCACATGCTCCCTCATCTAGTAATTCATGCAAAACTACATTTTTATGCACCAAACCACCTTATCCAACCCATTTGCTCTCATATCTACACTTCTACATGATACTTCAACAAATAATATCCCCAATGATCATCAACTAAACAAGCTTCCTCCTTCAAAATATGCACACACTACAAACAATCCAATCACTCCAGTTTTGCAAGTATCCCACCCTAAATGCATACTACTTCAATTCATAACACTAACACTAGTTCCCAACAACTAAGTAAACAAACCACCTGCATTTCCACTCTTTCATCTTCAAGTAATATAACTTCACTAGAAATCCCCATCCTATCTAAAAAAACTGCTCCTAAAGCGAACTCACCCCTTCTAGACTTTCAATCATCAACTGCCCCCTACCCCACAAACTCTCAAGCCATCACTGATATTTTGACATCAGATATGCATGCTAGTTTTGTGCATTTTCCGAACCAGAACACAATAGAAAATGTAACAATGCTTAAAGCAACTAATTCTAGACTATCCGATTCCTCAAACAACAACCTAAATTCCTCCATTTCCAAACAGTAACATTCCTCCACTTCAAATGATCCACCACCAACCCAAATTACTCAAACTAATCAAGACCCCACCCTCTTGCACTTAGTCCCACCTAAAAACAATAGTCTTCCTCCACCTCCAAACTCCTCATCATCAACCCCCGATGCTCTTAACCAGCAGCTGCATTCAAGAATAAATGCAAGAAACATAAGAATACTACTGCTAGTGCCAGTAGTGATTATTTAAACATTGGAATGGAATATATGTTCCTAGAGAAAACAACATCTTCCTATCAAAAGTCCAATTCAGGCAACACTCATCCCTCACCCAAGCACAGTAGAAATAATCCATCCACGCTGCACCCTCCCCTTCACTTTTGATAATGAATAGAATTGCATTTTGGAATGTTAGAGGGGCCATCTCCCCTCAAAGAAAATTGAAATCATAAATGTAATAAAAGAAAAGCAAATTCACATTATGTGTATATCAAAAACAAAACTGCATCTCCCTCTTACTCTACGAGCTGCAAATCACATTGCTCCTTCATGGAAAGTAGCTCACAACCTCAATGAAGCACCATATGGTAGAATTCTAACCTTATGGAACCCTGATGCATTTAGTCTAAGTAAGTTGTCTATATCTGATCAATATATTCACTAGCAAGCCCTTCATCTATGATCAAATACCACCTTCCTGCTAACTTTTGTACATGCTCATGACCAATGTGACACTAGACATACCATTCTCTCCTACCTCTTAAACATCAAGCCTTATTGGAGTATTGCTAGAGACTTCAATTGCATGCACTTCTCTCTCCAAAAACCTAGTGGCTGCCCTCTATCCTTAAGTGAAATTGCACCATTAAGCCAAGCACTCTTACTAGCTGAATTCACCCTAATTCAAACCTCCGATTCTACACACACATGGACAAATAAGAGTAGATCAAGTAACATGACTCTTTGCAAGCTTGACCACACCTTCTAAAACCTTCTAGCTATTGCCCACTGGCTTAACCTTTACTGCCAAATCCTTTTACCATCCATCTCTGACTATTTCCCATTGCTATTATCATACGGAGAGGAAGATAGGCTAAAACATCCCTTTTTTCAACCATTGGATAAAGCAAAGCAATTTAATAATATTTCATTGCAGGTCTGGAGCTCTTCCAAGTAAAGAAATCCAATCTTCTCTCTGTTAAACAAGCTAAAATTGCTCAAAGGACAAATCAGGCCCGGCCTACTGGAAAATTTAGCGTAGGAAACTGCCTTTTAGCTTCCATCAAAGAGCAGCTAGCTTTAACTATTGAAGATAATGAATAAGTATTGTGACGACCGCCCATGACCCCTGCACTGAACATAGGAATAGTGCGCTGTAAAGTGTGCCAGGCAGCCATGGACGGTTGCCAAGGTTAAGTTAAAACAGCAGAATCTATCGTATAACTCACAGCGCATGGATAAAATACAATAGAAAGTATATATATAGTGAAGCTTTACAGAACAGAATCTCTTTTAAACCTCATAATAGTTTGATACAACAGATGAATAGTCAATACATCAAGCCTCACTACATATCACTCAGAGAATATACAAGCAGCGGAACATCCAGTACATATAGTAAGAAACTAATACGCAAGCCTCCAGCTCGTCTTTGTCATCAGCATCGTCGGTCACTAAGAACAGCACCTGTCACCTGCTACCTAGTCTGCCCATCCCAAAATGGATGAACAGCCCAAGGTAATAAGAGTGGAACATAAAACCTTGAGTCAGACAACAGTCTTAGTGAGCGGTAAATTAACTAACAACATACCAAAAGAGCATAAAGGAAAAAGGAATAGGAATCCAACCCTCCCACTCCACCTCTTTCTACAGTGATAGCCCCCAGACACACTAAGCAGAAATAAACGTAGTAAAGCAGACATTTAAAGTAAAGCAATTATCACTCGAGTCAAGGTCAGTGTTTTCCAAGTACAAACCCCCAAGGCCTAAACCAAGATCAGATAAGCACCCAGAAAACATCGCTCTTGAGACTGAATGACGATACAACCAAACATCCATGACTCTGGCTATCACTGTTATCATTGCTTCGATACCACCGTTAATTGAATGACCGGCACATTCTTTCAGCCGTCCGTCAAGGGTTCATGGCAACCCCGGTTCTAGACATAACTCCGCACGTCGTCGCAGCCCGTGCCTAGGACTATCAAATCTGCCCAGAGTACTCGACTACAATCATAGTCTTTAGGGACTATCGAATCTGCCCAACGTACTCTTGCTTTGAGTCTGCTAGAACCTTCAATAACGATGAAACCTCAGCCTTCTAGTCATCCTCCTCGACGACTATTTCCATACTAGCTCAAGCGCCTCTCGAGCAAACCATTATCCTCAACTCGAACCATTTCACCGAGTTATCAACATGCTTGGAATGATCCCGTCTGGATTAAACCAAGGCTATCTCATACCATGCCTCGCTTCATCTCATCATAGCAAAGCCTCCTCTCAACATCAACATCATCAAATCTATCCATATGAGCTTCATTATTCGCCACATATGCCACGAGCAGCTTTTCCAATTCAAGAGCCTTTCCCTTAGCTTTTGAATCATCTTCGACTAACTTGTCCAAATCAAATCATCAATCAACTAATTTACAACAATCAATCAAGTCAAACATTAATCCAAGTAATCAAGCATTCAAACATGATCAAATAAACAATTATAACAATAATGGCAATCTTGTAATTAAAGGGTCTAAACCTAACAAGTATGAATCATGAGCAATATCTCTACAACTTGATGAATGAACTTGCATAGGTTAACATGTAGTAAAATGGATGTCAAATCATCATGAACAATAGATCTATACTTATGTTTAAGAAAATGCATGGAAATCACTATTTTAACACCAAATCAAGCCAACAATCCGATATACTCCTTTGGATCCGTGTGAGAGATAATCACCACTCACCAAATCACCTAAACACCTCAAGAGCAACACACTTCAGATCTGGACAGCGAAGAATCTAACTCGATCTATCAAAACTCCACTTCAAACGATGAAATCTCTCTTCGATGGTTGAAGATCTTCAATCCGGATGGAAGGAATCACAAGATTAGAGTGGAGAAAAGAAGTGAAGAAGTATAGAACTCGAGCTCTCAAAATAGCAGCACTTCGTCACTTCGAAATCCGGATCCCAAAAAGTGAAGAAAAACCGGGTATTTATAGGCTGAATTCCTTAGGTCGTTTGCTCGCTATTAGGTCGTCCACGACCTAAGAAACCCCACGGCCTAACTGTCCACGACCTACTACCTAAAAACACTACGACTTACGACCTAAAAACACTATGACCTAACACACTCAAGCGGCATAGCAACAGTGCCGACCTAACGAAACAAAAGCCACGACCTAACTATGTCACGACCTAAAAATGTCACGACCTATGACCTAACACTCACGCGACCTAACAACAACGCAGGCGCGCGACCTAACACTCACGCGACCTAACTGCTTAGCCTCTACGCGACCTAACAACTCACGACCTAACATTCTTAGGTCATCTAGCGACCTAACTAACACGGCATAGACTCAACGACCTAATCACTTAACTTTTCCACGACGTAACTACCTTAGGTCGTTAACTCACTTACCCTTAGGTCGCTGAACCCCTTAAGTCGCCAACTGCTACTACTAACTCCCTTAGGTCGCTCGACCAACCTAAACTACAACACGACCTAACCCCTTAGGTCGTCTAAACCCTTAAGTCGCTCAAACCTTAGGTCGCCTATTCCTTAGGTCGCCTATTTCTATAGGTCGCTCCAATCCTTAGGACGTTCACCCGACCTAACCTACCCCATGACCTAAGCCACCACACGACTTATCTTCTATACGACCTAATGACAACTGTTTTACGATGTTTTGATCCGTAAAAATACGGGTCGTTACAAGTATAGCGGCTGAATATCTCTTTTATTTCATCTTAGCAGTAGCAGTAGCAAACAAATACAAGTTTGTATACTGACCCGGCCCATTAAGTCATAAGGCCGTTATTTCTATCTTATAAATACTGATGTATATACACTATGTATTGTTATGAAATACAAAAGCATTTTCTCAATTTCTATCAGTTTCTCAACATGGTATCAGAGCAATACAGCCAAACGGCATAAGATCAACACCACTGCCTCGCCAAAGACCTCCATCTGGATTACATCATCACTTGGAGGTGGATGTAGTGTATTCTCCTCAGAAAAGGTTCATCATTGGAGAAGTTGTTCTTTCATTCTTGATTTACCTTTAAACTCCTCAGAATCAAAATTCATCATAGGAGTATTACTTACCCACAGTAGTGAGAACTGCTTTTTCATAAGATTTCAATTCTTTAAGGTTGTGCTATGCCAGAAAGAGGGTCGGAGCAGATTCATCATCCCTTACTTTGGTTGCACCACTATCTCTTTCATCAAAGGAAAGTATCTGAATCTTGTCTCCTTTTTCTTCTTTAGTTATTTCCTGATTGACATCTTGTCTGCATTTGCAAGATTAGTTAAGGATTCTTGATCTGGTCAGAAACTAACTTTCAGTCATGGAAATAAATGAGGATGATAAATCATCAAGCATCTCACCAACACAAGCAAAATCCAATACAACCAACCAAAACTCATCAGATGATGCAATCAAATCTCTCATAAATCCACAAAGTCAAATAGTCAACATTCAGTTGGATGAAAGTAACTATTTGCTCTAGAAATTTCATGTAGAGACTACTATTAGAGGATATGGATGGAATACTACATCCATGAGGCTGCAATTATTCCTAAAAGATACACAACAGACAAAGAGGGAAAATTAATCAAAATATAAAATACATCACATATTCAAGACAAGATAGCTTGCTAAGTGCATAGTTATTATCATCAATAAGTGTCAGTCTCGTACCACAGTTAGTAGGATGAAAATATGCTCAAGAAATATGGAAATCAGTTGAACAGATATTCAATTCTCAATCAGCAGCAAAAGTTATGCATTACAAGAGACTAATGCAAAATCAAAGGAAATACAATTTGTCAATGAGAGAATATCTCACAAAGATGAAAACATATTGTGAACTTCTTGAAGCAGCTGGTCACAAAGTGACAGATAATGAGCAAATCTTGAGTATTATGAATGGTCTAGATGAAGAATATGAATCTATCACAGTAGTAATTCTATCTAAAGAAACAACACCAACACTACAATATGTTCATTCTACTCTGTTGGCACATGAGGGAAGAATAGAACAAAAGAGACCTTTAAATCTTGAAATGTCAGTTAATGTTTCACAATCAAGAAACGGAAATCAAATCAGGGGTAGTACAAATCAAAATTATCAAAGAGGTGGACAAAATCCTAGAGGCAGAGGCAGAGGTAGAGGAAGTAAATGGAATAACAGCAACAGCAGACTAAGGTGTCAAATCTGTGAAAAGAATGGTCACACTGTAACAAAATGCTACTTCAAACTTGATATCAACTATACACCCAACAATCAAACTACCAACAATAACCAAAGAAATTACAACCCTACAGCAAACCTTGCAAGCATACAACAAGAATCAAGAAGCACAACAGAAAGTTCAAGAAATTCTCACCAGAATGATGTTGCAAAATCTGAGGACATTCTGGATGAATGCTGGTATCCAGATTCTAGTGCAACAAATCATGTAACAAAAAACTTAGACAACCTCAATCCAACAAAGAGTATGGAGGTAATCAGTCTATACACATGGGGAATGGTGAGTCAATTAATATAACTCACACTGATATTGCCTGCATAAAAGGTGAAAGGCAACTTTATCTTAATAATTTATTAAGAGTGCCTAATATCAAAAAAATCTCATAAGTGTATCACAATTTGCAAGTGACAACGGTGTTTACTTTGAATTTTACCTTAAAGATTGATTAGTTAGAGACATACTAACTAAAGAAATTCTTTTACAAGGTGAAGCACATAAAGGTCTATATAAGTTCAATCTTGTTGGTTCCAAGAATTCCGGAATTAAGAGAAAATGTTGCAATGTTTCTGAAATTTCTCAAAGTGAAAGCAGTAGGAGCATCTTTGATATATGGCATTGGAAATTAGGTCATCCCAATGCTAATGTTCTAAGACAAATTTTAGTTGATAATAAAATTCCATTTTAAAATATTGTTTTACCTTATGTGTGTACATTATGTCAACTGGGTAAAAGTCACAAACTATCATTTCAAAATTCACAATATAATTATACCAAACCTTTAGAGATGATAGCTACCGACTTGTGGGGCCCTGCACCCATCAATTCAGATTATAGTTATAAGTATTATACATCCTTTGTCGATGCATACTCCAGATATACCTGGATTTATTTTCTCAAAACTAAATTAGAAACTCGCAAAATTATTATGCACTTTATTACTCAAGCTGAAAAGCAAACCAATCATCAAGTTAAAATAATACAAACTGATGGTGGAGCCGAGTTCAAACCACTCGGAGATTATTTTAGTAAAAAAGGAATAATTCATAGGATTACTTGTCCTCGTACTTCTGAGCAAAATGGTTTAGTTGAAAGAAAGCAAGACATATAGTTGAAACTGGGTTAACTTTACTTGCTCATGCTTCTTTGTCATTAAAGTTTTGGCCAGATTCATTTAGCACTGTAGTTTATCTAATAAATAGATTACAAACTAAAATTCTAGCTAACAAAACCCCAATTGAAAGATTGCTCAATGTAAAGCCGACATTTGGTTGTTTATGTTTTCCTTGTTTAAGAGCATATAATAAACATAAGCTAGATTTTAGATCATCTCCATATACTTTTCTAGGCTATGCTACACATCAGAAAGGTTACAAGTATTAGACTAGCAGTTGAAAAATTATTATATCTAGACATGTAATGTTTAATTAGCAAGTTTCCCATTTCCAAACTCAAAAATAAAAACATCTCAAAAGATATACAACCAAGAATTTCTATACCTGATATACCTTTGTCACCATGTAGACTTGCAGAAAATCAGATGGAAGCAAGTCAAAGTGAAAGTTGTTCACAACACACAGTGTCCAGCAGCAGACCAGGTCATGCACATACCAGTATCTCACATCATCTTGACGATATTCATCATCAGGACCCATGTCAAGAACTGGAAGAAGAAGTTTCATCCAGTTCTCAACAAAGAATCACTGAGATTCCTTCAAGTCAACCACTACCTGTACATACTCAACATCATATGGTCACAAGATCAAAGAGTGGGATATTCAAACCAAAAGTATACACTACAAACTTGGACCAAGTGGAACCAGAAACATACGATCAAGCTGTAAAGAGTAGCAAATGGAGAAATGCTATGAAAGAAGAGTACAATGCACTCATCAAAAATAAAACATGGCAACTTGTTCCAATACAAAAAAACAAAAACATAATAGGCTGCAAGTGGACATACATGCTTAAGAAGAATGCTAATGGTACAATACACAAGTACAAAGCTAGAATAGTGGCAAAAGGCTACACTCAACAGCTTGGATTTGATTTCACTGAAACCTTCCCACCAGTTGTCAAGCCAACCACAATTTGAGTTGTATTACACTATCATTGCATAATAATTGGAAAGTCAGACAACTGGATGTGAATAATGCATTCTTAAATGGTGAATTACATGAGGAGGTATATATGCAGCAGCCATGTGGCTTTAATCAGCAGCCATGTGGATTTAATCAAAAGAACAGCAGTGGAATGGTGTGCAAATTAAACAAGGCAATATATGGCCTAAAGAAAGCACCAAGAGTTTGGTTTGAAAAACTCAAGTCAACCTTGATTAAGTTGGATTATCGTCCAACCAAATCTGATAACTCACTATTTACTAAATTTCAAAATAATACAGTGATATATATACTCATATACGTTGATGACTTTATGATTACAAATAACAATAAAGATGAAATCAACAATTTAATACAGCAATTTGATCATCAATTTTCAATCAAAGACTTGGGAAACCTTAGTTATTTCTTGGGCATAGAAGTCAAAAGACCATCAGATTCAGAAATTCAACTAAGCCAGAAAAAATACATAGCTCAAATTCTCAACAAGTCGAAGATGAATCGAGCCAAATCATTTCTTACTCCTATGGTTAGCAGCATCAACTTATCAAAGCATCATCGTGAACCAATTGAAATGAAAAACAGTACAGAAGTGTAGTTAGTGCTCTACAATATGCCACTATAATAAGGCCAGACATAGCATACAGTGTAAAGAAAGTGTGCTAGTTCATGCAAGCACCACTTGATTCACATTGGAAAGCAGTCAAACGAATTTTAAGATATTTAAGAGGAACAATGAACTACGGCTTCATTCTTAAAGCAAGCAAACTTTTTGTTACCTCTAGGTGATAACTATGGGCTTTTTGGATTAAGGGCAATCTTGTTAAAACCAAAGACATTTGGTTCATGAACATTCTGGCAAACTCCAACTGGAGCTGGAAGAACATCTTGAAGTTAAGGTGAACCTTTTTTTTCCTCTTAATGCAATTCTCAACTGAACCATCAGCTAGCTTATTGACAGCACCCGTCAACATCTTACAGGAATTCCTCATGTGGCTATAACAAAGGACTACATCAACAACAACCATGTAAACCTTCCTTACACTAACTCAATCATAGTCAGACACTTATGGAACACCATCTCTATAGGCCCCTAACCTGGTAGGGAAATGGCGTTGTTTTGGGCTGACAAACTTAAAAAGCATTCCATCTCATTTGTATATAACTACCTCATCTGCAGCGATGAATTGTAATCTTTCCCTTTGGCTGCAAGACTCCGGTCTATGGGTGGTCCAACAAAAGGAAATTTCCTCTTTGGAAAATCATGGCTAATGCTCTCCTAACTAAGAACAAACTGGTAGAGAAAGGAATAATTGATGATGACCATTGTGTCTCACGTAATAATGAGACTAAATCAAACGTCCACATATTCTTTGAATGTCAATTCGTAAACTGGATTTGGGAAAGAATTCTTGTCAATAGAAATTACCATAAGCCTTTAGTTCAGTTGAGGGTACAATTGAATGGTTATATATTTATAAAGCCTCAAGATGGAAAATGCTTAGAACCCAATTACTACTCAAAATGTTGAAACAATTAGTATTTGTGGTCTGGGCAAGAACAATATGGTGTTGGCGAATGCTCATAAAAATATGGTAGAATTATAGCAGATTGTTTAATAAAGGATATTGAGAGATATAAGGCATGGCTTCGAACCTTAAGTAGAAATATTTAGTTTTCTCCTTTTATTACTATTGTAATTTTGGGCCTTTTGATTTTGCATTTTGGGGCATGATTATGTAGCATATTTTGTATTTTAGAACGTTATTATTTGTAATAAACAGGTCGGGCTCCCTTAGCCCATTACCTTTCAAGAAAATGTATTTTATTCATCTTAAACAATTTAATGAATAAGATTAATATTAACTATAACATTTATAATTTCATATATATATATATATACATATATTATTTTTCACATAAACTGATTTATTTTACCCTTTAATTAATATATATTAATGAAATAAATATTAATTTAATAATTGAGTTATTTCTTAATAAATTTCAAAATTTTAATTTATTATTTACCTTAAATAATTTATGACAAATGTATATACATGTAATTCATTATATATGTTTTACTTTAATTATTTATTTATTTAATTAATCTAATTAATTAATATAATCTTTGAAATTATTAAATTCGTATTCAAAAAATTGAAATTATTTTATAACTTTTATAAAATTTAATTTTATAATTTTACTTAAACATTTAAATTTGAAATATTTTTTAAATTTTCAAATTGAATTTTGAAACATAGCCTAAGGCCCAAAATCAATTCGGGTCTTTATATTGGGGATAACATTTGAGTAGAGTACTTGATTATCCAAACCCAACCTTAGATACTACCTTTCCAAACACCCTACTAAATAGGTAAGCTTTAATAAGTTAGTTCTAATATTACTAATTTAGACCGCACAAACTATTAAGCTCTAATACCACTGTGAAAACCGAGCCAATCAGAAGTGGATGAAATAGGTGGGATAAAAAAACTTCTTATTTTGGATGAGTTAGGCCTATGAAATCTAAAGAGTTTAATAGATCAATTTAATATTATTTTTAATAAAATCTTATTTTATTTAATTTTTTAAAAAAGTTTAGTTTAATTTAAATTAAATATACTATAATGAGCGTGTCAAATACACTCATGTGTAGAGTGCAAGTGCAATATATGAACAAAATATATGGTTAATGTGTACATTTATAGGTGCTGAAATTTATACCGCAATGAAGACATTTGTCCCTTTATACATGCCTTTGTTGTCCATAGTGTTTTATTATATATAAAATAATAGTTATATACACATACAAAAACACACGTATATGTATATGTATTTGTATACATAAGCATATTAAAATTGATTTTGACTATTTTACATATTTTGAAATCTAAAATTAATAATTTAAAATCTACTTTTTGACTTATGAAGGAGTTCAACATTAGATCTGTAATTTTACACAAAATTCCTTGTATAAATTTTGAATTCAAATAATACATGTGTTTGTACCGTAAGTTGGCATAAACACCCGATGGAATGAATGTAGAGAAATAAATGAAGATATTTGAATTAAAAAAGAAGAAACAAGTAAAAAACAATGACAAATAGATTTATAGCGGTTCAGCATTGAATGTCTACGTCCACTTTGATGAACAGCTTTATTAACCACTTGAATTTCTAAGTACAAGAGGGATCAAATCAGAATCCTTAAATACAATGGAGTACAAGCACAATAACAGCGTAATAAAATCACTCAAATGAACTATGAACTCTGTATTTATAGGGGTAGACGATCGAATATCTTCTTGAAAATTCACTAGTATAATTTCCAGATATATGACAGGTCACTTAGAAAATTTCGAGACCCAACCCCAACATGGAGCGATCAGCCCCGATCGGTTAAGATGTCTACGTAGCAGCTTATGATCGCGTGGTGGGTCCCCATCTATGCTAGCTTCATGTTTCGAAAGTTGTTTGCATAGTCGCCTTCACGTTTTTAGAGATATCGATTGATTCACGTTGAGTTGAACTGTTGTTTAATGTTATTCATGACTACTGTGATGTGATCCGATCCCTTCTTAGGGGAAAGGATAGGTACCGATCCCATGCCTAGAGTAGGCACAAATCCATACTTACGTGTATTTCGAAGAGTTATCTCTTGGTTTCGCTTGATTGTTACTTCATATCTTCGTCCGTGCTTAATCTTTGGACTCCACGATCACCTCTCTTGGTTACTTGCCTTATCTATCATCGAGTCTGACTTGTCCAATAGTCTTGATATAGCGGGTCAAAAGGCCGGATAACACTTGACCCCCAAAGTAGTCTTGTTTCAAACATGAGGTGCTTTGAATCGAAGCAAATTAGAGTCGTCGAAAAGGATTCCATTCGGTTGTTTGAACAGTCGTTATCCTTTCATTGAGTTGTCTTTTCAAAGAGTCACATCTCCCTTTGTTTATTGTGATGCCTGGTCGATATCTGTTAGTATAAAACCGGGATGTAATCCTCAGTCTTTGTCTATGCTTGGTTCCATTGAGTTTGTCGATCAAATTAGTAAGCATTGGTTATTTGAATCGATCTCCTCTCTTAGAAGTTCTCAAGTAATAATTCAATTTTTGTCGAGTCAAGAAATCAAATGTTAAGTATGTACACATGCACGTCTATTCATGTACACATTTTTGTCATTGGCTCCTAGGCACGTTCACATGTGTATGGGTCGTTGCCAATATCATGTAGTTGAAATATATTTGCATTGCTATATTTATCTTCATTTTAAAAGAAATTCGTAAGCGATCGGTATGGTAAGGGATCGGATCTAATCCCTTTAACTACGCGGAGTTAGCCAATTTCGGGCTTTAGAGAGCGGGCAACGTTTCTCATATATAAGCTAAATGCTTAACCTTACTCTATTCACTTGATTCACTTAATTTGCAACCGATCTAAACCCTTACTTTTCCTTACTGCCACTATTAACAATCTCGATCATGGGAAACCCATCAATTCCTCCAATCCCATAATCGATTCAATCTTCCACTTAACCTGACACCACCGCCCCTACCCAAATTGTATTCGCTTTCGACCTTGCCTGTTCAATCCCAGATCCAAGCCCAAACCTGCATCGTCCTCGTCCTTCTTGAGTTAACTCGACCCATGAGCTCACGTTTATACTTGATTTCACATGTATATGTGGGTTTGTAGCATGCGATTTTCAATTTTAATGTGACGAGGCGATACTTAGAATTGGCCGATGGTCGTGGAGGAACGGAGCAGTGATGATGTAGGGAGATGTGAGATAGAGAGAGTATAAGGATCAGTTCTACTACTAGATTAGGGAAGATGATAATGGAGTTGCAAATAAATGTTAGATCAGTTGTAGAAATGAGGGAGTGAATGTAGGGATCGGTGTTAGTGTGTTGGATATGAACTAAAGTATGGGTTCGGTTGTATGGAGGGATCAGTGGCAGGCATGTTGAAGATGGAGTTAGGCGCGGGTTCGATTATTGATTGTGATGGAAAGATCGGTTATGGAATATGGTCGAGGGATCGGTTATAGGCATGTGGGGTTTGAAATTGGGTAAGGTGAGACCGCCTAGGTGAAGGATCGGGTACGATCCCCTTGACCAGGGAGACTTAGCTGTTTTTCGCTTGATTGAAGGCACTTGAACCTTAACGCTTGACCACATGGACTCGCTTGCACGAATGAACCCAAACCCTTCCTTAGGAGCATGAGCATGGAAAAAAAACTTGTACATGAACACTTGCATATTCAATGTTGGACTTGAACTTGAATACTTGGACTCAGATACTTGCACAATTGGCTGTAAGAATGTACTTGGACATTTCGAACAAATACTTGAACTTGTAAATGAATACAAATGCCTATATAGACTTGAATGCTCATACATACTTGAATGTAAATATCAGACTACAACATGCCAATAGCTGATCCCGGAGCTTAAATAAGATCCATAATCATCGATGTGAAAGCTGGTTGGGACAGTCGGCAATGATGGCCACTCCAGTCAAATCCTAGAATCTTGTCAAAATTGTCGTTTTAATTTGCATTGTTTATTTCTACACCGCACAACACTGCTTCGCACAACACCTCACCACACCATGCTAGTTTTCACTTTACATGAGGGACAAGTTTATTATTCTAATCATGATTATCTGTTAAGTTCGATAGCTATGGGTTCCAAACGCTCAGAGCGTTTAGCTGCTATGGGCACTGAACAAACTACTTCGCACAACAATCATGATGCTGAGTCTAGCTCCATAACAATATCCGCTCGAAACTCTCTAGGCCATCAACTAGAAAAGGCCAAAAGTTCTCAATAGGTAGTAGAAATTCATTCGAACTTAGAAGCAAAAATCGAGCCAGCTCCTGACACTTTAGAAGATGCCATATTTTTAAATGATCTAGAGGATTCAGTGGCTTCAAGTGTCGATGAGGCCTCTCTCTACAAACTATGCATTAAATACGGGATTCCTTACGAGGATGTGCAAGTCCAGTTTCATAACAATGGGGCTCACTTGCCCTTGAAGGGGTATACTGCATGCAATAAGTTTATGTGCTGGGCAAGTTGCGTTTCGCCTTTAAATCCATTCATTCAGAAATTGTTACATTATTTAAGATTGGCACCGGCTCAGCTGCATCCGAAGAGCTACGCATTTCTGTACTACACGTACATGATATTCCTCGAATTCTTATATTGTGAGCCAACTCCAAAAGATATCAGATTCATTTACAATCTTAAGCAGTGAAAGGGAAGCCTTTCGTACACTTTCCTTGGGCTAGTCACTAACTGCAAGATCGTAACTGGAGCTTGGAACAAACAGAGTGCTTTAAGACTGAATGGTTCTATGTGTGATGTTCACCTGGTTTTGCAGGACGGTGGCTAAAAGGATGTAAGCTTTGCTTCAAACTCAACTCTAAGTGCTTTTATTCAAGTCATATCTTGAACTAAGCATATTTTTGAAAATCGCAGGCAACCATCCATGATCCATGATCCAATGATAATAGATATTCTGAGGTGGTTTCAGTGCTTAAAAATGTACTGGTGGTTGATAGGAACATAAGATCTCTTCTTACTGATGAGCGCCTTTTAATCTTTGGCTTACTAGAAGAGGGTCAGAGTACCGGGTTACCAAGGAACACTAAGGGTGAGATAGTAGAAAGAAGGGATGCCGTTAAGCAGGGAGGTGTCGAAGTTGATCCCGTCATGCCCCCCAGTTGAGGGAGCTTAGGATGTCGTCGAAGAAGGCGAGATGAAGGGAAATTGTAATGAGCCTGGTCATGACAATGTGAGCTCAAGTGATAAGCCTGCGATCAGATCCTCCCAAGACCCGCAACTTCCCGCCTTAGAGAAGAGAGGAAGAAAGAGGCTCGTTTATAAGCTTCGTAGAGGGCAGGTCTCCAAGAAATCCAAGTCAACCTTTGCTACTATAGATCAATCTAGCTTTCTACCTCCATAAAATTTATTTGAGGGGCCGTCGGGCATCCCAATTCCAAATGACATTGGGAATTACAAATTCGGCAATTTAAGCCTCGAGGGCTCCGAATCTCCCATTCGACTTGGCATTGACATTCCTCTACCTAATGTGGGAGAGATTACTCTAACTAGCAAAGCTCCAATAACTGGTCCATCGGGGGGACACTAGGACACTCACGATCATGTGCACTTCACCACACGACACTCGTCTATCTTTAATTTCAACAATTCTTATACACTTTCATTTTGTTTGCAGGCTCGATGGGACGCCTCTGCAACTATGATTGCTTGAAAAGATCAACATACTCCCAACTGTCTTATTTTGGACCCGGTCGAGGTCCAGACCTTGATCAAGATAGAGAAGGTTATGAAGGAAGAGAAGACCGAGACAAAAGCCACTAATCCAAGGACTTATGGTACAGGCGTAAGTCAAAATCTCAGTCTTCTCACCACAAGGGTGCCAGTCAACACTCCACTATACATAGTAGTAGCAAGTCGTTGCCTCATGCTCCCACTTTCGCTATTTCTTCCATGCAACATTCAGGTTCTTCCAGTGTTCATCGATCTTCAGAACGCCAGTCTGGTATAGTAGGTCTTGATACTTCATCTTGCAAGCATGAAAAATAGGCCCTCTCAGCCCCGACTACGCTTGATGCCACTGCTACTGAGAACATGGCTAAGCTCAAGGCCATATTTCTTAAGTTATGTTTTGATGAGTTCAAATTTGTTCCCGCTTTGCATCCGATTCCTCCAAAGGCCAACGACACAACGCTCTCTTATGTTAATGATGTCTATGTCCATCACAATATAACTCTCCGTGTGGATTAGAAAATTTCCGAGGTGTCGATGGAAAGGAAAAAAAATAGATCCTTTATCTCTTGAGGCAATAATCATTAAGCACTTAAACGAGGATGTCAAGCAGTTGGGTACAAAGCTGGTTGATGCTGAGAAAAAAACCAGCGAGTTTTTTGAAGCCGTCGAGCTTTTAATGAAAGTGCACCAAGCTGAATTGGACACTGCCGTTCGTCACAGTTGTACATTAGCCCTTGAAAAAGACATCTTATAGAAGGAGAAGGATGTGCTCAAAAAAGACAATGATGCCTTGGCCCTTCATATTAAACAACTTGAGGAGGAGCTTGAGAAGGAAAACCAAAAGAAGCTTGAGGCTCAGTTGGAGTCGTGACAATATTGCAAGGAGACCGTCAAGGCTCGCAAAACTAAAATAGAGGCCGATGGACAACTTGTGTAGATATGGCCTTCAAGGAAGAGGTAAGAGAGGCTGGTCATACAGAGATAAAGGACGAGTTCGATCCATTACTGATATATTACATTGCATGTGCCCTCATGAATAACAACCTATGCTTCCTTGGAGAGGAGTACCCCGAGTCGCTTATCGAAGCCTGCGACCATATTGTAGATCTGAAGAAGAAATCCCTTAGTGATGCTGAAGTGGATGAAGAGTAGCTCATGCATGAAATCTTGCGTGATTAAGAGCCCGTTGAACTCAAGGCTGCTCGACTTAGTTTACTCAGTGATCCAGTGACTATGGGAAAAGGGAAAGATGGCGGTGAAGCCTCGGGATCTGGTTCCCAAGACCCTCTTACTACTAAAACAACTGGTGCTTCTATTTGTCATGCCTTGAAAAAGGGTGTAGGCTATGATCCAGATCAGCCAGGAATGCACAATCTTTTGGGCTGTCTCTGATTTTGGAAGGCGGCACTCTAGCTATGACCGAAGGCCAGTTTGGTGAAGGTATATCTCTTACTTCTCTGACATTCGAGAAGGTTTACATCTCGCGCCCAATAGTTATGGGCTTACACATTGGTCTTCATGAAATTGCAAATCTATCTTCATCTGTCCATGCTCATGTTGATGATGTTATCCTGGGACAGTAGGCGCTAACCATGGGGTCCACTACGACCGTCACTATATAGGTGCCTCCTATCGATCAACCTGATGAGATTCCTGGCCCGGATGCTGAAGTCATCGGGGCTTTGAATGAAGAAAAGATCGAAGACCAGCAAGGCCAAGATGAAATAGAGGATGTAGTAGTGACTCATTTCCTCCGAACACATTGGTAAACTTAGCATGAAGGAATGCATTAAAAAGGAGGAGCTGGATTTGCAAGCCAAGGAGGAGAGTGCTGAAGTGGATATTGCTCCGCTTCAAGTTATAATGCCGAGTGGTGTCACTTCTGAGGAGGTAGACCCTTCTGTATCCTAAAGTGAGACTGCTTTTGCTTCTGTCCTCAAAATCATTTCTCCTAAATGTTGCAAGGGAAAGAAGGTTAAAGAGGAAAGGACGATGTGGTAACTCTGGAGAGTCCACCCCGAAGAACACACCGAAGAAGCCCAAAAAAGGTGAGAAATAGCCGTCGAATCGACTACGGTGGTGCATAGATAGTAGATAGTTTCTTTTTATTGGCCGCAATTATGCGGGTATGGCCTCCGCTTCTGGCTTTTAGTTTCTAAAATAAACTCATACTTTGTTTCCAAGTTTCAGTATGTGAATTAAAACTCTTTTTTTCTATTCAGCTTTTGCATGAAACTTGTTTAAATGTTCGAGCTATTACGTTTTCCATTTAATGTACTTGTAACTCATCACTCATCTTTCAAGTTGCAATGTCATTTGATTGCCCATTGCTTTGGGCATCGATCCGAAAAA
The DNA here is from genome assembly GCA_030737815.1 of Allium fistulosum. Lineage (NCBI taxonomy): Eukaryota > Viridiplantae > Streptophyta > Magnoliopsida > Asparagales > Amaryllidaceae > Allium > Allium fistulosum. Next base: position 196,466,918 of record CM060902.1, on the reverse strand, counting down.
TACATCTCAAGTCCTCCTTTCGATTGTGGCCTTAAGTCGTATCAAACAGTAGGCATGAGCCATAGTGTAACACTATCGTTTTCAGCGGTTAACTGATTATACCCCTGCCCCTAGTCTTAGGTTAGAAAAGTTAGTTCGTCGACGGTCGGGGTCCCATCCATGATGATTTTATACTCCTCCTGTCGTGTTCGGGCTAGAGGAGAATGAATGGTCGAATCACACTCATTCATTTGTTTATACTCTTATCCGCACTCTGAGGAGCAGCGTTAGTTGATGGGTGGTCAATCACACCCATTTGATGTTCATAATCTAGCCCACACTCTGGGGACCGAAGTTGTGTTGGGAAATAGTTTAATCACATTTCCTTTGATTAATTCCCTTGCCCCTAAGTTTGGGGAAAAAGTAGAAGAGTGGTCGTTGTATCACGACTACTTTTACTTTTCATTCTTCTCGTCGAATCGGGAGACGGAGTTAGTTAATGGATGGTTGAGTCATACCCATTCTCTATTTATACTCAGCCCGTAGGATTGTAGGCGAGAGTTGATGGATGAATGGTCGAGTCACATTCATTTTGTTTAATTCGATTATGGACCCGAGTACTTGGTTTGCACCAAATCTGGGTATTTGTCGGTTTATATTAGGCATATGTAGATGTAAGTTGGTCATATATCATAACTATTATATTATGCATGAACAATACACAAACATGGAGCAAACTCCACATTTTTATTGCAAACTAAAAATGAAGCGGTAGAATTGGTCCTATTACATGTCTTTGAATTCAAATGAAAAAGAAAATTATAAATGAAATACAATTGAATGAAACAAAACTAGGTGAAATAACGTCGTAAATGCTTGTTATTTCATGCTCTAAGTAGTGTGATGCCATCGATAGTCGCTAGCTTGAAAGTTCTATCTCCGAGCTTCTTATTGATGACATACGGTCCTTCCCATCTTGAACCCATGTTTGCGGGGCTAGGAAAGATCCGTTTCAAGATAAGATCTCCAATTTCAAAGGTCCTATGTCACACTTTAACATTATAGTACCGAAAATTCGGTGTCAATATGCAGTTGCCCTCAAGTTCGCTTCTTTATGCTTCTCGTCAACCATGTCTAGAGATTCCAAAAGGAGATCTCTGTTAGTTTTGGGGTCATAGTAAGTCACTCGATAAGAGGGACTTCAAGTTCTATGGGAATCACAGATTTAGAGTCGTAAGCAAGGGCAAATGGAGTGTGGCCAGTTGCAGACTTATAGGTGGTTACCTATGCCCTTAATGCTGACAATAGTTCATCAACCCACTTGCCTCTAGCCTTTTCCAAATGCCTCTTTAGAATGGACTTTATGATTTTATCAACAGCTTCGACTTATCCATTAGCTTGAGGGTGGCAACTACCGCAAATCTTTTCTCAATATGATGCTGGCGACTGCTGGCGACGGAAGTCTTTGAATTCAACGCTATAGAATTAGGTCCCGTTATCAGTTATGATTACTCAAGGGAGACCAAAATGACAGATGATGTTTCGAACCAAAAATCTGATTACTTTCTTCATTATGATCGTGGCTAAAGGTTCAGCTTTAGCCCATTTAGTGAAGTGATCGACTGCTACGATGGCGTACTTCGCACCACCTTTGGAAATCAGGAAGGAGCCGATGATGTCAACACCCCAAGTAGCAAACATCCATGGACAGACCATCTGAGTGATTTCAGTCAGCGGGGCTCTCAGAATCTTTGCAAACATCTGGCACTTGTTGCATTGTCTAGCATAATCAGTTGTGTCTCGATTGATAGTTGGCCAAAAATTGCCATAGCGGAGTATCTTCTTTGTCAGGGCTTTCCTTTTGGTGTAATCGCTACATTCTCCTTCATGGACTTCTCTTAATACTCGCTTGATCTAATCGTTGGCAATACACTGAATTAGGGGGATAGAGAAACCCTTCTTGTACATAACTCCTTCTTAAAGGATGTATCCTAAAGCTTTATAAAGGATCTATCATTTTTCATTCCTCTGTTCGAAAAGGATTCCCCTTTGTAAATAGTCTTTAATCGGAGTCATCCATGACTCCTTCTCGGTCTCCATCTCTAAGATCCAATCAATCTCCATCTGGTCATTTCTCGGAGCATTAAGTACTTCAACTGGGGCCAAGATCATTTGCTGTGCATCCACGGAACCAGCCAGTTAGGCCAATCAGTTGACTTTTTCATTCTGTTCTCCAAGGTTGTGTGCAATTGTGTAATGCTCAAGGTCAGTTAGTAGTTCTTGGACTCGGTTGGGGTAAGGAGCAAGTCGCGCTCCTTTGGTTTGATATTCTCCTTTGATTTAGTTTACTACTAACTGGGAATCATAGAAAATTTGCAATGCCTTTACTCTCAGCTCTCTAGCAAGTTTAAGCCCAGTGATTAAGGCTTCATATTCAGCTTCATTATTCATTGCAGGGAAGTCAAGTTTTAGGGCATAGTAGACTGAGCGTTCCTTAGGAGTTACCGGTATGACCCCGGCGCCAAAGCATCGATCGTTGGTTGCCCATCCATGTACATCTTCCATGAAATCTACTAGTGCTTGTCCCTGAATAGCCCTCCAAAGGAGATAAGTGATATCGAATTGGCTCAATTCGATATTCCATTTAAGTAATCTTCCAGATTTCTCAGGTCACTATAGGACCTATCATGTAAGGACCCGATTCTTCGACTTCTGAATATCGACATCAATACGTCCACTGTATCGACTGCCGAGCCATCGAATGCCGGAAAACCGAATTCTTAGGGTTTAAGAAAGAAGAGGTAGAAGAAAAGATAGAAGAAAAAGAAAGAAGAAAAAACAGAAAACACAGAACAATATCAGAATCTCACATATCGCAGCGGAACAACATATAATAGATAAATGAATAATCTTTAAATCAAAGAACTATATCATTTTATACATTACATCATCATCAGAGTTTACAACAACAATACAACAATGGACAGTTATATAAACTTGTCCTCATAACAGAATACACATCGGAATAAATAATATCATATACAAGTGGTACGTCTCGCCATCCAGCTCGCCACTAAGCTCCACAGCATCCCGAATCCAGAATGACCTGATAACCTGACTCTAGACTGCCCGTGTGGAAATTGGTGGGCACCCAGAGTTTAGGAAGGGAACAATAAACTCCAGGTCAGTCATGGTGACTGGTGTGAGAACTAAAACAGTTTATCTTTAGAACAACAACAACAACAAAGGAAGTGGAAAATATTCGCAATGCTTTTGGAAAATGAAACTACCATAAGACCTCCCGCCACACACACAATGCAAATGCAGAATTGGAGGAGATTTCTTCTTATGATAGTCAAAGATGCTTACTACGCAAAATCAAATCCTTTTTGATATTATTATTAGTGCATAGTGTAGAAAACATTTCTAAAGTAAAATATAAATCTTAGCCAGCATAGGTACCATTATATTATGCCTGCTATAGCTACCATATTAAATGGAAGGTTCTACAACTAAAATCGTACAAGTCACGTATTGTTTCTTTGGATTTCCAACAAATGGTCAGGCCAACGAACTTCCCATTGCCACATAGGTACGCCTCTGGAAAGACAACCCAAGAAATAACCTAACATTACGGTTAGATCTCTGCCAACACAAGGCCGGGTTACCCCTAACTGGGTAACTACTGACACGAATATGTCATCCCCCGATCGTAACCGATCTTCCCGAGGATCCTCGATTCCAACAACCACAAAGTAATAAATTTGCAGCAACAACATAGGTTAAGTATCGGGGCTCTATACCATGATACCACCTCTATCCAGAAGGAATGACATACACTAAAGGGGCGCTACCCCCTAATAACCTTGCTACATCCTTCCTGTTTTGACCATTTCCGGGGTGTGAGGTCCGACGAAGTCTCGTCCACAAAGCTACGCTTTGGTACAAAGCCATGCTTTGGGTCAAACAAATGATCAAAGTAATGATCAAAATGATAAATGATCAAACAAATGATCAAACAATGATCATCACACAGCAACACTGAGCATGCCACGTTACCAAATTGGGAATATATCACTAGTAACCATCAACTACATAACCTCTGAGCTTGTACGTCTCAGAGAAAGGTGTTAAGCTAAGAGAATAAATTCTCCGCCACCAACAGATATGTATTTGAAAGAAACCAGCTTTATATCTCAATTTGTAACATCAGACATACAACCATACAAGTCTGTTCCGGGATCGAACAAAACCGAAGGCACTTCTTAAGAAGTCCTTGCAATCCAGATAATTTCTAATCACGTCCGGACTTCCCGTCACTAAGGGTGATAAAACCTCTATATCGGAGATCAGCCGATGCAGAGTAACTCGACGGTAATCCTTCCGTTTTCAAAATTATCCGGTCTTCAACACCGGTCATCAAATGCAATCCATTACGACGTATCACATATTCGGAATGGGTTATACGACCCAAAGGTCCTTTCCCGGCTAACCTGAATAGTGAGCGCTTATTCAAAAATAAGTGTGGCATTCAAATTCAAGCAAATCACAACAAATACCCATTCAAGGTAATTATTGATATTCGGTTATTTAACTATCAATAGGTCTGCACAGCATCATCAGATTCCAAATAATTTTCCAAATAATTTATCTTCCAAAAATATCTTTACAAGATATATAATTTCCACACTTCAACCATTTGAAAACAAATTTCAATTATTCACTTTCAATTTATCTTTACAAAGATAAATTCTCAAAAATGTTTCTTTTCACATTGGAAAAACATTTCCATACTTATTTAATAATAAGTAATTCACAAATCTTATTTATTTTCAACATTTGAAAATATTCAATATACTTAAATCAAAATTAAGTATATATTTCATTCTTTAAGGAAATCATTTTCTTTCACAAATTTTATTTTAGTCAAAACGAATGTTACGTAAAACATCGTTACGACAACTCAAAATCACTAGTATAGGGATTCGAAATTTAGATAGATATATAAATCCCAATACTATATAAAACATTTCCTTTTGAAAACCATTTACTATAACAACAGTGTTATAGTCCACCATTTCCTTATTTCTCGAAAACGTCTATTTCAACAATGAATGTTGAAATCTATGGTTTCGATACTTAACACGTTTTAAAACATCTTTTAAAACAATTACTTCCTTTCATAATATCACTTCTCCAAAACATATCCATTTTATTTAATAATATATTCAATGTCCAAAATCGTGAATATACTTCGTTAACAAATTTAACGTTTCTACAAATTTTACTTAAAAGATTATCCACTGTCCAAAATCGTGAATATACTTCCTTTAATAAGCTATACAAATTTAACTTATCAAAATAAGTCGTTTCTCGGATTTACAAATCTATGTTTATTAATTCCATTTGTATTTTATAACAACTTTAACTTATAAAAGCACTTTATTAACCAAATCAATTTATAACTCAATTTTATACCAATAATCCATATTATAAGTTAAATACTTAAAATTCATTTATTTGCAAAAATCATTCTTTTAAAACTTCACAAGTTATAAATCTTATTACTTACAAGATTTACTTATACTTCATTTTAACACTTTAAAAAAACTCCTTTATAAATCAATTATTTTGATCTATAAAATATCCATTTTATAAATCTTATATATAAAAACCATTTTAAAATAAATCAAAAATCTCAATTTAAATAAACCAATCCTTTTAATAATTTACAAATCGTTATTTTTAAATTTCAAAAATGGATCCGATGATGCAACAACACCAACCATCAATCATGACAATCAAACATCATATATCATCATATGATAATCAACAAATATCACAATATCTGCAATCAAATAAATATTGGTGAGGAATCCAGTTGGATCCCTCCAACCTGCTTCCCTGCATCCACAGATGTTAGCACAATACCAATTCCGTTCCGGTACGGAATATCGCGGTATATGGGATTTTATAAATATTATCCGCTATTATACGGCGCAATAGGGTCTCATCCGCTATATAATGCGGGAAATCAACTCCAAGTACAATAATAATACCAATTTCACTTTGCAGTGAAATATTCACGGTATATGTTTTTAATAAATAACCTCCGCTTAATAACGGCGTATAATGTCTATTTCAACACAATAGATATCAATTTATCATCCAGGCATACAATCAACAATTTTAAATCTAACTATTTAAAATTTACATCGAACTATTTCGATTGAGTGAGAAGATCTCACCTTGAATTTCCGATAATATTTTGTAGCGTTTTATATCGAATAGAACGTTTAATTTTACCCGAAATTTTCACTAGCTCCAAACGACTCCAATCCAGCTCCATTGCGTAGTGCTCGACAAAACGAACCCAACGCAATTCGTTTCGTCCATTTTCGACCTCGTATCAAAAAGTCATCGCATTTAGAAGTTTATACGAATTAAAATACATATAAATTTACAATTTTATATTATATTTTAACCCAGCTTAATCACAGCCGCATGATCTGCCCTGCTCACATATGGCCGTGCGTGCCTTCTTCCCTACCATTGTTCAATCCCGTTCCATCTTAACCCAACGCCGCCAACACTCCATAAATTTTCGAGCCCCCCACGACGATCGAATCGATGATCAAAGACCATGGCTTTGAAGCCCCTGCTCTCACCTCCCTTCGGCCAGAGGGTGGTCACGCGCGGTTGTCCAATTGCCTCGAAATTTGTGCCCATTCGTGGGTACTTCACGGCCAAATTCTGGCCCCTCCAAAGAGTTTCGTGCCACTCCACCATATGGATGTGAAGGTCTCGTTTAGATCTTCAACTTTTTAGTTGCAAACATTTGATAATTGTTATCGGATTTGAAGAAAAAAGGGAAGAAAGAATTGAGCATTTCTGGCCTTTGAATATTGAAGTGGCGGCTATGGCATTGGAGATTAGGGTTTCACAATTTAGAAGGATGAAGGTCCTTTTATAGAAAATTTCACAAAACACTATTCATCCCGGATTTTCCGAACTCCAAACGAAGCATGCCGGCTGACGTTCCTAAGGTTTACCCCGCGTTCCGAACACAATGGAACATGTTTCGGGAGCAAATTCGATCATCTGTACGAGTTACGGAATTAAACGATCAAATTTAAATTAAACCGATTTAAACCGATTTCGATGCGTTTTGGCTTGCCCCGGACAAACGGTACATCTGATTGACACGAAATTTGAAACCATACAATAATTTCACATTATGGATCTGATGAAACTAGTTTCGTCGAAATCCGAGACTTTTTGAAAAATGACTATTTTAACTCGCCAAATTAATATTAAAACAATTTCGATGCGTTTGTAGCTGCCACGGTCAAACGTCAACTCTGATTTCTACGAAAATTGAAATCCGATAATAACAAACTATTACGGATCCAATGGAACTAGTTTCGTCCAATTCTGAGACTGTTTGAAAAATGGCTAATTTCACTAGTCGATTAAATATTAAAATATTCAATTTTCACAATTTAACTTTTAATTCAATTTTAAAAGTTCTATAACATCACTATAACTTCAATATGATTTAATATAACTTTATAAATCATTTTCAATCACATTTAATTCAGATTTCAATTATTTCTGGAATTTCAAATTTTAAATTTATCGATTTAATTATCCATTTAAATGTCCAATTAAATCCAGTTATTCGAAATTTTTAAATTATTCGACTTATTAATTCTACTTGTTAACATTTAAAATAAATTAAATATTATGAATTTCAATGACAGAAATTCTGGGTCGTTACATATCATAATGGATGGTTGGTGAAGACATTGATGGGATGAGCTTGGAAATAAGGAAGGAGCTTCTATGACGCAATCAATAGGTAGTACGCGAGCTTCTCCTGTTTAGGATAATTTCTTTCAGCACCTATTAATCGCTTGCTAACATAATACACCCTGCTTTTTATCTGATCCTCTTCGCGTAGTAGTGCGGCACTTATGGCATGTACCGACATTGCTAAGTAAATATATAAGTCTTCATTATCTAGTGGCTCAAACAAGATGGGGTGTCTCTTTAAGTGATGTACCAAAGCTTGAAACACATCAATATAATCTTGTGTCGATTCAAAGTTCCTCTTTCCTCTCTTGATCGAATCAAAGAAAGGGATGCACTTATCGGTGGCCCTGGAGATAAATCGGCTCAAGGCAATGACCTTCCCATTTAGGCTTTGCACCTACTTAATTATCTTTGGTACTTGAATTTCTCTAATCGCTTGAATATTTTATGGATTGGCTTCAGTTCCACGAGAGTTGATGATAAACCTAAGAATTTTCTTGACCCAACGTAAATGAGCATTTCAAGGGGTTAAGTTCCATTCCATATTTTCGAAGAACACTGAACATCTTGGCCAAGTCATTAACGTGGTCATTTGATTGCCATGACTTCACGAGCATATCATCCATATATACTTCCATTGATCGTCCGATCTGGTCTTCGAACATCCAGTTGACCAGTCTTTGTTAAGTAGCTCCAGCATTCTTTAGTCCAAAAGGCATCACAATGTAGCAGTATAATCCTAGGTTGGTAATGAAGATGGTGTGTTCCTGGTCTGGAACGTGCATCGGGATTTGATTATATCTGGAGTATGTGTCCATGAATAAAAGCAGTTCATGTCTAACGGTTGAGTTTACCAGTTGGTCGATCCTCGAAAGTGGAAAAATGTCTTTCGAGCATGCTTTGTTCGGGTTTGAGTAGTCGACGCATGTCCGCCACTTTCCATTTAATTTTCTCACAAGAACAGGATTGGATACCCATTTCGGGTGAAGGGCATCGCGGATAAACCCTTTGTTCTTGAGTTTATCCATCTCCTCTTTAAGTGCAGTAGATCCCTTTGAATCCATCCTGCGTCGTTTTTGTTTCACCGGGACATGCATCGGGTCGATATTCAGTGCATGGCTTGCAATAGTCGACGAGATCCCATACATGTCAGAACAGATCCAAGAAAACACATCAAGATTTGCTCGGAGAAAACCAGCTAATTCCTTCATCATCGCTGCACAGAGCTGTGATTCGATCTTCAAGACCGATTATGGTTCGTCGTGGCTGACTGTGATTTTGATCATCAGCTCAACGGGTTCAGCCTTGGTTTCTTTGGCTCCTCTTCTTCATCTCTCAGATCTATATCTTTATAAAACCGATTATGGTGCTCGAGCCGTGGCTTGGATGCTGATTGCTAAGTTTCATTAGTATTGATGCAAAGAGGCTTCTCCACATCCTTTCCTTTCTCCTTTCACTGAGCGTCTGTCAACTTAGGCACATAACAGACATGTCCAGTCGCCCGATCTACATGGATAATTCCCACGCCATTCTCTTGGGAATTTAAGTGTTAGACACTAAGAGGAGATAATTGCTTTGAATTTAGCAAGCGACGGTCGGCCCAAAAAAGGATTGTATAGAGAGTTCACATCCATCACAATAAACAGCAACACCCGCATCTCCTTCAGTTGTTGTCTCCTAACTCCACCAGTAGCTTGACATAGCCTACTGCTTTCGTTGCAATACCGTTAAAGCCATGAATATAGGTTTTGCATGGTTTCAGATCTTTGGCTTCTAGTAACATCTTGTCGTATTCCTTCTTGAAAATAATATTCATATAACTTTCACAATCAATCATAATCTTTCTCACCAAGGCAGGCTGATCATGGCTGAGATCACCAATAGGTCGATCGTAGGGTCCTCCACCTTGTCAGCATCTATACTCTAAAATATGATATCATCCGTCATAGTTCGTTGCTGCTTTGCTGGAGCACTGTCCGTCGTGTTCAAGCAACATTCAATGTCAATATGTCTGATAGCGCTCACATAACGCTCCATTTCATTCTAGCTTTTCCAACTTTTATCTGCTAGATTTTGTCCTCCAACAATGGTATTAATAACTAACCTTCCTCATGTCCGCTTAGGTTCCTCAGCACCATGCAGAACTTGTCATCGATTGGGGTTGGATGTCCCACGCCCACCATCCTGTGGGGCTTTAACAAACTGCTGCATCTTTCTCTCATGAATCAACTCCTCAACAATATCATGCAGGTCGCGACACTCGTCCGTGGTATGTCCATCACTTTCGTGAAATCTATAGTACTTTCTGGACTATCTCTACTTCTTTGTCAGTTCCTTTGGAGGTGGTTTCCTGTACTGCATAGTGTTACAAGTCGATAGATAAACATTCTTTAGTGACATATTCAATGGCATGTATGTATCAAATGATAGGATCCTCGACTTCCCACTCTCGGAATCCTGTCTTGGGTTGCAGTTTCTATCACCGCCTTTCTTCTGCTCATTCGTTTGTTCTGAACTTTGATTTTAGTTTTCTCGAAACTATCACCGGATTGCTTCAACTTCCTCGGCACTTGGGCCTGCAACATCTATCTTCCTGGTTCGCTTTGCATCCTTCTTCCTCAGAAATTGAGCCGCCTTTATAAAGAAACGATCCAATGTAGAAGAAGGCTTTCCCGCTAACCAATCGCGAAACTTAGAATCGGTTTCGACTACCTTAGTCAGTGCCATGAGTATTGCATCAATATTTTCAGATTACCGACTTCTGTAACAGCTATATTAAACCTTTTTTAGAAAATCATTCAATGACTCCACCGGTGCTTGGACCAAGTTGGAGAGTGACACTACTTCTTTGGGGCGAGTCGTGTGCATGCGGAACTACTCCAGAAACTTCTTTACTAACTCACCAAATGAAGAGATGGACCGCCATGGTAGCTTGGTGAACTATATAGTCATAACATATTCCATAAAAAATGGGAAACACGTACATTTGACTGCATCAGTAGCTTGGGTGGAGTCTATGTGCCATTCGTACTTCAAGAGATGCTGCCTGGGGTCCCACATAAGCAAGCATCGTAGGCATATGGAACTTCCATGGATATTCTGCATGTAGAATGTTGTCGGTGAATGTAGTATGACTTCTGGAGAGTCCTCAATCAACATTGGTCAAGCCTTGACTTTCTTTCACTAGCTGTCTTACCAAAGCTATTAAGTCCGGTGTTTAGAGAGTTGGTGCCAGGTAGTAGTCATGTTCCACCTCACGTGAGCGACCCGATTCATGCCTCCGGGTAGTGCTACGTTGCCTTGGCTCCTCTTGCCCTTGATCCATTTCCTAAGCAGTAATTTTATCATCGTCTCTCAGTGGCAGTTCAACTACATTTATTTGAGCTCTAGCACCTTGATCAATCGCGGCACCTATAGAGCGAGCTCCTCCACCTTCATGCTGACTGCCCTTATGATTCGAGGGTTCGGTACTGATCCCTTGGGGGATTGGGTACCGATCATCTGATTCTGTCCCGATGTTCCAGCTGCATTTGCATATATTTTGCGGTGTCTGTTTCTGGAATAGTTGTCAAATCAGGAGTTCTTCGATCCTGAGTATGGAGTAGGCTCCCTCCTTGTCTTTCCACGCTGATCTTTCAACTAGTTCATCAGATCGATGTTAGCCTAGATTTGTTGGAGTTACTGATGGATATCCTCTGGTTCCTTCATTAGGACTTCAAGTTTGCTTTGGTGATGTAGTCAGTTGGATTTTGGGGATTGGCAGCAGCCGATTGTATGCTCTGATCAACCTATTAAACGCTAGTATCTTCATTGCCTTCAACGACATGTAAAGTAGTAGACTTTCCTCTGTGGCCATGGCTAATAGATTCCTTTTAGATCTTCTTCAAATCTGAGAAGAAATGAAAACTTGTCAGTAGAAATCTGGATCTATCTCACGATTATGGGAATCCACAAGTAGATGATAAGATCCAATCAAGCTGATAATTCGCTCTCAGTGAAAGCACAACAATGTTTGCACCAAAAGTCAGTACAAACATCCAATAGAATGAATGTAGAGAAATAAATGAAGATTTCTAAATTTAAATAGAGGAAATAAGCAAAAAAACAAGTAAAAAACAACAACAAATAGATTTGTAGTGGTTCGACATTGAATGCCTACGTCCACTTTGATGAAACAGCTTTATTAATCGCTTGAATTTCTAAGTACAAGAGGGATTGTACCGGAATCTGTAAATACAATAGAGTATAAGCAAAATAACAGCATAAAAAATACCTTAAATAAACTATGAACTTTGTATTTATAGGGGTAGACGCTCGAATATCTTTCTGAAAATTCACCGTTAGAATCTCCAGATATAGACGAGGTCACTTAGAAAATTCTGAGGCCCAATTCCCAACATAGAGCTATCGGTCCCGATAGATTAAGATGCCATCGTGGCAACTTGTGATCACCGTGGTGGGTCTCCCTTCATGCTAGCTTCATGTTTCCAAAGTTGTTTGCATGGTTGCTTACATTTTTTTAGAGATATTGAACGATTCTCGTTGAGTTGAACTATTGGTTTATGTTGTTCATGACTACTATGATGCGATTCGATCCCCTGCCTAGGGGAAGGGATAGATACTGATCCCCTATCGAGGGAAGGAACGAATCCATGCTTAGAGTATTCTGGAGAGACTATCTCTTAGTCTTGCTTGATTGTTACTTCATATCTTTGTCTATGATTGATCTTTGGACTCAATGATCACCTTTCTGGGCTGCTTGCCTTATCTATCATCGAGTCTAACTTGTCCAATAGTCTGGATATAGTCGAGTCAAAAGACCGGATAACAACATGTTTATACACACACATATAAATAATAACAAACTATATTTAAACTTAAAATAATATATATATATATAACCTATAATTCTATATGTTTTATAATTTAAAATCAACAGTTTGAAATCTAGTTTTGAGTTAAAAAGAAATTTAACATTAGATCTATAATTTTGTGTAAAAAGTCTTTTTAATTTTTTTGAATTAAAGTAATATAAATAAACACACACACAGAGACATACATACATATGTATAACATGTTAAAGTGTTTGATATTCAAAATAACACACACACAAACACACACAAAAAACTTAAATTCAATTTCATTAGATAATTTCAAATAGAATATGTATATATTCCACTTATATTTGTATATAAAATATATTACAAAATATTTAACTAATTAAAATTGGATCAAGATCTAAAAAATTTCATTAAACTTTAATTTCTAAAACAAATAATAGTTTGGACGACACAAGCATTTACAAATTCGTTGAATAAGATATGAGATCTAAACTAAATTAAAAATATGAAACACATAATCATAATGAGATATAAAGATAAGGGATCTAAACTATTTTAACAAGAAGTAACATATATTATAAGTGTGATAACCCAGATTTTTGAACATCTGTTAATTGATAATTAACTGGATTGAATTAGTAAAATGCTGATTTATAAGTTGAGCAAATTAATAATGTGTTATTTAATATATATATATATATATATATATATATATATTTAAATGAGCTGAATTTAAATTGAGTTTAAATTTGAATTTTAAATTCAAATTGATAAATATCTTAAAAATAAATCGGATTTTTAAGACTCTATATTTTAAAGTTAATAAGAATTTGTTTTCTAATATGTATATATTTGGAGGTTATGATTTGAGATTAATATAATAATTTTCAAAGGGGTATTTTAAGTTAAATTTATATATACCAAATAAATGTGATTTCTTATTAATGTATAATTAATTCTAAAATCATTTTCTTTAGGATTTTTATAAATATTTATAAAAGAGAAAAGTATTCATTTACAATTAAAAATAGAATATAAATATAAGTAGGAAATCACATAAAAATATATTTAAACATTTATACATGAAAATAAAGACAAGTGTAATCATCTCATCATGAAATTAGATATGTGTAACCATCTTAATATATGAGATAAACAAGTGTAGATTAATTAGCATGCAAATATAACAAGTGTCATTTTTAATTTTAGTTTTCTTTTATTTTTAATAAATCATAATTTAGCCTATATATCCATCTAATTCCTCTCTTAAATTCTTTTTCTATTCTTCAAATTCAAAAGCTAAGAAAGACTCAATCCTATAACTCAGAACAAAAATCTGGGAAGGCCAAACCAGATAAGAAAATCAAACTTAAAGTTTTCAAACTGAAATCAAACAACCACAAATTCAACTCTTTCAAATTTCTTCTGAGCTAAAGCAACATAGTAGATTCAGGATCAACTCAACAAGTAAATCAATCATCAACTATCAACTTCAGTTCAGTCAAACAAAAATGAAGCAAACCAGGAAAGCGAAATTCAAATTTCCAAGATCTAAAGCCTGGGCAATTCTAAACAAAAGCAGGTTCAAAGCATTTGAACCTGAGATTTTCAAATCTGGAAGCTTTGAAAACTGGACAAAGTAAAGAACAGATTGAAATCAGATCAAAAGCTTCTAGTTCCAGTTCAAAAAAAAAAAAATCAAGCCTGTCCTCTGTTTAAAACAATTGCAGGTGAGTAACTTTTAAAACTTAAAGTGAATTTAGGTTGCATGTTATTATTGTAGAAAATATTTCAATTGTGTATATTTACAAGTATGTTTGTGTAGATATTATTGATAAATGCCTGCTGTATGAAGTGTGCATCTGAATATCTGGGACATCTCTGTTCCCAGATTCAAACTTTGGTTTTTAATTTAAAATTGCAATCTTTAGTTTAGTCACTGATAAAAACTTATGTTTCAAAACAAACTTGTATATTCCATTTAAGATTTAGTTAAAATCCATTTAAGTTAAATTGAACTCGAAATCTCACTGGAACTGTAAAACATTAGTGGATGTTAAAAATATGTGAAAATTTAAACTGAATAATTTATAAATTCAGTATTATGAATTAAATACTAAGATCACAACATGATTTTTAGAACAAAAATTAGGATTTTTAGTTAAGGGGGTATGGTGCAGTTCTGTGAAGAACAGAAAAAGGGAATTAAGGGATTTCTTATGATCTATCTATATTGAGGGATCGGGGTTCAATTTGTGGGTAGAGGAGTAACCATTGATAATTGGAAAAATAATTGTTGTTGATGCAAATCAACATGGAGACAGTGGTGATGAATTGTTACCTGTAGCCCTAGTTTAAGCTAGGTAGTCTGTTTTGGTCAGTACTACCTGTAGAGATGATCGAGTTCGATGAAAATTGGGCAGATGGAAGCTTGGCCATAGTTGAAGTCGCAGCCGGAGTTGTTGGATTTTCGGTGGTCGGAGGGCCGTGATCTTGGCGATGTCAGGTTTGGTTGGGGTTGAACTTTTCTGTTCCAGGTTTATGTTTTAAACTCGAATTCAAATTCGAGTTGAATAGGAGCGAGGTGATGATCGTATTGGACTGAGGGGATGGTCGTTGATGTTTGGAAGCCACCGGAGGTGGCTGGAGTGGACCGGAGGCACGGTGCACGTGCACCGTGCACTTTTGATATTCTGAGGTTGCCTGGGTGGAAGCATTAGGGAACTCGAGAATCACTCGAGAAGTTGTGGTATACGGCTCGATATAGAGGGCTTGTTGACTCGAAGCAGGGAAGAGGTAGCTCGGGTAAAAGTGGGATAACAGGTTTTAGTACAGAAACCTATTAATCTGGTTTTAAAATTTAAAATAAAATTTAAACCCTGGATTTAAATGAAGGTAAGGTTTTAAATCTTGTTTCCAAAACCTGAATTTAAGTTTTAGTTTAAAAAAATATAATAGATTCAAGATTTAATTTGAATCTAGTTTGGGAATAAATAAGTTTTTAAAATTCAAATTGACTTGATATTATTAAAGTGTTTTAGAAGTTAAAATGTAATTAAAGGATTTGAATTTAAATGGAGTTTTGAAATGTAGTAGAAGACTTAATCAAAGTTAAATCAGAATTTTAAATTTGAATTTCAGATTTGATTTGAATCTTAAGAATGGAAATAAGTAAAGTTTATAAATTAAAAATTGTAAATAAGTTGAAAGGTTAAAGTATACTTTAATAATCTGAGATTAAAAAAGGAAATTGGTTTAAAACCTTTAAATTTCTTTTATAAGTATTCTTTAACATATGATTTACAAATTTCATATTGATTAAAGATAATTTGGTTTCATTTTAATTAATTAATGAAAGTGATTAAGGGATAATTTATTAATTAAGGGTTATTAAATATTGTAATTAATTAAAGGTTAGATAACTAATTAAAGTTGATTAATCAATAATTAAAGATAATTAATAAGTGATTAAAGGTTAATTAATTCAAATGGTTTAGTTAAGGTTAATTAAACAGGATTTCAAAGTAACTAAATTACTTCGTGTTAATTAAATTAATTAGGACAGAACTAATTAATCTTGCTTATGGATGAGTAAATTGTATTGAAGGATTGGATAAATATCTAGTCAGATAATTTGTAATATATACTGTGATATGATATGTTTGATTTGAACTGTGATAATGTGGGTTATCTATCGATGATAAATTGCTGTGTGAATGTGACACCCTGTATATAAATTAAAGTAAATACACTTAAACAACTTGGATTTAGGATGATATTGTATTCGAAGAGATCGGAGTCGGGTATCAGAAATATCCGAAACCACTTCGATTCTTTATAGATCGATATGTGAAGTAAGTATTGAACATAACAAGTAATGAACTCGTAGTGAAGTACGAGTTACCCGGGTATTTATTTCATGGTTTGAGTTTAGTATTTCAAATTATATGGGTTTACTCACGCTGGTTTCCAGACTGACCCGGGTGTTACTTTGATGTAATGCTCGGGTCAGACCGAGTATTACAGATTTTCAGGTAAGGACGTTATGGAGCTCAGGAGGCAAGTTGGATGACAGGAACGTATGGAGTGATATCTGTTGTGTATATTATTATTGATTATCTGAGACATGTTTTCGAATTGTCCTGTGTTGTGTAATAGTGTAACTCTGATATATAATGTATAAGTGTATTGATACAGTTCTTTTTGTAAAACTGTTATTTTTGTGATATTATATTTTGATCCGCTGCGAATGTGAGGTTTCTGTGTCTTGTTTTGTTTCTTCTTCTATCTCTTTCCTTTTCTTTTCCTAACTATTTGGGATTTTCGGAATCGAAATTCCGGGTCGTTACATTTGGTATCAGAGCAGAAGGTTAAGCGAGAACCTTGGCTCTGTTAGGATTACTCGTTAAAGATAGGGTCAATGGTACCCTAGAACGAGTTGAGTGTGTGTGTGTGTGTATATATATATATATGAGAGCGTAATTGTTATTTTCTTATATAAGGATTTTAAATGATTTTATATAAGAATGTATTTTGATATATAAAATGATATTTCTTCTTAATAAATATTAAGGTAATCGGTTGTTAATCATTGGAATTAAATAATGAGAATTAAATGATAATGGTAATACAACCAAATTGAAATTAAATGAAGATAAGTTTGAAATAGATCTAAACTAAAATTAAAATCTTGAATTTGTAGAAGTGTTTTCAGAATAAAAATAATAATGAATTGATTTTCAGATATGATAATCTTAGTTATTATCATAAATGGTTATTGTGTTAATAATGAAATGTTGTAAATGATTAAGCAAAATAAAATGTTTTAGGGGAGTAAAACATTTAGGCAAGTATGACTTGTAAATTGAAGTGGGTTTTAAATTGAGAAGTTTTAAATCTAAGTCCAGAAAACTTGAAATGGTTGAACGAAATTTGTTTTGAATTAAAAACCAAAGGTAGTTTAAAATTTAAGGTATAACTTGGTGTGTAAAGGAAATAAATATGTAAAGATGAGGATATACATAATATCAAAAATGATTTGAAATAAACTCTAAGTATTGAGTTTAAATTTTTTTTCCTTGGAATGTGATATGAAAACCCAAAGTAATAAGTTTTTGAACTTATAAGTGGAAAGATTATTAATATGAAGTTTAAAATTTGAAATGAGAATTAAAATTGGGCAAAGTTGTTTGAATAAAATTGAAGTGAATTTAATTTTGGGAAAATTAAATAAGTTTAGAACAAACAACTTGAATTTGAAATTTCATGATGAAATTGGAATTTAACTTGGAAAGTTAAATGGTTGATTTTAAATGGGAGTTATGAGTGATCTCAAAATGGGTTTGAGATCTGGAAATTGAAAATGGATAATAAATTAGAATATGAAATTTAATTGTTTTTGAATCCTTATTTGAACTTTATAATAAGTTAAGTAAAGAAAATTTTAAAATGGAATTTTGGAATTTGGATTCGGAATTAAATGGTTTAAAAGACTTAAGTTGTTAAATTAAAAATAAAGGTTGATTTGATTTAAAAGTAAGGGTTAATTTGACTTAAGGGATTAAATCAACAATTAAAATGTTTAACTCGAATTTATATAATTCGGGATGATTTTAAATTAAGATTTGAATAGAATTAGTTCAAATTGAAATTGATTTGGATTAATTAGAATTGTGATTTAAGATGGATAAGCATAAGTTTAAATGGAAAATTTGAATTGAAATAATTTGAAGTAAAATTGAAGTTGAATAAGTTTAAAAATTCAAATGGGAGATGATTTGAATGTGGGATAGAAATTGAGGATTTATTCAACTTGAATTGAGGTTAAATCAATTTCAATGGAAATTGAAGTTATTTAAATTAGAATTGAGTTAATTTAAATGGAATTAGAAATTTAAATTGAATTGATGGGGAATTGAACGGTTTGACTCTGGACTATTTTCAAAGTAAATTGTTTTAATATAAACCTATTTTTTCAAACTATTTACTATACAATCTTTCTTCTTAAACCCCAAACTATCTTATACTTATTTTACAATTATTTTGGAACTATTTAACTATTTTGAAACTGTCTTATAAACTAATTACTATTTTTCAGTTACTTATATCTAATCGCTATTTTAAAAAAACTATTTTGCAATTATCTAACTATTTTATACCTACTTAGCTATTTTACAGCTATTTTACAAACTAATAACTGTTTTTTTACTACTTATCTATTTTAAACTTTTCCAAGCTATTTTTAAATTTAAATAGGTCAGAGTTCAGACTGTTTGTAATTGAAGTAATAACTCAATTGGAAATGGAAGCAATTGAGAATAAGTGAATGGAATTAAAGGAAATGTGAATAGAAAAGAGAATTGATTTGGCTAATAACCAACAAAGATAAATACGTAGGATATACGTATATTATTTTATTCGCATAGTGATTTGGTCCAGATTCGAACACAGAATTTCGAGATAGTAGTATCGATCCGAGTAGAATTTTTCGCTCGATTTTCGACGGCGAACCTGAATATGGATTTTTGATTGGTTTTGGATATTCTCTATCATAGTTGTGACTATGTAAGGAGAATGACGATTTCTGATCAAGAAATCAGATCTGAGTCCGCACTAGGAAGTCGGATGGACGATACTAGTTCGGAAGTGAAATTGTGTGATCGAGTGAGCGATTAAATTGGTATAGCGTACGGATGATATATGTACATTGTACGGGTTTGAATGAAATTGGCATTGAAAATTTGTGGATAAGAAATTTGAAATGGTTTTTGAAATGAAAGGTATATTATGTGAAATATAATGGAATTGGATATTTCTTTGGTTGAAATTTACTTTATGGAGGTAAGTAATATGGTAAATAACTTTATAAAGAAATCAAACTTGAATATTTGATTTGGCAATAAATAAAGTTATATTTTGTAATATGATAAACTTCCCTTATTGAATCTAGCCAGAATAAAAAGGGATTTTGGAAGTATTTGAAGTATAAAAGAGGTTTTATACAAGTTGAAGTGATCCAAAGATTTTTAAAAATCATATATATATCTATATATATATATATAAAGGATATTATGAGAATGATTTTGGAAAAGGTTTTGGGAACCTATATAATTTGGAAAAGGCTTTTGATTTTTGGGAAAATCAATTTTGGGAATTTGGAAAGCCTAGTTTGAGAATTATCGATTTTGGATATCGATTTGTGTAAAGGAGATTTTGATATAAATCATAAAGGGTATGATTTGAAGATACTATAAATGTATAGTACAAAATGTTTTGAGTATAGCTCTGGGGAAAAAGGCGCTTCCTTGAAATGAACTTCTCAGGAGTGCCACTGGGTGGTACTGCCTTGAACCCCAAGGGGGGATTCTAAAGTTAATCCTGTGAGGAGTCCGGAATAAACTAGTTCCTGAGGATTATTTGTGTAGCGAAAGTCGAGGGGCTGGTGCCCACAGAGGCATTTGGGTTATGCTATGACGACAGTTTAACTCGATGTCACTACGATCTACTGCAGACCATAGCGAAAGTTGTGTGTGCCGCTGAGAGCCAACAGTCTGCGTTTGATTTTATATCGGTAGACTGTGACACTATGGTAACATGGCGAAAGTCGTTTGTGCCGCTGAGAGCCAACAGTCTGCGTTTGATTTTATATCGGTAGACTGCGACCTATGCGGGAGAAGTTTCATTTTGACAGCGAAATCGTGTATGCCGCTGAGAGCCAACAGTTACATGGACTTTTGTTGCGATGGCAACGTAACCCTGGAATGTAACTGCGATCTGTTGTGGGTTCCATGCTGTTATCAGTTACATGGACTTTTGCTGCGATGGCAACGTAACCCGTGATGTAACTGTGACCATGGATGGGGGTGATGATTTCCAGAGCATTCTCACCAAAGATATTTCATCTATTTTGAAAACTGTTTTCTATATTTTCATAAATTTTTTTCCAAAGTATTTTCACTGGGTGTTGGAAACGAGTTTACCGAGTACTTATAGATTTTCAGTCCTACGCCTGATCAACGTATGACCGAATTTCTGTGAGAACAATGATTGACTTGTTGAGACATTGAGTTATAAAAAGTATTTTTATATAAAAAAAAATTATAAAGAGAGTTTATAGTTTAAAATATTCAACAAGAAATTTATCTGATAATAAGTAAATAATAAATTTTGGCTTCGTTCCTTTTCGAGGACGAAAAGATTCTAAGGGGGGAGGAATGTGATAACCCAGATTTTTGAACATCTGTTAATTGATAATTAACTTAATTGATAATTAACTGGATTGAATTAGTAAAATGCTGATTTATAAGTTGAGCAAATTAATAATGTGTTATTTAATATATATATATATATATATATATATTTAAATGAGCTGAATTTAAATTGAGTTTAAATTTGAATTTTAAATTCAAATTGATAAATATCTTAAAAATAAATCGGATTTTTAAGACTCTATATTTTAAAGTTAATAAGAATTTGTTTTCTAATATGTATATATTTGGAGGTTATGATTTGAGATTAATATAATAATTTTCAAAGGGGTATTTTAAGTTAAATTTATATATACCAAATAAATGTGATTTCTTATTAATGTATAATTAATTCTAAAATCATTTTCTTTAGGATTTTTATAAATATTTATAAAAGAGAAAAGAATTCATTTACAATTAAAAATAGAATATAAATATAAGTAGGAAACCACATAAAATATATTTAAACATTTATACATGAAAATAAAGACAAGTGTAATCATCTCATCATGAAATTAGATATGTGTAACCATCTTAATATATGAGATAAACAAGTGTAGATTAACTAGCATGCAAATATAACAAGTGTCATTTTTAATTTTAGTTTTCTTTTATTTTTAATAAATCATAATTTAGCCTATATATCCATCTAATTCCTCTCTTAAATTCTTTTTCTATTCTTCAAATTCAAAAGCTAAGAAAGACTCAATCCTATAACTCAGAACAAAAATCTGGGAAGGCCAAACCAGATAAGAAAATCAAACTTAAAGTTTTCAAACTGAAATCAAACAACCACAAATTCAACTCTTTCAAATTTCTTCTGAGCTAAAGCAACATAGTAGATTCAGGATCAACTCAACAAGTAAATCAATCATCAACTATCAACTTCAGTTCAGTCAAACAAAAATGAAGCAAACCAGGAAAGCGAAATTCAAATTTCCAAAATCTAAAGCCTGGGCAATTCTAAACAAAAGCAGGTTCAAAGCATTTGAACCTGAGATTTTCAAATCTGGAAGCTTTGAAAACTGGACAAAGTAAAGAACAGATTGAAATCAGATCAAAAGCTTCTAGTTCCAGTTCAAAAAAAAAAAATCAAGCCTGTCCTCTGTTCAAAACAATTGCAGGTGAGTAACTTTTAAAACTTAAAGTGAATTTAGGTTGCATGTTATTATTGTAGAAAATATTTCAATTGTGTATATTTACAAGTATGTTTGTGTAGATATTATTGATAAATGCCTGCTGTATGAAGTGTGCATCTGAATATCTGGGACATCTCTGTTCCCAGATTCAAACTTTGGTTTTTAATTTAAAATTGCAATCTTTAGTTTAGTCACTGATAAAAACTTATGTTTCAAAACAAACTTGTATATTCCATTTAAGATTTAGTTAAAATCCATTTAAGTAAATTGAACTCGAAATCTCACTGGAACTGTAAAACATTAGTGGATGTTAAAAATATGTGAAAATTTAAACTGAATAATTTATAAATTCAGTATTATGAATTAAATACTAAGATCACAACATGATTTTTAGAACAAAAATTAGGATTTTTAGTTAAGGGGGTATGGTGCAGTTCTGTGAAGAACAGAAAAAGGGAATTAAGGGATTTCTTATGATCTATCTATATTGAGGGATCGGGGTTCAATTTGTGGGTAGAGGAGTAACCATTGATAATTGGAAAAATAATTGTTGTTGATGCAAATCAACATGGAGACAGTGGTGATGAATTGTTACCTGTAGCCCTAGTTTAAGCTAGGTAGTCTGTTTTGGTCAGTACTACCTGTAGAGATGGTCGAGTTCGATGAAAATTGGGCAGATGGAAGCTTGGCCATAGTTGAAGTCGCAGCCGGAGTTGTTGGATTTTCGGTGGTCGGAGGGCCGTGATCTTGGCGATGTCAGGTTTGGTTGGGGTTGAACTTTTCTGTTCCAGGTTTATGTTTTAAACTCGAATTCAAATTCGAGTTGAATAGGAGCGAGGTGATGATCGTATTGGACTGAGGGGATGGTCGTTGATGTTTGGAAGCCACCGGAGGTGGCTGGAGTGGACCGGAGGCACGGTGCACGTGCACCGTGCACTTTTGATATTCTGAGGTTGCCTGGGTGGAAGCATTAGGGAACTCGAGAATCACTCGAGAAGTTGTGGTATACAGCTCGATATAGAGGGCTTATTGACTCGAAGCAGGGAAGAGGTAGCTCGGGTAAAAGTGGGATAACAGGTTTTAGTACAGAAACCTATTAATCTGGTTTTAAAATTTAAAATAAAATTTAAACCCTGGATTTAAATGAAGGTAAGGTTTTAAATCTTGTTTCCAAAACCTGAATTTAAGTTTTAGTTTAAAAAAATAATAGATTCAAGATTTAATTTGAATCTAGTTTGGGAATAAATAAGTTTTTAAAATTCAAATTGACTTGATATTATTAAAGTGTTTTAGAAGTTAAAATGTAATTAAAGGATTTGAATTTAAATGGAGTTTTGAAATGTAGTAGAAGACTTAATCAAAGTTAAATCAGAATTTTAAATTTGAATTTCAGATTTGATTTGAATCTTAAGAATGGAAATAAGTAAAGTTTATAAATTAAAAATTGTAAATAAGTTGAAAGGTTAAAGTATACTTTAATAATCTGAGATTAAAAAAGGAAATTGGTTTAAAACCTTTAAATTTCTTTTATAAGTATTCTTTAACATATGATTTACAAATTTCATATTGATTAAAGATAATTTGGTTTCATTTTAATTAATTAATGAAAGTGATTAAGGGATAATTTATTAATTAAGGGTTATTAAATATTGTAATTAATTAAAGGTTAGATAACTAATTAAAGTTGATTAATCAATAATTAAGGATAATTAATAAGTGATTAAAGGTTAATTAATTCAAATGGTTTAGTTAAGGTTAATTAAACAGGATTTCAAAGTAACTAAATTACTTCGTGTTAATTAAATTAATTAGGACAGAACTAATTAATCTTGCTTATGGATGAGTAAATTGTATTGAAGGATTGGATAAATATCTAGTCAGATAATTTGTAATATATACTGTGATATGATATGTTTGATTTGAACTGTGATAATGTGGGTTATCTATCGATGATAAATTGCTGTGTGAATGTGACACCCTGTATATAAATTAAAGTAAATACACTTAAACAACTTGGATTTAGGATGATATTATATTCGAAGAGACCGGAGTCGGGTATCAGAAATATCCGAAACCACTTCGATTCTTTATAGATCGATATGTGAAGTAAGTATTGAACATAACAAGTAATGAACTCGTAGTGAAGTACGAGTTACCCGGGTATTTCTTTCATGGTTTGAGTTTAGTATTTCAAATTATATGGGTTTACTCACGCTGGTTTCCAGACTGACCCGGGTGTTACTTTGATGTAATGCTCGGGTCAGACCGAGTATTACAGATTTTCAGGTAAGGACGTTATGGAGCTCAGGAGGCAAGTTGGATGACAGGAACGTATGGAGTGATATCTGTTGTGTATATTATTATTGATTATCTGAGACATGTTTTCGAATTGTCCTGTGTTGTGTAATAGTGTAACTCTGATATATAATGTATAAGTGTATTGATACAGTTCTTTTTGTAAAACTGTTATTTTTGTGATATTATATTTTGATCCGCTGCGAATGTGAGGTTTCTGTGTCTTGTTTTGTTTCTTCTTCTATCTCTTTCCTTTTCTTTTCCTAACTATTTGGGATTTTCGGAATCGAAATTCCGGGTCGTTACAATAAGAGATTGAAAATTACCTTTTGATGAAGCTAAAAATCACACCTTGAATGAAGAAAAACCCTAGATCCAATTGAACCGCCTTCAAAAAATTGCAATGATCTGAATCACCATATTTATATTTATTTTATTTAATCATTTTGGTTTTGTTTTGGGAATATTTATGGCTTGAAAGCCATAGATTTTTGGCCAAACGAGAAAGGAAGAGAGTAGGGGAAATGAATTGTGAGAAAAGAATTAATGAATGAATGGAAGGAATCATATTTTAATGGACATTGAACCAATCTAATTCCCTCCTTAAAACCTCCCCTCTTTTAATTCCTCATTAAATATCTATCAAATCCCTTCCCCTTATCATGTATGGCCAAGCAAGATAGGGGATATGTGGTCCCTTAAAATTTCCAAAACCATTTTGTAATTAATCGCTTTAAATTCAATTTATATATTTTATTGATATCATATATACATACATGCATACATAACTGTTATATATATATATACATATATATGTGTGTGTGTGTGTGTGCGCGCTTTTCATTAAATACTAATGGCATTCAAACAGTAAATAAAATAAAATATAATAATCAATATTTCATAAAATATTGATTTAGTAATTAATTTACAACGATTATAAATTAATTAAATCTTGTGGCTTTTCGGAGTATTCATTAGTACTATTGTGCGACTCAAAGATGTAAATCCAGTCAGCGATTAATATCAACCAATTTGAATATTAACGTTCACACGTCACCTTAGCAAGTGGTGTGACATTTTGACTGAATTTATCGCTTGCACATCCTTTTAGTAAAAGTCAATTTTAATATTATAAGAGTTACCCGGTAGTAACGATTATTTACACCAATCATCTTCATCAAAACTATATCACTTTGGAACTTATGAAATTTGGTGTTAGTCAAAATTCCAGTATCGTCCACATTCAAATTGATTAGTCCAAACACAAAATTGGTTAGATTATTAGTTATACTGCTCTGACCAGAGATTTTGACATTGAGTTGACTATATTTGACCGTCAACTAAAACCTTATGACCGAGGAGACGAATTCTCTATTGAATAGTGTTTTACTTCTAATGGTTCAACCCAGACCCAATTATAGTTGCTCTATAGTTCTCCATACCATGATTTAAATATAATAAAACTGGAGTATCCATATTGAAGTTCCACTGTATTCTCAAGTCGAGGGAATTATGTAACATCATCATTTCGAGATTATTTATTTGGCCTTGGTTATATTAACCAAAATAAAACTCTCAAGTGAATCATTCCATAGTTACCTAATAATTATCAGTACGTAACCCCCCGATACCCCCAGTAGTCATGAGTAATATAGTTCTCAACATTTGAAGAGCATTACGAACTCCAGTCTCAACGGATAATCGATATCCTATCTTTAAACATTTTGACTAGGAATATCTCAAATAAAATGTTATTTTAATGTAATAAATTTCTCATGATTACAACACATTATAATTACTATCACATAACATATCATATAAGGATTTTCTATTTGATATACATTAAACTAATTACTTAATTAATTATATCGTAATATAATAGAGTATATTATAGAAATTAAACACCTTTATTACGAACAAGATTGGTTATCAAGTTAGATATACGTAACAAATTACATAATTACTCTTAGGGCATACCCCTAACTCTATCAGATCCTAGAGAGGTCCTCTACACAAGAGAGTGGAGTTTGTATCATAAAGTAACTCGATGATTGGCTTAGAGACGAAGCTAATCTGTGATGACTTAAATTTTCGACCCTTAGAAATCGACATTATTACATCCACGGTATTCACGCGCCGAATATCAAGTGTTGGAAAGACGGATTGATCAAGGGTAAAAAGAAAAATAAAGACAAATGGAATAACATATATTATTTTAATATATAATCTTTACAGTGGAAATTTTAAATACATACATCAAAATCCATCCTAATCTCAGCCTGGAAAGTTGTAAATCTCCGTCCCTGCTAATGCTGAATACAAACAGTAAACAAATGCAGCGGAAATGGAAATGGATAACCATCTACAAAGGAAATTCCAGCTCCTCCAAAATGTTCCAAGCTAGACCTAAACTACTTGGCTGTCTGGAAAAATAGGACACCCAAAGTTTAAGAAAATAAACTCCGGGTCAGTCATGGGATTGGTGTGAGAAAATTCAAAACACGGATATTTATGAAAACAAAGGGTATCTCATAAGACCACACTGCATATTAACACGGACGGATTTTTACCTTATAATAACCAAAGCATTGCTACGTAAAATCTAATGATATTATAATAGTGTCTACATTACAAATACATATTAATCATAGCTGAAATTGTTACATTAATTAAATTACATCTTAATAGGTATACAACTAAGCCCGAAGGTACTTATTAGAGATTGGATTCTATACAATGACAAGGTAAGGGACTACTTTCTGTACAGTACATCTCTAGAGGAATGTACCGAGGACCCACAGATGATCCCCTACATCTAGCAAGACCGGCCTGGCCTACTCCTTTTTGGTAACCAACAAATGATCCTAAGTTGTACCAAATATGACATCACCTTGGTCATTTCTGACATATCTATAGCCACAACATACACAACAACCCGATATGTAGAGGGTAATCTAGAAAGGTGATGACCATACCATAATGGTTGCGACCCATATAGCCTTGCTGTATATCCTGTTTTAGTCATTTTCGGGCGTGAGGCCTGAGGTAACGTATTACCTTTTACAAAACAAATCCCACTTTGAATGCCACATTTCTAATTCTAATAACACACTATCGATGTTTACAAAAGTATAACCCCTGAGTTCATACACCACGGGGAAGGGTGTTAAGTGTAAGAGGGGTTACCTCATATACAACCAAATAGATGTAGGTTTATAAAAAGTCAACGTACGTGGTCTTAGGAATGCAATGTCAGACACTTGTCTATACAGGTTGTCTAGGAACTGAACAAGCCGAAGGCACTCCTCCTACTACATCCTGTTTGGGAATCAACCCAAGATTAGTAGCGAGTAATCCTTACATCGAAGATTTCAAAATGAAGATACCACTACCAACATATATATGATATGGGAATTACCCCAGAGGTTAGTGGCAAGCAGCCCTACATTATGAAGATCTCCATCTTCAAAATAATTTTCTTCCACATGTCTTCACTTTCAAATGCGTATATTAGTTTAAAGTGGTTTTCGGATAGGAATCACCCAAATCCGATCTTGGTTTCTCCGAACCAATTATCGATAAAAGATGTCAAGTGTGTGGATGATTATTATTTAATTAATCAATACCTTTTATCCAAGTAAGATATCTTCTTAGAGATATATGTCTAACCAATTTCTTTTTCATTATGTACAGGATTATTAAACCTTTTTTTAATTTTGGAAATACCAAATCATTTCTCTTTAATTACACAGGAAAACATTATTGAGTAAAAAGAGATCCATAGAAATTATACTAATTATACTCAATACTAATTTTCATGTTCACCCCGTACTATTCGTCGAGTAACAGTGAAATTACCTTTTAAATTCACATGGATAGTGTTAGTTCCCTCCTTGGAATTTAATTCAAAATTTAACTAGAATGTTACCCATATCACCAAACATCTTATTATTTTAAAATCTAGTTTAACCTTTGGAAAACACTAAATCTCCTTTTCTTTTATCTTAGCAAGATGCAGACTGAGTAAATCATATTTACTATCCCCTCAGTCGGGCCAGTCCGGATAGCTGGGGAGAGCAGCAAACTGGTTTTCCAAACCTAAGCCGAGAGACTATTTTTTTTCACCCATAAGACGGTCAAGTTATTGATCAACTCTAAACCCTTTAAAATACTTGATTTATTATTTGAAAAACATTTATAAAGGATTCGGGAAGAAAACCCAAGTTTGAATCTTATTTAGGAAATTTCCAAATTCCTTTATTAAATTGCCCATAAATAGTGTTTTGAAGGGCTTCGTATCAAAAGTCCCATTTAAACCTTTTATATGTCCAAATTTTCCATTTAAAACTCTTTTAAAATATTTTAACATATTTTTAGAATTTACCACATATTTTTAAAGATTTAAAATATCTATTTTTAAGAGTTGAAATCCATATTTTATGAACTGCCAAAACGCGATGATTTTAAAAACTTGATTTGGACATATCTCAAATTTTACTAAATGAAATCTAGATTCTTCTCCTTCATTTAGAAACTATAGTTATAAGAGTCCGGAAAATTCTTATTTCG
The DNA here is from genome assembly GCA_030737815.1 of Allium fistulosum. NCBI lineage: Eukaryota > Viridiplantae > Streptophyta > Magnoliopsida > Asparagales > Amaryllidaceae > Allium > Allium fistulosum. The sequence continues at coordinate 196,438,034 of CM060902.1, read as the reverse complement.
AATAATTCTGACCTATATTCTAATCTACACATTGATTTAACTTTTATGACGTGAAATCACGAACTACCAATACGTGACGTGCCTATTTTGACTCTAATTTCGTATCTTTTCAAAAATTGCCGAAACGAGTTTTAATGTTTACAAAACATTTATAAAATATTTTAAAACATTTTTGTTCATGTTTAAAGAGGTTTAATTATGCCATAACACTTTTATAATTCATAAGAGAAAGTTTTCTCATTATGTAAATTTGACGTCTATTTATAGTGAATTAATTCCATAACCAAGCAATCATATTATTGCATCCAAAACATGATGATCAAACATAAAAAACACTCATAGCAAACATATCATATCATTACATGATTTATAAAATAAACTAGTAGAGTTTCTCATATTCATTCATCTCTATATGTACTAAAATTGACTATAGCTCCGCTATCACCGCACCAAAGCTTATGAATCCTACCCTAGGACCCTAGGGTCTGCTCGGAACATCACAGAAGAATATATAAGTATTACAATTCTAAAATAACTGGAAGATCATTTCAAAAAGGATATTTACTGCTCCGAAGAGTTATGGAAAATACTAAGAATCGAGTGGATGGACTGCTCGAGCCAAATTGGAAAGGACCCCAAATCATACATAAAATAATCCTGCCTTGAACCTATAAATTATGCCAACCAGACGACAATGTAGTAGCAAGAACACAGAATGCTGAATGTTTGCAATCGTATTTTCCAACAATGGATGAATAAAGAAGTTGAAGAAGAAGAGGAATTTACTAGCTCACCCATAAGAAGGAGTGAGACTCTCCTAAGCAAAAGACCTAACCATCAAAGGCCCCGAGCCATCAAAGGCCCCTGGTCATCAAAGGCCTATGACCATCAAAGGTCTTAAAGCATTCAAAGCCGTCATTAAGCGCCTCACTAAAGAACCTCCTAGAGGGAGGACATGTAAGCCTTTAGCCTATCCATAGCGTCGAACCAGCCTTTCGTACCGTCATCGAAGGCCTTACAAATGCGCCTCCTTGAGGGAGGATGGGTAAGCCTTTGGCCTGTGCAAAGCGCCGAACCAGCCTTTAGTACCGTCATCGAAGGCCTCACTGAAGCGCCTCCCAGTGGGGGGGTCTAGTAAGTCTTCGATTCTGCTTAAGATAGCAAACCAAATGCACCGAAGAACAGACCTAAATAATCACCTAAGACAGTGATAAGGGGTCCGATCCAAGTAGAGATCATCACCTAAGATGGTGCCAAAGGAATCTATCAAAAATCAGAGACAATTAGTGCTTCAAGTCAAACAATTTCTAAAGGAAGATCCATCGAGTATGAGCCATTTGTGCTCCTCAACAAATGCAATCTCCAGTTGCTAGATAAGGATTTCTGGTCTTCTTCTATTATTATTGCTAGATAAGGATTTCAGGTGGTCTTCTATCATTCTTACCAGATAAGAATTTCCAGTCTTCTATTATTATTATTATCAGATATGGATTTCTAGTCTTCTATTATTGCTAGATAAGGATTTCTGGTCTTCTATTATTATTGCCAGATATGAATTTCTGGCATTTTATTATGTTGCCAAATAAGTGTTTTTAGTCTTCTATTATTATTATCTGATATGGATTTCTGATCTTATATCATAATGGCCAGGTATGGATTTTTGGTCTTCTATCATTATTACTAGATATGGATTTCTGGTCTTCTATTATTGCCAAATAAGGATTTCTGGTCTTCTATTATTATGCTAGATATGGATTTCTGGTCTTCTCTTATTATTTCCAGATATGGATTTTTGGCCTTCTATTATTATTTTCAGATATGGATTTCTGATTTACTATTATAATTGCCAAATACGGATTTCTAGTCTTCTATTACAATTGCCAGATATGAATTCCAGGTCTTCTATTATTATTGCCAGATATGGATTTTTGGTCTTCTCTTATTGCCAGATAAGGAATTCTGGTCTTCCACTATTATTGCCAGATATAGATTTCTGGCCTTCTATTATAATCTCCAGATAAGGATTTCTAGTCTTCTATTATTATCGCCAGATACGGATATCTTGCCTTCTATTATAATTTCTAGATAAGGATTTCTGGTCTTCTATTATTATCGTTATCGGATATGGATTTCCGGTCTTTTTATTATAATTACCAAAGATGGATTTCTCGCCTTTTATTATTACCAGATGAATTTCTGGTCTTCTATTATATTATCAAATGGATTTTTGGTTTTATATTATTATCAGATGGATTTCTACCCTTCTATAATGGCTAGAAGGTTTTTTTTGGACTTCCATTTGGATTACTATTAACATATGGTTTTTCTAGCCTTTCATTATTGCCGAATGATTTTCTGGTCTTCTATTCAGATGGGATTTTTGGCTTCCATTCAGATTACTATTAACAGATGGGATTTCTAGTTTTCTTCTACTATTGCCAGAATGGTTTTCAGATCTTCTAATCAAGAGATGTTAATATTACCATATAATCTTCTAGGCTTTCGTTTGAAAACTTATTATTATTTAACAATCTCTTATAGCAAAATTATAATCTTAACTCATATAGATAATGTAGACAATATATACCTATTTATAACTCAATCAAATTCAAAAGGGGATTGCTTGAAATTGGAATTGAGTTTAAAGTCGATAATGAAAGTTGTGATTAACTTTATGTTTTATAGGAAAATAGGAACAGCAAGGAAATCTTACTAAGGATTGGGCAATGCAAAGGAATTCTTGGTTTTACCCTAAAGAGTAAAAAGCTTCTCTTATACATGGAGAGGAGCAAATGTTATCCACATATTTTACAAGCCAAAATGCTCATTCAGATTAATGTCGAGGTTCAATAATTGAGGCCGAGGGTAGAGAGTCCTCGATGGTCGAAATCAAAAGATTAAAGTAATGCCGCTAACAATTCAATGTCGAGGTCCATGATGAGAAGTTATAACACCCTTAAGTGTTAGGGGCATCTTTTGAATAATGTCGAGTTCAAGAAATATGCTCCAAAATCCTCTAGAGAGAATATCGACATTCGCATAATCGTTAGTGTCAACACCGTAAGCCACTTATAGGAAGGAATGGTGCTGATTACAAAGCCATGACCTATTGTCGCTTTTCAACCATGTCGACCATCTTCAGTATCGCACCATGTTGATATCATTGGTGTCATGTCTTACCATTGAACAACATGTCAAGAGTCATTTATAAAGCAAAGAATGTCGAACTCCATCGGTTTCGCTCTCCATCAACACCGCTTTTCATGTATGCTGCCTTCTATGGATATCACACACCATCCATGTCATATATGATCAATAATGCATATTGTCGATGCCATATCTCTTTAGTGTTGCCTCCTTCCCAACGCCGCCACTATTTCATGCCATCTCTCTTCAATGTCAACTCTCAAGTAATACCATGATCATTCCATGTCGCACAAGCTCCATGCTGTATATTATCCACATCATGCCTTATTGATGCCGCATGTTATCAAATCCATGAAGGATATTGACCAAAAACAAGTCATGAGCCATAAATCAAGGCCGCATTTCATAATAATCGATGTTGCATAATACCAATGCTAAAGCATGTTGAAAACCTTGCAAGAAAGGAGGACTAATGTCATTCACAAAGCAAGTTCAAGAGGAATTAGTACACTTTCATTCATAAGAGCTTCAAAAGCCTTCACATTCTACTACATGGTCCATTTAGAGGCTACCACCAAGGTAGAAACAAAGGCACCATAAATCTCATGCCGTCAATTGGAGCAAGCCTACCTCCTTCCAACCACCATAAATGGAGATGCACCCCCTTCATGAGAAGGGGCCCCTAACTTCTTTCCCTTACTTAGCATAAATTACTTTTGGACTGGAACTTTTATAAGCTCTTCCAAGAGCTTAAGAACTATTGTAATGGCAAATGGCTAACAAAGAAGGAGATGACATATGACATTTGCATATGAGGACTTGAACAATTAGATAATTGCATATTTTCACATTGTTAACATATTCATGACCGAATAAAGGAAATGACTAGAGCATATTGCCTTTGACTTTTGGACTTGACAATTTGCCTATTGACTTATGGACTTCTCTATTTTACCTTTTGAACTTATGGACTACGATTCAATCAAACTTGTGAAGTATTATTGGAATTTCTTTGAACATTCCCTCTTGTACACACATGTTCAATGTTGAACCAAATTCCGATTTAACAGACTATTTTTTAAAAGAAACCTAATTTGGTAGGCTAGGGATGTAGGTTGGCTTTCCTTAGACCTGCCCTCTTTTTAAGTTAGGGTTTCACAGAGGTACTTTTCGATCTCGAGTTCTTTATATCATTTAAAGGGATTATTGCATGTCCCTGTAAATAGCAAGCCACTAAAGTGTATCTGTCAAGGCTCAAACCCTTTTCCGCTACTAGGGAGCCAGAAACCCTTGCAAACCATAGTAGAGCTGCAGACGGTACAAGGATTGTTTTGATTATTATATAACATCAAATATATACATATACCCACTCGTGCACATATACATAAGTCATACACATATATTTAAATAAATGTTCCAATTATTGCTTGATCAAATCTTACCTTTATTTACAAAATCCTTTTAGTAAAAGTTTAATATTCCTTTTGTACTATTTTATAATATCTAATACTATTTTATAAAATATCTTTTTATATTATTTTACAAAATCCCATACTATTCTATGAGATGTCTCTTTATTCATAAAATTATATCTTTATATAAATAATATTTATAAATAAACCATTCACTTATATAAATCATTTCTTTACATAAAATAATATATATATGTGATAACTAAGCTTCATTAAACCTAATAAGCGTAGAGCCCAAAACTTACTTAATTAGCTCACTAACTTTTCTTAACTTATTAAAATAGTTTAATTAATAGTAACTAATGACATGAACATAATTATGCCACCAAATTAGAATCTAATCCATCACAACATCACACTTCTCATTCAATTAACCCAATATCTATTTTAACAATTATCAACTTTTCTAAAACTGGTAAATAAGGTTTCTAACATGTAATTAGCTAATATAATCATGTTTGCAATATAAACATAAGCCTAAATCAAACCAACATTCTCTAAGTCACTTCATATAACTCCATAAACATTAATAAACAAATTATGAAATTTAACAAGCAAATATAGTTAGAGTATAATCTCGCACATCTCTTCTTCTACAAACCAAGCTTCTAATCACCAAAACCCATTTTATGGCTCTCCTTAAATCATGGATGAAACTCTAAACTTAACTTCAAGCTAATTCCTTTATGTGAGGAATATGTTAAGAGGAATTATGGTGGTTTTTCCATGAATTTAGGGATTTTCTATGAAGAGGTTTGAGTGGATTTAGGTTTAGGCTCAAAGAGGGATTAGGAAAGTGATTAGGGAAGATTAATTAAGTGTATCATTCAAATGAAAGTGAATGAAGGGATTAGCTAACTTATAGGCAAGCTAGTGGGCTTTAGCCCAAAATTCAATTCATCCGACACTATTTAGTCCTAAAACTGTCTGACTCCAAACATAGCCAAGTTTATACTCATTCTTCTCATGATGGAATTGCAATCTCATTGGTAGGTGCCTCGAGTCACAATTCACTCGTCTCTAAAAGTCAAGTACAATAGGCGTTCCATTAATTAACGACTTAATATTTAAATTAATTATATAAATACAGAGTCGTTAAAATGCGGGTTGTTACATTCTCACCTCCTTAAAAGAATTTTGTGCTTGAAATTTATACGAGTAGAATAAAGTAAGAGCGTGACCAAAAAATCCCGAACATCAACTTTGGAAAATCTTAGCAGTGCCTCCTGCACGTGATTTGCGTTAAGGAAACTCCCAAAATTAGAATGCATCACACATCCGAGAATCGCTCGATAACATGCATCATCTTATATTTCCCGAAGTACATACCTCCTAAGAAATATTTTCACCATTTAAATGCAAATCTAAGCAAGTAAGCATCTAAATAGTTTTGATTCTGATCTCAAGCACCTAATTGTACTATACAAAAGGAATTATGCACGCAAACAACAGCAACATAGAATTAAAATATGCATAATTTTAGCATTTCAACAAAGACTACCGCAATTAAAGATGACTAAATTTTGGAGAGTAAGATAAAATAAGCTAGTATCTATGTATACCATCGACTCCAAGCCATATCAAAATGAAATAGATTTGTATAGATCCTATCTCGACCCCCATAGTGAGCATGGATGATATATGATTTGTTTTAGATAGCTGTCACCATCTCTCTCCAAACATGCTCCAAAAGGTAATTAGAATCGGCATAAAAGCAACCAAGCAAACAGCAAGCGGCATCAGACAATAATACTTTACAAGCATACTACCAAACAAACAAATCAAGCAACAAAGAGCATAAACAATCAACAATCAAATGACAACAAGCAATAAACATCGAGCAACAAAAAAATCAACAAGCAACAATAACGAGCATGCAAACTACCAACCATACAAAACAAGCAACAACAATTGACAACAATCAAAATCAATCAACAACAAGCAACTATAAGCAACGACGAACAATAACAAGCAACAACAACCAATAATAAACAACAATAAGCAATAACAATCAACAGCAATAAACAGCAATCAACATACATCTAACATAAAAACAAATAATCATAAAAAGATCCTATACCAACATGTAGTTGACTAATAATAGTCAAAACGTGCATATCAAGCCATAATCTCCGATGAGCCTATTCGACATCCAAGATGGATGAAATGCTTAAGTGGTGCAACTCCTTTTATGAATACAATACATGAAAGATATTACACCTCTCGCTACAAAAAGGAAAACTTATATGATATGCTCGATCATCGAGTCTTAAAACTCTCAAATAAATCTGACAGTCTAAGTCTCAGCTTCCCTTCTCTTTCGAACAAAACTCATTCTCCAAAGGTGAACTTAAATAATGAAATCATCATTATATGATGATCTTCAAATGCTTGGGTTTTTCTAGGTCCAAACTCACCTCCAATGCACTAAGTTAATTATGATAATATACTAAGTGTACTACGATGCTTCCCTAGGAAAGCATGGCATCACCACTTAGAAGATTATCCGAATCATCACAAAACCGGTCAATAGTCCTTCCCCGGACTCTCACAAGCAATTCTAACTATAGTATAATATAATTCTACAGTGACTAAAGATCAGCCAAAATGACATGATGCCCGATCCAATCTTTCTTATGCTCGTAAGGTTTCTTTGTTAAATAAGGGTCGGCCACCCGACTCTTCCCATGCGAACTCTGATCCAGTTTCTTGGTTCACCACTGTAATTTTCGCATAAGGCTAGAGTCACGTTTTGGAAATCCCTCGGTCACCTCAAGAATCCAACTCAAGTGCTTGTACTTAAGAATAAAGTGAGAAACTATTGCCTAACTAGTGCAAATCACCTAGAAAACCTTGTGCTTAAACTGGGAATTAAGAACTAGTATGTGAGTGGAACGATCCTTAGAAAATACTTTTCAGCACATGGGACTACTCCCATCACCTAAGGTTTACTAATAAAAGAACAAACACTTCTAATATAAATGACTCCTCGCAAAGCATTAATAAGTCATCTGCTCTGTCTTTGCTCATTATTGGGCATCCATCAAATCTTACTTGGATGCAATTCCAAGTCATACCTCATTAACCAACCCCACTCAAGTTGAAATCTCATGCATCAAGTTCAAATGGTAGTACTCCCGATCGCAAAACCTTAATTTGACAACTAAGACTACACATACAAGGTTTATCTTTACTAAAGAATTTACCTACTATGATTGGTGTCAGGTTTAGCCTATCTACCAAGTAACTAGTAATAGATGAAAATATGGCCTAAGTATCAGAAAGAACATAAGCAATTAACTTATAATTAAAGCATACCTTACTATGTGAAGTTCTTTCATTTTTCCTAAGCAGTGGGCCTGCTAGGACCCGGTAATGCCTGTAAGGCATAAGTCATCATCACTTTCCCGCCCCTCTGAAATGTAGGATAATCGTTCTTCAAGTGACAAAGCTAATCACAATGGAAGCACATACACTTTGCTTTAGTTGAATGACATTTTATAACGAAATGCCCCCATATGCCACAAGAGCGACATACTTGGCAGCTCTCTTCTTTGCGTAAATTTGACCTTTCCTTACATCTTAGCCTTTGCACTTCGGTTGGAATTTCATTTTGCTTTCCACTTCTGCTACCTCCAATGGTACCTCGAGGGTCCTCTCATGGAGAAGAGCCATCCCAACAAGGCTCTCAAAAGTTGTATCTAACAGGGATAAAATTAAGCAATGAATTTCCAACTAATGCTTTAAAACCCTTGGCAAACTTCTTTGCCCTCACCAATGTAGTGCTAACCTTCTCAATCTCGAATCAATTCAAAAGATTGAAATGGGTCTGCACACTCCTTTACTGATGAGCTGCCCTGCACAAAATGGATGAAACACTCAAGTTGCACGCCCTTCTTGGTATTTAGAATGAACTGAGACCCAAAGCGGTGTCTAAATTCAATCCAAGTCACGGCTTGCTCATCAACCTTCTCTACCATTACGATCCACCAAGTCAAAACCACCCTCATTAGATGTTGGGAAACAATCCTCCTTACGAGAACATTTCTTAAGCTTATGCTACTTAAAGCCCTCTCATATGCATGTATCTAAGTATGTGTCTCAGCAACAGCCTCAGAACTCAGGTATGGCTTCCCTCTAAGGCTAAGGAAATCCTATCATAACTTTGGGAAGTCTAAAGCTTGTGAAGGAAGAAAAACTGGTTCCCCAAGGGCTACAACACCTCTAACATCTACAGCTGCCGTTGGGATGTTCACAAGCCATGGAACATCTTGTGCGGTAGCCAAATGGTCTTTGAACCAATTAGGCATTTCAGACTGCCCATTCACAATCGCACTTGCATACCCCGTCTATACATACTAATAGTCTGATGAAGAGACCTTGGCAACTACTGATAGAAATAAATCAAAGTCAAAATGACAAGTGGTGCATGCAGTATAATATAGTAGAAAAATAGAAGTACGCTCTCTTAATGTATCTCCCTCTACCAGTTTGTTTAACCCAAATTGGTCTACTTGGTCCTAAGTGTTGAACCTAGGCTCTAATACTAAGTGTAACAACCCGCCTTTCGTAATATCCTATATCAATGTCGAATGACAATGTCCGACTCTCGAATACCATAAAAGACAGATTGTCGAGGAAAGCCAATAACTATATAAGGGCATATCAATATGATCTCATAGGTGAATGATAACATATAATATACCGAATATACATGAAAAGGACATGATAAACAATATATGAGAAAGTACACTAGCGGAAGCAACTGATAAATAAATACCAATAAAGACTATCACAATAAACCAACTCTATACAATGGAGTCTTGAGTATAATATCTAATACATCAAGTCTAAAATATAATAAATATCTGTCATGTACTACTACAATATCAAGTATGTATATGAAGTATCGACATTGCCTCCATAGGATGATCCAACTGTCTTGAAAACATATCCCCAAAAGAATCTGACTTCTAAACTACTAGATCGAGTACCCGAGAGTTGTCACAACATAAACAGACAATGACAAAATGCAGGTCAGACATAAAGTCTGGTGTGAGGGGAACTATCTCAAAATATTGTATATCAAAACTATGTACATATTTACAACAAGAAACTACTAAGGTACATTTGGTACTCTCCATAAACGTGAATCAGGGATAATCTGGACTGCCCATAAACAAGTAAAGTAAACCCATCTCATATGTAGGAAATATTACCATAATCCTATCTTCTCCTATAATCAATGAGTTATCACAACTAATATAATGTGACTGAGTCGTAACAGTACACTATGATAAAGGTAACCCAACATAAAAATGCAGGGGTAATATAAATATCATAATATAAGTCTAACACACAATATACAATAATAATAATCAACTAACTAATATGCTACACACAATATAATGATAAACTAAAATAGAGAATACATATTGATACTTATCGTTACTGACGAGTCGAGTCCGCTATGGACAACTAACATGATCCAAAGATCCCTAACAAGGATCCAAATTAATTAGAGTCGATATCCAATTGTACTATACACCAATCGTGGTCCGATGATTCCCTTCGAGGGTCTAAAAAATAGAGTGAGTACCATATTGTAACATAGACCCCGAGCCACATCTTAGTTGATCGAACTCGTGTAGATCTCAACGTACCCTATATTGAGCATAAGTGATAAATTACCAAATCTGTATGCCTGAAAACTAGTCCCAAATGAATAATGTCGGTACCTAATTGTACCACAGACCCCAAGTCACATCTAGAGTGATTGAATTCGTGTTGGTCTCATCGTACCTCATATGAAGCTTAAGTGATATATGACCTACTCTACATACCTGAGACCTTTATGGATCTCACCGTACCCTATATCGAGCATGAGTGATATAAGATACCTTAGTAGATGATCGTCATCAAAAATGTTATCTCCACCTTCTTAATCATCATGGATTTCTCAACTAACTTACATATGCATTTACTAAAAAGAGAGCGATGGGCATGCCCTGTGCAATAGGGAGCTACAGAAGAGGACCGATGTTGTATAGATATATACATCAAAATATACGTCACGTAATCATATACGCCTACTATGAACGAAGACCACTATATCGTCATTGTCTATATATACGTATGATCGCTACTAAATACCAATAACATGTATAACCGCTATTATAAGGCCAATATTTGGCACGATCAAAAATACAAGACCGATTACATTCATCAAAGCACACCTACCCCAAGATGAAAATTGAGAGGCACGAAATAAATCCGCTCGATCGTACACACTAGTTGGACGTGATTGGGAAATCATTCATTGTACCGACCGCTTGTCCGATCATTATTGATCAAATAAGCATCAATTAAATCAACACCTGTATCCTGGCCTTCGCTTTGTGTTCCACTCTCTCGAGTACCCAAAATTCTTCCCGAAGTCATGTTGAGGCCTTGCATTGAACCACATTCGGAATCGGGGAAAAATCCCCATCTCCTTGCCCAAGCCTGTGCCCTAACTGTGCACCAGTGGTATAGCCATTGTTGGATCGGTAGAACCTGTCCTAGGCAGTAAGCCTGGACAGGTGCCACTACATTCACTGATTTGAACTTCAATCCCTCCATTGCTTCACCCGATGAGTCGCCTAGATCCTCTAGCTTGCCTTCACCACGTCAGACCTCTTTTGGAGGCCACTATTTTTTTGGAAGTGGTTCCTTGTGTATTTAAAAACCGATTTTGATACAAAATCAACTATTTGCACGTGCGGAGTTCAACGGGAGACTTTAGAGACCCGACCTCCTCTAACGTACCAAAACGAACTCAACCGGCCTTCTTATCTTGTGTGATGACTATGCGTGTGTAAATACATCCGTTTGTGCACATTTATACACATATGCATATACAAACGCGTTTCCACTATATAAATCATGTTCAGGCTTCATCGGAGTGATTATTCGACTCGGTACGTTCTCACGCAAATCAACACACATTATAGTCGCAATCACTATATGGGATGCTTGTCACGTGCTTATATACAGTTATGAATATTCACACACACACACACACACACACACACACACACATATATATATATATATAATTATCTACATAAATACTCTTACACATATACACAACTACATACAACAATTCTAATTACAATACAAGGATGATTCTGATTATTATATAAGTTCAAATACACGTATACGTATATCCGCTCGTGCACATATACACACACACTTATATTTAAATAAATATTCCAATTATTACTTAATCAAATCTTACATTTATTTACTAAATCCTTTCAATAAATGTCTAATATCCCTTTATACTGTTTTATAAAATCTCATGCTATTTTATAAGATATCTTTTTAATACTATTTTATAAAATCTCATACAATTTTATAAAATATCTCTTTATTCATAAAATTATTCCTTTACATAAATAATATTCATAAATAAACCATTCGCTTATATAAATCATTTCTTTACTTTAAATAATATTTATAAGTGCTAATTAAGCTTCATTAAACCACGAATCACTTTAATAATAAGTGTAGAGACCAAAACTTACTTAGTTAGATTATTAACTTTTCTAAAACTTGTTCAAATAGTTTAATTAATACTATCTAATGATATGCACATAATCTATCACGTAATTAGCCTTTAATCCATCATAACATCACACACATCATTCAATTAACCCAAAATCCATCTCGGGGCTTACTAACTTTTCCAAAATTAGTAATTAAGGTTTTAAACAAATAATTAGCTAATATAATCATGTTTGCAATATGAACATAAGCTTAAATCAAACCAAACATTCTCTAAATCACTTCATACAACTCCATAATCATTAATAAACAAATTAATGAAGTTTAACAAGTAAATATAGTTAGAGAATCATCCCACTCGTCTCTTCTTCTCCAAACCAAGCTCCTAATCACTAAAACCATTTTCTAGCTCTCTTTAAATCTTGGATGAAACTCCAAACTCAATTTCAAGCTAATTCCTTGATGTGTCATGTGAGGAATAGGTAGAGAAGAATTATGGTGATTTTTCCATGAATTTAGGAATTTTCTATGAAAGGGTTTGAGTGGATTTAGGTTTAGGCTCAAAGATGGATTAAGAGAGGATTAGGAAAGTTATTAAGGAAAGAGGAATGAAATGTAACTTTCAAATGAAAGTGAATGGTGGGGTTAGCTAACTTATAGATAGGCTAATGGGCTTTAGCTGATAATTCAATTCATCCAACATTATTCACCTCTAAAACTTTCCGACTCCAAACATAACCAAGTTTATACTCCTTTTTCTCATGACGAAATTACGTTCTCAACGGCGAGGTCCTCGAGTTCTAATTCACTCATCTCTAAAAAATGAATACAATGGGCATTCCATTAATCAATGACTTAATATTTAAATACCGAGTCGTTAAAATGTGAGTTGCAACATTCTAAGTACTCAATGAGCATCCTTACAATACCCATGCTTACAAGTATGTAGAAAACACTGAGTATTAAGAATCACTTAGCACGCATATTTGAACCCTTCCTTGCTCTATTAAGTTTCCATTAATCATTGCGTATCCCTTCAACATTCCTTCTTTCCACAATAAAAACCTTCAACGTTCAAGCCATGAATTCCCTTCCTCGAACCCACCCTGGTGGATAATCATAATCACGACTCCATTAATTGAGTTGTCCTCTTTGGAATGCTTCTAGATGTCCACAATGGTCATAGACTCATCATCTCAAAGTCTTGAAGCCATCACGGCAAGGCATCCCAAATTTGCTTTATCCATCAATCATCATCCTTCATTGTGCTGCCATGTTGCAACCGAACATCAAACGAATGAACACCTTCATCATGTCCCGTAGGACCTCCACAATATACCCTGGGAGTTTGACCAAAATTAGCCAAATCCCATTCATGTTGGTCCCGACATGAATTACTTAGCCAAAATTGGCTATGTACCTCATGCCCTGACTTCATCCTTCCTTTGCTTGCCTTGAGCCCCTACCACCACTATCCTGAAGTCCTTGTTCCAACTCCCTTGCACAAGAATGATGTCTTTACTGAGAAGAAGTGCTCGGTACCGAGTTGATATATCCTGAAGTAGCTCCACTAACGATCTGAAAGAAATTGCCATCGACCTGATTCCAAGCCTCTATCGACATCAATTCGACCACCCAAATCACCTCCAACCTTCATGCGACCTAAACTGCATACTTCTCTACCCATCAAGTTCCTTATCTCCAAATTGCATCACGTTTTGAGCATTTTTGACACTGTTTTACCCAAATCGACAACCACATTCTTACTACACTAAAATCACTAACAAGCATCTCAAAAAAATTCATACAAGAGTAAATATTATTTATTAAAATCCAAGCAACAAATTCAATTCATCTAAACATGATCAACATATTTGATTTTTCCTAGATCTAGTTTCATGCTAAAACAATAACATGATTCATAAAAGGGTGCAAAACCATTTAAAATCCATCCTTATCCTTTTCGATTCAGCCATAAACATGTCATTAAGGTTAGATTAAAATTTGAAAATGTTTTGAAATCAAAATCGCATTAAAAATACCATTTTTAACTGTATAAACATGCGTAGAATAGTAAGAGATATCAAATCACTCACCTTAAACTAAAATTACCTATAACATCCCTAATTTTTTATAACATTATTTAGGAAATTTAATTAGATAAATTAAATAGAATAATGATGGTAAGGGGATTGAGATTTAATAAATCATATATAGAGGGCCGTGCTTAATAATAAAATACATGGGCTTTAAATTGGTTTAGAGGTTAATCAAATTACACATGGTCATATTAGTAAAATGGCCTCTTTATCATACACGGCTATACACATCTCACCCTTGTCCATTCACATTCCATTTTTCACAAACGCAAATCTAAAACCTAAGAGGCGGCCATTACTAAGGAAGAAAGGAGGAAATTTTATCTAAAGCTAGGAAGGATTAATCAACAACAAATCTGAAATTCCTTATTATATCTAAGGTGAACAATGATTTCATACCATCTCTATTTTATTCTATGGTTATATATGTTTTCGGATTTATGATTAAATTCATTTTTATAATGATATGCTTGAACAATATTATGTTTGATATATTTTAATTCATTCACATATGAATTTGCACGGTTTTGATGTAATACCAAGAGTTTAAGATTTTAGAATGCCATAGAAAATTTTTATGTTAAGTAAAACATGATTTTGGAGATGGGTTTTAATTTTTAGAATTTTTCGAGCTATAGAAAATTTATTATGAATTCCAAAGGAAAATATGATATAATTGGGTTTAAAATTTAATTCGAGTATTTCGGGAAGAAATTGGGTCTTAAATTTTAATATGTTTGATTACCTAATAAAATTGAATTTCTGTGATTTTTGGGGATTTCTCCCAATTGACTCACTAGGGAAAATAAATTATTTCAAGAGAAGGACTTATTTGCAAATACTGGTTTTATTAACAGAAGGGACTTAAACATTATAATTCCTTTGATTTGGATCTGATTAAGTGCGACAGTTATCTTTATAAAGTATTTGAAAAGTTTTGAAGCAACCAATCAAAGGTTTACAAATAGGCAGGTTGTTATAAAGCAATTACTAAAAGACGCTATATTTCAGCCTTTAACTCAGAAAAGTTAGTTCCGCCTTTAGTAGAAGCACCTTTCGACTCCATTGATTCCACTCCATCTCAGTCGAAACCTACACAGTCGAAACCTATATTGTCGAAACCAATACACAAGATATCACTTGGATAGTACATATTGGATTGGCAGGAAGGCAAAAGCTATGGTGTCGAAAGGAATTTCTAAAGGAGTCGAAATCTTGTTTAGTTTTCAAAAGTTATGTATTTGCTTTGTTTTACTTAAAGCTTTCGACATAGTCGAAGCATATGCTTTTGAAAGGGGTTTTTATAAATGGTTTTGAAGAAGGTTGCCATACTTAGAAAAGGTGTTAGTTTTCGAAGGGGAACCTTTTTCTTTAAATAAGAGCTTTCGAAAGGAATTGGTTTCGACCAATTCGATACCCAGCCGCTAATTTCTCCTTTCAACTACATTGACGCCATCTATGCCATCGAAGAGTTACCTCTGTTTTAACTTGAACTAAGCCTTTTCCTGAATGCTTTCGAAGGGGTTGGGGGTTTCAAAGGCAATGGAGTCAAAAGGGGGTTTCGACTCAATCCTTCAATGTTTTAATTTAAAAGGTTGTTGCTCTTGACCAGATGGTTCCGACACCATCAATTTTTCCCTAAAACAATTTTATAAGGGTTTCGAAAGAGATGCTTTCGTAAATAACCATTTTAACCCAAACGATGTTTTTAAAGAGCAAACCCAATGCTTTCAAAAGGGGTACTTTCATTTGTTTTGAAGCTATGTTTTAAAGGACGTTTTGATACCATCGAAAGGTATATTTGGTTTCTAAGGAAATTATTATTAAGGGCTTCGAAAGGCATTTTTGTTGTGTTTTGAAAAGAGATTTTCCTTGATTTCGAAGTAGATTATCCAGAGGTTTCGAAAGAGATGTTTTAAGATTTCAAAACATAAACCCAATCTCAATTTAAAGGAATAACCATGACATAAATAAACTAATGGATTTGAAATGAAGAAGTTTTCCTTGATTAAAAAGGTTAAAAGGTTTAACCAGGATATATATATATATATAAAGATGATTTCAAGGATAATAAACCACAGGTGTTAGTATTATTTTGTAGTTATGTTTACTTCTTTATATACTTATTCACATTGTTATTAACCCATAACTGTATTTTGGGGAAGGGCAGAATAACTAGTAAGGTTTACCCAGTAGTGAATATAACTTAAGAAATGTTAAGATCTTAATTCAAAATATTGGCAGGAGTTAATAGGTTCATAGCCAGTCCATGAAAATTATGACTGATATTGGCAGGGGCCAATAGGTTTATAGTTAACCCATGAAAACTATATCCGGATTAAGATATTGATAGTTAGTCAATAAGTTCCTAGTTAGCCCATGAAAACTAGGATAAGAGAAAAGATATTAGAGTTACCAATAGGTTCTTAGTGATCCCATAAAAACTATGAATTCAGACAGATAGTCCATAAATAATTAACAAGTTAATAGTGACCCTCAAAACTATAATTAAGACAGATAGTTAGAATGAACGGGGATGGGTAATCCAGATTTGATTTACTTGTTTTGCATATCATCATAATGTTTTGAAATACTATGTTTTAACCATTGTGGATGTAGAAGCACAATATATGGTTTTATAAATGTTTTAGGATACTAGTGAGGGGAAAACCCATTCTGCTAAGCGGCGTGGTCTCACTAGATATCTAAATGGTTTGAGATGGTAAATTATTATTCATACCAGACTTTATGTCTAACTCGAAGTTTTTGTTTTCCCCTTAAACTCTCGGGTACTCAATTGATTTTGAGTAGCCGGAGAGTTAAGGTTTCCATGTGTTCTTTTAGAAAAATAAAGCTTTCGAGGATGTGCAGGAGGCAAGCTTGTTACTAGAGTTCTTTTATTCCGATGTGTGCTTGATTGTAAAGGCAAACTATTTTAGTGCCATATTATATACTCTGATCAACCAAGGGGGCATCTTCATAAGTCGCTCTTGGCATATTTTGTAATAATTATATGTTATCTGAACATGGTCTACGAACTGAGATTATGTAATCAATTTGGAATATTTTGAAATGGAATGTGGACTGTTTGCTGTTTAAATTTTTTCCATATGCTTATGTTTTTGTGTATCAATGTATCTAATATCGCCGAGGATTAATAACTATGGATGACTGCGGCATCCGTAGCCGTTAGTTCTAGGCCTCCAAGTAGGGGGATGTTACAAGTTGGTATCAGAACACAGGTTTATGAAACTTGAAAAGAAACTTAAACCTAAAGGATTTTCCAAACATAATCCAATAAATCAGATAATAAGATTGGGGTTTGGGTTAATGTTATAATAACGTCCTTGTATTTGATATATAGTTATATATATACATAAGTACGTATACCCTACTCTCTTAGATTGTTCTTCTGTATCTTATTAAGGCTCGTATGTAGGTTTATGAGAAAAGAGATATGGAAGCAGGAAACGGAAGAGGAAATCTCGGTGGAGGAAGCACCACAACTAATGGAAATGCTCGACCCACTACCAGGAGGAACCCGGGTCGATAGGCTAATGCTTGTAATCAAAATGCTGATGCCAATGTGAGTGCTGGAAATCCACCAGTAGATATGGGGGTGATGTATCAGTTCTTTGTTGGTTTGATGCAAGTAGGAGTTGCTGCTGGTGTTGCTGGAAATGTAGGAGGAGCTAATCCTGTGGCTCCAGTTGGGAATAATTATGCTTTGCTGAGTAGAGATTACACCAGTTTGGGTGGGAAGCCATTCTTGGTAACAGAGAGTGCCATAGAGCTTCAGAATTGCAGTTGCATTGTGAGCGTATATTTACTGATTTGGGTCTGAATGATGGGCAAAAGAGAAGGTTGGCCTCTAGACAGTTGTAGGGGTCAGCACTACATTAGTGGAATAGTGTCGCTGTCGGAGTTCCAGAGGAGCAGTTAACTTGGGCTGATTTTAAAACGAGATTTGATCATAAGTTTGTATCTGAGTTTGCTAAGTCAGAACTGATGAGGAAGTTTATGGATCTAGTTCAGGGAGAGATCTCAGTAGTCGAGTATGCTACTAAGTTTGAAGAGCGGTTTCGATATGGATATGCTACTATAGATACAGACATCAAAAGAAAGGAGAGGTTCATTCGGAGATTGAGGCCCGAGCTTGCTAGAATGACCATGATACATTTCCGTGATCCTTGTAATATAATGGTAGAGATGGTCATTCGCCATGCGGAGTTGCTTGATAATTTTGCTAAAGAAAGGCCAGTGGGAACTCGGGGTTCTCAAGGTAAAAAGAAGAAGTTCTTTAAAAGAAGGGAGCCCAGAAGGAAGATACTGCTAAGAAGTCAAAGGCTGAAGCAGTTTGCTATATGTGTGAAAAGAAGGGTCACTTTGCGAATGAGTGCCGGTCAGGAAATAGGAAGAAAGCTGCAAGTAAGAAGAATGTGAAGTGCTTCAACTATGATCAAGTTGGGCATTACAAGAATTAGTGTCCAGAGCCAGTTAAAGAAGACAAAGGAAAAGTTTTTGCTATAGGACCAGCTAGGCCTACTGCAGCTGATAAAGGAAAGACTATGATGGAAGGTACATTTTTGATTCAGAGTATTCCAGTTAGAGTACTTTTTGATACCGGTGCATGACATTCATTTATATCTCAGTGTTTGGTGGATAGATTATGTTTAGAACCCACCTACCTTGTTACTTCCTTAAGGGTTGCGAATCCAATAGGAGGGTATGCAACTCTAGGGTTAAGATGTGACCAGTTAGAACTTGACTTGTTAGGTCACAAGTTTACCTGCAATTTGTATGTTATTGATTTCGTAGATATCAGAATCATTTTGGGTATGGATTGGTTGGGTAGGTATGAGGCTAGAATATTTTTCCAAGATAGGGAAATATCATTGAGACACTCTAATAGTCATAACCGAGTGATATTCTCTGTAGAGAATACCGACCGGAGTGTTAGTGCTTTACTTAATACTATGGAGGTAGGAAATGAGTTAAGTCAGGTACGGGTAGCAAGAGAGTTTGCAGTTGTCTTTGAGCTAGTCATTGGACTACCACCGAAAAGGGCTATTGAGTTTAGAATAGAGCTTGTGCCAAGAGCTGAACTTGTAAGTAGACCACCTAGCAGAATGACACCGACTGAGATGAAGAAATTGAAGGTGCAGCTAGTGGATCTGGAAGGAAGAAATTTTATTAGACCAAGCAGTTCGCCTTGGGGAGCGGCCGCAGTGTTTGTAAAGAAACTGGATGGGTCATTAAGGATGTGCATTGACTATCGTAAGTTAAATGAAAGGACATTAAGAATAAGTATCATTTTCGAAGAATAGACGATCAGTTTGATCAATTAATTGGAGCCAGAGTGTTTTCCCAGTTAGATTTGGCGACAGGTTTCCAACAGTTAAGAGTGGCGGAGGACAGTATTCCTTTGACAGCATTTCGAACTAGGTATGGTTCATATGAGTGGTTGGTGATGCCATTCGGATTAATGAATGCGCCTGCTTTCTTCGTGGATTTGATGAATAGAGTTTTCTGAGAGCATTTGGATAGGTTTGTATTGGTGTTTACAAATGGCATTCTAGTTTACTCTAAGGATGAGAGAGAGCATGAAGTTCATCTTAGAGTGGTACTTGAGACACTGAGGCAAAGTCAGCTAAAGGTGAATCTTACCAAGTGTCATTTTTGGAAGAAAGAGGTTAAATTTCTTCGTCACGTGGTTTCAGAGAAAGGATTGTCCATCGATCAAGATAAGATCGAAGTCGTGAATAATTGGAAGAGACCAGAGACGGTGACTGAGATCAGGAGTTTTCTTGGACTTGCTGGCTACTACTGGAGATTCATTAAGGATTTCTCGCAGACTACAGCACCCTTAACTAAGCTAACCAAGAAGGAGGTGAAGTTTGTTTGGTCTGACAAATGTGAGGAAGCATTCCTTAAGTTAAAGCATTTGTTGACCAATGCACCTATGTTAGTGGTTCCAGGTGGAAACCAATGGTTGGTGGTATATACTGATGCATGCGGAACTTGTTTGGGAGCGGTATTAATGCAGAATGGTAAAGTGATTGCCTATGCATCTAGGTAGCTTAGACCGCACAAAGTTAGATATCCTACTCATGATTTGGAGTTGGCAGCTGTGATCTTCGCATTAAAGATTTGGAGAAATTATCTCTTAGGGGAGAGGTTTGAGCTTTATACCAATCATAAGTCTTTACAGTATTTATTCTCTCGGAAGGAGTTGAATATGAGGCAGCAGAGATGGCTGAAGTTTTTGACTGCATATGATTTTGGTATAGAGTATACACCAGGAAAAGGTAATAAGATAGCAGATGCTCTTAGCAGTAAACATCAGAATGTGGTGTTAGCTATGTTGGCAGAGTGGAAAAATTTAGAAGCTTTAGTCAGCTGTGATGTGCAGTTAAGATCGACTGCTGGTTCTAGTCAGAGTTTCGCCAGGTTGTCTTGTTTAGAAGTTTGACCTGTATTGATTGAGAAAATTGCTTCTAAGCAGAAAGAGGATCCAGTGTTGGCTGAGAGAATCAGAAGGCTTGAGGTTGAAACTGAGATCGATGATCTAAAGGATATTTGCCTTGACCAGAGAGGATGGTTGAGAATGAAGGGACGATTGTGTGTTCCAAATATTAAGGACCTGAGGAAAGAACTTCTTGGAGAATTTCATTGATCCTAGTTTACGATTCATCCTGGAGGGACCAAGATGTATTAGGATATGAAGAGGAGCTTCTATTGGGAAGCTATGAAGAGGGATGTTAGCTTGTGGGTTAGAC
Source organism: Allium fistulosum (assembly GCA_030737815.1). NCBI lineage: Eukaryota > Viridiplantae > Streptophyta > Magnoliopsida > Asparagales > Amaryllidaceae > Allium > Allium fistulosum. The sequence goes on along the minus strand of CM060902.1, from coordinate 196,416,989 downwards.
AGTGTGCAAACAATCAATAAGTGAAAGCCGAACATCAGAAGCCGAGTGGGTTGCTTCAGCCTTTAGAGATTCCAGTTTGGAAATGAGATTCGATATCCATGGATTTTATAGAAAGGTTGCAAAGGACAAATAGGGGTAATGAAAGTATATGGGTTATAGTGGACAGATTAATTAAGAGTGCCCCTTTCATTCCAGTTAGGTCAACCAGGACGACACATGTTTTAGCTGTTGTTCCTGAAGAACATAGTTAGACTGCATGAAGTTCCTAGTAGGATAGTCAGTGACAGAGATGCTTTGTTCACTAGTGAATTCTGGAAGAGTCTTCAGGAAGTGATGGGTACCAAGCTTAATATGAGTACTGCGTATCACCCTCGGACAGATGGGAAGACAGAGAGAGTCAACAAAGTACTCGAGGATCTACCAAGAGTTTGTGTATTGGACTTTGGTGGATCTTGGGAGGATCACCTACATTTGGTTGAGTTTTCCCTATAATAATAGTTATCGGACTAGTATAGGAATGACGCCTTTTGAGGCTTTGTATGGAAGACCATGCAAATTACCGGCACGTTGGATGGATGCAAGAGATAGACTAGTCTTAGGTCCAGATTTGGTCAGAGAGACGTCAGAGAAGATTGAGTTAATTCGAGGAAGGATGAAAGAAGCTCAGTCAAGACAGAAGAGTTACGCAGATAAGAGGCGCAAGGACCTAGATTTCTCAATTGGGGATAAGATTTTCATTAAGGTATCACCAATGAAGGGTGTGATGCGATTTGGAAAGTCAGAGAAGTTAGCCCCAAGATATGTAGGTCCATTCCAGATTATAGAGAGGGTTGAAAAGCTCGCATACAGAGTGGATTTGCCGAGCAGTATGGCAGGTGTCCATAATGTATTTCATGTGTCTCATCTTCGCAAGTATGTGCATGATCTAGAGACTATTATTCCTCCGACGGAGTTGGAAGATTTAGTAGTAGAGCCTAATTTGACTTTTGTCAGACAACCAGTTTGGGTTGTAGCTAGAGATGAGAAAAGATTAAGGAATAAGACAGTCAGGTTGGTGAAAGTTCAGTGGAGCGACAACGAGAAGGACTGTACTTGGGAAATAGAGGAAATGATTAGAGATACTTATTCTGATATGCTTTGAGGGTATGTCTATATTAGATTTATACAGATAGTTGCTAGTCGGTTAGACTATTATGGTTGTTAGAAGTTGCTACAGATGATTGCAATGTTTAGTATTTAGTCCTTACTGATTTCAAGGACAAAATTCTTTAAGAGGGAAGCCTTTAACATCCCTAATTTTTGATAACATTATTCAAGAAATTTAATTAGATAAATTAAATAGAATAATGATGATAAGGGGATTGGGATTTGAATAAATCATATATGAAGGACTGTGCTTAATAATAAAATACATGGGCTTTAAATTGGTTTAGAGGTTAATTAAATTACACATAGGCATATTAGTAAAATGGCCTCTTTATCATACATGGCTACTACACATCTCACCCTTGTCCATTCACATTCCATTTTTCATTTTTCACAAACGCAAATCTAAAACCTAAGAGCCGGCCATTACTAAGGAAGAAAAGAGGAAAATTTATCTAAAGCTAGGAAGGATTAATTAACAACAAATCTCAAATTCATTATCATATCTCAAGTGAACAATGATTTCATACCATTTCTATTTTATTATATGGTTATATTTGTTTTCGGATTTATGATTAAATTCATTTTTATGATGATATGGATGATGATATGCTTGAACAATATTATGTTTGATATATTTTAATTCATTCACATATGAATTTGCATGGTTTTGATGTAAAACCGAGAGTTTAAGATTTTAGAATGCCATGGAAAAAATTTATGTTAAGTAAAACATGATTTTGGAGACGGGTTTTAATTTTCAGAAATTTTCCAAGCTATATAAAATTTATTATGAAATTCCAAAGGAAAATATGATATAATTTTTTTCAAAATTTAATTCGAGTATTTCAAGAAGAAATTGGGTCTGAAATTTTACTATGTTTGATTACCTAATAAAATTGAATTTCTGTGATTTTTGGGGAATTTTCCCAATTTATTTACTAGGGAAAATAAATTCTTTCAAGTGAAGGACTTATTTGGAAATACTAGTTTTGTTAATAGAAGGGGCTTAACCATTATAAATCCTTTGATTTTGATCTGATCAAATGCAGCAGTTATCTTTGTAAAGTATTTGAAAAGTTTTGAAGCAACCAATCAAAGGTTTACAAATAGGCAAGTTGTTATAAAGCAATTACTAAAAGAAGCTATATTTCAGCCTTTAACTCAGAAAAGTTAGTTCTGCCTCTAGTAGCAGCACCTTTCGACTCCATTGATTCCGCTCCATCTCAGTCGAAACCTACAAAGTTGAAACCCACATAGTCGAAACCAATACACAAGGTATCACTTGGATGTTACGTAGTGGATTGGAAGGAAGGCGAAAGCTACAGTGTCGAAAGGAATGCTTCCGAAGGGGTCGAAACCTTGTTTAGTTTTCAAAAATTAAGTATTTGCTTTGTTTTACTTAAAGCTTTCGATAAAGTCAAAGAATATACTTTCGAAAGGGGTTTTTATAAATGGTTTTGAAGAAGGTTTCCATACTAAGATAAGGTGTTAGCTTTCAAAGGGGAATCTTTTTCTTTAAATAAGAGCTTTCGAAAGGAATTAGTTTCGACCAAGTCGATACCCAGCCGCTAATTTCTCCTTTCGACTGCATTAAAGCCATCTATGCTTTCGAAGGGTTACCTCTATTTTAACTTAAACTAAGCCTTTTCCTGAATGTTTTCGAAGGGGTTGGGGTTTCCGAAGGCAACAGAGTCAAAATGGGTTTCGACTCTATCCTTCAATGTTTTAATTTAAAAGGTTACTGCTCTCAACCAGATGGTTTTGACACCATCGATTTTTCCCTAAAATCAATTTTACAAGGGTTTCAAAAGAGATACTTTTGTATATAACCATTTTGACCCAAATGATGTTTTTAAAGAGCAAATCCAATGCTTTCGAAAGGGGTACTTTCATTAGTTTCAAAGCTATGTTTTAAAAGGTTAATGACCATCGAAAGGTATATTTAGTTTCGAAGGAAATTACTTATTAAGTGCTTCGAAAAGCATTTTTGTTGTGTTTGAAAAGAGATTTTCCTTGCTTTCAATGGAGGTTATCAAGAGGTTTCGAAAGAGATGTTTTAAGATTTCAAAACGTAAACCCAATCTCAATTTAAAGGAATAACCATGGCAAAAATAAACTAATGGATTTGAAATGAAGAAGTTTTCCTTGATTAAAAAGGTTAAAGGGTTTAACCAGGATATATATATATATATAAAGATGATTTTAAGGATAATAAAATACAGGTGTTGGTATTATTTTGTTGTTATGTTAACTTCTTTATATAGTTATTCACATTGTTATTAACCCATAACTGTATTTTGGGGAAGGGCAGAATAACTAGTAAGGTTGACCTAGTAGTGAATATAACTTAATAAGTATTATAATCTTAATTAAAGATATTGGTAGGGGCTAATAGGTTCATAGTCAGTCCATGAAAACTATGATTGATATTAGCAGGGGCCAATAGGTATATAGTTAGCCCATGAAAACTATATCCAGATTAAGATATTGACAGTTAGTCAATAGTTTCCTAGTTAGCCCATGAAAACTAGAATAACAGAAAAGATATTGGAGTTACCAATAGGTTCTTAGTGATCCTATGTAAACTATGAATTCGGACGGATAGTCCATAAATAATTAACAGGTTAATAGTGACCCTTAAAACTATAATTGAGACAAATAGTCAGAATGAATGGGGATGGGTAATCCATATTTGATTTACTTGTTTTACATATCATCATAATGTTTTGAAATACTATGTTTCAACCATTGTGGATGCAAGAGCACAGTATATGGTTTTATAAATGTTTTAGGATATTAGTGAGGGGAAAACCCATTCCACTAAGCGACATGGTCTCACTAGATATCTAAATGGTTTGAGATGGTAAATTATTATTCATACCTGGCTTTATGTCTGACTCGAAGTTTTTGTTTTCCTCTTAAACTCTCAGGTAATCAATTGATTTTGAGTAAGTTGAGAGTTAAGGTTTCCAGGTGTTCTTTTAGACGAATAAAGCTTCTGAGGACGTGCAGGAGGCAAGCTTGTTACTAGAGTTCTTTTATTTCCACTGTGTGTTTGATTGTAAAGGCAAATTGTCTTATTGCCTTATTATATACTCTGATCATCCAAGAGGGCATCTTCATATGTCACTCTTGGCGTATTTTGTAATAATTATATGTTACCTAAACGTGGTCTACGAACTGGGATTATGTAATCGATTTGGAATATTTTGAAATGGAATGTGGAATTTGTTTGTTGTTTAAATTTTGTTCCATATTCTTGTGTTTCTGTGTATCAATGTATCTAATATCGCCGAGAATTAATAACTATGGATGGCTGCAGCATCCATAAAACCATTAGTTTTGGGCCTCCAAGTAGGGGGATGTTACATTACCCAATTCTACCCTCAAATCTGAAGTAGAAAGCAAGCACACAACTTCCAATGCAGCCAATGATAAATCTAGAATTCTCCCCTTGCCATTTACTCTCTAATGACATTTTAGGCTAGATTAAGTATGAAAAAGATGAACTTTTTAATAGAAATTATGTTAATAGAGGTTTAGAATTGCTTTAGGAAATCAGAAAAGTGATTAGATCTGTCTTATCATCCCCTATTAGTCACACATCTTGAAATGGTTTAGTGGGCTTAAGCTTTGGCTTAACTAATTACTCACTAATCTAGCCAGTAGTAGTCCAAACTTAAAACAACCATATCTCCTAAACGATAAGTCTATTTTCATTATGATTACTCTACGAAAATAGAAACCATCATCCCCATCTTAAGGAAATGGTTCGGCGCCCAATTCAGCTCTTATCAAAAGTTATAGACTTTAGAAGATTTTCAAGGTCAAAACCTTCCGATAAAAAGTGCAAAGATGGAAAATGTCCCTAGTAGTTATTTTCCAAAATTTTAGAGTCATACGACCTTATATGAAGTAAATAATAATATTTTACAATCCTTCGATACTTAAGATAAGGTCGTTGTACTCTCCCTCTCTTTAGGAATTTCACCCCCTAAATCCCTAAATAAATTGAGGAATAGTTAACCATTATTACCCCGCATGCCTAACAACCATAGGCAGCCATCAAACATATCAAATATGCAACCATGCAATCAATACTATCCTATATGATATCAAAAGTTATAGTAAATACGATAAATCGAAGGTCTTGCCAAGTAAAGTGCTCTATATATGCAGCCCTCATGCTCTTCTCAGTTTCCTACGTTCAATCGCCTCCGTTTTTACCCCATTGAACCTTCACTAAATCCATCGTCTTCCTCATAAGTTGTTTTGTATCACGTCCGAGAACATGAATCAGCCTACGAGGTCTCGAAGCTTCTGGCTCAATCTAGATATCATCAAGTTGATCAGTTGCAATTGTCACTCCTGAGTCATGCACAAACTTCCACATGTGAGAGATGTGGAATATGTTGTGCATGCCCACCATCTTCTGAGGTAAGTTGTCTTTATATGCTAGGTTTCTAAATCCTCTCTACTATCAAAAAAGGGCCAACGAATCTCAGCGCCGACTTCCCCTTACTACCGAATTGAACAATATTCTTCCTCGGATAAATCTGCACAAAAACCATATTGCCGATAGAGAACTCCAAATCTCTACATCTCTTATCAGCGTAGCTCTTCACCCTATATTGAGCAGCCTTCCTTCGTTGTTGAATTCTCTCATTCCTCTTTGAGGTCTCTCTGATCATTTATGGCCTGAATATTAGTTTCTCGTCTGCTTCCCACTGACATAAAGGAGAGTAACATGGTCAACCATACAATGCTTAGAATGGTGCCATACCGATACTAGACTGATAAATATTGTTGTATGAGAATTTGACCAAATTAAAGTGATCATCCCATGGGCGTCCAAAATCAAAAATACAAGCCCATAAGAGATCCTCCATTATACGATTCACCCTCTCGGTCTACTCATCTGTTTGCCTACGATAAGCTATACTGAGATGCAACTCGATCCTCAATGCCACTTGTAACATTTTCCAAAACCCACTCGTAAATAATGGGTCTTGGTTACTCACAATCCTCTTCGATACACCATGGAATCACATTACCCATTTTAAATGCAGGTCGACCAATTTGGATGTCATTCGAATCTACTAGACATTACGGGTATGAATTGAGTACTCTTCGTTAATCTATTGACTATTACCTAAATTCTATCGTACCCTCCTATGGTCCTCAGCAATTCATTAATAAAATCCATCGAATAATTGTTCTCATTTCCACTTAGGAACTTCAAGGTGTTGCATTTGGCAGTTCACACGCTTTGAGATGAATGTCTCGACATCCTTCTTCATACCCTCCCAAGAGTATGCTTGCTTCGTATCATGATACATCTTATTACCACTGGGATGTATAATCAATCTAGAATGATGGTACTCTCAAAGCACCTCATCGCACAATCCATCAACATCGGGACTAAACATCCTTTCATCCCTGCGGAGCCAGCCATCTCAATCGAGTCTATACTGCCTCATCTCATCAAACTCCACTCCTTTTACTTTTGCTATGATCTCTGCTAGTTTAGTGTCTGGTTTCTGAATAGCACCAATCCTTTCAATCAAAGTAGCTCTAATGGTCAAACTTGCCAACATCTTTGCTCTAACTCGCAATGAGGTCTGAAGTCAATGCCAGCATGTCTTCTACTCAAAGAATTGACAATTGCATTTTCCTTACCGGACATATAAGGCTAAAGACATAAGAGGCTAAGAAATCTAACCATCACTACTGACGAAGATTGAGGTCCTTCTAGGAGAAAAGGTATTTGAAGGATTTATGGTCCATAAACAACTCAAACCTTTTTCCAAGTAAATAATTCTTCCATATCTTCAAAGCAAAAGCTATCGCCGCCAACTTCAAATCATGGGTCGGATACTTCCTCTCATGCGGCTTTAGCTTTCGACTAGCATAGGTGACAAATTTTCCACCTTGCATCAGTACTGCACTTAATTCGGTACCACAAGCATCATTGTATACCGACATCTCCTTATTCCTACTTGGAATGGTCAACACTGGTGCACTTATCAACTTCTACTTCATACTCATGAATGCATGCTCACACTTTGCGTCAAAACAAAGGCATGATTCTTCGTCAAATTGGTTAATTGTGCCGCTACCTTTGAGAAGTCCTTGATAAAATGTCTATAATATCCCGCTAATCTAAGGAAACTCCTTACATTAGAAGCAAAGCATAAAACCTTGAATCAGACAAGGTCTAGTGTTAGTGATCAGTAAATCTCAAAATAATATACAAGTCGATATAGTAAGGAACAAATGTATAAGAATCATACCTTATGCACATCACCATTTATTACCCAAACCTATTATCTAATTTACTCATTTAAGAGTACCCGAGATAATAAGAAGAAATGCATAAAACCTCGAGTTAGATAACCGTCTAGTGTTAGTGAAAAACAAATCTTAAAATACTATACAAGTCGATATAGTAAGGAACAAAGGTTTAAGAATCATACCTAACTTGTCCCTGCATCCAAAGAATTATTACATAATAACTATAGTATGCTACTCTACTATCATCATTATAAAGTATACAAACATCCACGTATTCTATCGGGTATATAGGCATCGGTGTCTTGCATACCTACATCATGTGGCATCCCAAGAGCGACGAACAACAAATATCCCAACACAAAAAACATAACATCCATTAAACAATCCTTACTATCACTCAATGTGCCATGGATATATAATAACTCATACCATTCCTCTGCCTGGGATTAATGGAAAAATCTAGGTTTTTTATGTACCTGAACAACAACCTATAACTGATATTGGATCTCTTACTCAATCAAAGATATACGGATCCCTTCAACGATCTAAGGTAGTTGTTCCAAGTACCCAATGAGCATCCTCATAACACCCGTGCTTACAAGTACATTAGAAAACACTTCGAGTGTCAACAATCCCTTGGCACGTGTATCTAAACCCTTTCTCGCTCCATAAAGTTTCCACTCATCATCATGAAACCTTCAAAGTTCCTTCTTTTCACAACTGAACTCTTAAACATTTTATCCACGAGTTCCCTTCCTTGAACCCACCTAGGTAGATAATCATAATCACAACTCCATCGCTCAAGTCGTCACTCTAGAACACTTCTAAACATCAACATCGGTCATAAAATCAGCATATCAATGTCCCAAAGCCATCACATCAAAGCATCCAAACATTGCTTTATCCATCAATTAACGCTTTTCATCGCGCTGCCATATCTCAATCGAATGTCGAACGAATGAATGAACACCTCCAGCATAATCTATAGGACCTCTCCAATACAGCAAGGTAGTTTGGCCAGTATTTTCCAACCCCATTCATGTCGATGCCGATATAAATTACTTAGCCAAAATTGGCTAAGCACCTCGTGCCTGGACTTTTTCCTTCCTTTGCTTGCGTGGAGCCCCTTCTTCCACTACCCAGAGGTCCTTGCTCCACCTCCCTTGCACAGAAAGATATGCGGTACCGAGAAGAAGTCCTCGGTACCGAGTTGATCTTGCTTCTCAAATTCTAAAGCCAGGTCCCCAAACTCCATCTTTGCCTTGCTTCATGCCCACCAGAAGTTTTTTCCTATGTTCCGAAGTAGCATCACCACTGACCTGAAAAGCAATCACCACTGACCTAAAAAGCAGTTGCCATCAACATGTGACTACCCAAATAACCTCTAACCTTCATGCGACCTAAACTGCAAACTTCTCTACCGCTCAAGAACCTTATCTCCAAGTTGCATCATGTTTTGAGAAATTTTACACCATTTTACCAAAATCGACAACCATATTCCTACTACACTAAAATTAGTAATAAATATATCAAAACAATTCATACAAAAGCAAATATCATTCATTAAAATCCATGCAACAAATTCAATACATCAAAACATAATCAACATATATGATTTTGCTTAGATCTCATTTCATGTTAAAATGACAACATGGTCCATAAAAGGGTGTAAAACATTTAAATCCGTTCCCATCTTTTTAAATTCAACCAAAAACATGTTATTAAGGTTAGATTAAAGTTTGAAAATGTTTTAACATCAAAAGCATCTTTAAAACACCATTTTTAACTGCATAAACATGCATAAAATAGTGAGAGATGTCAAATCACCCACATAGAAGAAAATTACCCAATTCTACCCTCGATCTGAAGTGGACAACAAGCACACAATTTCCAAGGCAGCCAAATGATAGATTTAGACATCTCCCCTTGCTAATTTCTCTCTATTTTTTTTAGGCTAGATTAAGTATGAAAAAGAAGAGCTTTTTGATAGAAATTAGGTTAATGGATGTTTAAACTTGCTTTAGGAAATAAGATAAGTGATTTGATCTATCTCATCATCCCATATTAGGCACAAATCCATAAATGGGTTAGTGGGCTTAAGGTTAGGCATAACTGGTTACCAATAACCTGGCCTGTAGTACTCCAAACTTAAAACAGCTATATCTCCTGGTAAGTCCATTTTTCTATTATGACTACTATATAGAAAGAGAAACCATCATCCCGATCTAATGAAAGCGGTTTCATACCCAATCCAGCTCTTATCGAATGTTATAGGCAGTACAAGATTTTCAGGATGAAAACTGTCCTATAAAAAATGTAAAGATTGAAATGTCCTTAATAGTCATTTCCGAAAATTTTAGAGTCATTCAACCTCATATAATTAAATAATAATATTTTATGATCCTCTGATATGTAAGATACGGGTCATTACATTGATCTTTGAACGAACCCTCAATTGATGTCAACATATTGAGTAGCTCGATAAGGCCCATGTTCAACTGGTTCATATTGTAATTCAATATGAATGACTCAAACTATGGATTCAGAGAGACTAAGATCAAGCCCACCTGCAGTTCTTCCCCTATCTTAACAGCTAAATCTAGAAGTCTATATATATAATTCCATCAATATGACAAAGTCCTCAACATGATTACCATTACTCATCCTTGTACTGTAAATTTTCTCAGTAATCTTGTACGTCGCAGAACGAGATTGCTCCCCAAACAATTCTTTGAGTTTTTGAAGATTTTATAGACAAAAAAGCTCTTGTATTGCCTTTGCAATGGTTTGTCCAGAGTAGACAACACATAAGCTTAAGCTATGTCACAGTCAACTGCCCAAATGTTATATGACTTTACTATTATAGGATCCGAACCTTCAGTTGGTTTCTCATTTAAAAGTTCATAATTATGGACCATAATAGTTCGCATGTGAGTGTTGTTTTTCTTGCTCTCAACCAGTCGGCGCATTTGGGTCCAGTGAGATTAGCATTTTTTGAAAATAATATTAAATTAGTTAGTTGCAAATTTAAATTAAGTAGATTAGTATAGTTATATATAAAATGTTCTTATAATATTAGAAAGGTAAATGTATAAATGACATTTCCTAATAAGCTCCCACTAAAATTTTATATTCTCAAAACCATAAGAGAAATATATAAATCCTTTTACTTCTCTAGTGAGTGTTAGGACTCGCTTGCCTTGGGATTCTGACCTTGAATTTACTCAATAGATCATAATCCCGTAAGTGATGGATAAAGCTTTATAGATTATATCATATACAAACTCCTAACTGTTGTATTTTCCCTAATCTTGACCACGACCATGAGTTTGCTAAACAAATAAAGAGAAATTATTCACTCTTACCTACCATCTAACGATGAGTTAAGTATAATGCATGTACCTTGAGTTTACTCAACAAATACATCCACGTATCTTACCTCTTTTATGCAATATATTAGTGGTACTACATATAATAGCTCTAGTTTGAGTTTTCTCAACAATTACAGTGTGTATGTAATTTATCAACATATAAATGATAGAGGACAACTTATATTAAAGATTCATAATCTTAAATATAAATTAAGTAATAACCATTTAAAGAATAATGTATTCCTTATGAAATATCTTTGAGATTCAAGTGTCGGACACATCTGAAATCACGGTATGTGCACTATAAGTTTGTATTTATTTCAAAAATCTATTTGGGTTTGATATAGCTTCACTAATGTTTATATATGTAGTAATATGTAAGTTTAGTTTATTACCAATTTTTTATAATTTATTAACTCGTATAACGTTCATGTTATACCGCTTTTGAACCAAGTAATATCTCGATGAAGCAGAACCAGTGAATGGTCATGAAATAAACTGGAAATCTAGAACACATGTCTGCTACCAGAATTCAGACAAAGTCCCAAGAATCAACACTAATCCTTGCTTGCCATGAGAAGAACTTAGTCACTCTTCAAACAATTGAAGTGACAAGAAGCTAAAGAGAAATTACAAGTCATAGTCACAACTCGGTATCGAGTTGAGGCCTTAACTCGGTACCAAGTCATGTAGCCCAATGACGAGTTGGCAGTAATGTTCAAAATATTGAAGACAAAGCAAGGAAAATGAAGACAAGAAATTTTGTAACTCGATACAAAGTTATAACCATAACTCGGTAACAAGTTGTCATCTTTACCAATTTGGCCATGATCATCACCTGGAGCTTTATGCCGAATGTGGAAAATGCAAGGAGCATATTTTGATAGCCTTCGTCTATAAATTTGAAGAGGAGTGCAAAGGAAAGGGAGTATTTTCTTACTTTCTTGATTAACATATTTTACACTGAAAACTCTATCGATCCATACCCGAGTCGTAGGCAAATGAGTTGTAACATCTTCCTTGTAAAAGAAAGAAAGAATTAGTAACAAAGTTGACATTGTCGTAGGCTATTTATTTTGGTCAAACCACTATAAATCCTACATGTTCTTACCCCATTTTAATTTCTAACTTTCCATAGTTATCGCTTTTTAATCAATTGGGTATTTGTCTCATTTTTGGTTCAAGCACTTCAAATGTATATTATTGGTTAAATCATTTCAATTAATTTTAATTTTATTGATTAAAACATATTTAATTAGTTTTAATTTTTTAATTTAATCAAAAATTTAATTAAATTTTATTTTATTCATTCTAAACTATTTAAGATGAATAAATAACTGTAACCTCAACCCTCTCCTTATTGATAGTGTAGAGGGAGACAAGAATCACAAGTTTTTTTATAGAATAGTAAATGGTCATAAGTGAAGTAATGCAATTATCACCTTCCATATTAATAATGTAGAAATTTTTGAATAATGAGCTCAATAGCACCTTCTCCAATTACTAGAAAGATACTTTTGGAATGAATAGAGGTCACAGAATTAAAGCTAGATGGAACAATTTATATCCATAAATTCAAGGATTGATTTTAGTGAATCAGATAATCCATTCTCGGTAAAGGAGATCTTCAAGGCTATCAATGATATGTCTAGTGATAAATTGCCCAGACCAGATGGATTTCCAATGTTGTTTTATAACAAAAATTTAAACATTTTAAAAAACGACTTAATTAAAATGTTTAACAAGTTTTATAGAAAGATATAACTTTACTAGCGTAATTCTTCTACATAAAAAAGTATATGCAATATAGCCTAAGGATTTTAAGCCTATTTCTCTAATAAATTATCCTCTTAAAATTATAACAAATGCAATGCCCCACCTCTATATTCCCATACTACCAAAGATTATTACTAAAGATTATTGTCTAGTAATATGGAGAATGAAGCTTGTTAGGAGCGACCATATGTGGATATCCCTTGGGCTAACACTGGTACGTATTCTTACCTCGAAATATTACAACAATATACATACCCGGTATCGGTACAAAGCAATAAAGCTGTGGCTTTACCAGGACAAGACAATATAAAATACATATAAGAGAACACATAATAATAAATTGTAGATCGTGGCAAGGAAAATATAAACATTACATAACATAAAGTGCGAGTCTACAAAATTGAGTATCTGACCTGCAAGAACACACACATATAGGTACCTAATATATTAATCATATAAGTCATACATCCATCTCGATAAGGAGACAAACTAAATGTACACACACTAGTCTGGCATAAAATATATATAACAATATCTCCCAAAAAGCACTGGCCCATCATCCAAAGTCATCGTTCCCCTAGACCTATATAGTCACGGTCTGACCTGAGTATTATAGAAATAATAAATGGGTCAGATTATATATAAATCAAAAAGGTAAGTGCATGATATGATACACAAAATATGTGATATAATCATTCCCATAACATATAGCATCAACTAGCTATCACATAACATATAGCATCAACTAGCATAGAAAAGCTATAAGCATACATGTAGCAACAAAATCACCATGACATTATACAAAGGCAAACATGTGATATAAAAGAGTCATGGCGAAATAGAAGCAATCAACTTATAATTTGTCGATAGGACAAACACATAGCAAGTCCTTATAGTGGTAAGCTCACTATTATGTGTAGATATTGTATAAATAAACAAGGAAAGCAATATGTATGTATATATATACAATGTACATAATGGACGAACATATAGTATGATGTGCACGTAAATGTGCATATTTTTTACTTCCATATTTTATCGAATTTAATTAAATAAATGAGCATATAGGGTGTTTTAACATGTTTAAACCAATATTTCAATTATTTTCAAATCATCATTTATTCACCTTTATATAGGAGCAAAATGGTCATTTTTGTGCATATATTAATTTGAGAAAATTTACTTGGAAATTTCTATGTTATTTTGTAGGAATTTGAATTCAAATTACAAGTGGCTTCATGGAAAATATGCATGCACAAGAAGATACAAAGGAATGAAGATGGAAATAATTCATTTCATGAAACATGGAGGACCCCACCTATCCACTTACCATGATGTACAAATTAGGAGATAATGCACATGCTAATGGCCATTAAAGTTTCATGCACATTTAAATGAAGGATTATCTCATGCTAATGATAACTTGGTGGCCACAGTTCCTAAGGGGTAGCTTGGGTAGTTCCCAAAAATAAGATTAGGGTTTCCAAACATGTATAAATATGTCATATGTTCATGTAATTAGCTCTCTTCTCTAAGCATCCTTAGCCTCCATTTTATAGTTTAGTTTGAGGCAAAAAAAATAAAGAAATCTCTCTTTCCTCTTTCATGGCTACTTAGCCATTTCTCTTTTATGTAATTTTTTAATGCAATTTTAATTCAACATCTTTTTATTTACATGTTTTTTCCTTTCATGTTAGTAGTGTAGACCTTTTTATTTATGCAAGTGGATTAGCTTTTATTGTATGTTATCTCTCTTCTTACTTAGCTTGCATTTTCCTTTTGTTTTTATTTCATGTTGAATGCTACATTGTTGAAATGATAAGAAATATGAGAGGCTAAACCCCTTCAATTTAAGGATAATGAAGCTCTCTTATCATGTAGATTCAACATTTTGCTAATTAGTGGTCTCTTTTTGTGCTTAATGGCAATATTTGATGTGATTTAACTTGTTGTTTTAGCTTTGAATTTGATAGCTTATGTTGTTGACACCAAATAGGCTATGCTTAAACAAACAAAAACACAAATTACCTCTTCATCTACATATGATTATGGTAATGAAGTGATTTTAAAATCAAAATTCGATGGTCTATATTTCTAATCAATAGTTAATAAATCAAGCTTAGAATAGATTTTATTTTCAAGTTCATTGCAATTTTCATGAGAGCTAAAAGTGATTTAGTGGTTGTGTTATAGTTTGATGGTTTAAATTGGGCTAATTAATAGCACAAATATTCTATACTTATGATAAGCACATCAACTATTTTCACTAATGACCAAAAGAGATACCATAATTTCATTTTGTTGATTTATGTGATCATGAGAAGAAAATTACCTCTAAATTGCCTTCAAACTCTCATATTCTTATCCATTTTCTTTTGCAAGTTTTTCTACATTTTTTAGCTTAAGACACTCTCAAATCTTGGTTTAATTTGATTGAATAGATATTTTAAAATCTAAAAAATTCCCTGGGTATCGACCCGTACTCGCCACGTACTAACATTGTACGTTGTGCGCTTGCGGTTATTTTTAATTAAAATTTGATCGGCTATCCTCTAATCCGATAGAGATTTGGCCGTTCGAACAAGTTTTTGGCGGTGGGCAGTTTTTGTAAATGAAGGTGCAACTTTGTAAAAAGAAAGCAAAAATTGTAAAATGAAAAATGAAAAAGAAATAAAATATATTTCTTTCTTCAATTTTGTGTACGTTTTTTTATTATATATATATATATATATATATATAATACAAATGCAAAGGAAACTAGAACAAGTTTTTGGCACCGTTGCTGGGGAGTTGCTTTGATTTTAATTTCTATTCTTCGAATTATTTGTTGTTTGATTTTATTGTATTTTTGTGTGTGTTAACTTGAATTTTAAAAAAATTATTGTTGTTGTTTGTTTGTTGTTTGTTGTGTGAATTTTGCTTTCGTTTTGATTTGTGTGACTGTTGTTTTCTATTTGCATTGCATTTGCATTTCTATTAAAAAGGATACACACACACAATTTCATTTGAAAAAGAAAAAAGTTATTACATTTGTTTACATTTCAATTTACATTTACATATTTTTGCATTTCCATTTTCAATTTACATTTCTTCTTTGCAATTCTTCGCTACCCTACTGTTCCTCTACCATCTTACCAACCTCTGTGCCTCTGTGCCTCGACCACAACTTCATCTCCATCAGACCATCATCTACCCTGCATTCACCACTCCCCACAACTGCAACATCACCGAAATCCTTTTAACATATATACAACATTTTCCTCTTTGTGAACATTCACTCCTCTGACTCTAACATACACCATATACTCCATACTATGACCAATTGCCACTGCACTTCAGTAACAACCAACATCACTTCATCTTCCACCTACACTTCAGTCATCACAAGCAACCACAACTCCCCTTGCCACTGAAAACTGCCCACCTGACCACCAAACAACCACAGTCATTTACATATCACTGCTCACTACATTTACATTTCATATCACTGCTGCTTATAACTTGCTCCTCATCATTGTTCCACACATAGTCACCTTTCTCTACCACCTCATCAAACTGCAAGTTCATCTCAAACTACAAGTTCATCAAACGGCACTGTCATCATTACAACCAGTGTGCACTACATTCAATAGCACTAATATAATCATTACAACCAGTGTGCACTACCTTCAAACTGCTGCATAACCTCCTTGATCACCTTCATACAATCATATCACCTTCCTATCCCAAACACTGCAATAGACTTCCCATCCCCTTCATCTAACAGCAAAACCACTTGAATCACAGCCTCATTTCATACATCTTCTACCAGACCACCGTGACCACTATAACTCATTCAACTCATCACTGCCTTATTACAATCTCACTTCTGCAACCATAACATCAGTTCACAAACCTCCCACACTTCTGCTGCTTGAAATCATAAACTTCTCCAACCACTCTCCCCTGATAGTGCAACCATTTCATAACTCCTCGACATATTCATAAACATTCATTCATCAACATTCATTTCATAACTCCCATGACAGTGCATACCATAAACACCAAACGTCACCGTGCACTAAAACCCTCCACTTCTAGCAAACCACTATCAAATACGTACCACCTATAACAACAATTGCACTGTGCCACCATCCTCTTCACTCCTCACATCAACTGCTGCAAACTACTGCTCCTCCAAAATCATCCAAACTACTTCAACTACAGCTGCTACATTGACATATTGAGCTAACCACATTCACACCATAACAAACTTCAAAAACTGCCAGTACCATACTACTATACTACTGCCTCAAACACTGCTCTTCCACATCATTAGTGTGCAGCAGTTCACCTCTACCATTCAACCACCTGCATGCAAAGTTGTCTCCTTACACCATCAAACCACCATCCCTGCCCAGTTCAACACTTACACCAGTCATTCTCCTTTCAACATCTTCCACTTCCGTGCATATATCAAATACCCTTAGTCGTATAGGAAGCAACTACAAACATCCATCGCCTAGCCTTCTTGGACTCGAAACCCCCTTTACCAAATCAAACTGCTCCACTGCTTGCAATACCACATTCCTCCAGCAACCATCGTCGAACTCCAGCAAATCACAACCCAATTGCCTCGAATCCTCCTCCAATCTCAAAGACTTCACCGCCCTCCTTGACCTAGAATCCATCAACTCCGAAATTGCAACCAGAAAACTAGAAAACATCCCCTTGTTACTCACTTCTGCAAAATCGCAATCAGAAAACATCAAAATCACACTGCAACCCATTACCCTGAACTGTGACTTCAATACAATACCTCCACAAACCCGCATCCAAATCATCAAACACCCATCGCAACCACTACCATCAGTAACTACGGCCTCACATATCTGCCTCCACATCCATAAAGATGCAAACTTCAAACCAGAGCTGCGAATTACTTTCGATTTTGATTTTTTTTTTTTTCGATTTGTTGAGCCGATTTGAGAAGGACTAGGTATAATTTGAGATTTTATTGTGTGTGTTGATTTGTTTTCATATTCAATTTTTTTTCCGATGTGTTGTCGTGCGGTTGAGTTATGGGCTGAAGGCCTTGAAAAAATAATAAAAAAATAATTTTTTTCTTTTAATTTGCTTGTTTTAGATTTTCTTTTAGCTTATATTTTTTTTTGAAAAAAGGGGTTGATTATAAAATCTTGTTGGGCTCTTGGATAGTGAGTTTGTTTTTAATTGTTTTCATTTTTATTTTTTCTTTATTTTGCAAATTAATTTATAAAAAAAACAAAAAGAAAAGGAAATTATTATTTTGAGATTTCTTGTATGTTGTTTTGCTTTGAATTGTAAATAATTCTTTCAATTTCCTTTTCTCACTTAAAATTTTTTTGCTTTCTTTTGGTTTTGTTTTGTTTTATCCTTAAAAAACCAATTGTATATATCTTGTTTGAAATTTCAGGTTGCCAAAGCAAATTAAAAAGAAGAATTTCTGCCAAAAATAAATTGCTTTGGTTGCTTTTATAAAAACAATTGCTGCTTTGAAAAATAAATAACTAGCTAATAATTCTACATGCTCTGGTATTGTGCCCTCATCTCTTGTTTTTATTTTTGCTTTGCATTGTTGATTGCTTGCATTTAAAAAAAAAAATTCAAAAACAAGTTTCATTTGTAGTTGCATTGTTAATACACGTTAAATTTCTATTTTACATTTCAACCAAGAATTTTGATTAATAATAACGGTTAGACATCGATAACGTTTAATTGTATATTGACAAGTTGTCCTCTTTCGGTAACGTATCTTCTTGGTGTCTAGGTTACGGTAGAGCAATAATCAGTTATAAATATTACGGTGGTTCGTAAATATTATACTGATTGTTTCTCTGAAGATACTTAAACCTTCGGCTGCATTGCTACGGTGATTCGTGGTGCACCGATAAATCATGTCCGTTACCTGTCTGAGAACTATCTTGTTGAATTAAGACAAAGTGTGATTATACAATTTTGGGTTAGGAGCCACTTAGGTTAGAAAATTTGTAATTGCCCTTGCATTCATTTAGTTGCATTAGTTCATGCATATTTAAAAAAAATTCAAAAGCCAAAACTAAAAAAAATTGTAAATATTTCTTAACTTACTTTCTAAATCTTTTGAAATTTTTAATCAAAAATTCATAAAAAAATTGAGTTAGTTTTTTTAAAAACAGAAAAAATCCAAAAAAATATTATAAAACCTTTTCAGAAACAAAAAAAATTGAAAAACAAAACAAAAATCAAATTTCCTTTTTGAAAAAAAAAATATTCTTTTTGATAAATAGTTTTCCTTTATAAAAAAATCCAAAAAAAAGCTTTTGAAAAATTTTGAATTTCCATATTCACAAGAATTTACAATAGTTATGAAAATAAATATAATCTTAATTTCACACCAAGCTTTTATGGATATTTTAATGACAACTATTATACAAACAATTCGAATTTCGAACAGCAAAGTTTTCAAAACGATGACCAACCCTCAAATCTCGAAAATAACATTGAAATGATTTCGTCTTTGCTTGAACTCTCTACACAACAAAATGAAAGGATAAATGATATGTGTAATTCATATTTGAGCAATGATTCAATTCAAAATTTTCAAAATAATCAGAATTCGAATTCATTTCAAAATTCAAACGATTTCGAGTATAACCCATGCCAATTCAATTTGGAAATCGAAAATGAAATTCAAAATCAAAACGAAAATGTGAACCACTTTTCAAATGATTTTGGCAATGGGAATTGTTTCAATGATGGTGAAAATTTTCATTCTCAACAATTTCAAATTGAAAATTTTCAAGTTAATAATTATAAATTTGATTTTGTTGAGAAAATGGACGAAATGCACAAAGAACACACAGATTTGTTGTTTGAAACATATATGAAACAACGTGAGGAACAAAGTTAAATCCCAACGTGTGACGATTCAAATAATAATCTATCTTTTACAAAAATTAATGATTTTCAAATAACAACTTTTGAAATTGAAAATGACAATCTTAATGAAGTTGTTGCAAATGCGGTAATTGAGTTGGATTTTAATTCTTTTGAGGGTGAGAAACTCAATTTAAAATTCGATCTTCCTTTTTTCGATTTCGAAAATTTGAATACAACAACTTTAGATTTTAAAATTGATACATGCAATGAAGTTGTGAATAATTCAACAAAGGAAGACGAATTTAGTGAACACAAATTTTTTGGACTTTTCGTAGACGAGTTGTTAGATTCTAATGGGGAAGATTTAAATCACCATTTTGATTTTAAAATCAATAATTTTGAAGAAGTTTTCAATAATAAGTTTGAATTTCAATTTGGTAAAAATAAACTTGAATTTCAATCAATTTTTTATCAACCCCAAAAATCATCGAAAATAAAACAACTCACACGATTTTTTATAAAACGACATTTTTTTCCTAAATCAACATTCAACTTTGAAATCTTTTATGGTTTGGTTTTTCGAGCTTAAGCTATGTCTCTCATACTTGACGAGACAAATGAATTGGTCTTTGGAAGACCGTTTCATTTACTTTTTGACGATATATTTTCTGATGCCTTGTAAATAATAATATTTTCATGTAAATATAGCTCATGTTTTTTATTTAATTTTCTCCTTTCACTTGGGTTGACTGTGGGGACACAGTCAAAATCAAGTGTGGGGGGAGTCTCGCCTGCATTTTTAATTTTTCATGGTTTTTTTTTGCATTTTCCTTCCGAAAATCTCAAATATTTAAAAAAACAAAAAAAATCCAAAAAAAATGAAAAACGAAATTTCTTTTTATCATTTTGATTTACTTTTGAACAAACACTATAGGATAAATATAGGATTTTGGTTATTAAATTGAAATTTTGAAAATTTATTTGTCTTAACAAAAATAAAAATGAAGTTTGATTACAAGTAACGATGGTTTAACTAGTATATTGGTAGACTCATGGGTGATAATTATGAACTATATCCTAATTGAAATTCTTTGTTTAAAAAAGTGGTGGATTTAAAGAAAAGGATATAACATTTTTTATCTTCTAAGTTAAATAGTGCAAAGGTGATTGTGAAAAACTCTCTCTTCAAAAAAAAACAAAAAATATATAACAAAAAAAATATGTTTGTATATATGTATATATTTTATTAACACCTAGAGTCATGTGTTCACACGTAAGTATGTACACTCGCCATGCTCTGTACCCTTCTCACGTAAGCCCGAAAGGCAGTGCACGATCGGTATATATGGCCTCAGTTTATCTGAGTTAGGTATATGTATATAAAAATTCTTTCCTATAGTCGATAGGTGTACACATTTGTGTTCACTCGCCATGCTCTGTATTCCCCTCACATAAGCCCGCAAGGCAGTGCATGGGTAATATATCTGGCCTCAGTTTTCTGAGTTAGGCATATGTAAATATTGTTAATATCAATAAATTTTCAAATATTAAGAGAGCAAGCAATTGAAATCCAAACACTATTTTGACTTGTTTGATTAGATTTGTTATTTAAAAGAAATGAAAATACCTCTTTGAAAAACTTTGATAATCAACTAAGGATTTATTTCATAGTTACATTATATTATCAACCGAAACAACTAGTCAAACTAAAGTCTATTTGCTATGATAACTTAATTTTTGTTGTATGTTTTGACGAGTAGAATGACTGAAATTTTCAAGATAATGACCAAAATCTATATTTAACTTATTCGTGTCAATTTAAAAGTAAATCCTTCATTTGCAAATATTTTCAAAAACTTGCATTCATCTCTTTATAAATAAATCTTGCATTTAGGAATTTTTCACTTTGCATTTGGATTATGTGGGTAGTATCCGTTGAAAACTCTCATGAGACAACACTCGTCCTACTAGGGACACCTAGAGGTTTAACGGCTTGGTGCATACGCTTAATGCAATCGTGTTTCCTACAAAAACGGATTTATCTTAGTTTTAGTTTATTCAGGGACGAAATAAAAAGATAAGTGTGGAGGAATTTGATATGCACGTAAATGTGCATATTTTTACTTCCATATTTTATCGAATTTAATTAAATAAATGAGCATATAGGGTGTTTTAACATGTTTAAACCAATATTTCAATTATTTTCAAGTCATCATTTATTCATTTTCATATAGGGGCAAAATGGTCATTTTTGTGTATATATTAATTTGGGAAAATTTACTTGGAAATTTCTATGTTATTTTGTAGAAATTTGAACTCAAATTACAAGTGGCTTTATGGAAAATATGCATGTACAAGAAGATACAAAGGAAAGAAGATGAAAATAATTCTTTTCATGAAACATGGAGGACCCCGCCTACCCACTTACCATGACGTACAAATTAAGAGATAATGCACATGCTAATGGCCATTAAAGTTTCATGCTTATTTAAATGGAGGATTATCTCATACTAATGATAACTTGGTGGCCACACTTCTTAAGGGGTAGTTTGGGTAGTTCCCAAAAATATGATTAGGGTTTCCAAACATGTATAAATACTCCATATTTTCATGTAATTAGCTCTCTTCTCTTAGCCACTTTAGCCTCCATTTTAGTTAGTTTAGTTTGAGGCTCAAAAACAAACAAAGCTCTCTTTTCGCTTTCATGGCTAGTTAACCATTTCTCTTTTATATAATTTTTTTATGCAATTTTAATTCAACAACTTTTTATTTACATGTTTTTTCCTTTCATGTTAGTAGTGTAAATCTTTTTATTTATGCAAGTAGATTAGCTTTTATTTTATGTTAATTAGCTCCCTTCTTACTTAGCTTGCATTTTCCTTTTTTTATTTCATGTTGAATGCTACATTTGTTGAAATGATAAGAAATATGAGAGGCTAAACCCCTTCAATTTAGGGGTAATGAAGCTCTCTTATCATGTAGATTCAACATTTTGCTAATTAGTGATCTCTTTTTGTGCTTAATGGCAATATTTGATGTGGTTTAACTTGTGGTTTTAGCTTTGAATTTGATAGCCTATGTTGTTGACACCAAATAGGCTATGCTTAAACTAACAAAAAAACAAATTACCTCTTCATCTACATATGATTATGGTAATAAAGTGATTTTAAAATCAAAATTTGATGGTCTATATTTCTAATAAATAGTTAATAGATCATGCTTAGGACAGATTTTATTTTCAAGTTCATTGCAATTTCATGAGAGATAAAAGTGATTGTGTTGTTACCCCGCCTTTTGGCCAAGGCCGGGATATCAACAAATTGGCTAAAAAGGATGGATATCAGAATTGGAGATCGATCGAAAACAAAGCTATGATCAATACCGTCAAAATTTGACCGAGCTCCAATCAAAGTAGGATCGATTAGGAATGATGAACAGGGCTAGGACAGGCTACGTTTCAAAATTCAGGTCAAACGGACTTCATATGCTCGAGTTATGGATGGATCAAGGTTCATGGAAACTGGTTCGTATCAGTATGGTTCGTATCGATCACACGACAGTATAGATATGGGAAGGGTGCATTGCTTCGAATCGGTGGCTTTCGTATCGATGTGATGTGCATCAATTTGGTTGGACATGGCAGAAGGAAGGTGGCACGCTTCGTATCTATCAGGGCAGGGATCGATACGAAGGATGAGGCAACAGGCTCATGGACATGGAGCTCGTATCGATATGCACGTACCTTTTGAATGGTGAAGTATGTTAAAGCATTTCGTATCGATCGAGGCTGAGATCAATACGAAATATGGAGCAACGGTCGCAGGAGTTTGGAAGATCATTTCGTATCGATCAAGTGTTGGATCGATACGAAAGGCATATGCAGTGGATCGACACAAAGAGCTAATGGCTACATGGGTTTAGGAAAGCACTTTGTATCGATCGATATTGGTTGATACGAAGAGCAGACATTGAAGCAAGCCGATGGATGCGAGACAATGGTTACGAAGGAACGAAACTTGAACTGATACGAACAGAGGCATGGATACGAAATGATGGACATAAGGCTATGGAATATGATGGATATGAACAACGTGGATATAAATGGATACGAAGGAAGGAAAGTCAAAACAAAAGAAGCGGACAACGAACGTTAAAAATGGATTTGCACATGATTATCGCTCTACATCATCGATCCAAGAATGATCGATACGAAGAGGACCGATGAAAAACCATCGATATGAAGATGCAACATAGGTTGGAAAACTACAACTTGGATCGATCATAACTCTCAAACCATAGATCCAAATGCTTTGAAATTTTCATTGGAGTTTGCTTGTTCACTCAAGAACGTCCATTATCGATCTCAGCTCCATTGGACCACTTTTGGAGCAATACGAGTTGTACTCGAATCGATCCAAAATCACTCTGGATTGATCTGGCAGGCCCACTACGCAATAGAAGAGGTATTCCAGGTTTTAAAGCGGATATTTTCAGATTTACACCTATAAATAGCGGTCGTATTGCAACTAAAATAGGGATCTTCTTCTTCTTGGTTAGGCGAAACTCTATCATTTTGTTTATTGATTTCAAAGGCTTGTATCTGTAATCTCGATACAAAAAGGAAATAAAAAAGAGTCAATTCAAAGTGGACGTAGGCCGGAGATAGCCGAACCACTATAAACCATGTGTTCTTTTCTTTCTTGCTCATTTTAATTTTACTATTTCTTCATTTTTGTTCTCTACTTTATCTGGATCTGAGATTTTAGTTCGGATATAGTGGATCTGTGTGTTAACACAGGTGCTTTCACGGTTTTTGGGGTTTTGTGACCAATTTTGGCACAAACACTTTGGTGCTTCCACTGAGAAAGACTAGCACCCGCTATACCGGATTTGGAGTTCAAATTTGGGAAGCTAAAGGATCAGATCTAAAGGAACCATGACAAAGCAATCAACAAGGAGAAAAAGAGCGGAATGGAGTCAGCACGAAGGGAGTCATGAGGCTTCCTCAGGAGCAAATCAGTCCTCAGTTTTCATCACCAGAGATGAGATGGAGATGATGATGGGAGCTATGCAGGAAGAATTTTTGAAAAGGCAGGAGGAAATGGTGTAGAACCTTCTCAGACAGTTTGGACAAGCAGGAAACAGTTGGAGCTGCTAGAGTTCAGATCCACGGAGCTGGAATAGAAGGACTCAACAGACAAGCAGATGGAGTGGCTCAACAGGGCGTAGCCCCCTATCAGCACACAGTTACCAATTTGGATGGATCCAGACTCGAGGGCACACCACCATGCAATGATAGACCAATACATGGAATGATTCCTGGTGACACCACACAATAGGATGCGGGTAGGAGCATAAGAGTACATGTTGAAGAGTATGTACCAGAATTCCCTCGGGGACTCGGGGACAACCCTTGGCGGACAACACTGGATTAGCTGAGATTATCAGGCGAACTATGCATGGAGATTTAGCAAACAGAGATCTGGAAGGAGTAAATAGGAGTCCACTTACCTGTGACATTCTTGGAATCCACCAGAGTTCAAGCTACCTACTCTGGAGGAATACAATGGCATGGCTGATCCTACCGATCATTTGATGAGGTACAAGAGACACATGGAAGTGCTGAGGGCATCGGAGGAAGTTATGGCCCGGTGTTTCCCTCTGTACTTGACGGATATAGCTGTTATGTGGTTCAGGCAATTGGAAGATTGATCTATTATGACATGGATAGAATTGGTGGATAGGTTTTTGAAGCAGTTTCGGGTTCCTATCAAGAGGCCGAAAAATGTGATGACATTGATATCGGTGAAGTAGAGGACAGGGGAATCACTCAGGAAATTATTAACTTGGTTCTATGTAGCGATTGCTTCGATGGATCGGCCGGATCCATCGATGGTTTTAATGGCGGCAGTATCAGGAGTCAGGGACAATTTGGATTTCAAGGTATCATTGATACAGGATCCACCAATGGATCTCGGGGAATTCTTTCACGAGGCCGAGAGATTCCTTCGGTAGGAGGATGCAAGTTCGAATATGAAATCAAAGGAAGTAAACATGGTTAAGGATGGAGAACCATCCGGTGAGAGCTTGGATAAGGATAAGGATAAAGGGAAGAGGAAGTCGCATAACGATTCTGGTAGGGCAAGGAAACGTTGGGGAGAACCAAAATTATCCACTTACACAGGATTGAATGAAACGTTGGAGTGGATTTACATGGAAACCCGGGATCGCCTTCCCTACCGAAGGTCGGCAAGGAGAGAACCCTCGGAACGTGAGAGGGCGTCAGGAAGGCACTGTCTCTTTCATGACCTGGGTGGGCATGATACCAACTGTTGCAGGCATTTAAAAGATATAATCGAGGAGCATGTAAGGAGTTTTCAGCTGTGGCTATATGTCGGGGCTCGTAATGCGGTGATGGAATAGGAGCAGCCACCGTCTACCTTAAATGACGATGGCGTAAGGCCCAAGAATGATGGTTGATTGGTTATCGACTAACATGGATAATATGGAATAAGTAGCAAACTCTGGGCAAACGGCCAAGTCACTTTCTCATGTACGGGGATGGAGATAGCCCCTAGGCATGCTCTGAGATGATGATAAACCACGACGCTCTAGTTTGTGAAATATGCTTTTTCATTTTTGGTTGGACATTTGCTTTTTTCTAGTTTGGTTTCGGAGTTTGGTTTGAACTCCTGGTTTTGTTTGTTTTCTGGTTGGACTTTGGTTTGGATGCTTGTTTTCCGGTTTGGATATTAGTTTGAATTTTTGGTATGGATTTTTGGTTTTCTGATTTAATCTGGATTTTGGATTGGATTTTGACTGGATTTTTATCTGGTTTATGGTAAATGATCATCGGGTATGGATTATGCCTGGCAAAGGGTAAGTCGCTTCGTTCGAACGTGGCGAGACGGCTTATTCAGGTCGTCGAGTATGGACTATGCTCGGTAAGGGTCCAGAGCGACCAGGATTCAGCTTAGGACTTAAGCCACAGCATTACTTAGCATTTAGGGACACTGAACTGGGATCGCTGTTGAGCAAGGCGTTGCTAGGCACAGGTCGTTGACTGTGGATTGCGCATGGCAAGAGCCCAGAGAGGTTATGGATTTGGATATTGGCTATGAACAGCTAAGGATTTGGCTAAGGGCCCGGAGCGGTCCTGGATTTGTACATCGACCCGGAGAGGTCATGGATTTGGTTATTGGTCACTGGATGTGGATGGATTAGAACTCGGTTGTCGGGTTCGGATGGGTATGGAATTGGCTAAGGACTTGGTAGCTAGATTCGGAATCAGATATCGACTCAAAGGAGTCGCGGGTTTAGATAAAGATATGGAACTCGGACAGAATGGCTATGGATGGAAGATGGACTTTGGATGTTGGATTTAAAGTTATTCAAAACATGCCTTCCTACCACAAGGCATGTTTTGGGGGGCACATGTTACCCCGCCTTTTGGTCAAGGCCAGGATATCAACAAATTGGCTAAAATAAATGGATATCAGGATTGGAGATCGATCGAAAACAAAGCTATGATCGATACCGTCAAAATTGGACCGAGCTCCAATCAAAGTGGAATCGATTGGGAATAATGAACAGGGCTAGGATAGGCTACGTTTAAAATTTTAGGTCAAACGGACTTCATATGCTCGAATTATGGATGGATCATGGTTCATGGAAACTGGTTCGTATCGATATGGTGAGTATCAATCACATGACAGTATGGATATGGGAAGGGTGCTTTGCTTCGAATCGATGGCTTTCATATCGATGCGATGTGCATCAATTCGATTAGACATGACAGAAGGAAGGCGGCAAGCTTCGTATCGATCAGGGCAGGGATCGATACGAAGGATGAGGCAACAGGCTCATGGACATAGAGATCGTATCGATACGCATGTATCGATTGCACGGTGAAGTATGTTAAAGCATTTCGTATCGATCAAGGCTGAGATCGATACGAAATATGGAGCAACGTTCGCAGGAGTTTGGAAGAGCATTTCATATCGATCAAGTGTTGGATTGATACGAAAGGCATATGCAGTGGATCGACACAAGGAGCTAATGGCTACATGGGTTTAGGAAAGCACTTCGTATCGATCGATATTGGTTGATACGAAGAGCAGACATTGAAGCAATCTGATGGATGCGAGACAATGGTTACGAAGGAACGAAACTTGAACCGATACGAACAGAGGCATGGATACGAAATGATGGACATGAGGCTATGGAATATGATGGATACGAACAGCGTGGATGTAGATGGATACGAAGGAAGCAAAGTCAAAACAAAAGAAGTGGTCGGCGAGCGTGAAAAATGGATCTTCACACAATTATCGCTCCACGTCATCGATCCAGGAATGATCGATACGAAGATGCAGCATACGTTGGAAAACTACAACTTGGATCGATCATAACTCTCAAACTATAGATCCAAATGCTTTGAAATTTTCACTAGAGTTTGCTTGTTCACTCAAGAACGTCCATGATCGATCTCAGCTTCATTGGACCACTTTTGGATCGATATGAATTGTACTCGGATCGATCCAAAATCACTCTAGATCGATCTGGCGGGCCCATCTACGCAAGAGAAAAGTTATTCTAGGTTTTAAGGCGGATAATTTTGGATTTACACCTATAAATAGCGGTCTTATGACAACTAAAAGAGGGATCTTCTTCTTCTTGGTTAGGCGAAACTCTGTCATTTTGTTTATTGATTTCAAAGGCTTGTATCCGTAATCTCAATATAAAAAGGAAATAAAAAAGAGTCAATTCAAAGTGGACGTAGGCCGGAGATAGCCGAACCACTGTAAACCCTGTGTTCTTTTCTTTCTTGCTCATTTTAATTATACTGTTTCTTCATTTTTGTTCTCTACTTTATCTTGATCTGAGATTTGAGTTTGGATATTGTGGATCTGTGTGTAAACACTGGTGCTTTCACGGCTTTTGGGGTTTGTGACCAATTTTGGCACAAACATGTGTTATAGTTTGATGGTTTATATTGGGCTAATTAATAGCACAAATATTCCATACTTATGATAAGCACATCAACTAATTTCACTAATGACCAAAAGAGAGATCATAATTTCATTTTGTTGATTTATGTGATCATGAGAAGGAAATTACCTCTAAATTGCCTTCAAACTCTCATATTTTTTATCCATTTTCTTTTGCTAGTTTTTTTACATTTTTTAGCTTAAAACACTCTCAAATCTTGGTTTAATTTGATTGAATAGAAATTTTAAATTCTAAACAATTCCCTGCGGATCGATCCCTACTCGCCACGTACTAACATCGTACGCCGTGCGCTTGTAGTTATTTTTAATTAAAATTTGATCGGCTATTCTCTAATCTGATAGAGATTTGGCCGTTCGAACAAGTAAGTCCATAGACGAATATATAGTAGGTCCCTATATAATGGATGAACACACAGTAAGTACTTCTATAATGAACGACACACAATACGTCCGTATGTAATGGAAGAACACACAATAAGTCTGTGGAGAACACATAGTAAATCCGATAAATTATTTAGCACGCCTTGGGTCAAACGAACACATAATAAGTCCTCAACTGCCTTTATTGCGGATTTAAGATGCTACTGCTCTTTCTAAGAGAAGATTGATAAACACATAGTAATGCTCCAAGAGACTTAAAAATACATAGTAATCACTACAATAATCTGACACTTTAATAGTGTTTTATAATCACTATAAAAGGCTTTTACAACGTTTTTATAAGCGCTGTAAAATGACATGTTATAATATATCTAGAAGATATCGTAGAATTATTAAAAAATGCTATATAAAGTAGCATATAATAGCGTCTTTTGCTGTCATCTTTCAATATTTATAGCTTTATTATTGATATAATTAAATTTCCATAGTGTTTCTCTAGTTGACGTCGAACTTTTTTATGATGTCTTTAAAATGCTATAGTATTTATAAGTTGTGACGTGTATGTTTTTAATTGCATTTATAAAACTCTATAGATTATTTTTTGTAACACTTATGAAATGCTATAGTATGTTAAATGTGTGCCTTTCTCATATTTTATAGTTTTTGATACTCTATAGATTATTTTTCATTGCATTTTTTAATGTTATATATATTCAAGATTTCATTTACAATTATACTAAGCTTGTTTCTGTTACAAATATATTATAACAGTTCAGATTACCAAAATTAACACATTATAATGTACCCTATCAAACAGATTCATTAGCCAAACCATAATATCTATCCATAATATTTCATAAACAAAGTATTAAGCATACAAATACTTGTGGCCAAAAGTAATATTGCATGCAAGTGTATAAAACAATACATACAACTGTGCTAACCAATGTAAATATGTATGAACACCGCTAGAAAATAAAACATTATAATTTAAACATGATTGATAATTAAAGGAGAAAGAGGGGACAAACATACTTGTGTCTGCCTTCCAACATGTTGTCTAGCCCCATTATTATCGTGTATCTCTCAAAAAGAAAGTTGTTAACAGATTCCTACATGACTTATCCTACCTTAGGCTAGATGGTCTAAGACTTGATTTATTATGCTGTTGAGATATTTATTGGTGGAACATGACAATACATGAACATGTGGATAACATAAAGCATTATATAAATGTTGATGGTAGAAATGGCCACCAACACCCAAGTGATGTGAAAGCACCAATAATCCAATATGCAAATCCGAATAGAGTAAATCAATTCACATATCATAGAATAAGTTGTAGAAAAAGTAAATGAACACAAGTTTTATAGTTGTTCGGCAAACTTTAGTCTTTGTTCACTCCAATAATATAATTATTTATACTGTATGATTATAAATAGAATGGTTTTTGTCTTAGAATATTAATTGAGGAAGAGGAAAGAGTGAAGAAGAATAGCTAGCCGAAAAGCCACCTGAATGAATGCCATGACCGCTGTATTTATAGGAGAAGCCGACGAAATATCTCACTCAAAATCCAGATCCAAGATCTCCAGGCCAAGACGACCCGACCCAAAAAAAATTAGGCTAATCGCTCACCCCTAAGAGGGTCAGGGAAAATCCCTCTTCCATGCATGGTGGGGCCCAGCGATCCCTTGTGTGGGTCCCTCTACTCCTCCACTTCATGTTTTCAAAGTCATTTCCCAAGTTGATGGATCCTTCATTGATTTATTGAACGATTATCATTGAGTTGTGCTGTCTATTCGAGTGATCCATAGCCATATTAATCTGATTCAACCCTTGCCTAAGGGAAATGCCAATTCCATACTTAGCCAATTCCAGGGTGTCATCCATCTGAATCTGCTTGACCATTGTCCATAGCCTTGTTTATAACCAATCTCCAAGCCTAATAATCATCTCTCCGGGCTTTCTGCCGTAATGATCACGAAATCCATTTGGCCAAATCCGTTGGTATACTGCCTGGCCAAAAGGCGGTATAATATTTGCCCCCTAAAACTTGCCTTACAGTAGGAAGGTGTGTTTTGAATTGCCACAAGTCTGAAGTCCATAATCCATCGATAACCAAAGTATCCAATCCAGAATTAGATCCTTTGCCAAGCCAAATCGCAATGAGCTATCCCATGTCCGCCTAGGAATCCATTAATGAAATACGTGATTGTTCCAAGTCAATAGCAAATTCCGAATCCATTCTAAATCCTTAGTCGAATCCATATCGATACAAAGTCGTTAACCAAATCCGTGACCTCACCGGATTGTTAGCCAAGTCCAAAGCCTTGATCTCTCCGAATCATCATCCTAAGTCCTCCATCTCTCTGGATCATTAGCCAAACTCATGGCCACTCCTGGCCGATATCCAAGTCTGTGACCTCTCCGGGTCAATATCCAAGTTCCATTACACCATATTGGTAGTTTCGTAACTCCTCCATGCAGAAGAATGGCAACGGTTCTGAGCTGTAGCTAAATAGCAACGGTTTTGAGCTACGGTAAAATCATTAAGAATGGCTAAAGGGCGTTTTACTTTTGCAACGGCTCAAAGCCGTTGTGAAGTTTTTTTTTTCATTGACCACTTGCATAACCCCGCCCCCCCACCCCTATTCCCAAAATAATATACTCCTTTAATTTCCAGAAGAATATTGTTTGCCTTAATAAAGCCCCCACTCTTGTCTAATTTCATATTCCATATCGCCAAAGTTTAATATCCGATTTCAGATCCCTGTGTGAATTCTGGCATCGGTTTGCAATTGCAAAGGCATCGGCTGATTGTCGACCCAGTTCAAAAAGAATTGGGTGATCTCATTATATCGAAATTTGCTATCGATCCGATCAAGGTATTTAATACGAATTGATTTTTATTTTTATTCCTTATGAATGGTTCGTTATGTTTAAATCATTAATTTGTTCGGTATTTTCGAATGAATGGTTCGGTATATGATAGTTTTCGAATATAATAGTTTTCCTGGTTTGGTATATAATAGTTCGCCTTTTATTCCTTATAAATGGTTCGAATTTTAATTTTTATTCCTTATGAATGGTTCAGTGTATAATAGTTTTTGAATTAAATTTAAGTCTTATTAGATTGCAGTTTGATTTTGATTCTTCAATTTGGTTTAGTTCAGTAATCTGAGTTCTCATTTGTAGTTACAACTTGCAAGTCTTATATGATTGAGCTTCCAGTAAAGTCGGATTTGTGTTATGAGCAAGTAATTTGTACACACTCAATACATTTTGATTTTGTATGCTTAAATAATGCCGTACTCATGGTCACTAACTTCGAAAGCTTGTAGAGCACATCAGTTTAAGCAACATTTATTACAATTCTACATCTATTAACCAATCTAGAATACTTGGTTGCGTTTAATAAATCTAGAAATAACAAACTATGAATGTGTAGGAAGTTTGTTGTAGTGTCTTTTTCCTGATATTATAGTATGTGTAGGTAGTAGTAGGCTGGATCGATTTCAAGTTTCATTGTTTTCATGCTTTTGTTCAACACTACAAGAACTCTAAAAGCAAAAGTTTGGTCCTATCTATTTTACTTTCTCTAATTTATTTTTAACCTTGGTGTATTTTAGTATGGTAAATGGTATCACATTTATTTGCTTTTTAGCCAGTATTTCAAAGGTGCTAAATGTTACTGATAAGTATAAATTTATGAGTTTTACAAAACAAGCCTCAACTTTGCTTCATATGGTCTTTCAAAATGCATACAACTTCAACCTTCCTAAAGGGAGATAACAACTGCAATCATAAGACTTTCAATTGATATTGTCAAAAAGGTGGTAACTTTATCAGTATTGAAATTTTTTATGAAATATCAGTACATGATGTGATCTTTCTGCATGAAGCTCTTCAAACCTTTTAATCTGTTAGGATTTTTAACTGAAGGAGGTAGCATCTAGTAGTATTTGACACAAGAGATTTGAATTGATGTGAAAGATAATAATAAGGTAATATGAACATGTGTAAGATGAAAATAGGAGAAATTTATGAAAAAACTGAAAAAGAGATCAACCGAAGCATTTCAATCTATATTGACTTCTGTTAGGTAAAAGTATTTATTATTTTTAAGTATAGAACTTACCCAGACTGCGTGTTTTACTAAGATGACTAGGTTATACTAGTATTTTCTTTTTCTCATTTACTAAGGTCGATTTTTATTTTTGTTCCTTATGAATGGTTCAGTATATAATAGTTTTTGAATTAAATTTGTGTTTGAAATTTGATTTACTCATTATGTTTGTTGGACATTAACTTACTAAATGATATCTGTAGTAAACCATCCTTTTATTTTTTGTTTCACAATCTTTCATCTGTAAAAGAATCTCTTAATGGTTGAAACAAATTTACTTTAGAGTAAGAATTTGTAGAGCTTTGTTTTGTTTATAACATATTGGTAAAACATTATGTTTTAATGGTTACAAAAACTTCATTTAGCAGTCAGCAAAACATCATACTTAGCTGAAATTATTGGTAAAACTATTGCTTGATTCTTTGGTTATTCGTCTTTGATTTATTGAGATGAGTATGGTTATTGTCCATTAGCTTAAATTAGAACAACTATCTTCTCATATATATGTCCTTTGCCATGCTGTGTCTACTGTTTATTCAAACAAAAATAACCTTGATTATGTTGTTGTGTTTGTTCGGTTTGTCATTTAATCCTATGCAATAAAAGTCCCGCATTGCCAAATTTAACACTAGGCATCCATGTACATTAATATTCCTTTAGTCAACTAAAACCAATATATCTTTAGCATCAAAATTTCACACCTTAAGCTTAGTATACAAAGAGATGTAAACTATATATATTGATGTGCTTGGAAAACTGTTGTTGTGTTTTATGTAAAATAGTCTATTGTTAATTTTTTTGTGCGAGTGTGCGTGTGTCTTCATAATCATATTCTTTATTTTTAGCTACAGTATATATATAAAGAACACTTAACCTAGTATTTTGGTGCATTTTCATAGGTTAGCTTAGTTAGTAAGAGTATTATGCTAAGCAAAACTTTTGTATATATAATATTTTGTTTAACTATTTTGTATTAATAAATAAGAATATTCACCAAGCCTTGATCTTTTATATACACGTTCTTTAAAAATTTATGAGAGTATGTAAATTTGTACGCATGTAAGCTTCAGTGGTTATAACAAATTATATACAAACTTAGAGTATGTAAAAGCGCTACTGTGTGAGAGTATATGTGTGCATGTGTAATTGGAAGTGTGAGTGTTTATTTTTATGTGGCCAGGCATGTTCTGTGTGGAAATGAGTTATATATGCGTGAGATAGAAAATGAATAGCGTGTTATTATATATGTTGGTGCTGTGTGTATCCAAGTCTAGGCTTTTGAATGTGTTAGCTTCAGAAAGTATTTGCATGCGTTCTTGCAAGGTTCAGATTTTATATGTCTTGAGAGAATAAACTAATTATTTATGATGTTTATTGTATGAAAATTTATTATATGTTATCATTGTTTTTCATGCATGAATTTCGTTCTAAAACAAGGGTTGCACTAATACGCATAAACGCACCCGTATTCGTGAATGATTGTTATGTCACCCAAAACATATGTAAGTGAACTATACATCAAACTAGTTTGAGTTGTGGTATGTGTTTGTATATGTCATAGGATAATATAATGTGCTGATAGAAAAATAATTGACAACATATCGTATATGATATTACAGGTCGGTATGTCTTCTAGTATAGACAAACAGTGGATGAAAGAATCCGATCGAAGAACTACACGATGTGTGGAAGGAGTGCAAAAGTTTATTGACTTCATTGTGGAAAATGGTGGTATAAGGAAATCTATTCTTGTCCTTGCACACATTGCAAAAGTATGAAATTAAAGATTAAACTAGATGACATTCACTATCATCTACTTAGATGAGGAATTGTCCAATTATATATCGTTTGGCATTTTCATAAGGAAGAGTCGGCAGGGAAGCAAAACAACCTGTTAGTCAAGCCATAAGTACCAATGAGTCTGAACTTCCTAGGATGGAAGATCTGATCAATGATGCTGATAGATTTCATCATTTTCAACCTACAAGTTCATTGCCCGATAATATTGGAGAATCACCTACAGTTGATGTCGACTTGTAGGCCAATCAAAGTAGGAAGTATAAATCACTTTTTGATAGTGCAAAAGAGCCATTGTATCCTTCATGTCCAAAGGGGATAACAAAATTGTATGCCATTGTGAAGCTGAATAGCTTGAAAACTCAGTACGGCTTTTTCGACAATGGTTTGACTACGCTTCTCGAATTTATAAAGGAATTACTCCCTGAAGGTAACACACTACCAACAAAGTACTCCGACATGAAGAAGATGATTAAACAAGTTGGGATGGATACAAAACTTATGATGCATGCATTAACGACTGCATTTTATACTGGAAAGATGATGCAAACAGAGTTTCTGGTCCAATTTGCAATGAACCAAGATATGAGACAACATTCAACGAAGAGAAAAGAGCCACCAAAGTACCTCAAAAGACGTTGAGACATTTCCCTTTAATTTCTAGATTAAGGAGATTGTATACTTACTTTTTCCCACTGCCAATTTGGTTACGCAACGGCTATGAGCCATTGCTAATTTTTTTGCCACTGCCAATTTAGCAACGGCTTAGAGCCGTTGCTAAATCCGTTTGCAACGGCTCATAACCGTTGCGAAATGGCATTTCTGGTGTAGTTTCGCAACCTCTCCAGGTCATTATCCAAATTCATAACCATTTGAAATCCTAGAAGTCAGTAAGCCAGTCCATGATTTCTCTAGATCATTATCCGAGTTCATGGTCTCTCCGGACAGATCGATGGTCTCTCTGGACACTTGCTAAGTTCAATCCAAACTTAATGATGAGTAAACCGATCTTGTCGCTCTCCGATGAAGCAAATTATCCCCTGCACTTCGGCCCTTTTGGGGCATATAGTGATGTCATGATTCTCCTAGACCGATCATAACCTCTTTGGGCTCTTGCTAGACCCTATCCTTTCACTCTCTGGTGAAGGGGGAACAATGACAAGTAAGCTGATCTTATCGCTCACCAGCGAAGCGGCATTACTTTGACACTCCAGTTCAGTGTCCCTAAACATTAAGCGATGTCCTGGCATTTCTAGGCCGATCATAGCCTCTTTGGGCACTTGTCGAACCTCATCCAGTTGCTCTCTAATGAAAGGGGGAACATCGATAAGTGAGCCAATAATGTCTCTCTCTGGCGAAGCAAATCACATCATGCACTCCTGTCCCTGACTCTCCGGCCAGGAACATAAAGCGATCAATTCCATACTGACTTCTTTTCTCCGGCCTCGACTCTCCGGTCGAGGGCTTAATCCATGTACGAGTCCATCCTGTCGCTCTTCGATGAAGGGACTCGCACTTTGCTTTTATTTCCCCGTCTCACCGGTCAGGACAATAACCACGACCTATTTTATTCATCGCATTAATGCGATCAAAATAAAATTAAAAAATAAGAGTTCGTACAACCAAAAATCCAAAAAGCAAGAAAACCAAAAGGTGCCTCTCTTGGCATGGTGATTCATCATCATCTCAGAGCATGCCTAGGGACCGGCCTCGTTTCCATACATGTGTAAGTGACTTAGACATTTTATTGTGGAGCTTTATTGTCTATTTCATGATATCCTTATTAAGAGATGACGATCTGATGTCTCGATCCAAGGCCATTTCCATTTGATGCCGACGATGGCCGCTCCTGTTCCACCAATGTACCCAAGTCCTCACATATTGTTGTATCTTGGCATCCCTGAGATGCTTCTCTATCATATCCTGTAGATGCCTACATTCATCCGTAGTATGCCCATCTAATTCGTGGAACAGGTAGTACTTTCCAAACCTACATTCCCACTCCATAGGATTCCTCCTAGCCGGTTTTCGATAGGGGAGTTGCCTCCTTGTATCCAGATAAATCCGTTCCAAACCTTCCATCGATTCCAAATAAGAGGAGAACTTCGACTCCCTCTCTTTCCTTTCCTTTTTGATCTGTCATATATATCGTCCATTTTCTGTTTACCCTTATCCTTACTCGGTTCTTCTCCAAACGGCCCTTCACCTCTCACAGCATACATTTCCAGTTTATTGGTTCATGCGTCTTCCAGCTGTAAGAACCTCTCAGCCTCATGGTAAAATTCCTCAGGATCCATTGATGGATCTCGTTCCAATGCAATCTTGAAATCCGTGTCGTCGACGATTCTAGATATTGTGGCCATCAAAACCATCGATGGATCCGGCCGATCCACCGATGCAACTCTTGCATTAAACCATGTCAGAAAATTCCTCAGAGATTCTCATGTTCTCTATTTTAGTGCTGTCAATGTCAAAACATTCTTGGATCATGTGAAGTGGACCCGAAACTACCTCATGAACCGATCTACCAACTCGTTCTATGTCCTATCTAAACCATTCTCCAGCTGCCTAGCTAAATCAAAGCGCAGCTAACTCCATCAAACAAAGTGGAAAACACTTTGACATGACCTCCTCCGATGCCCTCAGCACATCCATATGCCGTACATCCTCATCAAGTGCACTGTAGGATCCGAATTTCCATCATACACCTATAGTGTAGGTAGTTTGAATTGCGGTAGCTTTCTAGCTTGCCTGATATTCGGAGTGAACGGGCTCCGACTTACATCCTCCAGACTCCTGTTGAGCAATCCGCCTCTCATTATCTGCCATACTAGCACTGCAATCCTTTCATTATCATCCATAGGTGGCCTCCAATCCAAATTAATAGCCTGCTCCCCTCCCTTCCTCCCTCGACTCCATGTGGGTACTTCGGAACATACTCCTCTGGACGAGCATCCAAATTTTGATTTGCACCTAACTCCACAAGATTGACCACAGGCCCACCGGCATCCTGACCAACTAGACCTGGGGCCATGCCCCCGAGACCTAGGGGATCAGTGTCGATCCCCTTTGATAAATCAGTGTCGATCCCTCCCTGTTGGCCAGGGACTGCCCTTGGTTGCTCAACTCCGTTCTCCTTCCTATTTGCTCCATTTTCATGATTTCGGTTTTGATTTTCCACAGCTCCTCTGTAACGACCCAGTATTTTGGAAAATTCAAATTGACAATAAATCCACACATGTCAGACTTGAATAATTCAAAACAATAGATTGTTAATTTAAATTTGGCAAAAGTCAGCATATACAGTAAATAAAATAATCACAGATCACAGACATAGAGTAATATAACAATAATGCATCGGAAACAAAAGAATAGTAGTTCATGAAGCTACTATATATATAATAGAGTTAAACAAGATACAATAGAAGTCTCGAATACAATAGTCAAATACAATATCAGAATACATCACTTGAATCAACTGAATATCTGAAAGCTGGATAGATAGCTGGATCTCCAAGCGAAGCTCCAACTCCAAAGGTGAGTCTCGAATACTGGTACACTCGGTCTGACCCGAGCGTAAAGAAAAACACAAAACACTCGAGTCAGGATTAACATTCTTATATCAATAAATCCAACTCAAGTGAAATAACAACTGAAATATAAGTAACTCAAAGGATGTTTGGGATAACCATCCTCTAAGGATCCGTTAAACTATCTACTATGTAATAGTGTACGCTAAGTAGATAATGCCTATCAGTAATATAAAGTATCAAAGTAGCGTTAAGGCGTTACCATAATCCCCCTTAACACATTTTTATAATGTCATAGTCTATACAGCACCGTAAGCCCCACCGTAAACTAGTGGTTATCAAAGGGTACCCCATAGGTATAACACAAAACAAATCGTAGTGGTCGCGATAGGATAAACAGTATGACAAGGTACATGAGGCGATACCAACTAGGACACTAGTAGTTGCCTGATCCGGACTGATGTTGGGCATAGCAGCTACTACCCCAACACCGCGAAACAACACTCCCAAATCAAGGGTGCACCCAAATCGAATCACAAAAGTAATAGATATGTTAACGATAAAGTATGTCCGTTAGAGGTGGCGAACCTCAATGGCCCAGCGCGGCTCCTGTTTTAGTCATGTCAGGGGTCATCCAAAATCGTTCTCTTTCTTCAGTCAACGCGTTCATCAAAACCATCCCCTTCATTCTGGATCAACACTCCGCGTATATTAGTTATTAAAGTGGTTTTGGTGCCGATAGAGAGTATGTCCATATCCAATCCCGGTCTCTTTAATAACTACGTATTATTACACCGATGGTCATTTAATAAAATTTCAAAATAGTTATATTTCAAAACCGACAGATCATTGCCATTTCAAAACCATATCAATACAATACCACTTTCACTTCAAATAAATCCATTTCCAAAATCATAGTGCTTTTCCAAAGTTATAACGCTTTCGAAATCCTAGTCTTTTAAAAATCAAAACACTTTGGAAATCACAGCTTTGAAATCATAGCATTTTGGAAATCATAACACTTTGAAATTATAGCATTTTGGAAATCATAACACTTTTCTTTTAAACAGTTTAGATATTAAAATTAGTATATATAATAAAATAATTTATATTAAAAATGGTTTATATTAAAATAGTTTATATTAAAATAATTTATAAAGTAAAATATCAATAGTTTAAATATAATTTAAAATTACCTTATAAAATAAAATAGTTTCCTCAAATTTCACAAATCGATTCAAATCAACTCGAATTCCAAAACTTCAAATTTTATCAAATCTCAAACATCAATTTCAATTCGATTCAGTTTCTAAATAATCCATTTCAAATTATCGATTTTCAAATACATATTTGAACCATAAAATAAGCCATTCAAATTTCAATATATTCAACATTTCCCAAAACTAAATTCGATAATTATATATATATATATATCAAATTCACTTTACTATTATTAGTTTTGAAATATTTACTTAATCATTTCAACAATATCTAAATACAACTTCAATTTACAAATTTAAATAAAACAAAATATCCCATTTAAATTTATATAAATTTGAAATATTCATTTAAGTAACTTTTAATCAAATTCAAGTTATAAAATCGTAGCTTTAAAATTTCAAATTTAATAAATTTCAAATCAAACTTATTTAAGTAAAATTCTTAAATAAATATAATTTCAAATCAATTTCAAATCATTATAAACTCTATATTTTAAAATATAGATATCAAATAAATACTTAAACATATTATTTATCAACTTTATTAAATCAACTTTAATAAATATTTAAAATCAATATTGATTGAAACCATATATTTCTTTTCAAAATCGTAGAAATCATTTTCCAAAATATTTATATATAGACCAACGGTGTCTGTATATAATTTTCTATCCTGTGGTCAAGTGATACGGATATTTATCATTTCAATCCGCAATTTAAATATATACGAGTATATATCTTTTCAACCCGCAATCCCAAATTCAATTCAAATGAAAATCACTTGGGTTTATCATTTCAACTCATAACGATTTTCTCCTATTCTACAGATCGTTCGGGTATGTATCATTTCAACCCATAGTGATTCTATACTAACAGGGAACTTGCAGAGTGATAACAGATATGATAATAAAATAACAACAGTAACATGCATATATCAACAATATAAATAACAGATAATGGTGTCAGATGTCACAGGTGAACAAATACAGATAATGGCATATATATAGCAATATAAATAACATATAATGGTGTCAGATGTCACAGGTGAACAGATACAGATGTTGGCATATATATATATAGCAATGTAAATAACTAGCAGCAGCATATTTCAATTGTCGTTTCAATTGAAATCAAATTTAATAAATAAAAGAATGTTAATCGTGAGTGATTGCTCACCTTTCGAGGCTAGAGGATAGACAAAGGAGTTGGGTTACGAATCCAAGCACGAATTCTAAACAAAGCAAAATTGGCACGAATTCTACAAGCTGATAGATAAGAATTGATGAACTGAATCAGAATCAGTTTGATATAAACAAAAATTATATTATTATCATTATGAAATCAAAATTTTAAATTTTTAAAACAAATATTAAAATAACATATTCTATTAAAATCAATGTTTTAAATAATTTTTTTTTAAAACAGTATTATATATCTAACAATATTATATAGCTTAAAACAGTATCGTTGTATAGCTAATCGTAACATAGATTTTAACATCAACACATTTGATAGTCATATAAAATGAACTAAATATATATACATTCAAGCAATTATGTAAATAAATAAACTTTATACTGTATAAACATTTAACTGCAAAACAGACAGGGGTTGATAAGACTAGTCATAAATTTTATAACACAATATATATAATATACCGGTATGCTTACACATATAAATAACCAGAAAACATAGTTTTATATTACCTATAATATGCCCAGGCATACCATATATGTAAAATATAATACAAAAGTAACAGGCAAAGC
This sequence comes from Allium fistulosum, assembly GCA_030737815.1. NCBI lineage: Eukaryota > Viridiplantae > Streptophyta > Magnoliopsida > Asparagales > Amaryllidaceae > Allium > Allium fistulosum. The sequence goes on along the minus strand of CM060902.1, from coordinate 196,375,686 downwards.
AAACCGGATCTCAACTTATATATACACACATATATTAGATGTAAATGACACATATGCACATATAAACTTCATAACTTTATATACTTTGTAGAAAAACCAGGACCCATGTATTTATGAACTAACATATATAGCCGATATATATTACAAATAGATTATAAAATTATTTAAACTAATATATATAGCTTACTTAACATAGAGAGGCAGGTAGTATTTTTAATAACCCCTTTCAGACACAACTTCATTGTAGATATATACTAATATATTTAAAAACTGCAGCCATTATATAGAATCAGAGAAAAACATATAAATACATAGATATATAATGCTTTACTGTAAGAATTTCTGAAATCGAACATATTATATATATAATAATATATCATATAACTTATATGACTTCATATATATCACCGAATTATATAGTTTAAAAATATATACACATCTCGTATACTAATATATATATATATATATAAAACTGGTCTATGCTATAGATATACAAATACTCGTATAAAACAAATATATAAATACATGTATATAAACTTTAAAGAACTATAAAAATATGCACTTAAAACAGGACCTATAAACTAACGTATAAGTATAGAACATATATAGACAAAATACTATAGAATACAATACTGTACTCGAATATAAAATTTAGACCTTTATATATATACAGCGACTCAATTATAACAACTTATATATATCATATAAACACAACTCACGGTGATAATGATGGCACTTGGCCAGGCGAAGGGGAGGATCGGCAACGAGTTGGACACGTGAGTGGAAGAAGAAGACGTGGGCTGTCGGGACGTGGTTCGGCGAGGTGGAAGACGGAGGCTGGGAACGGTGCATTTGGCCGATGTATGGGTGGCGTTGCTTACGGCAGATCTGGTCGCATGGGTGATGGAGTCAGGGTGGTTGATGGCCTCGGTGGGCGGAGCTCGGCCGTAGGGGGTTGAGGTGGTGAAACTAAACCTCGGCTAGACTCAGATGAAGTGGAGGATGCGACGAGGTGTGACTTCGGCAGTGGGTAGTTGTAACGACCCGTAAATTTCAACTGTTTTAATAACGTAATTAGTTGAAATTTGTGAAATTTTAAACGATAAAATTTTGAAATAAAATTTTAATATTTGGAATACGTCTAGTTAAACATAGTGACTGGTAAATTTTCGTCCGAAAATATGAAAGTTTATTTCGCGCGTAAATTCACTTCAATTTAATCAGTTAAAAAGCGATGAAAATAAAATGTTTCCGAAACCTAAATATTTTTACATAGAAAAATTCTAAACCATCTTCTGAGCAAGATGTTAGTTTGTTGTTTTTCCAAATTCGGACATCTTTGGCTCCATCGATCTTATTTTTCAATGTTTTTCTTGCACTTTCCGCTAATAGAAAATTCGAATTTTTATAATTCAATCATACTACCGATATCTGTATATCGTTTTGATCGTCTTGTCGTGTTGATCTCAGCGGTATATTCATCTCTGTTTTGCGAACAACAGAGCGCCATGAAATCAGTAAAACGATTATCGTATCGGTACCAGTTTCGAGTTTCCAAACTTTTGTGCCCATTCATTTGCCCAACGGCTAAAAATTTATATAACCATTGGTTATTAACTTTTGATATTCTCTGACATTTTACCCTTTCAATAAAGTGTGTTTTGGTTCATACATTTTGTTCGTTCGAATTCTTTTCCGATACTTTTGCCTTTCAGTTGGGAAAAAGAGAATATATAATAAAGTTGTATACTGTTCAACTTCCACTTTTTGCCATTCCATCGTTTCACTTTATTTTGCTATTTTACTCTGTTCATTTCATATCCCCAAGAGAATTTATTTCTACAATCAATTTCTTCCTTCTACATTTCGCATATTTGGTTTCAACAGAAAATAAAAGTTGTTGTGACTCTCCCTCACCGACTCCTCCAAGCACTGGTCAACCGCCTACCTACCAGCTCGCTCTCACACTCTCACCCATCCTCTCTCCAGCCTCGGCTACAACCAATCTAACACCGTCTTCCATCTCGCCCTGTCAACCACCGAACTCAACGGCCGAACGCCACTCCACCTGGCAGCCCAAACCCGTACCTTCCTTCCTCCCTTCGACTCAGCAAGCCGTTCCACCCGTGTACCGAGCACACAACCACATCCGAAAGTAGTGAGCCACGTCAGCTTCTACAGCTACTCGGAACCCCACCGCCTCTTCTCCTCACACCAGGCGCCTTCCATCCTTTTGTTTCGGCTGTCACTGGGTATGGCAGTTTTATATAATGTATAGGTATATTACATTTATAGTTTATATATATATATATTATGTTGTTATGCAAGTTGTAATCTACGTATATATATATATATGAAATTTTAAAAGATACTATATAGGTTTGTTTAAAACATATAAGATTTTATAAGTTATATTTATATTTATATTTTAAGTTTTCATTTACTGTTAAAGTATTTATTATAAAGCAGCATATATATATTTTAAGCTGCTTCCAATTGCGAAGTCATTTGCATATGTTGTGAAACCTATATATATACTTTGATTTGGCATATATGTGTTTAACTAAGAATATTGATTCTGAAAGGGTATATTTTATGTTTTTAAAATTTGGTTAGAGAAAATTTATCACATATATATATTTGTTCACATATATAGACAGCTTATGTGTATAATTGTTTGGATATATATAAATACATTGTCAGCATATGATTTTGGTTAACCGCATAGGCTTGTTGCATATATATTAGTTTATACATATTTTATGTTAGTGGTTGTATGTATACTAGTATGTACTGTTATATATTTATCTGGAAAAAAAAATGAAGTATATATATAAGTGAGTTTTAAAGTGGCAACTATTGTTTTAAATATCAAGGTTGTTTATAGTTCTCTCGGCAAATGCATGTTGTACAATCTGTTTATACATATATGTGTCTAATTATTTTGGTAGAGTCTGCATCATCTGGTTTTAACTGTTACTTTATATTACTTATAATAACTCTGGCTACATATAGGTTGATTTCAATTATATATATTGTATTTACTTGTTAGATGCATTAGCTTGTAGAATTTAAAGTATATAATACGTTTCAGGTTGTATAAAGTTTCGACTTTATGATATATATAACTGTTAAGTTTTAATGTATTAATTCAACTTTTATTTTATATATATTATGTTGGACTTTAATGTATGAAATTCAATTTGAAACAATGATTATATATATATAATTTAATATATAATTGAATTTAGAATATGATTTTTTTATATAGAGATATATAGTTATATATAAGTTCACTTATATTATTTATCATCATCAATCCAGTTCTGATTTGTTCTCATTGATTCCTTATCTAGCAGTTTGTCTGTCGAATCCGTGTTCTGCTTACATCGCTTTGAGATATGTTGTTGGATCGGTCGATAGACTATATCGTGACTCAAATCATAGCTTGTCTTGTTATCTATCTTCTCTAGCCTCGAAAGGTGAGCAATCACTCACGATTAATGTTCTTATATTTATTAAATTTGATTTCAATTGAAACGATAATTGAAATATGCTGCTGTTAGTTATTTATATTGCTATATCTATACCATCATCTATATCTATTCACCTGTGACACCTGACATCATCATCTGTTATTTATATTGATATATATATATATATATGCCATCATCTGTATCTGTTCACCTGTGACATCTGACACCCTTATCTGTTATTTATACTGATGATATATGCCTGTTACCGTTGTTATATTATTATCATATCTGTTATCACTCTGCAAGTTCCCTGTTAGTATAGAATCACTATGGGTTGAAATGATACATACCCGAACGGACTGTAGAATAGGAGAAAATCGTTATGGGTTGAAATGATAAACCCAAGCGATTTTCAAATTAAATTGAATTTGGGATTTCGGGTTGAAAAGATATATACCCGAATATATTTTAAATTGTGGATTTAAATGATAAATATCCGTATCACTTGACCATAGGATAGAAAATTATATACAGACACCGTTGGTCTATATATAAATGTTTTGAAAAAAAACATTTCTACGGTTTTGAAAGAAATATATGGTTTTAATAAATAATGATTTTAAAGATTTATTAAAGTTGATTCAATAAAGTTGATTTGAATCAATATGAAATATGTTTAAGTATTCATGTAAAAATTATATTTTTAAATATAGAATTTATAATGTTTCAGGTTGAAAGATAAATTTGAATTGATTTGGAATTCTTAATTATTTAAGAATTATACTTAAATAAGTTGATTTGAAATCTATTAAATTTGAAATTTTAAGATATGTTTTATAACTTGAATTAATTAAGAAGTGGCTTAAATGAATATTTCAAACTTATATAAATTTAAATGGGATATTTTGTCTATATAAATTTGTAAATTGAAGCTGTATTTTGATGTATTGAAATGATTAAAGAAATATTTCAAAAACTAAATGTAATGAAATTAAATTGGGACATAAATTGAATTATCGAATTTAGTTTTGAAATGTCGAATATTTAAACTTTGAAATATATTGAAATTGAAATGGTTTATTTATGGTTCAAATAGGCATTTGAAATCGATAATTTGAAAGGGTTTATTGAGAAACTAAATTGAATTGAAATTGATGATTTGAGATTTAATTAAATTTAAATTTTGGAATTCGAGTTTATGTGAATTGATTTGTGAAATTTGAGGAAGCTATTTTATATAAAGTATTTAAACTATATCTAAAACTATTTATATTTTACTTTATAATTTTTAATATAAATTATTTTAATATAAATCATTTTCAATATAAATTATTTTATTTAACTTATAACTATTTTATATAAACTATTTTATTTTATAAACTATTTTTCTATATATACAAATTTTAATATCTAAACTGTTTAAGAGGAAAGTGATAGGATTTCAAAGTGTTATGAATTTCAAGTTTTGATTTCCAAAGTGTTATGATTTTAAAAGACTTATGATTTCAAAAGCGATATAACTTTGGAAAGTGATATGATTTTGGAAATGGATTTATTTGAAGTGAAAGTGATATCGTATTGATATGGTTTTGAAATGGCAATGATATGTCGGTTTTGCAATATAACTATTTTGAAATTTTATTAAATGACCATCGGTGTAATAATACGTAGTTATTAAAGAGACCGGGATCGGATATGGACATACTCTCTGTCGATACCGAAACCACTTTAATAACTAATATACGCGGAGTGTTGATCCAGAATGAAGTGGATGGTTTGGTGAACGCGTCGACTGAAGAAAGAGAATGATTTTGGATGACCCTTGACATGACTAAAACAGGAGCAGCGCCGGGCCATTGAGGATCGCCATCTCTAGCGGACACACTTCTTCGATACCATATCTATTACTTTTGTGATTCGATTTGGGTGCACCCCTTGATTTGGGAGTGTTGTTTCGCGGTGTTGGGATAGTAGCTGCTATGCCCAACATCAGTCCGGATCAGGCAACTACTAGTATCCTAGTTGGTATTGCCTCATGTACCTTGTCATACTGATTATCCTATTCGCGACCACTACGATTTTGGTTTGTACCTTTAGTATATGGATTGCCCTCTGGTGACTTCCGGTTTTGGGGAAACTACGGTCTTGTATATGCTCTTGGGAATAAAAATGTGTTAAGGGTGGAATGGGCCATGGCTTAACGCTATTTTGATATCGTACCTTACTGATTAGACATTATCTACTTAGCGTACACTATTACATAGTAGATAGTTTAACAGATCCTTAGAGGATGGTTATCCCAAACATTCTTTGAGTTACTTGTATTTCAGTTGATATTTCACTTGAGTTGGATTTATTGATATAAGAATGTTAATCCTGACTCGAGTGTTTTGTGTTTTCTTTACGCTCGGGTCAGACTGAGTGTACCAGTATTCGAGACTCACCTTTGGAGTTGGAGCTTCGCTTGGAGATCTAGCTATCTATCCAGCTTTCAGATATTCAGTTGATTCCAGTGATGAATTCTGATATTGTATTTGACTATTTTATTCGAGATTTCTATTGTATCTTGTTTAACTCTGTTATATATATAGTAGCTTCATGAACTACTATTCTTTTGTTTCCGCTGCATTATTGTTATATTACTCTGTGTCTGTGATCTGTGATTATTTTATTTACTGTATATGTTGAGTTTTGCCAATTTAAATTAACAATCTATTATTTTGAATTATTCAAGTCTGACATGTGGGGATTATTATCGATTTGAATGGTCCAAAATAGTGGGTCGTTACAGTAGTGTTCGACACAGCAGTGGAGATAGTGAGGAGACGCGAAACGGTGGGTGGTTGACGGAAACGAAGGTCGAGAGCTAGAGGTTGCAAGTGGCGGAGATAAGGTGGAGAATGTTCGAAATGAAAGGGAAAGGTGATGCTCGGTGATGGATTCATGCGTGGAAACAGATCCGGTGAAGGGGAGAAGAGAAAAGAAAGTGGGGAGGAGGAATAGGTGCAGAGAATAAAATAGAAAGCTTTTTTTAAAAAAAAACTGTACATTTGAAGTAACGTAACAAAATGAAACAACACAAGTTCTGAGCCCAAAAGTCAGTGAATAATAAATGATAAGGCTCTTGAGTTAAACGACAGAAAGTTGAATGGACAAGGAATTCAAAAGGTATGAAAACTAAAAGTCACAAAACCGGTACCGATACGGTTACCGTTTTCACGGATTCCGCTACGTACCGAACTTCAAAACACCGAATTGAATATACCGCAGAGATCAGCATAATAAGACGATCAAAACGGTATTTAGATGTTAGTGATACGATCATCCGATCAAAAGTCGATATCGGTACCGAAATGCTGCTATTTTGCCGAAAATAAGATAAACGGAGCAATAACAGTTAAAATTTGGAGAAATGAAATATGACGTCTCACTCAGAAGATGATTTACAAATTTTCTATAGAAAAATATTCAGGTTTGGAAAATATTTTATTATCATCAATTTTAACTGATATAAATTGGAATAAAATTACACTAGAAAATAAACTTCCAAATTATCTGATGAAAATTTACCAGTTGCTATGTCTAATTAGACGTATTCCAAATATTACATTTTTATTTCAAAATTTTATTGTTTAAAATTTCACAAAATTCAATTAATTAAATAAATAAAACAACTGAAATTTACGGGTCATTACACTCTCCCCCACTCAGAACTTTTCGTCCCCGAAAAGGAAGAAGGTAGGAGAATAGAAACAACCAGAAAGAAATTAGATTGAAATAAAAACAATTAAATTAAAACCATATAAATTTCACATTAAACTAATTAATATTCAACATTTTGGTTTAATCCATTTGAGTTCACTTAAATTAAATCAATCCATCTATTTCTAAATTCATTATCTTATTGTTATCCCGCTTTTTGGTCAAAGCCGGAATATCAAACAAATCGACAGGAAAGGATGGATATCAGGATTGGAAGTCGATTGGAAACAAGGCTGCGATGGATGTCGTCAAAATTTGGCCGAGCTTCGATCAAGGAAGAATTGATTGGGAATGACAATCAAGGTTAGGGGAGGCTATGTTTCAATTTTCAGGACGATCGGAGTTCGTACGCACAAGATATGAATGAATTAAAATGCACAGAGCACGGTTCGAATCGATGTACTTCGCATCGATGGATGTTGGTTCGAATCGATGAAGGTTCGAATCGATTGAAGTTCACTGCACTTCGCATCGATATGGTTCGTCTCGATGAAGATGGAATCAGTCGTTTGCTCTGGGACAACATGTTCGAATCGATCAAGAAGTAGCATAATACTTCGAATCCATGGACTTCGCATCACCAGCTTCGAATCCATCACGCTCGACTCCAACAAGTTCGACTCCATCTACTTCGTACCTTTCGGTGAACACTCTCTCGAATCCACAAAGGCTGGTCACTTCGTATCCATCTGGAACTGTTACTTCGAATCCATGCAATTAAGGGTGCCTCGACTCCATAACCTTCGAATCCCCAGGATAAGACAACTCCGAATCGATCCACAGCAGCGCGTCTTGATCGATTCGAACCAGTGCCAGTTCCATCGATTCGAAGGAAGCGAACCTTCGAATCCAACGTCTCGAGTCCACCAGGTAAATGCGGCTAAAACCAAGGACTCGACCCAGTAAACTCGGAGAAAAAGGAGGATCAACTCGAAGATTGCGCGCCACGTCACCATCTTCACGTGCAGAACCATGGATTCGACCCTATGGATTCGAACCATATCGATTCGAACGAATCCATAGGGCGAAGAACGTCAACTTGAATCGATCATAACTTGAGATCTACAAGTCCAAATGCTATGAAATTTTTACAGTAGCTTGAGCACATGTTGAAGAATGTTCACGCCAAATTTCAGCTCGATTGGACAATTTCTTGATCGATTCGAACGTAGCTTCGAATCGTTCCCAAAGTGGACCCGGATTTCCAGAAAGCGGGCATGTGGGCCCCCTCACGTGCCAGAACTGGTCTCCCCTCAATTTAGGTAAAATATCAGCCTCCTACACCTATAAATAGAGCCCCTGGTCATTCAGAAAAGGGGTCGGACAATTTTGAGAGCTAAAGAGCGCCCGGACTCTGCCAGATTTACTCCAGATCACCATTGCTGCCTTAGATTCAGATTATAATCATAAAATCCGTTGTACTACGCGATAGGAAATTGTAATCTTCAAGCATCGATCAATAAAAGATAAAAACTTTGGAGTGGACGTAGGCCGGAGATAGTCGAACCACTATAAATCTCGTGTTTTTGTTCATTATTTCTGGATTGCTGTTTATTGCTTGTTTAGATCTGAGATTTGTGTTTGAATATTGCTGATTTGTATTCATACACTGGTGCTTTCACAACATTCGGGGTTTGTGACCATTTTTGGCGCAAACACTTTGGTGCTTTCACTGAGAAGGACTAGCACCCGCTACATCAGATTGAAGTTTAGATTTGAAAGTTTGAAGGATTCAGATTGACTCGGCAATGACTCGACAAACAAGACAAAGAGCTCAGAGAAGCCAACAGGGAGGAAGTCAAGAGGCATCCTCCGGAGCTGGAGAAGGACAAGCTCCGATTTACATTACCAGAGATGAAATGGAAGCTATGGCAAATTCATTGCATGAGAAGTTGCTGAAGAGTCAACAGGATATGATGCAGACTTTCTTCGAGCAGATGAGAGCCGTAGGAACATAGAACCTTGGACCAACTATAGCGACTGCAAATGTGGAACAAGGAACTAGGGTTGCAGAACCCAATGGAGGACAGAATACAGAACCGGAAGGCAATCAACAAGGGCTTGGGGGCAGGCCCACAGGATCCAACGCAGAAGGACCTTTGGAAGGAGTTCAGCAGGCTAGAGCCAACGTTGCGGCTAATGAGCCACATGAAGAATATGTGACGGAGTTCCCTCGGGAGCATGGGGGGCAACACCTAACAGGCAATGCTGGATTAATGGAAATCATTAGGAAGACTATGCGTGGAGGTTCGACCAATAGAGACTTGGAAGGGGTGAACAGGAGTCCGTTCGCTCGGGAAATCAGGATAGCTCAGAATCCACCTAAGTTCAAGTTACCTAGCGTGGAAGTATATAATGGAAAGGCTGACCCGACTGATCACTTGATGAGATACACTAGACACATGGAAGTGCTGGGGGCATCGGAGGAAGTGATGGCCAGGTGTTTCCCTTTATACTTGACAGACCTAGCGGCAATGTGGTTTAGGCAGCTGGAAGAAGGATCTATCAGGACTTGGAGGGAACTGGTGGATAGGTTTTTGGGACAGTTTCGGGTTCATATCAAAATACCTAAGAACGTGATGACGTTAACATCGGTAAAGCAAAGAACGGATGAATCGCTTAGAGCATTTTTAACTCGATTTAATGCGGCGGTTGCTTCGGTGGATCGGCTGGATCCATCGATGGTTTTGATGGCGGCAGTATCGGGAGTCAGAGAGGATTCAGATTTTAAGGTATCTTTAGTACGAGACCCACCACTGGATCTTGGGGAATTCTTCCATGAAGCTGAAAGGTTCCTTCGGCAAGAAGACGCATGTACTGATTTAAAGTTAAAGGAGGTGAATGTGACTAGGGGTGGAGGACCATCCAACGGAAGCTCGGATAAAGACAAAGGAAAAAAGGAAGCTAGGCGACGATTCAGGAAAAGCCGGGAAGCGATGGAAGGATCCAAAGTTTTCCACATACACAGGATTAAACGAGACGCAGGAGCGGATATACATGGAAACCCGGAATCGCCTTCCTTACCGAAGGCCAGCTAGGAGAGAACCTTCTGAATGAGAAAGGGCATTAGGAAAGCACTGTCTCTTCCATGATTTGGATGGACACGATACCAACAGCTGCAGGCACCTAAAGGACATAATTGAGGAGCATGTGAGGAATGGACAATTGACGCAGTATGTTGGGGCTCGGAATGCAGCGGTGGAGCAGGAGCAACCACCGCCCACCTCAAGCCATGATGGCATGAGGCCCAGGAATGATGGTCGATTGGTTATCCATTGACCAGGATATTATGAAATAAGTAACAAACCATTGGCGAGCAACCAAGTCATTTACACATGTATGGGGACAGAGATAGCCCCTAGGCATGCTCTGAATGATGATAAACCACAAAGCCATGGTTTGCGAAATCTGTCTTTTGTTTTTGATTGGACACTTGGTTTTTTGGTTTGGTTTTGGAGTTTGGATTGAACTCCTGGTTTTTGTTTGCTTTTTGTTTTGGATTTTCGTTCGGATGACTGGTTTTTGTTTTGGGTTTTCTGTTTTGGATGTTGGTTTGGATTTCTGATTTTCGGATTTGATTTGGATTTTGGATTGGATTTTGATTGGATTCTTTTTAGTTCTTGATAAACGGTCGTCGAGTATGGACTATGCTCGGCAAGGGTCCGGAGAGACCAGGGTTCGGCCTAGGATTTAGGCCCTATATTATCGGTTATCATTTCAGGTCGTCGAGTATGGACTATGCTCGGCAAGGGTCCGGAGTGACCAGGATTCGGCCTAGGACTTAAGCCCCCTACTATCGATTATTGTTTCAGGTCGTTGAGTATGGACTATGCTCAACAAGGGTCCGGAGCGACCAGGATTCGGCTTAGGACTTAAGCCATGGCATTACTTACGTCCAGGGACACTGGACCACGGTCGTCAGGTGTGGATTGCGCTTGGCAAGAACCCGGAGAGGTTAGCTCAACGTCCAGGGACACTGGACCACGGTCGTCAGGTGTGGATTGCGCTCGGCAAAAGCCCAGAGAGGTTACGGATTTGGATATCGACCCAGAGAGGTCTTGGATTCAGTTGTTGGATAAGGATGGATTAATAACTCAGTCTTCGAGTACAGATGGACATGGAATTGGCTATGGACTTCGAATATCGGATACGTAATTATTCAAAACACGCCTTCTTATCACAAGACATGTTTTGGGGGGAAAATGTTATCCCGCTTTTTGGTCAAAGCCGGAATATCAAACAAATCGACAGGAAAGGATGGATATCAGGATTGGAAGTCGATTGGAAACAAGGCTGCGATGGATGTCGTCAAAATTTGACCGAGCTCCGATCAAGGCAGAATTGATTGGGAATGACAATCAAGGTTAGGAGAGGCTATGTTTCAATTTTCAGGACGATCGGAGTTCGTACGCACAAGATATGAATGAATTAAAATGCATAGAGCACGGTTCGAATCGATGTACTTCGCATCGATGGATGTTGGTTCGAATCGATGAAGGTTCGAATCGATTGAAGTTCACTGCACTTCGCATCGATATGGTTCGTCTCGATGAAGATGGAATCAGTCGTTTGCTCTGGGACAACATGTTCGAATCGATCAAGAAGTAGCATAATACTTCGAATCCATGGACTTCGCATCACCAGCTTCGAATCCATCACGCTCGACTCCAACAAGTTCGACTCCATCTACTTCGTACCCTTCGGTGAACACTCTCTCGAATCCACAAAGGCTGGTCACTTCGTATCCATCTGGAACTGTTACTTCGAATCCATGCAATTAAGGGTGCCTCGACTCCATAACCTTCGAATCCCCAGGATAAGACAACTCCGAATCGATCCACAGCAGCGCGTCTTGATCGATTCGAACCAGTGCCAGTTCCATCGATTCGAAGGAAGCGAACCTTCGAATCCAACGTCTCGAGTCCACCAGGTAAATGCAGCTAAAACCAAGGACTCGACCCAGTAAACTCGGAGAAAAAGGAGGATCAACTCGAAGATTGCGCGCCACGTCACCGTCTTCACGTGCAGAACCATGGATTCGACCCTATGGATTCGAACCATATCGATTCGAACGAATCCATAGGGCGAAGAACGTCAACTTGAATCGATCATAACTTGAGATCTACAAGTCCAAATGCTATGAAATTTTCACAGTAGCTTGAGCACATGTTGAAGAATGTTCATGCCAAATTTCAGCTCGATTGGACAATTTCTTGATCGATTCGAACATAGCTTCGAATCGATCCCAAAGTGGGCCCGGATTTCCAGAAAGCGGGCATGTGGGCCCCCTCACGTGCCAGAACTAGTCTCCCCTCAATTTAGGCGAAATATCAGCCTCCTACACCTATAAATAGTGCCCCTGGTCATTCAGAAAAGGGGTCGGACAATTTTGAGAGCTAAAGAGCGCCCGGACTCTGCCAGATTTACTCCAGATCACCATTGCTGCCTTAGATTCAGATTATAATCATAAAATCCGTTGTACTACGCGATAGGAAATTGTAATCTTCAAGCATCGATCAATAAAAGATAAAAACTTTGGAGTGGACGTAGGCCGGAGATAGCCGAACCACTATAAATCTCGTGTTTTTGTTCATTATTTCTGGATTGCTGTTTGTTGCTTGTTTAGATCTGAGATTTGTGTTTGAATATTGCTGATTTGTATTCATACACTGGTGCTTTCACAACATTCGGGGTTTGTGACCATTTTTGGCGCAAACACTTATTGTCTAGTCATCCCCAATTAACAATTTCTAAATCATTAATTTTGTATAATCATTTATTATACTCATATTTTATTCAACAAATTTAATTCTTTTATTCCAAATTATATATCAACTTTATTCCACTTAATACATCTTATCACATATATTTAAACCATATAAATTTCAATTTCAATTAATTTGTATTCAATAATTGATTTTAAATTCAAGGTATTTCCATAAGTTGATCTAATTTTAATTTATTAATTCCTTCAAAACAAATTTATTTGTCTCATCTATTATTCCATTAACTTATTATTCTATTTATTTCAATTAATATTTATAACTAAAATTTAAGTGTATATCCTCTATTATAACCACTCAAATTCTATTTATAAAAGTCATTTTATATTGTATTTTATCCAATTACATATTCAACTTTTGAATGATTTAGGTAAGTTGTATTAGAATGCAACTGTTTATTATACAGATAAGTTTTTCTAATTCAATTATTCAAGCTTAAGTATTTATTCAAAATTTTGGTTTTATTTTAAAATTGAAATCATCCTTTAAGATAAAATTTAAGAATTAAATTCCCGATCAGCTTCAAACTATTTTAGAAATACATAAATATATGTACATAATATATCAAATTAAAATTTTGAAATCATATACTAATATATATATATATATTATAAATCAAGTCATATTTTAGAAATTTAAATCAATTTAATTCTCCAAAACAAAACTGTAGCAAAACTACAGAATGGTCTCTTCACTTTGAAACTCGAAAATGAATGTCGATTATGCTGCAGTCATCACCGAAATTATTTTCCAACGACAAAAGAGAAGAGTACTGATTTAAACAATTACAATTCTTTGAAAACCATTTTATTCGAAAATACTTTAAATAATATACATTTTAAAACTCTAAAACAAAAGTTTAAAATCATCGAAAATTAAATTCTCAAATTCTAAATTTTAAATTCATTTAAATTCCCAAACCAATTTATAAACCATGTTTATAAATTCATTTAGAACAATAAATGATAATCAAATATTATCATTTCACATAACCAATTTAATTAACTTATTAAATTCTAGAAAATTTTACTTATATATATCATATAATCATACAATTTATTTCATTTACCAAATTTGAAAATAATATTGTGTCAGTTTGCTCTATTCAAGTGTTTTGAAAATCCTATCGATAGCATTGATCAGACGAATCGATCGAAAACCCAAATTAACATCAACAACTCAAACGACACAATATATAAAACATTTTAATATTAATTACAAATACACTCCCTCACTCGATGATTCAAGAATGGATTTCAAATCAAAGATGGGATTCAAAGTAGAGGAACTCTAATCAAATAGAATTCAACTAAACGATATACTCGATAGGGAGATAAAATGATTTAATTTCAGATTGGAAGATGGATAAATTTATAAATTGCGGGTAACCTTAACCGGATCAACCGTGAGTTCAAAATAAGATCGAGGTAGAATTCTGGAGCAAATCGACATTCGATCTCCAGAGATAGAATTCGGGTATAGCAAAAGATAGCAGCATCGTAAACCGAGGATACAGAAATCTTCGGTGAATCAATGCTGTTGTAAAGGAGTTTCACCCATTTACAATCATTCAGAGATTGGCGAGACCGCCGATTTATTATAGAGATCATTCGAAGTGGAGTCATGGGATACTCCAAAATCAAAAGACACGGATAGGGAAGACACGAATGGACTTTGGAACCGAAGGGAACGTTCCAAAATTCAAAGAAACCGAGTCAAAGAAAGGGGGAATTCAATCTCGAATGAAAATGATTCTGTAATCAAATTTACTACATATACTGAGATTTGCCTAAAACCAGAGCTCTGATACCAACTGTAACGGGACAAAGCCAGTGGGGTAATGCCCACCGTAGCATACAATGGTACCTATGTTCTGCTTTTACGGCCAGCCTCTCGACTGCACCAACCCCGCGGGACATGTAGGAGTAAGAGTCATCCGCTCGCTACCAAACCCAAATGCGAGAACCCCCTATCATGCTGCACCCGCCAAGTGCATAAGCAGACACACATGTCGGACTTGAATGATTCAAAACAATAGATTGTTAATTTAAATTTGGCAAAAGTCATCATATACAGTAAATAAAATAATCACAGATCACAGACATAGAGTAATATAATAATAATGCAGCGGAAACAAAAGAATAGTAGTTCATGAAGCTACTATATATATAACAGAGTTAAACAAGATACAACAGAAGTCTCGAATACAATAGTCAAATACAATATCAGAATACATCACTGGAATCAACTGAATATCTGAAAGATGGATAGATAGCTGGATCTCCAAGCGAAGCTCCAACTCCAAAGGTGAGTCTCGAATACCGGTACACTCAGTCTGACCCGAGCGTAAAGCAAACACAAAACACTCGAGTCAGGATTAACATTCTTATATCAATAAATCCAACTCAAGTGAAATAACAACTGAAATATAAGTAACTCAAAGGATGTTTGGGATAACCATCCTCTAAGGATCCGTTAAACTATCTACTATGTAATAGTGTACGCTAAGTAGATAATGCCTATCAGTAATATAAAGTATCAAAATAGCGTTAAGGCGTTACCATAATCCCCCTTAACACATTTTTATAATGTCATAGTCTATACAGCACCGTAAGCCCCACCGTAAACTAGTGGTTATCAGAGGGTACCCCATAGGTATAACACAAAACAAATCGTAGTGGTCGCGATAGGATAAACAGTATGACAAGGTACATGAGGCGATACCAACTAGGACACTAGTAGTTGCCTGATCCGGACTGATGTTGGGCATAGCAGCTACTACCGCAACACTGCGAAACAACACTGCCAAATCAAGGGTGCACCCAAATCGAATCACAAAAGTAATAAATATGGTAACGAAGAAGTGTGTCCGCTAGAGGTGGCGAACCTCAATGGCCCGGCGCGGCTCCTGTTTTAGTCATGTCAGGGGTCATCCAAAATCGTTCTCTTTCTTCAGTCAACGCGTTCATCAAAACCATCCCCTTCGTTCTGGATCAACACTCCGCGTATATTAGTTATTAAATTGGTTTTGGTACTGACAGAGAGTATGTCCATATCCGATCTCGGTCTCTTTAATAACTACGTATTATTACACCGATGGTCATTTAATAAAATTTCAAAATAGTTATATTTCAAAACCGACAGATCATTGCCATTTCAAAACCATATCAATACAATATCACTTTCACTTCAAATAAATCCATTTCCAAAATCTTAGTACTTTTCCAAAGTTATAACGCTTTCGAAATCCTAGTCTTTTAAAAATCAAAACACTTTGGAAATTATAGCATTTTGGAAATCATAACACTTTTCTTTTAAACAGTTTAGATATTAAATTAGTATATATAATAAAATAGTTTATAAATAAAATAATTTATATTAAAAATGGTTTATATTAAAATAGTTTATATTAAAATAATTTATAAAGTAAAATATCAATAGTTTAAATATAATTTAAAATTACTTTATAAAATAAAATAGTTTCCTCAAATTTCACAAATCGATTCAAATCAACTCGAATTCCAAAACTTCAAATTTTATCAAATCTCAAATCATCAATTTCAATTCGATTCAGTTTCTAAATAATCCATTTCAAATTATCGATTTTCAAATACATATTTGAACCATAAAATAAGCCATTCAAATTTCAATATATTCAACATTTCCCAAAACTAAATTCGATAATTATATATATATATCAAATTCACTTTACTATTATTTGTTTTGAAATATTTACTTAATCATTTCAATAATATCTAAATACGGCTTCAATTTACAAATTTAAATAAAACAAAATATCCCATTTAAATTTATATAAATTTGAAATATTCATTTAAGTAACTTTTAATCAAATTCAAGTTATAAAATCGTAGCTTTAAAAATTCAAATTTAATAAATTTCAAATCAAACTTATTTAAGTAAAATTCTTAAATAAATATAATTTCAAATCAATTTCAAATCATTATAAACTCTATATTTTAAAATATAGATATCAAATAAATACTTAAACATATTATTTATCAACTTTATTAAATCAACTTTAATAAATCTTTAAAATCAATATTGATTGAAACCATATATTTCTTTTCAAAATCGTAGAAATCATTTTCCAAAATATTTATATATAGACCAACGGTGTCTGTATATAATTTTCTATCCTATGGTCTAGTGATACGGATATTTATCATTTCAATCCGCAATTTAAATATATACGGGTATATATCTTTTCAACCCGTAATCCCAAATTCAATTCAAATGAAAATCGCTTGGGTTTATCATTTCAACCCATAACGATATTCTCCTATTCTACAGATCGTTCGGGTATGTATCATTTCAACCCATAGTGATTCTATACTAATAGGGAACTTGCAGAGTGATAACAGATATGATAATAAAATAACAGCAGTAACATGCATATATCATCAATATAAATAACAGATAATGGTGTCAGATGTCACAGGTGAACAAATACAGATAATGGCATATATATAGCAATATAAATAACAGATAATGGTGTCAGATGTCACAGGTGAACAGATACAGATGATGGCATATATATAGCAATGTAAATAACTAACAGCAGCATATTTCAATTGTCGTTTCAATTGAAATCAAATTTAATAAATAAAAGAATCTTAATCGTGAGTGATTTCTCACCTTTCGAGGCTAGAGGATAGACAAAGGAGTTGGGTTACGAATCCAAGCACGAATTCCAAACAAAGAAAAATTGGCACGAATTCTACAAGCTGATAGATAAGAATTGATGAACTGAATCAGAATCAGTTTGATATAAACAACAATTATATTATTATCATTATGAAATCAAAATTTTAAATTTTTAAAACAAATATTAAAATAACATATTCTATTAAAATCAATGTTTTAAATAATATTTTTTTTAAAACAGTATTATATATCTAACAATATTATATAGCTTAAAACAGTATCGTTGTATAGCTAATCGTAACATAGATTTTAACATCAACACATTTGATAGTCATATAAAATGAACTAAATATATATACATTCAAGCAATTATGTAAATAAATAAACTTTATACTGTATAAACATTTAACTGCAAAACAGACAGGGGTTGATAAGACTAGTCATAAATTTTATAACACAATATATATAATATACCAGTATGCTTACACATATAAATAACCAGAAAACATAATTTTATATTACCTATAATATGCCCAGGCATACCATATATGTAAAATATAATACAAAAGTAACAGGCAAAGCAATCCTGATCTCAACTTATATATATACACATATATTAGATGTAAATGACACATATGCACATATAAACTTCATAACTTTATATACTTTGTAGAAAAACAAGAACCCATGTAGTTATGAACTAACATATATAGCCGATATATATTACTAATAGATTATAAAATTATTTAAACTAATATATATAGCTTACTTAACACAGAGAGGCAGGTAGTATTTTTAATAACCCCTTTCAGACACAACTTCATTATAGATATATACTAATATATTTAAAAACTACAGCCATTATATAGAATCAGAGAAAAACATATATATACATAGATATATAATGCTTTATTGTAAGAATTTCTAAAAATCGAACATATTATATATATAATAATATATCATATAACTTATATGACTTCATATATATCACCGAAATATATAGTTTAAAAATATATACACATCTCGTATACTAATATATATAAAACTGGTCTATGCTATAAATATACAAATACTCGTATAAAACAAATATATAAATACATGTATATAAACTTTAAAGAACTATAAAAATGTGCACTTAAAACAGGACCTATAAACTAACGTATAAGTATAAAACATATATAGACAAAATACTATAGAATACAATACTGTACTCGAATATAAAATTTAGACCTTTATATATATATACAGCGACTCAATTATAACAACTTATATATATATATCATATAAGCACAACTCACGGTGATAATGATGGCACTTGGCCAGGCGAAGGGGAGGATCGGCAACGAGTTGGACACGTGAGTGGAAGAAGAAGATGTGGGCTGTCGGGACGTGGTTCGGCGAGGTGGAAGGCGGAGGCTGGGAACGGTGCATTCGGCCGATGTATGGGTGGCATTGCTTGCGGCAGATCTGGTTGCATGGGTGATGGAGTCAGGGTGGTTGATGGCCTCGGTGGGCGGAGCTCGGCCGTAGGGGGTTGAGGTGGTGAAACTAAACCTCGGCTAGACTCAGATGAAGTGGAGGATGCGACGAGGTGTGACTTTAGCAATGGGTAGTGTTCGGCACAACAGTGGAGATGGTGAGGAGACGCGAAACGGTGGGTGGTTGACGGAAACGAAGGTCGAGAGCTAGAGGTTGCAAGTTGCGGAGATAAGGTGGAGAATGTTCGAAATGAAAGGGAAAGGTGATGCTCGGTGATGGATTCATGCGTGGATACAGATTTGGTGAAGGGGAGAAGAGAAAGTGGGGAGGAGGAATAGGTGCAGAGAATAAAATAGAAAGCTTTTTAAAAAAAATAAAAACTGTACATTTGAAGTAACGTAACAAAATGAAACAACACAAGTTCTGAGCCCAAAAGTTAGTGAATAATAAATGATAAGGCTCTTGAGTTAAACGACGGAAAGTTTAATGGACAAGGAATTCAAAAGGTATGAAAACTAAAAGTCACAAAACCGGTACCGATACAGTTACCGTTTTCACGGATTCCGCTACGTACCGAACTTCAAAACACCGAATTGAATATACCGCAAAGATCAGCACAATAAGACGATCAAAACGGTATATAGATGTTAGTGGTACGATCATCCGATCAAAAGTCGATATCGGTACCGAAATGCTGCTATTTTGCCGAAAATAAGATAAACGGAGCAATAACAGTCAAAATTTGGAGAAACGAAATATGACGTCTCACTCAGAAGATGATTTACAAATTTTCTATAGAAAAATATTCAGGTTTGGAAAATATTTTATTATCATCAATTTTAACTGATATAAATTGGAATAAAATTACACTAGAAAATAAACTTCCAAATTATCTGATGAAAATTTACCAGTTGCTATGTCTAATTAGACGTATTCCAAATATTACATTTTTATTTCAAAATTTTATTGTTTAAAATTTCACAAAATTCAATTAATTAAATAAATAAAACCACTGAAATTTACGGGTCGTTACATCCTCCAACTCTTTGATCCAAATTGCTCTTAGCTCCGAATCCTTGGTTTTGCACTCCAGCAACTCCTACTGCTCTAGCCTGTCCAACCTGCCTGAGGAAATTTTGCATCATCCCCTCTTTCCCCTTCATCATCCGTTCTAGCATAGCATTCACCATTGTTTCCATCTCCTCCCTAGTGATGTAGGCGGAGGTCTGGTTAGCTCCAGTCCATGAGGATGCCTTCTGACTTCCTCCATGGCGACTCCTTTCTACTAGCGCTCTCTTTGAAGATTGTCTAACCATTATTCCAAATCCAAGCTCCAAATCTTTTCCAAATCAGCGGGTGGAAGTACTCTCGGTGAAAGCACCAAAATGTTGACGGCAAAAATGGCCACCAACACACAAGTGATGTAAAAGCACCAGTAATCCAATATCCAAATTTAAACAGAGTAAATCAGTTCACAGATTACAGAATAGGTTGCAGAAAAAGTAAATGTACATAATTTTATAGTTGTTCGGTAAACTCTGGCCTAAGTCCATTCCAATATTCTTATTATTTATACTGTATTATTACAAGTACAACTGTTTTTGTCTTAGAATGTTAATGGAGGAAGAGGAAAGAGTGAAGAAGAATAACCAGCAGAAAAGCCCCCTAAATGAATGCCATGCCTATTGTATTTATAGGAGAGTTCGATGAAATATCTCGCACAAAATTTGGATTCAGAATCTTTAGGCCAAGACGACTGGACCTAAAAAAATTCAGGTCGATCACTCACCTCTAAGAGGGATCAAGGATTAGGGCCGATCCCTCTTCCACGCATGGTGGGGCCCAACGATCCCTTGTGTGGGCACCCCTACTCCTCCACTTTATGTTTTCAAAGTCCTTTCCCAAGTTGATGCATCGTTTGTCGAGTTATTGAGTGATCATCATTACGCTGCCAATCCGAGCGACCCATAGCCATATTAATTCAATCTGATCCCTTGTCTAGGGGGAAGTGCCAATTCCATACTTTGCCAATTCTAGGGTGTCATCCATCCGGATCCACTCAACCATCATCCATAGCCATGTTTATAACCAATCTCCGAGCCTGATAATCATCTCTTCGGACTTCCTACCTTGATGATCACAAAACCTATTTGGCTAAATCCATTAGTATACTGCCTGGACCAAAGGCGATATAACAATAATGAACTCCATAAATCATTACTAAAATTAAATATCATTAGAATGTTTTTTCCTAACATCAGCTTATATGTAATAACCATTTAAACATGACACTTGATAAGTACAGTATTAGTACTCCATAAAAGGCATGGAAATTGCAAACAAATGTTTATATGCATTATATTTTCCCTACTCTCTAGTACTAAAATTATCCTAGAATATTTAAAACCCTATTTGGTATACATAGTTATATACTGGATTACATATTTAAGTATAATCCTTTGAAACTTAATACGACAAGATTTATATTTAATGCTAGTGATTATGGAAGACCGCCAATCATTCGATAAAACAATTTATTTTTCTTTAATGACTTGCATGCTTTTGAAAAAAAATTGAAAATTGAAAATATGGACATGAATAAATGGAATTTTTATTCTAGTAAAGTTATCTTTTTTTTGTTATCTAATCGAAAATGGATCTGCCCAATGTAGGTAAATAAACACAATCAACTCCTATCAAACTTAAATCACCTTAAAATTGGATTAAAAAAATTGAAAGCTAAATCAATGATATGGTATATAATAAAAATTTATACTTAAAACAACCCAATTAGAAGGAAGAGAATAAATAATGAATTTGTTACTTGTAATATTCTTTATTTGCACAGATATACTCACTTTACGTATATGTGCGACATGAAGAGCGTAGTATTTCATGGTTGCATGTTGAATGAAGGCTATATGCACTATCAATTTAAACACATTCTATGCAATATAGTATTTTAAAAAACAATAATATGCAAATAATGCATGACCAAAACAATGAAGATTAGTTCTAAATTTAGTAGGTGAGTGAAATAAGTCAAAATTCCAACTAATTTTTGTGTATAACATATTAGTTCCAACACGGTCACTTATTAATTGACCAACATAGTAGTTAAAAGTGTACAAACCTTAAATACATTCCTAAATTATTTAATTGACCAAACTAAAGTAGGTGAAGTTAATTAGTGTATATTTTGGTTTTTGTTGAAGGACCCATATATGTTTGTGGAAAGAAACACATCAATCTTTATAGCTACTTAGGGAAATAATTTAAATAAACATCAAAGAATTAGGAAATCATAGTAAGATGTATAATATATAACAGGTAATCGAGAAGGAGACCGCATAAATTTTGCATGAGATATTCTATAATTTGTGATGGCATATTCCATTCCTAAAATAGGACGATACACGCTAAACATAAAAAAAAGGATCAGAGATGTATATGGCAATACATGAACATGTGGATAACATAAAGCATTATATAACGAACTCCAAAAATCCCTACTGACCTTAAATATCATTAGAATGTTCTTCCATAACATCGGCTTATATGTAATAACCATTTAAACATGATACTTGATAAAATAATATTAGTAATCCATTAACGATGTGGAAATTGCAAACAAATGTTTATATGCCCATTATTATATTTTTGCTACTCTCTAGTGCTAAAATTATTCTAGAATATTTAAAACCCTATTTGGCATACATAGTTATAAATTGGATTACATATTTCAATATAATCCTTTGAAACTTAATACGGCAAAATTTATGTTTAATGCTGGTGATTATAGAAGACTGCCAATCAATAGATAAAATAATTTATTTTTCTTTCATGACTTGCATGTTCTTGTAAAAAAATTGAAAAATGGAAATATGGACATGAATAAATTGAATTTTTATTCCAGTAAAGTTTTCTTTTTTGTTATCTAATCGATAGTGGATCTGCCTAACGTAGGTAAATAAAACACAATCAACTCCTATCAAACTTAAATCACCATTAAAATTGAATTTAAAAAAATTGAAAGTTCAATCAATGACTATATAATAAACATTTATACCTAAAAAATAACCCAATTAGGAGGAAAAAAATAAACAACGAACTTGTTACTTGTAATATTCTTTATTTGCAGAACTATTGATTGCCTCAAGTTACATTGCGACGATTGGGCCTAAAATCCAAAATCCACTTTTCTTCTTGTAAATTTCAAACCAATATCGTTTTCCAGTGGCATCTGAAAGACTTTTTGAATAATTGAATAGAAAACATCTACTTATGTCTCTATTATCCTTTCATTATATATTATAAAGCTAAACTTTTTTATATCAAACATAGGTTTAGTTAACCAAACTTGTATGTAACTCATAGAAAATAAAAAATGAGTGCATTATTCAATCGACTTTAACATTAATTCTTGAGGGAAACTGTGTAGTATAAGATTGGATTACTATATAAAATCCATCAATATTTCTTAAAAAAAGTCCAATATCAGAATTGCATATATTGTATCGAACCAGAATAGCTATATCAGATCGAAATTTCTAACTATAATAATTAAAACCTTATTGTAAAAGAAAGCGTAATAAAAAAACTACCACTGAATATCAAATGACATAAAAAAAATTTCAAACTATTAAATATAGTCATCCAAAGGCGACACAAACAAAAACATGTGGAATTGGTACCTGCAATGTGACATAAAAAAGAAATTTCTTAGTTTCTCATTCAATGTTTGAACATGATGATATTTTGTAGAAATTAGGCTTTAGTTTTAGCTTTTAGTGGAATTTTCAAAGAGGGAAGTATTTGAATAGGAAAAGATGTGAAATAGAAACATAAAATGTTGAAGAAAATTGATTGTGAATGCAAAAAAACGAAGAAGTTAATTTTGGGTAGGTGGGGTTTTAAAGAGGAGAGACATTTGCATCTGGAATGGAGAAGAGGTGAGATTCATCGCGTGAGAAGGCTTTAGAGCAAAGCATACAGTATAGATAATAGTAAAATGAAAGGCCGTGGCTTTCACCTTCAGAATGCACGGGGCAACATTCTGTTGGAAAAAAATTTAAAAAGTTTGAGAGTAAAGGAAACTATAGTGATCTATAATATTATTATATTATAGATATTTTGTCTCATATGCATTGTCTATCTTCTAAATCTACAGACTAATTTTGTACCCTTAATACATTATGAGTATGGTTTTTCCTATATTTTCGCAAAATATCCTTTATATACAACTGATATAAATACCACTATGTCCTCGCACTCGCACTGAATGAACTAATAACTTAATTGTTTTGTGGGCAGTATACTAAATTATACAGTTTTTCCTCCTAAATTTCCGTCCTTACACAGTTACAACATTTGCAATTCGGTTGGTCGTAAATTTATTACAACAAAAACTGATCCCAGAAAGAAAAAAAATAAGAAAACAATATATGTGCTTGTGTTTAATAAAGTGGTACCTGACCACATCCCTATTGTACTACGTTAAAAAATGTTCATTGCTCTTTTTCTATTATATGTGACTATCCAAACATGTATGTAGTTAGTACATCATAGCTGTAATATCCATTGGTTGATAATGAATCGCAAGTTAATATTTGTTGGGGATTTTGCGGTTCAAGACAAATTTGATGGCGATTATGAAGAAGATAATGCTGTACTTCCGACTTCAAGGATCTATGGAATAGATTCTTTCAGACAATAGTTCAACCCACCAGGTACAAACGGGTTATCGAACTATCGACTTTCAGGATTCAATGAAGCCCTATAATAGTGTAATCGGATTCAAAGTTTGCACGCCTTTGATCCGACCAAGAACACTTTAGCAATGGTATCTGATGATGCAATTTGTATAGAATAGAAAGAAGAGGAAGAAGAGAGCAATTCTGTGACGTTTTCTGAGTTTGCAACACCTCGGAGGCGTCACAAAACAGAGTAATGGCGACGGAGTTCTGGCATCGCAAAACTGCTCTGTGAAGAAGAAGAAGAATCAGAATGATGATTCTTTTCAATGATTCTGGACGTCATTATTTATAGTGGTAGAGAGGTGCCTATTCGCCAAGCGTCACAACCGTTTGCAACGGTCGCAATTTAAACGTCGCATCCATTCATATTTTGCAACGTTCAGAAAACCGTTGCAATTTCCCGCCCTATATTCAATTTCAGAAATTCCGGTTTTGGGTTCTTAACGGGGTGAAATCTGGCCCGTTACTGTTCATATATGATCCAAAAATATTTTCGGATCCGAAACCCGTACCCGACCCGGCCCGGTTCGGTCGGACGAACGGCGGCGGCGCGCGTGTGGTGTTGCATGATTTCTCTCCTCATAACAAAGCAAACACGTGGGAGCCCCAAGGCCCCAACATCCACATGAAAATACTTTATTTATACAAATATATTGTATAAGATTCTATCATGTGGGACTAACTTCTCTTCTTCCTCTTTACTTCTTCTCTTCTAAATCAAAACCCAAAGCCCCAATAAAATGTTTGAAAATTTTACAACAATCTCCCCAAATTTTCAAAATAAATAAATAAATAGGACGGCTGAATCACTAGAGTGACTTCCTACATACCCAAGTGGGATCAAGCCTATGTAGTTCTAAGATCAAGTTTTGCATCATCGTGAAAACCAACACATAAATAAAAGGTATCTTTTGGATTTGAACCTTTACTTAGTGTAAACCATTCAAAGCCTTATCTAGATTCTATGGTGAACAAATCTTAAACCAAGTATCCATAATGATAAAACCGGAACAATCACACATGTTGATTTCCTTAGGTAAAGTGTTCTGTATTTCTCAGCACGTTAATGGCCATGTGCTTAAATCCTGGTTCATGAGTCTACTTAGAAAGCGGTCTTACTTTCCTAGGAAACGGCCTGATTTCCATACTCATATAGGTAAGTCTCTTAAGGTGTTTCTACGATTCACCTTTTAAAGTTTCTAGACTTATTAAGGATATATATCCATCCTTTGTTCTTGCAGAATCCAACACTAAATATTATGGGATTATCGATTTAGTGTTCCATAATCATTCTCTTAACTTGTTGGTACCCATTGAACTTTGTCTATCCTTTTCAAGGCATAAGTTCGGTTTCTGTTAAGGATGATCAACCTTCATTCACAGACCTTAGTCCCATTTCTTGTGACTTTATAGAAACCATTGCCTTTGGAAGACTCTTCGTAAGTGGGTCAGCCAAGTTTTTCTTCGTTTCTATGTAGTCAACATTTATAACTCCTCTTTTGAGTAACTGTCTCACCATTTGATGTCTTAGACTCACATGTCTAGACTTTCCATTATATGTCTTATTTGACACATTGTATATCGTTGCTTGATTGTCACAGTTAATCAAGACTGCTAGAGATGGCTTCTTCCATAAAGGGATTTCCATTAATAAATTCCTAAGCCATTCCGCTTCTTTACATGCATCTGCTAATGCAATCAATTCTGACAACATTGTTGAGTCAGAAATATAGGTCTGCTTCTTGGAAGCCCAAGACACAGCAGCGCCTCCTAATGTAAAGATCCATCCAGTAGTAGACTTGGATTTGGATTCTACATTGTTCCAGGTTGCATCACTATATCCTTTATAAGATAAACCATATTCAATGGTTCCTTATAGGGCTGAAATCTGGCCCGTTACTGTTCATATATGATCCAAAAATATTTTCGGATTCGCAACCCGCACCCGACCCGGTTCGGTCGGACGGACGGCGGCGGCTCGCGTGTGGTGTTGCATGACATCTCTCCTCACAACAAAGCAAACATGTGGGAGCCCCAAGGCCCCAACATCCACATGAAAATACTTTATTTATACAAATATATTGTATAAGATTCTATCATGTAGGACTAACTTCTCTTCTTCCTCTTTACTTCTTCTCTTCCAAATCAAAACCCAAAGCCCCAATAAAATGTTTGAAAATTTTACAACAATATTATGGGCAAAATGTATTACTACTATAGAAAGCAGGGTAGTTGACAGTATTGTGTTGCATGTATAACCGACGAGCGATTTGATCCACGTTCTCTCTCTATTTATACATTTTTTCTAGGGAGACATGCCAACTTATATTACGACAAATTCAAACATTGACTAGAAAACCATTACTGTCCCTACAGGCTATTAATTCTGCTTAATTCTTTTTCGATTATCTTCTTCTTCCTCTTCGTGTATTTTCTTCGGGAATAACGAATCAAAATATTCAACTGATTTTAAACTATGTATGGTACAAATTGGCCCACCATCAGAGTTAGAGTTGTTCGACTATGGTTGTTGATCAGCTAGAACACAAATGAACCATACAGACTAAACATGCAATTCCTTGACTACTAAGCAAGTAGCTGGTGCTTCATTTTCCTTCTTCTATTCCTGATCCTCTTTTACTCAACAATGTGTTTGTTATGTAATAATGCAACTCTTTTATTGTTTTTTGTGTTTAAAATGAATTAAGGAAATCAGAAACTAGCATCGCTTTGTAAACATATCCTGAACCAATTTCAGGATACCTTCGATGAAGAAGCAGTTTACGACCTCGGTAGATTCAATGTCCAAGACTTAGAGAGTACATACAAAAATATCAATGAGGTATGGATGATAGTCATACATATTGATACATGAGTTACAAAAGTATTGGTACTTAACGACATATGGACTTACAAACTGTGTTTTGTAGACAATGGTGTGCTGCCTATAAGGTTGCACAAAAAGGGTCAGCTACGAGGTGTACGGTTTACTGACAAACTTTTTATGCAGTCATGTAAATTAAAAACTCAGTTTCCTTATTGGTAGACATCAGTGGTGTTTTTTGTGTGGTATCTAATATCTTAGAACTTACAAAAAAGGATGGCACACAATCCTTTGAAAGGGAGCTTCATATTGAACTTTTTAGGCATATAACTTCTAACTGTTGGAATACTAAAAAATAGTGAATGAGATATATCCCACATCGTCAAAAATAAGTCCATTTTCTTGTTTATATAGTTTACTCTCAATCCCTATATTGACCTTTAGGATCAGGTAATTTTGTGCGAGGGGGAGGACCTATATGGCCATGAACTAACATGCGCGCCGCCGACCGACCGAACCGGGACACGCCTGTTGCAGACAACAACAGTTCTAAACCGTTGCAAATGAACGGACGCGGCTATAAATAAGGAGGAAACCTGATCATTTTTCTCACTCAATTTTAAAAACCAAATTATCTTTTCTTTATCTTCATTTCTTAAAATCATACTCAGTCCTATCAAACAGAAGATCATACACATCACGATCTCGAGCAGCTTACGTCTGTTGTATCTTGGGAGACTTCGAATAAAGTTTTAAGGAAATTGTTACAACAAGCCTCAGACGAAATTTCCTTCTTCAACCGGTTAGATTTCTAGTTGATTTATATATTTAAATATATATCATTTTCGTTTCTACGTTGTGCTATTTCTTTAAATAGTATAACGTTTGACTTATCGCTATAGTTATTATTACTATAGTTGTTAGTTTGTTGTTGTAATTAATTACAACATATTTATTGTTAAAATAGCTAATACAGAATTCCAAAGTAGTGGAAATCTGATTTGTAAACTTGTGAGATGAGTTTATTATTGATTAGTCTCTGTTTTGGTATACTAGACGTATAACATCTTAAGACTTCCCTGTTTTCACTAAAACAGAGATGGCAACAGTTGAACTATCAACAAAGGCTACTACTCACAACAGGCCTGATCCGTTCAAAGGAGATGGTGATGACTTCATAATATGGCAAAATCAAATGCTGTTTTATCTCACCACGCTAGGGCTACAGAAGTGCATCGAGGAGGATGAACCAAAGCCTAAAGATGGACAAACTAGAGAAAAGGATGCAGCTGTTTTTCTTGGAATTGACTCATGGAAGCATTCAGACTTCCTGTGCCGAAACTACATTCTGAATTGTCTGGATAAAGTACTATATAAAGTATATCAGCCGCACCAGACAGTAAAATCCTTATATGGACTGCACTTGCACATAAATACAAAACGCAGAATGTCAGTTTGAAGAAGTTCATCGTAGATAAGTTTATGGAATACAAAATTGTTGACTCCAAATCCGTAACTAGTCAAGTGCAAGAACTCCAACTCATAATTCATGAACTTGAAGTAGAAGGACATAAAGTTGGAGAATCCTTCCTTGTTGAAGCGATAACAGGGAAATTACCACTGTCTTGGAAAGACTACCGCAATTATCTGAAACATAAGAAAAAGGAGATTTCTTTAGAAGATCTTATTGTCAGACTAAAAATTGAGGCTGATAACCGCTGAGTGACAAAACAAAGAGAAGAGGCATTTGTGGCAGAAGAGTCAAAGAACAAAGGGCATTTCAAGAAAACCAATAAGAAGAAATTCCCGTAGAAGAGAAAAGCGCCTGAAAACAAACCTAAAGACAACAAACGAACCAAGAAGTTTAATAGCGAGTGTTGGGTTTGTGGAAAAGCGGGACATGCCGCTAGAGATTGCAGACATAAGAAGGAATGCAACTCAAAGGCAAATATGGTGGATAACATGGAAGTAG
The DNA here is from genome assembly GCA_030737815.1 of Allium fistulosum. Taxonomy (NCBI): domain Eukaryota; kingdom Viridiplantae; phylum Streptophyta; class Magnoliopsida; order Asparagales; family Amaryllidaceae; genus Allium; species Allium fistulosum. The sequence goes on along the minus strand of CM060902.1, from coordinate 196,345,969 downwards.
ACGAGTCTAATTTTTCAGCAGTTACATCTGAATGCAATTTTGTTCAGAACCCTAACCAGTGGTGGGTGGACACAGGCGCTACTCGTCATGTTTGCTCTGACAAATCCATGTTTTCTACATACCAGAAATTCGATCAGGAAGAAAAACTCTACATGGGTAATTCTGCAGTGTCCATGATCGAAGGCAGTGGCACAGTAATCCTCAAGTTTACTTCTAGAAAAACTGTTAAGTTGAATGACGTGCTCCACGTTCCAGACATACGCAAGAATCTCATCTCTGGTCCAGTACTATCAAAGAAAGGATTCAAAATGGTCTTCGAGTCAGATAATATGGTTTTGTCCAAAGCTGGAATGTATATAGGAAGGGGATATTTATGTTATGGCCTATTTAAGGCAAATGTAGCCGTTGTCGGTAATAAAACTATGTATTCTGATTATGCTATTAATAAAATTGAAGTTTCTTATTTGCTTGAGCACAATATTTTACTATGGCATGATAGATTAGGACACATAAATTTCCGAAAAATGAAAAAACTATCAAACTTGGGATTAATTCTGAAATTCCAACTAGATAAAAACTACAAATGTGAGACATGCGTAGAAGCAAAAATGGTCAAAAAAAACCATTTCATACAGTCGATAGAAGCACCGAACCACTAGGTTTGGTTCATACTGATTTATGTGATTTCAATCATTACCTACAAGAGGTGGGAAAAGGTACTTTATTACCTTTATTGACGGTTTTACACGATATTGCTATGTATATCTTTTAAATAGCAAGGATGAAGCAATTACATCGTTTATGAAGTACAAAGCTGAGGTAGAAAATTAGTTAAATAAAAAGATTAAGATATTGAGATCTGATCGAGGTGGAGAATATGAATCACCATCTGAACAATTCTGTGCCGAAAATGGTATAATTCATCCAACAACAGCACCATATTCACCACAACAAAATGGTATAGCCGAGAGAAAGAATAGGACATTAAAAGATATGATTAATGTGATGCTCTTAACTTCTGGCCTACCGACGAACTTGTGGAGGGAAGCCTTAAATATGTCTAATCACATATTAAACAAGGTTCCTCACAATAAAACAGGAACAATTCCATATGAGTTATGGAAAGGACACATACCAAGTTTTAAATACCTCAAAGTATGAGGGTACTTGGCAAAAGTTCCAGTTCCGCCTCCCAAGAAAGTCAAACTTGGACAAAAAACAGTAGATTGTTACTATTTAGGGCCAGCCCAAAATAGTAGTGCCTACAGATTTTTGGTATTCAAGTCTGATATAACTGATATTCATGTAGATACAATCATGGAATCAAGAGACGCCTCATTCTTTGAAGATGTGTTTCCGCACAAAAGAAATGAAGGAAATAATGTCCTTAAAAGGACAAGAGAATAATTGAGTAAATCACATGAAGAAGAAACTCATCGTGAAACTGAGGAAGCTGAACCAAGAAGAAGCGTAAGGGCAAGAACTTCCAAGACATTCGGTTCGGAATTTTTAACATATATGTTAGAACACGAACCTCAAATGTACAAGGAAGAATTGTCATCTTCTGAATCCTCATGTTGGAAAGAAGCAATTCAAAGTGAAATTGATTCAATTCTGAGTAATAAAACTTGGGAAATAGTTGATCTTCCACCTGGAATAAAACTAATTGGCTGTAAATGGATCTTCAAAAAGAAGATGAAACCAGATGGCTCCATCGACAAATACAAAGCAAGATTGGTAGGCAATGGATATCGTCAAAAAGAAGGTGTAGACTTCTTCGATATCTACTCACCAGTAACACGAATAACCTCTATAAGAATGTTAATAGCAATTGCATCCATCTATAATCTACAGATTCATCAAATGGATGTAAAGACGGCATTCTTAAATGGAAATCTCGATGAGGAGATTTACGTGGAGCAACCTGAGGGTTTTATATCCAAAGGGAATGAAAACAAAGAATGTAGATTAGTCAAATCATTATACGGGCTAAAACAAGCTCCAAAACAATGGCACGCAAAATTTGATAGTGTCATGATGAAAAATGGTTTTCGTATAAACAAATGTGATAAATGTGTTTATTACAAACAAATTGGACAATCATACGTAATGATTTGTCGATACGTAGACAATATGCTAATCTTCGGTCCAAATACTAAGGTAATAGAGACCACTAAGCAGATGTTAATCAACAATTTCGATATGAAAGACTTAGGAGTTGCAAATGTTATTTTGGGAATCAAAATAATAAGAACACCTAATGGAATTGAATTATCTCAGTCACATTATGTAGAAAAAGTATTGAAAAATTTCAAAATTTTGGAATTAAAGGAGTACGAACGCCGTATAATCCATCGGAAGTACTGAATAAAAACACTAATGAGAGTGTAATGCAACTGGAATACTCTCGTGTAATAGGATGTCTCATGTATCTCATGAATTGCACAAGACAAGATATAGCTTATGTAGTAAGTCGATTAAGCAGGTATACAGGCAACCCAGGGAAGGAACACTGGAAAGCACTAATGAGAGTGCTTGGATATTTAAAAAATACCACAAACTATTTCTTACATTATGAAAAATATCCTATCGTCTTAGAAGGATATAGTGATGCAAATTAGATTGTTGATTCAGAGGAATCAAAATCAACGAGTGGTTATGTCTTTACCTTAGCAGGGGCAGCAGTGTCATGGAAATATACTAAACAAACATGCATAGCTCGATCCACTATGGAATCGGAGTTCATCGCTTTAGATAAAGCAGGCGAAGAAGCAGAATGGCTTCGTCACTTTTTAGAAGATATTCTGTTTTGGCCTAAACCTGTACCGTCCATATGCATACACTGTGATAACCAAGCAGCATTAAGTAGAGCGCAAAACTTTGTGTATAATGGAAAGTCACGACACATTCGTCGACGCCATAACACAGTTGGGCAGTTTCTCTCAAATGGAACCATTTCCATAGATTTTGTGCGAACAAATGATAACCTAGCGGATCCATTTACTAATGGTTTATCAAGAGAGAAAATTAACTGCGCATCGAGGGGAATGGGTTTAAAAGCCTAAACCAGTAAGAGTTATCTTATACGGAAACCTATCCTAGCGACTGGAGATCCCACGGACTAGGATCAATAGGCAAACCAGTTCTGAATAACTCAAGATGTAATGCATTTGTTTTGACTTAGTCCTACTCCAATCCTATGGTGCACAATATAAAAGCATGCCTACAGAAATATTAAAAGGATAAAACTATGTTTTTTAATGATGATCATATCTTGAAAATAACAAGTGGGGTATATGTAGGATACTCTTAATTTTTGTGATCACCTATTTTAGTGTGAGCTGGGTCGGCTCCATGAGAATATTAAAGGCTTTTATTCTCTATAAACACTCGCAGAACCAAAAATCGTTCAGGACCAAAATGAACACAACCAAGAGATTGGATGTGAAGGGAAATAATGCTTTGTAAACCTTATTGTCTGGTTATACAATAACGGCTGACGGTTCAAGATGAAATAATTCACCGATTAGCCACGTATATCCAATAAGTTTTAACTAGGGAAAGTTCAAAGTGAAATATCTACTTATCCTCAATATAGCATTATCTTCATATGAATTGTGTGATATTACACTTTGTGTGGGGGAGACATATATCGTCATTCATGTGGGGGATTGTTGGAATTCTCAAAAATAGTGAATGAGATATATCCCACATCGCCGAAAATAAGTCCATTTTCTTGTTTATACAGTGTACTCTCAATCCCTATATCGGCCCTTAGGATCAGGTAATTTTGTGCGAGGGGGAGGACCTATATGGCCATGGACTAACACACGCGCGCGCGCTGCTGCCCGCCCGTCCGATCAACCGAACCGGGCCGGACCGGGTGCGGGGCCAATAAGATTGGACTTCATATATTTTTGCTACCTAAAAAATGTACTGATTTTAAAATAGAAGTGTGTTTAAATAGATACGGATTTTCCAATGTTTGTGACCGTTGCAAATGAAGAGACGCGACTGTTGCAAACAGCAACAGTTTGAGCCGTTGCAAATGAACAGACGTGACTGTTGCAAATCGTGACTGTTTTTGGCCGTTGCAAATGAAGATACGCGACTGTTGCAAACAACAACAGTTCTGAACCATTGCAAACGAATGGACGCGGCTGTTGCGGACAGTAACACTTTTGGCGTTGCAAATGAAGGGATGCTATTTTTCTCAACGGGTGTAGCCATTGGGAATTCGGCAATAAATAAGGAGGAAACCTCATCACTTTTCTCACTTAATTTTAAAAACTGAATTATCTCTTCTTTATCTTCATTTCTTAAAATCATACTTAGGCCTATCACACAGAAGATCATACACATCACGATCTTGAGCAACTTACGTCTGTTGTATCTTGGGAGACTTTGAATAAAGTCTTAAGGAAATTGTTACGACAAGCCTCAGACAAAATTTCCTTCTTCAACCGGTTAGATTTCTAGTTGATTTATATATTTATATATATATATATCATTTTCGTTTCTACGTTTGTCTATTTCTTTAAATAGTATAACGTTTGACTTATCGCTATAGTTATTATTACTATAGTTGTTAGTTTGTTGTTGTAATTAATTACAACATATTTATTGTTAAAATAGCTAATGCAGAATTCCAAAGTAGTGGAAATCTGATTTGTAAACTTGTGAGACAAGTTTATTATTGACTAGTCTCTGTTTTGGTATACTAGACGTATAACACTAACAACATTAGTTAAGCATTTTTTTCTAACTAGTAACACTTTTAAATTTTTTGGATCAGTGGGAAAACAACAGTCGTATCGCTATGGTAACAGAAAAAAAATCTAATGGATGAGTCAATACAAGATAAGTATGTACAACCACTCCCCGGTGTGGTAACTATAGTAGTAGGGGAATCAAAACAACAACCGGCACTGAGAATATGAACAACGGTGGCAGTACATGCAAACAACAATAGAATGCAACGAAAAGAAAAGGAGATTCTGAGGCTTGCCTTAGCAATTACCTTAAAACTTTTATTCGTATGTCTTGGATATGTTTTCCAAGATACAACAGAATTTTTCTGCTCGTAACTGTGATCAGTATGACCTCTCTGTGATAATCAGAAACTGCTTTGATTCAATGGCAGAAGGAGGAGGAAGAAGAAGAATATTTGTTTCAGATACAAAAGTGATCATATTTGAATATCATGAATGACGATATATGTCTCCCCCACACAAAGTGTAATATCACAGAGTTCATATGAAAATGATGCTATATCGAGGATAAGTAGATATTTCACTTTGAACTTTCCATAGTTAAAACTTATCGGATATACTTGGTTAACCGGTGAATTTTTACATCTTGAACCGCCAGCCGTTATTGTATAACCAGACAATAAATTTTACAAAGCATTGTTTCCCTTCTCATCCAATCTCTTGGTTGTGTTCATTTCGGTCTTGAACAAATTTGGTTTTGCGAGTGTTTATAGAGAATTTAAGCCTTTAATATTCTCATAGGGCCGACCCAGCTCACACTAACATAGGTGATCGCATCCATTAAGATTATCCTACATATACCCAACTTGTTATTTTCAAGATATGGTCATCATTAAAAAGCATAGCTTTAACCTTTTAATACTTCTGTAGGCATGCATTTGAATGTACACCATACGAATGGTCTGTAAGGACTTCGTCCATAAATGCATTACTTCTAGAATTACTAAGAACTGGTTTACCTATTGATCCTAGTACGTGGGATCTCCAGACGCTAGGATAGGTTTTCGTATAAGGTAACTCTTTTTTGGTTTTAGACTTTTAAACCCATTCCCCTCGATGCGCAGTCGATTTTCACTCTTGATAAACCTTTAGTAAATGGATCCACTAGGTTATCTTTGATTCTTACATAATCAATGGAAATAGTTTCATTAGAGAGTAACTGTCTAACTGTGTTGTGGCGCCGATGAATGTGTCATGATTTTCCATTATGCACAAAGTTTTGCGGTCTACTTAACGTTGCTTGGTTATCGCAGTGAATACATATGGCTGTTACAGGTTTGGGCCAAAATGGAATATCATCTAAGAATTAACGAAGCCATTCTGCTTCTTCGCCTGCTTTATCTAATGCAATGAACTTTGATTCCATAGTGGATCATGCTATGCATGTTTGTTTAGTAGATTTCCATGACACTACTGCTCCTGCAATGGTGAAGACATAACCACTTGTGGATTTTGATTTCTCTGAATCTGTAATCCAGTTTGCATCACTATATCCTTCTAAGACAATAGGATATTTTCCGTAGTGTAAGGAAAAATTAGTGGTATTCTTTAAATATTCCAGCACTCTCATTAGTGCTTTCTAGTGTTCCTTCCCTGGGTTACTTGTATACCTGCTTAGTCGACTTACCGCATAAGCGATATTCGGTCTAGTGCAGTTCATGAGATACATTAAGCATCCTATTACACGAGAGTATTCTAGTTGCATTACACTCTCATCGGTGTTTTTATGCAGTATTTCTGATGGATTAAAAGGTGTTCTCACTCCTTTAATTCCACAGTCTTGAAATTTTTCAATCAGTTTGTCTACATAATGTGACTGAGATAATTCAATTCCATTAGGTGTTCTTATTATTTTGATTCCTAAAATAACGTCTACAACTCCTAAGTCTTTCATATCGAAATTGTTGATTAACATCTTCTTTATGGTCTCTATTACTATATTGTTAGGACCAAAGATTAGCATATCATCAACATATAGACAAATCATTACATATGATTGTCCAATTTGTTTATAATAAACACATTTATCACATTCATTTATACGAAAACCATTTCTCATCATGACATTATCAAATTTTTCGTGCTATTGTTTTGGAGCTTATTTGAAGCCATATAGTGATTTCACTAATCGACATAACTTGTTTTCATTTCCTATAGAAACAAAACCCTTAGGTTGCTCCATGTAAATCTCCTCATCAAGATCTCCATTTAAGAATGTTGTATTTACATCCATTTGATGAATCTCTAGATTATAGATGGATGCAATTGCTATTAACATTCTTATAGAAGCTATTCATGTAACCGGTGAATAGGTATCAAAGAAGTCTACACCTTCTTTTTGATGATGTCATTTAGCTACTAATCTAGCTTTATATTTGTCGATAGAGCCATTTGGTTTCATTTTCTTCTTAAAAATCCATTTACAATCGATTGGTTTTATTCCAAGTGCAATATCAACTATTTTCCAAGTTTAATTACTTAGAATTGAATCAATCTCACTTTTGATTATTTTTTTCCAACATGAAGATTCAGAAGAAGACATTGCCTCTGTATATGTTTGAGGTTCATGTTTTAGTACGTAAGTTAGGAATTCCAAGCTAAAAGACTTGTAAGTCCTAGCCCTAACACTTCTTGGTTCAACTTTATCTTTGTCTCGATGAGTTTCATCTTCATGTGGTTTACCTTTCTCATCTCTTGTCCTTTTTGGGGCAAGATTTCCATCGTTTCTTTTATGTGGGAACACATCTTCAAAGAACGAGGCATCTCTTGACTCAATTATAGTATTTACATTGATGTCACTTATATTAGACTTGAAAACTAAACATATATAGGCACTACTATTTTCGACAGTGCCTAGATAGTAGTAATCCACAGTTTTAGGTCCAAGTTTTACCTTTTTGGAGGACGGAACTGGAACCTTTGCCAACCAGCCCCACACTTTGAGGTATTTGAAACTAGGCAGGTGCCCTTTCCATAACTCATATGGGATTGTTCCTGTTTTGCTGTGAGGAACCCTATTTAATATATGATCAGACATATGTAGGGCTTTCCTCTACAAGTTCGTCGGTAAGCTTGAAGTTAAAAGCATAACGTCAATCATGTCTTTTAACATTCTATTTTTTCTCTCAGCAATACCATTTTATTGTGCTGAATTTGGGGCTGTTCTTTGATGAATTATATCATTTTCAGCACATACTTGTTCAAATGGTGATTCATATTCTCTACCTCAATCAGATCGCAATATCTTGATCTTTCTATTAAGCTGATTTTCTACTTCGGCTTTGTATTTTATTAACGATGTAATTACTTCATCTTTACTATTTAAAAGATATACATAGCAATATCATGTATAGTCGTCAATAAATGTGATAAAATACTTTTTCCCATCTCTTGTAGGTAATGATTTGAAATCACATAAATCAGTATGAACCATCCCTAGTAGTTCAGTACTTCTATCAACGGTATGAAATGGTTTTTTGACCATTTTTGCTTCTACACATGTTTCACATTTGTATTTTTTTATCTATTTGTAATTTAGTAATCAATCCTAAGTTGGCAAGTGATTTCATTTTACGGAAATTTATGTGTCCTAACCTATCATGCCATAATAAAGTTTCATGCTCAACCAAGTAAGAAATTTCAATTTTATTAATTACACAATCTGAATACATAGTGTTTTTTCCGACTACGGCTACATTAGCCTTAAATACGCCATCACATAAATAACCCATGCCTATGTACATTCCAGCCTTGGACAGAACCATCTTGTTTGACTCGAAGACCATTTTGAATCCTTTCATCGACGGTACTGAACCAAAAATGAGATTCTTGCATATGTCTGGAACATGAAGCATGTCATTTAGCTTAACAGTTTTTCCAGAAGTAAACTTGAGGATTACTGTGCCACTGTCCTCAATCATTGAAACTGCAGAATTACCCATGTAGATTTTTTCTTCTTGATCAAGCTTCTTGTAAGCTGAAAACATGGACTCATCGGAACAAACATGACGAGTAGCACCTGTGTCTACTCACCATTGTGCAGGGTTCTGAACTAAATTGCATTCAGACACAACTGCTGATAAGTTGGACTCATCCATTTCCATGTTGTCCACCATATTTGCCTCTGAATTGTGTTCCTTCTTGTGTTTGCAATCTCTGGCGGCGTTTCTTGCTTTTCCACGAACCCAACACTTGCCATTAAACTTCATGGTTTGTTTATTATCTTTAGGTTTGTTTTTAGGAGCTTTTCTCTTCTGGGAGAACTTCTTCTTTTTGGTTTTGTTGAAGTGTCCTTTGTTCTTCGACCCTTCTACAACAAATACCTCCTCGCTTTGTTTTGTAACTCCGCGGTTATCTGCTTCAATCTTTAGTCGGAGGATGAGATCCTGTAAAGATATTTCCTTCTTTTTATGCTTCAAATAGTTGCGGTAGTCTTTCCATGATGGAGGCAACTTCCCTATTTTGGCTTCAACCAAGATAGATTTTCCAACATTATGGCCATCTGACTCAAGTTCATTAATGATAATTTGAATTTCATGCAGTTGAGTAGTCACTGATTTGGAGTCTATTATCTTGTAGTCCATGAATTTGTCTACAAGGAATTTCTTCAGACTCACGTTCTGCGCCTTGTACTTTGTGACAAGTGCATTCCAGATGGCCTTTGTTGTCTTTAGAGGCTGATATACTTTGTATAGCATCTTGTCTAGACAGTTCAGAATATAATTTATGCATAGGAAGTCGAAATGCTTCCATATATCTACAGCAAGAAACACATCTTTGTATGTTTCCCTGGTTTGGCCTGGTGCAGGCACCGGTTCCTCCTCCTCGAGATACCTTTGTAGACCGAGTGTGATGAGATAGAATAGCATTTGACTCTGCCATGTATGAAAATCATCACCGTCTCCTTTAAAGGGATCAGATCTATTGTGAGTAGCGCTTTTTTTTGATAGTTCTACTGCTGCCATTTCCTATTGCATGAAATACATTTTAGAAAATGCAAAACTAAAAATAAGATAAACCTGCCTACGAACAGTTAGCAACCGAAAGTTCGCAACTTTATGTTTTTAGGAAAATTCCCCGAATTTTGAAAAGTTTTAAGATGTAGTAGTAGGGGAATCAAAACAATAACCAACACTGATAATATGAACAACAATGGCAGTACAAGAAAACAATAGTAGAATGCAATGAAAAGAAAAGGGGTTTTTGAGGCTTGCCTTAGCAATTTTCTTAAAAAATTTATTCACAGTTTTCCCAAGATACAATAGAATTTTTCTACTCTAGACTGTGATCAGTATGAACTCTCTGTGGTAATCAGAAACTTCTTTGATTCAATGGCAGAAGGAGGAGGAAGAACAAGAGTATTTGTTTGGGATACAAAAGTGATCAGGTTTTGTTCCTTTTTATAGCCTCCAACAATCAATGGTCGCGCCTCTTTGAAAGGTCGTGTCCGTTTGTTTGAATCCGGCAGTCATTAACAACAGTCACACCCATTGGTAATTCGCAACGTCATTAGAAACTTTCACATCCGTTGGTAATTCACAACACTTTGTTTCTGTTTAAAAAATTCGCAACACCTATTTGCAATGGCTGCTTCCATTTATAAAGTTGTGTCCCTTTAAAAAATCTCAATGTTTGATTTTAAATAGAAAAATCTTTTTTTCATTTAAGCAAAAATATAACACGGTTTACCGCACCCGGTTCGGTTGGGCCAGCGGCGGTGCGTGCGCGAGTGTTATTTCATGGTCATATAGGTCCTCCCGCTCGCACAAAATTACTTGACCCTAAGGATCAATATGGGTTTGAGAGAAAGGCTATATAAGCATGAAAACTTATTTATTTTTAGCGATGTGGGACTTTAGGCATATATGTTCATTCACACTCTCTAGGATCTCTAACAGTAACATCAACGACTATCTCAATTTTTGGACGTGTAAGTATAATCATTTTAAAATTATATATATTGCAAATATCGTTAAATAACTCTTTTGAAATATAGGGTCGTTCACCTATGATTCAACTAAAGGGACAAAGGTATATTTAGGTAATCAACATACTAGAAATTGAAGAGATTGTACATAGGTACTAAATCATATGGCATTGTCTTCTAATTTTGTGTCATTGATGGGTTATTATATGGGTATATATGTTTATTTCAGATTTACTAGCTCACCAACAGTCAGAATTAACTTCATCGACAATAACCAAGGTGGACATGGATGAGCTGCTATAACACCCAGATTTTTGATAAAATTATTTAAGAGATTTAGTTAGAAAACTTAATAAAATAATGTGTTGATAAGGGGATTGAGATTTGATTTAATTAAGATAGTCGTGCCTTTTCAACTAATAAAATAATTGAAGGGTTTAAAAATGAATTAGAGGAGGGGTATTATGGGAAAGAGGCCATTTCTATATTGTCTTCCTTAGGCCGTGTATTTCAAAACACACGTTCATTCTCATTTTCAAAATTTTAAAAGCTTGGCCGGCCATCGTTAACGAAGGAAGAAGAAGAGGAAACAGAAGAGAAGCTTAAGGAAAGCAAGTTCAAATCAAACTCATTCAAATCTCAAGCTCTTTAATCATTAAAGCAAAAGGTAAGTAATGTTTACATCTCTAAACTTTTATGGTTTCGGCTTTAAAGTTAAACCCGAATAATTTTGCAAAGATTTGCCATGTTTTGAATGATAAAGTGATTATATATACATGTTGATGATTTATGAATGTTCAAATAGATTTTATGACATGTTTTAAGAGGAAAACCCTATTAAATGACATCTGTTAGCCTTGTGAATTTTTATAATGCTCTAAAAAGATATTTTAGAGATGGGTTTTGATTTTCAGAATTTTATGAATTTTTGTGGAATTGTTATGAATTTTCTAAGGAAGAAAAGGATAATTTGGATTATAAAATAATTTATGGGAAAAATAATTATAGTTTGGATTCAAAAATTATATGTGTTAAAGAGAACATATTATTTGATTTTTTGGAATTTTTCCAGGATTTTTCAAGGTGTTTTAATAGTTTTGTAAAATTATTAAGGTACAGGACTTATATGTTTTATATAATTATAAAGGAGAAAGGGGTTTTTCCAAATTTATTCAAATTTTCAAATAAGGAAAGTCGGCAGCACTTTTGAATATAAAATTATGGCAACCATCAAATATAGACAAACAAGGCAGATTGGTTACAAAAGAACAATTTTAAAGTACAAATAAATAGTTTTTCTTCTATTTCAACCCTTTTGGTAGAGCTTCCACCTTCATTCCGGACCTTCCGACAAGGTTGAAAGGTATCAAACCTTTCGACTAGGTCAAATACCAATGCACATGGTATCAGGCAACTGGTACATAGTGAATTGGATGGGGTCGAAAGGTTTAAGGATGAAAGGTTATAGCTTTCGAAAGAGATGAAGTTTTGTTTTGGTTTAAAGAAAATGCGCGTGCTAGCTTTCAACAAAGAGCTTCTGAATTTGTCAAAAAGGTTTAAAAGAAAAAGGTTTCGATTTGTTTTCTTTCTTGATTTAAATGAAAGCTTCCGATAAGGTCAAAAGGTATAGCTTTCGGCAAAGTCGAAAGTATAGTTGTCGCTTCCTAACCTTTCGACGCAGATGGAGTCAAAGGTTATCTTTTGTTTTTTTAAACTTGCCGCCTCTCTCCATTGATTTCGAAGGGTTGGTTCCAACACCAACACTTCATTGTTTTCGAACAGTTGCGAAATCTTTTATAAAGGTTTCGAATTGGTTGCTTTCGACTCCAATGTTTTTCTGATCATTTTGCATAATCCAAATGTTTTAAGTCGAAACGTTTTAAAGGTTTCAAAGTAGTTAACTTTTATTGGTTTCGAAAGGTTTTCCACCTATTTTAAATTGAACCCAATGTCTTCGAAAGGTTTTGAGTTCCTTTTCTTTCAAAAGGTTTATTATGTAGGGGAGGTATGCCAGGCTTTCGACAAATTCGAAAGGTGAAACCTTTCGACTAGGTCGAAAAGAAACCTTTCGACAAGATCAAAAGGTATGGTTTCTCAATGTTTCCGAAAGGCTAAGGTTTAAAGGATTTAAGAGGCGGATGTCATATGTTTTAAAGCTTATAAAAGGAAGGCTTTGAAAAGGTTTAGAAGGAGTTACCACCAATGATTTCGAAAGGTTTATTAAAGGATATGAAGGAGTTACCTTCAATACTTTCGAAGGGTTTTATTAATGGTTTAGAAGGAGTTACCTTCTATGTTTTCGAAAGGTTGTTTAAAGGTTTTAAATAAAGGTTTCAGATATAAGAACTAGGGAGATAGCCTAAGTGTTTTAAGTTATAAAGGACTTTAACTTATTTTAAAGGATAGACAATCCATATTGAACATCATCAACATTATTTTGAGTAAACTATATATAACAATGCAAAAATAGCTTAGAGTAAAGCTAAAGAGATATTTTCCTTGTATATATATGATTTGACGGATTAAATCATTTTGTAAAGGTTTCAAGGAAAACTTAAAGAGCTGTTAGCTTAAATATTGTAGAGCAGTTAGCTCAGATATTTTGAAGGGTAGTTAACCCAAAAGAAAATTTGGTCAGTAGGCTCATTTTAAATTCAGATAGTTAGTCCATTTTGAGGGCAGTCGGCCCAGAGGACAGTTAGTCCAGAAAGAGCAGTCGGCTCTGATATGAACATATAGTTACTTTATTAGCATAACGGACCTTGCTAAATTTTTAAGGACAATTAGTCCACCCTTTTTACCTGTTTTGGGCAGATAGCCCATTATCTAGCATAATATATTGCTATAATCAATTTTAGGAAAGATAGTCCAAAAAGAGCAGATAACTCAAAATTTAGAACAAATAGTTTAGATTTAGACAAACAGTCTATTTCATTTCTTGTTTTAGAATAATGGATATTGCTATATTATTATTATAATTAGTTGATTAACCAGTTTGGTTGCAGGAAGGATTTGCAAAATATATGTTTTGAAAAGAGATATTAGTGAGTGGAAACTCGTTCCGCTAAGTGATGTGGTCTCACTATTTATCAGTAAACTGAGATGTAACAAAAATTATTCATACCAAGCTTTAAGTCTAACTCAAAGTTTTTGTTTCCCCTTAAACTCTCAGATGCTCAGAATTTGGTTTGAGTAGGCTGAGGTTTTAGGTTTACAGGTTTTAGCAGATTTTGGCGAATAAAGCACCCGAAGATGAGCAGGTGGCTAACGAATAGCTAATTTAGGAATTATATTTTATAATTGTTTCTGTTGTGTATTAAGACGGTTATGTCTATATTGCTTTGGTCATCCAAGGGGCATCTTCACATGTCGCTCTTGGCGTATTGTTGTAAATTTATATTTGATCAATGCTTGGGATTACGTTTGGGATTTTTTCAACTTGGATATGATTTATTTGAAATATAATCACTTAAATTATTGTTTTTTTGGAAATCTATGATATTGTTCATATTCAAGTACTTCTGATATTATAAATACCATTAACACTGCCGTATTTCATCACTAGAAGTTAATACTGTGGATGACTGCAGTATCCATAACGCTTAGCTTTTGGCCTCCAGATACAGGATGTTATAGCTGGCTATCAGAGCTTGGTTTAAGAAAAATTTAACTAAAAATTTGTTTAGAAAACAAAAATCCTAGGAAATTAGAGTAAGATTTGAGGTTGGGTTAACGCTATAGTAACGTACTTGTATTCGTTATATACAAGTTTGCACTCTATCTCCATTCATCTTTCTTCGAGTAGGTTATCTTTCTGTATCTCATATGGTTTGAATACAGATATGGATGGTAGAAGAAGCAGAGTTAACCAAGGAGAGGGAAGCACCGAAAGGAATGTCGGATCTAATGTAGGGAGAAGCCAAGGTCAGGCAGAGAATGCTAGTGCAGAAGTCCCATAGGTCGAAATGGAAGCCATGTATCAGTTTTTCAGGAATATGATGCAGGTAGGAGTTGCAGCTGGAGTGGTAGGAGGAAATGCTGCAGGAGCAGGGGTTCCAGAAGTTCTGGTAGTTAATCATTTCGCTAAGATGAGCAATGATTACATGAAGCTAGGAGGGAAGCCGTTTATGGGAACGGAGGATGCTATTGAAGTGGAGAATTGGTTGTTGCACTACGAAAGGATTTTTGCAAATTTAGGGCTCAATGACGAGCATAAGAGGAGGTTGGTTTCCAGGCAGCTTCAGGGGACTGCATTGTCCTGGTGGAATAGTGTAGCAGCGACAGTTGATGAGGAGACAGTAACCTTGGAGGATTTCAATAGGAGAATTCAGGAGAGGTTTATGTCAGTAATGGCACAGTCAGCTTTGATTAGGAAGTTTGCTGAGCTGGTGCAGGGAGAGATGTCTGTTGCTGAGTATGCCGAGAAGTTTGAAGAGTTGGCCCGGTATGTGTATGCTTCTGTAGATACAGTGTCGAAGCAGAATGAGAAGTTTATCAGAGGATTGAAGCCAGAATTGGCTAGTGCTACTTTGTCTCATCTTAGAGATCCTTCTGATATTGTTATAGAGATGGCTTTGAGGTAGGAAGAAATCCTTGAGTCTTTGGAGAAGAGCAAGGAAAAAGTGGTCCAGGTTGGGCAGGCCCAGAAGAGGAAGTTCTTACCCAAGAAAGGTGCTCAGAAGGGTGGAGTGTCAAGAAAGTGAAGTCTGAAGTTGTCTGCCATAAATGCGACAAGAAAGGGCACTTTGCTAATGAGCGTCGCTCAGGGAAAGTGAAGGATGTGGCTAAGGGGAAGAATATCTGGTGTTTTAACTATGACCAGATAGGCCATTATAAGAACCAGTGCGAGGAGCCTATTAGAGATGGTAAGGGCAAGGTGTGTGCATTGGAGCCTGCCGCTTCTAAGCCAACAGCCCAAGAGAAGGGGAACTCTTCAGATTCATGGTATGTTTGTTAGAGTTTTATTTGATACTGGTGCATCGCATTCTTTTATATCTAGATGTTTGATAGATAAGCTTGACCTTGAACCCACATATTTAGTTACTTCCTTACGAGTTTTGAATCTAATAGGAGGGTATGCAACTTTAGGGTTGAGGTGTGACCAGTTTGAGTTTGACCTGTTAGGTCATACTTTTGAGTGCAGTTTACATGTGTTTGATTTTGTGAGGTTTGGGATCATCCTAGATATGGATTAGTTAAGTGAGTACGATGCTAAGATATTTTGCCAAGGAAGGAAGATATCTCTTAGTCACCCAGATTGTAGCTATCGGATTGTTTTCGTCGTAGGAGATTCTAGCGGTGCAGTGTTTGCTTTGTTAGGTGCATTGGATTCAAATGATGAGTTGAGCCGAGTTTTCGTCATTAGAGAATTCGCAAATGTGTTTGAGCCTATAGTTGGATTACCGCCGAAACGAGCCATCGAGTTACAGATAGATTTGGTTCCAGGAGCAAAACTGGTGACTAGACCGCCAAGCAGGATGACCCCTTCAGAGATGAGGGAGTTGAAGATGCAGTTGGTGGACTTAAAGGGTAAGAGTTTTGTCAGGCCGAGTAGTTCGCCGTGGGGTGCAGCGGTAGTGTTTGCTAAGAAGCCGGACGGATCGTTGAGGCTATGTATCGATTATTGTAAGTTGAATGAGAGGACGATAAAGAATCGATATCATTGCCTAGGATTGACGATTTGTTCGACCAGCTAAGTGGAGTATAGGTATTTTCTCGGTTGGATTTGGCAACGGGTTTCCATCAGCTCAGAGTAGTAGAGGATAGTATACCTTTGCCAGCATTCAGGACCAGAAATGGATCGTACGAATGGTTAGTTATGTCGTTCGGTCTGACGAATGCTCCAGCTTTCTTTGTGGATTTGATGAACCAGATTTTCCGAGAGCACCTGGATAGGTTCATGCTAGTTTTCATAAATGATATCTTGATTTACTTTAAGGATGAAAGAGAGCATTAAGTTCATCTTAGAGTAGTGCTTGAGACGCTGAGGTAGCATCAGCTGAAAGCGAAGTTTTCGAAGTGTCACTTTTGGAAGAAGGAGGTTAAGTTTCTTGGTCATGTCGTCTCAGAGGAAGGGTTATCAGTATATCCAACTAAGATCGAGGCAGTGAATAGTTGAAAGAGACCCGAGACAATAATCAAGATTAAGAGTTTCCTTGCGTTGGCTGGTTATTATCGGAGATTCATTAAGGATTTCTCGCGTATAGCATCACCGATGACCAGGCTGACGAGGAAGGTTGTGAAGTTTGTGTGGACCGATAAGTGTGAGGAAGCATTCCAGAGTTTGGAACACTTATTGACTCATACACTTGTGTTGGTTGTTCTAGAGGGAAATCAGGATTTGGTGGTCTATACCGATGCATGTGGAACATGATTAGGAGTTGTGCTGATGCAGAGAGGTAAAGTGATTTCCTATGATTCTAGACAGCTTAGATCGCATGAGGTCAGATATCCAACGCATGATTTAGAGTTGGTTGCAGTGATTTTTGCTTTGAAGGTGTGGAGACATTACCTTTTAGGAGAAAGGTTTGAGCTGTTTACATATCATAAGTCGCTGAAGTATTTATTCTCTTAGAAGGACCTGAACATAAGACAGTAGAGATGGTTAGAATTCATAGCCACTTATGATTTTGGGATTAAGTACACACCAGGGAAAGGCAACCGG
Organism: Allium fistulosum; assembly: GCA_030737815.1. Taxonomy (NCBI): domain Eukaryota; kingdom Viridiplantae; phylum Streptophyta; class Magnoliopsida; order Asparagales; family Amaryllidaceae; genus Allium; species Allium fistulosum. The sequence continues at coordinate 196,328,607 of CM060902.1, read as the reverse complement.
GTTGCAGATGCACTTTGCAGGAAACATTAGAATGTAGTGTTGGCAATGATGGCTGAGTGGAAAGATTTAGAAGCATTAGTAGATTGCAGAGTGCAATGGTGATCCGAGGCAGGGTCTAGTGGTGATACAGTTGTATTTTCTTGTTTGGAAGTTCGACCAGTTTTGATCGAACAGATTACTTCTAAGCAGATAGAGGATCCAAAGTTGGCTGAAAGGATCAGTAAGCTAAATGAAGGAACCAAGAGCGATGACTTGAAAGATTTCAGTCTTGACCAGAATGGGTGGTTGAAAAAGAAAGTAAGATTACATGTTCAGAGTATAGGAAACATAAGAAAGGAAGTCTTAGATGAATGCCATCGTTTGAAGTTCACTATACATCCCGGAGGTACCAAGATGTATCAGGATATGAAGAGGAGTTTCTTCTGGGAAGGAATGAAGCGGGATATTAGTTTATGTGTAAGGCAGTGCTTGAATTGCAAGCAGGCAAAGGCCGACCACCAGAAACCGAGTAGTTTACTTCAGCCGTTAGATATTTTAGTGTGGAAGTGGGATTCTATTTCTATAAACTTTATAGATGGGTTGCCAAGGTCGAACAGGGAAAATGAAAGTATATGGGTTATAGTCGACAGATTGACCAAGAGTGCCCATTTCATTCCAATTAGGTCAATCAAGACGGCACATGTTTTAGCAAGGCTGTTCATGAAGAATGTGATTAGACTGCATGGAGTTCCTAGCAACATAGTTAGTGATAGAGATTCCTTGTTCAGTAGCGAGTTTTGGAAGAGTCTGCAAGAAGTTTTGGGAACCAAGCTTACGATGAGTACTGCTTACCATCCGCAGACAGATGAGCAAATGAAAGAGTTAACAAGATCTTAGAAGATCTATTGAGAGCTTGTGTTCTAGACTTTGGGGGATCATTGGAGGACCATCTGCATTTAGTCAAGTTTTCATATAACAACAGTTATCAAACTAGTATTGGGATGGCACGCCTTGTATGGAAGGCCATGCAAATCTCATGTTTATTGGTTGGAAACCGGGGATAGGTTGATTCTCGGTCCAGATTTGGTTAGAGAAGCTGCAGAAAAGATTGAGGTCATTCGAGATAGGATGAAGGAGGCTCAGTCTAGGCAGAAAAGTTATGCAGATAAGAGACGGAAAGATTTGGAGTTCTCAGTTTGGGACTAGGCTTTCGTCAATGTATCACCGATGAAAGGTGTGCTTAGATTTGGGAAGTCGGAAAAGTTATTTCCTAGGTTCATAAGACCTTTTTCTACTCTTGAGAGGATCGAGAAGCTCGCGTATAGATTTGAGTTACTGAGAAGTTTGGCAGGTGTCCATGATGTTTTTCATATTTCTCATCTCAGAAAGTGTGTTAAAGACCCGGAGATTACTGTTGCACCGACAGTGCTAGATGATTTAGTGGTAGAACCGGACTTGACCTTAATGAGGAAGCCAGTTCGCATTGTTGCAAGAGATGAAGAGGCATTGAACCAAGATGGTTAGATTAGTTAAAGTCCAGTAGAGTGGCAATGACAAAGACTGTACTTGGGAGGTTGGGAGCAGGATTAGAGATACTTACCCTGACTTGTTTGATGGTATGTTTTACCTTCTTGTTTGTTTTGAGCCTTATTGTAATTTCGAAGACGAAATTCTTTGAAGAGGGGAGTCTGTAACACCCCAGATTTTTAATAACATTATTTAGGAGATTTAGTTAGTTAAACTAAATAAAATAATGTGTTGATATAACTAATAAATTAAATTAAGGGTTTAAAAAATGAATTAGAGGAGGGGTATTATGGGAAAGAGGCCATTCCTATATTTTATTCCTTAGGCCGTGTATTTCAAAACACATGATCATTCTCATTTTCAAAAATTTAAAAGCTTGGTCGACTACCATTAACAAAGGAAGAAGAAGAGGAAACAAAAGAGAATCTTAAGGAAAGCAAATTCAAATCAAACTCTTTCAAATCTCAAGCTCCTTAATCATTAAAGAAAAAGGTGAATAATGTTTGCATCTCTAAACTTTTATGGTTTCGGCTTTAAGGTTAAACCCGAATAATTTTGCAAAGATTTGCCATGTTTTGAATGATAAAATGATTATATATACATATTGATGATTTATGTATGTTCATATATATTTTGTGACATGTTTTAAGAGGAAAACCCTATTAAATGACATTCGTTAGCCTTGCAAATTTTTATGATGATCTAAAAAGATATTTAGAGATGGGTTTCGATTTTCAGAATTTTCTGAATTTTTGTGGAATTGTTATGAATTTTCTAAGGAAGAAAAGGTTTATTTGGATTATAAAATTATTTACGAGAAAAATAATTATAGTTTTGATTTGAAAATTATATATGATAAAGAGAACATCTTATTTGATTTTCTGGAATTTTTCCAGGATTTTTCAAGGTGTTTTAATAGTTATATAAAATTATTTAAGGTAAGGGACTTAAATGTTTTATATAATTATAAAGGAGAAAGGGGCTTTTCCAAAATTATTCAAATTTCCAAATAAGGAAAGTCGGCAGCACTTTTGAATACAAAATTCTGGCAACCAATCAAATTTAGACAAACAAGGTAGGTTGGGTACAAAAGAACTATTTTAAAGTACAAATAAATAGTTTTTCTTCTATTTCAACCCTTTCGGCAGAGCTTTCCACCTTCATTCCAGACCTTCCGACAAGGTTGAAAGGTATCAAACCTTTCAGCTAGATCAAATACCAATGCATATGGTGTCAGGCAACTGGTATGTAGTGAATTGGATGGGATCGAAAGGTTTAGGGACGAAAGGTTATAGCTTTCGAAAGAGATGAAGTTTTGTTTTGGTTTAAAGAAAATACGCCTGCTAGCTTTCGACAACGAGCTTTCGAAATTTTCAAAAAGGTTTAAAAGAAAAAGGTTTCGATTGCTTTACTTTCTTGTTTTAAATGACCTTCCGATAAGGTCAAAAGATATAACTTTCGGCAAAGTCGAAAGTATAGTTGCCGCTTCCTAACCTTTCGACATAGATGGAGTAAAAGGTTATCTTTTGTTTTTTTAAACTTGTCGCTTCTCTCCATTGATTTCGAAGGGTTGGTTCCAACACCAACACTTCATTGTTTTCAAACAGTTTCGAAAGGTTTTATAAAGGTTTCGAATCGGTTGCTTTCGACTCCAATGTTTTTCTGATCCATTTGCATAATCCAAATGTTTTAAGTCGAAACGTTTTAAAGGTTTCAAAGTAGTTAACTTTGATTAGTTCCGGAAGGTTTTCCACCTGTTTTAAATTGAAACCAATATCTTCAAAAGGTTTTGAGTTCCATTGCTTTCGAAAGGTTTATTATATAGGGGAGGTACCCCAGGCTCTCGACAAAACCAAAAGGTGAAACCTTTCGACTAGGTCGAAAAGAAACCCTTCGACAAGGTCGAAAGGTATGGTTTTACAATGTTTCCGAAAGGCAAAGGTTTAAAGGATTTAAGAGGCAGATGTCATATGTTTTAAAGATTATAAAAGGAAGGCTTTTAAAAGGTTTAGAAGGAGTTACCTTCAATGATTTCGAAAGGTTTATTAAAGGATATGAAGGAGTTACCTTCAATACTTTCGAAGGGTTTTATTAATGGTTTAGAAGGAGTTACCTTTTATGTTTTAAAGGTTATTTAAAGGTTTTAAATAAAGGTTTCGAATATAAGAACTAGGCAGATAGCCTAAGTGTTTTAAGTTATAAAGAAATTTAACTTATTTTAAAGGATAGATAATCCTTATTGAACATCATCAACATTATTTTGGGTAAAGTATATATAACATGGCAAAAAATAGCTTAGAGTAAAGCTAAAGAGATATTTTCCTTGTATATATATGATTTGATGGATTAAATCATTTTGAAAATGTTTCAAGGAAAATTTAAAGAGTAGTTATCTTAAATATTGTAGAGCAGTTAGCTTAGATATTTTGAAGGGTAGTTAACCCAAAATAAAATTCGGGCAGTCGGCTCATTTTAAATTAAGACAGTTAGTCCATTTTGGGGGCAGTCAACCCAGAGGAAAGTTAGTCCAGAAAGAGCAATCAGCTCTGATATGAACATATAGTTCATTTATTAGCATTACCGACCTTACTAAATTTTTAACGACTTTTATCCACCATTTTTACCTGCTTTGGGAAGATAGCCCATTATCTAGCATAATATATTGCTATAATCAATTTTGTGAAAGATTTGTCCAGAAAAGAGCATATGGCTTAGAATTTAGAATAGATAGTTCATATTTTAGACAGATATTATATTTTATTTCCTATTTTAGCATAATGGATATTGCTATATTATTATTATAATCAGTTGATTAAACAGTTTGGTTGCAGGAAAGGATTTGCAAAATATATGTTTTGAAAGAGATAATAGTGAAGGGAAACCCGTTCTGCTAAGCGATGTAGTCTCATTATTTATTAATAAACTATAATTCATACTAGGCTTTAAGTCTAACTCGAAGTTTATGTTCCTTCTTAAACTCTCGGATGCTCTAAATTTCATTTGAGTAGGCCGAGGGTTTAGGTTTTCAAGTTTTAGCGGATTTTGGTGAATAAAGCATCTGAAGACGAGCAGGTGGCTAACAGATAGCTAATTTAGGAATTCTGTTTTAAAATTATTTCCGCTGTGTATTAAGACAGTTATGTCTATATTGATTTGATCATCCAAAGGGGCATCTTCACATGTCGCTCTTGGTGTATTGTTGTAAATTTATATTTGATCAATGCCTGAGATTACGTTTGGAATTTTATTAACTTGGATATGATTTATTTGAAATATAATCATTGAAATTATTGCTCTTTTGGAAATCTATGATTTTGTTCATATTTAAGTGCTTCTGATATTATGGATACCATTAGCACTGCCGTATTTAGTCACCAGAAGTTAATAATGTGGATGACTGCAACATCCATAGCGCTTAGTTTTTGGCCTCCAGATACGGGATGTTAAAACTGTTGTAGAAACCCTAGAATCAACAGTTGCAAATCTGCTGAACGTTCTCTGATTTACTAATTGCAAGGTATGCAAATTACTAATCAACCGGTGGTTTATATAATATATGTTATCCAGCCTTTTGACCTAGATATATTCGAACTAATTGGAAAAGTTAGATTCGACTATCATAGGGATCGACAAGTCAGATTAACAATCATGAAGCCCGAAGATCGGACACAGATGATAATATGGAATATGGATAAAGTGAAAGAAAAAGATAGATTCAACAAAATGATAGAAATATGAAAATATACCATCTACTTAAAATGGATTGGGTACGATCCATATTCGTCGATTATGGATCAATATTACAGTTCAACTCAATGGAAAATGATCAGTATCTCAAAATCTACAAGTCAAATACAGATGAAACTTTGGCAACATCAATATATTGAAGAGTGGAGCCCACCATATCAGTCGCATGCCAAAATAAGCCCATAGAATGATCAGTATCGATCGTTATTGTTGAAGAAGTGGGACCTGCCATCGATAGCATGACTTCTTCTGGATCTGGAGACCCCGCTGTCGAAATTTCAGGAAGATATTTCACCATCTTCCCCTATAAATATAGACTTGACTATTCATTTGGGGGATCTTTACGCTGCATGTTACTTTGCATTTCTTTGTAACCCAGGGTTTTACTCCAATTCATTCTCTTGTACTCAGCAATTCAAGTGTTTAGTAAAGTTAATTTCTTTAAAGTGGACGTAGGCTTTCAATGACGAACCACTATAAATCGTTATCTTCTTATTATTGCTTACTTTATATTATTCAATTGCTGGCTTCCTCTGTTTTCATTTTATATTCTTCATTTATTTCCCTACAAAATCTCTATTGGATGTTTATGCCAATTTTTGGTCAAATATTTTGGTGCTTTCACTTAGAACGAGATTCTCATACCTATTTGGATCCCTTTGTTGCTAATGGATTGCATAAATCCCCCGCAAAGATACTTAACTGTCTTCAAGAAGCTTATTCGTTCTATTCATATTTGCAAAAGTCTAAGGAAATTATGAAAAATGGTTAGGAACACCAAATCTACCTCTCAAAACGTAGAATGGAATAAGAACGCTAGCATCTAGCAAGGAGGCCATAGCAATCTACCAATAGATGTTAATGCTACCAATCTAGTTAATGTCCAGGATTTAGCTGATTCCATTATAAGAGCTTATTTTCAAAATCTGATGAGAGAGCTCATGGATAGTCGCCGACAATTGAACTAGTAGATTTAAGCTAATATCGATCTAATGAATCAACTCAGGGATCAACAACGTGGGAAAACTAGGAGGGAGCCAACTCCTTATTCTGCATCGGAAAGCTCAACTTCATCAGATGACTATCATAGGCATAGACGTCACAGAACCGACGGATACCATGCAGAAACGTCGACCGGCCGTCACTCGACTGATCCAAACAAACCGATAACGATTGGTAGCGATCCATCTGGAACGGTTGGTGCCAATCCAACTCTTAGAGGCAAGTCACATCAGGTAGTGGGAAGAGCACACATTGGAGATGCTACGATCGATTTGGATGCTAAATTTCAGGTGAATCTAGACTAGTTACCTCTCCGGAATGACAATGATGTGAACATACATCAAGAGGATGTTGAGCCAAGAAGCCATGGAACAACCCGTAGACATCGACCGGACCATTCACCTGAGATGGAGCACGACTACCGCTTGGCTCCAACTATCCAAATGCCAGACATGTCAACTATGGTTAGACAGCTAGTAAAGGAAAGCCAAGGCCCGACCAATGATGATTGGGGAATCTCGAGAAGCCATACCACATTCACTGATAATATCCCACATGCGGAGTATCCATGGAGATTCAGCATGTCGTCAATGCCAGCCTATGAGGGACAAATCGAACCCTAGGTAGCATATCATGAGATATGAATGGATGATAGACTCTGCATGAGCTGATGATCCCACCAAATGCAGATGTTTTCCCATCACTCTTTCCAGCATAGCAACGATGTGGTTCATGAGATTGCGCTCTCAAGGTCAATCTCTAGATTTGATAGTTTGGCAACAAAGTTTGTAGAGTAACTCCATATGTACGTGACTCGCCCCAAATACGTAATGTCCCTATCAAGCGTGATCCAGGCTCCGGGGGAATCACTGAAAGACTATATAGAGGTATTTCACACAACCGTCATAGAAATCAGTAATCTGAATGACCATTCAATATTGATGGCGGTAACAAGAGGGACTGACCCAGAATCCGGCTTTGGTGATTGGTTAGCTGGCAAACCACCCGTGACATTGGAGCATTTCTATGCAAAAACATCTCAGTATTTGAGGAAAGAGGAAGCTAGATGCTCTAGGAAGAAGAATGTTGTCGGATCAAGTGGAGGGAGTGCAAAGCAACATTGTAGTGAAGCAGTCCGAGGAGAGTTCCAGAAAAGCTCAAGTAAATATCCAAAATAAACTGAATCAGCAAAAGAGAGGTGGTGATAGAAACCATGAGCGAAAGAGGGATTATGTAAGAGGAAATTCAAGGATTCCAGTGTATGATACCTACACACTACTGAATACATCTCTATAAAATGTCTATTTGTCCATATGCAACACTGCAATATAGACAGCCACCTTCGAAGGAATCGATAGAGAAGCAAAAGAAGATTGGAAAATATTGTCGGTTCCACGAATTCTACGGTCACAACACAAATGAGTGTAGGCATCTCCAGGATATTATCGACAAACTGATTCAGGAAAGAAAGTTACAGTAATTTGTTAAAGTTCAGCAGGATAGCAGGCAGGGGACATCCGACCCTATCCGAGGACAAGCACCGCACAGGGCTGAGGAGCCAGCATAGACTGGTGGAAGGCTAGTGATCAATACAATAGTCGAAGGACCGCATCCAGCTGATAAGAGTTGGCATGAGATGGAAAACTAGGCTAGCGCGATCTAGCATATGAGTTTTGAATGTTGTTCTAGTACAGAAGATGGAGCTCCGGCAAAATAACAACGTACAATGACAGATGACATTGTGTTTAGAAACAGAGATGCAGATAAGGTGGAGGCATCGATGATCGACCCAATGTTCATTACGGCTAGGCCTGTCAATGGTACGGATTTCGGCCTGATCACGGGATGAACCCGCCCAATTTATGCGGGTATGGGTTTTGCCTTTTACTACCCAAGCCCGACTCAGGCCCGATCCGGGCCGGGTACGGTTTTATCAAAACCCGGCTCGGGTAAGGCCTGACCCGACTATTAGTTTTTCATCGTATCAAAACATGTGTGTGTATGTTATTTATTTACCATTTGTTTGTTTAAATGCAAGTGTTTTTGCATACTTTTGTTATGAGCTTGACTACATCACCGTCCCATTTATATGTTAACATTGTTTGTATACAAATTTTACCAAAGTTGAAGTTTTAAAATATGGTTTTAACATAAATATTCTGAGTTATTTATACGGTTATTACCTAGTGGGCTTAAAAAGCCTGACGGGTTGGGTTTGGATATTGGGTTTAAATACCCTGTGGGTTTGGGCCGGGCTTGAGTTTTAATTTTTGTAATTGGACTCGGGTCCGAGTTTTATAATACCCAGACCGAACCCTACCCATTGACAGGCCTAATTACGGCCATGATCAACCCCACCATAGTAAGGAGGATTTTGGTTGATTGTGGAATTTCCATAAATATATTTCTCAAAAAGGCTTATGATCAGATGAGGATGGAAGCCAAGGACTTAAAACCGTCTAAAGCCCACATTCATGGCTTTAACGGTGTTGCGACCGAAGCTGTCGGATGTGTCAAATTACCGGTAGAGTTGGGAGAAGGTGACCGGAGGAGAGTGCAGATGTTGCCATTTGGTGTCTTGGATGTTGACTCTCCATGCTATGCTTTTCTGGGCCGACTAGCCCTAGCTGAATTCCAAGCAGCTCTTGCCCCATGGTCTTTGAATTTGAAGTTCCCAACTATTGAGTAGTCGAGGGATTCAGGTTAGCTTTGACGAATTCTGGAGGAGATTTGGAGCAGGAGGCTTCACCGTGTAGATATATGATGATTCCACTGTGTTTGTATTAGTCTGTATTGTACTGATGTACTTGTGTTGTATAATAGACAGAAGTTTATAACTGTCTATTCTGTGATGTATAAGTTGTGTACTCCGATGTATATGATACTATGTAATATTCTATGTGATATATTATATTTCATTCGTTTCCGCTGTGAGATTCTTTGGTGTTGTTGTTTCTTCTCTTCTATCCTTTCTTCTTCTATCCCTTTCTTTCTTCATGATGATACGACTTTCTGTGGAGAAAAAGTCGGGTCGTCACAGTTGTTGGAGTTGTGCATGGTGATTAGGCAACCATGCATGCCTGCTATGTGGCTGAATTGAGAGACGCTCAACGGAAGGAGGAAGGTAAGGGTGTAGACAAGTCTCCCTGCATCCAAACTACCGAAGATTACCAACCAATACATGGGCCTTGACTCGGGCACCATAGTTGGTTCTATATAGACATAGACCCAAGGGATAATGAGGAGGAGCTCAAAGAGACCAAGGCTGCATCAGTTGAGTTGACGATTGACATAACGGTCAGCCACGACGACCCGTTATGGGTCCTAATGATCGGATCATAGCTCACGCCCCCCAGATGATGATAGAACTTGATGGTTTTCTCTAAGCGAATCTTGATGTGTTTCTTAGACTCATTCTGACATATGGGGGATATCGCCTGCCATTGTAAGCCACACATTAAATATTGACCCAAGGCATGTCCCGGTGAAACAAAAAAGGCACGGCATGGATCCGGAGAGATGTGCCGACCTTAAAGAGGAGGTGGATAGGTTCAAAAGCAATGGGTTTATTCATGATGCCCTCTACCTTAAAGGGTATCTAATCCTGTACTGGTGAGAAAGGAAAACTGAAAGTGGAGGACGTGCATTGACTATTTGGATAAACTAGGCGTGTCTAAAAGACAGTTTTCCCCTTCCAAGGATTGACCAGCTAGTAGACTCAACTGAGGACACGAGTTGCTATCTTTCATGGATGCGTACTCTAGATATAATCAAATCCCGATGCACACTCCCGATCAGGAGCACACCAGCTTCATTATCGACGTTGGATTATATTGCCATGTAGTAATGCCTTTTGGATTGAAAAATGCTAGAGCAATGTATTAGCACATGATTAACCGAATGTTTAAAGATCAGATTGGAAAAACGATGGAGGTATACACGGATGATATGCTCATGAAGTCATGACGATCAAGCGATCACATTAGAGACTTGGCAGAAATTTTCGATATCCTCCGATATTACGAAATGAAGATCAATCCTCTGAAGTGTTCTTTTGGTGTTGCATCAAGAAAATTCTTGGGTTTCATCGTCAATGCTCGCAGAATCGAAGCTAATCCCAAGAAGATTTGAGCAATTCACAACATTCAGGCGGAAAAAACCATTAAATAAGTACGAAGCTTAAACTTGAAGGTTGCCGCTCATGGTCGATTTATTTCCAGAGCCACCGATAAATATATTCCTTTCTTCGATTTGATTAGGAGAGGAAAAAGGAACTTTGAATGGACGCAGGATTGTGAAGATGCATTCCAAGTTTTGGTGGACCACTTAGAGAGGCCTCATATCTTGTCAAAGCCGGTGGATCATGAAGACTTGTATATCCGCTTGGCCATGTCGGTACATGCTACAAGTGCCACGCTGTTTCGTGAGGAGAATCAGATCCAGAGACTGGTCTATTATGTTAGCAAGCGATTAGAAGGAGCTGAAAGGAATTACCCAAAGACAGAGAAGTTGGCGTACTGCTTGTTGATTGCTTCACAAAAGCTTCGCCCTTATTTTCAGGCTCATCCCATCAACGTTTACACTGATCAGCCGCTACGATAGGTCCTGTAGTGGCCTGAGATGTCTGGAAGGTTACTCAAGTGGAACATCGAACTAAGCCAATTCGACATCACTTACCTTCCTCGAAGAGCCATCCAGGGACAAGCACTGGTGGACTTTATAGCATAATTCACTATATAGGATGATCTCCCAAAGAGCGGTGGAGCCCCTACCGTTCGATGGAGAATGTATACGGATGGAGCATCCAATAATTTTTATTCTGGAGTCGGAATCGTGCTAGTAACTCCAGAAGATCAGTCAATTTGCTATGCTTTGAAGCTTTACTTCCTTGCAATAAACAATGAAGCTGAGTATGAAGCTCTGATCGCTGGACTCAAACTTGCCAGAAAACTGGGGATAAAATCTCTTGAAATCTTTTGCGATTCACTGTTGGTAGTATACCAAGTCAGGGGAGATAGCCAAGCTAAAGGACAACAACTTGCTCCGTAACTTATCCAAGTCCAAGAGCTACTGACTGGCTTTGAGTATTATGAAATCACGCACATTCCCTAGGATCAAAACAAAGAGGACAGCTCATTGGGAAAGTTTTCTAGCACTGGGGATGCATAACAGATGGGTTTGATTCCAGTCGAAGTACTAGACGCTTTGAGCATAAACCAGATGGAAATCGACTGGATACTAGAGACAAAGTCTAAAAAGAAGTCGTGGATGACTCCGAGTAAGAACTATTTTCCACAGAGGGTCCTACCCGAACAAAGGAATGAAAGGAGACTAGTCCTCTGCAAAGCTTATCGGTATATCAGGTAGAAGTCATGTATAGAAAGAGTTTTTCTGTTTTCCTGCTTTGGTGTATCGCTCATGGTGAAATGAAACGAGCCCTAAAGGAAGTTCATGAAGGGGAATGTGGCAATCACACTAGGGGGCAAACCCTAGCAAAGAAAATACTCCGTTATGGGTATTATTGGCTGACTATCAACTAAGATACTGATGATTATGCTAGGCGATGTGACAAGTGCCAGATGTATGCAAAAGTTCCAAGAGTTCCGCGGACGGAAATAACACAAATGTTCAGTCCGTGGCTGTTTTCCTTAAGGGAATAGATATTATTGGTTTCTTACAGATATCTAAAGGTGGTGCGAAGTACGCCATCGTCGCGGTTGATTACTTCACCAAATGGGCCGAAGCAGAACCTTTAGCCATGATACAACAAAGAAAGTAATCAACTTCATTGTCTGAAACATCATCTGTCGTTTTGGTCTTCTACGAACCATTGTAACTGACAATTGAACCCAATTTGACACCATCGAATTCAAAGACTTCTTCCGTCGGCATCACAGTGAGAAGAGATTTATGGCAGTTGCTCACACTCAAGCAAATGGACAAGTTGAAGCTGTGAACAAAATCATAAAGTCCATTCTGAAGAAGCGTTTCGAACATGCTAGAGGTGGATGGGTGGATGAACTCCCAATAGCATTAAGGGCCTACAGAACCACTCACAAGTCTATGACTGACCATACTCCATTCACCCTTGCTTACGGTTCCAAAGTTGTCATTCCTATTGAACTCGAAGTCCCTTCTCATTGAGTGACCTACTATAACCCCAAAACGAATAGAGATTTTCTCTTATAATTTCTAGACTTTATAGATGAGAAGCGCGAAGAAGCTGATTTGAGGGCAGCTGCGCATCGACAACAATTCGTCCGATACTATAACACTAAAGTCCGACCTAGAACCTTTGAAATCGGCGATCTTATCTTGAAATTGGTTTTTCCTATCCCATCGCACTTGAATCCTATTTGGGAAGGACCATATGTCATTGGATAGAGGCTTGGAGAAGTTAGCGACTGTTGATAGTGTCACACTCCCAAGAGTGTGGAATAGCGAGCATTTACGACGCTATTTCACTTAGTTTATCCTTTTTCATTTAGTTGGATTCAATTTTCAAATTTTCTTTAGCATTTGTGTACCGCCCCATGTTTTTTGTTACATTATTTAGAACATTTAATTAGGTAAATTAAATAAAATAATGTAATTTGTTAAGAGAGTGAGATTTGTGATTTATAAAGGGGTATCTGTGCTTGTGTAAACTAATGAACTGAGTAGAATTAAAATGAATTAAGTTAGGGTGAGTAGAGAAGGGTAAAACGGGTAGAAGCAAAACCTTATACCCTAAACCTTAACTACATTCATTTTCATGTTCATTCATAATTCACCAAAACTAAAACACCTAGAGGCCGGCCACCATTAAGAAGAAAAGAGGGGAAATCAAGCTAAATCAAGAGGAAGAAGCAAATTAACTTAAATCAAAGATCAAATTTCATCTCCTTAACATCAAAGTACAGGTGAATAATGACTACATCTCTTATTTTTGATTGATTTCAATTTAAGGTTATTCTGAAAGTATTTGCAAATATTTTTCTATGTTTTAAATGATAAATGGGTCTATATATATACTTGTTGGTGATTTAGGCTATTTTATATGCATTTTATGATGAGAATTGATTTTGAAAACCTAGCTTATGACATTCAAATGACTTGCGAATTTAATATGAGGTCGGATATATTATTTTGGAAATGGGTTTCAAGTTTCATAATTTTCTGAATTATTGTGGATTTTATATGAATTTTCTATTGAAGAAAATGTTATTTTGGGTTTAAAATTAATTACGGCCCAATTATATTGGCTTAGGGTCTGAAAATTATATATGTTGGAAAACATATTGAAAATGATTTACGGGAATTTTTATAGAATTTTCCTAAGTTTTTCAATGAATATATAAAATTATTTAATATATGGGACTTAAATGTTTCATATATTTAAAAGGAGAAGGGGTGTTTTGTAAATAATTCAAATTGTTATTTCTGAAAATTGGCAGTACTTTTAGAAAAGAAAATTTGCAACCAATCATAATTAATCAACATGCTTTTTCCTGTTTCATTGCTTTCGGCACCAGGCTTCCGACTCGTTACCTCCTCCTCCGACTCCATCGAAACCAATGCACATAGTATGAGATACCTAGTACATGGTGAATTGGATATAGGCTGAAGGTACAGGGTCGAAACCAAAGGTTCCAAGGGGATCGAAGCATGCTTTGCTTTCAAATTAAATTACACCTACTTTGCTTTCGAAAGGAATGCTTTCGACTTGGTTGGCTTTCGAATGGGTAAAAAATGTTTTAAAGAAATAGTTTCAAAAAAGGTTGCGCCTTTTTTTCCAAATAAATGCTTTCGAAGGGGTCGAAATCCTTGACTGCCGCCTTTTTACCTTTTGACTCGGATTGGTTTCGAAAGGGTTACCTTGTTTTTAAAACTTAGCCGCCTCTCCAATGCTTTTGAAATGGATGGTGTCAAAACCATCTACTTTCTTTACTTAGGAAAAATGTTTTTGAACGAGGTCTTTCGACTTAGATGTTTTATGAACTTGGTTTCGTAGAAAGAGAAATCTATAGGTTTTGACTTAAATGGTTTTAATGGTTTCGAAACTATGTTCCACAATCAAGCTTTTACTTGAACCCAATGCTTTTGAAAGATTTGTATTAAGTAATATACTTTAATGCTTTCGAAAGGTATCTAATATAGACTTCGAACGGGAGGTTCCCCAGTATTTTCGAAAGGTACTTATTATGGTTTCGAAGGGGAGGATCCCCAGTATTTTCGAAAGGTATAAACTATGGTTTCAAAGGGGAGTTTCCTCAATGGTTTCAAAAGGTATTTAAAGCTTTCTAAATGGAAGGTTTCCAATTGCTTTCGAAAGGCAAGTTTTATGTTTTGAAAAGGATATCTAAGGTTTTAAAGCTTTTGAAAGGAAGGGTATGCAATGTTTCGAAAGGGCTTTTGTAAATGGTTTTGAAAGCTATAATTTGGCCTTTCGGCTATGGTTATAAAGTTCTATAGTTTACTTATATCGAAAGGGGTACTTTCAATGGTTTCGAAAGGGGTACTTACAATGATTACTAAAGGGGTACTTTTAATGGTTTCAAAAGGGGTACTTTCAATGATTATGAAAGGGGTACTTTCAATGGTTTCGAAAGGGTTGTTTAAAAGTTTTAAACAAAGGTTTCGAATGAATTGCTTTTGGCAATGTTGCCTAAGTGTTTTAAGTTAAAAAGAGTTTAAATTATTTTGGAGGGATGGGAAATCCTTAAAGTATTTCATCAACATTATTTTCGGTAAAGTAAATATAACATGGCAAATAGCTTAGAGTAAAGCAAAGAGTATATTTTTCTTATATATGTATGATTTAAAGGGTTAAATCATTTTGAAAAGGTTTTCAAGGAAAATTTTAAATGGTAGTTAACCCTATGAAAAATGACTCAGATATAGAAGACCATATGGGACTGGTGTAGGGTCGTGCCTTATACATTAGCTTTAGCCTCAAGCTAATTTTAGTCCAAAATTCTAGTGTGTAGGGCTTAGTCGGTTAGACTTAAATGATGGTTACACACAGAAAGGAATATATGTACAGAGAAGAAAAAGGTTATTGGTGAGCCTGCAAAACCATTAGGATCAGAAGACCCTTGAAGAGGTAAGTTAAGGATAGACCGTCCAAAAGACTTATCTAACAGTTGTTAGATCATATTTACTATTTTATCTAGTAGGCCCGAGTCAGCCAAGGGTTAGTAGTTAGCCAAAAATTACTATAGTGTTTGAATAGATAGTCCATTTGATAACAAATATGTACAAGATATTGCTTTACAGATTTAACCAGTTTTGGTTGCATGATTATAATTTGCAAAAGATATGTTTTGAAAGAGATATTAGTGAGGGGAAACCCATTCCGTTAAGCGGCGTGGTCTCACTTAATATCATATAACCGAGATGTATAGTATTATTCACACCAAGCTTTATGTCTGACTCGAAGTTTATGTTTTCCCCATAAACTCTTGGGTGCCAAAAATTGATTTGAGTAGGCTGAGGGTTGAAGGTTTTCAGGTTTTAGTAGGTGGATGAATAAAGCTTCCGAAGACGTGCAGGAGGTAGATTTCTAGTTATATAAAGAGATTTTGTTTTAAAATTCCATCGTGTGTATTAAGACAGTCAGTCTAGTATTCTCTGATCATCCAAGGGGACATCTTCATATGTTGCTCTTGGTGTATTTGTAATAATTATATTTGATCAGTGCTTGGGAAACGTTATGGGATTATGTAAATGGATATGAAACATGTTTTTTGAAATATAATGAGAAAAGCTGTTCGTGAAATCTGTCATTTTGTTTCATATTCATGTGATTCTAATATTATGAATACCATTAACATTACCGTATTTGGTTACCGGAAGTTAATGCTATGGGTGACTGTAGCATTTGAAGTGCTTAGCTTCGGGCCTCCAGATAGGGGATGTTGCAATTTGATTTTCCAGATATATAATAAGACAAATTCTATCATTTCTTTCCATTTGACAGATAAAGTTTGAAATTTTCTTCATATTTGTGATTATTATAGCATTACATATTAGTTACAATACCCGACCAACTAATATTGACATGTCTGATTTGGTTCCCAGAGTTTGGAGCTAGCTGAGTACATAAGTTCACGATTGAACTAAACAAAATGAGAATTGTCCGACCGTTCATTTGATAATTCTTGCTCATAACCTGATTGACAGAATACTTAATGAGAAATGGATGTGACTCGACCATCCGATGACCAAGTTAATCATACCAGTGACGGGACAAACATGAATCAAAAACGATCGTGATACGACCGATCGCTTGCTAAGTTAAACCTTGGACTTGGGGGGAAGTCAATCAATTAAAGAAAGTATGGTCCGATTTTTTTCCAAAATAACTCTATGTCCTTAGAGCATGGACTGAAGTACAAACACAAGTTGGGTGCGATTCGATCTCCCACTAACTAACCCTTACCCCCAGAGCGTGGATGTGCGTACTAAGCAAATAGGTGAGTGTGGTTCGACCACTCATTATTCCATAAACACTAATCTGAAACCGACGGGGGAGGGGGTATAAACTCACTAAAGATGGAGTTCGACCATTCATTATCTAAATCCGCTAACCCAAGACTGGGGGCAAGAGTATAATCACTTAAACCATTGAATTCAACAACGTAACACTAAGGTTCAAGCCTAATGTTTGGTACAACTTGAGGCCACGACCACATGGAAGCCTTGAGTAAAAATTAATGGACGATTGTCCGAATTAACGAGCAAAGAATTACAAGTATATTGAATGGAAAAGTGATAACTCAACTACTTAAACAAAATTCACACAAGTGTTTGACAAAAGTAAAAGAACTTTATTTACTAAACTTGGAAAGTCAAGTACAAGTATTCACAGTAAAAGAAACAAAAACGGGGGCCAATCCTGTACAAATTCGACCAACAAAAACCCAAAGACTTGGGGCATGAGTGCATGCGAAGAATCACTTCCTCCTCGGTTTCCTTTTCTTCTTCTTGGAATCAGAGAAATTTCACTTAAGCCTTCTCCACTCTTCTTCTCCCCTCTCTTACCACTTCCTTGGCCTTTAACTAGAGTAGATGAGGTTGACCCAGTAGGTGCATCTAAAGAAGATTATGGCTGAGGAGCGGAGGCCTCCATAGTTTCTCCAAGCAAAACAATGGAGATGGGAGGGGGAATGACCTCCATTTTCTCTTGCTTGACTTTCGCTTCAAGAGCAATGTGCGCTTTAAGTTTATATGCCATTTTTTGCATGGAGGAACCTAGCAAGGATTAAGAAGTTCCAATAATCACGACGTTGTCATTAGCAGGAATCTGTTGACGCGGATCGCTTTCTTTCCTCAATAAAGCATACACCAGGTTCTTGTCGATCATAAAAGTTTCCTCCTCTGGAACATTTTGGGTTATTTCTGAAGTCGTGATAGTAATAGACTCCGTCATTGGCACTTGAGGTCCTGGTTGAGATTCTTCAGGAAGAGGTGGAGCTGTAGCCAGCAGATCTAAAGCTGCGGAGACATAACTAAAAAATTAGATATATCAACCGATGACACTCTAGCTTTTTGGAGGATAGGTGAATTTAAGGAAATACCTTCTCCAGATTGATCTCCCACGTGAGCCGAAGTGTTGCTGGAACCTCCATCCATAATCGGGGAGAGCCCACCGGATATAGCAATATGCGGCTTCTCCGAGTTGTAACCGAGCTCGATAGAAGGACCCACAGTGGTGCTGGGAATAGCATGGGTCAACGGATTCTGATCATCTCCGACACTGTATGATATGGACCCAGAACCTTTGCCAGCTTCATGTTGAGAAGTTTTGGCATGCTCTTTTTGAAGTATAAGCTGTGTTTCATGAAGAACTTTGGATTCATCACCCAATAGAATTTTTCCTTCCAGCCTCATCAAATCGATTTGTTCAGTGCCGAGAGCCTCCTTCTCCTCTTGAAAAAGATGCTCCCAAGTGCGTACAAGATGGTAAGGGTAGTCACCATGGAACCACTCCAAGTTTCTGTACTTCAAGACGTTGGCGTTATAAAGAATGAGCAGTGGATTCAATCCCTCCTTAAACTCCTCCCTGACCTTTTCTTTTGCAGCCTCCACTTCTCGTTTAACGAGAGCAACATTAGCCTTTCGACAGCCACATCTCTTTCAAGCCTGACGATAACCAATTCCTTACAAGCATCCTGACTAATTTTCTGCGCTTCTTCTTTGTCTTTGGATTCGCACTCGAATTTAGTTTTATACCGAACTGTGCTTCTTTGAGCTGCATCCCTTTCTAGCACCAGTTTATGGTTTCGATGATGAAGCGCTTCAACTTCGGCCAAGTGCTTGGCTTTCTCATCTTTAAGTGCCTTGATGGCTGTCTCTGTTTTTCTCTCGACTTCTGCCTGTGAGCTCTTTAAAGATTCTAACTCATTAGTTAGAGTTTCGATCCACTTGTCCTGGGCCTCTTGGCATTTTAGCTTCTCAATCTCTTCCACTCTCTCCTACGACACTTTTGAAACCCTCTCCGCTGCTCTCATCAACTTATTATATTACTTGTGGATATCAGTCACATAATCAATAGTCGTTTGCTAGACTTGGAACTTTCTTAAGATTAAGTACAAAGAAAAATCCATTAAGACATACATTTAGAAAATCTAACTTAAGTTGGGCCATGCGAGCAGCGGTATTGGCTTGTTGAGCTTCGATGACAACTTGGGTGTCAGCACTTTCTTTCCTCGACCTTTGTTGGTAAACGTCATGCGATGATCATTTGGTCGTTGAGGATGAGATGGGACAACGGACTGTGAAGAATCTGAAGTAGAAAGGGGACTGCGGGAGGCGTCAATAGGAAGGACGTCGTCGTGGTAATTTTGTTGCCTTTCAGATTCTTTAGGGGGAGGAGATCTACATTTGGACCAATATTTGTCACGGGAGGACCTGCCTCTATCACCTTTATTCTGATAATTACGATCTAGGATGGAATGATAGCTAGGGTCATATTCACGACCGCTACCTTGGTGATACGAGCTCGAATGAGAACCAGGCCGATTCTGGCATGATATCTCCTGTAAAGACTAAAACATATGCTTCTTCCTCATCATTATTTCTACAAAGAAAGATAAAGAACAAATCAGTTTTGAGTATTGAAGGACTCGGAATAAGTGCAATGCAATATTATGAAGTGCGAGCGAACATGCATGTCCTTGTGTCCCCCCCCCAACAGACCGGTTATTGAAGCTTTCCTAGCAGGAGTAACCTCTCCGCTAGTGGTAGGAGGGATTCCAACCCCAGCTCTAAAGGGAGATTCTGATCCGCCGATACTCTATAAGTAAAATGAAAGGCATCAGCGTCATCCGGTATTGAAAGATCAGATAATGCTTCGAATGTTACGCCCAAGTGTTCTGAAGGTTGAGAGGCAGACTGATCCAGAATAACTCGAGGGTCGATGGATAGCTTGGACTGTTTAAAGAGGCGGCTCTTGGGGAATCTGCAAACGAGCTTCTTCCTTTTTCTTTTTTCGAGAGTTGGAGGCTGTATAGTTTGCGAAGATCTAGCATTAGCCCCAAAACTAGAACCCACGTCGTTGCCTCCGAGGTCGTCACCCCTATTTCCCGTTGCGTCTTTATCAGTAGTTTCCTAATCTCCCTTAACTAGGGGCATGACAAGATTGACTTAATGGCCTTCATAACCATCCGCATCCCGTTGCTCAGCCATTGTAACTCTGGCATTGACCAGTAACCCTATGCTACGACCCTTTTCCATCAGGCCATAAGTAATGAGATGTTCGTCGGTAAGGAGATTCTCAATGTCTCTATCTTCTGATGGAACCCTTTTTAGCACTAAGACAACATCTAAATATTGTTTCCCATCAGGTCGTGGATAAGAACCTGCACAAACTAGAGAAATTGTTTAGTTTAGGATACGACATGCATACAAGCATTCAAGAAATTAAGCAAGGAGTAATACTTACGTCCTTCTAACCACCGTTTGGCAAAGTCGGGTGGACAATGGATATAGAACCACTCGCTTATGAAGGTACTCAGCTTTTTCCATGTACCAATCAGGATCTGCCACTTCTTAGTTGACTCAATAAATGTGAATGAAAGGCTTCCTTTTCGTCGTTTGAAGCTGGAAAGGAATCTAATAGGGAGTTAGAGGGCTAACCTCATATGTTGTAGCATTTCTTGGATAAATGAATTGAAGTGTGGGATGCACCTTGCCCAACACATGAACTTGTTGCATGTAATGAACCCTTCAGGGGGCATATGAGCTCTATCATCCCGAGTCAGGAATCGCACATCATCAAATGGAATCCCGTGTCTGGCACAGATTCTGCAAAGAGAGGCTTCATTAATTTTTGAAGCCACGAAATCTTCCTGATCTTCCAAAAATATGGCGTCTTTTGGAGTGGCTGGAGAAGGGTCTGTCACTTTTGCTAGAAGAATGGGAACGACAGAGAGAGGTCGAATGATGGATCGGAACTTTCTAGTTTTTCTACTCGATGACCGATGGAAAATTCATCGGAATCACTTGCGGAGCTCGATTTGTCACTCGTATTGTTGTGCTATGAAATCTGTTCAGAAAACATGGTAGCTAAACGCCTCGATCGTCTGGAACCCATGACTACTAAACTCAGTAGATAATCATCATTAGAAAAAATAACCTAATACCCCCATACAAAGTGTGTGCTAGTGCAGAGTGGTGTAGTGTCGTGCGATGCAATAAAAACGGTTCAAAATTAAAGGCTACGATTATGACGAGACTTTGGGGTTTGAATCGGAGTGACCATCATTACTGACCGTCCCAACCGATTTTCTACGTCAATGGTAAGAGGTTTGGTCTAGTCATCGAGATTAGTTATTGGCATGTTGAAGTTCGAGTTGTACGTTTAACAGTTGATGAGCTTTAGAAATTTATCCAAGGCATTGGTAACAAACATAAATATGCAGGGAATTAGTCAAGTTTGTTCCATGGTTCGATTATCATATACATCTAATATGCAGTTTATCTCATATGCAAGTCATGTATGAGCATTCAAGTATTCAAGATCGAAGCTCGTCATGAAGTTTAGACTGAATTTGAGGGTTTTAAGTATGTTTATCCAAGATAAACCAACAACCGATCCAAAAATAATGTTCGACCGATCAATCCTCATGCCTAGGACCAATCGTTTATGTGCAAACGTTTCATGACCGATCATTTCTGCAACTAATCATTCTCCAACCTTTGACTTCGGTCCACACTTCACTGTAATTCAAAACTTGAAGACCAATCCAAAATCGATTGGCCAACAACCCTAAATAATAATGACCTGTCCAAATTCTCTTCATATTTTCAAATACTAATCCATCATAATGATTGGTCGAACCCTACGTCATTCCCCTATGCCAGAAACTTCGCCACATCCACCTCTTTAGAAATGATCGGGTGAAAAAAAATCTCCCCCTCCGCTCCAACTAATCAAATTGCAATGACTTGGCTTATGCAAGCTAGAACGAGATCCTATTATCTCGTCACTAAATCCTAGCAAATAAGAGGAAAATCGAACCTACCTATGTATTAGAGTGGAAAGGCGATAGCGATTTGGATTCGAGTGTGAGGCGAGATCAGTAGGAGATTGTGGCGGTGATGGTTGGCGTAGCAAAGGGTCAGGTTGACCTATGGAGATGGTTGCAAAATGGGTATGGGGTTGGATCGGAAGGCTTGGTGGGTCGACGTTGGAGGAGAAGATGAAAACGGGTTTTTTTCCTTCTTTTTTGGTTCGGGTATGGACGATTAGAAAATGAAATGAAGTGTAGAGGATGGTCTAAGTACATGGGTATATATACGAAGTATGCAAAATGAACCATCAAAATTTGCAGTTCGAAGGAAGCCCAACTAATGAACGATCGGGTACGATTGTTTTATGATAGCCTTACACCGATCCATTCTTCAAAACCCATAGTTTGTTCATATAGCCAAACCAAGAAATGATCGGGCGAGATTGTTCTATGAAGGATTCATGCCGATCCATCCCCAAAAAAGGGGAAAGAAAGAGGTGGGAGAACGATCGGACTCGAATCGATCTCAAAAGGATTTGGCCCGATCCATAATAGAAATGGGTCAAGTACGATCCATTTACCTAATGGATTTGTGCCGATCGATTTTAAAAAAAGAAAAAAGGGAGAAAATGCAAATGATTGAATTACATTCCACCAAATTGGCAATGACCCATAAACTATGAATGCATCCGGAAACCAACTACAAGAACATGAACATGAGTGTGCACGTGTGCATCCTAAAAATTCAATTTCTTAAAATCGACAGAAATTGAATTCTCACCTGGAGTTATTAGAGAAAGAACCGGATTTGGCGATTGAGGTCCACTAGATCATTGGAACTGGGCACAGCTATTAACTGGTAAATAACAATTCAAAATTTATACTATTAGAAATCATTAAATCGTCATGTCAAGCAGAAAGAGATATGAATCTTCAAGGAAAGCTATTCATTAAAGGGTTGATAACTATTCAGAAAGCTGAATGAATTTGTTTTCGACGACTCTTACTTGCATCAATTCAAAGCACGTCATGTTGAAACAAGACGTACTTTGGTGGCAAGTGTTATCACACCTTTTGGCCTAGCTATATTCGAACTAATTGGACAAGTTAGACTTGACTGTCATAAGGATCAACAAGACAAATTAACAATCACGAAGCCCGAAGATCAGCATAGATGATAATATGGAGCAGGGACGAAATGAAAGCAGAAGACAGATTCAATAGAACAATAGAAGTATGAAAATATACCATCTACTGAAAATTGATAGGGTACGATCCATATTCATCAATTATGGATCGTACCATATCGATATTACAATTCAACTCAATGGAAAACGATCGGCATATCAAAATCTACAAGTCAAATATAGATGAAACTAGGAACATCAATATATTGAAGAGTATAACCCACCATATCGACCGCATACAAAATTAAACCCATAGAACAATCGGTACCAATCATTACTATTGAAGAAGCGAGACCCACGATCGACAGCATGACTTCTTTTGGATCTGGAGACTCCACTGCCGAAATTTTAGGAAGATATTTCACCGTCATCCCCTAAAATATAAACTTGATTGTTCATTAAGGGAATCTTTACACTGCATGTTACTTTGCATTTCTTTGTAACCGAGGGTTTTACTCTGATCCATCCTCATGTACTCAGCAATTCAAGTGTTTAATAAAGTTAATTTATTTGAAGTGTACGTAGGCTTTCAATGCTGAACCACTATAAATCGTTGTCTTCTTATTATTGTTTACTTTATGTTATTCAATTTCTTGCTTCCTCTATTTTCATTTTATATTCTTCATTTATTTCTCTATAAAATCTCTTTTAGGTGTTTGTGCCAATTTTTAGTGCAAACAATATAATGTGAACTGATAATGTTCAGTTGCATTTGTAAGTATGAACTTAGAATTTGACGTTCAATACTTTGAAAATTACTCACACATATTATTGTTAAACAAACAATCACATTTTTTCCTGCTTTTGTATATTAATAAACAAGACAATTTTGCAAAATGATTGTACCGGAGAAGGTATTTAATTTATGCTACTATTTTGAAGCTATATATGATAAATCAATAGAGTTACCTATCCTCTTCTTTTTGCAAAGGATCCATCCATTTGGAATGTGCAAATTATATTTGCACAAAATGTTATACGACGATTGACAGTCCGCTTAACAGGTTTAAACTTAAAGTATTTAAACAAACTTTTTCTTTCCCCTTCCATCTTCGAATTTTACTTATCTCCAGTTATCATTTAAATGTTGACATATTGGAGTCAATTATGTCAAAACAAATGTAACATACCCCACTCCAAGGCTCGAAAATGGACGTCGATGATGCTGCAGTCATCACTGAAATCATTTTCCAACAGCAAAGTGAGTTCGGTACTATTTTGCATAACTGAAGTAAGCAGAGCAGCTTAATAACTTTTTCATTACAACAATTTGAATTGCATAATTTATTTTTTGATAAAAATGTGTGATCCTCTAATAAAAGAGGAGAGCACACATGAAACTATATATATATATAACACATCATATGGTGCTGCTAACATGCCTGGCAGGTGACATATCAATGTACTGATAATCAAAATCAGGTACCCCTGTAATGAGCTTCGGCAAAGCCACCGCCCATTTCACCCCAATACCGAGCTCCGGCATGGCCACCGCCCGATAATGAGGTGTTAGAAGTACCTGGAAAACTGAAAAAAGGATCTAAATCCAGAGATGCTGGTAATCTACACCATCTAACAGAAGGCTCTATGAAGCTGCCTCTGAGGAAAATGGCTAATCTGAAGAAGAAACTGATTTATAGGGAAGAACTCCACTTTGAAGATATCATAAGATAACGCCTGATGCAATCAATACTCCTAGAAAAAGCTATCCTGAAAACCTGCACGAAACCGCAAGCTATCCTGTGAACCTGAAAAGAGACGCTAGCAACCTATCTAATCCAGACCTGAAACAAAACTAGGAAACAAATTAGTAAAAAGCACATATATGTATATAAATAGAATTTATATACATATATGCTAGAACAAAAATCTAATAAGATACCCTTTATGGACCCACAATAGAAAGCAGATTATTATACACTGAATTATCAACGTTTAAGTTTAAAAAATTATTAGAATAAATATTATTAATGTCAAAATTATTATTGTTATGTTTGAAAATATTCAAATTATTACTAACCTTATTAAGATATTCCTTAAAAATATTATTTTTGGCTAGTTTATATTTAGAATTAGAGATCCAATTTAAGCAGAAAGATGAAATTAAAAATATCAATTTATTAATGTGATTAATGTTATTATTAAAAATTCTTTGATTTCTTTCAAACCAAATGTACCAACTAGATATGGTGAATAAGGTATCAATCAAGTATCTATTATCCTTATTAAACTTAAATCTAAAAGAATTCCAATAGAAAACACAATCAGTAATTCTAGTACTTATATTAAATTCAAAAATATTAAGGGTATTTATGAGAATAAAATGAGTGTCCATACAATCATAGTAAATATGATTAATATCTTCTAAATGTATATTACAAAAATAAAATTTATTATCAATACAAATATTTTCCTTTTTAAAAATTCTGTAGTATTTAATTTACCTTAAATAATAAGCCCCATGTGTAATTTAGATTTAGGAGGAGCATTTGATTTCCAAATAAACTTAAAAAAACTATTAGAAACACCTGAAAAGTTGATAAATCTATAGAATGAATTAGTGGAATATTTTTTGCTCTTATCCCATTCCCAACTCATATAATCATTATCATTATCGATATTATAAAGATTTAGTCTAGCATGAAGCAAATTGAGCTGTCTAAGAGTTGAACCTACTAAGATTCTATTAAAACTAAAATTCCAAGGAGGGTCATTTTCAGAATCAAAAACTTCATATATAAATGCATATTTGAAGTTACAAATATCATATAATTCTGCAAACTCATTCCTAAGAGGAGTAGCGGAAATCCAACTATCATGCCAAAAATATGTATTATTACCTGAGTGAACTATAATATTAATACCTAAGTTAAAAATTTCTCTATAATTTAAAATGGATTTCCAAAAATAAGAATGCTTACGAGAAACCGATGGACTAATCTGATAAAGATTATTTTTACCATTATAGTAATATTTAGAAATAATCTCCTTCCAAGTGGCATTGTCATTGGTATCTCTAAATTTCCATAACCATTTACCAAGAAGAGCCAAAATCATATTACGCAAATTAATGACTCCTAAACCACCATCCTTTTTGGATTTACAAATGGTTTCCCAATTAACAAGACATTTGATGCTACTGTTTGAATTATCGCCACTCCATAGGTAATCTCTTCTAATTTTATCTATTTTATCTATCACCCAATCAGGAAAAAGATGCATAGTCATCCAATAAATTGGGAGAGCTGATAAACAGAGTTAATCAAAACTAGTCTACCTGCTCTTGATAGAAGTCTTCCATTCCAGTTAGAAATCCTTTTTTTGATTTTATCAATGATAATTAACCAATCATCATGTTTAAGTTTAGTGGGTCTAATAACAAAACCTAGATAATCAATTGGAAAGTTCATAGTTTTACAATTTAATGTATTAGCAACTAAATTTTCAACTTTCTCAAAATCATTTAAAACTAAAACAGAACTTTTATCAAAGTTTATTTTTAAACCCGATAAAAGCTCAAAACTATAAAGAATAAACTTAAGAGTAATTATGTGTCTAGGAAGATGAGAGGAAAAAAGCAAGGTATCATCTACAAATTGAAGGACTGATACACCATAACTCGATATATCATTACCTATATTACCCAGAGAACCATTATTGACTGCTATTTTAATAATCTTAGCAAAAACATCAGCAGCTAGGTTAAACAGAAGGGGCGATAGAGGGTCCCCTTGCCTTAAACCTCTCTTAGGCTGAATTTTATTACCTAAAATACCATTAACCATAATACTAGAGTTGCCAGTTTTAAGCAAGTTCATGATCCAGTGAATCCATCTATTACTAAAGCCTCAAGCATGAAAAATATCTACAAGAAAATCCCAATCAACCGAATCAAAAGCTTTAGCAAAATCTAATTTTAAAATAGCACAAGTAATGTTATTCTTACAACAATGATTAATATATTCTTGAACAACTGCCACGCCATCAGTGATATTCCTTCCTTTAATGAATGCTGATTGAGAACGATCAATTAGGTCATTCATTTTTGTATTAAGTCTATTAGCTAAAACTTTAGAAATAATTTTAACGGAGCAATTAATCAATGAAATGGGTCTAAAATCTTTTAAATTATTAGCACCTACTTTTTTGTGTAATAAAATAACATTTGCAAAATTAAATCTACCTAATTGAAGATTTCCGTTATAAAAATCATTAAACATGTTAATTAGGTCAAATTTTAAAACATTCCAAAAAGTTTTATAGAAGAAAATTGGAAATCCGTCCGGACCAGGGGATTTATCACCCGGTCAATCAAAAATGGCTTTTTGGATTTCTTCTTCAGTAAAAGGAACATCTAAATCAGAAAGATTAATATTGGAGACAGCCGGATAAAGATCATTCCATCTAACATTAATTCTGCATTTATTTTTATTGCCAAAAATATCTTTATAATAATCAGTGAAAGCCCTATTGAGGTCTCTTTGGTCAACTAGTTCTACATTATTAACTAAAATCAAGTTAATAGTATTACCACGCTTTCTACAATTGGCCATATTATGAAAGAAATTAGTATTATTATCACCTTCATTAATCCATTGGATTCTAGATCTTTGCTTCCACATAATTTCTTCTTTTTCAAGAATAGAGTTAAGTTCTTCTTTTAAGTTAGTGAGAACATTCCGCTCTCCAATATTTAACTGTCTAGTTTCTTCTATTTTGTTCAATTTAAACATCTCATTGAGAATATTTTCTTTTTTAATTTTAATATTACCAAAAATATTTTTATTCCAATTTTTAAGAAACCTAAGTTCTCTAAGTTTTAAAACAAAAGCTTTTGGAAAATTACCTCTATATTTAATTTTATAAAAACTCATATACAACCATTTATTAATAATTAAATTTGAAAAGCTAGGATCTAGAAACCACATTTTTTCAAATTTAAAAGATCTACTAATAGCTCTATGGCGATCACAAGTGAGGATAATTGGACAATGGTCTGAAAAAGTGTAAGGCAAACCAGACACTCTACAGATAGGAAATATATCCTCTATTTCATCACTAACGAAAAACCTATCAAGAAGAGCCATGGAGGGAGATTCCCTATTATTACTCCAAGTAAAAACTCTATTAGAAAGAGGGATTTCAATCAAATTTGAATTAATAATAAAATTGTCAAATTCCTCCATAGCAGAAAAATCACCCTCTCGTGGAACACGCTCCCCTATAAAACGAGTAACATTAAAATCTCCCCCTAAAATCCACGAAACCGGGGCAAGAGATCTAAACTCAAGGCATTCATTCCATAAGGTCCGTCTATCTATTTTTGAGTTAGGACCATACGCATTAGAAATATTTAATAATGAATTATCAGAAAGATTAACTAGAATAATGTGTAAAGAGTGTTGTTTGTAAATGCATTGAAGTAGTTCGAAACAGTTATCCCTCCAACCAATCATTAAGCCCCAGAAGAGCCTCTAGATGGTAAAAAACCCATTTTTTAAAGTGATATCCGCCTAGTCTTCTATAAAAACGAAAATCAGGGCAATCAATTTTAGTCTCTTGAAGGAGAGCAATGTCAATAGAATAGTCTTTAAAAAAGATTCTAACCTTATCACATTTATTTAGGTCATTCAAACCCCTAATATTCCAACTAATGATCCTCATGAACCAATAGACCTAGCCCTATCAAGTTCCTTATTTCTAATATACTCACGATCTACCTCAATATCAGAAAAAATGAAAGCAGTGTCACTAGCTAACTGACTAAATTCAGAAGAAGAAAAGTTACCTAATGCATAAGAAGAAAAAGTACTACCCAAACTAGAAAACGTACCTGAGCCTGAATTTGTAGCACCGCTTACGGTACTCAAATAAGGAAACTCACCTGATGACAGAGAATGGCTACCCTATAGCCTAACACTACGACAAACAAAACCATAAGAAGCCACATCCTTCCTACGTCTACCTCTCTTCGATGAAGAAGAAAGAGAGTCAGAATTACAAGCAACAAAGACAGCATCTTTCAATGACTGAAAAGAATCACTGTCATCCCCAATCTTCTCCAAAGCAGCCGCTCCCCCAGTTAAAGATGAACTGACACTAAAATCCCCTGAACTAAACACTGTCTTATGATCCAGCAAAGCTACTCCCATACTATCAATAGCACCCTGCCTCTTATCTGAACAAACAACAAAAATTCTATTTTCCGGCGAGAGCAGATTATGTGCATCAATGATTTGCGAACTCTGTACATCATGCACAGCCGAGTCAAAGTGATTATCTGACATAAGTTCTTCAAGAAAAACATGATCTTCCATCACTAAATCCTTTTCATCATCAAAGAGAATATCTGTGGTTAAAGACCTTTCAAGAAAATCTCCTAACAGCCACAACATATTGTCACATACTGGCTCAAACTCCACCCTGATTGAAGACTCCTCAAGCACTACCAAAGACTCATCAATCCAATGTTTAATATCGAAACTGTCAGTGCTAAAATTAGATTCAACAACCAAAGACAAATCTTTCTCCAATGCTATCAAACTCAATTCATTAACAATACTCTCATTATAATTAGAGAACAGATCTAAACTACTACTAGTCTCTGAAACACAAACTGATGAGATATGTTGAAGGACAAGATCCAGATCAATACTTTTACCTGACTGATGATAATTGTCATTCACATAACCACCCAAACAGTCTACAGCAGGTTCAGCACAAACAATTTCCTTATTAGTATGTAAATAACTATCAGACTTTTCTGTGGTAGCTTCTATATCCAAACACGCTAATTTATTGGAAGTAGGTATCTCAAAAAATTTATGAGAAAATGGAATACCTTTTTTGGATTTAGCTTGAATGAAACCATTGTTCAGATCAATCTCCTTACCCCTTGCCTCTGTGACAGAATTACAGGAAGCAACGTCAGGATCGAACAAGATGGGATCAAAAGATGATAATCCTTCACTCCTTTCATTTTCGAGAACAGTTCTATCCACCTTATTTACGATTTCCAGATTTTCCTCTGGAAAATTAGTAGACTTGAATTTCTCTGGGATACCAAATCTAGCTTGATAGCCCTTTCCAATATTAGGCGAATTAACAATGTTGAAGTGAGTTAAAAGATCTTCTAGAAACTTTAAACCCTCATTTCTTTTCTGCCAGAGATGATCTGATAAGATTCCTTTCAGCAAAAGGAATTTCAGCATAAATTTGAAGCCATGACCAACCAACACCGACGACGAGACATCATGATTAGATGAGAGTTCCACTTTACCAAAATAAAGTTCTGGATTGCCAAATTTTGCTTTGTATCCCATACCAATATTTGGGGAGTTAACAACATTAAAATGAATAAGCATGTCCTCAAGAAGCTTAATTCCCTCAAATCTACTCTGCCAAAGGTAATCGAGAAGAATCCCTTTCAATAGCATGCATTTTAATACGAACTGAAAGCCGTGCTCAACAAGAGTATCTGAAGAAATAGGAAAATTGGAAATCGTCGAACACCTGTTCTTCTTATGACCAAATTTTCCGCAAAAAAACAATGAATTGGATCTCGGCATTGAGATTAATAGTGATTGTTATCTCCACATCTATAGCAGAAATTCTTGTTAATTTTAGAATCAATCCAATTTTTGCATGACTTCAAGAATTTAGATTTACTGGAAAATCGATCTTTAACTTTAACAACTTCTGCATAAGAACGAAGATGAGGATAGACTCGATTTAAATCTCGATCGAGAGTGTCCACTTGAGCAAGGTTGCGAATCGAAGGCGAATTAAGAGGATTTTGAGAGAAAGAACAAGAAGCTGACGCCATTCCAATTGGAATATCTCTAATGAGGTTTGATGGCAAAATGTGAAGAATTGAATTGCATAATTTATTATATCATTTTAATCCAAATCTTTCCCACGTAGGAGTAAATATAATAAGAAAATCAGAGTAATGTGTGTCCAACATATGAAGATGCCAACACTACACATAACCAGTTATAAACCTTGGTTTTGCATAGTGGAAATTTCAAAATACCCTCTAGACAAGCCTCTTGCTTCGTCTTTGGAGTCTTTTTTCATCCTTCCCAAAGGATACATGTTTAGACCATACACTCAACCTACTTGAATGAGTACCCTTGAGTTTATGAAAAATAATAAAAACATGGATCAAGCATAAAGTCTGGTATGAGTAAAAGCTTTACCCTAAGCATCCGTAGTGAGACCGCGCTGCTAATATGGAACGAGTTTTCCCCTCACTTCCAATCATCATAGAAATATACATCATATCATATAAAAAAGCACAAGCATCGATTAATTGAAGTATGAGATTTCTTTTGTACATGTTTGACTAACCATTGTAGTCTTATTATAAATTACCACACAGGCCTAACTTACCAATTCAACTTCCAGTTCTTAACATTTATGGGTTATTCATAAGTGTTATCTCTTTATTTTATCATAAACAGATAATTTGGTTGCCACAAAGGTCTTGTACCATCACTCTCGCATTTTTTCATGAATAGCTAATTGGATGCTACGGAAGCCTTATTCCGTCTTTCTCATTTAATTGTTGTGAATAAACAATTGGATGCTACGCTTGCCTTATTCCATCATTCTTGTTTAACTGTCATGAATAGACAATTGGATTCCTAAAACCATCGCACCTAATCCATCAATAAGTATCATGCCTTAATCAATCCATAGACATCATGGGTTATTTCCATCAAGCTGTCGTAGGTTATTGCCATTAAAGTTATCACATGCAATCCTAACTGAAGTCATCGTAAACTATTCCTTCCTTAGCTATCGTATGCTAAGTCCTCTTTTTAGCTTTTGTTACACTAAAAATCAACCTTCCGTCTAGGATGAAAGGTCCCTCGACAAAGATTAAGGAAAAGGAACACAACCCAAACCTTCCGAAGGAGTCGAAGGGATGCAGTCATCAGACTTCACTAGCATCAAACCTTTCGAAGTAGCCGAAAGGTTCTGTCTCTAGTATCCAGAGAGTTCTTACCTTTTGAAGGGGATGAAGAAGTCAAAGCAAATGTGAGCAAGAATTTAATGACCTTTTCGAAAGCATAATAAGCCTTTCGAACCGGTTATAATACATCCAAGATACCCTTCGACAATATCAAAAGGTTTATGAAGAAGACGGCACTCACAAGTCAGTAAAGAAAGAAAGATAACCTTTTGAAGACATTAAAGGAAAGCACAGCTCTCGACAACAATCAAGTGAATAGCAACCTTCCGACAAGGTCGAAGGGTTTACAACAAGTAAAGGAAAAGCAACCTTCCGACTAGGTCGAAAGGTTCACGGCAGCATGAAGTAGGAAAACCTTCTGACCAAGTCGAAAGGTACATGAAGGTGTAAAGAAAAGGAAGCCTTCTGACAAAGTCGAAAGGTCCATGATAGCAGATGAAAGTCAAACTTCCCAGCAAAGTCGAAAGGTTTGCAGTTGCATATAAAAGGAGAACCTTCCGACCTAATCGAAAGCATGGGGCCGAAAGATTGACCATCAGCGTCTATAAGTAAGACCCAAGGGGTCCAGTTTAGGGGACCAATTTCTTCCATTCAAGTCTTGTACCTTCTTAATTTGAGCATTGTAACCCTAATTGAATGTTGATTTGGGGAATTTAATAAATAAAGCCTTTTTCTTGGATAAAGAGGGAAGACTTAAACTTGGTTAATTACTTTTTTACTTGAATCTTTGTTGGATTAACTCATATTATCAATTAAAACCCCTGCGGAAGGTACTTGTCGACAGGATCATCAACAACTCTATCATAAAGTAACTATTTCAACCCTTTGAGGACTCCAACTCTCCAATAAGAACCTTTTTATTAAGTTGAGGACCAAATCAGTACAACAGTCACTAAATCTTCCAAAATTCATTGAATCAAAGGACTAAACCTTTCAACGGGATTGATAATGCATCTAGTCCAAATACTAACTTCAACATTCCGGGGTGATTAACTTAGAGCCCCAAACCATCCGACTAGATCGACAGCTCTTTTTCTCTAACAATCCCAATAACCTTCGACATTATAATACAAGTCATCAAACCTTTCGGCAAGGTCAAGGTTGAAGGAGACCATTCCCAAACCTTTCGACTAGGTTGATTCCAACTTCATACAAGCTAACAAACCTTTCGACAAGGTCAAAAGATGCTGCCTATTCAACAAGGAATCTGATAACCAGCTTAAACCTTAAGGCAACTTCCACCCTCAAAAGGATTAACTCAGAAGAATCCAATAGCCCAAGAAAGGAGACCACAACCTTTTGACGATGTCGAAAGGTCTGGTTTGAAAGATATATATAAGCAAATCACAAAGGTAATCCTTAAGGCTGTCAAACCCTTTATTCAGACTGGATTAACCACATTAGCTAGAATAGTTTTGGGGTGTTGACCATAAATTTGGTTAACATTTTGGCGCTAGAGGGAGGGGCTTGAACCTCTGACCTTATTGAGTTCCCTACCTACTCTTCTACTTGGATAAATTTCTTAAAGCTTATCAACTCCTCTTTTTGAACAAGAAAGGATCTATTTTGGATAAAAGACTCACAATTCTTCGATCTGCATTTGAAGGATAAGGAATAGATTCAATGTTCGAAACGGGAGAAAGTTTTTGCAAAGGAAAATCAATACAAGAAGACCTATTTTGACAAATGAGAAGTACAATTCAGTAATATTCCCATGGGACTTTCTTTGAAAAGGAAAGGATAAAGGATTATGACATTTTTGCGTATAAATGGGGTAAGATTATAAATTAGGCACACCATTCAAGGGAAAACCATGAACATATAGAAAAATCCACAACCGAAGAATTGAGGATAATAAAGGAATTACCAAATGGAAATATAAAGATTACCAAGAAATTTTCGATCGAAACCTTAAGATTGAAAAAAGGCCCTTGAAAGAGGATCAACGAACAATGAAAAGGAAACCTACTCCTCAAGAAGAAGTACTTGAACCAAGTCACAAAAGAATTAGACGCCAGTCAAAGACAGCTCAAACTTCAAGACTTCTTAAAGAATATAATCTTACTACCTCAATTGAAGACATATATATCCAAACTAAAGAAAAATTGAAATATTGGCCTTCTCAAAAAAAGAAGTCGGGATTTGAAAGGAAACTTAGGGGATTATATTGCAACTTTCATCTAATAAATGGACATGATACAAATCAATGCAAGGTGCTTAGAAAGATGGTCCTATACTTCCTAAGACTAGGAAAACTTAAACAGTTTGTAAAGGATTGAACAAATCATGGAATAAAATTTCTATTCTCAAAATAAGAGAAGTCTACATGGTCGGGAGTAAAATTCTCCTTAAACTTGGACTACCTAAAATGGTGGGATACCAATAATGGTAGAAAGCCCTTGGTCGTGCCAAGATGGCCAGGTCAAGGCACCTCCTAGAGGGAGGGCATAAGCCTTTAGCCGCGCTAAAGTCAGAAATGGCCAGGATAAAGCAGCATAAGCCCATATCCATGTCACACTATGGCCAGGATAAGGCACCTCCTAGAGGGAGGATGGGTAATCCCTTGGTCCGCCACGTTATGGCCTGGCCAAGGTACCGACAATCCCTTAGTCGTGTCATGCTATGGCCAGGTTAAGGTACCTTCTAGAGGGAGGTCGGGTAAGTCCTCGGGCCCTGCTTGAGAATAAGCTAGCCGAACGCACCGAAAACCCGGATGAAATGTCTGACAGACTAAGAAAAGTCCCTACCTGAAATGGGCAACTTCCAGAAATCAGCATCGCCTAAAATGGCAACTGCTTAAATAAGCCCAAGAATTGGGCGAAAGAGTCCCTGTCTGAAATAGGCCAAAACGAATGAGTAAAGAAACTCAGGCCCGAGAAAGGAAAAGCACAAAATATCATCAAAGCCTGAAGATGGCGCATTCGACAAGAAAATTAGAAAGAGCACTAACTTTATCTGCCAGATTGGTATTCTGGTCTTCTATTACTTACTACCAGAAATGGTATTCTGGTCTCCTATTACTTATTACCAGAAATGGTATTCTGGTCTTCTATTATTACCAGAAATCATATTTTGGTCTTCTATTACTTATTACCAGAAATGGTATTCTGGTCTTTTATTACTTATTACCAAAAATGGTATTCTGGTCTTCTATTACTACCAGGAGTTGGATTCTGGTCTTCTATTAATTATTGCTAGAAACGGACTTCTGTTATTAACACCAGATTAGCAGATATGGATTTATAAACTCTTATCACTCATTATCAGAAAGGGTATTTTGGGCTTCAAGATTCTCATATATATGAACTTCAAAATCTAATACCCAAATCCGGGTTTCATGATACTCATTTCAGAACTTCAATATTAAAACTCGAGCATGAGTTTCGGGTCTTCTATATAAAATCTCGTCATCTGAATACCCAAATCCGAGTTTTGAGTCGTTATT
Organism: Allium fistulosum; assembly: GCA_030737815.1. Taxonomy (NCBI): domain Eukaryota; kingdom Viridiplantae; phylum Streptophyta; class Magnoliopsida; order Asparagales; family Amaryllidaceae; genus Allium; species Allium fistulosum. Next base: position 196,293,243 of record CM060902.1, on the reverse strand, counting down.
CATCTCTAGTATATTATATCTGAATCTGGATATCAAAACTGTTGTTTAATTAAGTCCTAGTCTATGGACAAAATTTTTGGACTTCTATCGTCTCGAGTGCTCGAATCTGGGCCAAAGAATATTATCAAAGAGAATACTGTTAAGGCTCCCTGTATGGGGAATTCGGGCTTTTAACTATGTCAAAATAATGGGTGAGAAAGTTACACCTTCAAAAGTTCAGACATGAACCCTTAAATCAGGTTCTTCATTTAATGAAAGTTATAATTCTAACATTTATTACCGTACGATAAGGAAGGATTTACTTCCAACAAGTCTTATGCATTCCGAATAAGTGGAAAGAGTTAAATCCATGATCATTTCTCATCATGGTTGAAGATGAGATCTTAACGTTTTGAATAAATTACTTTTCATACAATTGGCAAGATGAGTTGCTAATCTAGGCAAATGATATACAAAGAAAAATATGTCAATTTAAAAGATAACAATAAGAAGCATTGTTTGCTATATGTTCCGCAAGGAAGTCGGAATGGCAAGGAATAGCAAAGGATTTAGCAAGCACAAAAGTCGCTGAATGAGCAATTCAAAAGTAAATCAAAGGTTACATCACAGAAAAGGATCACAAATCAGGTGATATTTACAAAATTTCCATACTTTATTTGAGTTATGTAGTCATTTATAAACAACAACGTTATGTACAAGAAGTATATACATAACCCAAATACATTAAAAAATTACAAACCTTGAGATGCTTTATTAAGAGTCTCCGCCACCGAAGGATTAACTACATGGTCAATTGCTGCGCGGAGAACTTCTTTGAGTTTTTTCTCATTTCTTCTAATTGTATTCTCATCATCAATTGCCTCGATGTTAGTTTTCAAAGCATGGTTAAAGGCCCTGTTTGCAGCTCTAAGGGTCTTGTTTTCCCTTCCTAACTCAGCATCATACTTTTGGAGAAAATAAACATTACGCTCAAGCTTTTGATTCTTGGCGGCATAGTCATTGATGGTCTGAGAATAATTTAACTTCTGTTGCTCATCAAAATATTTGGCAATTTCAAACTGCACCCTCCGGCACCAGTTTCCAACTACATTATCATCTAAATCCGAAGGAGGGTTCAGCATAGTTAACAATTGGAAGTGTTGCTTGAGAGTCCGGAAGATCAATATTTTGAGACTTTCCCCTACGTGGAATTCTAAGGAGGCACATTGAGCTTGACTATCTCTCAAATTTTATTCTAAATTGCTTATCCGTTGGATGAGTTCAGACATCTTTTCATCAAAGTGTAACGGTCCTGACTCGTCCTTCGAAAATCGACACCCGTACTTCACTTCAAAATCTGGCTCGCCGGAGCTTATAACACATTAAGTATAACAACACAGCGGAAGAAAGAAATGAATGATATCATATACATCACAAATGATACAATATCCAGAATATGATATACAACAATGATATATATATGATACAAGAATATCAGAGGCAAATAATGATGTTACAGCGGAAACAACAGAAGTGATAACTTCAAACGATCTTTAAAAGAGAATGAGTCCAACAACTCCAACATCAAGCTCGAACCACCATCTCGTTGCACAAAGATAAGCAAGGTTGGTCCTCAATGAACTCCACAAACTGAACTAGCTCCAACTAATCTACCAAACCTGACTATCTGAAAACCCCAACTCTAGACTGCCCGTATGGAAAATTGTGGGCACCCAGAGTTTAGGAAGGGAATAATAAACTCCGAGTCAGTCATGGTACTGGTATGAGTAAACAAAAACAGTTGTTTGTGTAAAAACAGTTTATAATAGAAATTCGACATGCTTTTGAAAAATGAAACTACCATAAGACCTCCCACCACACACACAATGCAATCGCAGACTTGGAGGAGATTTCTTCTTATGATAGTCAAACATGCTTACTACGCAAAAAAAACTCTTTTGATATTATTATTAGTGCATAGGGAAAACATTTCGAAAATATAATACTAATCTTAGCCAGCATAGGTACCATCATACTATGCCTACTATAGCTGCCACCTGAGGTGACAGGTTATACAAATTGCAATCGTAAAGGGCTCGTATTGTTTCTTTGGATTTCCAACGAATGGTCAGGCTAAGGAACTTCCTACTGCCACATGGGTACGCCTCTGGAGGGACGTCCCAAGAACTAACTAGCTCTCTGCCAACACAAGGCCGGGTTACCTCTTACTAGGTAACTACTACACGAGTATGCCACCCCCGGTCGTTTGCGACCTTTATCCGAGGGCCCTCGATCACAAAGCAACAACCACACAGTAAATGAGATTGATGCAACCACACAGGTAAAGCATCTGGGCTCCATACCATGATACCACCTTTTTCCAGAAGGAAATAACATACCCTAAAGGGTGCGACACTCATAACCTTGCCGCATCTTCCTGTTTCGACCATTTCCGGGTCGTGAGGTCCGATGAGGTCTCGTCCACAAAGCTACGCTTTTCACAAAAGCCATGCTTTGATCAACAAATGATCAGCACACATAGCAACACTTAGCATGCCACACTACCAAATTGGGAGTATATCATTGATAACCTTCAACTACATAACCTCTGAGCTCGTAGGTCTCAGGGAAGGGTGTTAAGCTAAGAGAATAAATTCTCCGCCACCAAACAGAAATGTATTTGAAAGAAATCAGCTTTATATCTCAAAGTGTAATGTCAGACATACAACCATACAAGTCTATTTCGGCTTCGAACAGAACCGAAGGAACTTCCAAAGAAGCCCTTGCAATCCGGGTATTCACAATCCCGATCGGACTTCCCATCACTTAGGGAATCTCTATACCGTAGCTACTCAGTGCAGAGACATACGATAGGTTATCCTATCGTTCTCGCAAACACACGGTCTTCAACACCGGTCTTCAAATGCTATCCATTTACGTCGTATCACTATTCGGAATGGGTTATATGACACAAAGGTCCTCTCCCGGCTAAACCGAATGGTGAGCGCAGTATTTTAAAACATATGGATATTGGGATTTCAATTAAGTCACAACTTATTACCCAAAACTTCTCTTTCAAATGGTTTAAACAAATTACCATTTCAATCTTTTACACAAAAAGATTCATCTCACAAAGTTCGCCCAGTCTTTCACATAGATTCATTCACAATTTTTCAAAACAGTTTTCCTTTCAAATTGGATTAACTCGTCCAATCTTTAAATCAAAGATTTAATTGATAGCTTTCAAAACAATTCCATTTCGATCTTTTATACAAAAGGTACACCTTTCCAATTTCAAAACAAAGTTCAACAATCTTTCACAAAGATTTATTCATAGCTCGGAAAACCATTTTCATTTTAAACTTGAAATTCTTTTGACACAAATTGGAAATTCATTCCTTATATGAAAGCTTATATTATTCGAAAACAAATAGTTTTCATTTCGGAAAATTTGATTCATTTATACGAGTTAAAGTCCTTGGGTTAAATTCAAATTCTCAAAACCATACTTTTAAAATGGTTTAAATTCATATAAACACATTTATAACATCTTAACCATAATTTCCAAACATGGAATTCAATTCCAAATTTTGAATTCAAATTCAAATTAAATTATTTAAATTGAAAAACTTTACCAAGTTATTCAAAATAACTTTTATCTTAAAAACTCCTTTTCAAAAGCTTTAACATTTAACCCAAATCCATTTCCAAAATCAATTGAAATTAAAATTTCAATTTCAAAAAACATTAAATTTAAATCATCTGTGACTTAACAGATTTCCTCGTGAAATCCATATTTGTGTGTGTATGGTGTGGTCGAGGGGTTTTACATAGTAGTGCAACATCATTCAATCATCACATATTCAAACACAGAAATATATTTGATAAGCGGTATAAACTATAATGCTTTTCGTTCATTCACAGATTCACAGATAATATACAAATGTATCACAAATAAATGAATAAATTATACACAGCTCAATCCACAGAACAAAATATCACAGATCAGATAGGACAATCAATTCAAGAAATCTCATATAATACAATCATTCATAAGTAAGGTCAAGCATTCAATAATCATTTATAAGCAGGATTAATTAATTGTTTAATCCTAATTAAATCAATTTATTTCCAATTAAATTAATTACTTATGAATTAATTATCCAATCCTAATAAATTAATTACAAATCATTTGATATAATTTAATTGATCAAACACCTTAATTAATTATTCTTAATTAATAAATTATTCTTAATTAATCACATTAATTAAATTAACCTCTAAACCAATTTCATAATTAATTAACCCCTTAATTAATTACAAAAATGATTATCCCTAATCACAAATTAATTACATTAATTAAATTAACCTTAAGTTAATTACATAATTAATTAATCCTTAATTAATTACCATTTAATTAATAAAATTTCAATAAATGATCATCCCTAATCACTTACATTAATTAATTAACCTTAGATTAATTATCTTAAAATTAATTACTTTAATTGATTAACCATATTAATTAATTATCCTTTAACTAATCATTTAATTAATCACCTTTAATCATTAAATAAATTATCCTTAATTACTTAAATCAAATAATTAATCTTTTAAACATTTAAGATTTTAAATCAAAACAAAAGATAATCCCTTAATCTTAAATTGATTGCTTTAAATATCAAAGGTTATTTTTAGATACATTAAACACACTTTTTACAATTAATAAATTTTAAAATAATTTATATTTAAAAACCTTTAATTAATACAAAAGTAAACACATATATTATATAAAAGAAATTGTTTAACAAAGTTTATTTAAACTTGATTAAACTTTATAAAACTTGTTTAGAATTTAAAAATTTTAAAAACTATTTTATTCCCAATCACTCAAACCCGGGCCATTGCCTGACTTTCCTGAGCCCTACTTCGGGTAACCTGCTTCTATCCCTTGCCTCGAGTATTTTTCACAAATTCTACGAGTTGAACCCGAGAATATTTCGTCTTCCTCAATCCATCAAACAACCAGTCATGCACAGGCTCACGAACACGTGCACAAGTCGCCGGAGTGATTACGATCACCACCGCCGTTGTCAACAAGTCGCTGCTGGCCTCCTCCATCAATCCCGACCACCCAGTTTCTGATTTGGGCTTGAGATCGAAATCGAGTTTGAAACTCAAACCTGGGACAACAGACCCACCACCACCAAAACCTGGAAACGCCTCGTCCTTGCAACCTCGACCACCAGACAACCCGAAACTCCAGCCACACGATCGCCAACGTCCAAACTTCCAATTCCCAAAGCCTGGTGGAACTCGATCCACTAGAGAGTTCGTGATGGCAACATTCCCGATCAACCTAAAAACTAGGGCTACAGACTTCAAAGATCAACCACCATCGCCACCATCCCTTGATCGCCTTCCGGATATTTTTCCCTTACTCTCCGATCATCCCACTACCACCAATGAAGACTACGACCTCCCAGATCACCGAGATCACCAGAGGCAACCCAAAACACAATTTCTGTTCAACTCAGAGATGCACATACAAACCCAAACTAAAAATTATAGCTTCACTTCCATACGATTTCGGATTATAAGCTTGAAACATCGAATTAATATGTTTGAAAATTTCACTTATCATAAATTTGCTCTGTTCTTTTTGGTTTCGAGAGACATTCAATTTAAATTTAACTTAGTTATGATTTTAACCATTAATCTATGATTAGACAAACAACTTTTGTTTATATTTTAAATCCTAACGGAAATTAGATCAAGAGTAAATGGATTTTTGTTTAAAATCCTAACTCTGAAACTAAGCACAGTCAACACACTGATACACAGCCATATACACATCCACACATTCATATATATACACAGAAATGCACTTTTAAATATACACACAAGCATACTTATTTCCAGAGATGATCAGGCAACCAGATCTATATACTTAAATTTTAAATAGTGATGTTACTCACATTGATTTCTAGAAGAAAGAACAGAGTTCTTCTTTTGAACCAGGCTTGTGAAAATTTGCAAGCTGAAGTTCTTCACTTGATCCTCTAGTTTGTTTTGATTGTATTGTTTAAGTTAAATTTTTGTTTAAGTTATGATATGATATTACTTTAGATTACTCTCAGCTTTGATGGACGAACTGATGAATAGATTGATACATATAAAAAGAAGTTTACAGGATATATGTCTAAATTTGAGTTTACAGGTGATAATAGGTTTTGTACAATATAGGACAGAGATTTTTTTTCATTTGGAGGCTGATATGAGAGCATTAAATGCTTGTGTCCTTACCACTTTGCATCCTTATCCCTTTTTTCAATTTCGTATGTACATATATATTTATATTTTTCTTTTCAATCTTGAATATATATTAGTGTCTTCTTTTGCAAGCTAATATGTAACGCCCTACCTCTATGCTCACAATAACAAAGAGTATTAAAAGAAATACTGTTTGTTATTACGAAGAATAAGGCTGGATAGGAGCGGCCATCCGTAGTTGGCCTTACACTAGCATTGATTACCTCGATAGGAGTGGTATATTGTTTTCAATTTTCATCTCTTATTTATTTACTCCCATCGACATACCCAATTACCAGTATAAAACGAACTACGATGGTTCATATTAGTTTAGGACAATATATATAATAATAACACAGATACAAAAAGAATGCGGAACACAGAAAACAAAAGTCTCATATATATATATATAACTGATGTCGGTTACAATACATTTGACACGATACATATGATACAACTACAACTGTCGACTCTGGAAGTTATATATACACGTACATTATCAACTAATATACATGAATACATATCAACCTATACTATGACACGACTACTCCAAAAGATGTGAAAAGTCTTCATAGCACAAACAGCAACTCAAAGTAGGAATTCTACAACCTGAAATAACTCGGGTCTGACCCGAGTATTAAATTCAAAAGAAAATAATACACGGGTCAGTCTAATTCAAACTCAGTTATTAATGCATAGAAGCAATAATAATCAAATAATCAAATAGACGACAGTCACCATAATTCTCGTCTATCCGACCCTTTTAATAAAGAAATCGGATAACGGTAAATATAACACTTAACAATGTTAAACAACAAATCAGCAGAATCCAATCATCAACAAAGATAAATGAAAAGATCATCAATGAAGATAATTTAGAAAACATCAGAATTGCCTAAACGGCAATTAACAACAAAATCTAATTATTAAGAAAATAATTAGAAACTCATAATCTAATTATCCAATAGGTAATTAGACAACAACAAAATGATCAAATCAAAATAAATCAATTCAAACAATTGAATTATCACTTCAAAACGTGAAGTTTTGAATTGGCTGCAGTACACGCACGCGTGCACTGCCTCGCCAATACAGTAAGGAAATATACAAAAGCTCAATGAAAGTTCACAAACGAGCACAAGGTCAAACCCGAGCGTTTAAGCTGGGTTCAACACAATGTATAGAAACAAATACAAGCCCAGATACAGCAAAGATATGGCAATACAACTCCAAATCACAAAGGCTCGAATGATTGAGTGCACGCAGGCAGTGTTACAAACTACTTGAAGGCAGTAGAATGAAGGTGAGGGCACCAAATGTATGGCACCACAGCACGCACACAAATGAACACAAGTGACCAAATGCAAATGAATACACTGCATCAATACAGTGTATCAGATTCGAGCTCAACAAAGGAGACAGGCATCAACTACATCGATGAATCAGAGTAATGTACAAATGACTGCAACCGTGGAAAAAAACTATATGGATATTGAAACAGGCAGTGGAAACTGATGGTATACCAGAGTGAAAGGAATATCACTACAACATGCACCAGTGATGCATGTTAACAGCAACTACAGAATGATAGCACCCAAAATTATTTCAACATGGCAAATCCAAATATGCAACATGTTGTCGAGTCCAACTACCAACAATAAATAAATGGAACAAGTCAAAGCCAATTCAACTCACTTGTCGAAGACAAGGTCATCGTCAATTCAAAAAGGAACATCATGTAAAACAACAAGTAAAGTACCCAAAGCATGTGTGAGAATCAACAAGGTCAAGTCTGGGAAACATGAATGTGAACCCAATTGTACAAAATGAATGTATATTACAAACTGCACATGAGAAAAATTAAACAGTGGTGCAACATGGAACTGCAAACATATAGACCAGACTTATATGAGCACACATATAGGCAGTGAATATGTGAAACTCAAGCTACCAGTACAAACCAGCTCAGAATATAAAGGAATATCAACAAGGCACAAAGGCAAGCCAATGATACATGTACAAGTGAATGTAACAGTGGATCAAGTGATCGATGAGAAAGGCTGCATAGTGAAAATGGTATGCAAACCAATTGCCACAATGAAAAGTGAGTAAATATTTTACCACCCTATTCCAAAGTCAAACATTGGAAAGAACAAGTGGAAGCCAAAAACAGTTCAATATCGGACAAGCATATTTCAGAACGAAATAAACAAGTCAAAATTAAGTTTAAAATAGCCAAGGTCGAAGCCAAACGTTATCACAAGCCGAATTCAGGTGATAAACAAAATGAAGTAGAAACAAAATTCACATTAATGCCAATACCAACAGACACATGCTCAAAATCATTTGCAGTTCAAATCAAACAGTACCAAAGTTATAGATATCAAAAACTATTCAAAGCCGTGCTCATCAAAGTAGCTTTCAAACTAACAATTTCAAATCAAGGCCGAAACATAATCAACATAAAGATAACCAATGGTATCATATACTCAAGTCCAGTGCATACATACAAGTTACAGTAATGCAAAAATCAAGTCGAAGTCGAGAATGATCAAGTCAATTTTTCGTCTCAAAGCCAAAAGAATTCAAGGCCGAAGCATAGTATTGTCAACCAAACAAAAGTCCACAAAATCAAGTGACCGAAGTCAACAAAAATCGAAACCGTGATGGTCTCAAGATACATCAGTGCCGTGATAACCAGAAATAAGAAATCAATACCGTGATGGTCACGAGATATTGAACAGCTCAAAATCAAAGCCGAGTTAACTAAGTAACACGAAAATACACGAATTTGATAAAACCAGAGAAAGCATCAACAACGAAACCAAATCAAACGCAAAGCATATTAATAAGTCGAATTAGATGTGAGTAATAAAGATTACTCACCTTCGATTCGAAGTCAAACTCCATCAAAATAGAAGCAGCCGAAGAAGCAACAAGGAAGCAATCGATCAAAGCTACTCGCGATTATTCACGCGATCGAACAACATAAAGTCGGCACTTCGCAAAACCCTGATTGTCGAAGAGGAAGAAAAGGAACGGCCACCATTTTTATTCTTTTCGTGATTTTGTTTAGGGTTTGTGAAAAGTGGATAATAGAGGAACCGGGTTATCAACCCTTGATAATATTCACGGCATCAATAAAAACACGGCCAAGATTTTGCTTAAAGCCCATTTATTCTTTTAACAAAATTGTAAAAGAATTTCTACCGATTAAAAACTTCCATCAGCAATTAACAATCAGATTTAATCGTCTAACGACGATATTAATCAATACAAAAATCCGGGTTGTTACATAATACATATATACATTTACTTGTTTCATACTATCATTCACATCCAATTTGATTTGTTTGCATACTTGAATATATTTTATTTTCTTTAGTCTTATTATTTTATAATATAAATAAATTCCTATTTTAATATGTTGTTAGATTTCAACCGATGTATTTACTTTGTATTTTATAATTTATCTTATATATATATATATATCTATTTATAAATTAAAATTATTTTTAAACCATTTACTTAAAATTAAATTCAAATCCAATGTATATATATATATATCCAAATCTACTCATATATGCACATATACATATATATTCACATATATATACAATATTTAAGTTCAAATGATTCAACACATATTTTATTTGAATTTGGAGAAACTCAAATCAATTTACCAATTAATTTCACAATTTTTTTCAAAACTTAAATTAATTATCAATTTAAACTTAGTAAAAAATCCGGGATCGTTACAGGTTCCCCCCCCCTTAAGAAATTTCGTCCTCAAAATTTGAAAGTAGGGAGACAACAAAGATAGATGAAGAATGTTTCATCAAATTAATTGAACATCTATTCTGCATTTGGCTTACCAAATCAGAATATCAATAACTGATATGAGAACGAATCTTTTAATTTTTCATAAGATACTCGGGTTATCCGGATCTACGAAATATGCAGGGGCATTGGTCAGTTCGAAGGGATAACTAACCATTCGTAGAACATAGTGGGACCCAAAAATAGACAGATATATGGATACAATTCCAAAACTTTTAGTTTAGAAACCAAATTATACCTATCAACCATAGCAACCAAAGCAACCAATTCATCCAAACAAACAATTCTGACCTATTTGGAGTTTATGTCCCATGCAAATATATCAAATCCTCTTCTTGGATCTACCAGGAACTATCAAAGAATTGAGAAAAGATGACGAACAAAATAGATTGATAGAGAAAAGATTATTTCCTTGTTGTTACAAGGTATTGACCATTTATAGTCGTATTCCCCTGTCCCCTATCTCATTCTCTTCTTACACTCATACTTACTATCAGTGGATAGTTAGAGAATTTACTGAGGTATACGGACAGATATCTTAGGGATTACTCATTCTAGGGTATACTTCATCCTATCTCTAATGAGCTACTTAATGTGTTATACTCCTGAGCTAAATTTCAACCTTAGCTCTGATACCAAATGTAACGGTCCTGACTCGGCCTTCAAAAATCGGCACCCGTACTTCACTTGTACTCGAATGCCACAGATTCAAACGCCGAATCTGGCTCGCCGGAGCTTATAACACATTAAGTATAACAACACAGCGGAAGAAAGAAATGAATGATATCATATACATCACAAATGATACAATATCTAGAATATGATATACAACAATGATATTTATATGATACAAGAATATCAGAGACAAATAATGATGTTACAGCGGAAACAACAGAAGTGATAACTTCAAACGATCTTTAAAAGAGAATGAGTCCAACAACTCCAACATCAAGATCGAACCACCATCTCGTTGCACAAAGATAAGCAAGGTCGGTCCTCAGTGAACTCCACAAACTGAACTAGTTCCAACTAATAACCTGACTATCTGAAAACCCCAACTCTAGACTGCCCATGTGGAAAATTGTGGGCACCCAGAGTTTAGGAAGGGAACAATAAACTCCGAGTCAGTCATGGGACTGGTATGAGTAAACAAAAACAGTTGTTTGTGTAAAAATAGTTTATAATAGAAATTCGACATGCTTTTGAAAAATGAAACTACCATAAGACCTCCCACCACACACACAATGCAATCGCAGACTTGGAGGAGATTTCTTCTTATGATAGTCAAACATGCTTACTACGCAAAACAACTCTTTTGATATTATTATTAGTGCATAGGGAAAACATTTCGAAAATATAATACTAATCTTAGCTAGCATAGGTACCATTATACTATGCCTACTATAGCTGCCACCTGAGGTGACAGGTTATACAAATTGCAATCGTAAAGGGCTCGTATTGTTTCTTTGGATTTCCAACGAATGGTCAGGCTAAGGAACTTCCTACTGCCACATGGGTACGCCTCTGGAGGGATGTCCCAAGAACTAACTAGCTCTCTGCCAACACAAGGCCGGGTTACCTCTTACTTGGTAACTACTACACGAGTATGCCACCCCCGGTCGTTTGTGACCTTTATCCGAGGGCTCTCGATCACAAAGCAACAACCACACAGTAAATGAGATTGATGCAACTACACAGGGAAAGCATCTGGGCTCCATACCATGATACCACCTTTTTCCAGAAGGAAATGACATACCCTAAAGGGTGTGACCCTCATAACCTTGCCGCATCTTCCTGTTTCGACCATTTCCGGGTCGTGAGGTCCGATGAGGTCTCGTCCACAAAGCAACGCTTTTCACAAAAGCCATGCTTTGATCAACAAATGATCAGCACACACAGCAACACTTAGCATGCCACACTACCAAATTGGGAGTATATCACTGATAACCTTCAACTACATAACCTCTGAGCTCGTACATCTCAGAGAAGGGTGTTAAGCTAAGAGAATAAATTCTCTGCCACCAAACAGAAATGTATTTGAAAGAAATCAGCTTTATATCTCAAAGTGTAATGTCAGATATACAACCATACAAGTCTGTTCCGGGTTCGAATAGAACCGAAGGCACTTCCAAAGAAGCCCTTGCAATCCGGGTATTCACAATCCCGATCGGACTTCCCTTCACTTAGGGAATCTCTATACCGTAGCTACTCAGTGCAGAGACAATCGATAGGTTATCCTATCATTCTCGCAAACACCCGGTCTTCAACACCGGTCTTCAAATGCTATCCATTTACGTCGTATCACTGTTCGGAATGGGTTATATGACACAAAGGTCCTCTCCCGGCTAAACTGAATGGTGAGCGCAGTATTTTAAAACATATGGATATTGGGATTTCAATTAAGTCACAACTTATTACCCAAAACTTCTCTTTCAAATGGTTTAAAAAAATTACCATTTCAATCTTTTACACAAAAAGATTCATCTCACAAAGTTCGCCCAGTCTTTCACACAGATTCATTCACAATTTTTCAAAACAGTTTTCCTTTCAAATTGGATTAACTCGTCCAATCTTTAAATCAAAGATTTAATTGATAGCTTTCAAAACAACTCCATTTCGACCTTTTATACAAAAGGTACACCTTTCCAATTTCAAAACAAAGTTCAACAATCTTTCACAAAGATTTATTCATAGCTTGGAAAACCATTTTCATTTTAAACTTGAAATTCTTTTGACGCAAATTAGAAATTCATTCCTTATATGAAAGCTTCTATTATTCGAAAACAAATAGTTTTCATTTCGGAAAATCTGATTCATTTATACGGGTTAAAGTCCTTGGGTTAAATTCAAATTCTCAAAACCATACTTTTAAAATGGTTTAAATTCTTATAAACACATTTATAACATCTTAACCATAATTTCCAAACATGGAATTCAATTCCAAATTTTGAATTCAAATTCAAATTAAATTATTTAAATTGAAAAACTTTACCAAGTTATTCAAAATAACTTTTATCTTAAAAACTCCTTTTCAAAAGCTTTAACATTTAACCCAAATCCATTTCCAAAATCAATTGAAATTAAAATTTCAATTTCAAAAAACGTTAAATTTAAATCATCTATGACTTAACCGATTTCCTCATGAAATCCATATTTGTGTGTATATGGTGTGGTCGAGGGGTTTTAAACAGTAGTGCAACATCATTCAATCATCACATATTCAAACACAAAAATATATTTGATAAGCAGTATAAACTATATAGCTTAGCGTTCATTCACATATTCACAAATAAAATACAAATGTATCACAAATAAATGAATAAATTATACATAGCTCAATCCACAGAACAAAATATCACAGATCAAATAGAACAATCAATTCAAGGAATCTCATACAATACAATCATTCATTAGTAAGGTCAAGCATTCAATAATCATTTATAAGCAGGATTAATTAATTGTTTAATCCTAATTAATTCAATTTATTTCCAATTAAATTAATTACTTATGAATTAATTATCCAATCCTGATAAATTAATTACAAATCATTTGATATAAATTAATTTATCAAACACCTTAATTAATTATTCTTAATTAATAAATTATTCTTAATTAATCACATTAATTAAATTAACCTCTAAACCAATTTCATAATTAATTAACCCCTTAATTAATTACAAAAATGATTATCCGTAATCACAAATTAATTAAATTAACCTTAAGTTAATTACATAATTAATTAATCCTTAATTAATTACCATTTAATTAATAAATTTTCAATAAATGATCATCCCTAATCACCTACATTAATTAATTAACCTTAGATTAATTATCTTCAAATTAATTACTTTAATTGATTAACCATATTAATTAATTATCCTTTAACTAATCATTTAATTAATAAACTTTAATCATTAAATAAATTATCCTTAATTACTTTAAATCAAATAATTAATCTTTTAAACATTTAAGATTTTAAATCAAAACAAAAGATAATCCCTTAATCTTAAATTGATTGCTTTAAATATCAAAGGTTATTTTTAGATACATTAAAAACACTTTTTACAATTAATAAATTTTAAAATAATTTATATTTAAAAACCTTTAATTAATAAAAAAGTAAACACATATATTATATAAAAGAAATTGTTTAACAAAGTTTATTTAAAATGATTAAACTTTATAAAACTTGTATAGAATTTAAAAATTTTAAAAACTGTTTTATCCCAATCACTCAAACCCAGGCCATTGCCTGACTTTCCCGAGCCTTACTTCGAGTAACCTGCTTCTATCCCTTGCCTTGAGTATTTTTCACGAATTCTACGAGTTGAACCCGAGAATATTTCATCTTCCTCAATCCATCAAACAACCAGTCATGCGCAGGCTCACGAACACGTGCACAAGTCGCCGGAGTGATTACGATGACCACCGCCGTTGTCAACAAGTCGCTGCTGGCCTCCTCCATCAATCCCGACCACCCAGTTTCTGATTTGGGCTTGAAATCGAAATCGAGTTCAAAACTCAAACCTGGGACAACAGACCCACCACCCCCAAAACTTGGAAACGCCTTGTCCTCGCAACCTCGACCACCAGACAACCCGAAACTCCGGCCACACGATCGCCAACGTCCAAACTTCCAATTCCCAAAGCCTGGTGGAACTCGATCCACTAGAGAGTTCATGATGGAAACATTCCCGATCAACCTAAAAACTAGGGCTACAGACTTTAAAGATCAACCACCGTCGCCACCATCCCTTGATCGCCTTCCTGATATTTTTCCCTTACTCTCTGATCATCCCACTACCACCACTGAAGACTACGACCTCCCAGATCACCGAGATCACCAGAGGCAACCCAAAACACAATTTCTGTTCAACTCAGAGATGCACATACAAACCCAAACTAAAAATTATAGCTTCACTTCCAAAAATCATGATTTTGGGTAGGATTTCGGATTATAAGCTTGAAACATCGAATTAATATGTTTGAAAATTTCACTTATCATAAATTTGCTCTGTTCTTTTTGGATTCCAAAGACATTCAATTTAGATTTAACTTAGTTATGATTTTAACCATTAATCTATGATTAGACAAACAACTTTTGTTTATATTTTAAATCCTAACAGAAACTAGATCAAGAAAAAATGGATTTTTGTTTAAAATCCTAACTCTGAAACTAAGCACAGTCAACACACTGATACGCAGCCATATACACATCCACACATTCATATATATACACAGAAATGCACTTATAAATATATACACAAGCATACTTATTTCCAGAGATGATCATGCAACCAGATCTATATACTTAAATTTTAAATAGTGATGTTACTCACATTGATTTCCAGAAGAAAGAACAGAGTTCTTCTTTTGAACCAGGCTTGTGAAAATTTGCAAGCTGAAGTTCTTCACTTGATCCTCTAGTTTGTTTTGATTGTATTGTTTAAGATAAATTTTTGTTTAAGTTATGAGATGATATTACTTTAGATTACTCTCAGCTTTGATGGACGAACTGATGAATAGATTGATACATATAAAAAGAAGTTTACAGGATATATGTATAAATTTGAGTTTACAGGTGATAATAGGTTTTGTACAATATAGGAGAGAGATTTTTTTTCATTTGGAGGTTGATATGAGAGCATTAAATGCTTATGTCCTTACCACTTTGCATCCTTATCCCTTTTTTCAATTTCGTATGTACATATATATTTATATTTTTCTTTTCAATCTTGAATATATATTAGTGTCTTCTTTTGCAAGCTAATACATATATACATTTACTTGTTTCATACTATCATTCACATTCAATTTGATTTGTTTGCATACTTGAATATATTTTATTTTCTTTAGTCTTATTATTTTATAATATAAATAAATTCCTATTTTGAAATGTTGTTAGATTTCAGCTGATGTATTTACTTTGTATTTTATAATTTATCTTATATATATCTGTTTATAAATTAAAATTATTTTTAACCCATTTACTTAAAATTAAATTCAAATCCAATGTATATATATATATCCAAATCTACTCATATATGCACATATACATATATATTCACATATATGTACAATATTTAAGTTCAAATGATTCAATGCATATTTTATTTGAATTTGGAGAAACTCAAATCAATTTACCAATTAATTTCACAATTTTTTTTCAAAAATTAAATTAATTATCAATTTAAACTTAGTAAAAAATCCGGGATCGTTACAGAAAGTCGATTGTAGGATTCGACTTTACTTGTCGTTTAAGCATAATGATCGCTTCATCTTTTCTCCTAATCTCAGCCTCAAGATAGTCAATGCGATTCTTATGATTGCTGGCTATGGTTTTTTGGATAAGATATTTTTTGTGCCATTTTACGGCTCTAACATTACTACCAAAACGTTCCAATAATATTTCATCCCGAATCACAATTGTTCCACTCTCTTTCAATAATCTCTCTCTGATTACATCGACATGGGATATTAAGCTTTGACCAAGAGAAGCTGTAGACGACTGTGGCTCCTATTTAAAGAAAGGAAATAAATAAAAACTAGAATTAAATAAAATAAAAATATATCTTTATTACTGTAGTAATGGATTACAACTCAAAATAGAAGCAAAGTCAAGAAATACAACAATCATCACATCTAAAGTTGAGAGACGGCATTCCTAACTTTGCCTAAGGTATTTGTTGAAAGCATGACTGTTGAGTCAAAAGGTAAAGTGACTCCTTCAGGAGTTATAACCAGTGGACATTTACTATAATCCCATTTTCCGGCTAGTGGACTATCATGACCACAAATTAATTTAGAATGGAATTTTCTGATTTCTTTTAAGAATAATGCCTTTTCTTCGCCGAGGAAGTCGAAGTGGAGACAGAGGTATTCCAAGTATAATTTTTGCAAATCCCAAAGAAAGCGATATCTTGCTAACTTCGAAGTCCTTAAAATTGGCCATTTTTAGAGTAAACTCTCCTCAGCTTAACATACTGACTTAAATGGTCTCTTGGGACAACCCGACCTAAAGAACCGGTATTCTGAAATAGCACAGTAAAAATAAACTAAGCATAGAAAGCATACCAAAAACATACATTCAAAAATCAATTACTTGTTACATATTTACAGTCGTTCATCTAGTTCATACAGAATAGACATAGAAAAGAATTTTGAAACAAATTTATTCTTATAATACTTAAGCTTTTCAGCAGGGAGATCTTGAGGAGTTGATTAACCCACAGTAAGTTCTAGCAAGCTCCAGGATGCGGGTCAGTATCAAATTCATCTAAATATCTTTTATCGAAACGTCTAAGTAGACCCCCACTGAATTCACCTAAGTATGAAAAATCTACAATAGAATGTCGACAATATACTTTATACAAAAAATTGATTAAGACGTCTCTCTCTTTAATCATCATACAGAATAGAGTTATTAATTCTATATTTTCTTTTAAGAGAGC
Organism: Allium fistulosum; assembly: GCA_030737815.1. NCBI lineage: Eukaryota > Viridiplantae > Streptophyta > Magnoliopsida > Asparagales > Amaryllidaceae > Allium > Allium fistulosum. The sequence goes on along the minus strand of CM060902.1, from coordinate 196,275,664 downwards.
GTCATGTCGGAGGTGTGCTTTCTTTAATAAAGGAGCCAAACTCTGATATTTAAAAGATGCTAGAACGGAAGTGCTCTTGTCCAGACTACGATATTTCTGAGATAGAGCATTGTGTTCCTTTATTAATTTGTCTAACTTCCTATGTAACTTGTTAATTTCCGCCTGTTTGCTTTCAAGTTTTGTTATATAGGGAATATTTGATTTCTTCTTTATCTAAGATAAATGATTTATCATTAATTATAATCTTCGAGGTATAAGACATTTAAATAGGGAATTCCATACCTGCGAAACTGGAAAGGAAGCCTAGGGAGCTTGTTCCTTCTTATGGATCTTTGGGATGTATGGGAGCAGATTCCCCCTCTAGAGGAGCAGTTGAACCAGGAGATGTTGGTGGCATATCTTTCGAGGGGGGTTGCTCTGGTTCGGGAGCATTATCTTGAACTCCACTATCCATCCCTAAAGCATCGGAAGGGCCCCTATTATCTCCACCATGGCTTTGGCCCCCAAAGGGATTATCGTCATTTTCATCATCAGAGTCACTATCCCAATTGAGTCCGTCGTCATCTTTCTTCTCTTTAGGATCTTTTTCTTATCATCCTCTTCTTCAAAATCCGATTCAATGTCAAAAGAAGGGATACCAAAAGAAAGAGCTTCCTTGAAATCAACGGTCTTCTCTTCACCTTCGGGCTCGGAACCCTACCTAACTCGCTCAATTTTGTCCGTAACTCTTTTGGCTAGAATTGGGTCAAGCGAAGGAAAACCAAAGTCAGGATGTTTGTCACGATTGTCGACATAGGCAAGCATGAGGGCATCTTTGTAATGATTTAGCATTATGGGCCCAAAGGTGGTGTCGACAAAGTCAGAGACATGTTTTTGAAAGTCAGAAAAGGTTTGAACAGCTAGCTTAAGTGAAGCTCTGGACTTATTGAATTTATCTTTCATCCGAGTATTTTTGGAAATCAAATGAGCTTTCTCGTTTTAAGTCTTTTAGGGCAATCTCTATTGTGAGTTTCCCATCAGAGGTAAGTTGATGGGCTCGCCTCTCTGCTTCAAGGTCATTCTTGGCCTTAGCGAGGGAAGCTTTAGTTTGCTCTAGTTCGGAGGAAGCGGTATTTTGAGTAGCCATCAATGAGGCTAGCTGATTATTCAGTTCAACATTCTCCTCTTGCAGCTTGGAGGATCCAGAGGAGAGCTTGGAGACATGTTCATTAAGAGAAATCCAGTTCCTAGAAATTTGCAACAAGAGAAGAGATACAGGTTAGCAATTAAAAAAATTCAGTAATGATAGGATTAATTGGACAGGAGCTTACCAAGAGTTGTTGCTCCATGAGTTAGTTGTGATTTTCTGCCAAGTCTGGGCTAAAAGACGGCAGAGAGGAAGAAGTGAAGGATTCTGAATGAAGAATAAGCTTGACAAGTTCTTCAAAATTAGACGGTAGAGGAGTGGAAGAAGATGACTTCGGAAGGGTATGAGACTTAGAAGGAGTCTCAAAAAGGGCAACTTGCATCTGAGCCAGCGCAGCTGGAGAGTCTGAAATTGTAATATGCGGAAGGGGAGCAGGCGAAGGTGGAGTTGACTCCATTATGTCTTTTGGAGCCTCAACAGTTGGGCTCTTTGAAGCTCCCCCAAGAGATATACGTTCTTCCTCCTCCAGATCAATGATCTTCGCTGTTTTTGCTGGAGGAGCGTCTTCGGAAGGCACTATTAGTTTCCTTTTTAAGGATCTCTTGGATCTAGCAAAAGACTCCAAAACTGATGACACATCTGAAGATGGTGCAGGAAGAGCAGCATCACTTGAAGAAACAGCGGCCTTTGAGGGAGCTGAAGCTAATTCAAGCAGATATAAAATCAATCAGAGCCATTCAAGAATTACATAGACAAAACGAGGAGAATAATAAGCTAACAGTATACCTGAAATGTCAGAACGAATGGGCGACAGTAAAGTAAAATGTTCAGCATTGCCTGAGGAGAAGAAGCGATTTCCTCGAGAACTGTGCATAATAACTGGTGGGGTGCCAAGAATCTTTTGGCCAGTTGGAAGCAAAGAATGTTTTCTTAGGTTCAAAAGAGTTAGGAGCGTTAACCTACTCCTAAGTTGTTCTGGAGCTGCCGTAAAAGAATTGATGATTCTTTGGTTTGCGTCGATAAGTGTCTTAAGAGGTTCACCCGAAAAAGATCAGAGATTACTTCATAGAAAACATGGAGAAAATTGAAGATGACATTAAAACAGACTTACGAGGGAAGGAAAAAGTCCCGCGAATACTAACGAAGCACTTGACAAAAAAGAAATGATTCTCCCGGTCCTTGAACTTGTTAATGTTATCTGAAATAAGCTTCTTGTACACATTCACTCTGAAAATTTGCTTGTTGAGATTACCTGACCTTGCCAACTTGGTCAGGGAGTTCAGGACTTCAGCATTAAGTGAAGGAAGTCCAGATTCTAATGCTAGCATTTCCAGGGATAGGAGGTGGGTGTAAATATTTGGAGATAATTGTATCGGAGCAACTCCTACATGAGATAGATAAGAAAGCAAGAACTTAGGAAAAGGAAGAAACCCACCATGCCAGATGTGGATAGCTGTATAAGCGAAATACTCTTCTAGAGGGTTATACATTTGGAGATAATTGTATCGGAGCAACTCCTACATGAGATAGATAAGAAAGCAAGAACTCGGGAAAGGGAAGAAATCCACCATGCCAGATGTGGATAGATGTATAAGCGAAATACCCTTCTGGAGGGTTATCAATAGTATCAGTTGGTCATGGAGGGATGGCTTCGATTCCAGTAATGCCAAAATCTTTAAGAATAGCATCGACTTCATCCTGGGATACAATAGAAGAATGCTTGGCTATAGCTTCAACTTTAAGAGAACTCATGATTCTGCCAGGTGAAAATGTTTTGGTTAAAATTCTTAATTATTTATGAACATAAAAAAATTAAAAAATTTAGCTCAAGCATGAAAACATATATGAAATTTTAAAAATGGTGAAAATACTAAGTAGTTTAAGCTTTCGATGTTGTCGAAAGGTCAACAATTCAAACTTTCGACAAAGTCGAATGGTTAGCATCCCAAGCTTTTGATAATGTTGAAAAGAAGATAGCATCAACCTAAGCTAACATACTTCGACACTATTGAGGGCCTAAGGAATAATCAGTTAATAATATGAATTCTTCAGGTTATCGACAAAGTCAAAAGGAAAAGATAAAATATTAATCTATTCATCACCTTTCGACAACCTCGAAAGCTATATGAAAGCCTGGATATGCTTCGAATGTAATATAAGGTTAAATAGCAAGAAATTTTGACATAGTCAAAACTAATAATTCAAAGTTCCAAAGTAAAAATAATAGTGCTGATGATGCTATCGAAAGGTCTGGTTAATATTTTTAAAACGCGTTCAACCTATCGAAGTTGAAAGGTTTCAGGTTCGATTCATGTGTACTTTAAACGTTTCGACATGGATGGGTGGAAGCAGTTATAAGGTTGAAGAGTTCCAACCTTGCCGAAAGTTGGTAGTCAAAGGGTTTGAAAACTCCTCAACCTTGTCGAGAGCTTGTTATCGAAAGATTAGATAATTTAATTATCTAACCTTTCGACGGCAATGGTAAAATTAGCATCACAATACCTTTCAACTCCATCGAAAGGTATAAAGAAGGCAAACTCATTATAGCCGCCTTAATCTCTTTCATAGGAGTAGAAAAGTCATTTTGTGTAATCTAATGTGACATGGGTAGGTTCCAGGTTATCATATCGGGTTTAAGAAAACCTGAACCCATTAATAAATGCGGTTTCAAATTTTTCTTGAGAAACAAGCAAAATGAACTCATTAATAAGACTACTTTCATTTGGAATCAATCTAGTTCGGTTCCGAAGAATAATATGATATTATCAATAGGTCAAAAATCAAACTAAAAAAACCAAAAACTAAATTTAGATACTTTAGGTATAAAATTGAACCCGATAAGGGGATTTTCCCGCGGCAAACATTGTCAGCAAAAAATCTGAAACCATAGATGAATTTTGTCCAAAAAACTAATTTATGGAAAAATGAATTTCCAGTAAAAACCAAATTCAATTTCGAATTTAGGAAACTGGAAATTTGGTTAGAAACCGATAAGTATGAAAATTAAACTAAGATTTGTGAAGTAAACTCAAGAAATACCTTACTGCAGTAAGTCAAGATTTAGAAAATTTTTGAGAATTCTTTTACTTGTGTGCGGTGATTTTAATTTCAGGTAAAAGTGGAAGAAAGAAAAGAAGTGCGCTATATAAGAAAAGTTGCCAAAATTCTAAACCGTTTTGGATTAGAGTAAACATTCTAGATCAGCGCAGGAAGACCAAGAGGCGGGAAAATTTTATAGCTGTTGACAAAGATGACTTGGAAATTCAAGAGCATCCTTTCGAATTGGGAGGGCAAATGCTACACCAAAAATCAACCTTCCGTCTAGGACGAAAGGGCCCTCAACAAAGATTAAGGAAAAGGAATACAACCCAAACGTTCCAAAGGAGTTGAAGGGATGCAGTCATCAGACTTCACTAGCATCAAACCTTTCGAAGTAGCCGAAAGGTTATGTCTCTAGTATCTAGAGAGTTCTTACCTTTCAAAAGGGATGAAGAAGTCAAAGAAAATGTGAGCAAGAATTTAATGACCTTTTCAAAAGCATAATAAGCCTTTCGAACCGGTTATAACACATCCAAGATACCCTTTGACAATGTCAAACGGTTTATGGAGAAGACAGCACTCACAAGTCAGTAAAGAAAGAAAGACAACCTTTCGATGACAATAAAGGAAAGCACGGCTCTCGACAACAATCAAGTGAAGAGAAACTTTCCGACAAGGTCGAAGGTTTTACAACAAGTAATGGAAAAGCAACCTTCCGACCAAGTCAAAAGGCTCACAGCAGCATGATGTAGGCAAACCTTCTAACCAAGTCGAAAGGTACGTGAAGGCGTAAAGAAAAGGAAGCCTTCCGAGAAAGCCGAAAGGTCCATGGTAGCAGATGAAAGACAAACTTCCTGGCAAATATGAAAGGTTCGCGGTCGCATATAAAAGGAGAACCTTCCGACCAAGTTGAAAGCATGGGGCCGAAAGGTTGACCATTCGCATCTATAAATAAGACCCAAGGGTTCCTATTTAGGGGATTCGATTTCTTCCATTCTAGCCTTGTACTTTCTTAATTTGAGCATTGTAACCTTAATTGAATGTTGATTTGGGGAATTTAATACATAAAGCCTTTTTCTTGGATAAAGAGGGAAGACTTAAACTTGGTTAATTACTTTTCTACTTACTTAAATCTTTGTTGGATTAACTCATATTTTCAGGTTAAACCCCTACAGAAGGTACTTATCGACAGGATCATCAACAACTTTGTCATAAGTAACTATTTCAACACTTCAATGCCTCCAACTCTCCAATAAGAACCTTTTTATTAAGTTGAGACCCAAATCAGTACAACAGTCACTAAACCTTCCGAAATTCATTGAATCAAAGGACTAAACCTTTCAATGGGTTTGATAATGCATCTAGTCCAAATACTAAATTCAACATTCCGGAGTGATTAACTTAGAGCCCCTAACCTTCCGACTAGGTCGACAGCTCTTTTGCTATAAAAATCCCAATAACCTTTCGGCATTATAATACAAGTCATCAAACCTTTCGGCAAGGTCAAGGTTGAAGGAGACCATTCCCAAACCTTTCGACTAGGTTGAATCCAACTTCATACAAGCTAACAAACCTTTCGACAAGGTCAAAAGCTGCTGCCTATTCAACAAGGAATCTGATAACCAGCTTAAACCTTAAGGCAGCTTCCACCCTCAAAAGGATTAACTCGGAAGAATCCAATAGCCTAAGAAAGGAGACCACAACCTTTCGACGACGTCGAAAGGTCTTATTCGAAATATATATATAAGCAAATCACAAAGGTAATCCTTAAGGTTGTCAAACCCTTCATTCAAACTGGATTAACCACATTAGCTAGAATAGTTTCGGGGTGTTGACCATAAATTTGGTCAACAGCTTTCGTGGGTTAAGCTCAATAGAGATCTCATTTGATAGCTCTTCCAAGCCATCGTAGGTAGATAGCTTTAATGCTACCGTGTATTAACTCAATTATAACCATCATGGGTTACTTTCACAAGTGCTATGGCAGGTGAGGTTATATATGCTTTCATGAGTTAAATGATGGATTCCTATTAAGAACTGATTCGTTGCCTTATTAAGTATTAACTTTACACCAATCCCTTTTGGTGTCGAATCCTCATTAGTTAATCTTCTTCTTTACTACTTACGTTTCAGAAATGATCTAATTATATCTTTCATTAATAATTAACTACCATTAATTAATCACTTCTTTTTTTAGCATATTAAATCAAAAATTGATAGAAAAAATTCCAAAAATTCATCAAAAATTAATTTATCATATTTTATCTTATCTCAAAATTTCAGGTCAAAAATTAATTTTATTATTTTCAATAATTAATTTACTCGAATTTTACCATTTTCTTAGCTTAGAAAATTCATAAAAAATCCAATTTAATTCGAAAAATTATGAAATTAAAAGTTCATCTTTATTTTATTATTATAACATCATACTAAATTTTAGTGGTATTTAATTATGATTTAATCACGTTTTCCCTAAATCATGAAATCTTTTACTTTATTTAAATTTCTAAATATAACCCAATAATGTTTAACCATTCGAACATGTTAAACATCACCAAAAGCATTCATACCTAATCAAATCTAAATCCAAATGGGTAAGGATAGGTTTAAGAGGAAGATTTTACTCACCTTTGATTCGGCTAAGCCTTGTATAAAGTTTCGTTAATGATGAATGCTCCCTCTTTTATCTTTATCTTCTTCTTCTTCCCTTTGAAAGTACAACCGGCCATGGTTCTCAATTTTCTTTCTTTTATTTTATGGGATAATGAAAGAATGAGGGGAGGTTGGGGATTTAAGGAGATAATAATTTTGGCTTTGGGCTAAATTCTCATTTCTAGCCTAATCCTAATAAATCCTTAACTCCACTTTCATCATTCATTCACCCTATTTTAGTTGGCTTTTACCGTGTTTAATTTGTTTGATTGCTTACTTAATTTATTTGTTTACCTATATTTTGGTACTCCTAAAAATATGGGATGTTACAATAAATCACTGCCTTTGACAAGTATGCCGAAGGTCTTATAGGTTAGGATGTCAACAGAATGATTGCAATATCCAAAATGGTTAGTTTAATATCAAAATTTCCCCTACTTTTTGTTAAAGCGTATATGTAGTCATATTTAGAACTAAAAGGAATCTATGTTGAAAAGTATCTATGGAAATGGACATTACAAACATGCATACAACAGTTGAAATGTAGTAAAACCTTAATAAATATATGAATTTAAAAATTAACAAGGTTAAAGGTGAAAAGGATGAAAAAGATCATGTTTAAGTCTAAATTATATAATGCTTGACAAATATAACTTTGTATTACACAATGTTTATCTGCAGAACAACAGAGCATCGAAATTAGATATCATATTTTAGAAATTAATAGGTGTTGAGGCTATGTTTGAGTTTAGGCCAAGCAACTACAAAATAAACAAACTGGATATTTTTTCGAATGCTAGAGGAATACTTAAAATAAGTCTAATAGATCTTACTTGATCAGGTATTAACTTTACAAATTCAAATGTACTGAACTCATGTAACTAATATAATTCCTTTATGACTTACAAAACTCGGTTGGTTTCTTTATTTACTCATCTATTCTCAGTAAGTTGTATACACACAAACCGCAATGTGCCTTTCATGTTCTAAATTGTTGATTTAAAAACTAAAATGCAAAACACAATTCAATAATTAGACTATCATTTTACAATTTTGCATATCAAAATATGTTATCTTCCTTATATCATTTTATTTACTTTTACCAAAAAATATTTCAGAAACTGCTGGGTGAAAGAAATGTTTTGTATTATAATATTAAGCTGAAGGATAATGTTTTTTCCTATATGTGTCTAAATAACCATTACTTGGTTTAGTCATAAAATGAAACTTCCATAATATGATATGGTTCCATATAAGCATTTTACTTAGGTTATACATAAGATGTTTCTTAGTTAAAACATAATTTAATAAATTTACTGATCTGAAGATTATTATTTTTATTCAAAAATAAGTGCACTAAAAACTTACAAAATTTTAATAACATAAGTAGTGATAACAATTAATTCAACTAGCATTTAACCCTTTTATTGTTGGTACACCTGATCAATATGGACAACCCTACTATAGTTGATTCTTAATTACAAAATGTTTCATTTACTAAAACAAACACCTGATTAGAACAACATTTAAACACATAACATATTCATATGTTTTCAGCTGTAGGATGCTAAAAATGAATGAGATAAAGATAAGCTAACTTCGGTTCTGATATATTACAAAGTCCTGCAAATCTCAGCCACAGATCTGTTACCATTCAATTAGAGGCACTCATCTTTTATCAAGTCTTTGGGCCTAACCAATCTAGCCCACTTTGCAATACTATATATAAAGACTGATTGTAACCGTATCTTGTATCTTGTATCTTGTAAAAAAGAATTCTATGTTACATATAAACTCAAATAGAATACAAAGTTATTCTCTTCTTTCATTTTAGAAATATATTCTCTGTTCACGTTTTCCTTTTATGGTATCAGAGCAACAATCAGCTTAACAGCTTCTCACCATCTCAAGAAGGAAAGATCAGATAATTCTTCATCAGAGGATTTTCATCATTTGAAGAATTCCTTACCCATCAGTTAAGATATCATCATTTGGGTATCAACAGTTGCCCTACCAAGTTGTTACACTGGCTGCATACTATTCTTTTGCAAACAAGCAATTCAAGAAAAATTCAGAAAACAAACTCAAGAAGTCAGAAAACAGATTCAAGAAACCAGAAAGAAGAAATCTCATCAAATCACAATTCAAGGCCAGTGCCACGCCAAGATCTATCAGAAAATTTTCCTCACCTAGACTTGGCTGCATCATACCTGTTATCTTCAGTTTCTTGAAAGTTTTTCTTGTTCCAGAATTTATTCTAAAATTTTCTTTTATCTTTTGAATCAAGAATCATCAACATGGAAAATGATCAGTCAGCAATCTCTGGCAATGCCAACAATGATCAGCAAGCTGATGCAACAGGAAAACTAATCAAGACTGTTACAAGTCCTCAAAGCTAACCGATCACTGTGCATTTAGACGAAAACAACTATTTGCTGTGGAAACTGCAAGTTGAAACTGCAATTCAGGGATATGGTCTTGAAGGTTTTCTTCTTGGGACAATACCAACTCCACCAAAATGCATTACTGAGGGAGAAAACAAAATTGTTAGCAATGAAGATTATATCAAACATCACAGGCAGGATAGATTCATATGTTCATGGCTTCTATCGTCAATAAACACAAATCTCCTATCACATGTTATAGGATGTAAATCTGCAAGTGAAATATGGTCTACAATAGAAAAAGTGTTTAACACATAATCAGCAGCCAATGTCATGTATCACAAGAGATAGTTACAAAGCATAAGGAAAGATAACTGTTCAATGAGAGAATATCTATACAAGATCAAGACCATTTGTGATCTTCTTGAAGCTGCAGGACACAAAGTGTCTGACTCAGAGCAAATCTTAACCATTCTAAATGTTTTAAGTGATGATTATGAAGCAGTGGTTGCTGTTATTTCCTCTAACAAAGTTTTACCATCTATTGATGATGTTCATTCTATTCTACAGGCTCATGAGGCAAGACTAGATAATAAAAAGCCTCAAGAATCAGATTTTGCAATCAATTATACAGTCAATGCTAAAAGCAAGAATCATAATAACAACAAAGGTGAAACATCATCACAAAGAGGAAACCATTCTAACAGATCAAGGGGAAGAGGCAGATGGAATAATAACAGTAACAGACCAAAATGTCAAATCTGCGAAAAAGTTGGATATACAGCTGTAAAATGTTATTTCAGATATGCTAATCAAAACAACAGCAATCAAAGAAACAACAACTATAGTGCAAATGTGGCTCAGTCAAGCAATCATGCAGACAACAAAGATAACAATTCAAGTGAAAACACTCAACAAGAACATGTGCAAGATGACTGCTGGTATCCAGACTCAGGAGCTACAAACCACATAACCAATAATCTAGACAATCTGAATCTTGGCAACAGGGAGTATAGAGGTAAACAATCAATTTGCATGGGGAATGGTAAGTGCATCAAAATCTCTCATGTTGGTAATGCTTTTATTAAGGGAAAGAAACAATTATTCATGCACAATTTATTAAGAGTACCAAAGATCAAGAAAAATCTCATAAGTGTGTCTCAATTTGCTAATGATAACAAGGTTTACTTTGAATTTTATCCTAAATATTGCCTTGTCAGAGACATACTAACTAAAGACATTTTATTGCAGGGTGATGCTGAAAAAGGCCTTTATAGGTTTAAATCTGTCAGCTACACAAGTCCCACAAAAAGGGAAAATTGTTGTAATCAATGTGAAAAGACAAACTGCAATAGAGTATTTGATCTTTGGCACTGCAAACTTGGTCATCCAAGTGTAAAAATTGTTAAACAAATTCTTACTGAAAACTGTATATCTTATGATGATGTTTCTCTTCCTTATGTATGCACACACTGTCAAATGGGTAAGAGTCATACATTACCATTTAATGACTCCTTAACCAAATACTCTAAACCCCTTGAACTTATTGTTACTGATCTTTGGGGACCAGCACCAATATGCACAGATTATGGATATAAATACTATATATCATTTGTTGATGCACACACAAGATACACTTGGATATACTTCTTAAAGAATAAATCTGAAACACACAGTGTTGTGATCAGATTTATTACTATGGTTGAAAAGCAACTAAATTCACATATTAAAATCATTCAATCTGATGGTGGAGCTGAATACAAAACCCTTAAGGACTATTTTGAAAAAAGGGGAATAATTCATAGGACCACCTGTCCCTACACATCTGAACAAAATGGTCTAAGTGAAAGAAAGCATAGACACATAGTTGATTCAGGGCTTAGTTTATTAGCTCATGCTAACTTACCTCTAAAATTCTGGCCTGAAGCATTTAACAATGCAGTCTATCTTATAAATAGACTACCAACCAGAATTTTAGAAAACATAAGTCCCATTGAAAAACTACAAGGTGTAAAACCAGATTATTATAGTTTAAAAACTTTTGGATGTCTTTGTTTTCCATACTTGAGACCATACAACAGTAATAAATTAAACTTTAGATCAAAACCATTTACTTTTCTTGGGTACACTACAAATCAAAAAGGATATAAATGCCTTGATGACAGTGGAAGGCTGTTTATTAGTAGACATGTTGTTTTCAATGAAAGTATTTTTCCCTTTAAAGATTCTAAAATGAAAAAAACAAGCAAAGTTTACAATCCATATATTTCTATACCTGAGTTACCCATATATCATGAGAATGAGAATTCAGCAGAGGCAAGGAGGACTACTGATGATCACCAAAATCCCATAGTGTCTGCTCAACAAAATCATGAGTGGACAGATGATCTCAGTCATGCCAGTCACTCACCTGCACAATCATCAAACACAACAGATGAAAATGAGCAACAGCAAGACAACTTAAGTGTCAACTCAAATCAAGACAGAACAGAAGACTTACCTCACATTGAAGTCTCTGTCAGACCAAGTCATCCTATGATAACAAGAGCCAAAAGTGGCATCTTCAAACCAAAAGCTTATATGGCCAACTCAAATACAGATGAGCCAACTTCTTACAAACAAGCTGTAAGAAACAACAACTGGAAGACAACAATGAATGAAGAGTATAATGCTCTTATAAAAAACAGAACATGGGATCTTGTATGTCCACCAGCAAACAAAAACATAGTAGGTTGTAGATGGACATACAGGATAAAAAGAAATCCAGATGGCACCATAAATAAATACAAAGCCAGACTTGTGGCCAAAGGATACACCCAACAGTATGGATTTGATTTCATAGAAACCTTTTCTCCAGTTGTCAAGCCTACAAATATAAGGCTTATTCTTTCTATTGCTCTATATAAAGGTTGGAATATAAGGCAGTTAGATGTCAACAATGCATTCCTAAATGGAATATTAGAAGAGGAAATTTACATGAAACAACCACCTGGTTATGAGCAGAATAAAAACCTTGTGTGCAAGTTGAACAAGGCAATTTATGGCCTTAAACAAGCACCAAGAGTATGGTTTGATAGACTGAAATCAACCTTAATGGCAATAGGATATCAGTCTACCAAATCAGATACTTCCTTGTTTATAAAACTTACACAATCATCAACCATTTATATATTAATCTATGTTGATGATCTAATTATTACAGGTGATAATCAGGATGAAATGGACAAAATCATTTGCTATCTAAACAAGCAATTTTCAATTAAAGATCTTGGGCATCTCAGTTATTTTCTGGGAATTGAAGTGAACAAAATATCAAAGTCAGAAATAATATTGGGTCAAAGAAAGTACATATCTGAACTACTTGCAAAGACAAATATGGATGGAGTAATGCTATGTCTACTCCAATGATAAGCAATCAAAATTTATCAAAAAACAGGGGAGAAGCCATAGACAATATTAAACAATATAGAAGTGTTATAGGAGCATTACAGTATGCTACTATAACACGACTAGATATTGCATTTAGTGTTAACAAACTCTCTCAATTTATGCAGAATCCACTAGATGAGCACTGGAAGGCAGCCAAGAGGATTCTCAGATATTTAAAGGGACTATAAATCATGGATTATCAATTAAAGCTTGCAACAACCTCAACATAACAGGATATGCAGATGCTGATTGGGCTACAGATCCAGATGACAGGAAATCTGTCACTGGATACTGCATTTTCATTGGAGAGAACTTAATATCATGGAGTTCAAAAAAGCAACCAACCATTTCAAGGTCTAGTACAGAAGCAGAGTATAGGAGTGTAGCAAGTGCCGTTGCCGAAGTGATGTGGTTACAATCACTATTAGAGGAACTACAGCTAGACTCAAATATCAAGACAACACTTTGGTGTGACAATCAAAGCACCGTTTATATGGCAGCAAATCCTATACTACACTCAAGGACCAAACACATTGAAATCGACTTACATTTCATTCGAGATCAAGTGCTAAAAGGGAAGTTGCAAGTTAACCACATACATGCTGCCTATCAGAAGGCTGATACACTCACCAATTCTCTGTCGAAGAAGAACTTCGTAAAGTTCAGATCTGAACTAGGAATCAAGGAAAATCAAGCCACTTCTCAACTCGGATCATCAGACTCTTCACAAAGCAACAAACTGAAGGAGAATCAGCCTCAAAGCTGCCACCTTGCACTCAAATCAGATACTCAAGACAACTCAAGCCTTCGAGAAACACAGCAGCATATCTCAAATCAGATGAAGAGAGGAAAGAAGACTGAAGTAGAGAAGAATTTCATCAAAAACTGAATATCGCTCGAAGTAGCCTCACAAACCCTAACCCTAGAAATCAGGATAGGGTTCGAAGGGGGGAAAAATGAATGAGATAAAGATAAGCTATCTTCGGTTCTGATATATTACAAAGTCCTGCAAATCTCAGCCACAGATCTATTACCATTCAATCAGAGCCACTCATCTTTTATCAAGTCTTTCGGTCTAACAAATCAAGCCCACTTTGCAATACTATATATGAAGACTGATTGTAACCATATCTTGTATCTTGTAAAAAAGAATTCTATGTTACATATAAACTCAAATAGAATACAAAGTTATTCTCTTCGTTCATTTTAGAATATATTCTCTGTTCACGTTTTCCTTTTAATACTCCATCAATCTTACAGAGTACAACCCCACTGGATATGCAGACCAATGATAATTAAAAAAATCATTCAATTGTAGAATGGACGAGGAAAATATTATGACCAAGGTACCATCTTAACCACTATAACTAAAGTTATTTTCTAAAGAAAAAAACTTTTCTTATAACCAAACTTATTTTACCAGGATGACAACGACAATTTTAGCAACAGTAAACTTGGTACTTGAGCTCCAATAACAAGTAGATGAAGGGGAGGATGAAGATGATATCATTGGAGTAAGATCCACTACCTCTCCCCATAGTTTTCATTTCTATACAACATTCATCCTATCACACTACTGCTCATTTTTAAAATAACTTCTCGCCCAACTTATACTACTAATAGTTGTCTTCGGATATGGTGGTAATATCCTGGTGGTATATGTTATCAGTAAATTAGCTCACAATTTTCTTTTGACCAAGATGTGGAAGACGTTTCAATGAGCTATGAATTAAACAACATCAAGTATCCTGACAAACATCGCAAGAATTTGGTTGCAACTACTCGATCTACAATTAATGCATATAACTGCAACCATCCTAGCATCTTCAATGAGAAAATTATCTTGGCTTTATGATATTTTTTCATTTCGGTTCAGTGCATGTATGATAAAACTATATTTTTTCTTTCATTACTATTTCATGTATTTGTTTTGTACATTCTAATCTATAGTAACTACTATGTCCACTTATTAATAAAATGGCATTATTATAGTTCCGTTCAAACAATTTGAAGTACATTGTTTCTTACTGTAAGTATTTAGCCGAGAAATGGCACAACCCCAAAAAAGAGTAGAAAATATAGAGATCTAGCAAAAATAGTAAATAAAGCAGATATTTTTAAAGTGGTTTGGCAAATCTATGGCATATGTCCACTATATTATTATTGATTATGGATTTCAGTCACAAGAACAAAGGTATGACAGCGTAATAGTCTAGAATAGCTAAGAGTAACTTTCTTAGTGACTAGGAATGAGTAAAGATAGAAGATGAAGAAAGCAAGTGCCCAAGAAGTTCTTTCTCAAATGCTATAGGTGTTGTATTTATAGGGAAATCATCCAGCGGAATCGTTAGATATCAATATACCAAGTCTAACTTCTGATCTAAGAATGAAGGAAAGGAAGATGGAGTCTCCAGAACAGTAAAATCAACTCAGTACTGACCTAAAGTGGTCGGTGCCAACCTGATTTTTTAGGGGAAATTGCTCCATATTCCTACCCATAGCCATCTATCTTCAATCCATTGTGTTTCGAGAAATTTCCTTAGAAGTCATGTTGTTTTAGAGAGATTCTGATATCTCTAGCATATGTTTTCTTTCCATCAGAACTTCCTTGGAGTTGTTCACCTACTGTTTGCACCTGTTGGACGAATTCTTACCCGGAAGACCTCGAGACCCAGAGACGTGATTCATTCGGCAGCTCTCCCTCGAGTCCATTCGGCATAACTCATTCGGCAATCCTCCCTCGAGTCCATTCGGCAATCCTCCCTCGAGTCCATTCGGCAATCCTCCCTCGAGTCCATTCGGCAATCCTCCCTCGAGTCCATTCGGCAATCCTCCCTCGAGTCCATTCGGTAGACCTCCATCCGGCAACTGCCACCGGTCCAACCTCACCATTCCACCACCGGACCAACTACCACCGGTCCAACCTCACCATTCCACCACCGGACCAACTACCACCGGTCCAACCTCACCATCCCACCTCCAGACCAAGTGATGCCGAACCAAGTCATACCAGGCCAGATCACATCAGCCCAGGCCCACCAGCGACCATACATATCCTGGACCCCTACCCCTAGCCTCACTCTATAAATAGAGGAGCAAGGGTACAACAATGGGGACAAGTTTGAGAGCTCAAGCACGGAAGGAACTTTTAAACAATTTTCTTTTACTTGTACCAAAGCTTTGTACTTGTAATCACAACAAAAGAAGAGAAATAACATATAAAGTGGACGTAGGCACATTCTGGCTGAACCACTATAAATCTGCGTGTCTTTTAACAATTTAGCCCCTGTTTTTCATATATTTGCATAAACCTCCAAAATCACTAAAAACAACACAAGATCTACTAAATCATACAACTTTGAGGTGTTTGTCCATTTTTTGTGCAAACATTTTTGGTGCTTTCACTGAGAACTAGAAGCTCGAAGCTTCAGCTTCATCCGCTTAACAAGTTTTCCTAACAGCATCGTCCGCCACTTGGAAAACATGCCTCCCAAACAGAGAAAAGATGTTAACAAAGGAAAAAACATCGCATCCAGCAGCCTTCCTGATCCAGCTGCCGCGAATCAAGTGAATCGTCCTCCTCCAGCAACGGCAACAAATGAAGGACAGGCTAACCCAGCCACTCCTGCCACAGAACAGCCTGCAGCAATTACTAGGGCATATTTGGACAGAGTTGTTGTTGAAGTAACTAACCGCTTCACGTCCCAGCAGGAAGCCTTGGTAGACCATCTCATGTCACGCTTGAGGGACGCTGAAGAATCCAACCGCAACACTGAATCATGGGGCGAGTCCCAATCTGGAGGATCTCAGAGACAGCAAAGATCTTCCTTCTTCGAAGGAGCTAACGGCAGGAGTAGCCGTGGTAGGAGCCGAGACCGAGCTCAGCCCGAAGTTAGGCCTGAGGAAACGTTTGGTGCCGAACCCAACGGGGAAGGTACCGGGCGGAGGTCAACTGCAGCTGAGCCTGTCATGCTGCCTAACCACAGAAACACCAGTGAACGGGGCCGAGCTAGAGTTCAGCCCGAAGTTGGACCCGAGGAAGTGCTTAGATCAGAACCCAACAGGGGAAGATCAAGGCAAGGGCCAACTGTAGTTGACCCAAGCATGCTCCCAGAAGATCAAAGGCAGCCACTGGAAAATATGAGGAATGATAGACGATACCATCCCTACAGGTTGTCTGGTCGGAATCAACCCCGCAGAACGGAACCAAACTCATTTCTGTCCGCTCCAAATTCTGATGAAAGGATGGCACGCTTATTCAGAGAGTGTGTCCAACGGGAGCAAAGAGATCGAGGGATAGGCGCTAGGGTAACCAGCCCTTTCGCCCGCAATATCGAAATTGCTATCACCCCCCGAGAATGGAAGATGCCAACAATGGAACCCTACAAAGGGACCTCCGATCCCGTTGTATACTTGCAGAGATACACACAGCATATGCTCATGAGTGGAGCAACAGAGGGAGTACTGTGCAAATGCTTTCCGCTCTTCTTAGCAGATCTCGCTACCTCCTGGTTCTGTCATCTACCCCAAGGATCCATCAGCTCATGGGAAATGTTGAAAGAAAGATTCATCAGTCAGTTCCGCATTCATGTGGAGCAACCTAAGGACGCTTATTCCTTATCCAGCCTCAAACAGAAACCTGGAGAAAAGCTGCAGCAATACCTGACCAGATTCAACGCCGCAGCAGCCGCAGTTCAAGATGCCGATGAGAAGCTTATCCTAATGGCCCTCTGCAGTGGGGTACATCCAGACACTAAATTTGCTAGGAGATTGACAAAAGAAAAACTAGCTACTTTACCCGATTTCTTCCATGAAGCCGGGAAATACATGAGGCTTGAGGATGCTGCCATGGAGGAGCAGTCAGGGCAGCAAAGTAAGACGACCCCTGGCAACGCCCCTGCTGTGGCAAGGGACGTTCGAAGGAATGATTCCAGAGACAATGCTGGGGGCAAGAAAGCAGAAAAACGCCTCTATCGGCCAGGACCAAGATTCGACTCTTACACCCCTTTGAACGAGACCGTCGAAAACATCTTCCTTGCCACCCAAGGCGAAGTTAGATACAAACGCCCACCATACAAGAAGGAATCAGATAGCGCACAGAAATCTGGAAAATTCTGCCGCTTCCACGAATCCCACGGACATGATACCAACGAATGCCATCATCTCCGAGATCTGATTGAGGAACACATCAGAAGAAAGAAACTGGAGCGCTATGTAAAAAGTCAAGACAGGACTCCAGCTCCTGCCAATGAAAACCCAAGGCTACCCTCACCAGGGACCGGCAGAGGCGACCGCAACGCTAGCAGCTCTAGTCAAGAGAAGATAGTGGTCCATACCATCTCAGGAGGTCCACACATCGCAGACAGAAGTTGGAAAGAGATGGAAAGATACGGGAAGTCGCTCAAAGACAATAAAGACTGTGTCAATACGGTTATAGAAGAGCGCCACCCAAAGCGGAAAGAAAGTGAAGACATCACATTCAGTAAACGCGACCTAGAAGGAAGACAGTACCCTCACATGGATCCCATGGTCATCTCTGCCCGACTCGGTCCCGCCGAAGTTTACCGAATCCTGGTAGATACCGGAAGCTCTGTAAATATCCTGTTCAAACACGCATTCGAC
The DNA here is from genome assembly GCA_030737815.1 of Allium fistulosum. Lineage (NCBI taxonomy): Eukaryota > Viridiplantae > Streptophyta > Magnoliopsida > Asparagales > Amaryllidaceae > Allium > Allium fistulosum. Next base: position 196,257,412 of record CM060902.1, on the reverse strand, counting down.
AAAATGAGGCTATCAATGAAGGATGTATCTCCCTGCGATAAACCGCTACACGGTTTCACTGGAGATGCGAAAATGCCCATCGGGCAGCTGGACCTCTTCGTTGAAATTGGAAGCCATCCCCGCTTCGTTGTAAGGAAACAGACGTTTGTGCTGATAGAAAACCATTCGGCCTACAACGCCTTCCTAGGAAGACCAGCCCTATCTGACTTCCAGATTGTCCTAGCCCCGTGGTGCCTGAAAATGAAATTTCCAACGGACAATGGAGTAGGGGAAGTGGAAGGAGACCAAGATATTGCACGAGACTGCTATGTAACCGAACTTCGCAACAACCACAGGAGAGATAAAGGGAAAGGTGTAGAGATTGCCCTCTGCACAAAAAGCCTTGAAGCATAGCAACTAAAGAAAGCCCCTCCTCTTCGATACACCAGCGACCCTTTCAATGAATTAGACCCTAGAGACAAAGAGGAGGAGGCCACCGCCGAGCCTGCAGAGGCTATGGAGTTTATATCTGTAGACAAGCACGACTCAAGTAGGCTACTGAAAATTGGGTCGCAGCTGAAAACTGAATTGAAGGAACAACTCGTTGATTTTCTCCGCCACAACTTGGATGTATTCGCTTGGTCACACGCTGACATGACCGGAATCTCCCCCAACATAGCGTGCCACGTATTAAAAATTGATCCTACCAAGGCACCTGTAAAACAAAAAAAGAGAAGTATGGGGGCAGAGCGATCAGCAGCCCTCGATGAAGAAGTAAAGAATCTACTCGCCAATGACTTCATACGAGAAGCTATTTACCCAGAATGGATCGCCAACCCGGTACTAGTAAAGAAGGCTAATGGGAAGTGGCGGACCTGCATTGACTTCTCCAACCTAAATGACGCCTGCCCAAAGGATTGCTTCCCGCTTCCCAGAATCGACCAACTTGTAGACAGCACAGCCGGGCACGAACTCCTGTCTTTTATGGATGCATACTCAGGATATAACCAAATTCCTATGCATGCTCCCGACCAAGATCACACTAGTTTCATCACCGACCGGGGTTTGTACTGCTACAAAGTGATGCCCTTCGGACTTAAAAATGCAGGAGCCACCTACCAGCGCCTCGTCAACAAGATGTTCGCAGGGCTAATAGGACGAACAATGGAAGTATATGTAGACGACATGCTGGTAAAATCACGGAAAGCCAAAGATCACGTAAGCCACCTGGGCGAAATGTTCCAGGTACTTCGACAGTATGGGATGAAGTTGAATCCACTAAAGTGCTCCTTCGGAGTGTCATCAGGAAAATTCTTAGGATTCATCGTCCATGCTCGAGGGATAGAAGCAAACCCTGAACAAGTCCAAGCATTAAGAGACATCAAGATACCTTCCACCCGAAAGGAAATGCAAAGCCTAAATGGAAAAGTGGCTGCCCTAAGCCGATTCATCTCCAAAGCAACGGACAAGTGCGTCCCCTTTTTCGAAGCTCTAAAGAAAGACAAAGGAAAGTTCGAATGGACGGACGAATGCTTGACCGCTTTCCTTAACCTAATCGAACACCTCCAGAAACCACCGGTACTCTCGACCCCAAGCGAAGGCGAAGAATTATACCTATACCTTGCTGTGTCATCTCACGCTCTAAGCGCTGCCTTGGTAAGGGAAGATAACCGCACGCAACGACCAGTTTACTTCGTCAGTAAAAGGTTTACTGGGGCAGAAGTCAGATATCCTAAGCTTGAAAAGTTAGCATACTGTTTACTAATCACTTCACGAAAGCTACGTCATTACTTCCAATCCCATTCCATCAAGGTTCTAACCGATCAACCACTAAGGCAGGTACTCCATCGTCCCGACACTTCCGGGCGACTACTTAAATAGTGTATTGAGCTGAGTCAATATGATATCACCTATCACCCTCGCACCGCCATCAAGGGACAAGCAATGGCTGATTTCATCGCAGAATTCACTACCAACGAGGATAAGGAGCAACTGGAAATAACAGGAGATATCAAGTGGAATCTCTTTGTAGACGGTGCATCTAACGAACAAGGCTCGGGGGCAGGTGTGGTAATCATCACTCCCAGGGGAAATAAACTGCACTATGCTATAAGGTTGGAGTTCGTTGCCACCAACAACGATGCAGAATACGAAGCAGTAATAGCCGGATTAGAAATTGCTATCGAGATCGGAGCCATTTCTTTGTGTCTTCACAGCGATTCTCAGCTTATTGTTAATCAAATACTAGGGGAATTCCAAGCTCGAGAAGAACGACTCATAGCATATCTAAAGAAGACCAAGTTACTTCTCAGCCGATTGGACCACTACTTAGTCAAACACATCCCTCGGGAAGAGAACCAAGAGGCCGACGAATTGGCAAAGCAAGCAAGTATGAGAGACGTCGCCATCTTCGGGGCAGTAACTGTCTCAAAGCAAATGATCCCAAGTTTTGAGCAAGTGAATCTGATAGCTGCAATCGAAGAAGCAACTTGGATAACTCCCATCCAAGACTACCTACAAAATGGCACACTACCCGACGGGCGTAACGAAGTCAAGAAAATCTTGAGGAAAGCGTCCCGCTACACAATACAAGGAGACATCCTCTATCGGCGCGGGTTCTCTAACCCATTATTAAGGTGTGTCGCCGGAAGGGAAGCCAAGGAAATCTTATCCAACATTCATCAAGGAAGCTGCGGAGATCACACCGGAGGGCAAACGTTAGCAAAAAAGATACTCCGATACGGATATTTCTGGCCCACCTTAAGCAAGGACGCCTTGAATTTCGTCAAGAAGTGTGACAGATGCCAAAAATTTGCTAAGATCCCTCGGCTACCAACAACCGAGATCACTCAGATGACCAGCCCTTGGCCCTTTGTAGTATGGGGAATTGACTTAATCGGTGAACTGCCAATGGGTCGAGGCGGCGCCAAATATGCTATAGTAGCAGTCGACTATTTCACCAAATGGGTGGAAGCAGAACCTCTAAATAAAGTGTCTTCAGCGAAAGTTATCAACTTCTTAATCAAAAATGTTCTGTGCAGGTACGGAGTCCCACTAAAAATCATATCAGACAATGGACTTCAGTTTGACAGCGAGGAATTCGCCAACTGGTGCCAAGAACACGGAATTCACAAAAGCTTCTCATCCGTAGCATATCCCCAAGCAAACGGACAAGTCGAAGCAGTCAACAAAATTCTGAAAACTCTGATCAAAAAGAAGCTCGAAAAGTCAAAGGGCGCTTGGGTGGATGAACTCCCTACGGCACTATGGGCCTACCGCACATCCTTCAGAACATCAACAGGGCACACTCCTTTCTCTTTGGCATACGGATCGGAGGCTATGCTCCCAGTTGAAACCATTGTGCCTTCCCACCGTAGGATCCACTATAACCCAGAAGAGAACGAAGAGCTCCTCAACATGTCTTTGGATCTAGTCGAGGAGAGAAGGAATGATGCAGTCCTAAAAACAGCAGCCCACAAGCAAAAGGTGGCAGCACAATACAACTCCAAAGTCAAGCATCGTACCTTACGAGAAGGGGATCTTGTCCTCAAGCGAATCTTCCCTCGCCCCGGAGCACTAGACCCAATCTGGGATGGACCATATGTAATTCATAAAGATCTCCACAATGGAGCCTATATTTTGTCAACAGTGGACGGAGAGGTGTTCCAGAGGGCATGGAACATCCAACACCTCCGTCGATACTTTTCTTAACTTGTATTGCCCATATGAAGTGAATTAACAAAGAGAATCAGTGGACGTAGGCATTTTTTCGTGCCGAACCACTTTAAAAAAGCCTTGTCTCTTTTTTTTTAACTTGTTCCTTTGTATCTTGGCTGCTTGTTAACTTTATCCTTTTCTGTTGCACGAAATCCTGAGCATATAGCATTCCTATTCAAAGCACTCCACAATGCAACTTCACGTGGACAAGACACAACAGGTACTATGCGAATCTACGCCCTCGTCAATGAGACACTTTTGCTCCAGCATCCCTCTGCTGCGGGTTAACTCATTGCTCGCGACGGCCCTTAAAGCCAACTGTAATGAGCCGATTATAAGCCACCGAGAAGGCCGACTATAGCCGAGGCAGCTCATTACGGCGTTAGGCTCGCCGGCGACTGTGAACCGATTATAAGCCCCAACATAAGGTGTGGCCAGCCAGGGGCAGTTCACAGTTGACGATCGGCACCCACGCTAGCCGGCCACAGTAAGTCGAATAATACCCATGAGTACGGGCCATAATGGCCCGGGTAGTTACTGTGCGCGATCTCGGCTCCGGTGTGTCTTAAGTGCGGCTGTGGTAAAAAAGAATTAACTCCCCGCGGAGGCGTAAGATGGGTGACAAATGTCTCCAAGACCCACAGCTAGGGAAAGTGACTACAAAACCCGTTTGCCACGAACTTAAGCACATCGAAGGCCTTCCGTGACTGGAAGTTTTACTATTTCACATATTTCAATTTTACTTAAAAAACTTTCCACCTATCCTCTATAACAAACCATAAAGTACAGGATGCAGGGTAAGAGGTATCCGCCAATGGATGCAGAGATTCACAATCAGATGACAGGGCAGTCAACTGTTTTCCATGCTTGGTCATACAAGATATTCGAAACTGCCATTTACAAACAGGACATGAAAGGCGGTATTTTCTTCCTTTATGTACAAATGCATGACTATAATTTGATTTTTTTTTTCCGCACCACACATGCAATGGTACCTACTATAAGCAAAGTATCCTTCGGGAGGACTGTATGGCATGACTCCTGGACCCGGCAGCAGCATGAGGGCTCTATCAATCCCAAAGGAACGAGATATAACATCGAGTTGCTCCTCTTTGAGAAAGCTAGGAAAGCAGTCAGGCGGGGAATCCAGCAACTCCTGGGGACCATATCCATCCACTAATGACCTCGGGGCGGGCCCATGACGCTCCGATCCTGATTGAGCTGGGGGCACAGCCGAGGACTCTCCTTCACCCCCGGATCTCCTCTTATCTGATCGAGTTTCAACTTTTCGAGACATTTATCTGCAATCATGGGAAAAGTATATCGTTAGAATATACAAGCAGCGTAATCTGGAATTTCGCTTAAAAAATTCGAAGTATGAAACACATGTTCACTCGATACAACAGTTCATTCGACAAACAGATGCAGCACTTCAATAATCTCATTCGGCATTAAAACGTTCATGTGTCATTCGGTATCAGAGGGGTACATTCATTCGGCATGCAAGCATACACACTTATGTTCATTCGGCATGCAAAACGTACACACGCAAGTTCGTTCGGCAAAACTTGGTCCGGCTGAAGATCTCACCTGATTCGGCAAGGCTTGATTCGGCGTAGGTTCTATTCGGCAAAGATAGATTCGGCGTAGGTTCTATTCGGCAAAGATAGATTCGGCGTTGGTTCTATTCGGCAAGAGTTGTTCGGTAAGGAAAAGCAAAGGGGGTGTAGCCCCTATATATAACCAAGCGAAAGGCCACCGGACCAACCGGTTCGGCATTTCTCGCCAAATGGACCTATTCCAACTACGGGTAGCGCCCAAGCACGAAACAAAGCGCGACACATGCAAACACGTGCCCCGCTTTGGGGGGCAAATGTTGGACGAATTCTTACCCGGAAGACCTCGAGACCCAGAGACGTGATTCATTCGGCAGCTCTCCCTCGAGTCCATTCGGCATAACTCATTCGGCAATCCTCCCTCGAGTCCATTCGGCAATCCTCCCTCGAGTCCATTCGGCAATCCTCCCTCGAGTCCATTCGGCAATCCTCCCTCGAGTCCATTCGGTAGACCTCCATCCGGCAACTGCCACCGGTCCAACCTCACCATTCCACCACCGGACCAACTACCACCGGTCCAACCTCACCATTCCACCACCGGACCAACTACCACCGGTCCAACCTCACCATCCCACCTCCAGACCAAGTGATGCCGAACCAAGTCATACCAGGCCAGATCACATCAGCCCAGGCCCACCAGCGACCATACATATCCTGGACCCCTACCCCTAGCCTCACTCTATAAATAGAGGAGCAAGGGTACAACAATGGGGACAAGTTTGAGAGCTCAAGCACGGAAGGAACTTTCAAACAATTTTCTTTTACTTGTACCAAAGCTTTGTACTTGTAATCACAACAAAAGAAGAGAAATAACATATAAAGTGGACGTAGGCACATTCTGGCTGAACCACTATAAATCTGCGTGTCTTTTAACAATTTAGCCCCTGTTTTTCATATATTTGCATAAACCTCCAAAATCACTAAAAACAACACAAGATCTACTAAATCATACAACTTTGAGGTGTTTGTCCATTTTTTGTGCAAACAGCACCAAAAATGGTCACAAACCCCAAGTGTAGTGAAAGCACCAGCGTATGAATACGAATCAACAGTATTCACACACAAATCACAGATCTAAGCAAGTAACAAGCAGCAATTAAGAAATAATGAGCAGTGACACACAATTTATAGTGGTTCGGCTATCTCCGGCCTACGTCCACTTCAAGGTTTTTATGATTTTATTGCTCGATGCTTGAAGATTACAATTTCGTATGTTGTATTACAACTGATTTGCTGAACTAAGTCTGAATCTAAGGCAGCAATGGTGATCTGGAGTAACTCTGGCAGAATCTGGGCGCTCTTTAGCTCTCAAAATTGTCCGACCCCTTTTCTGAATGACCAGGGGCTCTATTTATAGGTGTAGGAGGCTGATATTTCGCCTAAATTGAGGGGAGACCAGTTCTGGCACGTGATGGGGCCCATATGGCCGAAATCTGGAGATCCGGGCCCACTTTGGGATCGATTCGACCCTTGGTTCGAATCGATCAAGAAATCATCCAATCGAGCTGAAATTTGGTGTGAACATTCTTCATCATGTGCTTAAGCTTCTGTGAAAATTTCATAGCATTTGGATGTGTAGATCTCAAGTTATGATCGATTCAAGGTTGTATTTCTGGATGCAGCGTTCTGTTCGAATCGATTACGTTCGAATCGATTGCTTCGACTCGATCATGGTACACGTGCTCGTGGTGATGTGGCGCGCAATCTTCAAGTCGATCCTCCTTTTTCTCCGAGTTTTACTAAGTCGTGGCCAGGGTTTTAGCTATGTAGACGTGGTGGATTCGAGGTGATCGATTCGAAGACATGCTTCCTTCGAATCGATCTGGGTAACCTTCAGTCGATTGATACGAAGACCCCACTGTTTGAAGGGATTCGAAGGTGGGAACGTTTCAATGGATTCGGGCTATTGGATTCGAACAAAGGCTTGCTCAATGGAGTCGAAGCAAGGCGTATTCTGATGGGTTCGAAGCAAGGCTCGTCGTGATCGATTCGAGGCAAAGGCTTGATCGATGGATTCGAAGCTTCGGTCCTTTTCATGGATTCGAACTATGTTCTCATGGATGGATTCGAACCAACGATGTCTTAAGTCGATTCGAACATAAGCCCTGCCGATGAATATAAAGTAAATCGAGTCGAACCAGGTGGAGTCGAAACTGATGGATTCGACTCATATGGGTGCGAACCCGAGGTTATGTTTTCCACTTGCTCCGGTGATATCTTGAGCGTGCAACCTCGGATTGACTTGATATTTGGAACATTGACTTTCACGGCTCTGCTTGACGTTTCTTGTCAATTATAGCCCGATCCGGACTCAGACAAAATTCATCGATATCCGTGGTGAACCTGCGATGCACAATCGATGTTCATGACTAATAATCATTGATTTTCAGTTAATCTTTGGGTATCTCGACTTTGCCAAAAGTTGGGATAACATTTTGCCCCCCAAAACATGCCTTTTTGGTAAAAGGCGTGTTTTGATTAGCCTTAAGTTGGATGCAGTGAGTTCATGTTTTACTCATAGCTTATAGCATTTTCAATCAAGTCCATGGCTGTTCGAAGCCGAATTGTTATCAATTTTTTCCAGTGGACGTTTAAGAATGAAATTCTACGGTCTCTCCGTACTATTGATGGTCACTCCGGACCCTTGTCAAACCCATTCTAGATTTAGCGATTGAATAGAAAGATCCTATTGCACTCCGGCGTTGCTTTCTATCCCTTGCACTCTGGCCCCAGCTAGGGCGTATAGCGATGTCTTGGTCGTTCTCGACCGATCATAGCCTCTCCGGGCTCATGCTGGATCCATCCTGTCACTCTCCGGTGAAGGGGAAACAACGTTAAGTGAGTCAATCCTGTCGCTCTCCGGCGAAGCGACTCACCTCCTGCACTCCGGTTCAGTGAATCTGAACATTAAGCGATGTCATGGCCTAAATCGGGGGCCGATCATAGCCTCTCTGGGCTCTTATCGAATCCTGATCCAATCACTCTCCGGTGAATAGGAAACGATGCTTAAGTGAGTTGATCCTGTCGCTCTCCGGCGAAGCAACTCACTTCTTGCACTCCGGACCCTGCCTCTCCGGGTAGGATCATAAAGCGATCATGTTTATATTGATATTTAATGTTTATCCTTTAACTCTCCGGTCAAAGGTTTATTTTAATAAGTGTTTCTTTATTAAATTCAAATCCTAGATGTTCAATCTCAAACACCAGGAAAAACAAGATAATGCCTCTCCGGGCGGAGCGGTCTATTTCCATCTCAAAGCATGCCTAGGGATCTCTCCGGTTCCCGTACATGAGTAAGTGGGATAGCCGTTTTATTTTGGAAATCAAATCTAAGAAAACTAATCGACCAGAGTCCAAATCTTGAACTTGACCCTTGCCATCACAATCAGTTGATGATGAGTCGTGATCCCGATCCAGGATCATTCCTGTTTGGTTGAGGCGGTAGTTGTTCGGGTCTAACCGCCATCGTACGTTCTCTGACATACTGCGGCAATCTATCCCTCCTGGCATGTTCTTCCACCTCATCCTTCAGGTGGCGGCATTCATCGGTAGTGTGCCCATACAGCTCATGGAATAGGCAGTACTTTCCAGTCTTACGTTCCCGCTCCGTGGGATCTCTCCTGGGTGGTTTTCGATAGGGGAGTTGCCCCCGAGTTTCGGTGTAAATTCGTTCCAGTCCTGCCACCAAGTCTGTGTATTGCCTGAATCTAGGCTCTCGAAATTTCTTCCGTTTATCAGGACCATCATGTGTGTCATCCTGCTTTCTCTTTCCTTTATCTGCCCTGGACTGTTCCCTGGCGGTTCCTTCGCCTTGTGCAACATTTATTTCCTTCCTCTCGGCTCGTGATTCCTCTAATCGAATGAATTTTTCAGCTTCATGGAAAAACTCTCCAAGATCTTGTGGTGGATCTTTAGTCAAAGAGTCTTTGAATTCGGTGGCTTCTCCAACTCCTGCCACTGCCGCCATCAAAATCATCGATGGGTCCGGGAGATCTACAGAAGTCACCGTCGCATTAAATCGTAACAAAAAATCTTTTATGGACTCTCCGGTCCTTTGTTTTATTGATGCCAAAGTCATCACGCTCTTAGGTCGCGTCACGTGAACCCTAAACTACTTCATGAAACAATCCACAAGCTCGCCCCATGTCCTGATTGATCCTGTTTCTAGCTGCCTAAACCAAAGCGCAGCCAAATCTGATAAGAATAAGGGGAAACATCGTGCCATTACTTCCTCGGATGCTCCCAGCACTTCCATGTGTCTGATATATCTGGTGATATGCATGGTCGGGTCTGACTTTCCGTCATAAGAATTCAGCGTTGGTAGTTTGAACTTGGGAGGGTTCCTTGCATTCCTGATATTCGGAGCGAACGGACTCCGACTAACTTCTTCCAATCCTCCTCCTGACAACCCTCCTCTCATGAGTCGTCTCACTAGGCCAATCATTCTTTCATCTCCATCTAGGGGTTGCCCCCTTGTCATGTCTCTATCTTGCCCTCCGAGTCTTGTAGGGAATTCTGGTACGTACTCTTCGGGCGGCTCGTTAGCATTTGTGTTGGCCCTAGCCGGTTGAGCTCCTTCCAAAGGTCCTTCTGCGTTGGATCCTGCGGGCCTGCCCCCAAGCCCTTGTTGATTGCCTTCTGGTTCTGTATTCTGTCCTCCGTTGGGTTCCATAGCCCTAGCTCCTTGTTCCACATTCACAGCCGCTGTAGCTGGTCCAAGGTTCTGTGTTCCCGCAGCTCTCATCTGTTCAAAGAAATTATGCAGCATCTCTTGTTGGCTTTTCATCATTCTCTCCTGCATTAGGTTATTCATAGCCTCCATCTCATCTCTAGTAATGTAGATCGAAGCTTGTCCTTCTCCAGCGCCAGAGGATGCCTCTTGACTTCCTGCATGTTGGCTCCTCTCAGTTCTTTGTCTAGTTTGTCGAGTCATTGTAGAGTCAGATCTGAATCCTTAAAATTCCAAATCTAAATTTTGAATTTGGTGTAGCGGGTGCTAGTTCTTCTCAGTGAAAGCACCAAAGTGTTTGCACCAAAAATGGTCACAAACCCCAAGTGTAGTGAAAGCACCAGCGTATGAATACGAATCAACAGTATTCACACACAAATCACAGATCTAAGCAAGTAACAAGCAGCAATTAAGAAATAATGAACAGTGACACACAATTTATAGTGGTTCGGCTATCTCCGGCCTACGTCCACTTCAAGGTTTTTATGATTTTATTGCTCGATGCTTGAAGATTACAATTTCGTATGTTGTATTACAACTGATTTGCTGAACTAAGTCTGAATCTAAGGCAGCAATGGTGATCTGGAGTAACTCTGGCAGAATCTGGGCGCTCTTTAGCTCTCAAAATTGTCCGACCCCTTTTCTGAATGACCAGGGGCTCTATTTATAGGTGTAGGAGGCTGATATTTCGCCTAAATTGAGGGGAGACCAGTTCTGGCACGTGATGGGGCCCATATGGCCGAAATCTGGAGATCTGGGCCTACTTTGGGATCGATTCGACCCTTGGTTCGAATCGATCAAGAAATCATCCAATCGAGCTGAAATTTGGTGTGAACATTCTTCATCATGTGCTTAAGCTTCTGTGAAAATTTCATAGCATTTGGATGTGTAGATCTCAAGTTATGATCGATTCAAGGTTGTATTTTTGGATGCAGCGTTCTGTTCGAATCGATTACGTTCGAATCGATTGCTTCGACTCGATCATGGTACACGTGCTCGTGGTGATGTGGCGCGCAATCTTCGAGTCGATCCTCCTTTTTCTCCGAGTTTTACTAAGTCGTGGCCAGGGTTTTAGCTATGTAGACGTGGTGGATTCGAGGTGATCGATTCGAAGACATGCTTCCTTCGAATCGATCTGGGTAACCTTCAGTCGATTGATACGAAGACCCCATTGTTTGAAGGGATTCGAAGGTGGGAACGTTCCAATGGATTCGGGCTATTGGATTCGAACAAAGGCTTGCTCAATGGAGTCGAAGCAAGGCGTATTTTGATGGGTTCGAAGCAAGGCTCGTCGTGATCGATTCGAGGCAAAGGCTTGATCGATGGATTCGAAGCTTCGGTCCTTTTCATGGATTCGAACTATGTTCTCATGGATGGATTCGAACCAACGATGTCTTAAGTCGATTCGAACATAAGCCATGCCGATGAATATAAAGTAAATCGAGTCGACCCAGGTGGAGTCGAAACTGATGGATTCGACTCATATGGGTGCGAACCCGAGGTTATGTTTTCCACTTGCTCCGGTGATATCTTGAGCGTGCAACCTCGGATTGACTTGATATTTGGAACGTTGACTTTCACGGCTCTGCTTGACGTGTCTTGTCAATTGTAGCCCGATCCGAACTCAGACAAAATTCATCGATATCCGTGGTGAACCTGCGATGCACAATCGATGTTTATGACTAATAATCATTGATTTTCAGTTAATCTTTGGGTATCTCGACTTTGCCAAAAGTTGGGATAACACCTACCCTTTCTAAAATGCACCTCAAGACGATTACTTAAGCCAATCATCTACATGCCTAAGTTATATTGCCCCATAGGAATTACAAAAGGTGGTCGGTATCGATCTCTTTTCTTAGCTTCAAACTTCCTCCAACTTATCCAAGCTTCTTCCATTATTCTTCCGTCTAAGCATCTTTCCAAGTAAGTGAATTATTTCATCTTCACCCTGACGTCCAGTTCCATTTGAAAGTCGCTTGGTTAAGAAGCCGGCTAGCACTTGCACCCCCACCCCAAGTATGCTTATATTGAAAACAAAGTGTACTCTGGAATAAAACAAGCATATATTATCATCTATATATGTCTATTGGTTATCCAAGAGTTGCTTAAAAGCATTATCTCCATCCCGTGGATATCCATTCGATTGCTTTATATTGTAGAAATTCCGTTCTCCATGCTAAGGACAAAATCTATATTCTAGTGGTTATTCCATGCTTTAGATAGGTATGTACTACCTTTCCATTGCTTTTCCTTTATTTATCTTTCATATTCGGGTCCACAATTCATCTTGGTACTGACCAGTTTTGATCGATACCAAGTGGTTTTCCTCTTGAATTCGGTGGCATTATATAAGCTAATTACTTAGCTTCTTTTCTCCTCATGCCTTCATTTTTCTGACTTGGTGGCAACCCTGATCCCTTCATCCCAACTGATCTCCACCTCCTTCTTAGAGCCGCCGCTACCTACCTAAAAGCAGCGCCGCAACCCAACACCTATTTCGACCATCGCCATTCACTCCAAGCATCATGTCACCGACCTCCTCGAGCCCAAGCATAAATTAAGACTCGAATATAATTAGGTTGGTGGTCGTTTTACTTTGTGGTGGTGATTGCAGTTGTCGATGACCAAGCTTGGGGTTCACCTATGTCCAATGGATAGATGGTGCATTAACTTATGAATGGTCAAACCTTTAAACCATAACCTTAGCCAAATCCAAATTCTTTTAAACCATATACTGAATTAGACTCGAAGCAACATCGAATTTACCCAAGGCTTGAAAATCTTGACTACAACTTCAAGCCAATCTTGTGTTTAAGTCTGCTCGCTTTGGGTCAATTTACAATGCTTACAACTCTGCAAAACCCTTGTATTTCCATCCATTCATTGATTGTAAAAACACTTTGCCAACAACTGGTCGATAATAAGCTATTATTCTTGAATTCCAACGTCCAAATAATCCCATTGCATAGCATTTCCAATTACTGCTTAGTCATGTATTCTTGTAAAAGCAAAACTTCCATTTCGCTTCGAATGGCCGTTCCGTTATCGATTATCCTACGCTAATGGGTAGGATTCAATGCGCAGTTCCTTCATGAGACATGGTTCATTTTCCAGCACGAGTGGGCTATCTACACAGAATGGTCCATTCGACGTGTATATAACATAGGACTTGCCTACATTGATTGACACTTCCAACTGCCTCGATCGACGTTCAGAATCTGATTGACCAACACGCGTCGACATCCATTGGATTCTAGGTGTCAATCACATGGGTTCACATTTAAACTAGAATTCCAAAATAAAACGTACTGACTGTGTCAAACACCAAATTTTCCTATCCAGAACGATGTGTCACTCTTCCAGGGCCGTCCACTCCTCCTAAAGCTGGATCTACCACTACTCAAGCTTCAACCTCTACTCTTTATGGACCTAGGCGTTCAATTACCGCCGAGTTACAAAAAATAATAGTGCTAGCGAAACCAATGCATGATCCACCTCCTCCCATCAATATCCATGTGGGCTTAAGAGTTTTAGATATCCTTCATAGCTGATGCCAAAAATTCTAACCGCCAAGATGCTTCGAACCATATGTCGGCAACATGGGAATCCTGAGGATGACATCTTGCTTTCGATGCAAATTCAATAGCTGCACAATCCTCCATTGGGCTATACCACATGCAATAGATATATGCACTTATGCAGCACTGTACCGCCCTTCAATATGTTCTTATGCATGTTCCTTCAAGAGCTCGAGCTTGCTCCAACTCAAGTCTACCCCAACAGATATGCCTTGCTAAGCTCCTTATATGTCATGTTCATGAACTAGTTCCAGTGACATCCTACCTTTAGACTGCTAACTCATGTCCTGAATTTCAAACAACGAAGGGAGTCACCTTCATATATGATCGTTGAAACCTGTTTCAATGCATATTCATTGAAATGCTCCACAATAAACATTCATACTTCAAGAATAAATATTTTTATCAGTTGTCCATACGGATTTAACAACCTCTGGTTTTTTGGAAGTAAGATCATTTCTTTTTCGTTCTTCTCCATACTTCGACTTTCATCCTCTAGTCATTTAACTTGTTATCCCCTATCCTTTTAGAAATTCCTCATCGAGACACGAGCATAGCACATTTTGATACTCTTAAGACCTAAAGAGCATCCCTATCCAATATCGCTCCACCACCTACCTCTTGACATATGAGAGCCTTTGTCAGTGCAACCTCCTATATCCCAATTGCCTCGCTGTTCCTATTGAAACTCCATCGAGTAACTCCAGAATGCCGAGTAGGTCTTTTTTCCCCACTCGTAGTTCCATCGATGACTTCCAAGGGGGCATTAAAGGCCCATCTGGCATGGCTAACATTGGTGAACTAGTTGATAGAGAAACAAATGAGCACATTACTGGCGAAGTACCGATAGAATACAAGGAGAGATTCGAGATGAGAATGAATCAGGAAGAACGAAGAGAAGAAGGAGGATAAGAAGAAAACGATGAAGGAGGAGACAGGGACGATGACATCAGTTAAGAGAGAGATGAATGGTATGGAGAGATGTCTCTCGAAGGCACCGAACTCCTAGAGTCACCGCATCTAAAGCATGTAATCATTAAGACTTCAAAAAAAACCTAAGAACCAAGCACGGCGCCAATAGTCGAGGAAACTCCTTTGGGTGGTTTTGTAGATGACATTTTTGGCTTGTTAAGCAACTTTGATATTCCAATTGTTGATCTTCTTAAGGAGTTCTCCCTAGGATTTAGCTTCCTTTCAAGGGCATCCTTGCCAAATGAGGCAAGACCCCATCCTTACTCCCTTTCGAACATGGTCCATAGAGTACTTAATGGGACAACGGCACTCGATGCACTTTTAGGATCACGAGCACATATTCTTTGCATTCGCTTATATTTCGATGTTCCAAAACTGATATAATCCTTTCTTTTGTTTCAGGCACAATGGGAAGAGATCGATTCGGCAATCTCTAGTACGACATTTTTGAGGAAAGGAAGTGCACTCTTATTCCATATCCACCTCACTCCAGCTATCGCAGGGAGCCGGAAAGAGATGAAGAGAGATCTCGAAGAAAGGATAGAGAGCGAGAGGCGTAAAAAGACATGTCGGGCCGAGAGTGATCGAAAGAAGAGGCAGGCCAAAGAGAGGCAGCCCTATGACCATGAAAGGAGGCATAAAGATTCACATAACCATCGTGGTTCCTCTTCTAGAGTTCCTCCGCCTCAATCTTAACCACAACTCCCTCTACAGCAACAAACTTTAGCTTTAGTTTCACTTGCTACTACCGTTCCTCCTTCCCTCAATCTAGAGCAATAACCACTTATCCAACTCCTCCTCCAGCCTCATCCAGCCGCATGCAGGTCGCCTTTCCTAACCTCTGCTTAACTAGTATCATGTTTGACCATGACATCAAAAATATTCCTAAAAAGAGGCAGAAAGCAAGGTTGAATGGATCCAAGAGCTTGTTGACCAAGGGTACGAGTAGAAGAAGCTTTGTTATGCCCTCTCCAATATCAGTCGAATCAACCAAATGAATATCCAATCATTTGACTTTGAAAGGAAAATCTATGACAGCCTTATAGAGGGGTACAAGAGGAATTTGGAGAAGATAGGAAAGGAGAGAGACACGGCTCTAAAATCTAAAATCTAAAAGAAAGGCCAAAAAATTGGTTGCGGAGATGACGAAGGCTCACAATCAAGTCGAGATCTTGATGAAAGATCTGTTCAGGGCAGCTTATGAAGACATTGATGCTCTCAAGACACAGCTTGCTGATAAGATCTTAGCCCTCTAGCAAGGAGGAAACTGTCCTAGCAAAAGATAAAACTATCGAGGACTAGGTAGTTAAAATTTGAGAGCTTTGCACTGAAAAGGAGAGACTTGAATCTGAAATGCTTTTGGTAAAGATAGAAAGATTGAAGGCATAGGTTGGCTATACCAAAGTTGCGCATGATCTAAGTGAGCTGAAGGAGTAGAAGGCTAAAGAGAGGGAAGAATTGAACACCACCCTTCAAAACTTCTTTGAAAACGTCATCTAATATAAGAACTTGAAGTGGTTGGGAAGTACATACACTATTACCCTCGTTGATGCCTGGGAGTACATATTACGCCGTTTAGAAGCAGCCGGTGAAGGCCTCACTAAAAATGAACCGAGAGTCAAATATCTCGATGCCGGTGATATAGCAAAACTCGAAGAGGGAAATCCTATCCTTGCCATGGAAGATGTTGCCGCAAAGCTGCTACTAACGCTCCAGTTGACTGAAGTGCATCCGGTTAGGCAGAATCGTCAACTCCTGAGTCCTAAGAGTTTGCAACGACTATTCTAAGGGGCCAACTCCGAGGCCACCCAAATCATTCTAGCTTCCACAGCATCCGCTCCTATTAAGCCTTATATTTCCCCCTTTATTGACCAACTGATGCAACCAACGCTCGAAGATGAGGAGTTCGCTAAGTCTCCTATTCAGCAATCATGTCCTGGTAAAGGTATATGCCTCATCTCTCCAATATTCGAAGTCCTTTAGTTCTCTTATGAGGTTGTCACTAATCTTTACCACTCTGTTTGTGACCTTATTACTTATCCTTCTCTTCCACTTCCTCCACCTCTAATTACTCATGGCTCGTGCACTGTTGTTATTACAACTGAGTCAACCTTCACGTCTGCGAGACTAGTTATTCCAAGCCTTCCCTCCAACTCTATTCCAGGTCCTGATTCAGAGAGGATCGCGGCTTTGAAGGGATTGGACGACACTCACCACTCCCAGGGGAGGATCTCACCATTACCAGTGCCCCAGGCTCGACCAAGCCCATTTTCATAGTGAGGGGTTGAGGATTGATACTTCTAAAGTCAAAATCAAGACCCAGCCTAGTCTTGAAAAGACATCTAACATCGAGGAACTGAAGCCTTCTCTGTTAATCCATTACATTACTACTAAGGGCTCGAATAGCAGTGACATTGATGTTACCATAGAAACCTTTGAGCCCTCCATCGATGGTCTCGAGGATCCTGCCACCATTACCATTGAAGGTGACATATCTCCATCCAAAGGCAGCACACCAAATGATGAGAAGGGCCAAAAGAAGCCTCATGATGGCTTAGGTAGAAAGGCAAGCAAAAAGAAGAAGAAAGGTTATAAGAAATAGGCTTCTCGTTAATCTTCCGGTGACAATGAGACAATCACCACTTGTCTCTTTTTAGGGATGTAGTTGTTGTTTTCCAAGTTTGTTATAGATAGGCCATGTTTGTGTAGGACCGTCCCCTGCATTTATTGTGTATAAAGTTTCAATGAAATGAAAGTCTATTTTTACTGTATCAATCTTCGTTTCATTTACATTTCTGCACTTTATACTCTATTCTTACCTCTGTACAAATACCTGCATATATATTATAGCTGCTTGTACTATAATTTGTCCACATTATACATGCTTATTGTTTCCTGGGTATTTGACCAGGCAACTAGTACTCGGCAATAAGTGCTCGGCATCAGAGAGTGTCCGGCATCCAGGAGTGTTCGGCGAAGCAACTGTCATCCATGAGTACTCGGCGTAGTACTCGGCATCCATAGTGTCCGGCGTCCAGGAGTGTTCGGCGTAGTACTCAGCAGTGTTCGACGTCAACTGCCACTCAACATCAACCAACGCTCGGCATCAAGATTGCACGGCATACGAGACTGCTCGGCATCCGGAGTACTCGGCATCCAAGAGCACTCGGCATCGAGATAACTCGACGTAGTACTCGGCAACAACCTATGCTCAGCGTCAACTAGTGTTCGGCATCCCATGGTACTCGGCATCCGGAGTACTCGGCATCCAGAGGCACTCGGCGTCAGTAGGACTCGGCGATAGGATAACTCGGCAACTAGAGCGTTCGGCATTCAGAAGGCATTCAGTATGCACAACTACGCAAGGTAACGATATCATTCGACCTACATACATTGTTCGGTCAAGAGCTTCGAACAGAGATACGCTCGGCTTCACTGCAACCATCCTACACTTCCCATACATCAGAAGCACCGTTCGGCATGGAATGACCGTTCGGCATGGAAGCGTTCGGCGTACCTGGTTCGGCATGCAGCGCCTGGGCTCGAGCATTCGGCTATCAAGCCCACTTGGGTAATCCAGCCCACTTTTGCCTATAAATAGAGGTGCAGGGTCACATTGAAATGGATCCTTTTTGGAGAGAAAACACGGGGGAGACTCTGCCATTTTCAAGACTCATCTTCTCTACTTAACAACTTCATTCAAGCATTTGATTCACGAATTGTATTTGTAATCAACTATAAAGAAGATCAATAAAGTTTAATCTCAAAGTGGACGTAGGCAATTACGCTGAACCACTATAAGTTTGGTGTTCTTACTTTCTGTATTTAGATTAGCACTGCTTTCTCTGTTTAATTTGATTTCATCACTTATATCTCTTCACAATCTTCTTCTACGAGGTTAGTGACCAATTTTGGTGCTAACACTTTGGTGCTTTCATTGAGAGTTGAACTCAAGGATCTGCTTTGAAGCTACTGGATTGAACAAATCCCCCAAAGAAGATCCGACTTACTGATAGGACATCCGTTGATTCTACTCAGAGTTCATACCAATAACTCTACAATGGCAAGACCACGTACCAGGTCAGCTTCTCTTAATGCGGATGCCCGAGAGACTGCTAGCGTGCAACAAGCAGGACATAGCAATCAACCAGCGATCCCGAGTGCAGGGATTGCCGCTCAAGAACAGACTCCAGTTGTCACCAGAGTAGAGTTGAATGACTTGATGAGAGAACTTAGGGAAAGCAGGAGACAACTGAGAGAACAGATGCAAGCTAATGCCAACCTGATGGCACAACTCACTCAACAGCAGCAACAGAATGCTGGGGGCAATCCAGCTGCTTATTCCTCATCTGACAGCTCTACTTCTTCTGATGAACCACCCAGGCGTAGACGCCGTAAGACTGAAGCTGCAAGGGCGGATGCTGTTGTTCGAATAGCTGGAGACCGCGACCAAGCCAGAACTGGAAGCTTCCGAACCGGAGTACAGATGGAGGATGGAGCTCCAGATCATCAGAATGCTAACAATGTTGAACCTCACGACGCACGATTGGCAGATCGCCAAGAAAGGAGGCATCAGCATGGACAGGCGCGTAGAACTGACTCCAACCTCCCAGCTTCCATACAGACACCCGATCTGACAGCCATGATCAGGCAACTGATGAAAGAAAATCAGGGCTTATCAAATGACGACTGGGGAGTGTCAAGAAGTCATACTCTGTTCACGGATGTTGTGCTGCAAGCGGCGTACCCCAAGAAGTTTAGCATGCCAACCATTCCTGCATACGAAGGAAAGACTGACCCCAGACAACATGTAATGAGGTATGAATGGATGATGGATTCAGCCAGAGCAAATGATGCCACCAAGTGTAGGTGCTTTCCGATTACTCTATCTGGGATCGCTACTATGTGGTTCACCCGACTTCCTCCACGATCCGTATCAAGCTTCGAGGAGTTGGCAAAGAAGTTTATTGAGCAGTTCAGGATACACACTACACGCCCGAAGGACGTGATGTCTCTGTCAAGTGTAATCCAAAATCCCGGAGAGTCGCTGAAGGAGTACTTATAAAGATTCCACGTTGCGGCAACTGAAGTCAGTAATCCCAATGACCATGCAATTCTAATGGCTGTAATGAGAGGTGTAGATCCGGATTCTGAGTTCGAAGACTGGCTGGCAGGAAAACCTCCAGCTACGCTAGAGCGTTTCTACTCCAAGGCACACCAGTTCATAAGAAGAGAAGGAGCTAGGTGGGTACGACGAGATAAGGCACCGGGACCTGCCCAAGAGTCAATCAAGAGCAACATTGCTGTGAAGCAATCTGGAGACAATTCGGGAAAGGTCCAAGTCAATGTCCAGAGTAAGCCTGTGCAGCCCAAAGAGTCCGGGGGAAGAAGTCAAGGAAAGAGGAAAGAAGCGGGAAAGTGGAAGTCGAGGATTCCAAGCTACAGCGAGTACACTCCGCTAAACGCCCCACTTGAGAACATTTACCTATCCACCTGCAATACTTTTCAGTACAGAAAACCACGTCCAAAAGAATCAACTGAAGAACAGAAGCGGACTGGGAAATATTGCCGCTTCCATGAAACTTATGGACACAACACGGAAGAATGCAGACACCTGCATGACGCTATCGAGAAATTGATCAGACAAAAGAAGTTGCAAGAATTTGTAAAGGATCCACAGGAAGGAGGACAGGGAACGTCCAACCCAGGTCGTGCACCAGCTCCACGTCATCCTGAGGAGCCTGCCCGGACTGTTGGAAGACTGGTCATAAACACAATTATCGGCGGACCTCATCCCGCAGATAAGAACTGGCAAGAGATGGAACGATATGCAAGCTCCTTGAAGCATGCAGATTTTGAGTGCTGTTCGAACGTAAAGGACGGGGCCCCTGCTAAGCAGCAGCGCGTGATGACAGACGATATTGTGTTCAGGAACAGAGACGCTGATAAGGTAGAGGCTCCGACCATCGATCCCATGGTCATATCTGCAATGATCGGACCAGCATATGTAAAAAGAATTTTGATTGATTGTGGAAGTTCAGTCAACATCATCTTCAAGAAGGCCTATGATCAGATGAAGCTAGAGACAAAAGACTTGAAACCATCCAAAGCTCGTATCCACGGCTTTAACGGCGCTGCGACTGATGCAGTAGGATATGTCGAGTTACCAGTTGAACTGGGACAAGGCGAGCGTCGGAGGGTACGAATTCTACCCTTTGTAGTTTTGGATGTGGACTCTCCGTATAATGTTTTCTTGGGTCGGCCGGCCCTGGCTGAATTTAGGGCTGCATTAGCCCCGTGGTGCTTAACTTTGAAGTTTCCGACTGACAAAGGAGTAGGCATTGTTCACGGTGACCAAGCGGCTGGTCGTTCTTGTTATGTGGCCGAGCTCCGAGAGGCCCACCGGAGGGAGAAAGGAAAGGTTGCGGACAATCCCGTCCGCATCCTCAATACGGATAATTGACAAGTAGTGCCCGAGCCCTGGCTCGGGCATAGTTCTCGGATCTACGGAGATATAGATCCGAGAGACGACAATGAGAAACCCAGGGAAGAGAAGGCGGCACCGGCTGAATTAACAATTGACATTTCAGTTAGCCGTGACGACCCTTCGCGAATACTGAAGATCGGATCACAGTTAGGCCCCGCAATGACTGAAGACCATAGCGACTTCCTCCGGGCAAACCTTGATGTTTTCGCCTGGACGCATTCTGGTATGTGTGGGATTTCTCCCGCCATCACGAGTCATATGTTGAACATAGACCCGAAATACGTCCCAGTCAAGCAAAAAAGGAGAGGAATGGATCCGGAGAGATCCGTCGCTCTTGGAGAGGAGGTGGACAAACTCAAAGCAAATGGGTTCGTCCGCGACGCCCTCTACCCGGAATGGGTCTCCAACCCCGTGCTAGTAAAGAAGGCGAATGGGAAATGGAGGACTTGCGTAGATTATTCCGACTTGAACAAAGCATGCCCTAAGGACAGTTTCCCGTTGCCTAGGATCGATCAGTTGGTCGATTCCACAGCAGGACACGAGTTACTGTCATTCATGGATGCGTACTCAGGATACAACCAAATCCCAATGCATATTCCGGACCAAGAACACACCAGCTTCGTTACAAATGTCGGGCTGTATTGCTATGTAGTGATGCCCTTTGGATTGAAGAATGCTGGAGCAACTTACCAATGTCTGGTGAATCGAATGTTTAAGGACCAGCTGGGTAGAACCATGGAAGTCTATGTGGATGACATGCTCGTGAAGTCACGACGGTCAAACGACCACATTCAAGACTTGGCTGAAATGTTCGACATACTCAGGTTTTACGGCATGAAGATCAACCCGTTGAAGTGTTCTTTCGGCGTAGCATCAGGGAAGTTTTTGGGATTCATCGTCAACGCTAGGGGAATCGAAGCCAACCCAGAAAAGATCCAAGCTATTCGAGATGTACAAGCGCCCCGGACTATAAAGCAGGTACAGAGCTTGAACGGAAAAGTAGCTGCGCTGAGTCGATTTATATCCAAGGCAACTGACAAGTGCATCCCGTTCTTTGACATAATAAAGAAAGGAAAGAGAAATTTTGAATGAACGTCTAGCTGCGAGGAAGCATTCCGGAATCTGGTAAGGCATCTGGAGAGCCCACCGATGCTATCTAAACCAGTTGACCATGAGATGCTATACGTTTACTTGGCTATATCCCCTCATGCAATAAGTGCAGCTTTGGTTCGTGAGGACGATCGAGTCCAGAAGCCGGTGTATTATGTTAGCAAGCGTTTAACGGGGGTAGAGAAGAATTACCCTAAAATCGAGAAATTGGCTTATTGCTTGGTGATTGCATCGCGCAAGCTGCGCCCATACTTTCAAGCGCATTCAATCGGTGTTTATACCGATCAACCCCTGAGGCAGGTACTCCAACGACCGGAAACTTCTGGAAGATTGCTAAAATGGAACATCGAGTTGAGCCAATTCGATATCGCGTACTTACCACGGAGAGCCATCCGAGGGCAAGCGTTAGCAGACTTCATCGCTGAATTTACCATACCCATCAAACCGGACGATCACGACATCATTCCCTCCGTTCGATGGAAATTATACACTGACGGTGCATCAAACGACCGTTGCTCCGGCGCGGGCGTAGTTCTTATAACTCCGGAAAACCGATCAATCTGTTATGCCCTGAAGCTCGATTTCCCGGCTACGAACAACGAAGCTGAATATGAAGCACTGATCGCTGGCTTGAAGCTCATCAAAGAACTCGGGATCGAATCAGTCGAAATCTTTTGTGACTCGCAGTTGGTGGTTTACCAAGTACGAGGAGACTACCAAGCAAAAGGACGAAAGCTTGCTTCGTACCTCGTTCAGGTCCAAGAACTACTATCAAATCTTGAGCGTTATGACATTTCACATATCCCGCGAGAACAGAACAAAGAAGCCGACTTGTTGGCTAAGTTCGCAAGTACCGACGATGCTCAACAAATGGGATTGTATCCCGTTGAAGTCTTGCATGCCCCGAGCATAGACGAGATGAAAATCGATCGCGTGTTGGAAACAGAAATCGAGAAGGATTCGTGGATAACCCCATTCAAACTGTACCTGACAATCGGGGCTTTACCAGAAAAAAGAAGCGAAAGACGACAAGTCCTTTGAATAGCCGCGCGATACATAATACAGGATGGATCAATGTATCGAAAAGGATTCTCAGTCCCATTATTGCGGTGCATCGCTCATGATGAAACAAAGCGAGTCTTAAGAGAAGTTCACGAAGGGGAATGCGGCGACCATACTGGGGGGCAAACGCTAGCAAAGAAGATCCTCCGCTATGGATATTACTGGCCCACCGTAAACCGAGATGCCGCGGACTACGCAAGAAAATGCGACAAGTGTCAAAGATATGCAAAAATCCCGAGGGCTCCATCAACGGAACTCACACAAATGATCAGTCCCTGGCCATTTGCGATCTGGGGAATCGACATAATCGGCTCTCTGCCTCTATCCAAAGGTGGTGCGAAATACGCAATAGTTGCAGTCGACTATTTCACGAAATGGGCTGAGGCAGAACCTCTGGCCACTATCACCTCTAAGAAGGTCATTAACTTCGTTGTATGAAACATTATATGCCGCTTTGGCCTTCCACGCACCATCATTACGGACAATGGAACGCAATTCGAAAGTAGAGAGTTCAAAGAGTTCTGTTTAAAGTACGACATCGAGAAAAAGTTCGCCGCCGTTGCACACCCAAAAGCTAACGGACAAGTCGAGGCCGTTAACAAAATAATCAAGTCCATACTAAAGAAGCGTCTGGAGAAGGTTGGAGGCAAATGGGTAGATGAACTCCCGACAGCATTATGGGCGTATAGAACTACCCACAAGTCCGCGACCGGCCACACTCCGTTCGCCTTGGCATACGGCTCTGAAGCCGTTATACCCATGGAACTTGAAGTTCCATCGCACCGAGTGACATACTATGATCCCAAGACGAACCAAAACCTCTTGCTGGAATCATTGGACTGCATCGATGAAAAGCGGGAAGAAGCTGAATTAAGGGCGGCGGCGCACAGACATCGAGTCAAGCGTTACTATGACGGCAGAGTCCGCCCAAGAATCTTTGATGTGGGAGATCTCGTTCTGAAACGAGTCTTCCCGGTACCATCACGCATGAATCCCAGCTGGGAAGTTCCATACGCCATTGAACGGAAGCTTGGAGAAGGAACATTCAAGCTAGCGACCGTTGATGGCGCGACACTCCCCCGAGCATGGAACAGTGAACATTTGCGGCACTATTACATTTAGCATGTTTTTCTTTTCTTGTTGTAGGCACTATTGTTTCCTGCATGTTTCCATTCAATAATGACTTAGTTTCCTTTTAAAGTTGTAATCGAGCGATTTAGTTGATTTTCATTAATAAAGGCTTGAAGCCACATTTTCTATGAAGTTTCTATATCTCTTAATTGGATGATAAATTACATTATCCTGCGCGACATACAGACTCGTACGAACGATTTCCAAATCTCCGAATCCCCAGAGTGCGGAGCGGAGTACTCTAAGTCCCCAGAGCGCGGACTAGAGTATAAACGATTTCAAATCTCCGAATACCCAGAGTGCGGAGCGGAGTACTCTAAGTCCCCAGAGCGCGGACTAGAGTATAGACGATTTCCAATCTCCGAATCCCCAGAGTGCGGAGCGGAGTACTCTAAGTCCCCAGAGCGCGGACTAGAGTATAAACGATTTCCAATCTCCGAATCCCCAGAGTGCGGAGCGGAGTACTCTAAGTCCCCAGAGCGCGGACTAGAGTATAAACGATTTCCAATCTCCGAATCCCCAGAGTGCGGAGCGGAGTACTCTAAGTCCCCAGAGCGCGGACTAGAGTATAAACGATTTCCAATCTCCGAATCCCCAAAGTGCGGAGCGGAGTACTCTAAGTCCCCAGAGCGCGGACTAGAGTATAAACGATTTCAAATCTCCGGATCCCCAGAGTGCGGAGCGGAGTACTCTAAGTCCCCAGAGCGCGGACTAGAGTATAAACGATTTCAAATCTCCGAATCCCCAGAGTGCGGAGCGGAGTACTCTAAGTCCCCAGAGCGTGGACTAGAGTGTAAACGATTTCAAATCTCCGGATCCCCAGAGTGCGGAGCGGAGTACTCTATGTCCCCAGAGCGCGGACTAGAGTATAAACGATTTCCAATCTCCGAATCCCCAGAGTGCGGAGCGGAGTACTCTAAGTCCCCAGAGTGCGGACTAGAGTATAAACGATTTCCAATCTCCGAATCCCCAGAGTGCGGAGCGGAGTACTCTAAGTCCCCAGAGCACGGACTAGAGTATAAACGATTTCCAATCTCCGAATCCCCAGAGTGCGGAGCGGAGTACTCTAAGTCCCCAGAGCGCGGACTAGAGTATAAACGATTTCAAATCTCCGGATCCCCAGAGTGCGGAGTGGAGTACTCTAAGTCCCCAGAGCGCGGACTAGAGTATAAACGATTTCCAATCTCCGAATCCCCAGAGTGCGGAGCGGAGTACTCTAAGTCCCCAGAGCGCGGACTAGAGTATAAACGATTTCAAATCTCCGAATCCCCAGAGTGCGGAGCGGAATACTCTAAGTCCCCAGAGCGCGGACTAGAGTATAAACGATTTCAAATCTCTGAATCCCTAGAGTGCG
Organism: Allium fistulosum; assembly: GCA_030737815.1. Classification (NCBI taxonomy): domain Eukaryota; kingdom Viridiplantae; phylum Streptophyta; class Magnoliopsida; order Asparagales; family Amaryllidaceae; genus Allium; species Allium fistulosum. Next base: position 196,231,674 of record CM060902.1, on the reverse strand, counting down.
GAGCGGAGTACTCTAAGTCCCCAGAGCACGGACTAGAGTATAAACGATTTCCAATCTCCGGATCCCCAGAGTGCGGAACGGAGAACTCTAAGTCCCCAGAACGCGGACTAGAGTATGAACGGTCTCAAGTCTCCAAGTCCTCGGAGCACAGTGTCAGCAAACCAAATAAAGACAAGAGAATCATTCAAACAAAAAGAAACTAAAATTTTATTCGATAAGTCCAAAATGGGGATACAAGATCACTCCTACAAAATTCGGGCCTATTCAAACTACAAGTTGTGGAAGATAGAAACAATTACAAAAACTTAAGCAGGAAACTTGTTGAACAAGTGCATCGATCATTTCTTCGACTTCTTCTTCTTGTCCTCCTTTAGTGTTTCCGACGACTCCTCTCCCTCACGCTTTTTCTTGGACTTTTTGCTTGCTAGAGAAGCGGAGCCAGGAGTAGGAGACGGAACGTCTAGTGGTTTGGACCTGCCCGGGAGAATGATTTTCAAAGGTCGGTTCCGCGGGTCAGTGAGTTCCAGTACTTCAGACTCGACTTTGACTTTGACTTTCCTCTTCTCCTCATCGGCAAGACGGTCCTTCATGCTCATCTCTGAAGTATGCTCGGAGGCGCCAGTGATTTCAATTTCATCGCTCCCTTCGGCGGGAGACGAAGTATCAAGTTTGTCATCATCAAGCGCCCCGATCACTTGAGCGTCTGGACCGGGAGTTACTCCTGCGTGAGCAACGTCGCTTGTTTTCTCTGTTTCCTCCTTGGCGTCATCGCTCCTCGGAGTTGGCTCGGTGTCAGAACAACCTACATGAAAATATAAGAAATGGGCGTTAGAACGAATGACCATTGCTTAAAAATGACGGTATCTCTTCAACTTCTAGAGAAAGAAGAATTTCCTACCAGGATCCGGTTGGCTATCGGTGGCGCGTGGGGTTTCACCCTCCAGGATAGGGGACAACACATGAACGCCAAGCCCGGGATCTTCGGGATCATAACTGGCATGCGGCTCGAACGGATCAAGCATCGACCGACCGGCAGATTGAGCAGCATAAGGAGCGGCGATGTGAGGAGTAGTAGTGTCGGCCCCTGACGGGCCAGCCTCATCGTTCTTCTCTTTCGAAGGGGAAGAGCCTTTGCTAAAAAGTGCCAATGCTGTGGATAAATCCGATGGCTCATTCCCCCTCAGGAACTCCTTCACCAATGCATCCTCGTCGATCTCTTCGGAGCCTGACTCGACTTTCTTGATCTTTATCAGAGTTTCCCATGCCTCAGCCAGGGATTCGTGGTAGCCGTCGCCCAAGAATGTTAGGTCGCGGTGCATAAGGACGCGAGCTCCGTACTCGGCGATCAGTGGGTCAAACATACTCTTGACCTCTTCCCTGCCGGCCTCTGCGGCCGCCTCAAGGCGAGAATCAAGCTCCTCCACAGCCATTCTTTTGCCCTCCTCACGGGCCTCATCCTTCATTTTCTCGACCCCGGCAAGTTCGTTGTCGAGCTTTGTCTTTAGGAGTCGGGTAGCAACAATCTCATCACAATATCGCTGCGATTCTTCCTGAGCAGCTATTTTGTCTTCTTTCTCCTTGGAGAGTTGTTCTTTCAGCTCTTTGACTTGAGTAGCGAGCGCGTCCCTTTCTTTTTGGACAGAGTCTTTTTCTAGGGCAAGGGCGCCGCTGCGTTGAACTGCTTCGTCAAGCTCCTTTTTGTGAGCCACCTCTAAGCGAGCAACTGCCTCAGCAGTATCTTTCGCACCTTGTTCAGCGGCTTCTAGCTTTGACTTATACGAAGCGAGCTCTTCGTCTTGGAGTTTGATGATTCTCTTATCGCTGTCAGCCTCCAGATTCAGACGGTCAATCTCGTGTTGACGCTCGACAAATACTTCCGAGATCTTCTCCACCAAGTGCACGAATGCGTCATGTTGAACATAGACGTCATTGTTGCAGGCAATGGCACTTTGCTTCACGTGCCCAGGAATGTGATGGATGGCCGGGAGGAATTTCAAACCGTCAAAACAGATTTTCGGAAACTTGGCCTTAAGGTCGACCATCTTTTCCGCAACAGTTGGGTCCACGGCAGGAATAGGAGGAGGAGGCTTAGAGAATTCCGTTCTTTTACGTTGCTCTCGAACTTGCCTCGTACTCGATGAACTGGAATGTTGTTCTCGAGCAGCATCAGACTGATAACCCTTCTGCAAAGACTTCTCTTTATCCGGCTCAGTTGTAGGAGGAAGATTGCGGGACTGGGAAGATTGATAGTGTGCTTTCTTGCGGTGAGACGACTCGCGCGGACGATTGTCCCTATCTTCATAATCACCTCGGTCCCGGCGTTTGCCTGAACCGGAATCCCGTCCGGAGTGATGGAATATAGAAGACCCCTGAAGGCGATCAAGTCCGTGTGAGCGGCCCATATCACCTGCAAAGAAGGGAGATAACAACGAGTTAAGGAGAATTCACGAATTAAAAAGACTTGAAGTATATTATGAAATGCGCATGTGTGTGTGTGTCCTAGTGTTCCCCCCGACGGACCCGTTCGTTTATCTTTGCTAATCGGAGTATTGTCTCCTTGAGCCGGGAGTTGAACTCCTACATTGCCTCTAGCAGGCGAAGAGAATTTGAGAGCTTCAGATCATCGAACCCGTAATTAAGTATGTCTTCGGAAATAGAAAGGTTTGATAGACCTCTCAAGGAACTTTCCAGATGCTGCGAAGAAGCCTCTTTCTCAGGAGGGGTAGGCGTAACTTTTGAGGTGCCACCAACTTTCTCCTTTTGAACCGTGTATTTCAACTTCTTCTTTCCCTTCGAAGGGGAGGATGATGTCTCAATATCCTGAACTTCGATTGCCGGATTCCAAGCGGGACCCACGTTCTCACCCTGAGTTTCGGGGGCATCATCCTCTTTGCGCTCGCCTTCTTCGTGCGTGTCGGGAGCGCGACGCGATGACGGTCCGGCAAGTTTTTTCCCTTTACCAGATGGAGGTTTAGGAATTGTAACACCTTCTGGAAGGCTGATCCGACGACCAGGGGCTAGCAAGCCGAACCCCGACAGCGATTCATTTGAAATGATAGTCCGGATGTCTCGATCCTCAGCAGGAAGAGCTCTAATGGCTTCAACAGCCTCCGAATATCCCCGGCCTTCCGGACGCGAGTTGACACCTGAAAAGATGAAATGAAGAGTTAGGAAAAGCATGACTCCAATTAAATATGAATAATGATTCAGCAGAGAGACTTACTGCCTTCAACCCATCTCCTAGCGAAACCAGAAGGGCAGCGCACATAGAACCATTCCTGTATGTACAGGGCGAATTTGCTATAGGCCCCTGTCAAGATCTGGCACTTGTGGTATGGCTCGAGGAATATAAAGGAAGGGCTATCTTTCTGTCTCTTGAACATATAAATATATCGGATATCACCGGGAGTTGGAGGTCTGGAGAAGACGGCCATGAAGAGTAAGTAATTCCCATACAGAAACGCATGACCGTTCGGGTGCAGTTGCGATGGATCCATGTCTATGTACTGCAGAACGTCCCGGAGAAATAAGTTGAAGGGAGGCACGCTGCCCATCCAACACATGAACTTGTTGCAGGTAGTGTACCCGACTGGGGGTAGATGAGGGCGATCGTGTCTCGAAGGGACTAACACGTCGGCAAAAGGAATCCCGTGAATATAGCATATCCGCCTCAGAGCAGCTTTGTTGATCTTCGAAGCTTGAGAATCGATCGGATTGTCTAGTAAGATGGTTGCCTCCAGAGCGTCAGGCGCCAAGTTATGAGCGGGAGAAATTGACGGGTTAGAAGAATCAACGGCTCCTTGCCTTGCTGACGGCCCAGGTCTGTCAGATATGGTGGCAGAACTAGATTTTCTCGACATCCCGAATAAATAATGAACCTGGCTAAATGCTTGAGAAAGCTATACTTGAAAAACGTTGAACGTTAGAATTAGCAACACGAGTTCCCCCCCCCCCCACGTGGTGTGTGAACTAGTGCAAGCAATTGTGTACAGACAATAAGAATGTTTTAAAAGATATAATAATTAGCTTCGGATCATCGCCTTCGAAGACCGTCATCGCTGACCGTCTCAAAAAGCCCGCCTTGAGGTGATTACAGTTCCAGATTCAAATGACAGATGATTTCTAAAGTAACCGGCTTAAGTGTAGTTAGACATTTATACTGTTCGGCATTTTTAATGTTGTTCGGCATTTGTATTGTCCGGCTAAAGACATTATCCGGTCCAATAATTGTCCGGCAATTGCTTTGTTTGACTAAGGTGCTGGTTCAACCTAAGTGTTGTTCGGCTAAAGTCAGTGTTCGGCATGTCAATTGTGTTGTTCGGCTAAAGTCAATGTTCAGCGTGTCAATTGTATTGTTCGGCTAAGGTCATCGTTCGGCATGTCAGTTGTGTTGTTCGGCTAAAGTCATCGTTCGGCATGTCAGTTGTACTGTTCGGCTAAAGTCAGTGTTCGGCATGTCAATTGTGTTGTTCGGCTAGAGTCAATGTTCGGCGTGTCAGTTGTATTGTTCGGCTAAGGCCATCGTTCAGCATGTCAGTTGTGTTGTTCGGCTAAAGTCAATGTTCGGCGTATCAATTGTATTGATCGGCTAAAGTCATCGTTCGGCTAAGTTATTGCTCTACATTTTAGTAATTGTTCGGCATTGATGTCGTTCGGCATTCAAGACTGTTCGGTTTGGGTTATCGTCCGGCTAAAAGTGGTGCTCCACCACGATTTCAACTCCACCCTACACCTTCTCCATCCACGCCGAACGATAGAGACGGATCGCCGGCAAAGACTATGCCGTCCAACACCCCATCTACCTTTCTATCGTTCGGCACGGAGGAGCTAGCCCCAACTAGACAACTCAAAACGAGCGAACCACTCCCACTAGCCACGCGTTTACAACTAAAGGAAATACTCTGTTTCCATAAGATAAACCTAAAATGGAAGCAGTGCAATTGTTAGAGGAAGGATACCTAATTCGACGATCGAAGTTGAGAATGGATTATATAGGCTTTATATCAGATAGGATTGCAAATCTCTAAGAGTGATAATAAAGAAGACGTAAAAGAAAATGGTGGAAGGGCGCCTGGTTATATAGAGGGAGGTAGAAGACGAAGAGGCTATACCCGGTAGAACCGGTCAATACCTGAGCGTTCGGCGCACGAGGTACGCTCGGCTTCGAACGTATCGTTCGGCATCCCAACCTTGTTCGTCTCGCACCTCCTTCGCTAACATTCTTGAAGAGGTACCTCCGAGGTAGATTATACCAGATTCAAAGCGCATCACGTGCGGCCACGCAATACACTTTGGGGGGCAAGTGTTTCCTGGGATTTGACCAGGCAACTAGTACTCGGCAATAAGTGCTCGGCATCAGAGTGTCCGGCATCCAGGAGTGTTCGGCGAAGCAACTGTCATCCATGAGTACTCGGCGTAGTACTCGGCATCCATAGTGTCCGGCGTCCAGGAGTGTTCGGCGTAGTACTCAGCAGTGTTCGGCGTCAACTGCCACTCAACATCAACCAACGCTCGGCATCAAGATTGCACGGCATACGAGACTGCTCGGCATCCGGAGTACTCGGCATCCAAGAGCACTCGGCATCGAGATAACTCGGCGTAGTACTCGGCAACAACCTATGCTCAGCGTCAACTAGTGTTCGGCATCCCATGGTACTCGGCATCCGGAGTACTCGGCATCCAGAGGCACTCGGCGTCAGTAGGACTCGGCGATAGGATAACTCGGCAACTAGAGCGTTCGGCATTCAGAAGGCATTCAGTATGCACAACTACGCAAGGTAACGATATCATTCGACCTACATACATTGTTCGGTCAAGAGCTTCGAACAGAGATACACTCGGCTTCACTGCAACCATCCTACACTTCCCATACATCAGAAGCACCGTTCGGCATGGAAGGACCATTCGGCATGGAAGCGTTCGGCGTACCTGGTTCGGCATGCAGCGCTTGGGCTCGAGCGTTCGGCTATCAAGCCCACTTGGGTAATCCAGCCCACTTTTGCCTATAAATAGAGGGGCAGGGTCACATTGAAATGGATCCTTTTTTGGAGAGAAAACACGGGGGAGACTCTGCCATTTTCAAGACTCATCTTCTCTACTTAACAACTTCATTCAAGCATTTGATTCACGAATTGTATTTGTAATCAACTATAAAGAAGATCAATAAAGTTTAATCTCAAAGTGGACGTAGGCAATTACGCTGAACCACTATAAGTTTGGTGTTCTTACTTTTTGTATTTAGATTAGCACTGCTTTCTCTGTTTAATTTGATTTCATCACTTATATCTCTTCACAATCTTCTTCTACGAGGTTAGTGACCAATTTTGGTGCTAACACTTATGTTTGTGCAATGCATTTATTTATTACAACTCTGTGCATATAACTAAAATTCTTGTAATTGCTTAACCTATATTTTATTATTCAATTTTGTTGTATCATCACCAAAGTGTTTCCATTTAGCGAAACAAATCTATAGTTAACCAGTTCTATGGTTATTCTTGTTTATTCTAGGTCAAGTTTCCTTTGACCATTAACGGATTATAAATAGTCCAAGTTCCATGTTATTCCGTATCTTCGGGGAATAGCGGTTTGAATGTTTATTTCCTAACATCTGCGATCTCATTGATATCAAAGAATGATCGATGCCATCTGTAGATTTCTACTACTCAACCTATGAAAAGCGAGGCACGTTAGGCCTCGAGTAAAACCATGCTTTTAATGTGACTCCATGACATACTGAGTCTTGTTTCCAGGACTTGTCAAAATACCAAAATTCGGGCATCGTTTTATGACCTTGCCTATTTTTGGCCGTTGGTCGAATATTACCCACATGGGGAAAATTATCTGATTGCCCCTAATCTGGTTATACTCTCTCGGTTTTGATCCTAGAGCAATGGAACCTAGTAGTACCTATTTTTAATCTTTAATGACTATCCTCGCTTATCCACGATCGTGCACGTCTCGCTAGACCACAAGCACAGTCGTGGAAGTCTTGTCCATTTACCAGTTCCTACCTCTGGGAACTGGCTACTTGGATGCCTATCTTGGAGCACCCACTCTCAATCACACCTAACTCTAGGTGTTGACCGAGAGCGTATGCAACAACCTGGAAATTTGCATAAGAATTGTTGGACTTAAAACGAAAATTTAATAGGAAAAGAAAATTTAATCAAAACAAGGGATTAAAAGTAAATTTTCACAAACGTCCGAGTTTGGCTACGAAACTAGCACCATTGTGTTTGTAGCGATTTTCCAAATGATTTTTATATATAATATTTTGTAATCCAAGTTAGTATGAGAGAGTTACCAATGTTAGAACGAATTTAAAATTTAAAACTTAAAATTTTCAAATAAACAAAGCCTTGGGTCGACCTAAGTATATGCTAGGTCGATCGATGATGGTCGACCTAGACCTATGGGCGGTCGACCCGATACGCGGTCGACCTGACATGATGTTAAATCATGGGTTATTCGTTTTTATAGACGATGACTGAACGGAGGAGATTGCCTGCTTGGGAACAAAGAGAATGATGAGTGAACCATATTTTTCCATAAGCTAATCTAATGGCTCTAAATCTAACCCTACCCCTATAAATTAGTAGCTAATGAAACCTAATTCTCTTGTTGAAGCTTACAATAAAATTTTCTCTTTAAAACCCTAATTTTATTAAAAACAAAAATCAAAATCAAAATTCTAAGGGTAAGAGAAAATAATTAAGAGAGGATTAAAGCGATCTAGGAAGGGAGCTATTGATTATAGGCTAAATTCTCAAGTGCTAGAGCTTAGGCTAGAGGTGAGTGGGCACAAATTTATGATTTGATTAGTATAATTAAATTCTATTGTAATTGATCTAGAATGTTAGAACCCTAATTTGATATGCTAGAACCCTAGAATTGAACTTGTTAACTTAAATTGAAATTTTCTAAACACTAATTTGATCCTTAAAACACTAGAAATCAATTTATTGTAATTGGAAATTTAATTAGTTAATTACACACTTGTTTGATGTCAAACTTATAACCCTAAATCGCAAACCCTAAAATTGATTGAAATTGGAAAATTAATTAATTGGAAATTAGGGTTAACTAGAATCATTAATTGATGGGATTAACGGAAATTAAATAAAATCAATCGACAACTAAAAACAAAATAACCCTAAAAATTTATATCGACGTGCGTAACCTAATGGTCGATTCGTAGTGGTCAACCATAGTTGTGAAGTTAAAGCCCCACTAAAGCTCTACAAAATCCTCGCTATAACGCACAACGTTCCTTGACCGCCACGTTGTTTCAATATAGCGCTATTAGATAGTAGATCCACTTTAAGCCCCGCTGTCTTCTGCAACATCCACTAATTAAGGCTTTTTGGCACCCGCTTTAGCAATATTAATATACAAAGGTTAATTTGATTAGTTCTCTTTGAGAAATCAACATAGTTAGGGTAAACACCTAATTTTAAGGCATATGTGCTCAATATAAGTAAGAAATATATTTTAGTCATCAAATCTAGTATTCATAAACCATGATATTCTTCGGTTTTGCTATATAAGATTAAACAATATTAATTTTTGCATAAATGATGTGAGAATTGAGAATAAATTAACTTTAAATATTTGGTTTTAAATCTAATGAAACATTTTGCACCTCGTTATTTTCTGTTATATTCGCACTTTATCCCCGCTATAACTTGTTGCACCTCCACCACTATAGAACTGCAGAGTGCTTTAACTGCATAAGATTATGGGACCTAGGTGGTCGATCGTTTGACATGAAAAATGCAGATCTTGAATCTCGGCCTAAGGCCTAGGTTTATAATAAAAAATTATATAATTTTGTGTAAATTATATAAAATGGTAAGTTGATTGCTTGAGCCTATTTCTGAGCTAAGTAAACATACCAGAGATGGTAGGGCCGTAAATCCCCTATCAAGAGAAGTGTGGGGCCGTAAATCCCCTATCAAGAGAAGTGTGGGGCCGTAAATCCCCTACGAAGAAATATAGGGCTGTAAATCCCGTAAGAGAGATTGTAGGGCCATAAATCCCTATCAAAGGACAATAGGTTATTGCGGTTTAGGTAATAGTTGAGTATCCAAATAAGAATGAGAGGTTGGCTAGGGCGATATATTTTGCAAATACTCAAGGGATATTCTGTCATGGTGCCGCGCAACACTTACGGAGATACCAGATGAGTGAGCCCGATCCTAACGGAAGTTTTTGTACGCACGGTTCGAGCATGACGTGGTATAGGTGGATGCCGATGCAGGATAATAAGAGGCTACGATAAGAGACATTTGGCACTATGATCGAGAGATGGACAGTGGGTGCATACTATGAGTCGCATTATGGTTTGTAGTATGAGTTTGTGTTTCGGGGTTCTCCTTTCAAATGTAGGAATGATATGTGGTTTTGGACAATTCAAAGGACATTAGATGATTGTTATTGTGAGGTTCGACATGTAGTTCGATCCTTGTAGTGGCCTAACAAGTAGTAGTGTAGGTATGTATTAGACAAGAATCCTTAGGTAATGGACCTAAGGAATTTGTAGACACTCTTTGTACACCCTATGTCATTTGGAATAGTTTTGAAGTTAACTGCACTTAATCATCTTGTTAAACTTGTTCTCATTTACCAAAATTTTGTCTAACACACTCCCTCCTTCCCATTTTTTCCCACCACAAGATGATAGGTTATTAGTTGATTAGGCATAGTATGTGGTGAAAGGAGCTTCACGTTGGAGTTATCATATTATTCCATGTTCCTCTTGCAGACACCTATTGTGTTAGGAGTTTGTACAACTTATATTGTAATTGAAATTAGTGTATTGTAAATCGAGTACTTTGGAGATTGTTTTTTAAAAATGTTTATTTTCTGTACTTATATTTTAATTTATTCTGTTATGAGGTCTGAAAGTATAGAATGTCTTAGAACTCTATCCATATTATATTGCTCTTTAATGTTTTTAAAAAACCAATGGCTCATATTTTTTGGCATGACGTGTCTGAAATTCACATTGGGCTTTGGATCGGTTTGTCGGGAGGTGCGGGTTATAACATTTGGTATCAGAGCTAGATTTAGGATTCCCTAGAGTTTAGCCATGTATTGAGAGAACCTACATGAAAATTTTTTGAAAAAAATGGTTTTCAAAAATGTTTATCGAAAAGTTTTCAAAATAGGTTTTGAAAGAATATATATACAGATAAAAGTTTTCAAGTAGATTTCCAAAGATTTTATCTATATATAGAGATTTCTTTTTATTCATTCCTATAGTACCTGTGAAAAAATTGAAAATAATTCCCAAATGCAGATAGTGAGAATGAGTACAAGTCTTAAAGAAAGTGATCAAAGAAGGCAGCTAGGATTCCGACATGAACATCTTTATATGGTTACATTGGTATCTACAAGCGAGGAGACCAAATGAACCTTTCCATTTATTTTGGTTTACCTCATAAAAAAATGCTAGTAGAGCTTTCTTATACCAACTAGTAGTCACAAGTAAATTAGGGATTTAAGGGTGAATGAAGATTAGCACCATGAAACCTATATAATGAAAATAAGATGAAGAAAAAGCGTAAGAATATGAAAAGGAACTTTATGAACCCAAGTCAGATTTCCCAAGTCAAAGTGGAAACCTTATTAGTAGTACATGTAAGGACTCACATTTACTTAAGGGTATGGCTGGAGTATTTCCATATTGAAGTTAGACACTGTATTGGAAAATAAACTTGATTCAAGCATCTTTGGAAAGAAGACCGGAAATTTTATGCGCTTAAGGCATTGTTCGGTATAAATGGGCTTAGATAATTAGGTTGTTATTGTCTACTCCAACGTAATGATAAACCAATTAAAATGTTTTCTAAAAAGTTAGATACGTAAGATATCTGATATTTTTAAATAGAAAATTTTGGTTTATGATTTTATATAGAATAGTCAGATAAACTTTATGGGATTTGCTTAAAAAGCAAAATTAAAGAATTTGGTAAAAGGTTATTTTTAATAACTATTTTAAAGCTTTTGTTTTGTTTTTAGGCACATTTTTACACCTACTTCAATATGCACTTTGCTTTTGACAAAAGAACTTTTGAGGAATAAAATTTGAGAGGTAAGTATGACTCAACTTTTGAACTTCGTTTATAAATAAGAAATTGTTTGGTATTCGGAAATGTCTTTTTTAGATGCTTTTGTCAAACTCTAATAATAAGAAGTTCAAAATGCTACATTATCTTTAAAATACACTTTTGAGAAAATTAATTATTTATAAAATAATTTTTTTGGAAAGGTGTTTTATGTACACTTTGTTAAAATAAGCATAAACCATTTTGATAATTTAATAAAAGAAAATATATGATCTTAGTAAGAAGGAAACGTTTATTAAAAATGAATAAAGGGTTTTAAAGTTTTATAAACTTATTAGTTTTGTAGTAATGATAAAACCAAAGGTTTTGATTTAAGAAGGTAAAATGCAAACTTTATGAACATTACTTAAATTTTAAAAAGGAAAGAAATAAGTTGGAGTTAGATAAATAGGGTTAAACAGCCCACCTGGACAAGATTGACTATGAAATTTAGAAACATTGGATACTATTTTAAGACTAAATTCCGTTTATTCATTGGTAAACAATGTCAACCATAAGACATTGGGTGGTAAAAAAAATAAGTGGTTTAGAAAATAGTTGAAATTTCAATCGGTGAAAAAAATAACAAAAAAAAATATATCTTATTGTTATAATATATGTAAATATAAAAGTGAATATGCTTTTGTGTTTTTCTACTTAGTCCCACATTATGGAATATGTTCAATCTCATGCTCCAAGGCCTATATATAAAGGAGCCTATGTAGTGTAATTGAATCAATCAATCTCTATGTAACTGATATCAGTGTGAATAACATTTTCTCCTCTCTCTCCTATTTTCTAATGGCTTCTTATCTCTTTTTAGTTTGTAACACGTTATTAGCACGATCTCTAAACAAAAAAAATTATAGATTTGAATTGTGATAATCTAGAAGATCAGATCTACTTTGTTTTTCAGATCTAATTATAGTTCCAAGATGGTAAGCAATTTTTCATATTTAATTATATTGATCTTATCTTTTTTAGATCTGATTCTATTAATTTTATCTTCTTAGATCTCATTAAATCATAGATCTAATTTTTTGGATCTCATTCTATTGTAGATTTTATGTTCTAATTTTTTAGATCTTTTGTAGATCTTGATATCATGCTCAAATGATATATCTTTGAGATCTATATATTTTTATCATGAGATATATTCTTTTTCATGTGTATTCATCCTTTTCTGTTATTTAATTATTAAAATTAGATATGACTTCTGCGATTACTTATTTTTACATATCTTCCAGTTGAAATCAATTTTATTTATTCTTTCAGAATTTGTACTTGATAAATAGTTTAGTTTGAATTGATTCAAAATTTCTAACAAGTGGTATTAGATCCACTCATCTTTGATTTCATTATGAATTTTTGATTTTTTGAGTAAGTTTTGAATCGACTTATTTATAAGTCATTGAATTCTTATAATATCTTACTCAAATTTCAGATTTATTTGATCTGTGTATGAAAGATTTTTTTGTTGATAATCTTGGATTTGGTTTGAAGCTAAAATTGTTTTTCCTAGACCAAAAGGTAGCTTCTCATGTAGAAAGCAAGATCTAAATGATCTGTATATGGTTTGTGTAATTAAATAAAATTTTGAAATGTTATTTTTGAGAAATAATCTTAATTCCTTAAATTTCTGAAGTTAATTTTCTTATAAGGGAAATAATTTGGATCTGAGATGTATAGTTGTTTATGATTGTGAATGATATGGATAAATCTGAGATGATAATTTTGTTTATTTAGAAATTCAGATTATTGAGAATAAACTTTCTCTTTAAGATATCCATTTTAATTTTATTATTGAGTAATTCTCGAACCTAGATCTGATATGAAATTATGTTACTTTAACTATTGTTTGTTCAATTGATTCATATATATTTATAATGAAACCATTTTGTTGTGTTAGTAGTTATATTTTAGATCACATAAAGGTTAAATGCATTTATTTTTATCATAAATGTATTAAATGCATTGGTTATTGTAAATTAAATAATATTTTATGTTTGTGTTTGGAATAAGAATTAACGTATGATGTACTGTTTGATGTATTTATTTTGACAAGTAATGTCTGGCGTAATGGAAGAATTAGGTTTAACAACAACTTGAAGTTGTGCAAAGAAATTATTTTAATAGAAGTTGTATAACTCAAAATCCAAGACCTGAAGTCTTGAATTATGAAAAGAATTTCTGATAAAGTTTACAAGCTTGAATTCTTATCGGTATCATTTTTTTTTAATTTGTCAAAATGTACAAGCTTCTAAAAAGGAAGTTCACACAAAATTTGAGAACCTGAAGTTCATAACAAATTAATGAACTTGAAGTTCATGAATTATAAGCTCGAAGCTCTATTGAAATTGTGTAAAATGATAAGGTTGTACTCCTTGAAGAAGTTAAAGGAAATTAATAAATCATCCCAAAAGAGATGTTTTAGAGATTTATTTATATTTATATTGCAAAATCCAACATCCCAGAAGAGATGTTATAGGAATTTTATTTTTGTTACATTGCAATTCCTTAAAAGGAAATACTATATTCCCTGAAGGAATAATGATATAAATTTTTTGAAGTAATAACAATAATTTATCCAAAAAAAGTGATATTGTATACCAATGTTACACTCCAGAAGTAGTGGTTTTATCTCTTGCATCTTACTTTCAGTTGGTGAATCTAATTTTGCCACTGTATTTAAAGTTTGATATGCCATTTTAAAAGAAGTTACAACAAAAATCTCCAGCATGGATATTTTATGCTACTGTAAAAGTAGTAATTATGTAATTTATATAAAATAAATATTGTATATTGATATGGCATTCCAATAGTGCATATATATATCTCCAGAAGAGAAAGTTCACTCCAGAAGTTGTGATACTAAAATATCTCTAGAAGAGATTTATAGATTTGAAAATCATAACATATCTCTAGAAGAGATTTATTTATATATTTGGTAATTTTATTAAACCAAATAAGTGTACATAAATATGATTATGAAGGATCCTAATTTAGTTTAGATTAGATCCAAAAGGTTTAAGATTATCTCAAGAATACATTGTTCTATGTTCATATGTCTAATTATACCATAAAGGTCATATTCCTAGTTATTATTTCATAAGAAATATTATATGCATAATCATTTCTTGAAGAAATATCTTTAAATATTCTCTCGAAGAGATGGTCTATATTTCATATCATAATTTTCATGCAAGCTATGCACAATCTTTGATTATAATTCCACCAATCAATCTATATAAAGGCCTTTCCATATTTTCAAAGGTAGTTTTGCATTTTCAAGGAAATTAATTGATGCAATTAATGAGATTGGATCTAGAGCTATCAAAAGGATGTAAATAAGAAATTATAGTTGCTTTTATATATTATATTTGGTTGTCTTTTACTATTTTGCAGTAATGTTTTTATTCTTTCAATGTAACTACTATCAGATATGAGTTCTTATTTTATGAAATGCATTAATTATATATCCATGAACAATATTTTGATGCTTATGCATTTTTATTTCCACTGATAGTTGGTAATATGATAAACATAGCCAAACTTGAATTTAAAACTTTGGACTTATTAGGAGATAACTTTTTGTCATGGATATTGGATGCTGACATTCAATTACAATCTCAATGCTTAGAATATACCATTAAAATGATAATACTATGTCCCAGTAGGATAAAGAAGTGTCATATCCACGGCAATCTTAAAATAAGACATTTAACTGGAAAAAAAAATCATCTTTGCTCATAGAACTTCCTGAAGGAGCGTTATAACCACTAGAAGATGGTCACACTTCCAAACACTAAACAAGAGTGGTTGAACCTGAAGTTTCAACTAGTTGGAAGTTAGTGCTTGTATGTTTTTCCTTTCAGAACTAATTGAAATAACATACCGATGAATGTTGTGTTTTAATCAGTGGTCCATTTTAATTTTTTTTTTTGGAAAGTATTATCATTTATTTAATGCTTACAAATTTTAATAGTTGACTAACTATATTGTCTTTAATTATTAAGATATGGACCATCAATATTTGAGTTATAATATATGCCTACTAGATAGTGCAACTACTCATATGATTTTGAAAAACTAGAAGTTTTTCTCTGAACTATCTAAAAATATTTTAGCTAAAAATTTCAACCATAGCAAATCTTATAATATAATTGAAGGGTCTGGAAGAGCCCATATAGTATTACCAAATGGTATATATATTAATTCAAAATACATTATATTCAAGCAAATTTTAAAAGAAATTTGTTGAGTTTTGAAGATATATAAATGAATGGCTACCATATTAGAACTATAATGAAAACGTCAAAGAATATCTTTGCGTTATTTCTAAAATTGAAAGCATGAAGCTTATTTTAGAAAAATTTGGTACAATTTCAATTGGATTATATTTCACGAAATTTGGCATAATTGAATCCCATATTTAAACATGAGCCAAAAGCTCACAAATATCACTTGAATACATCTTATCAATTGATAAAAGAATTATCCTCCTATTATTAATATGTATGGTGTATTTGCTAGTAGCAATATGATAATGGATCAAAATGAGAATCCAAAGATGATTATTATTTAATGTGACAATGTTTGTCAACATTGAGGGGGAGGATAAAGGGATACAAGTTCATTTTGATCATCAGTGTTAAATATTTGTTAACATGTATAATGATGCAAAATATTAAGTGACTTGAATAAATTATTAATAATAACCCTAGTAGACTTTCTCCAATATAGATTTGAATCCCTGAAGGATCAAAATGTGTAAACCATATCTGAAATATGGTACAAAAGTCAGTTCAAAATATTTTTGGAGTAAGTAATAAAGATGCCAAATAAAGGAGGTGAGTGTTCTTGAAGAAACACTTAAGGGTGCTCTGAAAGAGATCCATGACATGATTGTCAAATAACCCTAGAAGTGGTTTAGGTACCTAAAACATGATAATTAAAGAGATCTCAATAAATCATGTCTAGAACTGACAAGAAATAATCATCGATGATAAATTTGTAAATAATAATGCGCTTATGTTTATAAATAGATTAAGGATCTTTAATTAGGGGAAAACGTGACTAGCCATCATGAATCCTTTACTAATAGAGAAATATGGACATGTAGTCCGTAAAGTAGCAAAAGTACTTGAAATGCTTAATATACCCTGAAGGTATAAATATGGTTTAAATCATATTAAATGATGAAAGTATACAAATTCCTGAAGAATATAAATAACTTTGGTGGTTATAAAGAAGGCAAGGAGCATAGATTACAACCTACTTTTAAGTATTGTTGTAATGAAAATCTTGATATAATTCATGATGAGTAGATTACTTCCTATTTTTAAGTATCATTGTAATGAAAGTCTTAATATTCATTGAAGTGATAGTTGCGATATGCAAATACTTATTAAAGTATACAAATTTCTGAAGAATATATATAACCTTTGTAGTTATAAAGAATGCAAAAGACATAAAGTGTAGATTACAAATTTCTTCTAAGTATTGTTGTAATGAAAATCTTGATATACTTCAAGACGAGTAGATTACTTCCTGCTTTCTAGTAATGTTGTAATGAAATTTTTAATATTCATGAAAGATGTATAGTTGCAATGCGCAAAACTAATTTGAAGCACAAAAATGAAAGTATATGAAGTGTTTTTCATAAAAGTAGCATACAAAGTGCATAAAATGCAAACCATATTGGGAAGAAACAATCTTAGAAAATTTGATTGTATCGAAGGAAACTATTAATAAATTGTATTATTAATGAGATTCATATTTATAGATCCAGAAGTATCTATAACCAATTTGAGTTATCGAAAGACGAATATGAATTCAGAGGAAAATTTTAAATCAGGGGGAGCATCCATAAGTATTTATAATGCACTCTTTTTCCTTAACTAAGATTTTTCCCACTGGGTTTTTATTAGTAAGGTTTTAATGAGGCATTATCTTGATCCAGAAGTATCAACTCCCCAGTAACATTTGAAAATAAGTTATAATGTACTCTTTTTCCTTATTTAAGATTTTTCCCATTGGGTTTTTCTTACTAAGGTTTTAACGAGGCATTATCTTGATCTAGAAGAATCAAACGTCTTTTCAAGAAATAACATCTCAAATATGTTATTTAAGTTAAATTGTATTTTTATCCTTGACTAAGGTTTTTCCCATTGGGTTTTCCTTTGTAAGGTTTTTAATGAAGTATTATATTGATCCAGAAGTATCAAACTCTATTTGATTTCGTAATTATTGAAATATGTCATACTATATTGTACTCTTTTTCCTTCACTAATATTTTTCCCATAGGGTTTTTCTTAGTAAGGTTTTAACGAGGCATTAGTTTGATCCAGAAGTATCAAGCTTCATTTGAAGAAATAAGAAAATAAAATATGTCATTGTACTCTTTTTCCTTCACTAAGATTTTTCCCATTGGGTTTTTCTTAGTAAGGTTTTAATGAGGCATTATTTTGATCCTGAAGTATCAAACTCTTTAAAAGGAATATCATTGTATGATATCTATGATTTCAAGTTGCACTCTTTTCCTCCTTCAAGGTTTTTCCATTAGGTTTTCCTAACAGAGGTTTTTAATGAGGCAACAGACAATATTCATAACGACTGAATGGATGCATGGAAGAAAGATAATAATGAGGGGGAGCAATTATCATGGACGTTTCAAATGGGATAACTTCTAGCTACCATATGAGCATCCAAGATTTTGAAGACGCATATTCAAGGGGGAGTGTTATAATATATGTAAATATAAAAGTGAATATGCTTTTGTGTTTTTCTATTTAGTCTCACATTATGGAATATGTTCAATCTCATGCTCCAAGGCCTATATATAAAGGAGCCTATGTAATGTAATTGAATCAATCAATCTCTATGTAACTGATATCAGTGTGAATAACATTTTCTCCTCTCTCTCTCCTATTTTCTAATGGCTTCTTATCTCTTTTTAGTTTATAACACTTATCTATTACTTAAATAGGAAAATAGAAACCAAACAACTGTCTATGCGACACGTGTTCTGCCTCCGATAATTTGTAATATAATTTTTCATATCCCGTACAGTTTTATTCCTCGCTTTCGTTCGTTACTCCAACCGCTGTTCTCTCACTCTTGCTCCTTTAGTCTCCGCCATCTTCATGAAATTCATTTTTGTTACCCCTGCTGTCTTTTAATTTCTCTTCATCATTCTTCAAACCATATTCATAGCGCCTCAACTTTCACGAAATAGCGAGTAGCTCTAGGGTTTCAAGATTGAACTACGCTTTGGGTGATGGGTCGATTTGATGTATGAATTTATTTGAATATGTCTCTTACATTTAATAGAAAACTTTTGTTCTTATTCTCTCCTTTGTGAGAAAACTAATTTCAACATTTAGGTTCTGATTGCAATTCCTTTAACTGGAAGAACCCACTGTGAAGTTGAGATTTTTCATGCAAACTGCATATCAAGTAGTGGATACAGGGTTTGGAAGAAAATATGATGAGTATAATTGTTATTATTCTCATGATCTAATTCTTCATAACTATCATGCAATTTATAGTAATTTTTCACCCATATTCTTCAAAGATTGAAATTTGATGTCGGTAATTAGACCATCTGTTCATGCCTATCTATTTTTCTCTAAACCCAATTATAGAATTTACATGCTTTTCCACTTTATAATTTGCATTTTGTTCATAACTATTACTTTATGGTGATTTAAAAGGTTCTTTAATAGATCCAGGCTACAAGCATGTATATTCTTTTACAACTATATGTTTTTTCATTAAGCTTTACCAACCATATCCATCCCACTCAAATTATACTTAATCCTATGTTTATATAACCTGATTATTTGGGAATATTTCTACTCATCCAAGATGATTCGTTTTTACAATAGTTATTTTGAAAATTCATGTGACTCATTTATGTTGTTACTTTAAACTATAACGTTTCTTAATAATCACAAATTAAGTATTTTTTATCCAGTTACTACTTCTACTGGTACATTCTATCTCGACCTGCACTAGCTATTTTGAAACAATTATTATTACCGTTAGTTATATCATCATCATCACTATTAGTTCTACTACTAAGGTTTACATTTTTGTGTTTTCATTTCTTTTGCCTCTTTATGAAACTCATATATGCTTGCAATTTGATAATGGTATACAATGTAGCTACTAATTTTTTATTTGCGTTTTGTATTTACTACTGACTTTTAGGCATGGCTTTATATGTACTAAAACCTCAGAAGATGAAATCTGATTATGTTGATTTGTAAGACGAAAAAAGGTAATTTGCTCAACTTTTTAGCTCTTTAACATGAAAAAGTTAAAATTTTACATCAGTTTGATAATGTATTTGTATCTAAGATGAGTAGTACTGTATATTTTAGTAAAGACTGATTAGTTTTCCTACATATCTTCAAATCTTCCACCATAATCCAAGTCCGCTGGCACCATTAGATTAAAGCAATTATGTTTTTTTTTATGATATACAAATGCATTCGAATCATTTGTTGGTAGGCCAAAGGCATTATTTATACCTCACTAACCGTTCTTGCTGCTATATTCTGAAATTGAAAGCCCATTTTAACACTGAATATATTGGTTCTACTTTACCATGTATTACTACCGACTTTTACGCATGGCTTTATATGTGCTAAAAGCCTAGAGGATGAAATCTAAT
This sequence comes from Allium fistulosum, assembly GCA_030737815.1. NCBI lineage: Eukaryota > Viridiplantae > Streptophyta > Magnoliopsida > Asparagales > Amaryllidaceae > Allium > Allium fistulosum. The sequence continues at coordinate 196,211,883 of CM060902.1, read as the reverse complement.
TATGTCGATTTAAAAGATGGAAAAAAGGTAATTTACTTAATTTTTTTGCTCTTTAACACGAAAATATCGTATTTACAGCGGTGTGATATAGTATTTGTATCTAAGATGAGTAGTAATGTATATTTTAGTAAAGAATTATTAATTTTGTTGCGTATCTTCAAATCATCCATAATAATCCAAGTCCAGTAGTCCTTTAGAAAATACCAATTCTAATTATTTTTTCATGATATATAAATGCGTTGGAATCATAGATTAGTAGGCCACAGGCATTACTTGAACCTCACAACCCTCCTTTCTGCCATATTCTGATACTGAAACCCCATTTTGACACTGAATATATTGGTTCTATTTAATCATGTGTTTGTATTGTAAACAGTTTTTTATGCAGCTTCAACTATCGTTGATTGGTAAACTCTACAAATACATTTAAGCCTTTAAGGATACAAATGTCAACATTTCTGTATGCAAATTCAATCTCTTTTACTATCTTATTTTGGTGTTCTTATGATATTCTATTTTATCCATTTTCAACCAGTCCTTTACTTCACTATTGTTTGTGTATATTTCAAGTTAATGGGGTAAATTATACATGTAACAACAAGTTTGCTACTTATGATGTCCAAATAACTCAAGTATATATGGACTGAATATGAATTATAATATTGCACTGATGCCTTAGATAGGGTTCTGATAAACACCTTGTGTGCATCAACTAAGTTCAACCATGACGACCAACATTGTCCGAATGATACATAGCAGTTCTCTCTTTCTTTTGCACAAGCATTAATCAGACACTATGGTGGGTTTATTTTTACTTTTTTTTGTTTGCTATATAGAGGCTTGGAAATTGATAACTTTTCAGATTCTCATTTCGATCTGAAAAACACCATGATAATTTCATGGTTTTCATTTTGCGTGCATGTTTAAATTAGAGAATCCGACTTCTTTTCTTAGTATTATTTACATGATCACTGCTATCTTAACATTATTTTCATTTTCTGGCCTTTCAATATTTGATATTACTAACCAATTATAATTTTTTGGTTTATGGACTATGACTATAAAACCAGCAATTAAGTAATTTCTTTGCTGTCATTTTTAGGCTGCTTTGATTATGATTGAATTTTCGAAATATGTTTCTTCATGACCATTAGTTGTGTCCCCAATAATGCATACTTCTTCATATGCATCATTCTATTTTACTAAATTAGATGCAACAGTTAATTAATACATTTCACAGAAGATATAGTATTTTTTCAATATACAATACATAAAAACAAAATCAAAATGAAACTGTAATATATCATGACAAAATGGAATATGATGTACAAATAAAAAACCACATTAAAGTAATCATTCATTATTCTTCTTCTACTTTTTGTTATGTATTTAGTTTATTTGCATTAGGTAAGGTTTTACTCATATCCACAAATCGTAGTGTAGGGATACACTAAGAGAACAACATATATAACAATGCATCAGTTTTACTAAATTAAACCATGTGTGATGCCTTTTATACACCTAGGTGATCCAATTGGGTATCATTGTTTATTATTGTAGTTTTACTATCCACAAAAATGATTATATTTAGACATAAAGTGTGACCATCTTATTAACGTGTTTTTCAACAAATTAAAGTGATTTTATATCAGCAAAATAGTGTAAGCATATTGCAATATGAAATAAAGATTAAAGAGAAAGTGAATTGTAGAATTTACAACTGGGTAAAGCATTTATCAATCAACACCATTTCAACTAAATATTCAAAAGGACAAAATTATTAAACTAAAAATAAAAAATCAATTTGCACAAATAAGTTTCTGATCCATCTTTACATTGGAGTTTCTAATTGTTGATTATACAACAAGGTTTCTCATTATTTTCCTTGCTTTTCACGGTGCAATTTACTTTCTTTATGCATCAGTTTTGGATTTTTTGATATCACACTACATTATTTTCTATAGATTGAACAAAAAAACTTAAGAAATTAATGTAACAGAAAGGAGAGTGGAATACGTAAAAAGAATAAGAAGTAAAATTACGTGGATGAACAGAATAATTTTCATTGTTGCAGAAACCAGTTTACCCATTAAACTAGGGTGGATTAACTCAAAGATTCCATCCATAGAAACAAAAAGTACCTTTGCAATGTCAAATGTGTGTAATGCAAGTGAGGATTCCTTAGTAGAATACATGGACTATTCTTAGAAACTTCTTAACCAGCTCAAATGCCATAAGGAATATATCTATTTTACAAAAAACAGCATCATCTTTTAGTTCTAAATTCAGCCTGTGATGGACTTACATCAGAAAGTTATTTGTCATACTTTTCTAAAGTAAGTTGTAGAAGAAACTGGCATTCATTCTCAGAGTGGTTTCTCGCTGACAAAAATTGAAGACCAAAATTATGAAAATGGAGCCATGATAAGATAAAGAAGAAGCAAAATATAAGAAGAGAAGGCTTAGATTCTCAAAAATTGATTCAAACAACAAATATTTTGGCTTAAGGCATTTTTCGGTTGAGTGGATCAGTTAGTTGAGCAGGTATGGAAGATGAAGACTAGCATGCAAAAGGTGACCAAATAAGCACATAAGCGAGCATCTAAGCTATAATTATGTATTTCAACGGTCATCAAATGATGATTGTATCTGTCAGTTAAGGGTACAAGAATACAGTGATTTGAGTACTAACTTAGTTAAACCCACTTAAGTATTTCAATGCAAAATCTATCTTATTCTACCATTATTTTAGTTGGATAAATATTTGTTGTCGACTATTACCTACAGTTACAATCATGTATTATAAAATGTGACGACTTAAGTGATCATCCAAATTATAACTGCTAAAACTATTCAGAACTTCCCATCTGGGATGCATGGTTCAACACTCAACAATCATTATATCTTTATATATTTTTAAAATTTCAGTGATAAACTTTATACCAAAAATCTACTTTCATGCCACATGGAAATTTCTCTACAATTTAATTGTTTTTCTTACGCTCAATTATTGTATCGCTTCTCATATCTACACTCTTTTCACGTAGATATCGAGCAGTTATGGCTTCTTACCTTCATTCTCACAAAAAATATTTGTTTCAGAGATGGAATTACTTCTCATCATAGTCGCAAATTTCGTCCACTTTCTACAACTCCGATTGGTAATTCCTCTCCTCATAATAATATTAAACACATCAAGTAGAGATAAAAAAAACTCTAATCATATATTCATTTTTCTTCTTATCTTTTCATACATCACTTAAAGAACCACTGACTAGAGACTGCTAACATTATTTGAATTAACCGACTAAAGACCATGAATACAGGCTACAAGCAGGCATAGGTTTGTGAAAGTCTAAAAAGCTTACTTTGATTTTATTTAAAATTCATTTTACTTTACATTGTTTTTTAATCAAATTCTACATTGAATATCGATCCATTTTGTTCTGCTACTGCCGTACATTAAGCAGGCTATACGATTGAACAACTGTTAATATTAGTCTGACCTTTTATTTTGTGTATAACCATAGTCTTCCAATAACTTTGAATTCTTATAATTTAGTTATGATTAACTCATTATTGTATGTTTCCATTTTACTATTATATTTTGTATGTGATGATTATTATTCTAAATTCATGTAATCTTCAAATAATAGGAACAACGGTGCCATTTGAAGCGATGGGAGTATGCTCAATTGTTGAGTAACAGAGAAGGAATGGGATTCCAGAGGCATCGAAAAAACGTTGGTTTGTTGAAATTTTAGTACATTTTGATTGATGGAATGCATAATTGGAAAATTTCAAATTTTATTCTGTTTTGATTAACAACTTAAATATATAGTGAAACTATGAATTTAATAATCTACATGTTATTATTTTGATTAAATTATATTCCGATGGTCTTTGAAAATGATAATCTTATTTTATGTGAGATATATTTCTTAAAAGGACATTAAAATAGATAGTTTTGATAATTGAACAAACCCAGCCATTTTGAAGTAAAGCTGACATTATTTAATATGAACTGCTTTGTTTTAGCAATTTAAGAACTGAGATTTAATTTCAACAATATTTAGGTCCCAGTTAAATGAATGTATGTTGAAATGTATCATGATTCATGTTTTAAGCTATCAAATATACTACCCAAATGTTTGGACATAGAAACAGGCCTTAAATATCTATAGAGGGAAGTGTCAGTACTTCATATTTAGCAAAACTATTACAAGTGGAAAACGAAGCTGGAAAAATGTGGATTATGTCAAGACAAGAACTACGAAACTACTATTAAACCAACAATGATGTCATTGATGAAATTACATAACCGAGGAGATTTTTTTTTCAACAATTTAAATTTAATCAAACTGATTTTATTTTTCCTCATTTTTAGGAAAATTTGAAATAATTTATTTTTTTACTTTCAATATTTGCAACATCCAAATTATGAAACTTGTAGAAACGATCTACTAACACAACTATGTATTAATAAGTTACATTTCCTTGATCATTTAATTAATTATAATTAATTAAACAACACATCAAATGGCTATTAATCATTTTTGGGCCGGTTTTCATTTGAGTATGCAATTAATATTGTATCTATTACCAAGCGATTTTTGTATATGAATATTCTTAAGGTAAAATGCAGTTGACATTAGCTAATTTTATTGGAACATAGTGTCCACGTAGCTTCATTTTTTGAAATGTAATTATGTATCGTGTATATCCTTTTTTAAGTCGTTATTTTTTGTTTTTTCATAATTTTCAAACTAACAGTTTGATAGCTTATCATGCTTAGTTTGTGCTAAAATAATATGATAGATATGAGATATTGATATTCCTAATACTTAATTCAATATGTTAATAATCATTTGATCCTTTTTAACAAAATTGTTAGCATTTGTCTTATACTAATGTTTAAGGTTGTATTTAATAACGAATGATGCTGAATAGGATTTTATCTCAATATTATAAGCAACCAACTCATTGTATGTTTTTAACTCATGTTTCATGATATTATTTGACCAATTTTATATAGTGTCACTACAGGAAATTACATAATTATATTTGACTTAAGCATTTTAACTCCTCCTTTGAATCAAAAAGAAATTGACAATTTATTACTTAAATAGGAAAATAGAAACCAGTAGTCTAATTTCTTGATATCTATCTTCAAGACCCTTGAACATCGTGACCTATTATTTCAGTTAGCAATATGGTGCAATATCCATATGCCACGTATTTTACATTTTTCAAATTTTTTGTTACATTCATAACCGTTTCATTTTCCTCTACAGATCACTGCTAATCCACAATTTCTATGGAATACTATGGGCGAAAATCCTTTTTCAGATGCCCTACGAAATGACGTAGTTGTAATCGATTTAAATAAAAACCTTAAACTTATTGGTGGAGACAACGACAATCATATCAACAGAGGCCACTCCTTCTTCCCCGCTGGTGGATTCATGCCTTCTCAACTCATAATGGGAAATCTCATTGCTGCCTTTTCGAGGTACTGTTTTTAACTATTTTTCTTCCATTTATTTTATTTACTTTTTTTTTGAATTCTATATCATGTTATTACTGATTTATGTATAAAAAAATTCATATCGATTGGGTAGTTGGTTGATTTTATTACTAATTAGTTATTGGATTTGATTCATTTCAGATAATGAAGGTAAAATGTTGGATTGTTCCTTTTTTTTACACTCTGTGTTATTAAATTCAAAAGTTGATGCATTTTTTTTCACTTTTCTACCATATTAGTTGTAATTGTTTGATGTAAATGTTGTTACAACACATTGCCGTTTCTATGGGTACAGCTATTTACAAAAAAAAAGACCAAGATTCATGTATTTTCTACCCATTTTATACTAGGAAGTCGAGGCAATTGCTTGAACTGTTCTATGCGTTCCAAAATTGTGGCATTAGGTGATTTTTTTATTATTGTTTAGAATATTAGCGTTTATGTTCATGTCATTGGCAAATTTAGTTTCAGTTTATCATTTTATATTATGACACTAATACATTTCTGTTTTGATATTATAATTGTTTCATCATGTTCAACTCATGAATTTCTTCCAAAAAAGTTTAATTATTTAAATGGTATTACTATTACGCATTGTTACTAATTAGCTCTTTGCAAATATCATCTTCACTACATGCTTATAGAAACCTTATTAATCTACTTCGATGCTTTGACTGCTCATTCTTGAATCAAAATGGACTAATTTATGTTCAGACTTCCTTTTCTACTCAAAAATAATTATAATGATGTAAAGGGTTATGAACGAATCTTTGGCTGAGCGATATCTAAATGGAAGTCCATCAATTTTACAGGTAATACTGCAGGAGTTCCAAAATAGGTTCTGTATAAAGATTTTCAACATCTTGAGTTCCTTCAGAAGTAAATAGCCAAAGTAAAATGATCTAAAGACAGTAGAAAGCATCATGGTAAAGGTCAAAATATCACTATAAAGATGGTTCCCATCATATAAAGGGGTGGGCTTAGTTGGAAATTTGTCCCTGATGGATTATGTTGATCTTTGAAATGAAGTGATAAGATGCATAAAAAGAGAGAGTAGGCAAAGTCCCAAAATAAAGTTTCCTTTTCATTGTAGTAATCTTCCTCTAATGATTTCTATTTACTTTCCACTGATTAAAACAAGACTCCACTATACCAATTGTTTTCCATATATAATACTATTACCTATTTTCCTGTCCATAGAATAGAATGATTAAATCTTATAGCACACAAGTAGTACAAAAGCACATAATACTAAATATCATGTGTTCCTGATGGTAGTTGTATATTACTAAGTGTGTTAAAAAAATACTATTTTGCATTAAAAATTGGGACATAAGAAGATCATAGAGTTGACTCTACTATGTTTAAATGGAACCATACAATATGTTGTGACCCTTGGTGTCAGAATTACCGTTTATAAATGAAAATTTCATTAGTTAAGGATGATAACCATTTAAGAAAATCATAGTTAACCATCAATAAATCAACGGATTAATTAGAATTCAAACTTTTTTATCTTTTGCATAAAAGGATGTGTGCTTAATTTTACTCAGTGTTCTTTTAATATCTTTACAATTGATAAAGCAAAAAAGTTCCAAATACTTTAAAACTAAAGATTACTGACAGACCGAGATAACCAAAACAAGAAAACCATATATTTTAATTTCCTGTGCATAAAATATGCACATTCAACTGCCCGTGTGCGTAGCACTGGTCCCACACTAGTTATAGATCATGTAACGATAGAATGCCTAGTTCACGTCTTAACTTAATAAAATTTTGTTCGCTTAGAGGTTTTGTAAAAATATCAACTATTTGATTTTCGATATTTTTAAATTCTAGAGTTATTGTTTCTTTTTCGACATTATCTCTTAAAAAGTGATGACAAATATCTATGTGTTTTGTTCGAGAATGATTTATTGGATTTTTAGACAGGTTTATTGCACTAGTGTTGTCACAAAAATTGAGATTTGTTTATAATTTTTTCGAAGTCTTTAAGGGTTTGTTGCATATATATTACTTGTGCGCAAGCTAAAGCGGCAGCAATATATTATGCTTCACAAGTTGAAAGTGGTACACAATTCTGTTTTTTACTAAACCATGAGACTAGAGACTGACCGATAAAGTGACATGTACCACTTGTACTTTTCCTATCGGTTTTGCAACCCCCAAAATCTGCATCGCTATAGGATACAAGTTCGAAGGATCTATCTTTAGGATAGAAAAGATCGTAATTCATAGTGCTGGTTAAGTAACGCAAAATACATTTAATTGTCCGGTATTGTGAATCTTTAGGTTGTGCTTGAAATCTTGTACACAGACGCACACTCATCATGATATCAGTTCGACTAGCCATAAGTATAATAGTGATCATATTATACTTCGATATAATTTTTGATCAAACTCCTTTCCGTTTTCATCTTTGTCTAAATGGGTAGTTGTGCTCATGGGGGTTGGTTTACTTGATGTTTTCTCCATTCCAAAATGTTTTAACAAATTTTGACAATATTTTTCTTGATTTATAAAAATACCATTTTGTAATTGTTTAATTTGTAATCCTAAGAAAAAAATTAATTCTCCCATATGTGACATTTCAAATTCACTTTTCATAATATCTGCAAATTCGTTAAATAAATTTTCATTAGTTGATCCAAAAATTATGTCATCTACATATATTTGAACAGCTAAAATATCATTATAATTTTTAGAGCAAGACGGTTGTGTAGCGTATCACTACACAGCCGGTTATATAGCATAATGATATGTAAATAGTACGATCAACAAGCCTGATCGTTGGCCAAAATGGGAGAAGACTACACAGACAGTCACACAGACAGTCAACTACATAGCAGAGTCATAGATACATAACAGCTTAATACATATATCAGTATATAAAGTAGATAAGTACTGCAGAATGTTCAGCGGTGGTGTCCAGGTTGCCTTCGGGTAGGAGTTGCGGAAGAGCTGCCAGCTGATTCAGCTGGCGATGATCTGGAGAATGGCAGTCTAAGCCTGAATGTAGCTGAGAAACTGTGGCCTGATAAAGATGAGAAATAGTAAATAATACGCCTGCATGTTCCATCGAAGTGAGATTTGGGCCTACCGAACACGTGTGCATTTCGCTCGGCCGAAATGCACCAACTGAATATAGTCACAAAGGGATCTAAGTGCTTGTTGGGGGGTTATGCTGCCAATATTCGAAAAATGAAGTGATTGTTGGGATATAGTCGAGTATGTGAATGGACGTTGCAACCCAAACCCTAAAAGAAAATCACATTCTATGAATAGATGTTGGATACTTTCAGTTGCGTTAGAGCATAAGGCACAGTTTGGGTCCACCACGATGTAATTACGAATGAGTCTGTCTCTGGTGTTGATGCGGCCGTGGATAAGGCACCATTGGAAGAAAGCGATGCGAGGTTGGAGCTGACAATTCCAAAGTCTGGGGAAGTTGAAGAGGCGTCCAGGGTTGTTTAGGTGAGCATAGCAGGAGGCGACGGAGAAGCCAGCTGTGGGATTTGGGGCCCAGATGAACTTATCTGGCAAGGGGTGGAATTGAATGGATTGGAGGATGGAGGCTGCTTGGTGAAGCTCGGCTAAGGTGGCAAGGTCAAAGTAGGTGGATGGGAAGAGGTGGTCAGGGCCCAAGCTAAAGGAGTCGGATGTGGTAGCATGGATTGTGGCTGAGTGAGAATATAGGTTGGGGAGGATAGAGGAAAGGGGTAGTTGGCCGTGCCAGATATCTAACCAGAAGAGGCATTTTGCCCCATTACCCAAATTGACATGGAAGAGTGATTTAACACGGGGGAGGGTGGTGAGGACTCCAGTCCAGAATGGGGATGGTTTACGGCTGGTGGTGGAGTGAAGGACAAGGTGTGGATTGGAGTGGTAGTGAAGTGTGGTAATCCATGTTTTCCAAAGGAAGGTTCCGGGGGTGAGAAATTGCCATAGCCATTTTGTGAGAAGCGCGAGATTGAAGTAGTATAAGTTAACAATTCCAAGACCACCGTTGTCAGTGTGCAGACAAACGGTCCGCCAGTTTACGAGCTTCTTTATTCTTCCCTCATTCCATAGAAAGGAACTTCTAATCGTGTTGATTCTTTTGATTACCCAGGTTGGAAGCTTGTAAAATGACATCCAATATGAAGGGATGGCCGATAAGACTGACTTAACAAGGACAAGGCGACCAGCTGAAGAAAGGGAATGAGCCTTCTAGGAAAGAAGTCTGTTTTCAATTTTGGTAATGAGGGGGAGCCAATCTGCTCTGAGTAGTTTGGTTTGGCGGAGGGGAATACCGAGGTATGAGATAGGAAATTGCGCGATGTTGCAGTTGAGCAAATTGGAAAATGTTGGCCCAAGGTGATCGGAGTTTCCAAGCATGATGATGGAGCTTTTATTGAAGTTGATAGAGAGGCCTGATATGAGTTCAAAAGAGTACAGTGCTATTTTAAGGCAGTGGATGTGGTTAACGGTGGGCGATGCAAAAAGGATAGTCTCATCAGCGAATTGAAGGTTGGATATGGCCAGATTCGAGTTGGGGAGCTTGATGCCTTCAAAGAGGTTGTTCGATATAGCTAACTTGATCATACGGTTGAATACGTCAGCGACAAGGACGAAGAGCAAAGGAGAAAGTAGGTCGCCTTGTCGCAGGCAGCAGACTTGATTAGGCCTCCAGTAGCACCATTAATCGAGATTGAGGAAAAACTAGATCTAAGAATGCATTGGATCCAATTGCACCATTTTGTGGGGAAACCTCTATGCTCCATAAGCTCCAGAATGACTTGCCAATTAACCGTGTCGAAAGCTTTTGAGAAATCGAGTTTAAGGAGTATACCTGGCGTTGAAGTTTGGTGGCAGAAGGAGATGACTTCTTGGGTAGACGCCATGTAGTCCATGATGTTACGGCCGAGGATGAATGCGGATTGTTCAAATCCAATAAGGTGGGCGATGACGGCTTGAAGGCGATTGGCTAGAACTTTGGTTATGATTTTGAAGGTGGTGTTCAAGAGGCTTATAGGTCGGAAGGATGGAAGGGTAGTGGCTCCAAGGATTTTGGGGAGGAGGATGATATTAGCATAGTTAAGGCGAGCAACAGATGATGGATCGGCTTGGAATTCAGAACACATCTCGATAATGTCGAATTTAATGGTTTCCCAATAATGTTTGAAGAATAGTGGGCCGAAGCCATCTGGGCCAGGAGCTTTGTCATCTGACATTCCATTCCACGCAGCCCAAATTTCCGCCTCCGTGAAGGGTTGGTCAATAGGGATGGGGGAGCAGTCTGGGTAGAGTAGGTTCCAGTCTATGTGTGGGAGAGGGGGGTGGTGTTTTCCCAAAATGTTTCGATAATAGTCGGAGAACAGATTGAGGATGTCGGATTGATCGGTGACATTTATACTGTTGTGGGTGATTTCGGGGATGAAAGTGGATCTGCGCCTACCGTTTGCAAGGCGGTGGAAATAGGCAGTGTTTTTATCGCCATCCTCTATCCATTTCGCTTTGGAACGTTGTTTCCAGCCTATTTCCTCTTGCATTGTCAATCTGTCCAGTTCCACTTCCAGGTCTCGCAGGCGAGTCCGATCAGATTCGATAAGAGGGTTAGATTCTTCGAGTATGTTTAGGTCCAAAATTTCATCTTGAATTGCTGAAATACGTGAGCGAATGGAGCCCCAAACTGACTTGGCCCAGGGCTTGATAATCTTTCGGAGTGATCAAAGTTTGGAGACGACTCTGGCAGTGGCTGAGGGGATGTGGGAGGGCTGTGACCAGATTTCATTGATGAAGTTGTCGAATGATGGCACAAGGAGCCAGAGTCGCTCGAAGTGGAAGGGTCGGGTAGGACAGGTGGAGGAGCCAGTGTCGAGGAGGAGCGGGCAGTGGTCGAAGATGATTGTGGCTAGGCCTGAGACCAAGGAAAGTGGGTATAATTCATCCCAGGCTGGATTGAAAAGGAAACGGTCCAGTTTGGCTAATGAAGGTTCGGATCTGCGGCTTGACCAGGTAAATAGGCGGTTGTTGATGGGTGGGTCTATCAGGGAGCAGAGGTTGATGAAAGAGTTGAAGAAGTCAGAGTTATGGGAAAAGTTGCCCGAATTTCTTTCGACTGAGGATCGAGTGGTGTTGAAGTCTCCACCAACCACCCAAGGGCCATTAATGTGTGAGGCGAAGGTGAGGCAATTCGACCATAGATCGTTTCGATCTTGAGTATTTTGTGGACCATAGATATTGGAGAAGAAAAAGATTATCCCAGTTTGCAAGTGACGAAGGGCTACGTGTAGAGCTGATGTGTGGTAAAAAGTTTGGCAGTGGGACCACACGGATTCATTCCAGGCTGTCATAATGCCTCCACTAGAGCCGACAGCATTCAGGTGGGCCCACCCAGATAGGAATGGCCCACCAATTTGTCTGAGTAGGTTAGGGGATGGGTCTGATGGTTTAGATTCTTGCAGGAAAAGGATGTCGATTTTGTGTGGGGCTATTATAAGGTTAACAGAATGTCTTTTACTGGGGTCCCCCAACCCCCTTACATTCCAAGAAATTAGCTTCATTGGGAGAACGATAAGCGCTCCGATTCGAGTACATGCATGGAGGTGTAGTGTTCATCACGCAAACTCACGCCCATGCAACGTGCCATTTTTTTGTTTAGACTTTTATTAAGAGAGGAAAAAACAACATGTTTAAAGAAACTACCAGGGTATGATGCCGCTTTGTCCAGTCTGGAGCTCCGACGGACAGACGTTGGAGTGACGAGCTGGGACCACTGACCTGTCGCTGGATGGGCCACTTGGCTTTGCTCAACAGGCTGGGGAATATGGAACTGATGAGGGGGAGATTGAATATCTGTCTGAGGGGCTTCATTGTGGGGTGGTTGAGGCGGTGTTTGGGTTGTTGGTGGTGGTGGGAATTGCTGAAAAAGGGGGATTGAGAGGTCCATGTCTGCGTACGGGTCCCACCTTTGCTCCTGGAATGGCCATGGTTCCCAGCCCCTTGGACCTGCTACTTCAATTGACTGATCATTGAATTGGCCAAATTCCGGTGGGGATTCTGAGAAGAGAGGATCGTAGTTCATTACGTCAAACCTGTCCTCTAAATCCAAATCTTCAATTGGGATACGCCACTCGAAGTGGAGGAAGTCTCTCTCATAGTCAATTCCAAGCAAGTGGTTTTTCGGCCGCCTATTCGAGTGCTCGTGCTCCTATTTCTCAATGGTCAGAAGGTACTCCACATTGTTCAAAACAGCGACGAAAGAGGTTGGGGAGTTGATGCCGCTATAGAATTGCATTTTGATGTATAAAAAGCGATGGTTGAATTCCGCCCAATCGCAGTCGTCTTACGCCAGGAATCTTCCCACTGGACTGACAGCGTCGGAAATGGCCTCCGAATTGAACCGCAAGAGTTCCGGAAAACCCGTAATCCATGCCCCTGACGGTGGATCCAAAGGCGGAGCTGGATGATCTAGTTCGGGCCATGGCTGAAATTGTACAACACCACCTGCTCTAGTAATGGTCGAACACTGAAGGATCTGATCTCGGATTGCATGTGAGGGACAGAAGAAAATGAAGCTATTATTGGTCAGGAACCAAAGCGGTCAGTCGCGGTGATGAAAGGTGGAGGAGAGCGCATGGTGAAGGGAGTCGATTGACCAAGCGCCACTGATGATTTTTGCGGTGAGGAGTAAAGATGGGTCCGTCATTGAAAAAGTTTTCGAATTCAATTTTGTGTTGTGATGCTGCATTGGGTATTGTGGCAGATTTTGGGGAGCTGGAGAGGAGAGAGTGTGCGTTGGGGAGAGGGAAGGTTTCTGTTGAGTTGAAAGGGGATTTGACTTGGGGACCCAGTGGACTGAACTGGATTTGTTTTTAGCGGGAGAGGAAGAGCCGCTACTGTTTTTTCATGCACGAGTGGGTTTAATGAATTTATCGGGACAGTGGGTTTGTGGATGCCCGGAAAATCCACATTTGTAACAAATCTTTGCGTCCCTACAATTCTTCGCCACGTGTCTCAAGACCACGCAACAAAGGCAGCGGCTCTTCGATTTCAAAAATTCAACAGTGTGACGCACGTTTTTGAAATGCGGCAAGGGGAGGCGCCGCTTGGACGGGGGGTTGGGCAGAAAGGGGGAGCGTGGTGCCGTAGCCACCACCTGGGCAAAGGTTTTGGCTATGGGGATCTCAATGCAAAGAGGTTGGCTGGGGACGGGAGTGGGCAATGTGGCTTGGGTTGAGAGAGGAGGAGGAATGGATGCGGCCGCGGAGGCAGGCAGAGTATGAGGACGTTTGAGGATGGTGTTATATTTACTGGGGACGAAGGAGATCGGAGGTACGGGGGGAGGAATGGAGGAGGAGGACGCCATGAAAAGCTTTAGGAAAGTTTGTGAATTGAAATCAAATTATCATTAACTAGCTTTAATATCGTTATAATTTCTTTTTATAAATAAGGTTTTATCTATTTTAGCAACATGAAAACCAGAATTTACTAAATGAGTTTTTAGTCTATCATACCAAGCACGAGGTGCTTGTTTTAAACCATATAAAGCCTTTTTCAGTTTATACACATGTTCAGGGTATTTTTCATGTATGAACAAAGGAGGTTGCTCAACATAAACTTGTTCTTTTATAAAACCATTTAAAAAGGCACTTTTACATCCATTTGAAAATGTTTAAAGTTATAATGACATGCAAAAGCAAGTAATGTTCGGATGGCTTCTAAACGTGCGACTGGAGCAAACGTTTCTTCATAGTCAATGCCTTCCTCTTGATTATACCCTTGCACTACTAACCTTTCTTTATTATGAACAATGTTTTCATTTTTGTCAGTTTTATTTTTATATATCCATTTTGTTCCGATTACAGATTGATCCTTAGGCCTCGGTAAAAGTTCCCATACTTCATTTCTTTCGAATTGATTAAGTTCTTCTTGCATCGCGATAATCCACGATTCGTCGTTTGAAGCTTCTTCATAATTCTTAGGTTAAAAATTTGAAATTAATGCAATGTGACTCATTTTATTTAATCGATGTCTAGTAGAAACTTTTGTGTTTAAATCACCAATTATATTGTTAACTGGATGGTTTTTCAAAATACAAGGTGGTGATCTTAATGTATTATAATTGTCATTGATAGTCTCATTATTGTTCTGAATAATTGTGTTATTTTCAGAAGGTATTATTAAAATTTCATCATCATCACTGTTTTTATTAATGGAAAAGTTTTCGTCAAAGGAAACATGTAGACTTTCTTCTATTGTACTAGTTCATTTATTAAATTGCTAAGGTCTGAGTATCCAATAAAGACTTCTTCGTTGGCTTTCGAATCAAATTTTCCAAGATTATCTTTAGTATTTAGTATGAAACATTTTGACCCAAATATTCAAAAAATATGATACTTTGGGTTTTGTACCAAAAAACATTTCATAATAAGTATTTTTTAGTTAAAGGGCGTAATGTAACACGATTCAATACATAACGAGCAATAGCTACAGCTTCTGCCCAAAAAAAAATTGGTAGATTACTACTGTTAAGCATAGTTCGTGCACATTCTTGGAGTGTACGATTTTTTCTTTCCACAACGCCATTTTGTTGTGGTGTTCGTGGAAATGAGAAATTATGGGTAATTCCATTTTTGTTACAAAAAATTACAAAAATTTCATTTTCAAATTCACATCCGTAATCACTTCTTATACTTTTTATTTTAAGATTCATTAAATTTTTAATTCTTTTAGCAAAAATTTTAAATATTTCGAAAGTATCGCTTTTATGTTTTAGGAATAGTGTCCATGTATATTGTGAAAAATAATCTACAATAACAAATATATATTTGTTTAGATTTATTGATCGTATTTGAGTAGGTCCAAATAAATCAAGGTGTAAAAGTTCTAAGGTTTGTTTAGTAGAAAATTCCTTTTTAGATTTAAAAGAACTCCTTTTCAATTTGCCATATTGACATGCATCACATAAATTTTTAACTTTATAATTTATTTTAGGGAGACCTCTAACCAAATTGTGTTTAGCTAGTTTGTTTAAAGAATTAAAGTTTATGTGACATAATCGTTTGTGCCATATCCACGGGTCATTAAAATCCACGGCTAGAAATAAATCACTCAAGTAATTAAATTTCATATTTAAGACATAGATGTTTCTTTTCTTTAATCCTTCGAAAATCGGATCTTTATTTTAATAAAAAATGTTGCATTTATTCTTTTCAAAATCAATTTTAAATCCTTTGTCACATAGTTGACTAATGCTTAAAAGATTATGTTTTAAATTTTTAACTAAAAGAACATTTGTAATAACAGGTGAAGTGGACATACCAACATTGATGACATCTCCAATTCCAATGACAAATCCTTTTGAATTATCTTCGAAAGTTACAGTACCACCATTTTTGTATGTTACATTTGATAACAATTGTACATTTCCAATCATATGTTTGGAGCATCCGCTATCGAGTATCCATTTCTCCTTGTTATTTGATTTTCTTTTGGGTACCTGCAAGATAAAAAATAGTTTAATTGGTACCCACTTCTTTTGTTAGGGTCCTAAGTGTTAAAAAGAGATGGTAGCCATACCCAAGAGGTTTTGGGACCTTTTTAAAAAAAATTGTTATGAACAACATTTATAGATAGTTATCTATGTGTTTTTGTCTAATTAGTTTATTATTCGATTTCGGAATCCATATTTTAATTATTTGGTGTTAGGCTTCTTTTCTATAGTATCTTACTTCTTGAACCTATTATATAGTGAGCTATAGTTTTTATGTTTTGAAGATTTCTTAAATCCTAATCCATTGAGATATCTAGATGGTTTTGAAATTTTGATTAAGTTATCCAAGTTCAGCTTTCCTTCATTAAATTTCGAAACATTTTTAGTAACTATGTCTAACTTATCATTAAGATGAGAAATTTTGGATTTTAATGCTTCTAAATCATTCTTTAATATAACGTTTTCTTTTCTAATTTCATCACTTTCTAGTTCAACTTTTCCTATTTCACATAATAATGAATCATTTTGAATAGATAGATTCTTATATTTCTCTTGTGAAGTTTCTAATTCTTCTTCTAAAATGGTTTTTTCATCTTTTAATAATCCTATTTCAAGTTCCATTCGATTAATTTTAGCAATATATTCTTTATTTAATTTTTTAGTTTCTCTATATTTGTCATCTAATTAGATGCTGAGTTCTAAAATTTCATTATAGGTAAGATCGGGACATACCTCTTCAGTATTTGCCATAAAGCATACATTAGCCTGCTCAAATCACTATTGCTATCACTGGATGAAGACGAATCTAAGTCATCCCAAGTTACTTGAAAAGCTCATTTTCTTTTCTTGAGTTTCTCGAACTTGCCTCTCCTTTTGTCATTATTGAGTTCTGGGCATTGGTTCTTCATGTGTTTGAAATTGTCACATCCAAAACATTTAATCTAAGTTTGGTTGGATGAATTTGAATTTCCTCCATTTTAGGATCTCGTCGTCTTTTTGAATTTCTTGAATTTGTTGTAATTTTTGGCAATGAATATGATTTCATTTTCATCTAAGTCTAAGTTATTATCACTGGCTTGAAAGGCTATATTTTTCTTTTCATTGATTGTTCTTTTCTTGCCTGCAAATTTGCTTTGTACGACATCAAATTTCCTATCAATTCTACAACTTTTAGCTGAGATAAGTCATTTGCATCTTCGATGGCCAATACTTTTCGTTCCCATTCATTTGTTAAGGAATTTAAAATACGTGTAACTAAATCAAAATCTATGAATTTGACTCCAAGTGCCATGAGATTATGTTGTATAGTTTGAAATCTAGCATACATATCACCAATAGATTCATTTGCTTACATTTTAAATGAAGAAAAATGATTTTGTAAAATGGAAATCTTTGTTTGTTTAACTTTGTTAGTCCTTCATGAGTGATTTGTAGAGTACGTCGTATATCATATGCAGTAGTTCACAACATGACACGTGAGAATTCATTTTTGTCAGTGAACAGAATAAAACATTTATAGCTTTAGCATTGTTTGTTGCTGTGTTCTTTTGAGCATCTGTCCAAGTGCTTATATTTGTTTTTGGTGCTACATATTTAACTTGTGTTGCTTGCCAAATTTCTAAGCCATTTGCTTCCATAAAAATATGCATTCGTGTAGACCGATAAGCATAGTTTGATCTAGTGAATAGTGGTGGACGTGCAGTTGATTGTCCTTCTTGAAATGTACTTGTCATATACATTAGAGTTTTCTCTTTCAATCTAAAGGTTGCAATCATTGAGAAGGAAGAGATGCGGTGAAGAGTTGTGAAAGCAGCCGTTAGAATGAAGCAGATGACCTTTCATTGGAAGTGGTCGTTACTCAGCACAGACATCTGTCAATAAGTTCAGACGTCTGAGCTTATATTTTTTTTAATCATAAGTTAAGCACGGACGTCTGAAGGTTTTAGTAGGCGTCTGATGTAAGTATGGTTTTAAAAAACAAAAGCTTTAGTCAGACGTCTGATATGTAATGTCAAACGTTTGACATATGCTGTTTTCTTTTCTTCAGCTTTTTGTTATACGAGGAATTGAAAGAATTTTTCCATGCAGCGTTTATGTTTAAAAACAACTACTAAAGGAGATTTTACAAGTTATATCTATGACAATCACAACATTATATTAGCTTTTCTAATACTGATGATTCTTCTCCTTTCCTAGTCGTCTTCGCGTTGAATTCTGAAAGCTTTTTCCTACAAGTAGATTGAATATATATTGTATGTGTATTATTGTATAGTTATTGTCATCGAAATCATAGGATAATAGTTCTAACAAGATCCTCTACCTCAAAGATATGGCTCCAAAACTTGCCGTTGAAATGCCATGCTACTCTCTTCTACTGAGCAGCTAACCTTAGTTTCGCTTCCTCTCTCTTCTCATTAACCAAATCGAAGGACTAAAGCAAGAGTTCCTCGTTTGCATTTGTATCGCAATGCCTTTTACGATGAGAAGGGACTTCCAATTCTATCGGGGTCAAGGCCTATGATCTATAGGCCAAAGCAAATGGTGTACGTCCAATCGTGGATTTGTGGGTTGTCCTATAAGCCCACAATGCCGGTAGAAGCTCATTGACCTAATTTCTCTTGGCTTTACTTAATCGTTTCTTCAAGGTGTACTTGATGATTTTATTCACTGCCTCCACTTTTCCATTTGCCTATAAGTGTGCTACTGTTAAAAAGCTTTTCTTAAATTTGTATCAATCGTTGAAATCCTTGAACTCGGTTCTTTCGAATTGGGTTCCATTATCCGTTATAATTTTCTAAGGTAATTTAACCGACCGATGATGTTTTTCATTAAGTTGATCACCTTTTCATTATGATTGTGGCAAGCGGTTCAGCTTCAGCCCACTTTGTGAAGTAATCTGCTGCAATTGTAGCATACTTAGCTCCTCCTTTTACCATCAGTAGCACATCGATTGTATCAATTTTCCAAACAGAAAATGACCATTGGCTAACCACTTGCATAAGCTCTATTGATGGGGCTCTCGGAACCTTTTCAAATCTCTGGCAATGGTTCATTGTTTGGTGTAATCAATTGCATCTCAATTTACCATTGGCTAGAAATATCCTAGCGAAGTGCCTTTTTCGCTAATATCTGCTCCCCGGTGTGATCATGACATCTACCCTCATGGATTTCCATGAGGAATTTCCTAGGTTCATCCTTGGTTACACACCTGAGCAAGGGGCAGAAAATACTCTCCTGTGAAGCAATCCTTCTTGCATCATGAACCGTGGTGCTTTTCGAAGGAGTTTATTCTATTCATTCCTTTCTCTTGGGAGAATCCCCTTGAGCAAATAGTCCTCGATTAGAGTCATCCATGACTCCTTCTCATCTTCGATCTTCAAAATCCACTCAACGTCCACCTAGTCGATACTTGGAGTCGATAATACCTCCACTGGAACTAATCCCAATGGTTGTGTGTCTCTAGAACTACATAACTTGGCCAATAAATCGGCCTTCGCATTCTTCTCTCGATGACATGCGTAATTGTGTAGTGTTTTATATAATCCAACAATTCTAGTGTCCTTGTTATGTAAGGAGTAAGTCTCGCACCCTTACCTAATATTCCTTCTTCACTTGACAAAACACCAATTGAGAATCACTGAATATATACTCCCAGCTCCTTTGCAATCCTGAGCCCCACTGTCAATTCCTCATACTCAGCCTCGTTGTTAGTCATGGAAATTTCTAATTTCAATGTATGATAAATTGATCATCCTTTCAGAGTTACAAGCACAACTCTTACACCTGAACTACATTCGTTTGAAGCTCTATCTACAAACAGTTTCCAATGAGAAAGTGTGGCCATATCGTCTTCCCTTTCAACATTTTGTGCAGCAAACTCTACGATGAAATCCATCAACGCCTGCCCGTTTATTGCTTTTCTTGAATGTAAGTAATAGCATACTGACTTAGTTTAATATTCCATTTCAGCAATCTTTCTGAAGTCTTAGGTCAGTACAACACATGGTTCAAAAGGTTGATCTGTTGGTATCTTAATCGAATGAGATTGAAAATATGGTCGAGCTTCCTCGATGTAACCAGCAAGAAATATGAAAGTTTCTCCAACTTTGGGTAATTCTTCTCAACTTCAGTAAATCTCTTGCTGATATAATACAACGACCTTTGAATCCTTACCTCCTCACGTACCAATGCTGCACTTAGTGCATGTGAAGACACTGCCAAATTGACAAATAAGTCCTCTATGTCCACTGGTTTGGATAGAACCAATGATGTTTCCATGTGCCTCAGTAATTCTTCGAAAGCATTCTAACATTCCTCATTCCATTAAAAATTCTTCTTTCCCTTTTTGAGGGCATCAAAGAACTATATGCATCTGTCCATTGCCTTTGAGATAAACTAACTCAAAGCGGTAACCTTCTCGTTCAAGCTTTGTAACTCTTTTTTCACGAAAGGGGCAGTTACATTTCTTAAGGAGTTAATTTGCTCTGTACTAGCTTCAATGCCCCCCCCCCCCCGTGATCACGATAAATCCCAAAACCATCCCCGATGCAACTCCAAAAGAACATTTCAATGGATTTAACTTCATTCCATATTTCTACATTACTTTGAACATTTCCAAAAGGTCATCTATGTGGTTCCTTGATAGTTGTGATTTCATGAGCATATCATCCACATATACTTCCATCATCTATCCAATTTGATTTCTGAACATAGAATTTGCCAGTCTTTTGTATGTTAGCTCCTATGTTCTTTAAACCGAACAACATCACTCAGTAACAATACAATCCTACACCGGTATATAGCTGGTGCGCTCCTGGTCTGGAACGTGCATCGGTATTTGGTTATAACCAGAATAAGCTTATATAAAAAAGAGCACCTCATGTCATGCGGTCACGTCTACCAGCTAGTCTATCCTGGGCAATGGAAGGCTATCCTTTGGGCAAGTTTTATTCAAGTCTGAATAGTCGATGCATATCTGCCACTTCCCGTTTGCTTTCTTAACAAACATGGGGTTTGATACCCATTGCGAAATAAAAGCATTGCGAATAAAACCGATTGCTTTCAATTTATCTACTTCTTCCTTCAATAAAGTGGATTGCTCTGGATCCAGATAGGCCTGACTTAAGGACAAGGCCCATGAGGCATTTGAATTGGGCAACCCCCTTTGATAAGGGCAAAAGGAGGAAGAAGAAAGAAAAACTTTAACTATTTGTTTAAGCTTTAATTAAATTAGTAGTGGTGTAATTTTAATAAAAAGGTTTGGCTAGGTGGTTATAAGGTTGAGATTGTGGTGGGATGATGCAAGTTCAACACCCACTAGTTTCCAAATTGTTAGCATTTTTGTCCATCTTATTGCATCTCTCTTCTTGGGCTTTTAATTGGCCTAGGGCAACCCAGCCTATTGGGCCGGCCCTGGAACCAGACTACGTCTCGTTTGTTTCCAGGGTGGAAACTTCAGGTCCACATTCAGTGCATGGTACGCTCTCTACGGCAACATCTCACATATACCTGAATGTGTCTAAGAAAATACATCCAAATCCCCTCGAAAGAATTAGTCAATTCCTTCTTTAATCTACCATTGAGATGAGATCTAATTTGTAAACCCATGTAGGATCGTCTATATTGATTGGAACATTGACCGTCAGCATAGCTGGCGCTGCCTGCACTTCCTTTTACTTCTTCTTGGGATCCATAGACTTATCAAACCTGTTATAGTTCTTGAGGCAGGGTTTGGGATTTAATTTCTATGCTTTCTAAATGCAGAGAGCCCTCTCTATGTTGTTGCCTTTCTCCCATCGCTTTCTTTCTCTTAGTTCAGTGACATAGCATTCCCTTCCAGCACTCCAGTCTCCTCTAATTGATCCAACCCCATCCTGTGTGGGAAACTTCTTCATTAAGCACCAAGGAGCTAGTGCTATCCTAAAATTAGCAAGGGTCGGTCGGCCCAAAAAGCCTCATCCACTATAACAAACTTCTGAATCCGCACTACCTTACAGTCTCCATCACTAACACTACGGACAAGTCAATTGTCCTAATCGGTTGTTTTGCCTCGCCTATAAATCTTTGAATCCTGCATTTACAAGGCTTGACATCCTTCATACCGATCTTCATCTGATCTAACATCCTTTTAAACAAGATATGCACGGAACTTCCACTATCCTCCAAGACCCGATGCATCGTAGCAAGGCAATAACAGCCACAATCACTATGGGGTCGTAGGTAGGCGCTTCAACTCCATCATAATCTTTATTCATGAACACAATATCATTAATTACCATCCTTTGCTACTTAACCAGAGCTCCATCCTCAATGGCAAAGCAGCTCCTATGTAGTACATGCCTTAATGAACTCGCATACCGCTCCATCTCCCTCCAGCTTTTCTCTCCTAGATTACGTCCTCCAGTTATATTATTTATGACTATCCTTCTATCAGTATGACTAAGTCCCTCTCCACTAGGTCCAGGTTGGTATCCTTGGACATTCGGCCCTTGGGTTCTAGCAACCGCCATCCTATGGCTCTCTCACGTACTGGTGTAATTTTTCTTTCTTATCAACTCCTCGATAAAATCACTATGGTGTTAGTACTCGTTCATGCTGTGTCCATGAGTTTTATGAAAATGATAATACTTGCCCGAGCGCCGCTCTTCCTCAATCGCCTTCCTTCTAGGCAGTATTTTATACCTTTCTGTGCATTGCATAACCAGATATATATTTTCTAATGTATCGTTAAGAGGGTTGTACTCATCCATCCTCATATTCCTTGGGCATTTCTTGGCTTTATTCTTCCTACTATCGGAGCTTTAATTTCTCTTTTCTGATTATTGAAATTACTAGCATTTACTACTATATTATCGGAAATTTCACCAATTTGATTAATTGTCGCATTACATTGAAATCACCTACTTTGACTATCCACCATCAATCTTTCTAGCTGTCTAACTTACTTCTTTTCAAAAGCAAGAACTGAATAACTTTCCAATAGAATTCTTCCACAGTTGTCGACTGCTACTTCATCTTCAGGCATTTTCCAAAGTCCGTGTCCAAATGTATAACCCGAACCAACGCCATAAACACTAAATCTTCCTTCGGGTTATTAACCTCTGTAACTGCAATATTAAACCTATTCAATAACCCCTTTAATAACTCCTGAGGTCCTTGGGCAAGGCTTGACAAGAACATTATGTCCTTAGGCTAAGTGGGGTGGAGCTTAAACTGCTCCAGAAATTTATACCCCAACTCATCGAAAGTTGATATAGATTTCGGTGTGATCCGATTAAACCACATTAATGCAACACCATTTAGAAAAATAGGAAAATAACTACACTGAACCGTATCTATAGCTTTGGCACCATCCATAGTCATACTTAAATAAGTGCTACCTAGGATCGGTAGTTTCGTTACACGATGGAATGGTAGGCATCGTAAACTTCTTAAGATATTCCTCCCTTACGATATTTTTCATGAATGGAGTTCTAGTTGGCGTAGAACCCCCGTTTTCATTCTTTCTCCATTTATTTTCCACCATCAACTACTTGATCATATCTGTTATATGCTCCTCATTAGCTTGCTACTCTAAAGGACGACCGTCAAGAGATGCGTTTTAGGAACATCGTCTGCTAGGCCAACCGTTCTGAGAAGGGAAAAACTATGATGGAAGGTACATTTTTGGTTTAAAGTATACCAGTTAGGGTACTATTTGATACTGGTGCATCACATTCGTTTATATCTTAGTTTTTGATAGATAGGTTATGTTTAGAACTCTCATACCTTGTTACTTCCTTAAGGGCAACGAATGCGATAGGAGGGTATGCAACTCTAGGGATAAGATGTGACTAGTTAGAAATTGAATTGTTAGGTCATAGTTCGCATGCAATTTGTATGTTTTTGATTTCATAGGCTTTGGGATCATTTTGGGTATGAATTGTTAGATAAATATTATGCTAGGATATTTTGCCAAGATAGGGAAATATTGCTAAGACACCATTATAGTCATAACCGAATTATATACTTGCTGGAGAAGTTAGACCTAAGTGCTTGTGCTTTGCTGAATGCAATGGAAGTAGAAAAAGAGTTGAACTAGGTTCTGGTAGCAGGAGAGTTTGCAAATGTTTTTAAGCCGGTCATAAGACTACCACCGAAATGAGCTATTAAGTTTTGGATAGATCTTGTCCCAGGAGCAGAACTTGTAAGTAGACCACCTAGCAGGATAAAACCTACTGAGATGAAGGAATTGAAGGTACAGCTAGTGGAATTAGAAAGAAAGAATTTTATTAAACCGAACAGTTCACCTTAGGGAGCGGCCATGGTGTTCGTAAGGAAACCGGATGGGTCATTAAGGATGTGTATCGACTATCGTAAGTTGAACAAGAAGATGATCAAGAATAATATCCTTTGTCGAGAATCGATGATTTATTTGATCAGTTGTGTGGAGCCAGAGTATTTTCCCAATTGGATTTGGCAACAGGTTTCCATCAGCTAAGAGTGGAAGAGGACAGTATTCCGTTGATGGCATTTTGGACTAGGTATGGTTCGTACGAATGGTTAGTAATGCCATTCGGGTTAACGAATGCACCAGCTTTCTTAAAGTGGATTTGATGAACTGAGTTTTCCAAGAGCACTTGGATAGGTCTGTATTAGTATTCATTGATGACATATTAACATACTCTAAGGATTAAAGAGAGCATGAAGTTTATCCTGGAGTAGTGCTTAAGACACTAAGGTAGCATCAACTGAAAGTGAAGTTTTCGAAGTGTCATTTCTAGAAGAAAGAGATTAAGTTTCTTGGTCATATGGTTTTAGAGAAGGGTTTGTCAATTGATCCGGATAAGATCGAAGCTGTTAACAACTGGAAGATACCTAAGACGTAGACTGAGATCAGAAGTTTTCTTAGACTCGCTAGCTATTACCGGAGATTCATTAAGGATTTCTCATGGATAGCGGCACCTTTGACTAAACTAACCAGGAAGGACGTAAATTTTATTTGGTCTGACAAATGTGAGGAGGCATTCCATAAGTTAAAGCATTTGTTGACCAATGCACCTATGTTAGTAGTTCCATATGGGAGCTAAGGGTTAGTGGTGTATATAGATGCATGTGGAACCAGGTTAGGAGCTGTGTTGATGCAAAAAGGAAGAATTATTGCCTATGCTTCATGACTACTTAGACTGCATGAAGTGAGATATCCTACTCATGATCTAGAGTTGGCAGCGGTGATCTTCGCATTGAAAGTATGGAGACATTATCTCTTAAGGGAGAGATTTGAGTTATACACAGATCATAAGTCCTTAACGTATTTATTCTCTCAAAAGGAGTTGAATATGAGACAGTAAAGGTGGTTGGAGATTTTAGCCGCTTATGACTTTGGTATAAATTATACACCTAGAAAAGGAAATAAAGTAGCGGATGCTCTTAGCAGAAAACATCAAAATGTGATGTTAGCAATGTTAACAAAATGGAAGGATCTAGTGTCTTTGACTACTTATAGTGTGCAGTTAAGATCGACTGCTAGTTCTAGTTAGAGCACTGCTATTTTATCCTGCTTGGAAGTTAGACCAATACTGACCGAAAGGATTGCTTCTGTATAGAAAGAAGATCCATTGTTAGTCGAGAAGATAAAAAGGCCTGAGGTTGGATTGAAGATTGATGATCTAAAAGATTTCAGTCTTGACCAATGGGGATGGTAGAGAAGGAAGGGACGGTTGTGTGTTCTGAATGTTGGGGATTTAAGGAGAGAAGTCCTCAGGGTTTGTCATTGATCCAAACTTACGATTCATCTTAGGGAACCAAGATGTATCAAGACATGAAGAGGAGTTTCTATAGGGAAGGTATAAAGAAGGATGTTAGCTTGTGGTTAAGGTAGTGTGTGAACTGTCAACAAGTGAAGGCTGAACATCAGAAGAGGAGTGTATTACTTCAACCTTTGGAAATACCAGTTTTGAAATGGGATTCGACATCCATGGATTTTATAGACGGATTGCAAAGGTCGAATCGAGAAAATGAAAGTATATGGGTCATAGTGAACAGGTTGATTAAGAGTGCCCATTTCATTCCACTTAAGTTAATTAGGACGGCACCTGTTTTAGCTAAATTGTTATAAAGAACATATTTAGACTACATGGAATTCCTAGTAGTATAGTAAGTGATAGAGATACTTTGATTACTAGTGAGTTCTGGAAGAGTCTACAGGATGTGTTAGGTACCAAGCTCAAGATTATTACTGGTTATCACCCTCAGACAGATGGGTAGACAGAGAGAGTCAACAAGGTGCTCGAGGATTTGTTAAGAGCTTGTGTGCTAGACTTTGGTGGATTTTGGGAAGATCACCTACAGGAGTTGATTTTTCCTGTAATAACAGTTAACAGACTAGTATAGGAATGGAGCCTTTCGAAGCTTTGTATGGAAGACCATGCAAGTCACCCGCATGTTGGTTGGAAACTGAAGACAGATTCGTCTTAGATCCAGATCTAGTAAGAGGGGAAACATAGAAGATTGAGTTGATCCGAGAAAGGATGAAGGAAGCTCAATCTAGACAAAAGAGTTACGTAGATAAGAGGCGTAAGGATCTAGAGTTCTCAGTTGGAGAGAGGGTTTTTATTAAAGTATCACCAATGAAGGTCGTGGTATGATTTGGAAAGTCAAGGAAACTGGCACCGTAATATGTTGGACCATTCTTAGTTATAGAGAGGATCGAAAAGCTAGCATACAAGGTAGAGTTGCCGAGCAGTTTGGTAGGTGTCCATAATGTGTTTCATATGTCTCATCTTCGTAAGTATGCGCTTGATCCAGAGACTACTATTCCTCCAACTGCGTTGGAAGATTTAATAGTAGATTCAAATTTGACTTTTGTTAGATAACCAGTTCAGGTTGTAGTGAGAGATGAGAAGAGGTTAAGGAATAAGATAGTCAAGTTGGTGAAAGTTCAGTGGAGCAACAATGAGAAGTACTTGGGAGACATAAGACAAGATTAAAGATAATTATCCTGATATGCTGTAAGGGTATGTTCTATATTTGCTTTATATAGATTGTTTGCTAGTCAGGTAGGCTGGTATGTTAGGAAATGTTACAGATGATTGCTATGATTAGTATTTAGTCCTTGCTGAATTTCGAGGATGAAATTTTTTAAGGAAGGGAGCCAATAACACCCATAATTTTAAATAACGTTATTCAGGAAATTTAATTGCATAAATTAAATAAAATAATGTAGAGACTAGAGTGATGAGGGGATTGAGATTTGAAAACTAATTAGGGTCGTGCCTTAACTAAGTGGATTTATAAGAATGGTTTATTAGTAAAAAAACTAAGTTAAATAAGGCAAGGGTAATATGGCGAATAGCCGTATGCCATAACCCTATAACCTCTAAACCCTTACCTCATTTTCATTTCACACTTTCATAAAATAAAAACAAAGGAGAACACAGGCTAGCCATTACCCTAGGGGAAGAAGAGCTTAAAATCAATTAGAAGCTAAGATTCAAGCTAGGAAGACTAAAGCAAGAACAAATCTCAAGTCCCTTATCCAAACAAGGTGAATAATAATCTAAACAGTCTTATATATGTTTTATTGAGCATTTTAATTTTGGGTTTAAGTTTTTAAAACCGTTTGGATGGATGAATGATGATATGTTGTGATTATATGCCATGTTTTGATTTAAACAAGGATTTAATTGTAACGACATAATTCGATTTTAAGGTTAAAACCGTGTAAATTGATTTTGAATACCATGATATTTGAATATGTTATGTAAAACACTATTTTGGAGATGGTTTAAATTTTCATAATATTCCAAGCTATGAATAATTTATTATGAATTTTTGAATGGTAGAAGTAGACAATTTTGGGTTTAAATTATTTAAGGCAATTATATAATAATTCCGGGTCTGAAATTTACATATGTTAGAAAACATATTAAAGGTGAATTATGATGATTTTTGGGGATTTTTCCTAATTCTTTTAATATGATTATTAAATTATCTAAGTTGAAGGACTTAAACGTTTAAAGGGTTTGTTGATGGGAATGGCTTATTTGTTAAAATAATTTCAACTATAAATTATTGAATTGGCAACCTTTTTTGAAAAGGATTTTGGTAAAGAATTTGGCAACCAATCATATTTGACAAATTGGATAAGTTAGGTAAAATGGAATTTCTTTTAAAAGCATAAAATCAGTTTTATTTTGATTTATTACTTCGCTACTTCGATCTGCTAGTTTTCGTCGCCATACTTCTGCTAATAAACTCATTCAAAATCAAAACACATGTTATCAAGCTATTGATACGAACTAGATTGGAGAAAATGGGAAGGGACTATGTCGAAGGCAAGCTTTCGAAAGGGTAGAAGTCATTCTTATAAGCTTTCGAATACATTACTTGCCTTTGCTATAAAAAGATGCTTTCGAAGGGGTAGAAGTCATTCTTATAAGCTTTCGAATACATTACTTGCCTTTGCTTTTAATAGATGCTATCGAAGGGTGAACCTTTCGAATCAATCAACTTACCTTGTTCAAAGGCCACTTACTTTATTTTAACCGCTTGTTCGTTTTAGAAAGGAGCTTTCGAAATGATAGCTGCTTTTGTACCTATTCGAAACCTAGCTGGCTCATTCATGCCTTTCGAATTAGTTAAAGGCCGCTTTCTTTATAACTTTAAATCAATACTTTCGAAAGGGGTTTCGTAACTATCCTCTTCCTCAAATTCTTTTAGTTAAAGATTAATGCTTCCGAAAGGGTTACTTTCGCTTTTGTTTTCTTTGAAGAATTTATAGTTAATGTTAAAGCCAATAATTTCGAAAGAGATACTTTCAAATGGTTTCGAAACTATGCTTCCATTAATTTTTCTGGAACTAAGTGCCTTCAAAAGATAAGCTTTAAGTGTTTCAAAAGGTATATCTTTAACGGTTTTTAAAGGAAGGTTTCAATGCTTTCGAAAGGAATGTATTGAGTGTTTCGAAAGGTGTATTCTTGAGTGTTTTGAAAGGTATATTTTAATGATATCGAAAGTGGAGGCCTAAGATTTTGAGTAATGATACAAAGAATATAGTCGAAAGCCTTAGTTTCCAAATAAGAAACCCAGTCTCATTTTTAAAGATAAATCCATAGCAAATATGGAAGAGTTTTGAAATGGCATTTAATATGGAGTTTTTGAAGAAGTTTTCCTTGCTAAAGATAGTGGGTTAAGGGTATTAACCATGTCTCATTTGAAAAATGATTACAAGGAAATTAAACCATAGATTTTTGTATTATTATGTTATGATCAGTTATCATGTGTGCTTCTTCTGTAAACATATTCACTTCATAATTAACCCATAATTGCATTTTTGGAGTGTTAAGGACAGAATAACCACCTAGGTTGACCTAGTTGTGAATATAAATTGAGTTAACTCCTATGTGAGTAGAATTACATCTAGGAAGTCGGGTAGACCAGAATATAGGATGCCCAAAGACTAATCGAAGAATTATTGGTTTAGACAGGTTTATATTAATCCCATGAAAACTACGTATGGTAATTGTTATTGGCAGGGACCAGTGGGTTCTTAGTGATCCCATGAAAACTATGTCTGAAATAAGTTATTGACAATGATCAATAGGTTCATAGTCAGTCCATGAAAACCATGACATGTGAGAAGTTATTGGAGAACCCAATAGGTTCGTAGTGAGCCCATGAAAACTATAATTAGATGAAGTTATTGGTAGATACTAATAGGTTTTTAGTGATCCCATGAAAATTATGAAACTGGACAGATATTCTGTGAGCTTGGAACATGATATTAGTTAGCCCATGAAAACTAATAGGTTAATAGTGACCCTAGAACTATAACTTAAGACAGATAATCAAAGAAATGGGGATGGGAAAATCCAGAGCATATTGTACGTTTGCATATCATCCTGATACACTTATTATGTTATGTCTTAACCATTGTGGATGCAGGTGTACAGTATATGGTTATTATAAATTGAGTTTAGATACTAGTGAGGGGAAAACCCATTCTGCTAAGCGGCGTGGTCTCTCTAGATATCCATATGGTTCGAGATGGTAGGTTATTATTCATACCAGACTTTTTGTCTAACTCGAAGTTTATGTTTTCTCCTTAAACTCTCGGCTGCTTGATTGATTTTCAGTAGTTTGAGAATTAAGGTTTTCAGGTTCTCCTTTAGACGAATAAGCTACTGGAGATGTGTAGGAGGTAAGCTAGCTATTAGGAGTTTTTTCTATTTGATCCCAATGTGTTTTAGTTGTAATGGAAAATATATTTATTTGCCTATATTTAGACTCTGATCAACCAAGGGGGCATCTTCATATGTCACTCTTGACGTATTTTGTAATGATTATATTTCACTGAACGTGGTTTGCGAATTGGGATTAAGTAATGAATTTGAATGTGATTTGAAGTGGAATGAGAAATTTATTTTGTGATTTTAAAATTTCTCATATTCATGTGTTTTTGTTATATCAATGTATCTAACATTACCGCATTTGGTCACCGGGAATTAATAACTATGGATGACTGCAGCATCTGTAGCAGTTAGTTTTGGGCCTCCAAATAGGAGATGTTACAAGTTGGTACCAGAGCATAGGTTTATGAAAGTTTAAAAGAAATTTGAACCTAAAAGATTTTCAAAACATACCCCAATGAATCAGAAAATAAGATCGAGGTTTAGGTTAACGCTATAGTAACGTACTTTATATGTGTGTGTGTGTGTGTTTAAGTATGTATTCCACTCTCTCTCTTAGACTATTCTTCTGTATCTTACGAAGGTTCGTATGCAGATATACGAGAATGGAGGATATGAAGGCAGGAAACGGAAGAGGAGATCGAGGTGGAGGAAGCACCACAACTAATGGAAATGCTCGACCCAATACTAGGAGGAACCTACGTCGACAGGCAAATGCTAATCCAAACGCAAATGTCAACGTAGGTGCTGGAACCCCGCCAGTAGATATGGGGATGATGTATTAGTTCTTTGTCAATCTAATGTAAGTTGGAGTGGCTGCAGGAGTAGCTGGGGAAATGCTGTGAATGTTGGAGGAGTTAATCCTATGGCCTTAGTTGGCAATAACTATGCCAAGCTGAGTAGGGATTACACCAGCCTTAGTGGGAAACCATTTTTGGGAACAAAGAATGATGTCGATGTAGAAAACTTTTTTTTGCACTATGAAAGGATTTTTGCCGACTTGGGATTAAAGGATGAGCAGAAGAGGAGACTTGCCTCTAGACAGTTGTAGGGAGCAGCACTTCATCGGTGGAAAAGTGTTAACGTAGGAGTTCTCGAGGAAGAGTTGACTTGGGCAAAGTTTCGTAGGAGATTCGAAGAGAGGTTTTTGTCTAAAATCGCCATGTTAGTGATGCTAAGAAAGTTCATGGACTTAGTGCAGGGTGAGATGTCGATGATTGAGTATACACGAAGTTTGATGAGTTGTCCAAATACGGATATCCTACCACTGACACTGTCATTAAAATAAATGAGAAATTTATTCGAGGGTTAAGACTTGAGATTGCTATAGCGACTATGCCACATCTCCATAATCTAAGTACAGTTGTAGTGGAGATGGCAATCTAGAATGAAGAGTTGCTTTCTACTTATAGGAAGGAGAAGCAGGTTGAAACCCAGGGTTTTCAAGGCAAGAAGAGGAAATTATTTAAGAAGAAAGGAACCCAAAAGGGAGGAGCTGCCAAGAAGGCGAAGGCTAATCTAGTTTGCTTTAAGTGTGATAAAAAGGGACATTATGCTCATGAATGTTGAACTGGAAAAGGGAACAAGGTTGCAGATAAGAAGGGAGTGAAGTGCTTCAACTGTGACCAGATTGGACATTACAAGAATCAATGTCCAGAACCAGTCAAAGCGGACAAGGGAAAGGTCTTTGCTTTAGGACCATCGTTTGCTAGGCCAAACGTTGTTGAGAAGGGAAAACTGTGATTGATGGTACGCTTTTGATTCAAAGTATACCAGTTAGGGTGCTATTTGATACTGGTGCATCGCATTCATTTATATCTCAGTGTTTGGTAGATATGTAATGTTTAGAACCTTCATACCTTGTTACTTCCTTAAGGGGTGCGAATCTGATAGGAGGGTATGCAACTCTAGGGATGAGATGTGACTAGTTAGAACTTGAATTGTTAGGTCATAAGTTCGTATGCAGTTTGTATGTTATTGATTTCGTAGGCTTCGGGATCGTTTTGGGTATGGATTGGTTAGATAAATATGATGTTAGGATATTTTGCGAAGATAGGGAAATATCGCTAAGACACCATAATAGTCATAACCGAATTATATACTTGGTGGAGAAGTTAGACCCAAGTGCTTGTGATTTGCTGAAAGCAATGGAAGTAGAAGAAGAGTTGAACCAGGTTATGGTAGCAAGAGAGTTTGCAAATTTTTTTGAGCCAGTCATAGGACTAGCACCGAAATGAGCCGTTGAGTTTTGGATAGATCTTGTGCCAGGAGTAGAACCAGTAAGTAGACCACCTAGCATGATGACACCTACTGAGATGAAGGAATTGAAGGTGCGGCTAGTGGAATTAGAAACAAGAATTTTATTAGACCGAGTAGTTCACCTTGGGGAGCGACCGCGGTGTTCGTAAGGAAACCGGATGGGTCATTAAAGACGTATATCGACTATCATAAGTTGAACGAGAAGATGATAAAGAATAAGTATTCTTTGCCGAGAATCGATGATTTATTTGATCAGTTGTGTAGAGCCAGAGTATTTTCCCAATTGGATTTGGCAACAGGTTTCCATCAGCTAAGAGTGGCAGAGGATAGTATTCCGTTGACACATTTTGGACTAGGTATGATTCATAGGAATGGTTAGTAATGCCATTGGGGTTAACGAATGCACCAGCTTTCTTCGTGGATTTGATAAACCAAGTTTTTCGAGAGCACTTAGATAGGTTTGTATTGGTATTCATAGATAACATTTTAATATACACTAAGGATGAAAGATAGAATGAAGTTTATCTTAGAGTAGTGCTTGAGACGCTGAGGCAACATCAACTGAAAGTGAAAATTTCGAAGTGTCATTTTTGGAAGAAAGGGGTTAAGTTTCTTGGTCATGTGGTTTCTGAGAAGGGTTTGTCAATTGATTCGGATAAGATCGAAACTGTTAACAACTGGAAGAGACCTGAGACAGTGACTGAGATCAGAAGTTTTCTTTGACTCGCTGGCTATTACCGGAGATTCATTAAGGATTTCTCGTGGATAGCGGCACCTTTGACTAAGCTAACTATGAAGGACGTAAAGTTTATTTGGTCTGACAAATGTGAGGAAGCATTCCTTAAGTTAAAGCACTTATTGACCAATGCACATGTATTAGTAGTTCCAAATGGGAACCAATGGTTAGTGATGTATACAGATGCATGTGGAACCGGGTTAGGAGTTGTGTTGATGCAAAAAGGCAAAGTTATTGCCTACGCTTCACGACAGCTTAGACCGCATGAAGTGAGATATCCTACTCATGATCTAGAGTTGGCAGCGGTGATCTTCGCACTGAAAGTATGGAGACATTATCTCTTAAGGGAGATATTTGAGTTATACATAGATCATAAGTCCTTATGGTATTTATTCTCTCAAAAGGAGTTTAATATGAGATAACAGAGGTGGCTGGAGTTTTTAGACGCTTACGACTTTGGGATAGAGTATACACCTGGAAAAGGAAATAAAGTAGCGGATGCTCTTAGCAGAAAACATCAGAATGTGGTGTTAGCTATGTTAGCAGAATGGAAGGATCTAGAGGCTTTGACCACTTGCAGTGTACAGTTAAGATCGACTGCTAGTTCTAGTCAGAGCACTGCCATGTTATCCTGCTTGGAAGTTCGACCAGTACTGATAGAAAGGATTACTTCTAAGTTGAAAGAAGATCCATTATTAGCCAAGAAGATAAAAAGGCTTGAGGTTGGATCGGAGATTGATGATCTAAAAGATTTCATTCCTGACCAGAGGGGATGATTGAGAAGGAAGGGATGGTTGTGTGTTCTAAATGTTGGGGGTCTAAGGAGAGAAGTCCTTAGGGATTGTCATAGATCCAAATTTACAATTCATCCTAGGGAACCAAGATGTATTAATAAATGAACAGGAGTTTCTATTGGGAAGGTATAAAGAAGGATGTTTGCTTGTGGGTAAGGCGGTGTGTGAACTGTTAACAAGTGAGGGCTGAATATCAGAAGCCGAGTGGATTGCTTCAACCTTTGGAAATACTAGTTTGGAAATAAGATTTGATATCCATGGATTTTATAGACGGGTTGCCAAGGTCAAATCGAGGAAATGAAAAAATATGGATCATAGTGGACAGGTTGACCAAGAGTGCCCATTTCATTCCAGTTAAGTCAACCAGGACAACCCCTATTTAGCTAGTTAGACTACATGGAATTCCTAGTGATATAGTAAGTGATAGAGATACTTTGTTTACTAGCGAGTTTTGGAAGAGTCTACAGGATGTGTTGGGTACTAAGCTCAAGATGAGTACTTCTTATCACCCTCAGACGGATGGGCAGACAAGGAGAGTAAACAAAGTACTCGAGGATTTGTTAAGAGCTTGTGTGCTAGACTTTGGTGGACCTTCGAAAGTTTACCTATAATTAGTTGAGTTTTCCTATAATAACAGTTATTAGACTAGTATAGGAATGGTGCCTTTCGAAGCTTTGTATGGAAGGCCATGTAAGTCATCCGCATGTTGGTTGGAAACTGGAGACAGATTAGTCTTAGGTCCAGATCCGGTAAAAAAGGAAAAATAGAAGATTGAGTTGATCCGAGGAAGGATGGAGGAAGCTAAGTCTAGAAAAAATAGTTATGCGGATAAGAGGTGTAAGGATCTAGAGTTCTCGGTTGGAGATAGAGTTTTTATTAAAGTATCACCAATGAAGGGCGTGGTACGATTCGGAAAGTCAGGGAAACTGCCATAGAGATATGTTGGACCATTCTCAGTTAAAGAGAGGATTTGAAAGCTCGCATACAGAGTAGATTTGTCGAGTAGTTTGGCAGGTATCCATTATGTGTTTCATGTGTCTCTTCTTCGTAATTATGTTCTTGACCCACAGACTTCTATTCCTCCGACTGCGTTGGAAGATTTAATAGTAGAACTGAAGTGGACTTTTGTTAGACAACCAGTTCGGGTTGTGGCGAGAGATGAGAAGAGGTCACAAAACAAGACAGTCAAGTTGGTGAAAGTTCAGTGGAGCGAAACCGAGAAGGACTATACTTGGGAGATAGAAGACAGGATTAGATACTTATCCTGATCTGTTGTACGGGTATGTTCTATATTTGCGTTATATAGACTGTTTGCTAGTCAAGTAGGCTAGTATGGTAGTTAAGAGATGTCATAGATGATTTCAATGATTAATATTTAGTCCTTGCTGAATTTTGAGGACGAAATTTTTTAAGAAGGGGAGCCTGTAACTCTCCTAATTTTAAATAATGTTATTCAGAAAATTTAGTTGGATAAATTAAATAGAATAATGTAGAGACTAGAGTGATAAGGGGATTGAGATTTGAAAACTAATTAGGGTCATGCCTTAACTAAATGGATTTTAAGAATGGTTTATAAGTAAAAAAAACTAAGTTAAATAAGGCAAGGGTAATATAGGGAATAGCCGAATGCCATAACCCATAACCCCTAAACCCTTACCTTATTTTCATTTCATACTTTCATAAAACAAAAACAAAGGAGAACCAAGGCCGGCCATTACCCTAGGGGAAGAAGAGCTTAAAATCAATTAGAAGCTAAGATTCAAGCTAGGAAGATTAAAGCAAGAACAAATCTCAAGTCCCTTATCCAAACAAGGTGAATAATAATCTAGACCATTGCATATATGTTTTATTAAACATTTTAATTACGGGTTTAAGTTTTCAAAACCGTTTGGATGGATGAATGATGATATGTTATGATTATATGTCATGTTTTGATTCAAACAAGGATTTTTGTGTAATGACGTAATTCGATTTTAAGGTTATAATCATGTAAATTGATTTCGAATGCCATGATGTTTGAATATGTTATGTAAAACATTATTATGGAGATGGGTTTAAATTTTCATAATATTCCAAGCCATGGATAATTTATTATGAATTTCTGAATGGAAGAAATCGATAATTTTTGGTTTAAATTATTTAAGGCAATTATATAATGATTCTGGGTCTGAAATTTACGTATGTTAGAAAACATATTAAAAGTGAATTATGATGATTTTTGGGAATGTTTCCTAATTATTTTAATATGATTATTAAATTATTTAAGTTGAAGGACTTAAACATTTAAAGGTTTTGTCGAAGGGAATGGCTTATTTGTTAAAATAGTTTCAATTATAAATTATAGAATTCGGTAGCCTTTTTAGAAAAGGGTTTTGATAAAGAATTTGGCAACCAATCATATTTTGACAAATTGGGTAAGTTAGGTAAATAATAATTTGTTTTAAAGGCATAAAATCAGTTTTGTTTTGATTTACTACTTCACCACTTCCATCTGCAAGCTTTCGTCACCATACTTCTGCTAATAAACTCGTTCGAAACCAATAAACGTGGTATCAAGCTATTGATACGAAGTGGATTGGAGAAAGGTGGAAGGGACTGTGTCGAAGGCAAGCTTTCGTAGTGGTAGAAGTCATTCTTATAAGCTTTCGAATACATTACTTGCCTTTGCTTTTAAAAGACGCTTTCGAAGGGGTAGAAGTCATTCTTATAAGCTTTCAAATACATTACTTGCCTCTACTTTTAAAAGATGCTTTCAAAGGGGTGAAGCTTTTGAATCAATCAACTTACCTTTACTCAAAGGCCGCTTGCTTTATTTTAAAAGAAGCTTCCGAATGAGTTGCCACTTGTTTGTTTTATAAAGGAGCTTTCGAAAGGGTAGCTGGTTTTGAACCTATTCGAAACCTAGCTGTCACATTAATGCCTTTCGAATTAGCTAAAGGCCGCATTCTTTATAGCTTTAATTCAATGCTTTCGAAAGGGGTTTCGTAAGTATCCTCTTCCCCAGATTCTTTTAATTAAAGAACAATGCTTTCGAAAGGTTTACTTTTGCTTTTGTTTTCTTTAACCCCGAAGTTATAGTTAATGTTAAACCCAATGATTTTGAAAGAGATACTTTCAAATGGTTTCGAAGCTATGCTTCCATTAATTTTACTTGAACTAAGTTCCTTCAAAAAATAAGTCTTAAGTGTTTCGAAAGGTATATCTTTAATGGTTTATAAAGGAAGGTTTCAATGCTTTCGAACGTAATGTATTGAGCATTTCGAAAGGTGTATTCTTGAGTGTTTTGAAAGGAAGGTTTGAATACTTTCGAAAGGTATGTTTTAATGATATCGAAATTGAAGGCGTAAGATTTTGAGTAATGATACAAAGAATACAGTCGAAAGCCTTAGTTTTCAAACAAGAAATCCATTCTCATTTTAAAGACAAATCCTTGGCAAATATGGAAGAACTTTGAAATGGCATTTAGCTTTGGAGTTTTTGAAGAAGGTTTCCTTGCTAAAGATAGTGGGTTAAGGGTATTAACCATGTTTCATTTGAAAAATGATTACAAGGAAATTAAACCATAGATGTTCATATTAATATTTTATGATCAATTATCATGTATGCTTCTTCTGTAGCATATTCACTTCATAATAACCCATAACTGCATTTTTAGGGTGTTAAGGATAGAATAACCAACTAGGTTGACCCAGTAGTGAATATACGTTGATTTAACTCCTGTGTGAGTAGAATTACATCCAAGAGGTCAGGTAGACCAGAATATAGGATGCCCAAAGACTGGTCAAAGAATTATTGGTTTAGACAAGTTCATATTAAGCCCATGAAAACTATGTATGGAAATCGTTATTGGTAGGGGCTAATAGGTTCTTAGTGATTCCATAAAAACTTTGTCCATAATAAGTTATTAATAGAGATCAATAGTTTCAAAGTCATTCGTGAAAACTAAGAAATTAGAGAAGTTATTGGAGAACCCAATAGGTTCATAGTGAGCTCATAAATATTATAATTAGATGAAGTTATTGGTAGATACTAATAGGTTCTTAGTGATCCCATGAAAACCATGAAACCAGACAGATAATCTGTACGCTTGGAACAGGTTATTAGTTAGCCCATGAAAACTAATAGTTAATAGTGACCCTAGAAACTATAACTTAAGATAGATAATCAAAGAAATGGGGATGGGAAAATCCAGAGCATATTGTATGTTTGCATATCAACATGATACATTTTATTATGTTATGTCTTAACTATTGTGGATGCAGGTGCACAATATATGTGTTGACGCCAAAAATGGGCATCAACACCCAATAGAATCTAGTAGAGATAAATGAAGAATGGAATTAAAATAGAGAAAATATCATATATGAACACACAGATTTTTATAGTGGTTCGATAACCTTGGCCTACGTCCACTTTATATTTTTATAGATCTAGCACTTGATTATGACTACAAGAATTTTAGATCGACTAGGATCCATTAGTACAAGAATGAAGAATAAAAATTGAAGGGCCTTTTCAGCAGCAAGCAGAATCCCTTTTCTGACGTCATGCCTGCTGTATTTATAGGGGAAGACATGCACGGATTAGACTAAAATTTCGACAGAACGTTCAGGAGACCAAGACGAGGATACCCAAAAGTTGTCTGGCCCATCGGGGCCCACAATAGGGACCGGTACCGATCCTTATTACTGCATCCAAATGGGCTACAATCCTTATGAGCGATGCCCCATGATGTTAGCTACTTGATCCCGAAATTTCGTGCAATTCTGACATACGGTTTGTGAGATATCGCATTTTCCGTGAAGTAGCGTTGCATGAATTCTAATTTCTACCGATCCCTCCAAAGGGAGTTATGCCGGTCCCTCCAAATTCCTCCAATTGGAATGATATCTCTAGGGGGTGTTCCACATGTTGTAGTAAGCTTGTACTCTAAGTTTCATGTTGATAGCATGTGTGGATTTTAAGTTATTGACTGATCATCGCTGCAAAATTGAGTTGTGGAATCGATACGATATGATCCATAGTGTAGAATACGGATCGTACCTAATCCATCTTCGGCAAGTAGTGAGATTTCATGTTTCTGCTTCATATTATCATCTATTCTTGATTTATAGACCCCACAATCATCTCTCTGGGCTACTGGCCTTGATGACAGTCGAGTCTAACTTGTCCAGTTAGTGCGGATATAGCCGAGTCAAAATGCCGGATAACAATATGGTTATTATAAATTGAGTTAAGATACTAGTGAGGGAAATACCCATTCCACTAAGCAGCGTGGTCTCATAGATATCTATATGGTTAGAGATGGTAGGTTA
This sequence comes from Allium fistulosum, assembly GCA_030737815.1. Lineage (NCBI taxonomy): Eukaryota > Viridiplantae > Streptophyta > Magnoliopsida > Asparagales > Amaryllidaceae > Allium > Allium fistulosum. The sequence continues at coordinate 196,172,604 of CM060902.1, read as the reverse complement.
TTATTCATACCATAATTTTTGTCTAACTCGAAGTTTATGTTTTCCTTTTAAACTCTCGGCTGCTCAATTGATTTTGAGTAGTTTGAGAGTTAAGGTTTTCAGGTTCTCCTTTAGACAAATAAGCTTTTGGAGACATGTAGGAGGCAAGCTAGCTATTAGGAGTTCTTTCTGTGTGATCCCGCTGTGTTTTGGTTGTAATGGCAAAGTTATTTATTTGCCTATATTTAGACTTTGATCAACCAAGAGAGCATCTTCATATATCGCTCTTGGCGTATTTTGTAATAATTATATTTCTCTAAACGTGGTTTGCGAATTAGGATTATGTAATGAATTTGAAATGTGATTTAAAGTGGAATGAGAAATTTATTTTATGATTTTAAAATTTTTCATATTCATGCATTTCTGTTATATCAATGTATCTAACATTACCGCATTTGATCACCTGGAATTAATAACTATAGATGACTGCAGCATCCATAGCAGTTAGTTTTGAGCCCCCAAATGGGGGATGTTATAGCACCGATCCAAATCCCCTTAAAGGGAGCACTCCTGCTTCCTCCAGCAATGTTCTTGCTATATCAGTAGTCTTTTCCTTCTGCTTTTATTTTCCATCACTCCTATTCTGACTGGAAGCATATGAGTTCTCCTCTTCAGACCCAGTAGGTAAAGTCTCCTTCTGCTCCTTTTTGTTCTTTGTTACTACTCGATCAGCAAAGCTATGCTAGCATCCATCTTGTCTAATAGAGCCTTCCGACTATCAATCATCCTCTGATTCAGCTCTTGCATCATCTTATCAAACTCCACTATTGTGACCATCTCTTGAGGGTAGATGGTCCTGCTAACACTGCCGTCGGCTGGTAGTTAACCTTTGTATGATGAGAAGCTCCTTCATTTGGACCAACTACTGCTCCTGATCTGCCTGACTTCCTTGATGGTGCCATTAATTCCAATATGCAAATCCTTTGGATCTTTTGATGAAAACCTTTTGGATCTAACCTTTGGTCACTCCAATCCGTAATAGAAAGCTAGATCTATGACTGAAAAATGATTTTCTTGGTGAAAGCACTAAAATGTTAAGTCAAAAAAGTGCACAATACCCAAAAAAGAGAAGATATATAGAGGTTTAGCAAAATAATAAATAAAACAAAGTTTTTAAAGTGGTTCGATAAATCTATGGTATACGTCCACTGTATTATTATTGATTATGGACTTCAATTACAAGTACAAAGGTTTGGCCGGTCTAATAACCTCAAATAGCCAAGAGTAACTTCCTTAGTGACCAGGGATGAGTAGAGATTGACGGTAAAGAAAGCAAGTGCCCAAAAAGTCCTTTCTCAAATGTCATAATGTTGTGATTATAGGGAAATCATCCAGTAGAATTGTTAGATATCAATATACCACGTCCAACTTCAGATCCGAGAACACAAGAGAAGAAGATGGAGTCCCCAGAGGCTTAAAATCAACTCGGTACCGAATTGAAGTGGTCGGTGCCGACCTGATTTTTTGAGGAGAGGTTGCTCCATCTACCTTCCCGTGGTCATCTATTTTCAATCCATTGTGTCCCGGGTAGTTTTCTTCAAAAGTCATCTTGTTTCTGAGAGATTGATATTTCTAGCACGTATCTTCATTCCTTCATAACTTCCTTGGAGTTGTTCACCTATCTCTTCTAAAATACACCTCGAGATGATCATTTAGGCCAATCATCCACATGCCATGGTTCCACAGCCCTATAGGAACTATAAAAAGTGGTTGGTACCGACCAAAAAGTGGTCGGTACCATGCTATTTCCTTAGCTCCAACTTTCTCCAACTTATCCAAGCTTCTTCCATTATTCTTCCAAGTATGTTTTCAAGTCCATGAATTGTATCATCTTCCCCTAGCATACAGATCCACTTGAAAGCCGCTTGGTTAAGAAGTCAGATAATAATAAAGGTTTCTATTTTTCCTGCATATGGTTTTGCTTTTGTTGTATTTAAGGGTATATTCTTTGTAAAATTGTTACCATATATTGGAGGATTAAAGGTATGTTGACTAGGTATCGATTTCTCTACATTTTTTATATTCTAATGAATCAACGATGTTTATTTTTTGAAAAGCTGGAAGCATGCCAATACCTATACGGAGCGAAATATTGCTAGCATGGTTGGATGAGTTATGTATTTCAAGACAATTTGGTCAGGTAAACTATTACTGTAAGACAATACATTTTATTCTTAACAATATTTTGATGTGTATGTATTTTGGGACAATTTGCTAAAGTAAAATATTAATTTTATATATGGTATTTCAGTACAATTAAGATTGATTTAGTGGAAAAAATATTGTACGAGCAAGCTCTATCTTGGTGTAGAGGATATGGAGGTTCACATGTACAGCGCTTTGCAGTTCTAAGCCATTAAGATTACTAGAAAACAGTGGGTTAGGGAGAGCAGCAAGCATGGCTTAATGCTTGATGTTGGTTGAGGTTGCAAATGATAACTTCCATGTCGTTGTTGGCTATCGAGATAAGTTTCAAGTTATTACTCAATAAGTTGATTTGCAAGCGTTGACCCAGGAAAGGTGATGCTTTGATGAACTTTGGTCTAATATTTGGCAGTGACATAATGTACGCAGAAGGGGATGCTGCTATTTCTCATGTCAGAATGTTTTGTCCATTGATAGTTAGAGAGTTAGAACAATGTATATGAAAAAGTTCAAAAGAACGAGATAAAAATGTTTGTGTGGATAAACTGATTGATTATTTGTGAAATATAAAACTCAAAATACTACATGGATATAAATAAGGCATTCATTTTATTTATTTTCAAACATTTGGTGATAGCATTGCATGAGAATGAACTATATTCTAATATTTCCAAGTAATATCCATAATGATATGTAAAACAGAACTTTTTTGTTATGTTGTATTTTTCTATCCTACTCGGCTGATAGATAAAAAAAGGCTACCGTTGTCACTTCCAATTCTAAGTACTAAATTTTATACAAACTAATTTGCAAAACTTTTGGTGCTATGTAAATGCTAACCTAACTATATTACAACTAATGGCGCGCGCACGAAGCATGGGTCTTATTCTATTTATTTCGCACTAATTTCTGCCAAGATTTTTGAGCGCCCCAGTTTTTTCTAAAGTAAGGTTGCATTCTTGTGCCAAACTAAAGTGGCACAAGACATAGGCATTTAAAAAAGGCATGAAAGGGGAACGACTCATGAAAGGGGCATGCGTTCTTATGTTACAAAAGAGGTATTTGAAATGGACACTTTAATTGTTTTGATATAAATAAATAATTTTGTTATTGCATTTTTGTTTTAATTGTTTTTTAATTAAGAAGTTAAATAATATAATCAAATAAGAAAACTTTCATTAATCACTAGAAATTGAAATAAAATACAAATAAAACTTACAACGAAATACAAATAGAACTCGAGTAGTGAGCAGACAGGTGGGAAGGCAGGGGTAGGCAAATGGACGTCCCATCATAAACTATTGGTATTTGATCGTGTGTCGCAAACATTTTAACTCCAACCAAAGCCAATTCTGGGCTTTGTCATCTTCCAAATTAGAAAAAGCTTCCATGTTCTCTTGAATCTTGAGTAATGATACAGTTTCAAGAAAAATAAATTTCTTCAAATTTTCTCACATGATGAATGACATCCTTAAATACCATAGACAGGCAAGTGATTGGTCCACTTGGACAAGGATTAGGGTAGGGAGTAGTATATGGGGAGGGACTAGGATTAGGGAAGGGACTAGTATATGAAGATGGGCTATCTGTTTCAGAATGAGTTTTCTTTAAATTTCTTTGATGTATCGTATCAATAATATCATTTATCTTCTCATCATTCCCCATTCGCCTTCTCCTACCACGACCTTTAAAAGATCAACCTCTGCCACACACTGTTGTAGGCTGTTGTGAAGGTTGCATGTTGATATCTTCAAGTGGAATATAAAATCTGAAAAATCCCTATGTTCAATCGAACGGCGTGTTGGTGGTTTGTTCTGGGGTAGTAGAATGCATCCGCGTTCTATGCAATAACATCTTGAAAATTTGATGCAATAACTTCATATAGACTATTGGGTATTCCCTATATATTGTAATTATGGAGCCAAACTCCTGAAAAGCAAAAGAAAAGATGAACAAAATTAGCACTAACTCGTAAACAAAAGATATCAAATTTACCTTCACATGATCGACCCACCATTGCTCACCAGTTTTGTTTCTTTAGTCCATCGTGTTTGTGGCGAATTTGATCGTCCTTTAATGATATTTCATTCGGAATAGTCGCCAAAGCTACATTCAATGTAGATGCAATTTTCTTATGGATGCCTTTTTTGTTGGTTCCACAAACTCCGTAAGCATCACCAGCACAACAAATGAAATTACTGTAGCTTGTTCGGACCAATTCTTTGGACTTCAACGTGAGTTCTTCTAAACAGTTTCGGCCATTCTGTAACAAAAAAACTAAAAAAAATTAGAAAAATATGTAAAGTAAATGGAAATGAGATTGAGAAAAGTATATCAAAATTTACCTCAAAGCGATTATTTTTTGCGGATTTGTTGGGTTGAAATTGGGGTTGATGCTGGGGAGGGAGAAGAAAGAAGGATGGTTAAATATAATGGTAAAATATGAACATTATGGTTAACTGTGGAAAATCAATCGTTGGCATCAGATGCGTCTGATGCCAACCATTGATTTTTCTACGGTCGGCCCAAACAGTTCATTTTGTGTAACAACCCATATTTTGATGCCCGAAGGTAATCGCTACAGATGCTGCAGTCACCTATAGTATTAATTTCCCATGACAAAATACAGTAATGTCAATGGTATCCATAATGTCAGAAGCACATGAATATGAAATAAAATCAACACAGATTTCAAAATAGCTTTTCTGAATACAGTTCAAATCAATATTTCATATTCATGTTCTTCTGATATTATGGATATCATTAACATTGCTGTATTTTGTCACCAGAAGTTAATACTATAGATGACTGCAGCATCTATAGCGGTTAGCTTCGGACCTCAAAATAAGGGATGTTACAACTTGGTATCAGAGCATAGATTTATGAAAACTTAAAAGAAATTTTAAGCCTAAAATGATTTTGGAAAAAAACCATAATCCTAAGGAATTAGAAAAAAGATTGGGGTATGGGATAACGCTATAGTAACGTACTTGTATTTGTTATATATAAGTATATGCTTTATCTCCATCTTCATGTCTCCCTTAGTCTATTCTTCCGTATCTTACAAATGTTCGAATGCAAGTTTAAAGGAAGTAAGATATGCATGCTAGGAATGGAAGAGTTAATCTTGGTGGAGGAAGCACCACAGCTAATGGAAATACCAGATCAAATACTCAAAGGAATCCAGCTTGGGCACAAGCAATTAATGTGGGCGCTGGAGCACCGCAAGTTGATATGGGAGCTATGTATCAGTTCTTCATCAACATGATGCAAGCTGGAGCTGCTACGGAATTAGTTGGAGGAAATGTTGAAGAAGGAAATCAGGAAGCTCCAGTGGTCAATAACTATGCAATATTGGGCAAAGACTGTGCTAGGCTTGGAGGGAAGCTGTTTATCGAGATTGAGGATGCAATTGAAGTGGAGAATTGGTTGCTTCACTGTGAAAGGAATTTTGCTAATTTAGGACTTAACGATGAATATTGGCATCCAGACGGTTGCAAGGAGCAGCACTGTACTAGTGAAATAGTGTTACAGTGGGAGTGCTGAAGAGACCATGACTTGGGCATAATTCAGAAGGAGGTTCGAGGAAAGATTCATGTCGGAGATTGCCCAGTCAACTCTGCTCAGGAAGTTTGCTGAGTTGATGCAGGGAGACATGACAATGCTTGAGTATGCTACCAGATTTGAGGAATTATTAAGATAGGGATATGCTATGGTTGATACAGTTATCAAAAGGAATGAGAAGTTCATCCGTGAATTGAGACCCGAGCTTGCTAAAGCAACTTTACCATATATTAGGGATCCATGCGATGTAGTTATTGAGATAGCTTTGAGGAATGAAGAAATGCTCGCTTTCTTTAATGGTAACAAAGCAGTGGAAACTCAAGATGGGCAGAACTAGAAGAGAAAGTTTTTCCACAAGAAGGGAGCTCAGAAGAGTGGAGCTGCTAAGAAAGAAAAGAAAGAAGTCATCTGCTACAAGTGTGATAAGAAAGGGCATTTCGCTAATGAATGTCGCTCTGGAGTTGGAAAGAAGGTGATCGGGAAGAAGAACAACAAATGCTTCAACTTTGATCAGATTGGACATTATAAGAACCAGTGGAAGGAACCAGCCAAGGATGGAAATGGCAAAGTGTTTACATTAGAACCGGCTACCTCAAAACTAACAGCGGAGGAGAAAGGAAAAGTTGTGTTGGGAGGTATGCTTTTGATTCATGGTATGTCAGTTAGAGTTTTGTTTGATACCGATGCATCGCATTCTTTTATATCTCATTGTTTGGTAGATAAGCTTAACCTATAACCCTTATACCTAGTTACGTCTTAAGGGTTGTGAATCTGATAGGAGGGTATGCGACTCTTGGGATGAGATGTGACCACTTAGAGCTTTAATTGTTAGGTCATATATTTGCTTGCAATTTGCATATGTTTGATTTCGTAGGTTTCAGAATTATTTTGGGTATGGATTGGTTAAGTACGATGCTAGGATATTTTGCCATGATAGGAAAATATTAGTTAGATACCCTAGTTGTGATGATCGGATTATATACTCCATAGAAAACCCTAGTTTTGAGGTTAATGCTTTATTGGGCGCTATGGACGAAGAAGACAAGTTGAATTGAGTTTTCGTTGTTAGAGAGTTTGCAGATGTCTTTGAACCTGTGGCAGGACTACCACTAAAATGAGCCATTGAGTTTTGGATAGATTTAGTACTAGGAGTTGAACCTGTGAGTAGACTGCCAAGTAGAATGACACCTACAGAGATGAAGGAGTTAAAGGTGCAGTTGGTGGATTTAGAAGGTAAGAATTTTATCAGACCAAGCAGTGCGCCTTGGGGAGCAGCTGTAGTGTTTGCAAGGAAGCTAGACAGATCATTAAGGTTGTGTATCGATTATCGTAAGTTGAATGAGAAGACGATAAAGAACCAATATCCATTACCTAGGATTGATGATTTGTTCAATCAGTTTAGTGGAGCTAAAGTATTCTCTCAATTGGATTTGGCTACAGGGTTCCATCAACTTAGAGTAGCAGAAGATAGTATTCTTTTGACGACGTTTAGGACCAAATATGGATTGTACGAATGGTTAGTGATGTCGTACGGACTAACTAATGCACCATCATTCTTCATGGACTCGATGAACAGAATCTTCCAAGAGCATATGGACAGATTTGTATTAGTATTTATAGACGACATATTGATATATCTAAGGATGAAAGAGATCATGAAGTTCATCTTAGGACAGTGCTTAAGACATTGAGGCAGCATCATTTAAAGGCAAAGTTTTCGAAGTGTCACTTTTGGAAGAAGGAAGTGAAGTTTCTCGGCCATATAGTCTCAGAGAAAGGGTTGCCAGTTGATCTGGCTAAGATCGAGGCAGTGAATAGTTGGAAGAGACCCGACACAGTGACCAAGATAAAGAGTTTTCTTGGATTAGCAGGATATTATCGGAGATTCATTAAGGATTTCTCACGGATAGCAGCACCAATGACTAAGCTAACTCGGAAAGATGTGAAGTTAGTTTGGACTAATAAGTGTGAGGAGGCATTCCAGAAACTTAAACATTTGTTGACTAATGCGCCTGTGTTAGTTGTTCCAGAAGGGAATCGGGACTTAGTGATATACACGGATGCATGTGGAACTGGATTAGGAGCTGTGCTAATGTAGATGGGTAAAGTGATTGCCTATACTTCTCAACGGCTCAGACCACATGAAGTTAGATATCCAACTCATGATTTGGAATTAGCTGCGGTAATTTTCCAATTGAAGGTGTGGAGACATTACCTTTTGGGAGAAAAATTCAAGTTGTTTACGGATCATAAGTCACTAAGATATTTATTCTCTCAGGAGTTGAATATGATATAATAGAGATGGTTAGAGTTAATAGTTGCATATGATTTTGGTATTAAGTACACATTTGGAAAAGGAAATAAGGTTGCAGATGCATTCAGCAAAAAACATCAGAATGTAGTATTAGCAATGATAGCTGAGTGGAAAGATTTAGAAGCATTGACTACATGCGGAATACATTGGAGATCTGAGGCTAGTTCTAGTCGAGAAACCGCCATGTTAACATGTTTAGAAGTTCGATCGATGATGATCGAAAGGATTACTTCTAAACAGGGAGAAGATCCATTATTAGTCGAACGAATCAAAAGGTTAAGGAATGGAACAGAGAGCGATGACTTAAAAGATTTTAGTCTTGACCAGAATGGGTAGTTGAGGAAGAAAGGATGACTATGTATTCCGAGTGTGGGAAACATTAGGAAGGAAGTTCTTAGAGAATGCCATCGTTCGAAGTTCACTATTCATTTGGGAGGAACAAAGTTGTATCAGGATATGAAAAGGAGTTTTTTTTGGGAAGGTATGAAGAGAGATGTAGGCCTATGGGTGAAGCAATGTTTGAACTGTTGACAGGTAAAGGTCGAGAATTAGAAACCGAGTGGATTACTTCATCCTTTGGATGTTCCAGTCTGGAAATGGGATTTTATCTCAATGGATTTCATTTGCCAAGGTCGAATAGAGGAAATTAGAGTATCTGGGTTATAGTAGATAGATTAACTAAGAGTGCACGCTTTATACCCGTTAAGTCGACTAGGATAACACCAGATTTAGCTAAGTTATTCATGAGAAATATAGTTAGACTGCATGGGATTCCTAGTAATATATTAAGTGATAGGGATTCTTTATTCACTAGTGAGTTCTGGAAGAGTCTATGGGATAATTTAGGTACCAAGCTCAATATGGGTACCGCTTACCATTCGCAGACAGATGGGCCAACGGAGAGAGTTAGCAAAGTCTTAGAGGATCTGTTAAGAGCTTGTGTGCTAGATTTCGGAGGATCATGGGAAGACCATCTACAATTAGTCAAGTTTTCGTATAACAACAGTTATCAAACTAGTATAGGGATGGCACCGTTTGAAGCTTTGTATAGAAGGCCGTTCAAATCTCCATTTTGTTGGTTAGAGACCGAGGATAGATTAGTTCTTGGTCTGTATTTGGTTAAAGAAGCTGCAGAAAAGATTGAGTTAATTTGGGCTAGAATAAAGGAAGCTCAGTCTAGGCAGAAGAGTTATGCTGATAAGAGATGGAAAGACTTAGAGTTCTCGGCTGGAGATCAAGTTTTCGTCAAAGTGTCACCGATGAAGGGTGTGATCAGATTCGGTAGATTAAGGAAGTTAGCACTAAAGTTCGTTGGACCATTTCCTATTATAAAAAGGATCGGGAAACTCGCGTATAGGGTGGAGTTACCGAATAGTTTGGCAGGAGTCCACAATGTTTTCCATATTTCTCATCTAAGAAAGTGTATTCGAGATCTAGAGACTACTATTACACCGACTGTGTTAGAAGATCTTGCAATGGAACCAGATATGACTAAAGTTAGAAAACCAGTTCGTATAGTTGCGAGAGATGAGAAGAGACTAAGGAACAAAACAGTTAGATTAGTCAAAATCCAGTGGAGTAGCGACGAGAGAGAATGTACCTGGGAAACCGAAAGCAGGATTAGTGACACTTATCCTGACTTGTTTGATGGTATGTTTTACCTTTATGTTTGTTTGTTATGTGTACCTTATTGTAATTTCGAGGACGAAATTCTTTAAGGAGAGGAGTCAGTAATGACCTTAATTTTAACTAACATTATTTAGAACATTTAATTGGACCAATTAAATAAATTAATGTAGAAAGTTAAGGGATTGAGATTTGTAAATTAAGGAGGAGCCGTGCCTTAATGAATGTGTTAATAAAAGGGAAACTAAACATAATTAAGAAGGAGGAATATGATGAAGGTAAAATGGGAATAACCTTTATTCTTATACCCTAAACCCTTCCATTCTCTCCACTTCCCCATTCGTTCTACATTCATATACTAAACAAAAACAATACAAAGCTTAGGCCGACCACCATTAACAAGATTTAAAGGGAAGATAAGCTGGGATTCAAGTAGAAAGCTTGAAGAAATCAATCTAAGGGCAAATCTCAACCTTCTTAAGACAAAGCCAAGGTGAATAATCAGTTTACATCTCATGTTTTGATAATGATTTTGGTTTTAAAGGATAAATCCGTTTATTTGCAAGTTATATGCTATGTTATAGTGATTAAATGATTATATGCTTTAAGTTGATGATTAATAGAGATTTAATAAGAATTTTATGATATGTTTAGATTAGAAAACCTATATTATGACATCTAAATGAGTTGCATTTTTGGATATTTGGTCAAAAATATTATTTTAGAAGTGGGTTTTAAGTTTCATAATTTTCTAATTAATTATGGATTTAATATGAATTTTCTATGAGAGAAAATAGTTAATTTCGAGTTAAATTATTTAAGGCAATTAAATAATGTTTTTGGGTCTGAAATTTATATATGTTAGAAAACGTATTTAATGTGAACTATTGTGATTTTGGGAATTTTTCCTAAGTGTTTTACTATGGTTAATAAATTAATTTCCTAAGTGTTTTAAACGTTTTATTAAGGAGAAAGACTTAAGTGTTAAATTATTTCAAATAATCCAAATTTGATTTCGACAGCAAATTCTGAAAAAGGGAATTGATAAAGTTTTCTAAACCAATATGGTTTCGATAAATATTAGTGGTAGATAAAAAGGAATTTCTTTAAAAGGTTAAAATGCATTTTTTTTTAAATTACATCTTCGCTACTACTCTTGCTAGCTTTCGACATCATACACCTGCACAAAACCTCTTCCGTTCCCATTCGAAACCAATATACATGGTATCAATTTATTGGTATGTAGTGTGTTGGAGAAAGGCGGAAGGTAGGATGGTATCAAAGGCACGCATTCGAAAGGGGTGAAGTTGTCTTTCAAAGCTTTCGAACCCATAGACCTGCCTTTGTTTAAAAGAATGTTTCGAAAGGGTTCCCGCTTTGAACCCCTTTGATACCCTAGCTGCGACACCAATACTTTTATCTTAGTTAAAGGCTGCTTTTAGAACCCTTATATCAATGAGTGCGGAAGGTAGGTTTCGAACCAATACCCCTCCGCAACCATTGAGTCGCTTTTCTTTTAACCCATACATGCGAAAGGAAAGGTGTCGCACCTATACCTTTCGACATGGTTAAGACCGCTTTGTTTTAAGACATAAGTATACATGCGAAAGCATGTTGTCATCACCCTAGGTCTTTCGAAAGTATAGCTTTCGAGTGTATCCCCTTTTATATTTTGTAGTTTGTTTTGTTTTCAAACTATGGTTTCGAAATAAATACTTTTAATTGGTTTCAAAGCTATGCTTCCATAATTTTTTACTTGAACCCAATGCTTTCGAAAGATATGTTTTTAAATGTTTTGAAATGAATGTTTCCAAATGTTTCGAAATATATGTTTAATGCTTTCGAAAAAGGATGTCTAAGATTTTAAGTAATGACTTCGAAAGGTCTATTTCCAATGCATTTGAAAGGATGGTTTTGGCCTTTCAGCCTAATGTTTTCAGGGTTAAAGTATTTGTTTCAAAGGGAAAGATAACCCTAATGATTTAGATTTTCATCAACGTTATTTTGGTAAAGCATATATCATGGCATAAATATTTTGAGTAAAGCAAAGAGTATATTTTCCTTGTTTAAGTATGATTAAAAAGGGTTAAATCAATTTGAAAGAAATATTTTCAAGGAAAATTGAATAGGGTTGTTAGCCCTAAGTATATGACTCATATATTAGAAAACTAGATGGGATTGGTATGGAGCCGTGCCCTATACTTTAGCTAGTAGCCCCTAGCTATTATAAGTCCAAAATTCCAGTGTGGAGGGCTTTGTCAAATAAGACTAAAATGATGTTACATACAGAAAGGAATATACAGAGTAGAGATAGGTTATTGGTGAGTCTGCAAAACCATTAAGATCAGTTGACCCTAGGAGAAGTAAGTTAAGAACAGACTGTCTAGTATCGTGTCTAACAGAAGTTAGAATATTTATTATATCTAGTAGGCCTGATGTAACATCCCTTACCTTGAGACCCAAAGCTAAGCACTACAGATGCTACAGTCATCTATAGTATTAATATACGATGACAAAATATGGTAATATTAAAGGTATCCATAATATCAGAAGCACATGAACATGAAACAAAATCACAGATTTCAAAACAACAGCTTTTCCGATTACATTTCACCAAAAATATGTTTCATATCCAATTACATATTCCCAACGTTTTCGAGGTTCAGATCAATTATAATTATTACATAAATACGCCAAGAGCGACATATAAAGATGCCCCCTTAGTTGACTAAAGTACTAAATAGTCATAACAGACTTAATATAATACAGAAGAAATAAACAAAACAACAACTCCTAAATAACTAGAATTAGCCTCCTGCTCGTCCCTAGAAACTTTATTCGTCCACCTACTAAAACCTGTAAAGCTCAACCCTCAGCATACTCAAATCAATTTTGAGCACCCGAGAGTTTAAAAGAAAAAACATAAACTTTGAGTCAGACATAAAGCCTAGTGTGAGTAATACTACACATCTCAGTTATATGATATTAAGTGAGACCATGCCGCTTAGCGGAACGGGTTTCCCTTCACTAATATACTTTTAAAAACATATCTTTTGCAAATCTAAATCCTGCAACCGAACTGGTTAAAAAAATAACATCAATATCATGGAAGCATATAAATCAGGTATTCAATGGACTATCTGTCAGAACACTACAGTTTTGTTTGGCTAACTACTGACATTTGGCTGACTCGGGCCTACCAGACAAAATAAACAAATAATCTAACTTCTGTTAGATACTCCTCTTATGGAGGGTCTATCCCTAACTTATTTCTCCCAGGGTCAACCGAACCTAATGGTTTTGCGGGCTCACCAATAACCTATCTCTATTCTGTATATTCCTTTCTGTGTGTAACACATTTTAGTCTTACTTGTGACAAAGTCCTACACACTAGAATTTTGGACTTATATTAGCTAGGGGCTACTAGCTAAAGTATAGGGCACGACCCCATACCAGTCCCATCTGGTATTCTAAAATCTGAGTTATATTACTTAGGGTCAACTACCCTTTAAATTTTCCTTGAAAACATTTATTTCAAAATGATTTAACCCTTTAAAATCATACTTATACAAGGAAATATATTCTATACTTTACTCAAATCACTTTGCCATGTTATATATACTTTACCCATAACATAAATGATTTAACCCTCTTAAATCATACTTATACAAGGAAATATATTCTATGCTTTACTCAAATCACTTTGCCATGTTATATATACTTTACCCAAAACATTGTTGATGAAAACATTCGAAACCTTTGAAAGTACTCCTTTTGAAACCGTTGAAAGCACCCCTTTCGATTCAAGTAAACTGCTTTACTTTAAAACCTAGGCCGAAGGCCAAAACATACCTTTCGAAACCATTTACATTTAACCTCTCGACAACATTGAAATCATCTCTTTCAAAAGGTTTATAAAACCATGGATAACCTCTTTTCAAAACACTTTAAGCATGCCATTCGAAACCTTCCATTTAAAACCTTTCGAAAACATTGGGGAACCACCCCTTCGAAACCTTTATCTTAAAACTTTCGAAAGCATAAAATCCTTTACATAAATCAAACCTTTCGAAAGCATTTGTGTTCAAGTAAAACATGTGGAACAACCTTTCAAAACCATTTAAAACCATTCCTTGTGAAACCATTTGGATTTAACTTCCAATAGCACAAAGGGTAGTAAAACAACTAAGTCGAAAACACTCTTTCGAAAGCAATTTCCTAAGTAAAAGAAGTGGATGGCATCGAAACTAATGCCACAGAAAGTATTGGAGAAGCGGCTTAGATTTTAAAACAAGGTGTCCCTTTCGAATGCATTGCTTCGAAAGGTAGGAAGCGACAGCAAGGGTTTCGACCCCTTCGAAAGCTTCTTTATAAAACAAAAGGTGTAACTTCTTTTTGGAAACCATTTAACCGAGTCATAAGCTAACCAAGTCGAAAGCATTCTTTTCGAAAGCAAAGCAGGTGCATTTCCTTTTAAAAGCAAAATAAGGCTTTGCCCTCTTTGTAACCCCTTGTTTCAACTCAATATCTATCACTTTTGCCCAATCTACTACGTACCAAGTATTTGATACCATGTGTACTGGTTTCGATGGAGATGGAGGTGGAAGTACCTAGTTGAAAGCTAGGTGCCAAAAGTGGCGAAACAGCAAAAACAAAGTAAATCTGATTTTTAACTTTAAAAGGTAATTCTTTTCAACTAACCTGCTTTGTTAGTCAACATATGATTGGTTGCTAATTTCTTTTCTAAAACCTTTTCTAAAATACTGCCGAATTTTCAAAGATAAGCAATTTAATTTATTTACAAAATGCTCCTTCTCCTTTTATAAATATATAAAACATTTAAGTCTCATACTTTAAATAATTTTATATACTTATTAAAACACTTAGGAAAATTCTACAAAACTCCTATAAATCATTTTTAATATGTTTTCTAGCATATATTAATTTCTGACCCAAAAACAATATGTATTAGCCGTAATAAATTTTAAACCCAATAAACCATTTTTTTCACTAGAAAATTAATAATAAATCTACATTAATTCAGAAAATTATGAAAATTGAAAACCATTTCTAAAATATCATTTCTGGCCTTATATTAAAATCGCAAGACATTTGGATGTCATCTAATAGGGTATTCATATTAAAACTTATCATAATATCCATATGAAATAGCATAAATCATCAACAAACATATATATATATATATATATCCATGTTTAACAATCAAAGATATGGCAAACTTTGCAAAAATGATTCGGATCTCAATCTAAAACCGAAAGCATTAAAACATGAGATGTAACCTATTATTCACCTTAGCTTGTTGATTAAGGAGTTGAGATTTGATCTTGGATTAAGTTGATTAAGCTTCCTCTTGATTCTTGCTTTATCTTCTACTTGATTTTCCTTAATGGTAGACGGCCTCTCTTCTATTTAGTTTTTGTTTTGAACATGTAAAATGAACGTGGTTTAAGGGTTTAGGGTACAAGTATATTCTTTATTCATACTTTTCCCCTTATCTAACTTCCCTTATGTATTTCATTTTAATTCATCTTAGTTCATTTGTTAACTAGGCACGGATACCCTTATTAACATAAATCTCAATCCCCTAACCATTTCATCATTTCATTTAATTTAACTAATTAAATGTCTTAAATAATGCTAATCAAAATTAGGGTCATTACAAACTCCTCTCCTTAAAGAATTTCGTCCTCGAAATTACGATAAGGTGCACAACAAATCAATCATAAAGGTAAAACATACCATGAAACAAATCAGGATAAATGTCTCTAATCCTACTCTCGGTTTCCCAAGTACAGTCTCTCTCATCGTCGCTCCATTGGACCCTATCTAATCTGACTGTCTTGTTCCTTAGCCTCTTCTCATCTCTCGCAACTATACGAACTGGCTTTCTAACAATAGTCAAATTCGGCTCCACTACTAAGTCATTTAAAATGATTGGTGCTATAGTAGTCTCTAGGTCTCGAACACACTTCCTTAGATGAGAAATATGAAAAACATCGTGGACTCCTGCCAAACTGTTCGGTAACTCTATCCTATATGCGAGTTTCCCGATCCTCTCTACAATAGGAAATGGTCCAACAAACCTCGGTGCCAATTTCCCTGATCTCCCGAATCGAATTACACCTTTCATCGGTGATACCTTGACGAAAACATGATCTCCAACTGAGAACTCTAAGTCTTTCCGTCTTATGTCAGCATAGCTCTTCTACCTAGACTGGGTTTCCTTCATTCTAGCTCTAATTAATTCAATCTTCTCTAACCAAATCCGGACCAAGAACCAACCTATCCCCGATCTCTAACCAACAACGAGTGATTTGCATGGCCTTTCATACAAAGCTTCGAACGGTGTCATCCTTACACTAGTCCAATAACTGTTATTATACGAAAACTCGACCAAGTGTAGATGGTCTTCCTATGATCCAAAATCTAACACACGAGCTCTTAACAAATCTTCTAAGATTTTGTTAACTCTTTCCATTTGCCCATCGGTCTGTGGATGGTAAGCGGTGCTCACCTTGAGCTTGGTACCCAAAATCTCCGATAGACTCTTCCAGAACACGCTAGTAAATAAGGAAGCTCTATCACGTACTATACTACTGGGAATTCCATGCAGTCTAACTACATTCTTTATAAATAACTTAGCTAAAATAGGTGTCGTCCGAGTTGACTTAATTGGAATGAAATGGGCACTCTTGGTCAATCTGTCCACTATGACCCATATACACTCATTTCCTCTATTAGATGTATTGGAAAATTGTTTATAAAATCCATAGAGATTGAATCCCACTTCCAAACTGGAATATCTAAAGGCTGAAGCAACCCACTTGGCTTCTGATGTTCGGCTTTTACCTGTAGACAGTTCAAGCACTGCTTCACCCGTAAGCCTACATCCCTCTTCATACCTTCCCAAAAGAAACTAATTTTCATGTCCTGATACATCTTAGTTCTTCCTGGATGAATAGTGAACTTCGAACGATGACACTCCTCAAGAACTTCATTCCTAATGTCTCCCACATTTGGAACACATAATCTTCCGTTCTTCCTTAACCACCGATTCTGGTCAAGACTAAAATCCTTCAAGTCATCGCTTTCAATTCCATCCCTTAACTTTCTGATCCATTCAACTAATACCTGATCCTCCATCTGTTTAGAAGCAATCCTTTCAATCATCACTGGTCGAACTTCTAAACATGACAACATAACAGTTTCCTTACTAGATCTTGCTTCAGATTTCCACTGTACTCTACATGCCATCAGCGCTTCTAAATCTTTCCACTCGACTATCATTGCCAACACTACATTTTGATGTTTTCTGCTAAGGGCATCCGCAACTTTGTTGCCCTTTCCTAATGTGTATTCAATTCCAAAGTCATAAGCAGCAATAAACTTTAACCACCTCTATTGTCTCATATTCAACTCCTTCTGAGAATAAATATTTCAGCAACTTATGATCCATACGCAATTCAAATCTTTCTCCCAATAGGTAAGGTATCCACACCTTCAATGCAAAAATAACCGCAGGTAATTCCAAGTCATGCGGTGGATATCTAACCTCATGCAGTCTAAGCTGTCGAGATGTGTATGCAATCACTTTACCACATTGCATTAACACAACTCCTAACCCTGTTCCACATGCATCTGTATACACTACTAAGTCTTGATTCTCTTCTGGAACAACTAACACAGGTGCATTTGTCAATAAGTGTTTCAGCTTTTGGAATGCCTCCTCACACTTATCAGTCTAAATGAACTTCACGTCCTTTCATGTTAGTTTGGTCATCGGTGCTGCTATCCGCGAAAAATCCTTTATGTACCTCCGATAGTACCCAATTATTCCAAGAAAACTCTTTATCTCAGTCATTGTCTCGGGTCTCTTCCAATTATTCACCGCTTTGATCTTAGTCGGATCTACAGACAACCCTTTCTCTGAGACTACATGACCAAGAAACTTCACCTTTTTTTCCAGAAACGACACTTCGAAAATTTCGCCTTCAGCTGATGCTGCCTCAACATCTCAAGAACCACTCTAAGATAAATTTCATGCTCTCTTTCATCCTTAGAGTATATCAAAATATCATCTATAAATACCAACACGAAACTATCCAAGTGCTCTCAGAAAACTCGGTTCATCAAGTCCATAAAGAATGCTGGCGTATTAGTTAGTCCGAACGACATTACTAACCATTCGTATGATCCATATCTGGTTCTAAACGCCGTCAAAGAAATACTATCCTCTACCACTCTAAGTTGATGGAACCCTGTTGCTAAATCCAACTGAGAAAATACCTTGGCTCCACTCAATTAATCGAACAAATCGTCAATTCTAGGTAACAGATATCTATTCGTTATCATCTTCTCATTCAACTTACGATAATCGATACATAACCTTAATGATCCGTCCGGCTTTTGGCAAACACTGTGGCTGCTCCCTAAGGCAAACTACTTGGCCTGATAAAATTCTTGCCTTCCAAATCCACCAATTGCACATTTAATTCCCTCATCTCGGTAGGTGTCATTATACTTGGCGGTCTACTCACTGGTTCAGCTCTGGGCACTAACACTATCCGAAACTCGGTAACCCATTTCGGTGGTAGTCCTACTCTAGGTTCAAAAACATCTGCAAATTCTCTAACCATGAAAACTCGATTCAACTCGTCTTCTAACTCCACAACACCCAACAAGCATTCACCACACAACTAGATTTTTCTACAGTATATAAAATCCGACCACTACAGTTAGGGTGTCTAAGCGATATTTTCCTATCATGGCAAAATATCCTAGTATCATATTTACTTAACCAATCCATACCCAAAATAATTTCGAACCCTATGAAATCAAACATATGCAAACTGCAAACAAAGGTATGACCTAACAAATCAAACTTTAAGTGGTCACACTTCATCCCAAGTGTCGCATATCCTCATATCGGATTTGCAACCCTTAAGGAAGTAACTAGGTATAAGGGTTCTAGGTTAAGCTTATCTACCAGATCACGAGATACAAAAGAATGCGATGCACCAATATCAAGCAGAATGCTAACTGACATACCATGAATCAAAAGAGTACCTCCCAACACAGCTTTCCTTTTTCCTCCGCTGTTGGCCTCGAGGTACTGGCTCCAATGCAAACACTTTGCCTTTTCCATCCTTGGCTGGCTCCTTACACTGGTTTTTGTAATGTCCAATTTGATCGCAGTTAAAGCATATGATATTCTTCTTCCCGATCACCTTCTTTCCATCACCCGAGCGACATTCATTCGCAAAATGCCCTTTCTTATCACACTTGTAGCAAACAACCTCAGACTTTCCCCTCTTGGCAGCACTGCCTTTCTGAGCTCCTTTCTTATGGAAGAACTTTATTTTCTGACTCTGCCCCCACTTGGACTTCCTTTGCCTTATTTATCTTCATAAAAGCAAGCATCTCTTCATCTCTCAAAGCCATTTCAACGACAACATCACAAGGATCCCTGATATGAGGTAATGTAGCCTTAGCAAGTTCAGGCTTTAACCCCTTAATGAACTTATCGTTCCTTTTAATCAAAATATCCACGGTAGTATAACTGTATCTCGCTAACTCTTCAAACCTCTTTGCATATTCCAGCACAGTCATATCCCCCTCGCTCCAACTCAGCAAACTTCCTGAGCAGAGTGGACTTTGAAATCTCAAACATAAATATCTCCTCAAATCTCCTTTTAAACTCAGCCCATGTCATCGTCTCTTCATTAACTCCGATCGTCATAATGTTCCACTAATACAATGATGCTCCTTGTAACTGGCTAGAAGCAAGCCTTCTTTTCTGCTCGTCATTGAGCCCTAGATCAACAAAAATCCTCTCGCAATGAAGCAACCAGTTCTCTACTTCAATTGCGTCTTAAGTCTCAATGAATGGCTTTCCTCCCAGCCGAGCATAATCCCTACTCAAAACAACATAGTTATTCACCACCGAAGCTCCCTGATTTCCTCCTACAACATTACCTCCAACTACTCCAGCAGCAACCCCCGCTTGCATCATGTTGACAAAGAATTGATACATTGCTCTCATGTCTACTTGCGGGACTCCATAACCCATATTTCCAGCTTGTGCCTGACCTTGGTTTCTCCTCGTATTTGGTCTGGCATGTTCATTTGTTGTGGTGCTTCCCCCTCCAAGGTTAAATCCTCCACTTCTAGTGTCCATATCTACATTCGAGCCTTCGTAAGATACAGAAGAATAGCTTAATAGAGATAGGATAATAGAGATATAGTGTATACTTATATATAGCAAATACAAGTACGTTACTATAGCGTTAACCCATACCTCGACCTTATCTCTAATTCCTTAGAATTATGTTTTCAAAAATCATTTTTAGTTTAAAGTTTTTCAAAAACCTATGCTCTAATACCAAGTTGTAACATCCCCTATCTTGAGGCCAAAAGCTAAAAGCTATAGATGCTGCAGTCATCTATAGTATTAACTTCCGGCGACAAAATACGGTAATGTTAATGGTATCCATAATATTAGAAGCACATGAATATGAAACAAAATCATAGATTTCAAAACAACAGCTTTTTTGATTACATTTTCACCAAAAACATGTTTCATATCCAATTACATAATCCCAATGTTTCCTAGATTCAGATCAAATATAATTATCACATAAATACGCCAAAAGTGACATATGAAGATGTCCCCTTGGTGGACTAGAGTATTAAATAGTCATAACAGACTTAATATAATACAATGGAAACAACCCCTAAATAACTAGCATCAACCTCCTACTCGTCCCTGGAAACTTTATTCATTCACCTACTAAAATTTGTAAATCTCAACCCTCGGCCTACTCAAATCAATTTTGAGCACCCAAGAGTTTAAGGGGAAAGACATAAACTTCGAGTCAGACATAAAGCCTAGTGTGAGTAATACTACACATCTCGATTATCTGATATTAAGTGAGACCATGCTACTTAGCGGAATGGGTTTCCCCTCAATAATATCCTTTTAAAAACATATCTTTTGCAAATCTAAATTCTGCAACCAAACTGGTTAAAACAATAACATCAATATCATGTAAGCATATAAATCAGGTAATCAGTGGACTATCTGTCCGAACATTATAGTTTTGTTAGGCTAACTACTAACCTTTGGCTGACTCGGGCCTACCAGACAAAATAAACAAATAATCTAACTTTTGTTAGGTACTCCTCTTCTAGATAGTCTGCTCTAACTTATTTCTCCCAAGGTCAATTGGTCTTAATGGTTTTGCGGGCTCACCAATAACCCATCTCTATTATGTATACTCCTTTCTGTGTGTATCATCATTTTAGTCTTACATGTGACAAAGCCCTGCACATTGGAATTTGGATTTATATTAGCTAGGGGCTACTAGCTAAAGTATAGGGCGCGACCCCATACTAGTCCCATCTAGTATTCTAATATCTGAGTCATTTTACTTAGGGTCAACTACCCTTTAAATTTTCCTTGAAAATATTTATTTCAAAATGATTTAACCCATTCAAATCATACTTATACAAGGAAATAAATTCTATGCTTTACTCAAATCACTTTGCCATGTTATATATACTTTACCCAAAACATTGTCGATGAAAACATTTGAAACCTTTGAAAGTACCCTTTTCGAAACCATTGAAAGCACCCCTTTCGATTCAAGTAAATCACTTTACTTTATAACCTAGGTCGAAGGTCAAAACATACCTTTCGAAACCATTTACATTTAACCTTTCAAAAACATTGAAATCAACTCTTTTGAAAGCTTTATAAAATCATGGACATCCTCTTTTCAAAACACTTTAAGCATGCTTTTCGAAACAATTGGAAACCTTCCATTTAAAACCTTTCGAAAACATTGGGGAACCACCCCTTCGAAACCTTTATCTTAAACCTTTCGAAAGCATAAAATCCTTTACATAAATCAAACTTTTTGAAAGCACTTGGGTTCAAGTAAAACATGTGGAACAACCTTTCGAAACCATTTAAAACCATTCCTTTTGAAACCATTTGGGTTTAACTTCCAATAGCACAAAGAGTCATAAAACAACTAAGTCGAAAGCACTCTTTCGAAAGCAATTTCCTAAGTAAAAGAAGTGGATGACATCGAAACCAATCTCTTTGAAAGTATTGGAGAAGCGGCTTAGATTTTAAAACAAGGTGTCCCTTTCGAAAGCATTGTTTCAAAAGGTAGGAAGCGGCAGCAAGGGGTTTCAACCCCTTTGAAATCTTCTTTATAAAAAAAGGCGCAACGTCTTTCGAAACCATTCTTTTAAACCATTTAACCGAGTCGAAAGCTAACCAAGTCGAAAGGATTCTTTTCGAAAGCAAAGCAGGCGCATTTCCTTTTAAAAGGAAAATAAGGCTTTGACCTCTTTGGAACCCCTTGTTTTGACTCAATGCCTTTCTCCTTTGCCCAATCCACTACGTACCAAGTATTTGATACCATGTGTATTGGTTTCGATGGAGATGGAGGTAGAAGTACCTAGTCGAAAGCTAGGTGCCGAAAGTGGCAAAACAGCAAAAACAAAGTAAATATGATTTTTAACTTTGAAAAGTAATTCTTTTCAACTAACCCGCTTTGTTTGTCAACATATGATTGGTTGCTAATTTCTTTTCTAAAACCTTTTCTACAAGTACTGCCTAATTTTCAGAGATAAACAATTTAAATTATTTACAAAATGCCCCTTCTCATTTTATAAATATATAAAACATTTAAGTCCCATATCTTAAATAATTTTATATACTTATTAAAACACTTAGTAAAATTATACAGAAATTCCTATAAATCATTTTTAATATGTTTTCTAACATATATTAATTTCTGACCCAAAAACAACATGTATTAGCCGCAATAAATTTTAAACCCAATAAACCGTTTTCTTCGTTAGAAAATTAATAATAAATCCACATTAATTCAGAAAATTATGAAATTTGAAACCCATGTTTAAAATATCATTCTTGACCTTATATTAAAATTGCAAGGCATTTGGAATTCATCTAATAGGGTATTCATATTAAAACTTATCATAATATCTATATGAAATAGCATAAATCATCAACAAGCATATATATCTGTTTTAACAATTAAAGACATGGCAAACTTTGCAAAATGATTCGGATCTCAATCTAAAACTGAAAACATTAAAACATGAGATGTAACCTATTATTCACCTTAGCTTTGTGATTAAGGAGTTGAGATTTGATCTTGCATTAGGTTGATTAAGCTTCCTCTTAATTCTTGCTTTATCTTCTACATGATTTTCCTTCAGAGTGGTCGGCCTTTCTTCTATTTAGTTTTTGTTTTAAACGTGTAAAATGAATGTGGTTTAAGGGTTTAGGGTATAAGAATATACTTTATTCCTACTTTGCCCTTATTTGACTTCCCTTATGTATTTCATTTTAATTCATCTTAGTTCATTTGTTAACTAGGCACGACTACCCCCATTAACATAAATCTCAATCCCCTAACTATTTCTTCATTTCATTTCATTTAACTAACTAAATGTCCTAAATAATCTTAATCAAAATTAGGTTCATTACACCCGAGTCAGCCAGTACTTAATAGTCGGCCAGATAAAACTACAATGTTCGGATGGATAGTCCATTGATTACCTGATTTATATGCATATATGTTACTGCTATTGTCGTTATATTCAGTTTGATTGCAGCATTTTGATTTGCAAAAGATATACTTTTAAAAGGATATTAGTTAGGGGAAACCTATTCCGCTAAGCGGCATGGTCTCACTTAATATCAATAAACCTAGATGTAATAGAATTATTCGTACCAACTTTATGTCTGACTCAAAATTTATGTTTTCCCCTTAAACTCTCGTGCTTAAAATCTAATTTGAGTAGATTGAGATTTAAGGTGTTTCAGGTTTTTGTAGGTGACGAATAAAGCTTCTGAAGACGTGCACGAGGTAAGGATTAGCTATTTTGGAGTCTATCCATTATTGTTCCGTTGTGATGTATTTATTGACTGATATGTCTATTTAATACTCTGATCATCCAAGGGGACATCTTCATATGTCACTCTTGGCATATTTTGTAATAATTATATTTATCTAAACCCGAGAATCGTTTTGGGATTATATAATTGAATATGAAATATTGATTTGAAATGTAATCAGAAAAGCTGTTTTAGTTGATTTTATTTCATGTTCATATGCTTCTCATATTATGGATATCATTAATATTATATTTTATCACCGAAAGTTAACACTATAGATGATTGCAGCATTTGTAGCGATTAGCTTCGGGTCTCAAAATAGGGGATGTTACATTTTGTAGGCCCCACCTTTTACGCGTCAGACGCGTCCAACTTAACGCAAACACCAACATGACAAAATTTAGCTGCAAACATACTCTAAAGGTGCGTTCTTGAATTAGATGAAGGGGGCTTACGAAAGGGGCATGAAAGAAGAATGGACCACGAAAGGAGAATATGTTCTTGTGTTACAAAAGGGGCATTCTAAAAGGGACATTAATAATTTTGTATTTACTAATTACATTGTTAATCCTTTTGTATTGTTTTAAAGCAGATGTATTTTGAGAATGTAACTGAATATGAAAATTTGATAATTCAACTCCAATAACAGTACAATTACAGTTACACTATTGCAACAATTTCGAACTGCAGATACAATAACGGTACAAGTGCAATTACAAAATACAAATTACTAACGTAGTCCGGTAGCAACTTGTTCATCTCGTATGTTATCTCAAACATTTTCCATGGAATTTGTTGCATTTCTTTGAACTGGTTCATGATCTTTATTCTTAGAAGTTCGAATATTATAGCACTCTTATAGAAATTCTTTCGGAATTAAATTAGGAACATAGTCATATGCTATAAATTTAGGATTTCCTTTATCGTGTCTTCGTATGAAATAGTGAATAGCTATTGTAACAGTTATAACCTTTACTTGAACCTTATAACTACACATCGGTATGTTATATAAGATTGCAAACTTTTTCTTTCAAATTCCAAAGGTTCTTTCGATTGTCATGCATAAACTTCGATCGTTGAAATCTTTCAGCTACCTACCATGTAGGAAGAGCCAAAACAATTGTATACAAAAATATGGTTAACATTTCGTAATGCAAACTTCGAACGTTTCCTTCAAATTGTAACCTTCTAACTGCTCACACGGTATGAGAAAACAAAGTTTTTTTATTTGGAAGTTTCGATGACAATATTTTGCATGATCGCATAATATTTCATTAAAAGAATGAATTTCCTTATAATTAGAACTGTGAATTTGGTCGATTTGAACTTTTTGTAGCACTTTAATTCTCATAATAGCATGTATATCGTCCAAATCTTAGGCATCAGAATCTGACAGATAACCTTCGTCGAACGAATTCACCATTGAATTAAAGTTGAAGAAGAGGACGATGAGGAGTTAAAATGGAGATGTGGTGAAGTGGAGAAGAGATGTAGCAATCCAAAATTTCACCACTTTGATTTGAGAATATTTAATTAATTTTAGATATTCAAATAATAGGTTTTATAATCAATATAAAACTTTTTTAAATAATAAATAATAATGGTGAAATAGTTTTCAAAATTAGTATATAAAAATATATAGTTCGAAGAAAAATCGAAAATGTGACCAGAATTCGTTTTTCGTATTTTCGACTTTTCATCGATTAAAAGTTGTTGAAAACGTTGTGAAATCTACTAAAAATCTGTAGCACGCCTTTATAAATAAAAATAGGATATGTATGACGTATATACATATATACGTAAATATATATATATATATATATATATATAATGATGAGACATTTGTGAATGATAAAATAAAATTTAAGTAAATGTTTAACATGAAAAGATACTTAAAGAAGCATAAGTACACCTTACTTGAAAATCATGTTGGCTTTGAAAAGAGAGAAGGGGACAAGAAGGTGGCTCAAGGACAAGAGGAGGAGGCAAGCATTGTGATGTGGCAACCATGGATAGGAGGGTATTAGTGGAATTAGCCACTTTGCATGAGATTATAAATTGCAACTCCATGCTCTCATTTTCATTTTCTCCACAAATTTTACCTCCTCTTCCCATGGCCATAGCTCTCTCAAATATATTCCAAATAAAGAAATTCTTTTTTTATAAATTTAAGAGAATCGAGTTGTCTACAATTTTAGTTTACACCATTTCTTCAATTTCCAAGTGTTATTAGGCCAAAAATTCATTTCTTTGTAGAGCATTTTCGGACCCAGATTTTCAAGTCCGAAAATACCTCCTTTTATTCTGACCATATCTCCCTCAATAAAAATCCAAATTAAGTAATTTTTTTAAATGGTAGAGAAAATAATTTCCAAGAAATCTCTCTTTGATAACTTCTCCAATTTCAGAGAGTAACATAGCCAAAAGTTCATGAGAAGATGACTAAATTATAGGTTGTTTGGTTAGCTTTTAGGTGAGTAAAGCTCGCCATTTTAACTAAAGTTTTGGACTTTATTTCCTTCATATTATTGTAGTTATTTAAGTCATTTTAATTTAAGTCACTTTATTATGGATGTTTATTTGTAATGTTTGTTACTTTGTTTGCTTGTTAAAAAGTCGACACTTTGAGTAGTTAGTAAGTAATCAAAACTAGTTTTGTAGTTCGAAATAAATTTGTATAAGTGATGCCTTCTTTATGTTCATAAATATTATTTACTTTGGTTATATGCCATGTTTATGTTATGAGATGTGAGGCTTGGATGAAAATCATTACGACATGAAAGTCGTTCTCGAGGTGTCTGTATAACGACTATCGCTATATCGGCACTTTCAGAAAGCACTATCTCTTCGACATCTTTTGTTTTACTTTCGAGCTTGGGTTTTACTTTATAAAGTTAATTAAGTTTTTGAATAAGGATGGATTTAAAATTAATTTACTAATTTAATAATGATTTTAAAATTAATTAATTATTTTAATTAATGAGGATTAAGGATAATTAACTATCTCAATAACGATGTGTTTAAAATTAATTAACCATTTTATCTAATGGTGATTAAGTTTAATTAATCTCTTAAATAATGATTGGTTAAAGTTAATTTTTTTTAAATTCACGGTGTTTAAAATTAATTAATCATTTTAACTAATTACTTTAAAGTTAATTAATTAGTTTAAATTTAATTAATCTTTTCCATTAATGATATTTTAAATTAGTTAATCCTTTTTAAATGATGCTTTAAAATTAATTAATCAACTTAATTAATGAGACTTAAAATTAATTAATTAATTTAATTAATGATGTTTTAAAATGATTAACCCTTTTAAATTATGGGCATTTAAAGTTAATTAATAAAATTAATTAACGAAGTTTAAAGATAATTAATCATTCTTATTAATGTTAATTAAAGATAATTAACCTATTTAATAAGGATGTTTTAAGTGATTAAATCTTTTGATAATGTTGTTTTAAAGTTAATGAACCTTTTTTATAAAGTTGTTTAAAGTTAAAAACTTGTAATTAGAAGCCCAAGCACGAGTTTGGTTTTAAAAAGTAAAAGTTCGATTCGGTTATGGAAAAGTAATTTCCATAAATGATATGGCTTATATGGAAAGAATTTAGTCATACTCTTGGCACTGAACGTCGAGGTATGGAATCTTGTCACTATCCCGAAAGTAAAAATAGTCGTCAAGGCAATGCCTAGAGGTAACACTACCTTCACTTGCCTGACTTCATCTTTAACCAAGAAATAGTACAAGTTTGAAATCGACGAGTAGTGGTAGGAATATGAGGTTTACTATCTATATACGATCATTTTGTTATCTTCGATAGTCGGTTTGTCGACTATCGATTACCTCGGCCTTCTTTGTATTTCGTCATTCTAAGACGATGTGTTGCTCACTTGAGCTTTGTTATCCTTTTTCGAAAATGACTAAATCCAAAGAGTGAGTGGAAGCCAAGCTATGTGGTGTTGCTCCCATTAGGATATTATCACATCTACTCTATATTTGGTTTGGATATTTGTGCACCAAGGTGTGAATTACTCGTATCCTCGGTAACCATTGGCGGGGTCCGGCTTGGACGTGTCAAAGAGCCATCAGAGTTCTCAAGTATATATTCTAGAGGTATACTTTCGGTAAGGAGGTGCACCCTCCTAGTTATTGTTAGTAAATTTCCTTTCCTTATTGATTCGAACCTTCAAATTTGTTTACTTAATTACATTGGGAAGAGTATAGCACTCTTCATGATGTTAATTATTTGTATCCATTCTTTACATTTGGATGTTGTTCTTGTGAGAGGAAACCCGTTCTGTGTTTGGCGGCGTGGTCTCACATGTTGTTGTTTAATTACATTTATTATTTGGAGTTTTACTTATACCAGACATATTGTCTGACCTGAGTTGTTTGTTTTCCCTAAACTCTCGGGTACTCATTTATATTTGAGTTGTCCGAGAGTAGTACGTCTTTTATGGGCTCTTTCGAAGATGGCGTTTGAGCAGAAGGCCTTTATCTATTTAGTCATCTGTTTCCACTATTTGTTTAGTTCTTGTAAGTGTATTTTATTTTCAGCATATGTAAAGGCAGGTTGTTATAACTGTTTAAGATGATTGTAGTACTTTTGTGTAACTCTGATAACTCCAAGTTAAGGAGTGGCCTTATGTACTATATTATTGTTATGTTCTATTTAATAGTTTTGTTGTGAGATTTTATGTTCTATTATTTATTTTACCCTACGACAATTCATCTTTCGAATGCTTGGGCAACGGCACACGAATACTGTGGATGTATTTAGTGTCGTTCCTAGAGGTCAGAAAGGTGGGTCATCTCAGTTGGTATCAGAGCTTCGGTTGAGCAAACACCTTAGCGTGATTGGGGTACAACTCATTAGAGATAGGGTGAGAAGATCCCTAGAGTGAGTTAACCTTGAGAGAGCTTTTTTTATCACCCATCCTTAAGATTCGTTTTAGATCCTTTGGTGTTGTTTCCCTTAAACCACTTTGATCCTATCTTTGTATTCTAATAATTCCTATCATTATTCAGGTAATTGAAAATGAGTACAAGAGGAAGAAGAGGGAGAGGATCTGGAACCAATACGGCTACAAATGGCAGAGCTCCTAGAAATAGGCCAGTAGTAGAGCCGGTAGAAGAAGCAGTAGCGCAAGTTCAACCACCTCAAAACTTTGCTACTTTGTGCAAAAATTATACTGCTTTGGGTGGTAAACAATTCTTTGGTACTGAAGGTATTTTGGGAGTTCAGACATGGCTCCGCTCTTATGAAAGGATATTCCGAGATCTTCAGTTGGAAGATGCAAGGAAGCAATTGTTGGTGTCACGACAGCTTTAAAAGTCAGCAATGGATTGGTGGGATTCGGTGACAGTTAATACCCCAGAGGAAGATTTTACTTGGGCTAAATTTAAGAAAATCTTCGAAGCTCAATTTATTCCGGAGGTGGGGAAGACTCGGTTGTTCAGGAGTTTCATGGATTTGAAGCAGGGAGATATGACAGTGGCACAGTATGAGCATTGATCAATGCATTTGTCTCGCTTTAGACCAGGATTGATAGACATGCCACTTAAAAAGAATGAGATGTTCATGGAAGGACCGAGGCCAAATTTCCATCATGAGATGACCAATCATGTTAATGGTACCTTTACTAATTTGATCAGCATGGCCTTAAGGTTTGAAGCTTTGGATATTAAGCAAGGAGTTTAAATAGGTGTAGTGCCAGTAGTTAGTGCCCAACCTTTATCAGTTATCCCTGTTGCAAATAAGCCGAATTTTAAACGCAAGGGAAAGAAGAAGTGGTCGGGAAAGAAACCCGGAGGTGGAAACCCAACCCAGAAGAAGCAGCCCAACTTGGCTAATGTTCTTTGTTTCAAGTGCAACAAGATGTGGCACTATGCAAATTAGTGTCCAAGTGTCTCCTGTTACAACTGCGGCCAACTGGGACACATGAAGAATGAGTGCCATTTCCCAAAGAAGAGGGCGCAAGGACAAGCTTTTGCTATTAAGGAAATACCAACTACTTCTACAGATCAAAAGGGAAAGCAGGTGTTGTAAGGTACATTATCCATTTATGATATTCCCATTAGGGTATTATTTGAAAAGGGTGCTTCCCATAGTTTTATTTCAGTTGATCTTATGGATAAACTTATCCTTAAACCCATCTTTCTAAATAATTCTCCTTATGTGTCGAATCCAATTGGGGATCCTACAGACCTTAACACTATGTGTTTGAAAGTTCCTATTTCATATCGAGATTGGCACTTCCTTTCTGACTTGTTTGTCCTCGGGTTCATGGGTTTTGGAGTATTGTTAGGTATGGATTACTTATCTAAGTTTGAAGCCATCTTAGATTGTGTTAGTAGAATGGTCGTAGTAAAGGATGCGGTAGGTAAAAGCATTGATATATGTTGTGAGGGGCCTAATGAACTTTTGAATAGTTTTCTCTATTCACTTGAAGTGGCTAAAGAGGAGATAAAAGATATGCCGATTGTTTGGGACTTTAAGGATATTTTCGATGAAGTGCAAGGTTTACTTCCTCGCCGTGAAGTGGAGTTCCATATTGACTTGATTCCAGGAATGACACCGATCGTACAACCTCCTCGAAGGTTGGCTCCAAAAGTAAGAAGGGAATTAGAGAAGCAGATGTTTGACTTATTGCAGAGACATTTGATCTGGCGTAGCATATCAAGTTGGGAATCACCAGTAGTCTTCATTACAAAGGCGGATGGTTCTCTTAGGTTATGTGTAGGCTACCAGGAGTTGAAAAAGCGGACTATCAAAAATAAGTATCTTTTACTTAGGATCGACGATATGTTTGATCAACTCCACAGGGCTCGGGTATTTTTTCAACTGGATCTTGCCACTTGTTTTCACCAATTAAGAGTAGTAGAGGAGAGTGTACCCTTAACAGCTTTTCGTACTCCTGATAGTTTTTACGAGTGGTTAGTTATGTCGTTCGGACTGACTAGCGCACCCGCTTATTTCGTGGACTTAATGAATCAGGTATTTAGGATTTTCTTAATAAATTTGTCCTTGTCTTTATTGATGATATTCTTGTTTATTCTAAGACGGAGGAAGAGCACAGAGGAAGAGCACAAGTATCATCTCCGAGTCGTTCTAAATACTTTAAGAAGTCATGTATTGAAAGCAAAGTATTCTAAATGCCATTTCTAGAAATCTAAAGTTAGGTTTTTGGGGCACGTAGTTTCGGGAGAAGGCATATCAGTGGACCCAACTAAAGTAGTTGCAGTTCAAGATTGGAAGAAGCCCGAAAATGTGACAAAGGGTCATAAGTTTCTTGGGATTGGCTAGTTTTTATAGAAGATTCATCAAAGATTTCTCGAAGATCGCTTCTCATCTAATGACATTGACGAAGAAAAATGCTACGTTTGTGTGGACACCTAAGTGTGATCAAGCATTCAATGAATTGAAGGAGAAATTGACCAGTGCTCCCGTTTTGACTATTCCAAAAGGGAGGAAGGGTTAACTGTATACACGGATGCTTGCAGAACCGGATAGGGAGCAGTTCTGATGCAATATGGAAAAGTTATTGCGCATGCAAGTCGATAGCTGAAACCACATGAGAATAATTACGCTACACACGATTTGGATATCTTGGCAGTTGTCTTCGCATTAAAGATGTGGAGGCATTATCTTTTAGGGTGAAAAGTTTGAGTTATACACGGATCAAAAATCATTAAAGTGTCTCTTTACTCAGAAGGACTTGAACTTAAGGAAACAATGATGGCTAGAGTTTCTAGCGGCTTATTATCTTGAGATTTTATGTACACCAGGGAAAGCTAATGTTGTAGCTGATGCACTGAGCAGGAATTATGTAGTTTTGGCTAATATAAAAGTTCGTCCAACTCTTATCCGACGCATTAAGAATAATCAGCAGAGGGACTTTCGTCTTTCCCAGATAGCTAGAGCTGTTAGTGAAAATGTTTCGCCAGAGAAGTGGCCAGGATTCAAGGTAGATGACCGTGGCATTCTAAGGATGAATGATCGATTATGTGTTTCGGATGTGGATGGAATTAGACAGGAAGTTCTAACAGAGTCCCATCATTCTAAACTAACGAAACATCCAGGGGTCACTAAGATGTATCAGGACATGAAGCATACTTTTTGGTGGGAAGGGATGAAAAGAGACGTGGCTATATTTGTAAGTAGATATGTTAATTGCCAGCAGGTAAAGGGAAGTCAACAGAGGACAGCTGGGCTGATTCACCACTTGAGATACCGAAGTGGAAATGGGAGCAGATTTTTATGGATTTCATCGATGGTTTACCTATATTGAGGAAAGGTAATGAAGGAATTTGGGTTATCATTGATAGGTTAACCAAGAGCGCTCACTTCTTACCAGTCAAGGCAACAAGGACGGCTGCTAGTTCGGCTCAATTATATGTTGAAGAGATTGTTAAGCTTCATGGCATTCCATGTGGTATTGTGAGTGATCGGGATCCGATTTTCACAAGTCGATTCTTGAAGGGTCAGCATGATGCACTTGGGACAGAGCTGAGTTTGAGCACAACTGTACAGACCAAAAGGGTGAATCGTGTTCTGGAAGATTTGCTTCGAGCTTTTGTGCTAGACTTTGGAGGTTCTTGGGAGGACCACTTAACATTGGTAGAGTTTGCTTATAACAACAGTTTTCAGGCAAGTATTGGGATGGCGCCTTTTGAGGCATTGTATGGAAGGCCTTGTAGGTCTCCATCTTGTTGGGTGCAACCAGGAGACCGCTTAATACTTGGACCAGATATAATTCGTGATGCCACGAATAAGGTAGATTGGATTAGGAAGAACTTAAAGACATCTCAGAGTCAGTAGAAGAACTATGCAGATGTAAGATGTCGAGATTTGGAGTTTGCGGTCGGGGACTATGTATTCATCAAAGTTTCTCCGATAAGAGGGGTGATTCGGTTCGGGAAAGGAGGAAAGCTAGCTCCTCATTTTATTGGACTCTTTATGATACTCAATAGGATATGAACTCTGCCATATAAAGTGGAGTTACCAACTAGATGGTCGGGCGTACATGACGTCGTTCACGTATCTCATCTACGTAAGTATGTACATGATCCTACTTTGATTATTCCGCCATCTCAACAGTAGGATGTAGAAGTTGAGCCTGACTTGTCCATTGTAAGACAGCCTCTTTGAATTGTCGATTGAGATAAGAAACGATAAAGGACTAAGGTTGTGGACTTGGTTAAAGTACAGTGGAGTGCAGATCCAAGAGATTGTACTTGGAAGACTGTAGATAATATGGGGGAAGCATACCCTGAGTTGATGTTAGGATAGTGTTTGTTTGTTTTTATGAATTATGTATGCACTATTTGTGATATAGTTATTTAGTGTGTATATGTTGTATGGGTTTCATGATATATATATATATATATATGCCCTTTTTTTGAGTTATCTCCTTAAGTGTTAATTTCAAGGATGAAATTCTTTAAGGGAGGGAGAGTGTAACGACCCGGAATTTCACCACTTTGATTTGAGAATATTTAATTAATTTTAGATATTCAAATAATAGGTTTTATAATCAAAACAAAAATCTTTTAAATAGTAAATAATAATGGTGAAATAGTTTTTAAAATTAGTTTACAAAAATATATAGTTTGAAGAAAAATAAAAAATGTGACCGGAATTTGTTTTTCGAATTTTCAACGACTAAAAGTTGTTGAAAACGTTGTGAACTCTAGTACAAATCTATAACGCACCTTTATAAATAAAAATAGGATATGTATGATGTATATAAATATATACTGAGATATATAAATATATATATATATATATAATGATGAGACATTTGTGAATGATAAAATAAAATTTAAGTAAATGTTTAACATGAAAAGATACTTAAAGAAACATAAGTACACATTGTTTTAAAATCATGTTGGCTTTGAAAAGAGAGATGGGGACAAGAAGGTGGCTCAATGACAAGAGGAAGAGGCAAGTATTGTGATGTGGCAACCATGGATAGGAGTGTATTAGTGGAATTAGCCACTTTGCATGAGATTATAAATAGCAACTCCATGCTCCCATTTTCATTTTCTTCCCAAATTTTACCTCCTCTTCCCACGACCATAGCTCTCTCAAATATACTCCAAATAAAGAAATTCTTTTC
The DNA here is from genome assembly GCA_030737815.1 of Allium fistulosum. NCBI lineage: Eukaryota > Viridiplantae > Streptophyta > Magnoliopsida > Asparagales > Amaryllidaceae > Allium > Allium fistulosum. Next base: position 196,138,828 of record CM060902.1, on the reverse strand, counting down.
TTTAAATTCAAGAGAATCAAGTTGGCTACAATTTTCATTTACACCATTTCTTCAATTTCTAAGTGTTATTAGGCCAAAAATCCATTTCTTTGTAGAGCATTTTCGGACCCAGATTTTCAAGTTCGAAAATACCTCTTTAATTTTATTCTAACCATATTTCCCTCAATATAAATCCAAATTAAGTACTTTTTTTAAATGGTAGAGAAAAGAATTTCCAAGAACTCTCTCTTTGATAACTTCTCCAAATTCAGAGAGTAACATAGAGAAGATAACTAAATTCTAGGTTGTTTGGTTAGCTTTAGGTGAGTAAAGCTCGTCATTTTAACTAAGTTTTGGACTTTATTTCCTTCATATTATTGTAATTATTTAAGTCACTTGATTATGGATGTTTGTTTGTAATGTTTGTTACTTGGTTTACTTGTTAAAAAGTCGACACCTTGAGTAGTTAGTAAGTAATTAAAACTAGTTTTGTGGTTCGAAGTAAATTTGTATAAGTGATGCCTTCTTTATGTTCATAAATATTATTTACTTTGGTTATATGCCATGTTTATGTTATATGATGTGAGGCTTGGATGAAAATCATTATGACATGAAAGTAGTTCTCGAAGTGTCCTTATAGCGACTGTCGCTATATCGGCCCTTTCGGGAAACACCATCTTTACGACATCTTTTGTTTTACTTTCGAGCTTGGGTTTTACTTTACAAAGTTAATTAAGTTTTTGAATAAGGATGGATCTAAAATTAATTTACTAATTTAATAATGATTTTAAATTTAATTAATTATTTTAATTAGTGAGGATTGAGGATAATTAATTATCTCAATAACGATGTGTTTAAAATTAATTAATTGCTTTGTTAATGATGTTTAAAATTAATTAACCATTTTATCTAATGGTGATTAAGTTTAATTAATCTCTTAAATAATGATTGATTAAAGTTAATTAATTGTTTTAATTAATGGTGTTTAAAAGTTAATTAATCATTTTAATTAATTACTTTTAAAATTAATTAATTAGTTTAAATTTAATTAATCTTTTCCATTAACGATATTTTAAATTAGTTTATCCTTTTTAAATGATGTTCTAAAATTAATTAATCAACTTAATTAATGAGATTTAAAATTAATTTAATTAGTAATGTTTTAAAATGATTAACCCTTTTTAATTATGGGTATTTAAAGTTAATTAATAAAATTAATTAATGAAGTTTAAAGATAATTAATCATTCTTATTAATGTTAATTAAAGATAATTAACCTATTTAATAAGGATGTTTTAAGTGATTAAATTTTTTGATAATGGTGTTTTAAAGTTAATGAACCATTTTTATAAAGTTGTTTAAAGTTAAAAACTTGTAATTAGAAGCCCAAGCACGAGTTTGGTTTTAAAAAGTAAAATTTCGATTCGGTTATAGAAAAGAAATCTCCGTAAACGATATCGCTTATATGGAAAGAATTTAGTCATACTCTTAGCACTGAATGTCGAGGTATAGAAACTTGTCACTATCTTGAAAGTTAAAATCATCGTCAAGGCAATGCCTAGAGGTAACACTACCTTCACTTGCCTGACTTCATCTTTAACTAAGAAATAGTACAAGTTTGAAATCAATGAGTAGTGGTAGGAATATGAGGTTTACTATCCATATACGATCATTTTGTTATCTTTGATAGTCGGTTTGTCGACTATCAATTACCTTAGCCTTCTTTATATTCCCTCATTCTAAGACGATGTATTGCTCACTTGAGCTTTGTTATCCTTTTTTGGAAATGACTAAACCCAAAGAGTGAGTGAAAGCCAAGCCATGCGGGGTTGCTCCCATTAGGGTATTATCACATCTACTTTAGATTTGGTTCGGATATTTGTGCACCAAGGTGTGAATTACTTGGATTCTCGGTAACCGTTGGACGGGGTCCAGCTTGGACGTGTCCGAGAGCCCTCGAATTTCTCAAGTATATATTCTAGAGGTATACTTTCGGTAAGGGGGATGCACCCACCTAGCTATTGTTCGTAAATTTTCTTTCCTTATTGATCCGAACCTTCAAATTTATTTACTTAATTACATCAGGAAGAGTATAGCACTCTTCATGATGTTAATTATTTGTATCCATTCTTTACATTTGGATGTTTTTCTTGTGAGAGGAAACTCGTTCCGCGTTTAGCATCGTGGTCTCACATGTTATTGTTTAATTACATTTATTATTTGGAGTTTTACTCATACAAGACATATTGTCTGACCCGAGTTGTTTGTTTTCCCTAAATTCTCGGGTACTCATTTATATTTGAGTAGTCCGAGAGTAGTAGGTCTTTTATGAGCTCTTTTGAAGATGGCGTTCGAGCAGAAGGCCTTTATCTATTTAGTCATCTGTTTTTGCTGTTTGTTTAGTTCTTGTAAGTGTATTTTGTTTTTAGCATATGTAAAGGCAGGTTGTTATAACCGTCTAAGTTGATTGTAGCACTTTTGTATAACTCTGATAACTCCAAGTTAAGGAGTAGCCTTATGTACTATATTACTGTTATGTTCTATTTAACAGTTTCATTATGAGATTTTTTGTTCTGTTCTTTATTTTACCCCACGACAATTCATCTGGACAACGGCACACGAATACCGTGGATGTATTTAGTGTCATTCTCATGGGCCAGAAAGGTGGGTCGTCTCAGAGAAGAGGGTGATTTATAGGGGATAATCAGACCGTTTGGGTAATTACCGTTTGGCGTCACACGCATTAGACACGTGTGACGCCAACCATTACTTTTGGTCCATTTACTCCAACCGGGAATAAGTATGGGCTCTTCCCACAATGCATCAGAGGCGTCTGACGCATCTACCTTGATGTGAAAGCTCAAAGGGGAAAAAAATGTCACTCTAAATGCGTAACAAAACAAGCCAATGGTCTCATTTTCAAACGGCAGATTCTATTTATACACCTTAAATTGCTATACTTATACCGAAAAAGTTTCTAAATTCATATGCACCACTTTTTACTCAGTATGCACCGTACATATTACAATACTATCCTCACTTGGAATAGAACAAAGCAGTTATCTCATTTTACCAACACTCTCTCTGATGCATTAATCCGGGAATTATAATTTCAAAATTGTCCAAATTCACTTTTGCAAATTTTAAATTCATATACTTTAAATGGAATTTAAAATATTTATTTATTTATATATAGTAATTTGAATTTAATTGATGAATTTTAAAATGTTAAACTATTTAAATTTAAAGTGAAAAATATTAAAATTGACCACGCATAAATACAAATTGAAACGATGTAAAAAATCGACAAGTATAGTAATTTTAATTACTCTGTCAAAGAAATTATATCGACTATACACATTACATATAAAGAAGAATTGCATAGCGTTTTCATTCTCTAATATTGATTCTACCTTTTTAAATGGGATTTTGATCCAAAGTTTTAATTAAAATTTTATAGTATAAATTAATTAATTTTCAGTGCGAATAGAATTTGCTTATCGGAACTACTGTCATCCGAGACAAAACAATCCCCAGAAAGAATATCTAAAAAATACCCCAAAGGTCTTATCCAACTGCCATGGCCACTTCTTCTCTCTCGCTGTCCACTCCATTCAAAACCTCTGTTCTGCCCATCTCACGCTTTCACAAATCGCTAAAACCCTCAATCTTATCGTACAAATCCACCCCTATAATTTCTCAAATACTACATGCCTCGCGCTCGAAACCTGCAGGCTCTTTTCCGTCGATTTTGGTGGCCCAGTCGCCGCCGGCAACGAGAGGGATACCTGATTCGGCGGATGTGCTGGGTTTGCTGTTGAGAGAGCGGATTGTGTTTTTGGGGAGTCAGATTGACGATTTTGTTGCAGATGCTATTATTAGTCAGCTGCTGCTCCTTGATGCTCAGGATCATACGAAGGATATAAGGCTTTTTATTAATTCTCCTGGTGGTTCACTTAGGTAACGATTATTGGTTTCTTATATTTTATTTTTTGTGTAATTTGACAATGGGTAAATTGGTAAGATGTGTATACTGTACTTAGATAATATTGCCTTATGAAACTATGTTGAACTAGGAGATTTCATGTTAGAGGCTGTACTTAAGCTCTGACTTTGAATGTGACCTGTTGAACATGACCAAATGAAGATAACTAACTTTGTTCAAGATTAGTTCTGAACAAGATCAAGGTAATCTGGCTTTGCATATTTTTGGTCAAAGTGAACTGTTAGCTAACTTTACCAAATCAGAAGTTTGGTAAAATTACTTGTAGGCCTGCCCAATATATGTATCGATAGGGATGCAGCAGGACAAAGATGTTTCAAAATACCAAAATCTAAGTTGTTATGTATTGGATATTATGTAAAATATCATTTAGCTATAATTTAATATTTTACAACATTAATAATAATAATAAATAAATCATAATTCAACCTATTTTGAACCACAATTACTAATACTTCGACATATTGAATTAAAAATAAAAGCATATTTAGAAAAAGGTCTGTTATTCAACTAATGATTATTATTTTTATATATGTTTCCTTGAGCATATAGCCGGAAAAAACTTTCTTTTTAGATTTTATACAATTTCAGTAAAGTAATACACAGAGGTATTGAAATGCTCTAGTTTAAGTACCCTTACAGGCCCAAAATTCATTGCGTATTGAACATGTGCCCAAACATAACCAGTCTGTATTGTGCCAATTTGTGTACTCGGTAGATGCTATTTTTGTTCTTGCAAATACTTGTGCAACCCAACTTACAAGCCAATAGGATAATAGCCGTGAATTCTACCTTACGAATTGTGGCTTATAAGCTCATGCAAACAAGTTAAAAGACAACTCTTATTATGTGAAACACCGACTAATAATCTTTCTAAATGTTTAATTCATTACATTAAAATAAAAAAAAAGGTAAATACTTTCCATCTATTCAAGGTGCATCAAAAATACATCTCAAATTGATGCCTTACGGATTTGACTGGATCATGCATACCCTATGTGAATTGATCATCACTGTAATACCGATCAAGAAGAGTTTTTTTTAGGATTATATTGGCGGATAATCCATTATTTGTTCAAAAATTTATTGGTAAGTAAGACATGTATGTGGAAAAGCAAAATTTAAGTGATTTTATTTATTTTAAACCAAGTGATGTGAAGTGATAAACATGATACTCTTATTCATATTTATATGCATATAACACGTATTTATGCAGTTAAAATAAAAAAATTAGCATAAGAATTAATATGAAATAAAATTCAAAAAACTTAGATGCTCAACAAAATATCGTTGAATTAAAAGTTCACTTTTGTGAAAAAGTCATTTGCTGAAAGCTTTTGAAATACATGCAAATAATTGAAACAATAATAGTAATATAATAGATGATCCTACATAATGTCCATGTCCATATATTTAAATGTTATGCTTCCCACAGAACCTACATTAAACAAAACTTAAACCTTACTATACAAAATAAATATTAATATTATATAATTATTCAAAAAATAAATATGAAATTTTCAATAATATCTCAATTTGATGTTAATTCATGAAATCTTATATGATTGTGGATATTGATTTTGTTATTGAAGAAACAAATAAACTAACTACTCAATTTCATACATTTGCATCAAGATATTAAAAGTTTATATCATGATCTTCAAAATTCTATAACTCTTTTTCATTTACTTTATTTGTAAAACGAACATTCAAGTTGTTCGGTATGTCTATAAACATTTTGTTTAGGCTTTGTAAATACAAAAGTACATTTAATGACTTTTTGCTTTAATCTTCTAACTATAAATGCATGGCATAGTCTTGTTCTCTGATTAGAACATCTATGTAGATTTGGTAGATGCACTTAGACGTTATTGTGTGTATATATACATACTAACGTCACATGATTAATTTCAAAACTTTAAATTTGTTGCAAAAAAGCTTAAATTAAAAAAAATTGACTTGTTACAGAAAGAAAACCTCACAATCGGTAGGGTCGATAGTTCAATCGATTAATCTTCGAATATTTATATTATCCTTCTCCTACTTTTGAATGCTTCCCAAATGGTTATTCTAATTGTTTTGAAAAAAATAATCTATTTTATCTCAACATCGAGCAAATCTAAGATGGCTAATCATCGTAATTTGCAATAATAATTTTTTGTAAAACTATGAGCCGATATACGTTTCTAACTAAAACCTACTTGTTCGCTTCAATTTGAGATTGAATGATTAAAAGGCGGAAAAAGTAGCTAGTACCACATACTATTCACAACATATGAAAGTAGGAAAGCACCATTCACCGAAATGAAGATTTTGACCATTGAATAGTAGAAAATATAAATCCAATATGCATTTCACTATTTCATTTGAATTTGGAAACTACCATTCAGGTATGTTTTTGCATTTTTATATTCAAAATTGAAAATAAATATTTAATTTTATATTCAAAGTAGTTTGAATTTTTAAGTAGCTGTAAGTAATAATGTTGGCATAACATGTATTATTCTAGTTAGATATTCATCATATGTTATTAGCTTCAGTTGGGGATTGGATCATCAAATAGGGGGAAAAGTAGCTAGTACAACATGCTATTCACAACGTATTAAAGTATGAAAGCACCAATCATCAAAATGAAGATTTTGATTGTTGAACAACAGAGAACGTATATCCAATATACTTTTCACTATTTCGTTTGAATTTGGAAACAACTATTCATGCATATTTTTGCATTTTTATATTCAAAATTGAAAATAAATGTTAAAATTTTATATTCAAAGTAGTTTGAGTATTTACGAGGGAGCCTTGGCGCAACGGTTAGATCACTCGCATGGTGATATGGACGTCTAGATTCGAGTCTGAAAACAGCTTTTTCGCAATGCGAGGGAAATGCCGTGTACATTATCGATCTTCCCAGAGCCTGCTATCGTGCGGAAGCCTTGTGCACTGGGTTCCACCTAAAGTAGTTTGAGTATTTAAGTTCAAGTAGTTGTAACAGTTTTGGCATAACATGTGTTATTCTAATTAAATCCTCATCGTATGTTATTAGATATTAAGTTTTTGATTGGATTTTAGTCGTGTCAAAAATATTTAAATAGTCGTTGACATGACATGTTGTCTTATAAGTGGTTGGGCAACAACGACCTCAATGTGGTAGCATCGTCCTTTGTAAGAGCTATGCTTTTGAAAATCCAACTTCTGATCACAAGTAAAAAAACGACATCAAAACCAATATAGCACCCATTTAGATAAGGGAGTAACATAAGTGATTGTTGTTATTCTAAAGGTGACATCACAGTCATTGCATACCTCGTTTCCACGTTCAACGCGTCTCACGCGAGAACGAGGTAAGTCTTCTTTATTTTTCTTTCCCATGAAGTCGTTAGAATACTCCTTTGACGTGCAATGCAACATAAGCGTCTGATATGTTGGATGCTAACCATTACTCCGACGCTGATTTGTACTCTCATATACCCCTCTTTTCGCCAAACACTTTCTCCACCTTCACCATTTTCTTACATTCTTCACCTAAAACAATATAGTAAAATGGAATAATTCATAAAAATTGGATAATTTGGACTCTCCAAGTTACCGCTTTTTCCCAAAGATGCATCATCAATGTATATGACTTTTGTAAGGGTAAATAGATAGAAGTGCACAAATAAACAATGCTGCTGGACAATCAAGCCATAACGAACATTCTAGATGAAGCACTAGTAAATGATATACGACTTAGACATAACGAGGTAGAAACAAGCAGGCGCGGCCCAACTGTTTTGATGCCCCAACCCAAAAAATTTATTTTCTTTGTTTTGGAGTCAAATTTATGTAAAAGTGAAAAATTAGTTCAAATGCATAATTGAGCCTTGGTCTTCCTGATGGAAACCCAATACACTTAACAGTTAGACGCATACTAAACATGACATTTTTGCTCACCTGAATTTTATATACTCAAAACGCATGCATTTGATAGAAATCTTACCCACTGGATTGACCCTGGGCATGAGTATGAATATACTATGTGAGAATGAGTTAAATGTGAAAGTTTGTACAATAAAACATAAGTTGGTTGAGATCATGTAAGAAAAATTATATCCAACGGCAAGGAATGGTGGTTCAATCATGTGAGGGTATGTTTTTGTTCGTATTGTATTTACGTTCCTAATCGAATTATATTTTAATTTTAAGAAAACTTCCATCTTTTTACTTCTAGGAGTTTGGCAATACTATTTTAAAATATAGATGATGATCAATTGGAGATTTGGATTTGCTGCAAGCTTTATTTCGAGGCACTAATACAACTGGATAAAATTTGTACATGTCCGATGCTACATAGGAAAATCAATCACACCGATCTTTCCACGTACACAAACTCGGTCCGATCGAACATGAGATTCGATGCATTCTTCTTTGCTCTCAAATAACTGACATTCGGCCTATGCAATCTCCTTCAAATGTTGAATCAAACTCGTACGTGGTGTCGTTCATCTTTGGGTGTCAAAGGTTGTGGTTGTTGAAGGTGTCGTTGTGGGATTGATGAGAAAGTGGTCAAGATTATTGATGTAATGCATAGAGGTAGAAAAAGAAATCTTGTTTGGAATTGGATATTCCAATTCCTGGTTCAAACCCAATAGACAATGCAAACAACGTAGATTCTACTATATCATCTTAAACTTATGCATATCTTATTGCTCATATTATGCAAATTGAAGGAATTCACGTTGGAGAATCTTTAACCATTTTTATGCAATTTGACAAAGAAAACTTATTTAAATGTTCAAGACGATGACATAGCTAGAAACTTATTGGCAAATTGAGATTGTACAAAAACAACACACCTTCCAGTACCGACAATTTCAATGAGCAGATCCAATTCCAATAATCAACATAGTAATTGTCTTTGCATTTATATATTTTTAGTTGCATTTATTGTTGTTTTTCCTTTTTTTATTGTTGCTTGTATTGTTTTTGTCCGCATGAATCATATTTTTAGTTTATTAATTAACGAATCCAAAAATAAATTTTATTTTTTAATCAACATTAATTTTAAGCTTTATTTAAACATTGGTCAGTTCATGTCAATGAAAATTGATTTCAAGACATCTAGATATGTGGTATACAGCTGTCTTATAAGGGATGTCAATCAAATTAATTTTATTTAATATTATAATTAATAATAACAAACAATTATTCTTATTTTCCATTCCAAGTCCTTTCAAACTCCAGAAACATATTCTCCTTTCGTTTCCTTTACCTTTCCTTGTTCATTTCAATTCTCCTTTTGTGCATTTTTTTCATTGTTGCAAATGCACCTTAAATTTTTAGGTAGTTTAAATTGATTTATTTGATAAATCGATAGTAGTTGGTTAAAAAATAAACACAACTTGTTTACGGTTTGTTTAAAACTTTAAGGTGTTCCTCAACGTGTTAAATTTCATATGTAGTTTAATAAAATTATTGTGTTATTAAAATTACAATGTTATTTATAAGACAATGTCAAATAACCTTTCAATTTTTTGTTTTTATGGCAACCATCAAAATAGTTGAACAATCAAATAATAAATTAACATGTAAATTGGTTTAAAATAACCAGTTGATACTAAGGGTGCGTTCGCGAACATAAAGTGGGCTGTTCAAATCTTTGACGTGTTTGAAATTTTGAAGAGGGCTAAGCCGCATTTGGCCCGTTGTTGGAGCATGAGAAAATTGGACCGTTTGGTCTCACAAAAACAATGCAGAAGTCCAAAAATCTGATTTCTTATTGCTACTACACACTTTCTACTATGCATGATGAATGAGTGCATGAAATTTTTGCAATAGAACAGATGATGAACAACATTCAACGAGTAATATTTGATCAATAAAATTTGCCTCTAATCCCTAGAACTTGTATTTTTTTTCGTGTATTCCTGTTATTCTGTTGTATTTTTTTAATTGCGATGTACCAATTTCTTTATTAATGTATTTGTATTTTAATTTTGCAATTTTTGCATTAATTAATAATTTAACATCGATTATTAAAATTTACTCAAAAAGAATTATAACAACTAAAAATACAATATATACAAATTCTCCGTTCGCTGCTCCTTTCTCAGCACAAAATCTCATTCCCCTTTCATCGAACTTTCTCCGTTCGCCGTTCACAATGCCAGTTTCGCATGCCATTTCCGCTTCGCAAAATGCGGACCTTAATCTTACATAAATTTCTTATGTGTACTGTTTAAATGCTTTGAAGTGTAAAGTTTTATTCTTTTTAACTAAAAATGATCCGAACTTTATTCCTCCATTCATTCCAATCACAAAACTATTTCTATGTTGATATTTTTACTGTTGGAAAATCATGCTCTGAAGTCTAAATGGTTTATATGTATTCTAAAATAATATATTTTGTAAAATAATTATAAGACATTTTACAAATATATTATTCATTGAGTATTGTTATTGTAAATGTAGTGATAGTAATGAAAATATTTATTCCATAGAAATGAATTGTGTATATTTTGCTTATAGATTTTTGAAAACTACTACTAAATGTACTCCTAATACCACCGCACTATGGTGGAAAACTGGTGGAAAACTGACCGATCACTTTATTAATATTAAGTCTATACAATAAAATAAAATCAGGTGCAAATATTAGATGATGATTGAAAGAGCACCGGAAAGCAAAGTACATATTCCAAACTTACGGACCTAATTAAGTTAAAAGCAAAAACTCAAGTCTTCAAAGGTGATCAACAATGTATTACGAGCCATGAAGAGTTTTTATTAGTTCAAATAATGTATTGACAAATGATATTTTCATTTGATCGACAAAATGTTGTTGAACTTAATCCTAGTACCACCACACAACAATAGAAAACCAACCAATAATCATTCTAAATATTAAATTTATTGTATTGAAAGCAAAACAAATGCAATACCCTAAAATCCACGTTTTATGCATCCAACTGAATCAAAATTAGATGCTTAAGTGTATCAGAAAATTCGATCAATAATGTGATGTCAATCGAGAAGATCTTTTTTAGTTCGAAAATGTGTTTCAAAATGGTCCTTTATATGTTTTACAATTTATTCACGAATAAATTGGTATCTGAAATTGCAAATGTTTCGTAGTTTTATTTATTTTTGGAGCGAATAGTAAGAAACATGAATTGTTGTACTTTACCTATATTCATGGGTTGTATGGCAAATGAATATGAGTGAAGTAACTTAAAATATATCTCATGATAATTATTTAAATTATAAAGTTATGTTTAAGAAAATGTGAAATTTTATCACTCAATCAAAAATTTATTTCCCCCAAAAATACTTGTTATGAGCTCTCTAAGTACATATAAATAATTGAATAAGATGTAGCATGAGACTATGGAAAAAAAAAACAGGAGTTTGCTGTTTAGAATTGAATTATATCATGTTTCAAAAAAATAGAAAGAGAACTCCATATAATATTTAACATAAATTAATATTTGGTTGTGTATACATGACTATGAATATCAACTCAGCTATCGTAAAGGCATAGCTTACGAAAAATATGTCTATTGAATTAATGAGCTTGAACGTTGAACCTATCAAAGAAATTGAATCGAGGGGTCCAAGCCTACATACCATATATGTACACAACATATTGTTACATGCTATACACACACACACACAATTTGTTTTGAAAGTGTTAGTATTTATAGAACAAAAGGCTTTAGCCAAGGCAAATTTATTTGGTTTTACTGAGGTAAACAAATTGTTCATATTGATCAGTTTGTGTATTCTCAGACTATACTAAGCATGCTTTATACGAAGACAATAGATATGCAACACACATATTGATTATGATTTTGAAATTAAATGCTAGCTAAACCACCCTAAATTGAGTTTGCATGGCTTCTATGAAATACTTGTTTTTACGACTTCGCACACAAAATTTCAGTTGAGTTTCCTAGTTATTTAGACATAATTTGGATTAGGACCGTAAGGTTGATGAGGTATATTGTTTGTTATCAGTTATTATTTGTCTTCGTATTAATGTGCTCCAAGTAAGCCAACCACACTCGTTTACAATTAGAACCAAATTTATAGTTCATTTGTCAGCTCTTAATTGCTTGTTACACCAGTATGCTGTAATATTGACAAATAAACTAAGTTAGTTTGCTTCTTGAGTTCAAAACTTGAATGCGTTGTCATGATAAAATTAAGTTAGGTTGTGCTGGATGTGGTAGAGTGACTAGAGTCTCTTCTGAGTGTGATTAGGTTTTTTGTTTGGAAAATGAATCGTTTAATTTTGATCTAGTGGCTTGCAAATTTTATTTGCTTCTTGATTACATGCATTTAATTTAATGTGCATATAATTAAACAACTTCAACATTGAATGAGAATGTTATGTCGACGAGTTGAGTGAGTTCAAGCTCTGCTCTGTTTTTACAACATTATTTAAAATATTGATGAATTTTCATGTTCCGTTCTCGATTCGTGATACAATTTATCCTAGTCGATTGAAAGGTTTGATGGGTAATGAACTGTAAATCTGAAGCTTGGTTGGTTAAATGTTGAAGACAAATAATATATTGAACTTTTTTTTTTCCATATGGTGCCAAAATAGACTGTAACCTTGCTTTTTTGGTTGACCAAAGCTCGATTTTGTTTTGTTCCAGTCAAAATAATAGCCAAAGAAAAGCAGATGATATAAAACATAGCCAAACCTGGTTTTGCATCCATTTAATTTTGCGACTCTTTGGTGAACCAAGCTAAACCTATGCCCCTACGGAAATTCTTAATCAAACCTAACTTCAAATATTTTATTTCGAGGAACACTATCCTATTTAGCATGCATTTACAGACAAGTTAACAAAATTAAGTCTGCGAAAGCAGGGTGGGAAAATGAAAGCTTTGCTGACAGATGTTAAGAGAATTAGATTGAAAATGAGATCATCATAAATTATTTGTTATAATAGTAATTTGGTTGCGTTTTGTTATTTTATATGTTTTTTGTTAGATGACACTATTTTCAAAAAATAAATATAACTAAATAAGTAAAATTGGTCCAGCACCACTGTTTCAATGGTTAAGCGCTCTGGCTTTGGTCCGTGAGTCTCTAGGTTCGAATCTTACGCATCGTGGTTTGAACCACTGGATATATGTTGACTTGGAGTATGTTATGTACTACTTAAAACTTGTAGTACAAACACATACTACCACCTAGGTATCCAATTTCAAAAAAATAAAAATAAAATTGATTACTTAGACTGATTCAAAATAAAATACAAAAAGGTTCAAATAGAATACTATAATCTCAAATAAAGTACAATTTTCAAGTACAATGGAACTTGGCTTCCTGCAGCTAATGGTGTTTCAATATGTTCACACGTTTGTGTAATCTTTGATGCACCTGTTGGATTTTGAATATGAGGTACACATCCTGGATATGCCTACTCAACAATGTAATCATAACAAACAAAACCTTCCATGCCATATATTCTTCAAATTCAAATCATAATTGTTTGAGCTTTCTGTAAAATTCTGAAGTGCACAATTGGCAAACACAAAATACATTTGTTTTTTTAATCATATGCTGACATTTCCATTCAAATTGCAATGTTTTTTTAAACCAAATTCCAATTTTTTCCGATCATCATTCACAAAATCGAGTGATAAAAATAAAATATATGAAATTTTGCAATATTTTGTGAGCAAAATGTGGAGCCTGATATCGTTTCGTTCGATACGGTGGTTGGTAATCATTTTTAAGGTTGCATACCAAATCCACGTAATTGCCAAGTGAAGGATAAGGAACTTTGGATCGTCTTAAATAGCACATATTAAAATTTTGCTGTCATGAGCAAAAGCTTCTTAACCCAAACATAATGTAGCAATATGGTAAATCAAAATTATACGTAGCTAAAATATCTTGCGTGGTATAACTTTTACGCCTAGCTTGTACTTTCATTTGTTTGTGTCATGAGCGGTGATGTGTGTTTCACCGACGTCTCAAACATAGTATTAATAGAATAGGAAATAACAATTATCATATTTTATTGATCCGACAACATTTAAATCTATTGGTTTATGTTACAGGTTCCAGTATGCTACTAATAAGTATGTTACTTAGGTAGTTTGATACTTGTATTACCAAATATATAAAATGTGTTGTACTACCTTGATTGATCTACGGATGCAAACTATGTAAATAAAGTGATAAACATTCGGACATATTCTTTTATTGATATACTAGCAGTGCAGGTTAAATTGCATGTACCTGTCAAAATGTTAAAGTTGCTAAAACATGCACTTTTCATACAAAACATATCTTTAGATCTGTGTACATGATATTTGAATAGTAGGAGATTTATGTTTCACACCCATATTATTTATCATAATAGCTAAAATTTATGTTGCTTTTCATATATTAATTTTAACCCATAAAATTGACAGAAATAAAATCACATACAAGTTCATCATAATACAAATTAATATTCTAAAACATAAATCCAATTTTTTTTAAAACTAAATGCAATGACGACGATTCAGGTTGCTTGGACTGTTTAAAATAATGCAAAGTCCCATGAAACAAAAAAGGACTCTTTAGAGAAAACGACTATTATTTATAATTTAAGTAAAATAATAATATTTAAGGACTTAATAAATAATTTTGGTTAGAAGTAGAAAGTAGAAGCTTAAGTTGATTAGGGCATCTTTAATCTCTTGAAGCATGATTATGTGATGTGGCCAATTTAACAGGATAACAAGGTAAGGGTTTCTTATTTCTTGTTCTTTTTTTCCAAGTTGCAAGAAATAAAAATAAAAATAAATAAATAGATAAATAAAAGAAGAAGTTAAAGTTCAATATAATAGTATAATGCGGTCAAAGTAAGTAATAATTTGGTAACACATGAGAAGTTAAATGATTCTTTAGTTCCCAATGTTTACAAGTGCATACAAAAATACTATATGATTATGATTTAGATTGCGACTAGGTCCCGTCTGCTAAGTGGGGTCCAAGCTTTAAGGTCAGTTAGTACAATGTAGAAACTACTTTTTCTATTGAGGAATGCCCAGCAAGAGTGTCACTAAGTCGACCAACGGCAATAGGATGTTGTCTGACTAAATAATTATGTTGAAGTGTTATTGGGAGGGGATCGTTGAATCTAACAACGGTTTAAAATTTAAAATATTGACATCACAAACAAGTGTTACTGTGATATCTGAAATAAACAAATAAAAATAGTGCTGTGGACTTGAGACGTAATCAAAATTAGGATATTATACTATCTAATGGGTTAACTGTGTGACATTTGGCAATCCAATAGTATTGATATATAATGCAGCCCAGCCTGATAATTTAGGTCGCGAGCGACCTAACGATGGGATAAGACGCCTAAGCGACCTAGTAAGCCCAGAAACTCCAGTCTGCGACCCAGCGAGTCAAGCCATCTGCGTTAAGTCGCCTACATTACAAAATAGCGATCTAACAAGTTGTTGCTGCAAGTTATACAGGCGAGTGAAGTTTGCGAGCGAGTTACGACCTAACAAGATAGGTCGCTCCAGTATGCCACTTGACTTAGGTCGCGAACGACCTACCGTCTTTAGGTCGCGAACGACCTTACTTAGGTTGCCTGAAGATCTTGAGTCGCTTGAAGATAAAACTCTTAGGTCGAGGAAGCTCTTATTCTTAGGTCGCCAACGACCTAGCAAGAAGCCACCTTATCTTAGGTCGCTACGAACTACTGAGTTGCGACCTAGCGACTTACTACCTACCAAGATAAAGGATGCAACGCGGCATACTAGCGAGTTAACCAATCAACCAATACAGCGAGAGGAAGCTTTAAGTCGCTCCAACGTAAGTCGCTCCAATGTAGGTCGCGAACGACCTAATTCACAACACAGAATGAAGCAGCTTGTTCTTAAGCCGTCTTGAAGCTTGAGTCACCCACCTTCTTAGGTCGCAAGGTCGTATGTCGCTGAAGCCTACCAGAGTTTAAGGTCGCTCAAGCCTTAGGTCGCGTGAAGATACTTATGTTGCTGTGTTGCTTAGGTCGTTATGTGTTGTAAACTGTTGTGTTGTTATGTCGCGTGATCCTTATGACGTTTATGTGTTGTATTCGTGTTGTATATATGTTGAGTCACTTTGTTGTAAGGTCGTGTGATGTTTTCTGTTTAGGTCGTTAACGACCTATGTTAGGTCGGTCATGTGCAAATATGTTAGGTCGTGATGACCTTGTAATGTGTTGTGATGTAAATGTTGTGTTGTGTTGTAAGCCTATAAATAGGCGAGTCGTGTCATTTGTAAAAGTTAATTGATTTTGAATAAAACTTTGTTTGAGTGCTTTGTGCCTCTTTGAAAGGTAGTCGAGTGTTATCTCCTATCTCCACCTTCGGCATTTGAGTGCGCTCGAATCAACGATTGTTGAAGCCAATTCACGGAATCAAGTGCGCTTGATCAACGTTTGAAGAATTGTAGATCTTCTTTCACGGCATCGTGCGCGATCAATGTGACGAAGATAGCTAGAATCCGGTATCTTTGAGATCAACGGATTTGGGCGTTTGGTATTTTCAATCCACCGATTGCTACTTTCACCGTTTCATTCATTTCTGTATTTTCCGCTGCATCATTTGATATCAAAGCGAGACTTAGCCAATCATAGCTAAGCCGAGTCTTTGGAGCCAATTTCTATTGAAGAGTTCAAGCCGAGCCAATTGAGAGTTGAGCCGAGCTAAGTTGAAGTGTGAAGTTCAACTTGAAGTTGAAGCCGTGCATTGTTTGTTCATTTGTAAGTCAAGGCCGAGAGTTGAAGTTTGTTGTTTGATTCGACAATGCCGCCGAGAAGAGCAAACCGTCATCAAAATGTTGAAGATTTGTACAAAAGGGAAGATGCTGAACAAATGGAACAACGCATTAGTAACAAATTCAATGAGAAGTTGGATGAAGGTATTGGTAGATTGGAGAAATTGATGATTAATATGAATCAAAGTCAAAGGAGAAGGTCGCCAGTCTCGAACCATGGAGAAAACAGAGTTTCGCCATCGGTTACGGAAGCGAGGAGGGTGTGGCCACAATCTTACCGAGATAGAAGAGAATCATCAGTTTCAACGAGAAGAGATCACCATGAATATAGACATGAAGAGAGAAGAACTCTACGTGAGTTTGGAGATGAGCCATATCATGATGCTGAAAGACATAGTCAAAGAGATATGCGTGATCAAAGAGATGTTGATGGTCGAGATCGATACCGAAGTACACGTGACTATGATGAAGAGAGTGATAGAAGTAATATTCATTATCGAGATCGAGACCAAGTACGAAATGCATATCGAGATGTTGAAGATGATCGACGATGGGAGTCAGGGATGAAAACTGAAATTCCAGAATTCAAGGGTGGTATGCAAGTAGAGGAATTTTTGGATTGGTTATCTAATGTTGAAGAAATTTTTGACTTTAAGGAAGTTCCCGAGCATCGAAGAGTTAAGTTGGTTGCTACTCGTTTGAGAGGAAGAGCTATGGCATGGTGACAACAAACTAAACTTACACGGGAGATGATGAGAAAGTCAAAGATTGAGTTATGAGAGAAGATGAAGAAGTTAATGAAGGCTACATTCTTGCCGTATAATTATCAGTCTCTTATGTATCAACGATTGCAGAATTTGAGACAGGGAACAAGATCAGTGAATGATTATGCAGATGAATTTTATCAATTGATTGCGAGGAATGATATCATGGAGACAGAGGAACAATTAACAGCTAGATTTGTTGGAGGATTGAGAATGCGGATTCAAGATATGGTGAATATGTTTGATCCCAGATCTGTTGCTGAAGCACATCAAAAAGCTCTAGCTTGGAAGAAGCAAGGTAGGAGAGGAGGTGGTGTGTTTACGAATTCCAACAACCAGAACAAGGATGTTAGTAGCAGTGCGAATGTTTCCAAAGTCGTCAGTAAGCCGATTATAAATGATGCCAACAAAGCAAAGGTCAATAGTAGTCTCAAATGCTTTAATTGTCAAGAGTTGGGCCATAAAAGCAATGAATGTACAAAGCCAAAGAAGCGAGCAATGATTGCGGAGATTGAGAATGAAGGTGCAGAGGTAGAGTGTGTCAATTCACTACCAGTTGAAGAAGAACTATTGACAGGAGATGAGAGTTGTAGTTTGTTGGTGAGGAGATCTTGTTTAACACCAAAGCAAGAGGATGAATCTAATTGGTTGAGGAGCAATATTTTTCAGTCAACATGCACTATTCCGGGGAAGGTTTGTAAATTTGTGATTGACGCAGGAAGCTGTGATAATTTCATTTCTTCAGAAGCTGTAAAGAAGTTGTCATTGAAAACAGAGAAGCATCCAAACCCCTACAAATTAGCTTGGTTGAGAAAAGGAGGGGAAGTGAAGGTTAATCGAAGAGCTTGTGTTAATTTTTCCATTGGGAAGAAATACAAAGACGAAATTTGGTGTGATCTGGTTGATATAGATGTATGCCATCTGTTGTTGGGGAGACCATGACAATATGATAGAGCTGTGCAACATGATGGTCGAACCAACAGCTACAGTTTTATGTTCGAGGGTACACGAATCACATTAGTTCCTAAAAGGCGACAACATAGTGAAAACAAATTGGAGGAAATCGAGGAACTAAAGACTTTGTTGTCTTTAAAGGAATTTGTTGATGTGGAAGATGAAGTCGATTGTTTTCAACCACCAAAGTTTGATAAAGATGAAGTTGAGGATGAAGAAAGTAAGTCAGGAGATGAAGAGAGTAAAATATTGGTGAAGAAAGTAGATTCGACTAGTCTACAATCTACAAGAGAGTTTGTTAAAGAGGTGGAGGATAGTGCAGAAGTATTCCTGTTGAATGAAAATGAAACCAGTGAAAGTGTTGAAATTATCGAAGAGGTCAAGCCAGTGGTGAATGAATGTGAAGATGTAGCTCCTGCAGAGTTGTCCAAGGAATTACTGCCACTAAGGGACGTACAACATCATGTTGATCAAGTGTCAGGTGCTATTGTACTGCATATGCCACGTAATCATATGTGTCCGACAGAGCAGTTAGAGTTGAGAAGATTGGTTGATGGGTTTCTGTTCGAAGGAAGGCAATTGTATACTCCTGATTGCAGTTGGCAAATAAGAGTTATCAAAGTCTTACATGTAGAAAGACACGAGGACTGTGATCGTAGCATACAGTTGATTGCATCGTCTTATTTTGGGCCGTCAATAAGGAAGGAGGTTGAAAGGTTTGTTCAGAGGAGCCACAATTATCAAATTTCAAAAGAGTCCGCGACAAAGTCGGGTTTATGTATGTCATTACCTATACAAACTAGATTATGGGTGGAGGTAAGTATGAACTTTGTATTGAGTTTGATGAGAACGCAATGTGGCAATGAATCTATCTACATGATGATTGAACGACTTCTTGTTGGTACTTACAACAAGCTAGATGCTGGAAGAATGGGTCGTTTGGAAATCGTGAAGGAAATTTGTAAGAATGATTGTAAATCGAGTTTGCCGGAATATTCCCATATTGCTAACGTTGACAATGTCAAACATTCGGTTTCGTTTCACAAGAACGAAAGTGTCGAAGACAAAGAAATTTTAAATTCGAGGACGAATTTTTCCCAACCAGGGGAGGATGATGCAGCCCAGCCTGATAATTTAGGTTGTGAGCGACCTAACGATGGGATAAGACGCCTAAGCGACCTAGTAAGCCCAGAAACTCCAGTCTGCGACCCAGCGAGTCAAGCCATCTGCGTTAAGTCGCCTACATTACAAAATAGCGATCTAACAAGTTGTTGCTGCAAGTTATACAGGCGAGTGAAGTTTGCGAGCGAGTTACGACCTAACAAGATAGGTCGCTTCTAGTATGCCACTTGACTTAGGTCGCGAACGACCTACCGTCTTTAGGTCGTGAACGACCTTACTTAGGTTGCCTGAAGATCTTGAGTCGCTTGAAGATAAAACTCTTAGGTCGAGGAAGCTCTTATTCTTAGGTCGCCAACGACCTAGCAAGAAGCCACCTTATCTTAGGTCGCTACGAACTACTGAGTCGCGACCTAGCGACTTACGACCTACCAAGATAAAGGATGCAACGCGGCATACTAGCGAGTTAACCAATCAACCAATACAGCGAGAGGAAGCTTTAAGTCGCTCCAACGTAAGTCGCTCCAATGTAGGTCGCGAACGACCTAATTCACAACACAGAATGAAGCAGCTTGTTCTTAAGCCGCCTTGAAGCTTGAGTCATCCACCTTCTTAGGTCGCAAGGTCGTATGTCGCTGAAGCCTACCAGAGTTTAAGGTCGCTCAAGCCTTAGGTCGCGTGAAGATACTTATGTTGCTGTGTTGCTTAGGTCGTTATGTGTTGTAAACTGTTGTGTTGTTATGTCGCGTGATCCTTATGACGTTTATGTGTTGTATTCGTGTTGTATATATGTTGAGTCACTTTGTTGTAAGGTCGTGTGATGTTTTCTGTTTAGGTCGTTAACGACCTATGTTAGGTCGGTCATGTGCAAATATGTTAGGTCGTGATGGCCTTGTAATGTGTTGTGATGTAAGTGTTGTGTTGTGTTGTAAGCCTATAAATAAGCGAGTCGTGTCATTTGTAAAAGTTAGTTGATTTTGAATAAAACTTTGTTTGAGTGCTTTGTGCCTCTTTGAAATTGGTAGTTGAGTGTTATCTCCTATCTCCACCTTCGGCATTCGAGTGCGCTCGAATCAACGATTGTTGAAGCCAATTCACGGAATCAAGTGCGCTTGATCAACGTTCGAAGAATTGTAGATCTTCTTTCACGGCATCGTGCGCAATCAACGTGACGAAGATAGCTAGAATCCGGTATCTTTGAGATCAACGGATTTGGGCGTTTGGTATTTTCAATCCACCAATTGCTACTTTCGCCGTTTCATTCATTTCTGTATTTTCCGCTGCATCAATATACAACCTTCAAAATGTCTAAAATCGTGAAGTTAATCTAGTAGACTGATGCCATGTTGGGACAAATCAAGTTTTCAAAATAATATGCTGCATTCACCGAGCACACAATCATATCAATGTGTATCAATGTGTCTAGTGTTGATTGATGTACATGCATATAAATCATATTATGCTAACTTCAAGGTTTTAAATCTTCTTCATCTCACCCGAGATATCGGCCCGAGATTTTCTCTGAAAACCGAGATTTGACAGTTTGGTTAGTTATCTGAGTTTTAAATCTTCATCATTTTAGTCGAAATATCAGCTTGAGTTTTTTTTAGAAATCCGAGATTTGAAACCTTGGCTAGCTAACATGATATAGTCAATTAAGGACAATTGTGCACTGATTCATAATTGGATGAAGCAAAGCACATGCTTGATAGTTACTAATCTTTCTATATATGAAATGATGAGGATGCTTTTAGTTATCCGGGCAATTTTCGCATTCCTAAGAAAAATACTGGGTGATTTCGTCGTTGAGTTTAAAAGGTGAAGAAAGAGTGAAAACATTTGAGTTCTCTATTCTTTTACTGATTTATAGCTTATACACATTTCTCCAAAATGTTTGTGCCAAGCCACTGATGTAGTTTCTCAATCGTCACACACACATATGAAAGGATGGGAAGAAAATTTTCCACTGTCTGCTGTAAATTGTGACTTACTTGAGAGGGTTATGAATAAACATGTAGAGATATCATGTAAGCCTGTCAATGGACAGCTCAAAAATCCAAAGTCCGTCCGCATCCGTATCTGAAAAGCAGATAAATATCCGTTATCTGAAAAAATGGATTCGGAAAATTATCCGTTCGGTTTTATCAAGATTACAGCTTATATATTGTGTATTTTAGTATAATTAAATATATGTATTTATTGTCTTATTAAATTAATAGTTTCAGCTATATACATTTAATGCATATTAATTGCTTAAAACTATTTATCATCATCATTTTTATTGATTCTGCGCACTTTTATAATTACCGGGATTGAATTTTTTTTATGTTAAACCAAAATTTTCTATTTATGTTTTTTGGTTTATTGATCGTTAGCTGACAAAATAATTATCTGATATCCACGATGCAGATATTCGATATCCGAAAATGATTTTAGATGCTGATGCGGATATGATACTCTATGCATTTGAAATAATCCGTTAATAGGCCTAATATTATGAGTCATAAAAAATGATAATACTATCATTAAATCCCACAGAAATTGTTTCTTAAGAAGTGAGATACTTTTCTGTTTTCTCCTATAGGATTATTAGGAAGTATAACCCAGTAGATAAAACTCTCTGCCATGCATCAGTGGTCTTTTTTGATTTATAATGAAACGAGTCTAGATTTTTTTCCGATAATAAGAGTGCTACTTAGCTTTTAGTAGAACACTCATTTTGATGTTTCGGAGGATCGAACCATAACCTCTTGAACCACATTCTATAGACCTTACAATTTGATTAAGCACTGTAGCCTACTTATTGCATGGTAGATTTTCATATACGTGCAAATAGTTCTTCAAATTTATAATCTCGATTATTTGTAAACCATAAGCTTTACAATAGCAACACGTTTCGGAGCACATTTGACAACTTCCTATAAGTAGCTAAAACAACTAAATAGTTACTTATTACCAACTTCCTATAAGTAGGTAAAACGACTGAATGGTTACTTATTACCATTCATACGCATCCCAACAACTTACAAGGTAACAAAATAAGCTGTTTAGAAGTCGATAAGTTACCAGCAACAAACACTTATTTACGACTTATTTTAACTACTTAAAAGTTACTACTCAAAACTAATTCTCTCTTTCAGTGCTACAATGGCTATATTCGACGTGGTGCAACTAGTAAGAGCAGATGTTTCAACAATAGGCATGGGGATCACAGCGTCGACGTCTTCCATAATACTAGGAGGCGGCACAAAAGGCAAGAGACTTGCAATGCCCAACACAAGGATAATGCTTCATCAGCCTCTTGGCGGCGCAAGCGGTCAGGCAATAGACGTCGAGATTCAAGCCAAAGAAATATTCCACAGCAAGAAAAACATCATCAGGATCGTTTCTGAATTCACTGGGCGATCGCTCGAGCAGGTCGAAAAGGATATAGATAGAGATCGGTACATGTCGCCTATTGAAGCGGTTGAGTATGGAATTATTGATGGTGTGATTGATAGGGATGCTATCATTCCGCTTATGCCTGTGCCCGATAAGGTTAAGCCTAAATTGGATTACGAGGAGATTAGTAAAGATCCTAGGAAGTTTTTGACTCCAGAGGTTCCTGACGATGAGATATACTAGATGAAATTTTGTTTGGAGAACTTGTATTTATTCATCGGGTTTTTTAAATGTAATTTACTCGATCAAATTGGTTTTTAACCAAATTATTGTTTAAGTAGGGGTTTGAGTTAGTTAAATCTAGCTTTTAGCATGCATGATTGATGATAACATTGTTATTCATTGTCTCACTGAACTCGTGTCATTACTGGGTTGGCATCATTCTATGTTATTTATGTTTGAGTTGTACGTGCTCCGTGGTCTGTGCAAATCAGTGGAAAGGGTAGATCTGTATGTATTAGTAGAAGCCGTAGACGGATGTAAAACTACTTAGTCGAACGACATGCTGTTTTTTGCTTGTTTTTTTATACTAGAAAAAATGTCTTTGTTGCTAGACCTTTAAACAGTCGGATGCATATTCAGATAGTGTCGTATTTGAAATTATTTTCGGATATTGGATGTAATATCCATGGATGTGGATAGATATCGGATGTTCTTTCATCAGTTCACGACTAATAATTGTAAACAAATAAATATAAAATTTTGATTTATTATAAATTCATTTTAGTATTAAAGATATGAAAAATAATAAATTCGTTAAAAATAATAATTTTAAGCTACAAATATTAATATTTTTTAACCTAGATGAAATAGTAAAAACAACCATTTTATATACTAAAATACAAAAAAATTAACTATAATCTTGATTAAAATCGGATGGAGCGGATACAAATATGTTCATATCCGCATCTGTATTCGTTTTTTGAATATCGGATAATTTTTCCATATTTCAAATACGAATACGGACGAATTTCAGGTTTTCTGGATGCTCACACACAGCCCTATTTGTTGCTTCAAAAAATAATATACAAAATTTTCGAAGCAAGACCCATAGTCTATATACTGAGCATGGCCCAAATCAGATAACAATGGTAGAAATTTAGATTTTTTTGATGAGAATGCTCAGAAGACTGTTAATTTGTTTACATACCATATGTTCTGTTTTAATAGATTTAATTTCACGCTAGTAGCAAATTACTCGTTGTTTCGTACAAACAAAATTGCCTCTTTGATTTAATTTCTTCTTGATGCAAGGAAGTCAAACAAAATAAAACTTACTTAAATTTTGTCTCATTCAAGTGCGATAATGAGATATCAGAGGATTCAAAACTCTGAATCAAATCAAAACTTCGGTTGAATCTCATCTGCAAATCTTCTATTAATGCAACTCAAAGCTTTTCTCTTAAACCTAGCGAAATTTGATCTCACATGCTTCATTAATTACCTTGAAACTCCTTAACCCTAAACCCCCTTCCTCCTTAGTACTGCACACCACATTCCTTGGGACTTTACTCAACTTTTCCTTGTAAAGTTCGAACCCAAGAGATTTAATCGTGTTAGTGTAGCAAAAGGTTTACAACTTTGCATCCAAAACTGAACCATTGGATAGATTGTTCTTCTTATAAGCTCAATTCTCCCAATTAAACTCAATAATTTGCTTTTCCAACCCTCAAATTTACTTTTTAACTCTATCAATTAGACTGGTGCAGTTCTCGTTACTGAGATGAATGCTTGTTACAGGAACTCCTAAATATTTGATGGCTACCTTGCCTTCAGGAACATCCAATATTCTAAATAGTTCATCCTTCTGCATACAACTTTTACAGAAAAAATCATGTGTTTTCTTATTATTCCTGTAGCTATCTAATGTGTCATTAATTCTTGTCGCATTAAGAACATCCGCCTTTATGAAAAATTGAAAATGAGCTTATCATCTTCATATATCTAGTGGGTGGCCTTAACTTTGTGTTTTGTAAGTACTTGTAGCAACTCCTTTTGCAAGTGCACATTAATCAAAATGGAGAAATTTTACATTAAAATCCAAAAAAGTAGGGCGATGGTGGGTCACATTGCCTTAACCCGTTAGAGCTTTTGAAAAAACCATGACGAGAACATTTGGCATAGTTGAAAAAAGCGGGGACTGAAATTATTTTATTAACTAAGCTTATCCATTTATCATGAAACCTTATCGACCATGACATGTGTAGCATGAAATCTCTTCTAATTGTATCTCAAGTCAACTTTGATACAAATGTATTTTCCACTGGCACAATTGAACCCTTCATGAACAACAATAATTCCATCATTGATATCTCTTGCTGGCACAAAGAACGAAGGTTGAAAGAAATAAGACTATCCATCCTTAGCTTCAATCTAAAACATATGACTTTTGCTGTAACTTTATATATGAAGTTACAGCATGAAATAGGTCTATAATCGGTTATATTAGATGGCGTTTTACATTAGGAGTCAAAGAGATGAACGTGTGGTTCACTTCTTTGACCAACTTTCCTCAAGTGAAAACATTAGTAGCTGCTTCTAAGTCTGCCAATGGATCTTATAAAATTTGGAGTTAAACTCGTCTTTGCAGGACTAGCGCCATCACTGACACTGAACATAGCTTGTTTTACTTCTTCAAGATCAAAGTTATCATTCATATACTTCTGCCCATATTTTGAAATTATATACTCGCATACAATATCCGACAATGTTTTACAACAAAAGGCATGATACTGTAAATACTTCAATAGACAATGTTTTACAACAAAAGGCATGATACTGTAAATACTTCAATAATGCTTGATAGCACTTTCAACAAACTGCAACTAGTGTTGTTGGATCTTACTACTGTATTTCATCGCTTTCTTTAAGATGATTCACGACTTAGCCCAAGGTGCAAGGCTAGCTATAGACCGGTCTGTCCTCGGGATAAAACTGCCTCTAAAATTTAATTGATTTGCTATTTGCACGACGACAAATCATTTTGAATTCAGCACTTTTTAATTTAATTGCTTCGATGAATTCTACAGAAAGAGAAATGACAGAGGGAGAAGAAGAAAGAAAATTGTCTAATAAAGGAATTTCTTCTGCATATCTATGATTGAAATAGACAGAATGAAAACTGTATGCGTTACTGAAATAAGAGATTGTTAACGGATCTGAAATTATTATCATTTATTACGAATTTTATTACCATTAATTTTTGCAAAGACTTAATAATAATAGTTTATAAATATATTACCGTTATACAACGCCATTCATTACGAATTTTATTACCATTATTTTTTCTTAAAATTAATTCACTTAAAATTACAACAATTCCCCACTTGAATTATTAAAAAAAACATTTTCAAGCTATTTCTAAAATATAGGATTGTGCATAAACAAATGTACCGTTTAATTTGAACTTTTGCATAGTGAATAAGATTCAGAATATACTAGAGTGACATACAACCTTTCTATAATGCTTTCAACTAGCCCATGTATTAATGGCCATGCACGTCGATCTTGATTTAGTGAATGCTCTAGAAAACTTTTTCCCACGAAGTTTTCATAGGAAACGACCTCATTCCCACATTCACAAAGATGAGTCTATCAGGAATGCTTCTATAGCTAGGTACCCCACTCTGCATAGAGTATAAATCTCATTAAGAGTTTCTATTACCTTATCCTCTAATCGCTATGGGAATACATGCTTCTAAATATTTTATAATATAGCATGTTCATCTCTTATCACTTCGCAACTTGTTGTTTACCCATTGAACCTCATTCTTGGGATCTTCAATCATATAAGTTGGGTTACCATTGTGAGTGTCTAAGGGCAATAGTCCCATCCTTTCGGACGTTTTATGGACTCTTTCTCTAGCCAAATCTTTCATCAAAGGATCTGCCAAATTTTCATCGGTGCAAATATGATCCATTATAACAGCATCCGAAGAGAGTAACTCTCTTACAATGTTGTGCTTACGACGCATCTTTCATCTCTTACTGTTGTAATAATGGTTCTGAACTTTTGCAATAGCCGCGATATATCATAATGGATCAACAAAGTTGGTATCGTTTTTCCCATAAAGGAATCTCAGCTAGCAGATTTCTAAAGTAATCTGCTTCTTCACTTGCTGTTTCTTGTGCTACCATCTCAGACTCCATAGTGGACTGAGCTAAAATAGTCTGTTTCTTAGATTTTCAAGAAACAGCCCCACCAGCTATGCTAAACATATAGCCGATGGTTGGTTTAGAATCATCAGATAAATTATTCTAGTCTGCATCGGTGTGTCCTTCAAGTACGACTGGAAACTTTCCATAATGTAATCAAAGATCTTGGTTCGTTTTATCTCATGACCCTTTCAATAGCATGCCAATGCTTAATACTATATCTACAAGTAAACTTGCATAATAATCCTATGATGTATGCTATGTCGGGTCTAGTACAATTAGTGGCATACCAAATGTTGCCAATGATGCTCGCATAGTCAGACTATCTTACACCTTCACCAGTGTTCTTAAATAGTTTTATACTTGGATCATACGGTGTACAAGCAGGTTTACAGTCAAAGTAATTGTATTTCTTTAATATCTTCTCAATATAATGAGATTGATCCAAAGAAATTCCTTTATTAGACCCGGTGATCTCAATACCAAGGATTAGACTTGCTTCTCCTGGGTTTTTCATATCAAAGTTGGCACTTAAAAGAGATTTAACCGTATTAATAGCATGCATGTTTGAACCAAAAATAAGTAGATCATCTATATACAAACATATAATAGTGCAAATGTCATTATCATATTTATAATAAATACATTTGTCACTCTCGTTAACTTTGAAACCATATGAAATAATCAAGTTGTCAAAAATTTCATAACATTGTTTATGTTATCTGGCATTTAACCCGGCTATATTGAACTGATTGCACAAGTCAGAATCGACTGTCATCAAAGTCGATAACTCCAGAGTGATGATTGTGGGGTTTAGAAGTCAAGTATAGATGGTAACATAAAGTCAATGTTGAATGGACTTGATGTATATGCAAGGTAGAGTGTCCGAAATATGAACTATGGTTCAACACCAAGAAGGGATCAGCGTAAATTAGTTCTAACAACAGGGATCGACATGTTTCAAGGTGTGAGAGCATCCAATGAAAAACAATCAATATCCCAAGATCTATAAGTCCAATGCATATGAAATTTGGAGAGCAAGATATGGGGACCCTAAGGAGCCTACTCTAGGGATCGCACCTCAATAGGATAAAGTTGGAGGGATCGGTATACTTCCCTTGGAAGGGATCGGCAGAAAGCAGCATACACAACATATTGAAGTGAAGATCAAGCAATAACTCAAGCTCCACCGATCCAATTGGCATGAAATTTGGAGGCTAAGCATATTTTAGCATGAGGAAGCAACCATAGGGATCGCACACCAAAATTCAACCAAAGAAGGGATCAATACCGATCCCTCTTCTTTGGAAATTGGGCCATGCGACCCATCTTGTGGGCCCATATGGTTTTGAAGGTCTTTCAGCCAAGTTTCCAAAGAAATAGTTGGCGACCTTCATCTATAAATACCGGTTTAGTTGTTCATTTTAGTGACTTTTACGCTGCTGTTTGCTTTATATTCTTTGTAACTAAGGATTTTGACCTATCCCTCTTGTACTCGGAGTATAAAGTAATTAATAAAGCAATCTATTCAAAGTGGACATAGGCAAACAACGCCGAACCACTATAAATCGTTGGGTGCATGTTTTTCTTTCAATTAATTGCTGTTTTTTGTTATTATCCACTATTTCCATTTTATTCTTTATTTAATTCTCTCCAAAAAGTTTCTATTGGGTGTTTGCGCCAATTTTTGGTGCAAACATTTTGGTGCTTTAACTGAGAAGCTTGATTCTCAGCTTATTGGGATCCCTTTGTTGCTACTGGATTGCATAAATCCCATGAAGAAGATCCATAGTTATCTTTAGGAAGTTTCTTGTTCTACTCAAATTTGCAAAGATCTAAGCAAAGCTATCAACACTGGTGAGGAATACTAGATCTACTTCTCAGAACGTGGAAGGAAATGAGAATGCCAGCATCCGGCATGGAGGCCCGAGCAGTTAACCAATGGATGTGAATGCTGAACCAGTTGAAGTCTAGAATTCCACTGATTCTATTACAAGAGCTGAATTTCAGAATCTAATGAGAGAGCTGATGGATAGCCGTAGACAATTAAATCAATAGATTCAGACCAATATCAACTTAATGAACCAATTCAATCAGCAACAGCGAGGAAAAGATAGGAGGGACCCCACCCGTTACTGGCATCGGAGAGTTCTAGCTCATCAGATGAGTATCACATGCATATGTATCGCAGAATAGACGGATATCACTTAAAAACTTTGGGGCGTCAACCTACAGACCATCGTGGTCTTCCAGGATCAATCGATGTCGATCCCTCCTCCAGTGGAGGGAATCTATCCATGCATATTGGAAATTAAGCTGGAGCTGCTTCAATCGATTTTGATGATGGAGTTCAATTAAATGTTGACCAAATGCTTCCCTAGAATGACGATGAAGTGAATTTACGAGATATACATCGGGAGGATGGTGAACCAAGAAGGTGTGGAACGACCCGTAGACATCGACGGAACCACTCACGTGAGGTGGAACACGACCACCGCTTGGCACCAACTATCCAAACGTTGGACTTATCGGCTATGGTCAGACAGTTGGTGAGAGAGAACCAAGGATTGACCAACGATGACTGGGGAATCTTGAGAAGCCATACCCCATTCACTGATAGTGTCCTACATGTAGAGTATCCAAAGAGGTTCAACATGCCATCGATGCCTCCCTACGAGGGAAAAACCGACCCTAGGCAGCACATCATGAGATATGAATGGCTGATGGATTCCGTACGAGCAGATGATGCAACCATGTGTAGATGTTTTCTCATAACTCTCTATGAAATAGCAACGATGTGGTTTACAAGGTTACACTTACGATTGATTTCTAGACTCGCTGATTTGGCAACAAGGTTTGTGGAGCAGTTTCGTATGCATGCAACTCGCCCTAAAGATGTAATGTCCTTGTCGAGCATGATCCAGGCTCTAGGAGAATCACTGAAAGATTATTCGGAAAGGTTCCATACAGCTGTTACGAAAATTAGTAATCCAAATGACCATGCAATTTTGATGGCTGTAACAAGAGGGATTGATCTGAAATCTGACTTTGGCAATTGGTTAGCTGGCAAGCCATCCGCAATGTTGGAACGCTTTTACGCAAAGACGGCTCAATATTTAAGAAAGGAGGAGCTAGATTCTCCAGGAAGAAAAATGTTGTAGGACCAAGTGGAGAGGAATTACAGAGTAATATTGCAGTAAAGCAGTGTGATGGTAGCTCTGGAAAAGTTCAAGTGAATGTCCAGAACAAACCGAATCAACAAAAGAAAGGCGGAGATAGGGGCCGAGAACGAAAGAGGGATTCTGGAAGAGGGAAGCCTAGGATGCCGATGTACGATACTTACACACCACTGAATACGTCCTTGGAGAATATCTATTTGTCTACTTGCAATACCATGCCATACAGAAAACCACCACCAAAAGAATCAACAGAGAAGCAGAAAAAAAACGGGAAATATTGTCGGTTTCATGAATGCTATGGGCATAACACAAATAAATGCAGGCATCTCCAGGATATTATCATAAAGCTAATTTGACAAAGGAAGTTACAACAATTTGTGAAAACCTTGTAGGATGGCGGGCAGGGGACATCTGACCCCAACCGAGGACAAGCATCGCATAGGGCTGGGGAACCTGTGTGGACTGGTGAAAGATTGGCGATCAATACAATATTCGGAGGACCGCATCCGGTTGATAAGAGTTGGCCTGAAATGGAGCGCTATGCTAGTACGATTAAGCACGTGGATTTTGAATGCTGTTCAAATACGAAAGATGGAGCTCCGACAAAGCAGCAATGTACAATGGCAGATGATATCTTGTCTAGAAACAGGGATGCAGACAAGGTGGAGGCACCGACGATCGACCCAATGGTCGTTTCGGCCATGATCGACCCCGCTCTTGTGTGAAGGATACTGGTTGACTATGGAAGTTCTATAAATATACTTTTCAAAAAAGCTTATGATCAGATGAGGATGGAAGCCAGGGACTTGAAACCGTCCAAAGCCTGGATTCATGGCTTTAACGGTGCTGCAACTGAAGGTGTTGGATATGTTGAATTACCTATAGAGTTAGGAGAAGGTGACCGTAGGAGAGTGCGGATTCTACCTTTGTTGTTTTGGATGTTGACTCTCCGTACAACGCTTTTCTAAGTCGACCGGCCCTAGCTAAGTTTCGGGCAGATCTTTCCTCATGGCGTTTGACTTTGAAGTTCCCGACATATAATGGTGTTGGGGTTGTTCATGGTGATCAGGCGATTAGACCTACCTGTTATGTAGCTGAGTTGAGGGATGCTCAACGGAAGGAGAAAGGTAAGGGTGTTGACAAGTCAGTCCGCATCCAAACCACTGAAGATTGACAACTAGCGCCTAAGCCTTGGCTCGGGCGCCACCATTAGTTTTATAGGGATATTGATGCGAGAGATGATGAGGAGGAGCCCAAAGAGACCAAGACTACACCGGTTGAGCTGACGATCGACATCGCAGTCAGCCACGACGACCCGTTACGGGTCCTAAAGATCGGATCACAGCTCAACCCTATGATGATGAAAGAACTTGCTAGATTTCTCTGAGAAAATTTAGATGTGTTCGCTTGGACTCACTCTGACATGTGTGGGATCTCACCTGCCATTGCGAGCCATGCATTGAATATCGACCCAAGGTATGTCCCGGTGAAACAAAAAAGACGTGGCATGGATCCGGAGAGATCTGTCACTCTTAAAGAGGAGGTGGATAGACTCAAAGATAATGGGTTTATTCGCGATGCCCTCTACCCTAAGTGGGTATCTAATCCCGTGCTTGTGAAAAAGGCAAATGGGAAGTGGCGGACATGCTTTGATTACTCGGACCTGAATAAGGCATGCCCAAAAGATAGTTTTCTCCTTTCGAGAATCGACCAGTTGGTAGACTCGACCGCAAGACACGAATTGCTATCTTTCATGGACGTGTTGAATCATGAGTTTTGATTCATGACAAAAAGCTTAAACGATCAGTGATGAGACTATACGATCAAGCGAGAAAAAGAGAATGAGATATGCAAGCTAATTAAACTACAAAGGAGATGAGACTACAAATCTAAGTATAGTATGATTATTTACTGAAGTTTTAGTCTTAGATATGGTTTATAATTGTTAAAATCTATCCTCAAGTAGTTTGCACATACTCAAAGTAGTTTTAAAGTTCAAACTTTTTAAAATATGTGCAAACTATGCACTGACGACCAGGTCAGTCTACTGACCGAAAACAACCAGTCGACTGAACCTGTTCAGTGCACAGAAATGCACCATTTTACACTGTTTTTGAATATTTAGTTGACTGGTCGATTTTGCTCAGTTGACTAACCGGCTCTAATGACTATTTTTTCTGAAGAGTCACTTCTAATTGCGAAGAGTTTCGATCCAAATTGAAGAGATATGGCTGCACCTTTTGATTGAAACTTTTTGTGAATAGTTGTAACTATTTGTTCACTATATAAACACGTTAGAATCACTTCTCAAACCACTGAATTTTATTTTGATTTCTTGCTATATTCTCTACTATCTATCTCTATAATCTAAAAGCAATCACAATCTATATATTGCTTGAATCTCCGAATTAGTCAACATATTCTTCGATTCAAAGCAATATCTTTCTTTCATATCTTCACACACACAATATATACTTGAGGATTTGATTATAGGAAGGGTGTACTATTAAAGACATATCCGTGTTATTCAGAACACAAGCGTCAACTATTTACTTGTACCAGTAGAAGTCCTGTTCGGTTGTTCAGGCGGTAAAAGTCCTCTTCGGTTGTTTTGAGGCGGAAAAATCCTGTTCGGCTGCTCAGGTGTTGTATACCTATTCCTCCGGGTTAAGAGAGAGGTTTATAGAGTTTAAATCCAGAGTGTAATCTGGGACTGGACGTAGAATGGGAAGTTCAAACCAGTATAAAAAGTCCTGGTGTGCTTATTTCATTTACTTTATTATCTATTATCTAGTTTATATTTCCGCACTAATATAATATTCCATATTACACGATCCTAAGTGTTAACTAGCCACACAGCTTACTCACCTTCATTTGGTATCAGAGCACTTTCATTTGGTATCAGAGCTAGGACATCCTATAACCGTAACACAGTTATTTGATATATTTAGTAATATGGAAAGTAACACCAACTCTAGCATTAACATTAACACTAGTTTCACTGAAGGACAGTCAACCGCACGACCACCACTATTTAATGGTCTTAACTATTATTACTGGTCTACTAGAATGAGAATATATATGCAAGCTAATGGTTTTGAAACCTAAAATATTACCCAAAAAGAATATACCATGCCAACAGAAGACTTTTCAACTTGGACTGCTGCACAAAAAACTGATGCTACTTCAAATGCTAAAGCTATGAACATGTTATTCTGTGCATTAGATAAAAATGAGTTTAATAGGGTCAGTATGTGTACAACTGCTTATGATATATGGAGAACGCTAAAAATAACTCATGAAGGAACTAACAAAGTTAAACAAAGAAAAATCTCTATGTTGAAAAATCAGTTCCGGAATTTCAAAATGAAACCAAACGAAACTATAAATGACATGTACTCTAGATTTCAAGATATATATCACTCACTATTGGCACTAGAACAAAAAATTTCTGATTTTGATATTGTTACAAAAATCCTCAATTTTTTAACGAACAATTGAGAACGAAAAGTCTTAGCAATTGAAGAAGCTAATGATTTATCAACCATGAAACCAGAAGAATTGATAGGAAATCTAATATCATATGAAGTGAATTTGCAGGCAAAGAAAGTATAGACACAAGACAAGAAGAATCTAGCATTTCAAGCAGAAAAAGATGATTCAGATGAAGAGGATATGGCACTTATTGCTAAAAATTTCAAAAAGTTTTTAAAATCCAGAAAGAATAACAAATTCAGGAGTTACAAAAATAACTCCAACAACAACAATAATAGCAGTAAACCATCATCCTCTGTCATGGAATGTTATGAATGTCATAAAAAGGGTCATATGAAAAAAGATTGTCCAGAGAAAAAGAAAAACAAATTCAAGAAGAAAGCATTTTCAGTAACGTGGGATGATTCAGATTTTTCATCATCATCATAGTGACAACGATAGTGACACAGAGCAAGCAAATGTATGCTTCATGGCTACAAGTGATGATGTAAGTGAATTAAGTTTTGAAGACCTAGTTGAAATTAATTCAGAATTGGTAGACTTAGTAAAAAAAATTAAAAAGCAAAATAAAGAGTTATAAGGAAAATTGAATAGATCTGAATTAGAAGTTAGTATGCTAAGAGATGAAAAGAAAATTCTAGAAGAAGAACTTGAAATGACTCAAGAATCTAATTCTAATTTAACATCTCAACTTTCTATGATAACTCAGGAATTAGAAATTCAGAAACATAAAAATGATGATTTATCGGTAGAGATTAATGATTTAAAATCTAACACTAAAGTATTAGAGTTAGAAAATTCTAGTCTCAAAACCAAGTTAGAAGATATTAATAAAAATATTTCTAACTTCAACAAAGGACGAGAGAATCTTTCTACAATAATAGAAAATTCTCAGTCTACTTCAAATAAAATGGGACTAGGATATAAGAAAATTGAAAATCCAAAGAAATCTGGAAATTTTAAAAATAAGATTAAAAACAAAATTAAGAAAGATATTAAGAAGACAGTTTCTAAAGATATTAAAACTATTAAGATATTGATTCCTAAAACAAATAACAATTTAATTAGGAATAGACATATCAAAACATTTATTAAACTGTTCATAAAAATAAGAATTATATTTATAAAGGGAATTCTGAACCCGCTTGGGTTTGGTTTCTTAAGACCTAACTCTTAGGACCCTTAAAGAAAAGGGGGTACCAACTTAATCTTTATTTTTTGCAGGTACCACTTTAAAAGAGAGGAAAATGGATCTTAGACAGCGGTTGCTCAAAACACATGACTTGGAATAAGGACATGTTAACTACCATTGTCTACTCAAATGGAGGATCGATCACTTTTGGAGATAATTCAAAAGGTTATATCATCAGCAAAGGTAATAAAGACTGATAATGCTGAAAAAGAGCATTCAGTCGACTGACGAATTTTGGTCAGTCGACTGAATCTGGAAACAGAATGTTTCGGGAAAATTTATCAGTCGACTGACCAAATTCGATCAGTCGACTGACCGGCTTATCTGGGCCTATTAACTCCTGTTTCACCCACTTTTTACCCATATAATCTATCTTCTTCACTTTTACTTCTCACCTTTACTTTCTACCATCAAAATTTCAAAACCCTAGCCCTTCAAATTTTCAAATGGCTCCAAGACAACCAAAACGCTCTAGAAATACTTCATCCTCAGCCTCTGAACCTATAGACACCCAAATAGCTCAATGGCTTTATGATGCCACCGCTATCCAAAGATGGAACAAGATGAAGAAAGCTCGCTTTCTAGAAGGATCATTTGTTGTATTTGCTGACTTCGCAGCATATAGAATTCAAGATCTTGCTAGAAGAAGTCGTCTAGAATCTCTCCTTGACTACAACCGGAACAATCTCAAGATAAATCATACAATGGTAAAACTCTTTTACGCTAACTTGAATTTTGGTCATCAAAATCCAAGAAACCGTAACAACTACGTATGGAGTTTAGTTTGTGGTCAACAAGTCTTCTTGTCGTTAGATAGAATTGGACACATCCTTCAAACACCAACAAATGGTATTCCACTAGAAGATTTGAATGTTGTTTTAGGAGAACGAGATGAAGTGAGTCATAGATTTTTGGAGGACGACATGACAGAATTAAAATCTATCGCCTTACGTCCTACAGCCCGAATTATGCATCGAGCCTTAATGTGCACAATCCTTCCTCGTACCGGGTCTTACGAGCTTGTATACCCAGAGAATTATAGAGCTTTATATGCAATTTGGGGTGATGTTCAAATTAATTGGCCTAAGCTTATACTTGACGAATTCCTAGCCTTCAACCAAGGACGGATGAACATCATTTACTATGGCGAGTATATTATGCGGCTTCTAATGAATCTACAAGTTCCAGTTCCAGAATCTGACACCTCCACAGTTAAAACACTAAATAGCCGCACAATTAGTTTGATGAAATTGCCTCCAAAACCGCTCACTATAATGTCATTCCAAGATTGGCAATCAAGGCCTCGCCAACAAGCTGCTACTCCACAACAACGAGGAGATGAAATACGTACCACCACCCCATCCCAAAGCACCCGAGAGTCCATTGATCTCATTGCACGTAATCAAGTAATTTTGGATTCTCGAATTAAGAATCTCGACAAGAAGATTGACAGGAAGTTTGACAAGATCAAAAGCTTTTTCGGGATTCTATGGGATGCAATCTCTTGTTCCTCCTTGACCACTGCAGAACCTTCACATCGTGATCCAGGAAAATGCCCGGCACCTCATTTTACTTGGTCTACATCCGAAGAACATACAAGTTCTGACACTAGTGGAAATGGTGGTGGCAGACAATATGTGGAAAGCTCTTCACAAGGCAAAAAACCAGCACAAGAAGAAAAGGAAGAAGAAACAGATTCAGACTCTGATGAGTGATGACGGTAATTCATGATGGTGGTAGTAATTTACTTTTTTTTAATTAAAAATATTCTAATATCGTTTAGTTTATTTGATGTTATGGGCTTGTATAAATAGCCCGGTAGAATTTAAAAAATATATGTTTGTTTGCGATTGTTATTTGATATGCTATTAGTTCACAATGCTTATATGATAACATATTATATGGTTGTTTATTTCCTTTTTGTCGATGACAAAGGGGGAGAAATTTGTATGACTAACCAATTTTTTGCAGGATTAGATATGTCGCCACATATTCAGGGGGAGAAATATATAACTTCTGGTATATAATTCTTAATATATAGCATCATCAAAAACAGGTTGTCATCAATCAAAAAGGGGGAGAATGTTGAATCATGAGTTTTGATTCATGACAAAAAGCTTAAACGATCAGTGATGAGACTATACGATCAAGCGAGAAAAAGAGAATGAGATATGCAAGCTAATTAAACTACAAAGGAGATGAGACTACAAATCTAAGTATAGTATGATTATTTACTGAAGTTTTAGTCTTAGATATGGTTTATAATTGTTAAAATCTATCCTCAAGTAATTTGCACATACTCAAAGTAGTTTTAAAGTTCAAACTTTTTAAAATATGTGCAAACTGTGCACTGACGACCAGGTCAGTCGACTGACCGAAAACAACCAGTCGACTAAACCTGTTCAGTGCACAGAAATGCACCATTTTACACTGTTTTTGAATATTCAGTCGACTGGTCGATTTTTCTCAGTCGACTGACCGGCTCTAACGGCTATTTTTTCTGAAGAGTCACTTCTAATTGCGAAGAGTTTCGATCCAAATTGAAGAGATATGGCTGCACCTTTTGATTGGAACTTTTTGTGAATAGTTGTAACTATTTGTTCACTATATAAACACGTTAGAATCACTTCTCAAACCACTGAATTTTATTTTGATTTCTTGCTATATTCTCTACTATCTATCTCTATAATCTAAAAGCAATCACAATCTATATATTGCTTGAATCTCCGAATTAGTCAACATATTCTTCGATTCAAAGCAATATCTTTCTTTCATATCTTCACACACACAATATACACTTGAGGATTTGATTATAGGAAGGGTGTACTATTAAAGACATATCTGTGTTATTCAGAACACAAGCGTCAACTATTTACTTGTACCAGTAGAAGTCCTGTTCGGTTGTTCAGGCGGTAAAAGTCCTCTTCGGCTGTTTTGAGGTGGAAAAATCCTGTTCGGCTGCTCAGGTGTTGTATACCTATTCCTCCGGGTTAAGAGAGGGGTTTATAGAGTTTAAATCCAGGGTGTAGTCTGGGACTGGATGTAGAACGGGAAGTTCAAACCAGTATAAAAAGTCTCGGTGTGCTTATTTCTGTGAGAAATGCGGATTACGGATCTTAAGGCTGGAATAACACTAGAGGGGGGGGGGTGAATAGTGTTTTATGGATTTTTTAAATCTTTTTGAATTTTATTCAATTTAAACACCAACAAATGCAATTCACAAACACAGATATAATCACAGAATCA
This sequence comes from Allium fistulosum, assembly GCA_030737815.1. NCBI lineage: Eukaryota > Viridiplantae > Streptophyta > Magnoliopsida > Asparagales > Amaryllidaceae > Allium > Allium fistulosum. The sequence continues at coordinate 196,100,533 of CM060902.1, read as the reverse complement.
GACACTGATGCAAATACTAAATAAAAGCAGTAAAGGAAAGAACACATCAGGATTTTATACAGGTTCGGAGTTACCCTACATCCAGTCCCGTACAATCGTATGGATTTCTTATCAAAATAATCTTCCAGATTACACCCTCGGTTTCAAGGCTACGAGGTACACCCTCCTGTATTCGAGTCCAGGGCAAACTCTCTTGATTTAACAAGGCTACAAGATCACCTAATTGATTTTCGGGGCTACAATCATACCCAATTGATTTCAAGGCCCAACCGCACCTTTTATTCAACAGTTTGATTTACAAAAGATTCTATAACTCTGAATAGCACTGAGATCTTATGGAGAGAGTGGCAGAGAATCAAACAAAAGATAATCAAGTTTGATTCACTTGGTATTTTGGCAGAGTATAATTTAGGATTCTTTAGAATAAATGTGGAAGATGAAGAGGAGAGAAAATAAATGAAATTTGATAAAAATTCGTTTAGAACTTACTGGTTTTTATAGTAGAGCAACATCCATATCTATTCGTGAAAGGATACGACGAATAGACATTTCTTTTGAAAATTGAAATTTGAAAATAACGAACACCATGTCGACATGGGGGGTTGAGGGATGTCGACATGCTTAAGGCAAAATTGATGTTTTGATTTTCTTATTAAAATTGGTTTCTATAATTTGTCAAAACAATTTCTAAACTTTGTAAATATATTTAAACATATAAAAGAGTTTAGAAAATAATTTTTAATATATATAATCTTAATCTATAAAGTGATTTAAAATCTGAGTATATAAATCTTTTAAAGCTAAATATTTAAAACAAGAGATGGTTTAAAAACAAGGACAATTTTGAAATCAAAATATTAAAAACGATAAAAATAGTTTTGAGGCTAAAATATTTCAAACAAGAGAGATGTCTTTTTGAAAAGAAAGTTTTGAAAACATTTTTATAAAACAAGAGATATATTTTTGAAAAACATTTTTATAAAATTAGTGGATATCAAAATAGGACCACTATATGTTCCACTAGATATTGTCGTGGGTTCCATCCCACTAGGGTTCCATCCCTTTAACAGGATCGAAGTGGATTCCATTCCACGAATAAATTTCGAATAAAGATGTAAGTGCTTTTAAGAAGTTTTAACATAATTCTAGACTAACTACATTATCTTGTACTGTTTGAAATCTTGAAATCTTGATAACTTGATTTCTTGATACTCATGAGTCTTCAATCTTGATATCTTCAATCTTTATATTCATCAGTCTTGTATCTCTATACTGTACAGTCTTCATTCTTGGTACCTGCATGTTTATATTCTGCATATACATATATATCTAAACCATAACGTTAGTATTTATATTTTATAACAACTCCTAAGGTTGTTTTCATCAAAACCATCTTCTCAAGGACTAACAATTTCATTTACTTTATTATCTATTATCTAGTTTATATTTCCGCACTAATATAATATTCCATATTACACGATCCTAAGTGTTAACTAGCCACACAGCTTACTCAACTTCATTTGGTATCAGAGCACTTTCAGGACGCGTACTCAAGGTATAATCAAATCCCAATGCACATCCCCGATCAAGAACATACCAGCTTCATTACCGATGTTGGATTGTATTACTACATGGTAATGCCGTTTTGACTAAAGAATGTAGGAGCGCTTACCAACGCTTAGTCAATAGGATGTTTAATAATCAGATTGGAAAAATGGTGGAGGTATATATGGATGATATGCTCGTAAAGTACTAGTAGATTTTATAGTCGAATTTACTACGTAGGATGATTTCCTAGAGAAATGAGAAATCCCTACCGTACGGTGGAAATTGTATATTGATGAAGTATCCAATGATCATTGTTCTGGAGCTGGAATTGTGCTTGTAATTCCTAAAGATCAGTCGATCTGCTATGTTTTAAAGCTTGATTTCCCTGCAATAAACAACGAAGCCGAGTATGAGGCTCTGATTGCTGGACTTAAACTGAGAACTGGGAATAAAGTTTCTTGAGATTTTTTGTGACTCACAATTGGTAGTATACCAAGTCAGAGGAGATTACCAAGCTAAAGGACAACGGCTTGATCCATACCTTACCCAGGTCCAAGAGTTGTTGACTGACTTTGAGTACTATGACATTATGCATATTTCTCGGGATCAAAACAAAGAGGCCGATTCATTGGCAAAGTTTGCTAGCACCTGAGACGCACAAAAACGGGCTTAGTTCCGATCAAAGTATTAAATGCCCTGAGTATAAATCTGATGGAAATCGACTGGGTACTAGTGACGGAGCCTGAGAGGGAATCATGGATGACTCCGATTAAAAACTATTTGTTACAGGGAGTCCTACCTGAACAAAGGAATGAAATGCGAAAAGGCCTTCGTAAAGCTTTACGATATATCATACATGAAGGAGTTATGTACAGAAAGGTTCTTCTGTTCCCTTACTCCGGCGTATCGCTCATGATGAGATAAAACGAGTCCTAAAGGAAGTTCATGAAGGTGAATGTGGCGATCACACTGGGGGCAAACTCTTGCAAAGAAAATATTTCGTTACGGGTATTATTGGCCAACCATCAATCGAGACGCTGCTGATTATGCAAGGCAATGCAATAAGTGCCAGCTATATGAAAAAGTCCCAAGAGCTCCAACGATGGAAATTACACAAATGGTCAATCCATGGCTGTTTGCCATATGAGGCATAGTATCATTGGTTCTTTACCAATATCTAAAGGTGGCGCGAAGTATGCCATTGTCGCAGTTGATTACTTCACCAAATGGGTCAAAGCGGAACCATTAGCTACAATCACAACAAAGAAAGCAATCAACTTCATTGTCCGAAACATCATCTGTCGATTTGGTCTCCCACAAACTATTGTAACAGATAATGGAACTCAATTTGACCGTGCTGAATTCAAAGACTTCTACCATCGACATCATATTGAAAGGAGATATGCAGCAGTCGCTTACCCTCAAGAAAATGGGCAAGTTGAAGCTGCGAATAAAATCATAAAATCCATTCTAAAGTAGTGTTTGGAAACGGCTAGAGGCAAGTGGGTGGATGAATTCCCGACAGCACTCTGGGCTTATAGGACCATCCATAAGTCTGCAACTGGCTATACTCCATTCGCCCTTGCTTACGGTTCAGAAGCCATTATTCCTGTTGAGCTTGAAGTTCCTTCTCAACGAGTGACCTACTATGATCCCAGAATGAATAAAGATCTTCTCTTGGAATCTCTAGGCTTTGTAGATGAGAAGCGCTAAGAAGCTGATTTGAGGGCAGCTGCATCGGTACCGAGTCGCCCAATACTATAACACCAAAGTCCAACCTAGAACCTTTGAAATCGGCGATCTCATCTTGAAATGGGTTTTTCCTGCCCTGTCACATATGAATCCTACTTGGAAAGGACCATACGTCATTGAACAGAGGCTTGGAGAGGGAACCTTCAAGCTAGCGTCTGTTGATGGCATCACACTCCCAAGGGCGTGGAATAACAAACATTTACAACGCTATTTCACTTAGTTTATTTCTTTTTTCATTCACTTGTATCTACTTTTAGAATCTGCTTTAGTATTTGAATTTCTGGATATGTTATAAGACAAATTATGTCATTTCCTTCCGTTTAGCAAATAAAGTTTTGAACTTCCTTTATATTTATGTTTGCTGTAGCATTACGTGTTAGTTACATTATGAAACTGGCTGATGTTGATATGTTCGAATAGGTTCCCAGAGTTTGGAACTAATCAATTACGCTAGTTCCCGATTGAACTAAACAGGATGAGCATGGCCCGACCGTTCATCTGATAACACTCATTCGTAACCCGATGGATATGATACATAATGAGGAATGAATGTGACTCGACCATCTGATGACCAAATAAATCCCGTCGAATGATGGGACTGAAATAAATCAGGAGCGATCGTGACACGGTCGATCGCTCGCTAAATCAAACCTTGGACCTTGGGAAGGCAAATTAATCAATTAAGAAAAGTACGATCCGACTATTTTCCGAACTAACTCTAAGTTCCCAGAGTGCAAAATGGAGTATAAGCATAAATCAGGTGTGAATCGACCACCCGCTAACCAATTCTTATCCCTAGAGTGTGGATATGAGTATAAACAAATAGATGAGCGCGGTCCGACCCTCGCTATTCTATGAACTCCAGCCTTAAACCGACAAGAGGAGTACAAACTCGATAAGGATGGAGTTCGACCATCCACCAGCTAACTCTGCTAACCAAAGAGTGGGGGAAGGAGCATAACCACTTAAACTACTGAATTCAACAGCATAACAGTTAGGCTCGAGCCCGGTGTTTGGTACGACTCAGGGCCATGATCACATAGAGGCACTGGGATTGAATTAACAGATTATCATCTGAATCGATGAGCAACGAATTACAAGTACATTGAATGGAAAGGTAATAGCTCAACTACTTAAATAACAATTCACATAAAAGTTCAAAAGAAAACAAGAAACGTTTATTAACATAATAAACTTCAAAATTTTGACACAAGTTTATTCCAAAAACGGGGACCGCACCCGCACAGTCGCGACCAACAAAAGAGAAAACTGCTATACAAGTTATGCACAAGCAGAGCCGAAGCGACGACTATTTCTTTTGTCTTCTCATTTTTAGATTTCCCGGGAGTGGCGCCCTCGAGCTCCCGCTTGTCCACTTCCTTGATCCTTTACCGCCTTTCGTAGGAGAGCCTTCAAAAGTCGGAGGGATTTCTTGAAAGTCAAGTGGATCGTATACTATATAACTTGTGTATAATATGCAAGTATATATATTACTGCACAGTAGATAATAAATAGTAGAATATAAAAAGCTTGCAAACCAGAGTTTTTATACTGATTCGGACCTCCCGTCCTACGTCTAGTCCCGAAGCTCCTCTTCGATATTTCCTTTAAACAAACTACCATCACTTCGCTCGGAGGAATAGGCTTAATACAAAAGTGTCTTTGACAACCTTGTGTTCCAATAACGCATTTTTTGACTTACAGTACAAATCTTCCTATGATCTCCTTTGAGTTTATGAATATGATTGCTTTGAGTTGTAGGAAGTGAATTTAACCAAAAGATTATAATGGATTGAGAGTATGTAAACAGTGTATAAGCAAGAGAATGCTTAGAAATAAAGAGAGTATATAATAGATCAAAGCAAGTTAAGTTAGTTCTCAATCAAGATGCTATTTATAGAGTTAGAGAGGTGTAGATGAAGAGTTGTTGCTCTTTGAAGAAAACTTTTTGTTTTAATGGCTGCAACTCTTCATGAAAGATGATTTCCTTTGGTTTAAAAAAGAAGTATCTTTTCAAATATGACAGTTTTTGCCTTGACAGACGTCTGTGGTATAATGACATACGTCTGTGACTATTTTATTTTTTAACCCGAAACTTGTCATAGACGTTTGTGAGTATACCTCAGACGTCTGTGAGGTGAAAATGCAGTTTTCTACGTGTTTTTGGTGTATATAAAGTTGTGTATGCATATATACTCAAGGAGACCTTAGCAATATTTTATCTAGGACTCTTTTACAATAGAATAACCTTTAGTATGGTCAATGAATCTTCGTCTCTCTTTGAGTCTTAACATCTTTGATAATATCTTTGATCACGGTGTCTACTTGTACTATATACCTGCAATTTTGGTAAAGTCTATATATGTATATGATTGTATAGTTGTTATCATCGAAACATAAATTAGAGGTTCTAACAATCTCTCCCTTTTTGATGATGACAACTATACAATCACAAATCAACTATTCATTCATGTAATCAGATATCAACAATAGAAGTATTATTATGTTTATCTATGTTTTGTCTCCCCCTATGTATATGCTTCTCCCCCTATGTATATGCATATATTTCTTTCCCTTTGTCATTATCAAAAATGGAGGGAAACAAAAAATGATATATAATGTTACCATCAAATATTGAATAACCAAAGCATGTAATCATCAAATAGTAATGTTCAACACAAAATGAAAGAAAGAAGTTGTAAGAATAAACAAGCATAGGAGTTATAAAATAACAGAAACTAAAGTCTAATTATATTGATTGTGCGAATAAGATAATCCTCCGCAATTCTCATAATATTCCCAGTAGGAAGATGGATCCTGATCATACAAGCCTGGCCACTGCGTCTGGTCGTTGTACTCCTCATCCTTATGAATAGAAAGACCTTGAAATGCCATGTATGGTTATTGAAAATGTGGAGTGTTGGACACGTACATCTCATCACTGTCTTCTCCATTTCCTCAAGTTTTATAGGAGTCTTCCCTCGAGCACTTCGGTCGTGTGATGTACCTACGAGAGAGGGTTGTGCGTGATAGACTGGTGTTTGTTCCCGAGGTGGAGGTGTTGGGGAAGGTGAGGATGATGATCGGGAGGAAGAGCGACCACAGACCTTACACATACTTTCCCTAAAGTGGAGACCACTTTGTCCAAGGTCTTCTCCATCTTTGTCATTCACTACAACAATTTGGACTTTTAATGGCATTTAAAAAACGCCATTAAAGGCTTTTATAGCGTTTTTATAAACGTTGTATATCAACATGTTGTTATAAGTCTGTGACTTACGATAGCAACATAAAAAACGCTATAAATAAAACTTTTTAACAGCGTTTGGAAAATGCTGTAAATTGTTTTAATGGCATTTTTGCACACGCTGTAATAAACATGTCATAAATAAGAAGGGTTATTACACAACAAGAATAAAACGCTATAAAAAGTTCCTAACAATAGCGTTTTACCAACGCTATCAACAGTTGCATATTATAGCGCTTCAAAAACGCTATTGTTACTTTTTATAGCATTTTTTAATGCTATCATCTTATTACATAAAGTTTTCCGTGCTGCTTTTGATGTTTCAATGCATATATGTATAACGAATTTAAATATCACTAATATCACATTTGATTACCAATACGTTATATGTAAACAAATAAAATTACACCAAAACAACATGTGCTTATTATATTTCATAACCACGTATGAAGATTACAAATGCAAATAAACAAAACTAATATTATACGCAAGCAATCTTATCAAAACGATACATAGACGTAATTAAACACTAAAGATACACACGACATTATATATTACTTCAAATCACCTTGTTGATACTTGCTAACACCAAATGTATAGTTACCTGTAAAGAAAAAGTTCGATAATTAGTCGTAATAGACATGATTCATGAAAAATATGCATATAAAGTGACACTTTTGAACAACAATATATGATGTTTATAAACTTATTCAATTCTAAACCACTATTAATTATTATTTTACAAATTTGCTTACCTTTTACAAAATTTTGTCAGTATTTAGATAATTATTTAATTTATATACAACTTGTTTAACTTATTTAAATTTTTATACAACTTGGTTAATTTTTACAAATTTGTTTTTAGTTTTCCAAAACTTAGTTAAGGTAGAAACTTATTTACTTTTTATAAAACTTGGTTAAATTTTACAAACTTAATTAATTTAATCGGATGTTTATAAAACTTGGTCAAGTTTTATAAAACTTAATTAAATTTTATTAATTTTTTTATTTTTATACATTTAGTTTATTTTGAAAACTTAAACTTACTTAATTTCTATAAACTTAGTTAACTTCTATAAAAATTAGTTTTTTTTTTAATAAATTAGGTTAATTTTTATAAATTCATTTAATTTTTATAGAACTTAGATAACTTTGTTAATGCCATATTTTGTTTTAAATACATTACTCAACAATTGCATGTCGATTGTTATAAACTTATTAATTTTTATAAAACTTGGAAATTTTATAAACTTATTTAATTTTAAAAAACTTAGTTTAGTTAATTATTATAAAACTTAATTAATTTTATAAAAACTAATTAATTTAGTTAATTATTTTAAACTTAGTAACTGTTAAGGTCAGAACATACGTACCTTAGTAATATTTGTAACTGCACTATGAAGAGCATAGAGTTTGGCATTGAGCTTTCTTCTCTTGTTTCTTTCAGCTTCTGTATTCTTTCCTACATTAATATTGGAAGTAGAAGAGTTGGCTGTTGTTCCTTCAGGCGAGCTTAATTCAGAGCTTAAGAAAACATCATCCATTCCTCAACTAAATAATATCAACATTTACCTGTTGCACCAAAACACATACATGATCAAATTTATAATGAGTTCAGCATAAAATCAATGAACAGTAAATGAAATCTGCTCATGAATATAAATAACATTAATCCTATAGAAAATGCAATGGCATGCGATTAGTAGATGGCACTAATACAGGCTACCAGCAAACTCAGAAGGTGTTTGCATTTTTTTTCTTCAGGAAATTCTTGTTTTTGAGAAGCATGGAATCCCAGCTTTTCAAAAACATCTGTTTCCCTTAGCCTGATCAAAGACTCACTAAGAAACTTATCAACTTGATAAAACAAATTCTAGTTTGTCATGGGTATGCTATATAAAAAATAAAATCACTATAGATCATTGAGGAAAATTGAAATTACCATTGTTTACTTCTACTACGGAAGTCTTGAAACATGGCAAAAGATCTTTGCTTGGAGCACATTTTAAAACGACAGATATCCTGCTTGAAATATTGCACATTAACAAAGTAGTACACTTCCCTTCTCCCTGAGAAAACGGTATAAAGTTCAGTAACCTATAGAATCAAAATATTGGAGCAAGAATGTACTGAAAGTACTTTCAAATAAGTTATAGATATCATCATCAAATGATAAGTGTAAATACATGCCGATAGATATCTGAACCATGTCGTCACAGTCAAGGAGATAACATTAAATACACCAACATTTCTTACATGATGGTAACTAATAGATGCGAGTATTGAGACATACAGTTAGGACTTAATATTCGAGGAGGAAAATCTAAGTAAGCTTTTACTAGATAAAGATTTGCTTGGACCAGGACATCACATGCATGGAAAACATTACATGTGAGCTCGAACTAGTTGAATTATATACATTTGTTGTAGAAGAAAAATATTACCTACAAGGCAAGAACTTACACTGGGCACTAGTCATAAACTTACATTCTTCTCCTTTGTTGTTTAGGAATGGTGAGCTTAAGCGGTCTTAGAGTTGCACTGCTAATATTGGAAGGAGAAAAAATGTAAGAAATTTTTGTTATTTATATCAGATTTGGATCACCTACTCTGGTTTTTTGGTACAGCAGTCAGTGCATTTCAGTAAACTTTTAAACTATGCCAAAATACACTTATTGATCTAAATTATAAATTGTTTGACCTACGTACCAGTTTCAAATGGTTTCCAGAGTACACAATCGGATTCTAACTAGATCTTCATTACAAAATTGATCTTTTCAATATTATGTTTCAATTTTTTTTTTGGAAAATCTGTTTATCATCTAGCATAATGACTTTTTTGTTTACAATTTCCAAAATGAAGGTTAACGAAGACTCAACCAGGCTGTCAGCAAAAAGCCATTAGATGAAATGGGCACGCCCATGTAGAAATTCAGCAGTTATGAACAATATATCAAAATAACAACGATCGGACCAAAATAGTCCATTCCAACTTCATCATCCTCATCATCAAAAACTAGTCCAAGTAAATCCTATTAATCATAGCAATGTCAACTTACTCTTATTGGTGTCAAAATATGATAAAAGTGCATTCAATTTGAGCCACTAATACTTTGCATGAAAAACCCCCAGTATATTGTAGTATCAAAAGACGATGTAAAAATTGCTTTCCATGCCCATGGTTGAGTGGCCTTAGCTAACTATAACATACACAGGTGGAGCTCAAAGCATAACGATGAAGTGAAACAAAGAAGAAACACAAGTTAGCAATATCATCAGCAACATGAAACAATACTGGTTTTTGTGCTTCCGAAACTTCTGTGTATAACAAACACTACAATGCAATTTTATTGCTTATTATTTGCATTATAGAGTGTACACTTTTGCTATCTGATATGTATCCAGACTGTAAATACATGGAGACAGGTCTTGATTATTCAGACAGATATGTTTTGCTTGCTCCAAGCTATTAATGGAAATATATATGTTTTAAGTGAATGTTAACGAGAAGTGCATATACATGCATATTAAAAATAGATGATTATTGTAGTACATGAAGCAGTTGTCAATACAGGCTTTAATCGAAAAGCAGAAAATAGACCGCCTACTTCAACGTGACCGAACTAACTACTGAAACCATTTTAGAGATTTAACTTATTAATTAACTTCCTTTTCTATCAACAAAAACTACATAAACAAGTTAGCCAAACATTTCCGACCAATACGTTTTACAATCTACAAAGTCAAAATTTTCATTAATGTTTAAACTCCTATCTTTGATAACCAATTCATCAACAGTCAATCAACGCTTACATAAACTTTATTATTCTCAAGTTTGACAAGTCATTATGTTTAAGTTTTCAATTTAAAAGTGGTGAAAAAAAACAAGGAAATGAGAATTGCTTTTTAGGGATCTAAGGACATTAAGAGGTAAAATCCAGTAATTTCTCACATTTCTGTTTTCATGTTAAATAAATTTAACCATCAAATAGTTATTCATGTACCCTCAATCAAACTTTGTAAATTATTTTATGCCAAAATAATTTTTTAATTATAGCGTTAATTTAGACATTTTTAGTCATGTATGATGTTTAAATGTTCAATCATGGAAAAAGCAGCAAGAAATATAGAAGTTTTGCACTCACTTTGCCAGCATACAACTTACACGAACTAATAAACAAAGAGCTAAGCCTAGATGAACAGAGAACTGAAAGAGTTCAATTATATACTATGGGCCGAAACAAGTTGAACGAACTAAAATGGTTAGAACTCTATCTGCACTAGTTCAGTGGTTTATTTATTCCTTGGCAAATGGTTAGAACTCTATGATGTATTTTGATTATTGCAACTATACTGACCTTTCTACCAAGTACCCGTATGAAATGGTCGCAACAATCAAATATGAAAAAGTGGCAGAAGTCATAAAAATAAATTTTAATAGATTACGAATTTTAAACTCAAATAGCTCTAGAGTATTCTTTTTGTTTAATCAAACCGACTATTGGAAGCTTGTCCACGACTTGCAAAATTAAAGTTAAAAACAAGAATACTAAAGTACCAACATATTTTTCATCATTGCAAATATTTATTTGTACTATGCTGCTCTCTGTACATAAAGTAACATTTTCTTCAATAATGTACTCTTCTATTATCTAAAACAAACTCAAGTTAAAGAAGAAAAGAAAATTGCAAAGAAGATAGTGACTGCTGCAATGAAGTCTTTTGAAATAAAAGCATATGCATTATATAGTAGCTTGTAGATTACGAAAATAAAAAGGATGAAGATTATTGTGTCAGGTGCTAAAAATCCAAATGAGATGAAGAATAATCATAAAACTGACATTAATTGTAGTCAGAAACTGTACCAAAGTTACACATGAATTCAAATGAAATTATAAAAAAAACCTATGTGATTTTGCTTAGTTTTTTAAAACTATGTGAAGTTTTTTACTCGGTTTTTAATTGAGTATCACTTAGTTTTTTAACTGAGTAATACTCGGTTTTTAACTATATTTCAGTGGATTAGAATGACTTGTTTGTTGCTGCAATCTCTGAGTTCAAATGGATTATAACTTGTTTTTTGCTGCAACTTTGAGCTCTACATTCAGTACAGTATGATTTAGAATGACATATAAGTGATGTAAGACTGTAATTTATAAACTACAAAAATATACATGTTTCTATAATTGTAAGCATACCTCAGGATGGAAGTTTGGTTCTAAGGTAAATCTAAAAAGAAAAACAACAAATGCAACAATCTTTGATGGCAAGAACTGAAGACATCTGTATTCTAGTAGGCTTAACTCGGCAATATAATCAGCTATATATTCTGATTTTGTGCTAGAGTACCGCAAAAGAAATTCAATCAATACATTTGAAAGATAGATCGCAAAAGTAAACAGGACTAGAAGTTCACTTCAAGAATTGTTGAGACTATTGAGATTGATCACTTCAAGAAAGAAGATCAAAAGAAGAAAAATCAACAAAAGGATATTATAGCATAGTTCAAGTCTACGAATTTGTAGAAATCCAAACAATCAACGTGAAGATAGCATACACATGTTCTTAAATATGCACTAAGTAGCAACCAAAAAATGACTTGATAATAAAGAAATGAAATTGGAATTTTATTAAAAGATAGAAATAAGTGGAAAGTAGGTTGGCTAGAAAATAAGCAAGTTTTCCAATGTTTTCATTGAAAAATGACTCGATAATAGGTTGATGTCCAGAGGGTAGGAGTTACTCTGTATTTTACAATTATAGAAAAGCATGAATATAGAACACGATAGAAAACTGAAAGGAATGAATGTTGAAAAATGTAGAGTGCATAAACCACATATATAATATAAGAGCTGGCCGTGGGTTGGAAAGGACAAGACGTGACTGAACCACGGTCACAGTCTGACTCACAAAAATAAATTAAGCGGCTGTGTATTTTATAGTTTAAATTATTACCGAATCCCTCTTCCCAGCTCATCTTTGAGCTTTTATGCTTGCTTTTCTTCTATTGTTTTACATGCCTACTTTGTCACTCTAACGGCTCCACAGGGTAGGAAGCATCCCAGTCTAACTGTTCCAATGGATACAAGATCACCAATAAAGTATACATGATCTATATGAACATTCAAGTAATACAGGTTCTATTTACATCAAATGAGGTGCTTGGTTCGACTGTCACAGCAACGAGACAAGTGATATGTATGAGGCTATTATTGTATTTGCCTTTTACAGAGTATATTTTGCAAACTATTAAAATAATTAATTGATATTTTTTTCCTCTTGAAGATAATTATACTATCATTTCATTCCTGTAGGCATCAGATGATGCTGTTGCTAAAAAGATGGAATCCAGAGAGGTCAGCCAAAGTGAAGTAGTTTCCAGTGACAATTTAACTGAGACAACATGCCTGAGGCATATTTTCCATCGTTAAAACTAAGTCATACACGCTTCAGTTTTAACATCTCAGACTGCACAAATTTCATAACATGCTCATGCATCACATTCTATGGTAGGTGATACTTATAAAGCTCATACAAATAAATATCAATCTTTGTTTTGATACCTACAGGTGATTATGACAAGGACTGATTCAACACGTAAAATCTACACAATTATTTAGTAATTTTATAACATGCTCATGCATCACATTCTGTGGTAGGTGACACATTTTGACAATATCTAGGAGATTCTGATCAACAAAAATCGATTAGAAAGCCCCAAAGAGTTTCATCAGCTAATAACAAAACTATCCAGTTTGAAACCTCAACAACAAACAAAAGCCTCTAATCAACAAAAGGTATATGAGAAACTTGAATAAATTACTAAAAAGGAAAGAACTGAGACTAATTACATTCCCAAACAAAATACAAAACTCTCCAGCGAAAAAAAAATGAGATAACAAAAAACATTCCTGAAGTAAGCACAAACCAGAAAGAGACCATTGAAAAACCCTTGAGAATATTAGAAGACAAGTACGTACTTGCCTTGGACAATGATAGAGGTACACATAAAACAGAAACAAAAACAGAAATACTTGGAAAGGCTTACTCCAGCACAAGTGAAAAAGCTCTAAACAACAAAGTAAAAGGAGAGTACAAAATAGAGCAGAAGTGCACGAAACTTCTCCAGATTGTTATAATTTTGATAAAATGGAAGAGTATTATCGTATTTGTCATATAAAAAATAAGGATTACACCATAATTTCCACTTATTAAAAATCATGAAATTATATGTTTTTAAAGATACCAATTTGTTTCGATAAATAATTTTTTCACAACATAAATGCAAATATTCATTTACTTATCAAAATTAAATCAGATACCAGTTAAATATACCAAAGAGAAAATATCTTGTATTTGTATCAAAATTCCAATCATCCTATTAAACAAACCCAGACATATTACTGCCTTAGTTTTCCTAGGGTAATATTCTTAAACAGTCACATCTAAATTAATTATTATTTTTTAGCTAATTTCATGATAAGAAACTCTTTATTTTTTGCAAAATTGTGGCTTTAACAAATGCTTACGAAATTCAATTTAGAAACGCTTAATTTCAAAGAGACAGACTTAATTTCAAAGTGATACTGACTTGTTGGTTCTGTGTTTCCTAAAATCAAACATGGAGTATATACCTAAAAAGGCAAAGCAAAATCAAACATGGAGTATATACTTAAAAGTTGAAAAATATGTACCTAAAATTGGTCGAAGTTCGCGGCAATTGAGGAATGGAAGCACAGCATAGTGAAGCTAACGGATCGGAGCAGTGGTGAAGGTGAGGAACCGGAGCAGCAGAGCAGATTGAGGAACGGCGATCAGCGAAGTTGAGGACGGCGAGCGTTGGAGGAACGACGAGAGTTGAGGAACGACGAGAGTGGAGGAACAGTTAGAAAGGGGTTTTTAAAGTAATGATTAATCTAGGGCTTGGTTCTGAAGCGTGAAATGAGTTATTCGCGGAAGAGATTAAAAAATGAGAGAGGGAGAACAAAAATATACGCGCGCAACTTTTTCAGCTTAATCAATGGCGTGTTAGTGAGTCATAATTTTAATATAAATAATTACTAAATAGCTAACAATAGCAAGCATGTTGCAATGCCATTGTCTTATGCCATCAATAAATCATTTTCTTGTAGTGATTCTAGCGGAGAAAGAACGTTCGAATCCTGTCATCTTTCTATTTAATGCTCTCTGATTTGCCGTGATTATTCTTTGTTTTTTGATGGCCAAACCAGAAAGAGATTCGTCCGACGTTGGTTCAAGACGAGCTTCTTGTACCTCAGAGTCGGAAAAATATTCGGCATGATGACTGGATAAAGGCGGTCCTCGGGAAGTATGAGAGTAGTTTTGTTGAGGATCGCTAGATGGAGGAGGCTTATGGTGTTCTTCTTCTTGATGCCGTTGAGTTCACTGACTAAAAGAGATAATACAGGGAGGGCTTTCTAAAAGATGCATTAGCAACAGATATCGCGGACCACTACCTTTTGTGGGAATTTCTTCGCATTATGATACATACGAAGGAACGTTGAGATTTTGCAGGATGCGCATGATATAAGGAGCATAAATAATAGAACGACGATGCTGCGACCAAAATCCTTTAATTTGGTCATGAATAAAATTTGCCCAGTTAACCCGTTGTTGAGCTAATATGGCATATAAAGCTCTATGATCAGTGGGATAAATTTGTTCATGATTACCTAGGCGAGGAATAATGATATTAATTATCATACGATTTAAAAGTCCGGCACGAGGTCGAATATAAATATATTTCCATTGTGGCATATTATCCTCCCATATTTGATGTGTAATTTCATCCGTAGGTAATAGACTATGATCCGGTATATCGGTCAAATCAATCCCCTCATAGCAACAACCCAAATTTCTACCAAGAGTATATAGATCTATTTTAACTACTTTTCCATACACACTAGATCATAACCAACCCTCTTCATTCTCAGGATTCCAAATCTCTGAACTACATAAATTGGAGTAGAAGAGATAAATAGCAAGGGGGTCAATGGTTACCTTATTAGCATCATAGCTAATCAAATTGCAGCAGCCGGCATCTGTTGTAATTCCAAAAATTTCATATTCCATAACATTTGCAAGGCAGTAAAAAGGTCCAGAGTGAATCTTCTTTTGGGTAAGTGACTCAAACCGTCTAATTGCGTTGGGATTATTTCGAAGCCAATGGGTAATATAGGTTTGTGTAACTGGTGCTTGAGCGAAAGAAGATGATTGGCCTTGTTTTGGCTTTTTGGAGATGGAAATCTTTTTGGGAGCCATTGATTTGAAAATTTGGGAGTTTTGAGAATTAGGGTTTTAGAATTTAAAAGTTGGAATTAAGGTAATGGTAAAAAGATGCATAAATTTCTTTATGTAAGGCTTCTTACTGAGTCGCGGCAGACGTCTGTTAATAGGGCACAGACGTCTGTGGCTTAAGTAATATTTAGGCCGAAAGATTGGACAGGCATCTATGTTAAATCAATAGATGTCTGTGGCTGAAAGAGTTTTAAACAGAGAGTTCTCACAGACGTCAGTCATGTATCCACAGACGTCTGTGGCTACAGGGAAACTTTTCCCGAAAGTGCTGACAGACGTCTGTGGTCTAGTCACAGACGTTCGTGATATGCATAATTCTGATATATAGAAAATTTTCAATATTAACGAAGTCAATTTATTATTAACCAGAATACATATAAACCATTAATAAATGAATATACGATATATACATATATATAATTTTAGTGTTTGTCAGAGAAATCAGAATTATTGTTTTGTTGAATATCCCACGAATTTGGTTCAACTTTCGTATCGTCTATTAATGGCTTGAGTGGAGACCAACTTGGATGAGCTGGGGAGTCAATCCAAGGTTGGTTTGAGGGTCCTGGTTTGCATAGGTTTCTCGGAGTAATGTTGTGTTCTCTCTTAGGAGTTTTTCGTAATCGTGGATGTATGCAATCTTTTGTTTGTAAATAACCACAAATTGCGAGAATACACTTTTCGAGAAAATTTAAATGGGATCCTTGACGATGTTGCTCGTAATACATTTCACGTTGAACGCCGATCATCTCTTGTTGATAGTGATGTATCTCATCGACTTCTTCGAAAAGAGATGATGATTTCAGATCAATTGAATGTTTAACTTTCTTTCTTTTCGAAGAGAAGCCAGTATGGTATGTTGGTGAAGCGATAATGTTTAGAGAAGGAGATGATGTTGGAGTGGTTTTTGTTGGAGATACATAAGTGCTGCTAGATGATGGGGATTTGTAGTCAGTAGCTGAATAGATGGAGTCTTGATCGGAAGACATCATTTTTATTTGCTTTTAGAAAATTTATCCGTGTTCATTTATTTTTAAGTAATACATAACTAAATTTATAAGATAAAATGTAGTTATGTTTAAAAAAGTAGTTAAGACAATTGAGTTAAACCATAGGATTTTAAATGGTTGTTATTTAATTACTTATTTTTAAATGGTTGTTATTATTTGGTAGTAATTAATTCAAAATTATAAAATTAATTTGTAGATGAAATTTTATATAAGCTATCATAGACTTAAGTGAACTATACTGTATAACTTTAGTTAATCAAATCAGTGTACGGACAAATTCCTAGATTCCATCTTAACTTAATAAAGGTTTGTTCACTTAATGGTTTTGGAAAAATATCCACTATTTGATTTTCGGTATTTACAAATTCTACAGTTTTTATTTCTTTTTCGACATTATCTCTCAAAAAATGGTGACGAATATCTATATGTTTTATCCGAGAATGATTAATTGGATTTTTAGATAAATTTATAGCAATAGTATTATCGCAATATATTGGAGATTTGTTAATTAGTTTTCCAAATTCTTTAAGTGTTTGTTGCCTGTATATTACTTAAACGCAAGCTAAGGCAGCCGAAATATATTCGGCTTCACATGTTGAAAGAGAAACACAATTTTACTTTTTACTAAACCATGAAACTAATGATTGACCAATAAAGTGGCATGTGCCACTTGTACTTTTTCTATCTAATTTACATCCACCAAAATCTGCATCACTGTAAGATATAAGTTCAAACGTACTACCTTTTGGATAAAATAAGCCATAATCTTTAGTGTTGGTTAAATATCGTAAAATCCGTTTAACTGCACGATGATGTGATTCTTTAGGTTGTGCTTGAAATCTTGCACATAAACAAACACTCATCATAATATCTGGTCTACTAGCGGTTAAATATAGTAAGGATCCTATCATGCTTCAATATAGTTTATGATTAAACTCTTTTCCGTGTTCATCTTTGTCTAGATGGGCAGTAGTACTCATTGGAGTGGGCTTAATTGATGTATTATCCATTCCAAAACGTTTTAATAGTTCTTTAACATATTTTTTTTGATAAAAATTCCATTATTTAATTGTTTTATTTGTAATCCTAAAAAGAAATTTAATTCACCCATATGAGACATTTCAAATTCATTTGTCATTATCGTAGAAAATTCATTACATAAATTTTCGTTAGTAGATCCAAATATAATGTCATCAACATAAATTTGGACAATTAATATATCCTTCCGGTCTCTTTTAATAAATAATGTTGTATCTATTTTACCAATTTGAAAACTGGAATTAATTAAATGTGATTTTAATCGATCTACCAAGCTCGAGGTGCTTGCTATAAACCATATAATGCATTTTTTAGTTTAAAAACATGATCCGGATATTTTTCATGAACAAATAGTGATGGTTGTTCTACGAAAACATTTCCTTTTATAAAACCGTTTAAGAAAGCACTTTTAACATCCATTTGAAAAAGCTTAAAGTTATGATGACATGCAAAAGCAAGTAATATTCTTATGGCTTCAAGACGTGCGACATGAGCAAAAGTCTCTTCATAATCAATGCCCTCTTCTTGATTATATCCCTTTGCCACTAATCTAGCTTTATTACATGTGATATTTCCATTTTCGTCAGCTTTATTTTTAAAAGCCCATTTTGTTCCAATTACTGATTGATCGGTTGGCCTTAGAACTAATTCCCAGACATTATTACATTCAAATTGATTAAGTTCTTCTTGCATAGCTAAAATCCAGAAATCATCATTTGATGCTTCCTTATAATTTTCTGTTCAAAATTAGATATAAATGCTACATTACTCATTTGATTTATTTGTCTTTTAGTCGAAACTATGTTATCTAGATTTCCAATTATGTTATCAATTGGATGATCTTTTAAAATGCGGGGAGGTGATTTCAACTCATTGTTATTTTGATTATTATTATTTTCAATCATATTATTTTGATTATTATTATTTTCAATTATATTATTTTGATTATTATCATTTTCAATGATTCTATTTTGATTAGAGTCAGAAAGTTCTTCGTCGTCTTTGTTTATTTTATTGAAGTTTTCATCCAACGAGACATGAAGACTTTCTTCTATAGCATTTGTTCGTTTGTTAAAAATTATGTAAGCTTTACTTTGATCAGAATAACCAATAAAAATTCCTTCATCAGCTTTTGAATCGAATTTACCAAGATTATCTTTTGTATTTTGAATAAAGCATTTTGATCCAAATATTCGAAAATATGATACTTTTGGTTTCTTTCTGTAGAACATTTCATAACATGTATTTTTAGTCATAGGTCTAAGAGTTACTCAATTTAATATGTAACAAGCAATAGCAACTGCTTCGGCGCAAAAATTCTTTGGTAAGTCACTGCTATTTAGGAGAGTTCGAGCACATTCTTGCAATGTGCGATTTTTTCTTTCGACTACTCCGTTTTGTTGTGGTGTTCGTGGTAATGAAAAATTATGAGTAATTTCCTTCTTATTACAAAAATTAGTAAATAATTCATTTTCAAATTCTCCATGGTGATCACTGTTGGGTGCGTTTCCACCACCACCGAGCTATGCACCGACGCACCTCCAAGGCCTAGCCGAACCACCCACTAACCGGACCATCTCATAGCCGAACCAACCATTCTCAAAGTCATAGCCGAACCAACCATTCTCCAAGGTATAGCCGGACCATCTCATAACCGAACCAAACATCCTCCATTACTTACCGAACCAGCTAACCACTCACCACCGGACCAAGCTATGCACCCACTACCGAACCAAAGCCACTCACCTACCACCGAATCAAACCCCAAACCAACCCCCACCGGACCATAATACTACCGAACCAAGTGATGCCGAACCAAAGCAATGCCGAACCAACGCTACCAGGCCTGACCACACCAGCCCAGGCCCACCAGCAGCTATATACATCCAAGACCCCTGCCTCCAGCCTCTCTCTATAAATAGAGGGGCAGGGGTACAGCAATAGGGGACAAAAGTTTGAGAGCTCAAGCACGGAGAGAACTTTCAAACAACTTTCTTTTACTTGTATCAAAGCTTTGTACTTGTAATCTAAGCAAGAAAAGAGAAATAATATATAAAGTGGATGTAGGCACTTTCTGGCTGAACCACTATAAATCTGCGTGTCTTTTACAGTTTAGTCCCTGCCTTTCATATATTTGCATAGATTACTCGAATCACTAAGAACAACATAAAATCAATTAAATCAAACGACTTTGAGGTGTTTGTCCATTTTTTGTGCAAACATTTATGGTGCTTTCACTGAGAAATAGAAGCTCGAAGCTTCAGCTTCATCCACTTAACATTTTTCCTAACAGCATCGTTCGCCGCTTGGAAAACATGCCTCCCAAGCAGAAAAAAGATGTTAACAAAGGAAAAAACATCGCATCCAGCAGTCTTCCAGATCCAGCTGTCATGGATCAAGTAAATCGTCCTCCTCTAGCAGCAGTACCAAATGAAGGACAGGCTAATCCGACCACTTCTGCCATAGAACAGCCCGCAGCAATTACTAGGGCAGATTTAGACAGGGTTGTGTTTGAAGTAACTAACCGCTTCACGTCCCAGCAGGAAGCCTTGGTGGATCATCTCATGTCACGCTTAAGGGATGCTGAAGAGTCCAACCGCAACACTGAATCATGGGGCGAGTCCCAGTCTGGAGGATCTCAGAGACAACAAAGATCTTCCTTCTTCGAAGGAGCTAACGGCAGAAGCAGCCATGGTAGGAGCCGAGATCGAGCATAGCCCGAAGTTAGGCCTGAGGAAACGTTTCGAACCGAACCCAACGGGGGAGGTACCGGGCGAAGGTCAACTGTAGCTGAGTCTGTCATACTGCCTAACCACGGAAATGCCAGTGAACGGGGCCAAGCTAGAGTCCAGCCCGAAGTTGGACCCGAGGAAGTGCTTAGATCAGAACCCAGCAGGGGAAGATCAAGGCAAGGGCCAACTGTAGCTGACCCTAGCATGCTCCCAGAAGACCAAAGGCAGCCACTGGAAAATATGAGGAATGATAGACGATACCATCCCTACAGGTCATCTGGACGGAATCAATCCCACAAAACAGAACCAAACTCGTTTCTATCTGCTCCAAATTCTGATGAAAGGATGGCACGCTTATTCAGGGAGTGCGTCCAACGGGAGCAAAGGGATCGAGGGATAGGCGCTAGAGTAACCAGCCCTTTCGCCCGCAATATCGAAATTGCTATCACCCCCCGAGAATGGAATATGCCAACAATGGAACCTTACAAAGGAACCTCCGACCCCATTGTACACATACAGAGATACACACAACATATGCTCATGAGTGGAGCAACAGAGGGAGTACTGTGCAAATGCTTTCCACTATTCTTAGCAGATCTTGCTACCTCCTGGTTCTGTCATTTACCCCAGGGATCCATCAGCTCGTGGGAAATGTTGAAAGAAAAGTTTATCAGTCAGTTCCGCATTCATGTGGAACAACCTAAGGACGCTTATTCCTTATCCAGCATCAAACAGAAACCCGAAGAGAAACTGCAGCAATACCTAACCCGATTCAATGCCGCAGCGGCCGCAGTCCAAGATGCCGATGAGAAGCTTATCCTAATGGCCCTATGTAGTGGTGTGCATCCGGACACTAAATTTGCTAGAAGGTTGACAAAAGAAAAACCAGCTACTTTACCCGATTTCTTCCATGAAGCCGGGAAATATACGAGGCTTGAGGATGCTGCCGTCGAGGGGCAGTCAGGACAGCAAAATAAGGCAACTCACAGCAACGCCCCTGCCGTGGCAAGGGACGTTCAAAGAAATGATTCCAGAGACAATGCTGGGGGCAAGAAGGGAGAAAAGCGCCTATATCGGCCAGGACCGAGATTCGACACTTAAACTCCTTTGAACGAGACCGTCGAAAATATCTTCCTTGCCACCCAAGGCAAAGTTAGATACAAACGCCCACCATACAAGAAGGAATCAGATAACGCGCAGAAGTCTGGAAAGTTCTGCCGCTTCCACGAATCTCATGGGCATGATACCAATGAATGCCATCATCTCCGGGACTTGATTGAGGAACACATCAGAAGGAAGAAACTGGAACGCTATGTAAAAGGTCAGGACAGGACTCCAGCTCCTGCCAATAAGAACCCAAGGCTACCCTCACCGGAGATCGGCAGAGGAAACCGCAACACTAGCGACTCTAGTCAAGAGAAGATAGTGGTCCATACCATCTCGGGAGGACCGCACATCGTAGACAGAAGATGGAAAGAGATGGAAAGATATGGAAAGTCGCTTAGAGTCAATAAAGACTGTGTCAATTCGGTTATAGAAGAGCGCCACCCGAAGCGGAAAGAAAGTGATGACATCACATTCGGTAAGCGTGACCTAGAAGGAAGGCAATACCCTCACATGGATCCCATGGTTATCTCTGCCCGGCTCGGTCCCGCCGAAGTTTACCGAATTCTAGTAGACACTGGAAGCTCAGTAAATATCCTGTTCAAACATGCATTCGAAAAAATGAAACTATCAATGAAGGATGTATCTCCCTGCGATAAACCACTACACGGTTTCACTGGAGATGCGAAGATGCCCCTCGGGCAACTGGACCTCTTTGTTGAAATTGGAATCCATCCCCGCTCCGTTGTACGGAGATAGACGTTTGTGCTAATAGAAAACCACTCGGCCTACAACGCCTTCTTAGGAAGGCCAGCCTTATCTGACTTCCAAATTGTCCTAGCCCCATGGTGCCTAAAGATGAAATTTCCAACGGACAATGGAGTACGGGAAGTAGAAGGAGACCAGGACGTTGCTCGAGACTGCTATGTGACTGAACTTCGCAACAACCACAGGAAGGATAAAGGGAAGGGTGTAGAGGTTGCCCTCTGTACGAAAAGTCTAGAAGCATAGCAACTAAAGAAAGCCCCTCCACTTCGGTATACCAGCGACCCTTTCAATGAATTAGACCCCAGGGACAAAGAGGAGGAGGCCACCGCTGAGCCTGTAGAGGCTATGGAGTTTGTATCTATAGACAAGCACGACTCGAGTAGACTGTTGAAAATTGGGTCCCAACTAAAAGCAGAGTTGAAGGAGCAACTCATCGACTTTCTCCGCCACAACTTGGATGTATTCGCATGGTCACACGCTGACATGACCGGAATCTCCCCCAACGTAGCATGCCACGTACTAAACATTGATCCTACCAAGGCGCTCGTAAAATAAAGAAAGAGAAGTATGGGGGCAGAGCGATCAGCAACCCTCGATGAAAAAGTAAAGAATCTACTCGCCAATGACTTCATACGAGAAGCCATCTACCCGGAATGGATCGCTAACCCGGTGCTGGTAAAGAAGGCTAATGGGAAGTGGCGAACATGCATTGACTTCTCCAACCTAAACGACGCCTGCCCAAAGGATTGCTTCCCACTTCCCCGGATCGACCAACTTGTAGACAGCACAGCCGGGCACGAGCTCTTATCTTTTATGGACGCATACTCAGGATATAACCAAATTCCTATGCATTCTCCCGATCAAGACCACACTAGTTTCATCACTGACCGGGGTTTATACTGCTATAAGGTAATGCCTTTCGGACTTAAAAATGCAGGAGCCACCTACCAGTGCCTCGTCAACAAGATGTTTGCAGGGCTAATAGGGCAAACTATGGAAGTATACGTGGATGACATGCTGGTAAAGTCAAGGAAAGCCGACGATCACGTAAGCCACCTAGGCGAGATGTTTCAAGTACTTCGCCAATATGGAATGAAGTTGAATCCTCTAAAATGCTCCTTCGGAGTATCATTAGGAAAGTTCTTAGGATTCATCGTCCATGCCAGAGGGATTGAAGCAAACCCTGAACAAGTCCGAGCGCTAAGGGATATCAAGATACCTTCCACTCGAAAGGAAATGCAAAGCCTGAATGGAAAAGTGGCCGCCCTAAGTCGATTCATCTCCAAAGCAACGGACAAGTGCGTCCCCTTTTTTGAAGCTCTAAAGAAAGACAAAGGAAAGTTCGAATGGACTGACGAATGCTTAACCGCTTTCCTTAACTTAATCGAACACTTCCAGAAACCACCGGTACTCTCGACTCCAAGCGAAGGCGAAGAGTTATACCTATACCTTGATGTGTCATCTCACGCCCTAAACGCTGCCTTGGTAAGGGAAGACAACCGCACGCAGCGGCCAGTTTACTTCGTAAGTAAGAGGTTTACGGGGGCAGAAGTCAGATATCCTAAACTTGAGAAGCTAGCATACTGTTTACTAATCACATCACGGAAACTGCATCACTACTTCCAGTCCCATTCCATCAAAGTTCTGACCGATCAACCACTGAGGCAGGTACTCCATCGTACCGACACTTCTGGGCGACTACTTAAATGGTGCATTGAACTAAGTCAGTATGATATCACCTATCACCCTCGCACCGCCATCAAGGGACAAACCATGGCTGATTTCATTGCAGAATTCACTACCAACGAAGATAAGGAGCAATTGGAAATAGCAGAAGACATCAAGTGGAATCTCTTTGTGGATGGTGCATCAAACGAACAATGCTCGGGGGCAGGTGTGGTAATAATCACTCCCAGGGGAAATAAGCTGCACTATGCTATAAGGTTGGAGTTCGCTGCCACCAACAACGACGCAGAATATGAAGCAGTGATAGCTGGATTAGAACTTGCCATAGAAATCGGAGCCGATTCTTTGTGTCTTCATAGCGATTCTCAACTTATTGTTAATCAAATACAAGGAGAATTCCAAGCTCGAGAAGAACGACTCATAGCATATTTAAAGAAAACCAAGTTACTTCTCAGCCGATTGGACCACTACTTAGTCAAACACATCCCTCAGGAGGAGAATCGAGAGGCCGATGAATTGGCGAAGCAAGCAAGTGTGAGAGACAGCGCCATCTTCGGAGCGGTAACCATCTCAAAGCAACTGACCCCAAGTTTTGAGCAAGTGAATCTGATAGCTGCAACCGAAGAAGCAACTTGGATGACTCCCATCCGAGACTACCTACAAAGCGGCACACTACCCAACGGGCGCAACGAAATCAAGAAAATCTTGAGGAAAGCTTCCCGCTACACAATACAAGAAGACATCCTCTATCGGCGCGGATTCTCTAACTCGTTATTAAGGTGTGTCGCTGGGAGGGAAGCCAGGGAAATCTTATCCAACATTCATCAGGGAAGCTGCGGAGATCACACCGGAGGGCAAACATTAGCAAAAAAGATACTCCGATATGGATATTTCTGGCCCACCTTAAGCAAGGATGCCTTAGATTTTGTCAAAAAGTGTGACAGATGCCAGAAGTTTGCTAAGATTCCGCGGCTACCAACAACTGAGATTACTCAAATGACCAGCCCTTGGCCCTTCGCAATATAGGGAATTGACTTAATCGGCGAGCTACCGATGGGCCGAGGCGGGGCCAAATATGCTATAGTGGCAGTCGACTATTTCACCAAATGGGTGGAAGCGGAACCTTTGAATAAAGTATCTTCAGCAAAAGTTATTAACTTCTTGATCAAAAATGTTCTGTGCAGGTATGGAGTCCCACTCAAAATCATATCAGACAATGGACTTCAGTTTGACAGCGAGGAATTCGCCAACTGGTGCTGGGAGCACGGAATTCACAAAAGCTTCTCATCCGTAGCGTATCCCCAGGCAAACGGGCAAGTCGAAGCCGTCAACAAAATTCTGAAAACTCTAATAAAAAAGAAACTCGAAAAGTCAAAAGGCGCTTGGGTGGATGAACTCCCTACGGCACTGTGGGCCTATCGCACATCCTTCAGAACATCAACGGGGCATACTCCTTTCTCTTTGGCATACGGATCGGAGGCTATGCTCCCAGTTGAAACCATTGTGCCTTCCCACCGTAGGATCCACTATAACCCAGAAGAGAACGAAGAACTCCTCCACATGTCTTTGGATCTAGTTGAGGAGAGAAGAAATGACGCAGTCCTTAAAGCAGCGACCCACAAGCAAAAAGTGGCAGCACAATACAACTCCAAAGTCAAGCACCGTACCTTACGAGAAGGGGATCTTGTCCTCAAGCGAATCTTCCCTCGCCCCGGAGCACTAGATCCAATCTGGGATGGACCATATGTAATTCATAAAGATCTCCACAATGGAGCTTATATTTTGTCAACAGTGGACGGAGAGGTGTTCCAGAGGGCATGGAACATCCAACACCTCCGTCGATACTTTTCTTAACTTGTACTGCCCATATGAAGTGAATTAGTAAAGAGAATCAGTGGACGTAGGCCTTTTCGTGCCGAACCACTTTAAAAAACCTTGTCTCTTTTTTAACTTGTTCCTTTATATCTTGGCTGCTTGTTAACTTTATCCTTTTCTGTTGAACAAAATCCTATGCGCATAGCATTTCCACTCAA
This sequence comes from Allium fistulosum, assembly GCA_030737815.1. Classification (NCBI taxonomy): domain Eukaryota; kingdom Viridiplantae; phylum Streptophyta; class Magnoliopsida; order Asparagales; family Amaryllidaceae; genus Allium; species Allium fistulosum. Next base: position 196,074,297 of record CM060902.1, on the reverse strand, counting down.
AGCACTCCACAGCGCAACTTCACCTGGACAAGACCTAACGGGTACTATGCGAATCTATGCCCTCGCCAATGAGACACTTTTGCTCCGGCATCCCTCTGCTGCGGGTTAACTCATTGCTCGCGACGGCCCTTAAAGCCAACTGTAATGAGCCAATTATAAGCCACCGAGAAGGCCGACTATAGCGAGGCAGCTCATTACGGCGTTCGGCTCGCCGGCAACTGTGAACCGACTATAAGCCCCAACATAAGGTGTGGCCAGCCAGGGGCAGTTCACGGTTGACGATCGACACCCACGCTAGCCGGCCACAGTAAATCGAATAATACCCATGATTATGGGCCATAATGGCCCGGGTAGTTACTGTGCGCGATCTCGGCTCCGATGTGTCTTAAGTGCGGCTGTGGTAAAAAAGAATTAACTCCCCGTGGAGGCGTAAGATGGGTGACAAATGTCTCCAAGACCCACAGCTAGGGAAAGTGACTACAAAGCCCGTTTGCCACGAACTTAAGCACATCGACGACTTTCCATGATTGGAAGTTTTACTTTTTCACATATTTCAATTTTACTTAAGAAACTTTTCTCCTATCCTCTGTAACAATCCCTGAAGTACAGGACACAGAACAGGAGACACTCACTAATAGAAGCGGATACTCACAGCAAGATACTGGACCGCATCCCTTACTCGGTCACACAGGATATTCAAAGCTGCCATCTACAAGCAAAATATAAAGGGCGGTATTTCCTTCTTTCATATGTAAACACATGACTATAATTTATTCACACCTCACGCTAACATTGCAAGTCATGAAATTATGTTTTAAACAAGAACTTGACATCAAACACAATTTGATTACAAGAATATGCATAGCTATATTTCTCATACAACATGTCAAAATAGCAAAAAACATTCAAAAGACGACAAAATCAGCTTAAGTTAAAGAATTACACATCAAGAATAGAGCTATTTATTACAAGTAGCAAAAATTACAACCTAAGAGTTACTTTACTGTTTTAAGACTAACATATACAACCATGTCAAGTCCACAAAAAGAATTTTCCAGGTCTAATCAAGGAGCCGGCTGCGTCAGAGTCTTATCCTTGTCCTGTTGCCCACCTGTCCGGTCAGAAAAAGAATTCGTTAGTGATAAGCAACCAAGTTAACGGAAAGACTAGAAAGGAAGACTTACCGGCATCTGCTCCTTGATCAACTTGATCATCATCCTCCGCTTGCACACCTGTCTCCTCAGCTGCAAGCAACCGCATGCCCTCCTTCACCGCCACCTTCTCCTCCTTGGTAAACTGGGCGGTAACAACATCCATCCTAAAGGCCACGCCACCCTCCTTATCTGCCTCAGCCTGGGCCTCCTCTAGAGCCCTGAGATAGATCCTAGCCATAACCCGAGGGTAATCATCCATCCAGGACAAGTTACCCTGCCTCCAAGTACAGAAGTACATATCCTGGAGCATCCCCTCCATCAGCCCCTCGTTCTCTTCAAACTCCCTCGCCCGGACCTCGGAATCCGACAACCTTACGATGGCGGCATCTCTCTCCAATTGGTATCTCGAGCAGTCAGCCTGAAGGGATTTCCGCATCGCCTCCATCTCCTCCCTCAACTTGGCTTGAGCAAGCTCTACAGCCTCAAGCTTCCCAGATAACTCCTCTATCTGCTCAAGATCCGCTTTCCGAACCCCTCCACCGTGGCAATGGCCATATCGATCCGTTCCTTGCAAGTAGCCTCCATTTTCCGCAGTTCGTCCTGGCTGGCCTCTTCCATAGTTTTCTTTAGACGTCCGGAGGCGGCCTCGTGCTGAGAGATCTGGATGGCCTGATCAGCGAGTTGCTTGGCCTGGTCGGAAACCACTAACCGCAGTCTTATGTTGGCACTCCCAATTTCCTCCCCGGCCTTGACCAATCGGGCATGATGCCCCATCAACTTCCTGGTCTCCTCAGCAACCCGATCGATATTTGCTTTAGCTTCGTTCCCCATAGCGACAACCCGAGTAGTAAGAAAATCAAGGTCCAGGGATTTGGCCTCATCAAGCACCTTTACCATAGGGTTGCGAGGAAGAAGGTGCTCACTGGTAACCTCGTCGAAGGAAATATCATGAGAACTTGGATCCAGATCAGGATGACCCGCAAATGGATTACGAGCCAAGCCAGGACGATCAATCTGAGTAACGGTAGGATTTTCAGACGGGTGCGGAGAGGGTGTGAACTCAGTATCCTCCTCCGTGATATCATGAAGAGGCTGAATTGGGGGCTGAGGACCAGGTGAAGGCTCGGATAGGGAGCGACTCCTCTTTCTCTTTTGAATATCCTCTCTAATAACCCCGAGAAGAGGACGGTAACCGACTACATCCCCGAAACGGTGGGTCGGAGGCTTCGGCTTGGAGGAAGCTTTGGAGAGCTTGTATTGTTCAAGCCTATGCCGAAGATCTGAGGTCTTGGCCGTTTTACCTGCTCCTGATATGAAAACCAAGTGTCACCAACATGTATTGAGCCATCATTCAAGAATTAAAAGAGTAAAGTGAAATTCACCTTGAACCGCCGAAGTTGCTTCAGTAGAGGCGCTCCCGGAAGATAAATCAACGCGGTCCCAACTTTATCGGCTCTCTTAAATTTCTCCGTCCCCTCCAGACCTTCGAAGGCTTAGCGGAAAGCGTCATCCGTCCACTCTTGCATCTTGCCTACTTGCCCAGAAGACAAAGCCCCGACACCGTCGCCACCTCCGACGCCTTCTCCTCCATCTTCGCCTTGCTCCTCCTCCACCTCTCCCTCCTCTGGGATATCTGGACATGTGCTGGGAGAGGGACCGTCAGACTTTTTGAGCTTCTTTCCCCCGGCAACCGGATGTTTCGAAAAGGGCCTCCTTTTACTGCTCTTCGACTCGGCCCCTTCTTTAGCTTGGGCAGCCTTCTCTTCAGCCGTGTCCCTCTGCTTGACCACGGACTGCTGTGGAAGGATCAAGCTGTACTCCAAAAGTGTAGCGTTCCTGATCAGGTAGGCAGCCGACCTATCTCTCCCAGTAATAGCTTCTATTTCTGCTGCCGTCTGAACCAGGCGGTCATTCTCCACGACCGCAAAACCACCTGTCGCTAGCAAAAAATAAAAACACATAAGAAAGAGTATTGCAACCAGAACGGGAATTAAAAAAAAAGCTTTGACTTACATCCGGAGGTGAAGCGCCGAATAGAAACGGAGTCATCCCTGACAAAGAACCATTCCTTCTTGAACATGCTGTACTTGGAGTATAAATCCAGGATCGGCTTAAAGGTTACGGCCGATTCCAAGCTGATGTAGGGAGACCCCTTCTTGTAACCTCTCAGGTTGTACAAATACCGGATCTCCCGGTTGGAAGGAGGACGCCCATATCTCCTCTGGAAGATGACAAAGAGACTCACCAGAATGGCATAAGAGTTGGGCTGAAGCTGGAATGGAGCTACCTTTAGATATGTGAGAAAGCTGACTACCCAGGCGTTGAGAGGCGGGATGGCACCACACATGCAATGGTATCTGCTGTAGGCAAAATATCCTTTGGGAGGATCATACGGCATCACTCCCACGTCCGGCAATAACATGCGTGCTCGATCGATCCCGAAAGAGCGAGATATAGCATCAAGTTGCTCGCCCTTGAGTAAGCTAGGGAAGCAATCAGAAGGCAAGTTAAGAAGTTCCTGAGGACCGTATCCATCCACCAATGATCTCGGGGCGGGCCCATGACGGACAGATCCGGACTGAGCTGGGGGCACTGTGGAAGGCTCTTCTCTGTCCTGTGTTTTCTTCTTTTCTGATCGAGTTTCCACTTTATGAGACATTTATCTGCAAATACAAAGAGGTGTGTAGTTAGAATGAAGGAAGTAAACAAGCGACTGTATAAAGACTAGAATTGCATTTATAAGCTCGAACTCCCAATCTCATTCGGCAGAAGAGAACACACCTGGACCGACACTTAGTCGATTCGGCACTCAGGCGATTCGGGACTTAGGTGATTCGGTACTTAGTCGATTCGGCACTCAGGCGATTCCGGACTTAGGTGATTCGGTACTTAGTTGATTCGGCCCTTTAGGTGATTCAGCACTTAGGTGATTCGGCTATCTCAAAAGGTGAAGGGTGAACAGAGGCGCGAAGCCCATACTTATAGGCAAACACGGGCGACCGAACCAGCCGGTTCAACACTTAAAACCGAATGAACTCGAAACAAAGTGGGATATACGATGGCATATGCCCCACTTTGGGGGGCAAATGTTGGGTGTGTTTCCACCACCACCGAGCCATGCACCGACGCACCTCCAAGGCCTAGCCGAACCACCCACTAACCGGACCATCTCATAGCCGAACCAATCATTCTCCAAGTCATAGCCGAACCAACCATTCTCCAAGGTATAGCCGGACCATCTCATAACCGAACCAAACATCCTCCATTACTTACCGAACCAGCTAACCACTCACCACCGGACCAAGCTATGCACCCACTACCGAACCAAAGCCACTCACCTACCACCGAATCAAACCCCAAACCAACCACCACCGGACCATAATACTACCGAACCAAGTTATGCCGAACCAAAGCAATGCCGAACCAACGCTACCAGGCCTGACCACACCAGCCCAGGCCCACCAACAGCTATATACATCCAAGACCCCTGCCTCCAGCCTCTCTCTATAAATAGAGGGGCAGGGGTACAACAATAGGGGACAAAAGTTTGAGAGCTCAAGCACGGAGAGAATTTTCAAACAACTTTCTTTTACTTGTATCAAAGCTTTGTACTTGTAATCTAAGCAAGAAAAGAGAAATAATATATAAAGTGGACGTAGGCACTTTCTGGCTGAACCACTATAAATCTGCGTGTCTTTTACAGTTTAGTCCCTGCCTTTCATATATTTGCATAGATTACTCGAATCACTAAGAACAACATAAAATCAATTAAATCAAACGACTTTGAGGTGTTTGTCCATTTTTTGTGCAAACAATCACTTCTTATACGTTTTATTTTTAAATCCATTAAAGTCATTATTCGTTTAGTAAAAATTTTAAACATTTTGAATGTATCACTTTTATGTTTTAAAAATAGTATCCAAGTATATCTTGAAAAATCGTCTACAATTACAAAGATATATTTGTTATGATTTATTGAACGTACTTGAGTTGGACCAAATAAGTCTAAATGAAGTAATTCAAGAGGTTGTTTAGTAAAGATTTCTATTTTAGATTTAAACGAGCTTTTATTTAATTTTCCAAGTTGACATACATCGCACAGATTTTTAACTTTGAAATTTATTTTGGGTAATCCTCTTACCAAATTGTTTTTAGCTAATTTGTTTATATATTTGAAATTTATATGACAAAATATTTTATGCCATATCCATGGATCATCATGATTTGCGGTTAAACATAAATCATTGTTGTGATTAATATTCATGTTTAGAATATAAATGTTTCGATTTCTTGTTCCTTCAAAAATTAAATTTTTATTTTGATCAAAGATACTACATTTATCCTTTTCAAAATCGATTCTAAATCCCTTATCGCATAATTGGCTTATACTAAGTAAATTATGTTTTAAATTTTTGACTAACAAAACATTTGAAATAATAGAAGAAGTAGAAGTACCAACATTGATGACGTTTCCAATTCCGATAACATATCCTTTGGAATTGTCCCCAAAAGTGACCGTGCCACCGTCCATGTAAGTGATATTTGATAGCTTGTGTGCATTTTCCGTCATATGTTTGGAACATCCACTATCAAGTATCCATTTCTCATTATTTTTGTTTTTGGTTCCCTACAAAATAATAGAAAGTTTTAATTGGTACCCATATCCTTTTCAGGGTCCTATGGGTTGGTAGGAGTAGGCAGCCATACCCATGAGAGTTTGGAACCTTTAGAAATGTAATTTTCATTATGAACTATTTCTTTTAGATACATATTTTTGTGTTTTTGTCTAATCAATTTGTTATTTGTTTTAGGAATCCATATCTTAATCATTTTTGTTTCCTTATTCTCATATTTAAGTTTTGTTTTTCCAAAATTTGTATATAATGTACTATACTTCTCTAAAGTTTGATTATAGATTAGATTATTTCTAGAATGTTTATGATTATTTTTGTTATATCCTAACCCATTCCTATTTCCTGATGGTTTTGAAATCTTTATCAAATTATCTAGATTTTGCTTTCCTTTTGTTAGTAATTTTATCTAATTTATTTCGGAGATCATAAATTTCTATATTACCTAATTCTTAATTTTGTTTTAATTCATATTTTTCTTTTCAAGTTTATGATTCTCTATTTTTTATTCTCTATATCATGTTTTAGAGTAGCACTATGAGATGATAATTCTTTGCATTCTTCTTGTGCTAATTCTAATTCTTCTTCTAAAATACTTTTCTCATCTTTTAACATTCCAATTTCTTATTTAGCTCTGTTTAATTTCCTATATTTTCTTTATTTAATTTCTTTAATTCTCTATATTTGTCATCTAATTCCATACTATTTTCAAGAAGTACTTCATATGTTAATTCTGGACGTACCTCATTTGTGTTAGCCATGAAGCAAACATTTGCTTGTTCCGAGTCACTGTCACTGTTGGATGAAGAGGAAGAGTCAGAGTCGTCCCAAGTTACTTGTGCTCTTCTCTTTTTCTTAAAATTTTTGAATTTGTTTTTCTTTTTATCATTGTTGAGTAGTGGACAGTCTTTCTTTATATGGCCAAAGTTTTCACACTCGAAGCATTTTATTGATGTTTGATTTGAGGAATTAGTTCTGCTATTGTTTTGAAATTTCGTCATCGTTTTGAACTTCTTGAATTTGTTGTAATTTCTGGCGATGAAAACAATCTCATCTTCTTCCAAGTCGGAGTTGTCGTTGTTTTCCTAAAATGCGATGTTTTTCCTTTCTTGATTCTGTTCTTTTCTTGCCTGTAAATTAGCTTCATACGACATCGGATTTCCTATTAACTCTTCGACTTTGAGTTGGGAAAGATCGTTAGCTTCTTTGATGGCTAAAACATTTGTTTCCCATTCGTTTATTAAAGAGTTCAAAATTCGTGTGACTAAATCAAAATAAGTGAATTTAACTCCTAGTGCCATAAGATCGTGTTGTATAGTTTGAAATCTAGCATACATGTCAATAATTGACTCATTTGATTTCATTTTAAAGGATGAAAATTGATTTTATAAAATATAAACTTTTGTTTGTTTGACTTTATTTGTGCCTTCATGAGTAATTTGTAATGTACGCTATATATCATAAGCAGTAGTGCACAACATGACTCGAGAAAATTCATTTTTATCGAGTGAACAAAATAAAACATTCATAGCTTTGGAATTGTTAGATGCCTCTGCTTTTTGTGCATCAGTCCATGTCCCTATATCAGTACTAGGTGCTTCATATTTATTTTGAGTTTCTAACCAAATTTATAGACCATTAGCTTCCATAAAAATACGCATACGTGTAGACCAGTAAGCATAATTAGATCCAGTGAATAGTGGAGGATGTGCAGTGGATTGACCTTCTTGAAATGTACTTGCCATATTAATTATGTTTTAATTACGTGTTACTGTAACTTGAAATAACCGTGCTCTGATACTAATTGAAAGTCTAGTGGATCGTATACTATCTAACTTGTGTATAATATGCAAGTATATATATATATCTATGTAACAGTAGATAATAAATAGTATAATATAAAAAGCATGCAAAGCAGAGTTTTTATACTGGTTCGGACTTCCCATCCTACGTCCATTCTCGAAGCTCCTTTTCAGTATTTCCTTTAAACAAACTACCCTCACTTCGCCCGGAGGAATAGGCTTAATACAAAAGTGTCTTTGACAACCTTGTGTTCCAATAACACAGTTTTTGACTTACAGTACAAATCTTCCTATGATCTCCTTTGAGTATATGAATATGATTGCTTTGAGTTGTAAGAAGTGAATTTAATCAAAAGATTATAATGGATTGAGAGTATGCAAACAATGTATATGCAAGAGAATGCTTAGAAATCAAGAGACATATGATAGATCAAAGCAAGTTAAGTTAGTTCTCAATCAAGATGCTATTTATAGAGTTAGAGAGGTGCAGATGAAGAGTTGTTGCTCTTTGAAGAAAACTTTTCGTTTTAATGGCTGCAACTCTTCATGAAAGATGATTTCCTTTGGTGTCAAAAGAAGTGTCTTTTCAAATATGATAGTTTTTTTTCCTTGACAGACGTCTGTGGTATAATGACAGACGTCTGTAACTATTTTATTTTTTAACCCGAAACTTGTCACAGACGTTTGTGAGTATACCCCAGACGTCTGTGAGGTGAAAATGTAATTTTCTATGTATTTTTGATGTATATAAAGTTGTGTATGCATATATACTCAAGGAGACCTTAACAATATTTTATCTAGGACTCTTTTACATAGAATAACCTTTAGTATGGTCAATGAAACTTCGTCTCTCTTTAAGTCTTAATATCTTCGATAATGTCTTCAATCACGGTGTCTGCTTGTAGTATATACCTGCTATTTTGATAAAGTCTATATATGTAAATGATTGTATAGTTGTAATCATTGAAACATAAGTTGGAGGTTCTAACAGTTCTTGGGGAATTGACCCACTGGGTGGAATAACTTGCAACGGTACAAGATGTGGATCATCAACGTCCACGTCGGTCGGTTCAGCCTTAGCTTTTTTCTTCAACGATTCCTCCTTCTCGATACGCTCTTTTAAGCTAAGCTTGTCGGTAAGCTCGGAGGCGCCAGTAATCACAACTTCATCGGATTCATCCAGCGGCAGCGGATCCTCAGCCTTATCATCATCGAGTTCTCCGATGACTTGAGCATCAAGCCCTGGAGCATCAGTGGCCGTTGGAATCTCTGTTGATGTCGCTTGTTGCTCCATGGCAGCATCACTTTTAGGAGTTTGGTCAAGACCCGGAAGACCTACGAATTTGTCGAAACAATGAGATAAGCCTAAGACTATTGGGCATGAAGAACGAGACCTCTTGAAAAGTGGAGAATAAAGTGGAATACCTGCATCCAGCTGACTCTTAGTTATCGTTGGAGTGCCCCCTTCCAGAATAGGGGTTAGTGCCTTAGCTTGGTAACCGGGCTTGCCTGGATCGTAGCTCAAATCTTGCCTCGAGCCAAAAGAAACTGACACTCCGGCTGCTTGAAAGGAAGAGGGGCCCTTGGGATTACACTCCGAGGATTTAACGATATTTTTCCCTTTACTGGAAGGCGCTAGAATGTCGAAATATCGAAGTCTCATGGTGGCAAGGTCTAGGGGTTCATTTCTACGAAGGATCTCCTGCACAAATTTCTCTTCATCTAACTCGGCTTCGCCAAGCTCCCTCTTTTTCATCTCAACAACATATTTCCAGGCTTCGGTGAGTGACTCAAGATAACCTTCACCAAGAAAGCTCAAGTCGCGGTGGATAAGGACTTTAGCATTGTATTCGATGATCAGGGGATCAAACATGTCTTTAATTTCATTCCGACCAGACTCTTTAGCATCCTCCACTCGGGCTTCAATCCGTTCTATCCTCTCCTTGTGGCCTGCCTCTCTTGCCTCTTCTTTGAGGGCTTTTATTTTAGCAAGTTTCTCGTCAAGTTTGATTTTCAGACTCCTTGTTTCAACAGCCTCTTCGCAATATCTCTGTGATTCTTTTTGAGCTTCGATCTTCTCTTCCCTCTATTTCTTAAGAAGCTCTTCAAGCTCCTCAATGCGGCGGGCCAAGGTATCTTTCTCCTTTTGCAAGGAATCTTTTTCCAGGGCAAGTACACTGCTGCGGCTGAGGGCAGCATTGAGTTCCTTTTTATGGGCAGCTTCAAGACGACTCACTGCCTCAGATATTTCATTAGTACTTTTTTCTGCCTTAGTTAGTTTTGTCATCAACTCCGAGATCTCATTATCTTGGTGCTTAATTATATCTTTATCGTGGATCGCCTCTAGCTTGAGACGATCTATCTCATGCTGTCGCTCGATAGAAACCTCGGAGGTTTTTTCTACTAAGTGTTTAAATGATCCATGCTGCATGAAGACATCATTGACGCATGCAAGAGAGCTTGCTTTGCATTCCCTGGGAATGTATGAATTGAGGGAAGAAACTTAAGTCCATCAAAACAAATTTTTGGAAAAATGGCCTTAAGTTTGGCCAATTTCTCTATTTTGGAAGTATCAGGAACAACGGTTGGCAAAGATGGATCGGAAGTGGCAATTGGATGCTTGCTCGATCTGCGGTCACGAGATTTCCTGGAGCTAGAAGTGCCAGAGTACTCCTCATGTGATATGACAATTTGAGGCCCTTGGAAGGAAGTCCGATCTCCACTATAAGTAGGAATATTGGGATGACCTTCCTGGTGGGATGATTGAGACTGGGACTTACGCTTGAAAGAAGAAGATTCCCTCGAACGACGACCTTTTTCCCGGCCTTCATCTCTTTCTCTACGCCTGCCCGATTCTGAGCCACGGCTAGAGCCATATTGCATCGAAGAGCCCCTTAGGAAATCAGAAGCTTGAGAATGAGACATTGCACCTGCAAAAAACCAAACAAAGGTGTATAAGTAACTATTATACCAATAGTAGTTGAAAAGCGTGCGGTGAAGAGCACGTGATTGTGAGTGTCCTAGTGTTCCCCTCGATGGATCTTTTGCTGTAGCCTTGCTAATCGGCGTTTTCTCTCCTTGACCAATGGGAAGAGCCCCATCACCACTTATGTAGGGAGTTTCGAGCCCCACAACACTGATATTGGAAAAATCATAAGTCAAGATGTCGTCAGGGATTTGAAGATTCGAAAACCCTTTTATCGAGCTTTCTAAATGTTGAGAAGATGACTCTTCATCGATAGAAGTGATAACGAACTCCGGATCCTTAGCATTTTTTCTCCTACGAAGCTTATATGCAAGCTTCTTTCTTCTTTTAACAGATGTGTGAGGTTGCATGCCCTGTGATGGTTCGACCACAGGCACCTTGCCTGGACCTGCATCAGCATCGCCAGGCTCATTATCTGGGTACCCCTAATTTCGCCTTCTTCGGTGTCATCCTGAGTCCCCTCGACTGGAAGCACGACGGTGTTATTGATATCCTCTTCTTGTTTTACAGCATTTCTTGGTAGTGCAACACTTCCAGGAAGCCCAATGTTGTGGTCTTCTTCCAATAGCCCAAATAGAGATAACAACTCATTGGTTACGAGAAGTCTGATGTCCCTGTCTTCGACAGGGGTAGCACAAACTGCAGAGATCAATATTGAAGAACTATTGCCCTATGGACATGGGCAAACACCTGTGGATATTTAGAATGTTAGTTGATCCAAAATATGACTCGGGTTAGAGAATTTGGAAATAAAGCGAAGACGATACTTATGTCCTTTCAACCATCGCCTTGTAAAGCCAGGCGAACATCGAACGTAGAACCATTCGTGTTGGAAAAGGGTAACTTTGTTCCAAGCGCCGGTTAAGACTTGACAGTTAGGTGAAGGCTCGAGAAAGACATAGGAGGGACTTCCTGATCGTCGTTTAAAGTTATCAATGAACCTTATGTCCTCAGGAGTTAGCGGGTGGAACAGAACGCTCATGAATAGTAAAAAAGTTCCATAGAGAAAGGCGTAGCTGTTAGGGTGAAATTGAGTGGGGGCTATCCCAAGATATCTTAACATTTGTCCGAATAAAAGAATTGAAGGACGGCACGCATCCGGCCCAGCACATGAATTTGTTGCATGCTGTGTACCCCTTCGGGGGAAAGTGAGCCATATCATTTATCGAAGGAGCCAAGACGTCTTCGAATGGAATTTCATGTCTGGAACATAGTCTGCAAAGGGCGGCCTCACCAATTTTGGAGGCTTGAGAATCTGTTGGGTTATCTAAGAGTATGGTGCCTTCTACAGCGTCGGGTGCAGGACTTACTTCTTCCACCGGGAGGATGGGAACATCGGGAATAAGGTTGGCTAGAGGGCCGAAAACTTCCATTTGCTCAGTTTGATGACCAGGGGAAGGCCTGTCAGATTTGGTCGCGGAAGTCGACTCAGCTTCGGGATTGCTATGTTGCGAGGCTGGTCTAGAAGGAATTTGCAGTTAGACGTTCTGAACATCCAAAGTCTATGTTAACTATACTCAGTTGATAATTGAGATTCAAAAAGTTTACCTACCCCCCCTCCCCCCGTGATAAGTGTGAGCTAGTGTGGTGCGATGTGATGTATTGCAGAGATAAGCAGCTTAAAATAAAAAACAAAGTGAAAAGACAAGACTTTGGATTCCGACCAAAGTGGTGACCGGCTCAACTAGAGAAGAGATTGATCGGTTATGTAAGCTTTGGGACCAACTATCAGCATATCAGAGTGTGAGATCTGTTATTTAAGTCCATATGCTAAGTTCTAGTTCATGTTCGAAGTCCCCAAGATTTGATCGTTCGGTTTCAAGTACAATAATGGATATGCAAGTCCAGTTGTTCATAGTTGTCATACGTTCAAGTTCATTGAGATGGAAATGTTATTTGTACGTTGCTCATATTTATCAAGTTCAGTGAGAAGAAAAAGATTGGATTATGGTTCGAATGGAAGATGAAATGATAATCTAAAACTAAGTAGGAAAACATATTTATCAACAAAGGCGACGAGCGAATGGTAAGGAAGAGATCGGGTTTTTCTTTTTTCAAGGCAGAGGAGGGTTCGGTCGTGGAAAGGTAAATGGGAAGGAGATGAATGAGTGAAAGGTGAGGGGAAGGAATGTTAGTTTATATATATATGCACACACACACACACACACACACACACACATATATATATATATATATATGTGGGGGAGCAAGGGGTCGGCCCATGACTACAAGCTCAACGCAAAATAGGGAGGGGTTGGTTAAAAACATACCGATCCCTATGATCAAGTGAATAAGAAAGAAGAAAGAGAGGAGGGTCGGCATAAAAGGTGCCGATCCCTATGGACACAAAGAAAGAGAGAGGGATCAGCTAGCAATATGTCGATCCCTATGAGCACAAGGAATGAAGGGGTCGGCTAAGCATATGCCGATCCCTACAAGCAATTAAAAAAAAGAGAAACAATATATATGAATGATGAATGAGGGATCCGCTATGAGCATGTATGCAAACTAGCATGAGCATGAATTATTAAAAGCACGTACATACAAAATGCAATGAAAATTGGTGATGACCCATGAATATATGAACACGCCTGGGAGCCAACAACAAAGAACATGTATATGTATGTGCACGTGAAGGACCCAAAAGGTTCAATTTTTGAAATCTACGGAAATTGAAATCAAACCTGAAGCCTTCGAGTTCGAGGCTGGACCAGATAACCTAAGCTTGTTAGTCCTATGGAACCAGACTTATATACATCAACTAATGAAGTATGATCCTGGATTTATACTATTGGAAACTGACCAAGCATTATGACGACTAATGATAAATACAACACCTTGGAAAAATAATCTGACAGGATAGAAACTATTTAGGAAACTGAACGTATTCCTTTTCGACGACTCTAACTTGCTTCGATTCAAAGCACGTCATGTCCATCACAAGACCTAATTTGAAGGGTAAGTGTTATCTGGCATTTTAACCTGGCTATATTGAACTGATTGCACAAGTCAGATTGGACTGCCATCAAGGTCGATAACTCCAGAGTGATGATTGTAGGGCCCAAAAGTCAAGTATAGATGGTAACATGAAGTCAATGTTCAATGGACTTGATGTATATTCAAGGCAGAGTGTTCGAAATATGAAATATGGTTCAACACCTAGAAGGGATCGACATAAATTAGTTCTAACAATAGGGATCGACATTTTTCAAGGTGTGAGAGCATTCCTCTGGAAAACAATCAATATCACAAGATCTACAAGTCCAATGCATATGAAATTTGAAGAGCAAGATTGGGGACCCTAGGGATCCTACTCTAGGGATCACACCTCAATTGGACAAAGTTGGAGGGATCAGTATACTTCCCTTGGAAGGGATCGGCAGAAAGCAGCATGCGCAACATATTGAAGTGAAGATCAAGCAATAACTCGAGCTATGCTGATCCAGCTGGCATGAAATTTGGAGGTTAAGCATATTTTAGCATGAGGAAGCCACCATAGGGATCACACACCAAAATTCAACCAAAGAAGGGATCAGTATTGATCTCTCTTCTTTGGGAATTGGGCCATGCGACCCCTCTTGTGGGCCCATATGGTTTTGAAGGTCTTTCAGCCGAGTTTCCAGAGAGATAGTTGGTAACCTTCATCTATAAATACCAGTTTGGTTGTTCATTTTAGGGACTTTTACACCGCTGTTTGCTTTATATTCTTTGTAACTAAGGATTTTGATCCTATCCCTCTTGTACTCAGAGTATAAATAAAGCAATCTATCCAAAGTGAACGTAGGCAAACAACGCCAAACCACTATAAATCGTTGTGTGTGTGTGTTTTTCTTTTAATCAATTGTTGTTTCTTCGTTATTATCCACTGTTTTCATTTTATTCTTTATTTAATTCTCTCCAAAAAGTTTCTATTGGGTGTTTGCGCTAATTTTTGGTGCAAGCAGTTTAGGTGCTAATTGTAGAACATATAAAGATTTATCTAACTTACAAACCTTATGTTTTTGTCCGTGTATTACAAAACCTTCAGGTTGGTCTATATAAATTTCCTCTTTTAATTCACCATTTAAAAAATACAATTTTAACATCCATTTGGTCTATTATCAAATCATGAATAGAAGTAAATGAAATTAGTACTCGAATAGATGTAATTCTAGCTTTAGGTAAAAAGGTATCAAATAAGTCTACATTTTCTCTTTGCTTAAAACTTTTAGCTACTAGATGGGCTTTATATTTATCAACTATTGCATCGGGTTTTAATTACTTTTTAAGTATCCATTTACAGCCTACGGTCTTACAACCAGGTTGTAAATCAACTAAGTACCAAGTTTTATTGGATTCAGGAGAATCCATCTCATCATTTATAGCCTCTTGCCAAAAATGGCATCTAACTAAGATAAGGCTTTTTGGAGGTTTAAGGGGTCCTCCTTTAAAGTGTAAGAAAAAAAAAATCTAAAACATAACTTTTTGCAATTCTATCTCTTTTACTTCTCATAGGGTTGTTTTCAAAAGAGTCATTTCGTTCATTTCTTATAGGAATAATATACTAGATGTGCTCCCACTATTCCTTAATTCAAAAGGAAATTTTAGTTTAGAAAAATCAGTGTCATTAGATTCTATTATAGTATGTTCATTTAAATCATAAAATCTATATGCTTTGCCATTAATAGCACAACCAATAAATACACATTTGTATGCTCTACTTGCTAATTTAATTCTTTTAGGGTCAGGTATACAAACATATGCTAAACAACTCCAAGTTCTAAAATATGACACATTTGATTTATGATTTTTCAAAATCTCAAACAGAGAAACTTTGCTCATAGATTTAGGAATTCTGTTCAACATATAACATACAGTTAACCAGATTTTCGCCCACCAATGTGATGCTGCGACTGAATTAAGTAAAATAGCTACAACTAATTCAATTAAAGTCCCATTTTTTCTTTCAGTTTTACCATTCATTTCAGGCGAGTAAGGTGCAGTTCGTTCATATATTATACCATGTGAATTATAAAATTCAATAAACATACTGGATTCATATTCAGTTACTTTATCACTACGTAATCTTTTAACTTTCTTACTAAATTGATTTTCAATTTTAGTTATAAAAGATTTAAACATTTCAAATGCATCACTTTTATTTTTTATTAGGTACACATAAGTAAAATCAGAGCAGTTATCAATAAATATGATAAAATAGCAATGTCCATTTCTAGTCAAAGTTCCATCTAGTTCACATATATAAGAATGAATCAACTCTAAAGTTTTAAATTCTCCAATTACAAATTTATGTGGAGTTTTTGTAACTTTGACTTGGCAAAAATCACATTTTTCAAAATATTTTAAAGACATATTATGAATAATCCTAAGCTACTCATATTCTTTGTATACGTTTGTTAACGTGACAGAGTCTAACATGTTATATATTAAATGAACACAACATATAAGCAGAAGGAGATACTTTAATTACTTTCAACATTCAATTTAAACATGCCCTCAGTAGCATAACCCTACCCACAAACAAACCATTCATAGTGATGGTGTACAAACCAGCCCCTATAGTTTGAGTTAAGCTAGCTTATTAAGAAGACAACCCAAAACTAAGTTCTTTCTCATTTTGGAGTGTGCATCACGTCCTTCAGTATGACAGTTTTTCCAAAAGTAAACTTTAGCTCAACGCTTCAAATCCCAGTAACAGTAGTGAGAGTCTACCAGCAGCACTTTCTTGTCCTCATAATTCATGTATGTTTAAAACATAGCATGGTCATAGCAGACATGGTGTGTAGCACCGTATGTACCCACCATCCTTATGATCTTCGTATAAGGTTGATCTCTATAATCATAGCAATTAGTGGCCGCTCTTCAGTCAGGTTCGCTTGAGAAGCATACTTGTTCCGACACTTTCGTGCCAAATAACCTTGTTTGTTACAATTATAATAAATAAACTGACCAAAATCATCCTTTAAGGGTGGTTGTTGCTGTGGTGCAGTATGGTTCCTTTGAAAGTTCTCATTTTTATTGTTGTTTTGAATAAGTTTACGGTTCTTATTCTTAAAGCTTTTAGGATTCGGTTTCAGAACCCCAGCTTTCTTACTGTTGCTGGAAATAGTAAGAACTTCCTCTTTCATATCCTGTTTTCGAGATTCCTCCTCAATTTAGAGGCTAGTAATTAAAATTTGAAGTGAAAATTCTTAATTTTTATATCTAAGCTTATTTTTGAACTCTTTCCAATTAAGGGGAAATCTATCAATAAGTACTGCAACTTGAAACTGTTCATCAATAGTCATACCTTCAGAGACAATCTCATGAGCTATTTTTTGAAACTCATGAGACCGCGTCTCTACTGACCTCTCATATGACATCTGATATTTGAGGTAGCAGCTGACTGCGTATTTTTTTGCTCCATCTTCCTCGTGTCATACTTCTTTCGCAGCGCCTTTCAGATCTCCTTTGCCTATTTTTCCTCTTTGTTTTAGTAGTCATATAGGTCACCATAGAGGCTATTCCGAGTGAAGTTTTTGCACAGGTAATCTTGCTCGATCCAGGATTGCTGCTCCTTGCTCTCTGCTTCGATGGATGGAATATGCAATGGTGGTTTATCGGTGGTCAGAACATATACCACCTTTTTCATTGTCGGGAAAAATTATATCTTCTGCCTCCATCTTTGAAGTGCATCTCCTCGAATCTGAAGGGCTTATTGGTATATGGCAGTACTATTCCACTAAAATCGTCGGTCGTGGCCATTTGCAGTAGGTGGAATCATCTTAAATTATTGGATTTGACTGTTGTAAATCGTTGAGTCATGCACTTCGTTGCTTTCTTTAAGACGATTCACAGCTTAACCCTAAGGTGCAAGGCTAGCCAACAACTGCTCCGTCCTCAAGATAAAACAGCCTCTAAAATTTGGTCGATTTGTTGTTTACACGACAACAAATCGTTTAGACAAATAACAAATCATTCAGAATTTAGCACTTTCTAATTTAACTACTTTGAAGAATTTTGTAGAGAGAGAAATGATAGAGGGAGAAGAAGAAGAAATAAAATTGTTTGTTGATGGCAGAAGGTGAAGAAGAAGATAGAAAATTGTTCGTTGCCTTGTATTTTTCCCTTTGTCTACCTATCATTTAAATGAGCAGAATGAAAATTGTATGTGTTACTAAAATGAGGGATTGTTAATAGATCTGAAATTATTGTCATTCATTACAAATTATATTACCATTAATTTTTGCAACGGCTCAATAATAATAGCTCATAAATATATTACCACTATGCAACGTCGTTCATTACAAATTTTATTATCACTTTTTTTAATTAATTCACCTAAAATTCCAATAGTTGCGAGCAGTTTTACCATCTATGTTAATGATAGATTGCTAGCTGTTGATATGTCTTTTAACATAGAAGAAAGTAGCAGTTTCATCATTAAGTAAAAGCTAATCACACTTGGAATTTTTGTTTTGTATCTTCGTACTATTGTTGGATTTCTATTTAAAGCTTTTTTTGTAACTCATGAAGTTCAAGTAACATACTCAACTTCCTTCTATGTATTACTTTTTAGCTTCATTCTCTTAGAGATTTTCTTTCATACTTTTCTGCTTCTGCACCAACTCATACAAAAGATAATCTTCATTTCTATAACACCGACCATTTTGAAAAACACCATTATATTCCTTAAACAAAGTCAAATGGTTCGAAAATATAAATGGCTTATAATTTTTTTGATTTGTTTGATAGTCAAACTGTATCAATATAAGAGTATGGTCATTGATATTCGAAGGAAAACAAAGGTAGACAATATTGTACGTTTGTTTAAAGTGTCTAACCATTGAATATATTGAAAACTCTATCTATTTTAGAGATTATTTTTCCGAGTTCTAGACCACCAAGTGTATTGGTACCTTGATTAAGGATGTTCAACAACCCCATTTGTAGCCATGCATTTTACTATGAAGGAAAAAACCGTCTCATATTTTGTCAAAGGATGTCCCCTACAATAACTCATGGTAAGTATATCTAGTTCGATTCATTTATTAAACATTCCCAAAAGTATTCCCTTTTATAATCAAAATTACGTGAATGGACAAATGAACAAGCAATTCCGATACACCTAATATTGTATAAAATCAATGTAATATTTTGATCACTCGCACTAAGCATAATAAATTTCTGGACGTCCATATTTGTCATGATTAAAATCCTACATTTGATACGTATTTCTACGTTATTCTAAAACTTCCACTTTGAAGTGGCTTGTAGTTTCAGTTTCTCTATTTCATCCGATCTCAACTTATTTTCTATAAATCCAAGAATAAAGAGTTTATGTTTAGCATGCAAATCCTTAAGTAATAATCAGGGTTTTTTGACACAGTAGTTATGATAATTAATTTTCTTAGTTAACTAGTCAGTAATTAATCTCACTAAAAAGTGATTGTTTTTAAAGATAAATGAATTAGGACCTATTCCATAGCGTTCATAATGCCAATTACACATTAAAATCATATAATAAAAAAAAGTTAAAATTGGATAATGGAATAAAAAGAGATGAAAAGAGGGACTAATGGTAAAAATTTAAATAAAGCATGAAGTTTATCAATATAATTTCTGAAACAAGCAAAGATCCCTTATTTCATTTATCTTCATCCTTAAACTCAAGACCTAGAGCTTCAAGCGCTGTTAGCTCCCTCAGATCTCAACACAAAATTCCAAATAAATACTCCAAATTTAAATTAGGAGATCCCCTACAAACACATCTTCTCAAATTGGCAACTTGGCAAGAATTGCTTTTGGATTTCTGAAATTCAAGAGCTTCAAGAGTGAGTTCGCTTAAGCTAGTGATTTCATTTTGTAATCGGTGAGTGGAGAAGACTTACTATACACTATTATCACTTTTATGATCTATTTTTTTTGACTTTTTTGTTAAATATCAAATGATGAATTATGGCTTGAGTTAAGAGTTCAAGTAAGATCTTTGGATGATGATTGTGTTAGTAAATGTTATATAATGAATGAACCAATATATCTAAGAATGCAATAATGTGATAATTTGTATTTGTCTTGTGTGCCATTGGTTTTGATCATATTTGGATGGGTAGAAGCTACGTTAGGATTATGGGAAATGGATCCGGTTGATGAATTGTTAAGTTTGAGTGATAGTTGAATGATTATACTCCTACGTAGTTGCTCGGTACTCAAAGTTTCAAAAATATTCGTTGAGTTACCATAGAAAGGCGTACTCGTTCGAATGTCGAATATCTAACAATAAAGACTTGATATAAGTAGTTAGAAGCATGTGCAAAGTGTTGCGATGACACTGAGCTAAGCATTAAACCAGACACTCAAGAATGAACCACGTATGATAAGAGAATGAAGAAAATGAAGAGGAGAAAAACGAAAAATATCCCTAAACTTGACTCATAGTCTACTTGGATTGGACATAGAAGACCGATCGACTAGCTGTATGAACCAATCGATTGGTTGAGTTCCAATCAAAAGCAGAACAAAACATGCTATTTTGGCCTGTGTTAAGTCGAATAGTGGGAAACTGACCCTCCAAGGGATTAGTTAACTGGTGTTTGACTCAGCTAAATCTCTACCGGATTAGAAAATAGCCGATCAAATTTTAAATTAAAAATAACCGCAAGTGCACAGCGTACAATTCTAGTACATGGCGAGTACGGGTCGATCTCCAGAGAATTGTTTAGATTTTAAAATTCTATTCAATCAAATTAACCAAGAGTTTGAAATTGTTTGAAGCTAAAAATTTCTA
Source organism: Allium fistulosum (assembly GCA_030737815.1). Taxonomy (NCBI): domain Eukaryota; kingdom Viridiplantae; phylum Streptophyta; class Magnoliopsida; order Asparagales; family Amaryllidaceae; genus Allium; species Allium fistulosum. Next base: position 196,053,958 of record CM060902.1, on the reverse strand, counting down.
GAAATTAACAAAAAATAAAAGTGGATAAAAATACGAGAGTAGAAGGCAATCTAGAGATAAATCCACTCTCTTGATCACATAAATCAACCCAATATGAAATTATGATATCTTTTTTGGTCATTAGTGAATTTAATTGATGTGTTTATCATAAGTATGGAATATTTGTGCTATAATTAGCCCAATATAAACCATTAAACTATAACACACCCATTAAACCACTTCTTAAATCTCATGAAAATTTCAATGAAATTGAAAATAAAATCTATTCTAAGCATGATCTATTAAATATTGATTAGAAATATAGACCATCAAATTTTGATTTTAAAATCCGCTTCATTACCATAATCATATGTAGATGAAGAGGTAATTTGTGTTTGTGTTTGTTTAAGCATAGCCTATTTGGTGTCAACAACATAGGCTATCAAATTCAAAGCTAAAGCAACAAAAATTTTACCCATTCAAACATTGTCATTAAGCACAAAAAGAGATCAAAAATGAGCAAATTATGTTTAATCTACATAATTAGAGAGCTTCATTACCCCTAAATTGAAGGGGTTTAGCCTCTCATATTTGTTATCATTTCAACAAATGTAGCATTCAACATGAAATAAAAACAAAAGGAAACTAGAGAGCAAATTAGAATAAAATGAGATAATCTACTTGCATAAAAATAAACTAAGCTACTAACATGAAAGGAAATAAACAAGAAAAGAACATAAAAGAAGAGTGCATGAATTAAAATTGCATTAAAGAAAATTACATAAGAGAAATGGCTAAGAAGCCATGAAATAGAAAAGAGAGATTTTGTTTATTTGTGAGCCTAAAACTAAATTAACTACAAGAGGAGGCTCAAAGGAGGCTAAGAGATCAATTACATGAACATATGGGGTATTTATACAAGCCTAAAATCCTAATCATATTTTTGGGAACTACCTAAACTACCCTCTTAGGAAGTGTGGCCTCCAAGTTATCATTAGCATGAGATAATCCTCCATTTAAATGTGCATGAAACTTTTAGCTCCACTAACTTGTGCATTAGTTTCTAATTGTAGATTAAGATAAGTGGGTAGGTGCGCTCCTCCATGATACATGGTTTGAATTATTTCCATCTTAATACCTTTGTATCCTCTTGTGCATGCATATTTTCCATGAAGCCTCTTGTAATTTTCATCTAATTTTCCTACAAATAAAAATAAAAAGCGAAAATAAATACTCTCAAATTAATATATGCACAAAAATGATCATTTTTCCCCTATATGAAGATGAATATACGATGATTTGAAAATAAATGAAATTTGGGTTTAAACATGTTAAAATACCCTATATGCTCTTTCATTTAATTAAATTCAATTAAATATGGAAGTAAAAATATGCACATTTACGTGCACATCAAATACCCCCACACTTATCTTTTTATTCGTCCTCGAATAAACTAAAAGTAAGATAAATCGATTTCGTAGGGAGCACGGCTGCATTAAGCGTATGCAAGAAGCCGTTAAACCTAGGCGTGTATATGGTGCGACAACCGTTATAATTTAATTTAACCGCTACCATACCGTTCTTGATTGGTTAGATCATTTTACCAACCGTCACCGTCAACCGTTAGTTACGGTTAATTGTTAAACGGTGCGATTACCGTACCATCCAACATGGTACGGTTAGAATCCAACCATTTGACACAAATAATAATAGTTTATTTAAAAACTTCATGGACATTCATTGCTATATTAACATGTTCAACAAACTAGGAATAAAAAAACAGAATTGTAAACATGATGCATAACACTACAATACACTATATTATATAACCCGGTTCAACATATATATAGTATTGACCATTGCATTTAATATACTAGATGATTTATAAAGTTCATCATCTATATATATTACATAATATATATAACATGTCATGGTATACCACTGACCAGTGCAGCCATTAGCAACTATTAACATAGTTCAACATACAAATAGTAAATAGAGTTCAGAACTTCAATATATACAACTAAGTCTTTTTCATTCTTTGCAGAGTTTGTGGCTCCACAAGTTCAGCAGCTATTTTTGGTAGACTTTAACCCATGTGTGATACCAAATCCATAGATTTCATTCCAGAGCTCGAGAATTCTTTGTGACTAAAGTCTGACTCCATTAGTTCAAGTAGAGCAGCAATTATACATGCTTATATATGCATCATGAATACATGCAGCAGCCAAAATCCCAAAATACTACAAAATGAAAGTTGTTAATAAAATAGGAAATGAATGTCACTATATTGTGTGAATATTAATTGTACGAATTTCAGACTACATTCAATATTTGAGTACTAAAATCAATGTAAATCAAGTTTCTTATGTTATGTATGCGTGAGTAATCAAAGTATATCAAGTTCAATATTTTTAACAGTAAATATTTCTAACAGTAAATAGAACTATACAAATATGGCCACTCAATTCTTAACAATAAAACAAGCAAAAGTTTTATGAAAGTATGAATGACAGTAAGTAAACTATATCAAGTGTGTTATGTTATGCATCTGCCAGTAACCAGTAAGCAAAGTGTATCTAGTTTAATATTTTTAACAGTAAATAGAATTATGGTCATATTTGAGTAATGAAAGCTTCAATTCTTAATAGTAGAAAAAGAAAATAAATAAATTTTTATCACCTATTCATAATGCATTAACATGCTTTAGAAGTTGGATCGACGCTTGTTGAAGGAGTCGTCACTTTCAAAGTACCTAAAGCACAAGCAAAAGAACTTTAGCGTTACATATTAAGTAGTATTTACAATACTTTGATAAACAAATAAATCAACATGTATTACTTATTTCCAAAGCCTCAAGTTCCTTGAAGAGTTGAACTTCATCTTCAATTGGTTTTTTATAAAAATTAAAGTCGTCCGCTCTAATCAAATCGCTTGCACACACTAAAGCCTCTACTATTTTTGGAGTAAGTGAAGCTCTAAATGGATCCATTATTCTTCTACTCAAACTAAATGCACTTTCACTTGCTACGGTGGAGCTAGGAATAAAGAATACATCATTTTCCACTTTAGAAAGAATTGGATACCAAGATTGGTTAACATTCCACCAATTCAAAAGAATCACTGTCAATTTTTTCACAAGGATCCAAAAAATATTTATCAACTTCATTAGCAACATCAGCTACTTCCATAGCCTCTCTTCTTCGTTTAACGTGCAGCTCAAATGGAGAAAGCCCAGTTAAGATACTTTATGAATATATAGGGGTTTTGTTTATCAAAGAAGTGCATATATCAGTATCTACACCTTTATATTCATTATAAAAAGAGAGCAAAGTCATTTTGATTTCGTTTACGATATGAGAGACATTGACTTCATTGTATCCAATACATTCAAAACATGTTTCAATAAGATCAAGCTTCCACCTTGGATTCAAAACATGGGCAATGTATATCATCTTATTGACATTTTCAAAATCTCCCTAGTATTTATTGAACTTCTCTTTCATAGAAATTGCTACATGTTGTAAAATTGGATTAGAATAACCACCGATCTTCAAATCAATTTCCCATAACTATTCTGCCACCACCTTTAAAATCAGATGAGATGTACTAGTTTTTTATGTACTAAGCATCAATGTGGATTCATAAAACTTTGCTAGAAAATGCACGAAGGCATTAGCTTTTACCCAATCAACATCGCATGGTGGTCCAACCCTTGTCTATTCTCTACTCTCCTTTTCTTTAAAATAATTGATGAAGTGAACATCATCTTCCTCCATCAAAGCAAACACCTTTTGATATTTTTTTGCACCTTCTAACATTTTATATGTAGAGTTCCACCTAGTACATACATCCATTGGTATATTGGACATTTGATCCATTTTTAACATACATGCATAGGCTCTAAATTTTTCTAATCGTGAAGGTGATGAGCGAATATATTTGACACAATTTCTAATAGCTTCAATTAAGCTATAAAGTTCTTTCAATCCATCTTTGACAATTAAATTGGTAATACGACAAGCGCATCTCATATGAATAAATTTTCCATTGAAAATAACACCATTCATGTCATTAAGCCTTTTTCTAACATGCTCAAGAGCTGGTTCATTCGAACTAGCATTATGTACTATGATGCATAGCACATTTTCTATGCCCCAAACCCTCAAGCAAGCCTCCAAGCTTTTTCCTAGCTCCAAACCAACATGGCTAGTGATTTTAGTGAAATAATTATCCGTTTATGTAGCTTCCAATCATTATCCATAAAATGAGCCGTGACAACCATATAGTTAATATTTTGTACCGATGTCCATGTGTCCGTCGTAATACTCACTCTTTGTTTACGTATTACACTCATAATTTTTGCCTTTTCCATTCGATACATTTCCCAAAAAAGAGAAGCAATTTTTTGCCTATTAGGTATTTCTAATTTGGGACACAACTCAAACAATAACTGCTTGAAACCTGTTCCTTCCACCATTCGAAAAGACATCTCATCTTGAATAATAAATCGAACTAACTTTTCTTCACATCTTTTTTGGCTAAAGGAATGAGGAATCAATGGACCATCCATAATAGTTTGAGTTATAATGGTTTGACCCTTTAGTAGACCTTGATAAGTCGGACATTCTTTACATTTACGTTTTAGATGCTCAGCAATAGTAGTGGTCCCATAATGTGTACTATCAGCAGGCAATAATTTTTCACAAGTTTTACAGATGCCAATTATTTTTCCGTCGGCATCCGTAGACTCGGTTGACTAATCCCATACTCATGATTTACAGTTTTTACTAGCCTTTGTTTTAGGATTTACCTGCAGAGTTGAGTTGCAGACTGCAAGTGGTGAAACTTGAACTGATGTTGGCAATAGTTCCACTTCCACGGTAGGACTTGATGAATTTTACACTTGCATAATATCCTTACCTGAAGCTAAAATTTGAAAATAAATGATTAATATGATGCCTATGGCTATCATTACACAATTATTAAGCATAGAAACAAAATAGTAGAACTCTTTTGCTTAAAATAGAAAATGTGGGTCTCTACTTCAGATATGCGTAGAAGCTGGTCTATAATTGCAGCACAACTTCTAGAAAGAACAAAAAACGATGAGATTAGAAACTTTCTAGTTTGATTTTTCTGCTTGCTTGAGAAGTTAGAACCAAATAATACAACTTTATCATCACTTATAAATTAAACAGCATAAACAAAATCAACTCCAACCAGCAAAATAAGTATCATTAAAGTGTTAAAGGTCAAAAATTAAAAGTATAAAACCACAAATTGCTTGTAACAATACAACTTTTTCATTGTGAATCACTAAATTAGAAGCACAACAACAGATATGATGTTTAGACTAATTAAGTGTTAAATTTGAAAGCTTACCCTCATTCTCAGATTGTGGTTGGATAGAAGTCTCTTGAGATGGATTTAAATGTGATGATGAAAGAGGAACCATAATCGATAATGGATTGCGAAGCCAATTGGAGCCGTCGATGGCTTGATTCAGTGAAAATGAAATGAGTAACCTAATTAAAATTCTGAAGAGATTATATGAAGATAGCATGAGCGATCCAGATTAAATCCACTGCACAAGTCAATACATGAAACCCTAATTTTCCACCGAGATGGAAAAATAAGCAGCGAGATGCAAAAATAAGCAGCATACGGTTAGCTGATGGTAGAGAATTTTAAACCATGTCCGCTACCGCTTACTGTTGTGAGAATTACCACACCATCAGCCATCAACGTCAACCGTTTGACCAAAAAATTTACCGGTTACGATTGGTGATTTTTAATCGTTAGACGGTGGAATTTTTAACCAGTACAGCCTTAGTTAAACCTCTAGGTGTCCCTAGTAGGACGAGTGTTGTTTCGTGAGGGTTTTCAGTGGATACTACCCACAAAATCCAAATGCAACGTGAAAAATTCAAATGCAAGATTTATTTACAAAGATATGGATGCAAGTTTTTGAAAATATTTACAAATGAATAATTTACTTTTGAATTAACATGACTAAGTTAAATATAAGTTTGGTTATCATCAAGAAATATCAGTCCTTTTACTAGTCAAAATTTCCAATAAAAACTAAGTCATCATAACAAAAAGACTCTAGCTTGGCTAGTTGTTTTGGTTGATAACACAATGTAACTATGAAATGGATACTTAGTTGATTTTCAAAGTTTATCAAAGTGGCATTTTCATTTATTTTGAATAACAAGTCAAATCAAATAAGTCAAAATAGTGCTTGGATTTCAATTTCTTATTCTCTCTATTTTTGAAATTTTTATTGATATCAACAATATTTACATATGCCTAACTTAGAAAACTAAGGCCAGATATATGACCCATGCACTGCCTTACGGGCTTACGTGAGGGGAACACAGAGTGTGGCGAGTGAACACACGAGTGTGTACACCTATCGACTATAGGCATTATTAATAAAAGAATTTTTATATACATACACCTAACTCAGATAAACCGAGGGCAGATTTACCGATCATGCACGCCTTTAGGGCTTACGTGAGAAGGGTATAGAGCATGGCGAGTGTACACACTTGCCTGTGAACACATGACTCTAAGTGTTTCTTATTTTTATAAAAACCATTATATATATACATATTATATATATAATAATTTTTTTCTTTTTGTTTTTTCTCTTTTTGTGTTTTTTGTGTTTTTTTTTGTTTAGAGAGAGTGTTGGAAAATCATCTTAGCACCATTTAACTTAGAAGATCAAAAATGCTATAGCTTTTACTTAAAATTCCACCACTTTTTTAAACAATGATTTTCCATTATGATATACTTCATAATTATCACCCATGAACTTTCCTATATACTAGTTAAACCATCGTTACTTGGAAACAAACTTTATTTTGATTTTTGTTGAGACAATTAAATTTTCAAAAATTTCAATTTAATAACCAAAACCATATATTTATCCTATAGTGTTTCTTTAAAAGTAAATCAATATGCTAAAAAAATATTATTTTTTTCTTTTTGGGATTTTTATTTTAAAATTTTTGAGTTTTGGGAAGAAAATGCCATAAAATAAACAATGAAAAATCAAAAATGAAGATGAGACCCCCCCACACTTGATTTTGACTGTGTCTCCATGGTCAACGCAAGTGAAAGAAGAAAATGTAAACAAAAATAAAAATATGACCTATATTTACATGAAAATGAAAAGATTATTATTTACACGATATCAGAAAATATATCGTAAAAGAGTAAATGAATCGGTCTTTCGAAGACCAATTCATTTATCTAATCAAGTATGAGAGACATAGCTTAAGCATAGAAAACCAAATCATAAAAGATTTCGAAGTTGAATGTTGATTTGGAAAAACGAATGTCGTTTTATTAAAAATCATGTGAGTTGTTTTATTTTCGATGATTTTTGGGGTTGATAGAACAATTGGTTGAAGTTCAAGTTTATTTTCACCAAATTGAAATTCAAACTTATCATTGAAAACTTCTTCAAAATTATTGATTTCAGAATCAAAATGGTGATTTAACTCTACTCCTTCAGAATTCAACAACTCATTTGCGAAGTTCAAAGAAATTATGTTCATTAAATTCATCTTCCTTTGTTGAATTATTCACAACATCATTGCATATATCAATTTCAAAATCCAAAGTTGTTGTATTTAATTTTTCGAAATCAGAAAAAGGAAGATCGAATTTTAAATTTGGTTCCATACCGTTAAAAGAATTGAAATCCAACTCAATTACCGCATTTTCAACAACTTCGTTAAGATTGTCATTTTCAATTTCAAAAGTTGTTATTTGAAAATTGTCAATTTGGGTAAAAGGTGGATTATTATTTGACTCGTCACATGTTGGGATTTGATTATGTTGCTCACGTTGTTTCATGTAGGTTTCAAACAAAAAATCCATGTGATCTTTATGAATTTCATCCATTTGCTCAACCAAATCAAATTTATAATTATTAACTTGAAAATTTTCAATTTGAAATTGTTGACAACAAAAATATTCACCATAATTAAAACAACTCCCATTGCCAAAATCATTTAAACAGTTATTTCCATTTTCTTTTTGATTTTAAAATTCATTTTGGAGTTTGAAATTGAAGTGGCATGGTTTATAATCAAAATTATTTGAATTTTGAAGTGAATTCAAATTTTGATTATTTTGAAAACTTTGACTTGAATCGTTGCACAAACATGAATTACACAAATCATTTATCCTTTGATTTTGCTGTGTAGAGAGTTCAAGTAAAGATGAAATCATTCCAGTGCCATTTTCAAGATTTGAGGGTTGGTCATCATTTTGAAAATTTTATGGTTCAACATTCAAATTGTTTGCACAATAGTTTTCAGTAAAATATCCATAAGAATTTGGAGTGAAATTATATGGATTATATTGGTTTTCACAACTATTGTAAAAGTCCGTAGAGTAAGAAAATTCCGACATTTTCAAAATGTGTTTTTTTTTTATTTTTTATAAAGGAAAAATATTTACCAAAAAGAATTTATTTTTCAAAAGGGAAATTTGATTTTTATTTTGTTTTTCGGATTTTTCAACTTTTTTTTGTTTTTGAAAAGATTATATATGTTTTTTTGAATTTTAGTTTTTCTAAAAAAAACTAACTCGATATTTTTTTGGATTTTTGATTTTGATTGAAAATTTTCAAAGGATTCAAAAACTAAGTTAAGAAATGTTTACAATTTTTTATTTTGTTTTGGAATTTTTTTTAAATATGCATAAACTAATGCAACTAAATGAATGCAAGGATTCAATTACAAATTTTCTATCCTAAATAGCTCCTAACCCAAAATTGTATAATCACACTTTGTCTTAATCCAACAAGATAGTTCTCAGCCAGGTAATAGACCGGATTTATTGGTGCACCACGAATCACCGTAGCAATGCAGCCAAAGGTTTAAGTACCTTCAGAGAAACAACCACTATAATATTTACGAATCACCATAATATTTATAAATGGTTATTGCTCTGTCGTAGCCTGGACACCAAGAAATTAAATTGTCGAAAGAGGACAACTTGTCAATATACAATTAAGCCCTAGGTGAGCTCGTGACACCCTTAAGTTCGATGTCTAACCGTTATTATTAGCAAATTCTAAGATGAAACTGCAAAATTGAAATTAAACGTGAATTAACGATGCAATTACAAATGGATTTTTGTTTTTGTTTTTGTTTTTTTAAAAAATTTTTGAATTTTTTTTATAAAATGCAAGCAAACAACAATGCAAGACAAATAAAAACAGGAGATAAGAGCACGATACCAGAACATGCAGATTATTAGCAATTTAATTTTTTAGCGACGTTTAATTTTTTTATAAGTAGGCAATTTGACAAGTAGAGCAGTTAAAAGCAGTAATTCCTGTTTATTTCTTGCAACCTGAAAATTGTGGAACAAGATATATATATATATTTCTAAAACAAGACAATTTTTTTTTTCATTTTGTTTTTTTAGGCAGAAATAAGAGAAAAGTGAACTTGACTTAAGCAAAGAAGGTAATCAAATAAAACAAAGCTAACCCAGCTCGTTCCAAAGTTTTCAAAGCCCAACTCTCTTTCTTTTTTTCTCTTTTTTCTGAAATGATATCGCTCAAGTCAGTGCAAAAAAAAACCCGACCCAATATCTACTTCTTTAATTCGTGAACAAACTAGTGAGTGGCCCGTGCTACGCACACGGGCAGTTTTATAATTCAATGTTATGAACATTATTTTGTGCAATGTTAAATGTTTTCTCGATGTTTCCTCACGTGCCTGAAATATAATTGTATTTTATTATATGTTGTTATATTACAGACAAATTTAAAACGAAGACTTTACCTATGTTATAGTTATTTTCGAATAAAGAATATATAAGTTTAGATGGTTTGTCCATATAAAATGAAAAGTTAAGGTTATGACTGTTATTTTGTTTTTCAGTAGTTAGTAATTTACCATAAGTTATTTGTATTCGTACACGGATAGATGTTGGGGCATGTAATGTGTAACTGGACGATTTGTAATTGTCAATTTTACGGCAGAAAACTGGGTTAATGTGAGTTATGCATATTAGAAATAAACAGTAGTAGAAAGTTGAAATGTGTAGTTATAGAAGCTAGAGTCACAGACATTACATGAATTACACAGAGTCAAATACAAATCACTGATTAAAGTTTAGTTCAGGACACAGACCGTTATAGTTTACTAACTTAATACAAACATGTAGATATGTTGTTGATTAGCCTAAAATATAAGAGAGTTACCTATGTTGAACTTTTTATTATCAAATTGTTGTGTCACCATGTTCAACCTGCATTCGTAGCAACGTATAACAACTCTGTCAAGGTTTCAAAAGCCTTCAAAAATTAAAGATACACATGCTTATTAGCGATATTTATATATATATAAAATCCACACTGCTTGCACTGAGTTTGTGGTCTGTGGGATGTAACTCTATTCAGTATTGATAAAAAAGATAGTTACTAACCACAAAGTGAGAATCAAATTCAATCAAAAAACTTAGAAGTGAATAATAGGTTCTCATTCAACAATTTTATCAACTATATACTACATGGACATATACCTCTTTATACAGATATGACTTTCAAAAACCGTACATTAGTAACAAAGTGAGCAAAATTTTGTTCCACAAACCATGATGAACATATCACCATGCAGCAATGTCAAAAATTTAACGCAAGTGAGAAACATCAAAAATATTGACCTTGAGAGAACTCCTTATTTAAGTACCCAACATTGACTGATGCCATAAAGGTACAATATTTCCAAATAAAAAATAAAAAAATTTGCTCACAATGTCAATGGGAATATACTACACCATACAAATAATGAAGCTAATAGATCAAGATGGTTTTGGAACATGAAATAGGCAATCTACACTGTTAAACGAACGTACTATTAACATTTTTCAATGCTACTAAACTATTAGATTATAAAGGAATAAAATCAGTGCAACAAAAACAAATTTCTTTAAATTCTGTTTATTAGTCATTGATAAGTCCTTTAAAATGAGACCTAAGAGACAATGGTTTACCCTGTGGCGGATGTCACCGGTTTGAGTTCGGTGATCTCCAAGCTATGTACATAGCTGATACTGCAGAAACTTCCAAAAATTTCAATTCGGTCGCTGGAGAAACATTCTTCGCTCATTTATTTGGAACGCTGTTACAAATAAATCTCAATCACTAAACATGGCAGTAATAAGTAAGAGTTACAAATTTATATGAACCACCACTTAATATGAGCTATCAGAATGGGCTAATATGAACCACTAATTAATTACAGCAATAAAGTGGAACTACCACATGATATAATTTATATCCTCATCATGTGCCTATATTGATTGATTTTGCACTTGCAATCCTTTCAACAACTGCTTTAAATCCCGATTTCTAGATTTTTTTTTGTTGCTTGTCAATTTCTCTTCATCAACACCATAGTAATGAACATGACATTAGGTAGTAGTTTATTAGTCTCACTACTGAAAATTGTATTATTCTTTTACAGACGAATATGCTAGCTGATTTGTGCAGAATAATGTGATTCACAATGAAATTTATGCCGCTGAGAATGTAAATGGATTTGACATGCACAAGCTTTCATCCATGGGAAATATTCAAAAGTGGTTAGAAGTATATATAATTATCAACGAATTGTGATAAATGCTTATAGTCTTGTAATAATGTAAGAACTATATTATTGCATGGTTGCTTAAAAATTCATAAAACTTATGATGAACCTGCTTGTCTTGAAAAGAAAAGCCAATACATCCGATGGCTAAACTTCATATGATGTAACTTGATTGCAAAGTAATTTACCAGACATATCTATCACCACTCAATTATATGAAAGCCTATAAGTTAGAAGGTAGGAGAAGTACCTTACATAATGATATCTTATAGTGGTAAAATGAGAGCAGTTAGATTTTATAAATGAGAGTTTTCAAGTGGTATAGTTTGAATGCATAACTTGTGTCTATTGTCCTTTGAATGAAAGAACTTATGTTTGGGTAAAAATACATTATAAATGTTACATCTATAATTCCTGGTTTAATAACTTGGCACAGGGTACTATATTAAAGTATGATTATGTGACAGACAATAGGTAAAGAACAATTGCTTAACAGTAATTAGGATGGTTAGACATTCATACGCTGTAGTGTAGAATGGGTTACTAACTATTTTTCAAGTTCCAACTATATGTGATAATACAATGTGTTAATCGACGATTCTAAGCTATATGTATTGTTTTCGCAGTTGACGTGGGATTACGTATTGCTGTACCTAAATTTATCACCTATACCTATACAAACAAACAGACACACAGAGAGACACACACGCATATGCATATATTGTTACCGGACTTGCAAAATTGGACTGTAACTATTTGAAAGTTAGTTAAATAAGATAACATTATTGATGTGGGATTACGTATGGATGTACCTAAAGTTATCGCATAACCAAACAAAACATATAATTAAAACTTTTTGACCGCTAGTACAATGTACTGGCCAATTCAAGAGACAGATCATGTGTAGTGGGCTATGTAAAAACTTATAATACTATTTAACGGACAAAAAAAATGGGGACAGAAAATGAAATAAATTACTAACTTCTTTGTTGTAGAACATCCTACTACAAAAGAATCTCCATTGCAAAAAAATTCCACCCAGCCAGTCAATGGTATGGAACTTGCAAATCTAAGCAATCACCTACAATATGACATGGATTATAAATTCATGAAAGCACATATATTTCGGTGTAATATATGATAATGAAGGTGGAATCCAAGTTAATAAACACAATTTAAAAGAAAAATATAATTGAACAGTCGGTATAAATCAAAGAGAGCAAATGTTGGATGTATGAAAATAATTGAATTTGCATAAAATTCCAAAATAAAGATAACAAAATATGATAATACAAAACAATGAGCATTAGTAGTCAAAAACAACATTTTATTATGCCTTCCATGAGAATAAACTGATTTATGATACAATGCTGATAAAGTCGATATTTCATTATGCAATTTAATCAACCACATTTGGACTTCTTGGTCTGTTGATGGATTAATGCAAGTAATATTAACAATTAATACCTAGAATTGGTCATATGATTATTATGTTTTGTAAAATTATATAGATGACATGATTCCTTTAAATTCAACAATTATCAGAAGCTAATCCAACGATCTTACCACATTTATCACCACAGTGAAAACTTTAAACATGATTCAAATCAAACATAATAACTTCATTTATCTTTTTTCTGTAAATTGTCCATAAAATTAATTTTTCAAAAGTGTCGTCCTTAAAATCTTATTATTCTGTACAAAGAGACCCTTTGAGCGAAAATCCTCAATCAATAGTGCACTTGGCTGACCCACTATGCAGCTATAATGTCCAACAGATATTATAATTTCCAATTTCTCTAAAAAATTCATTAAATTAAGAAATTCCATAATAAATTTAGAAAATTATCTTTATTTGTAAGCAGTCACAATATTATTCTGTGTATTTTTGGAAGTTGCATGGTAATGCATAAAAACTATCCTAATTATAATGACTAATTATAATGATTAATGACTAAATTAAGCTTGTTATTCTGAGGAAACTATTATAATTCAAATATTAATGTATGATGATAAGTCAACCAATATGCTCGTGTTTTTGAAATATAATTAATTGTTTTATTGTCCTAAGTCTAAAAGAGAATGTAAAAAAGAATGTAGAATACAGCAATAATCTTCAAACTGCCCACTTATTATATTTCTTGTTAAATTTCATAAGCTTTTTTGCACCTTTATAGAAGGAACTACTGCTATGTATTTCTCCCAAATTGAAACTTTAAATGTATCTTATTTCATACATGCCACTGCTACACTTGTTTTATGGTGAAAAAATATAAAAGGGTCCACTGCCAATTCGGGACCTAAAGGTTTGAGTTTTGAGATGAACATCATATGAATACTCTAGCTTTAGCACCAAGTCACCAAAAATAGATGAACCAAGAAAGATAACCATTGCGAAATTAAAAAAAAAATCAAATTGTAGTTAAGAACTTTTCGACGCTAATATAAAACAGTACATGCTGTTTGCAAATAGAAGTAAAATCATTGAGACATAAAGATTATGGAAACCAAGTAAACAAAGAGATGATATATGCTTGCGAAACTAAATTATACCCAATCAAATTATTTGTTTACAAATATGGTATTACTTAATGAGATTTATGATGAGTAAACTGTTGGAGTTATAAGGAGTTACCAACACTTTATGATCTGTCCAAACTAACAGAGAAATGATACAAACTTAACATGATAAAGCACAATTTTCTTTTAGCAAGTTATGACCACGTACGATGGTCGGTTGATCAAACCGACTTGCAAAACTCCAACTAAATTAGTCAGTTGAAATAACGTGATAGAATCTTATGTCAAATAACTTAATATAAGGTCACATTAAGTACAAATTCAGATCGAACATAGTGAGAAATTGTGATAAAACATCATTCTAGAAACAAACTTATATGCGATAATCATATTTATGACTGTTACAAAGTCAAGGGTGGAAGGAAACAGTAGTAAAATTACGTGATTGCTAAAGAAATGAGATTATCTTACCATTGCAAAGTCGTATAGAGTCGTTGGTACTTAATAAAAGTTCTAGCCAGCCGAGGATTGGACGGTGAAAGTTCGCTATCAGTTTTGATTTCAGGGTTGGGCATGGGGCAATAAGTTGAAGAGGTAGGCTTCGTAATAGGAGATTCAAACAAATTAAATTTGAATAAACCGATAAAATTTTGTGGAATTGTTGGTAATAAATCGATTCGATTTTAAATTAGAAAGCGAAGTAGGGAAGAAGAAAGGAAATGTTTGGAGAGGTGAATAAAAAAATTAGGGGAAATAGAGTGCAGCGTAGCGGAATAGGTGGAAATATAGAGGGAACGGTTACGGGAAGTTGAAAGAAGGAGATAGAGAGAGCAGGCAGGCAGAGAAGTGGGAAGTTGAAGATAAGTAGGGAAAAAAACGCGGAAGCGAACAGTGAAGGGTTATTTTGAAATGAAAAAGACACAGTAGTCCACCTCAGCTTGAGGAAGTTCCTGCTTTAATATAAAGTAATAGAAGGGACCAACGTTCTTATATTTCCAAGCAAACTCTCTCTTGCCTTCAACTTCATGAAATCAAATTTTAATTTTCAAAATCAAAATTTAAATTAAAACTCAATATGATTTCGGTTCGTTTATGAGTTCGAATTCGGGTGTGGATGCAGATTCGATGACGATTTTGGGTTTGAAGAATTGGGGAATTTGGTCGACGAGCGATTGGGATTGGTTATAGGTTGTGGTGGTGCTCGGGTTTGGGGATTGTGGTGTTTGACTTGGTTGGCGATTAGGAGTTGGTTGTAGGAGGTGGCGCTTCGATGTTTTCTAGTTGCGGTGGGTAAGTGAGCAGCAAGGGGGGAATTCAGGTGATGATAACAGTGGGTGTTTTTTAATTGATGATCTGATATTGGTCAGGGAATTGGATGGTGAATGAGGTGACTGAGATGCACAATTGTGTTTGGGTTGACTGATATGGTGGTGATGTGCTATGGTGATATGGTTGGGTTGACTGAGATGAACAATTGTGATGTGCATAGAAGTAAAGAGTGGTTGATGTAAAGTGGTAGATTTGTTATGTTCAGGGCAGAGGGGTATAGTGCTGTGGGTTGCTGGTTATGGAAGTATGGCAATAGTGGAGGTGGAGATGGTTTGAAGTGGCAAGTGATGACTGAGTGTTGTGTGGCTGGTGGTTGATTGTGGTATGACTGTAAAGCTTGTGGTTGGTTGTATGCTGGCACAGTGATGTAATGTTTGCGGTTGAATGGTATGTGGGAGACGTAAGGCAGTCGAGAAGTGACAGTGGTCAAGGAATTGCAGGCAAAGCACAGTCGAAGCAGTGATAGTGTATGGTTGTATGATGAAGTGGTGGAGCTGAGGCTTGTGATCATTTGAATAGAAGTGAAAGGCAATGGTCAGGCAGAACAATTGATCAGTAAATGTAGGGGATGTGGCTAGAAACAACATTAGTGAGTTGACTGTGGTTGTGTAGCAGTTTTGAAATAGGTTGGCTATGACGTTGAGATGAGGATGTTCTGGTGAGTGAAGGCAATTCACTGTTGTGATGGTGTGTTGAGAGGTGATGTTCTTGTTGCTCAGGTATAGTTGAATGGAATGTAGTAATGAATGAGGGGTTGTGCATAAGAGGAGGTTTCGTGGTAGAACTATGATGAAGGGGTGGTGTAGTTGTGGATGTGTGCACGGCTTATGAAGTGTGATGTAGTGGTAATGCACATAGATTGATATGCAGTTTGCACGGTAAGGAGGAGTTTTTGGTAGTTGTTGTTTGCACTGAAGTGTGCAATTTGAAAGTATAGAGGGGTAGTTGAAGTATGTGTGCATTGTAGTTGGTGAGAATATGTTGTGGTAGTAGATGTAATTTGTGGAAGTGGGTTGATGGTCGGAGTTGTAGAAATGGGTTGTAGAAGTGGACAGTAATGATGGTCGTAGAAGTGGACAATAATGAGGGTATTTGATGTTTATGATGTTTGGAAATGTCTGGGAGGACAGTGGCAAGGGGCTAATGTAAGTGTGAATGTAAGCAGAGGTTCAGAAGTGAGTGGTACGGAAGGCGGGCAAGCACAATTTTCTGAAGTGCAGGATGGTTGGTGGTGGCCAGTGAGGTATGGCCAGAGATGGAACAAGTGAATTGATGTGGAAGAGCAAGTAATCAGAGAATGAAACACATAGTTTTTGTAATAATATATATGTGCACAGTGTTGTGTGTTTTTAAATTGTAAATTGTAAATGCAATATAAATTGTAAACTTGTAAAAAAAATGAAATGCAAATTGCAAAGAAAATAAAATATTTTTGATATCGTTTTGAAATTGTGTATGTTTTTATTTTAACATGCAAATGCAAATGCAAGAACAACAACAAGCAAACAGATCAAAATGCAACCAAAAATCACACAAACACACAACATAATTTTTTTTATAAATATGAAAATTAAAACACAAAAAGAAAACACACAAAAATCAAACGAAAAATAATTCGAAGAATAGAAAATTAAAATCAAATCAAATTCCCCGGCAACGGGGCCAAAAACTTGTTTGACTCGGCTAAATCTCTATTGGATTAGAAAATAGCCGATCAAATTTTAAATTAAAAATAACCGCAAGCGCACGGCGTACAATTCTAGTACGTGGCGAGTACGGGTCGATCCGTAAGGAATTGTTTAGAATTTAAAATTCTATTCAATCAAATTAACAAAGAGTTTGAAATTGTTTGAAGCTAAAAATTTCTAGAAACTAACAAAAAATAAAAGTGGATAATAATATGAGAGTAGAAGACAATTTAGAGATAAAATCACTCTCTTGATCACATAAATCAACACAATATGAAATTATGATCTCTTTTTTTGGTCAATAGTGAATTTAATTGATGTGTTTATCATAAGTATGGAATATTTGTGTTATTAATTAGCCCAACAATATAAACCATCAAACTATAACACACCCATTAAACCACTTCTTAACTCTCATGAAAATTGCAATGAAATTGAAAATAAAATCTATTCTAAGCATGATCTATTAACTATTGATTAGAAATATAGACCATCAAATTTTGATTTTAAAATCCATTTCATTACCATAATCATATGTAGATGAAAAAGTAATTTGTGTTTGTGCTTGTTTAAGCATAGCCTATTTGGTGTCAACAACATAGGCTATCAAATTCAAAGCTAAAACATCAAAAAATTTACCCATTCAAACATTGTCATTAAGCACAAAAAGAGGTCAAAAATGAGCAAATGTTGAATCTACATAATTAGAGATCTTCATTACCCCTAAATTGAAGGTATTTAGCTTATCATATTTGTTATCATTTCAACAAATGTAGCATTAAACATGAAATAAAAACAAAAGGAAAATAGAGAGCAAATTAAAATAAAATGAGAGCTAATCTACTTGCATAAAAATAAACTAAGCTACTAACATGAAAGGAAATAAACAAGAAAAGAACATAAAAGAAGAGTGCATGAATTAAAATTGCATTAAAGAAAATTACATAAGAGAAATGGCTAAGAAGCCATGAAATAGAAAGAGAGCTTTTGTTTATTTGTGAGCCAAAAACTAAACTAACAACAAGAGGAGGCTCAAAGGAGGCTAAGAGATTAATTACATGAACATATGGGGTATTTATACAGGCCTAAAACCCTAATCATATTTTTGGAAACTATCCAAACTACCCTCTTAGGAAGTGTGGCCATCAAGTTATCATTAGCATGAGATAATCCTCCATTTAAATGTGCATGAAACTTTTAGCTCCACTAACTTGTGCATTAGCTTCTAATTGTAGATTAAGGTAAGTGGGTAGATGGGGGTCCTCCATGATACATGGTTTGAATTATTTCCATCTTCATTCCTTTGTATCCTCTTGTGCATGCATATTTTCCATGAAGCCTCTTGTAATTTCCATCCAATTTTCCTACAAATAAAAATAAAATGTGGAAATAAATATTCTCAAAATTAATATATGCACAAAAATGACCATTTTGCCCCTGTATGAAGATGATTATATGATGATTTGAAAATAAATGAAATTTGGGTTTAAACATGTTAAAATACCATATGTGCTCTTTTATTTAATTAAATTTGATTAAATATGAAAGTAAAAATATGCACATTTGCGTGCACATCAACTGGTCAATCCTATCAGTTAAACAATGGTTGATGATTTATTTCAGTGGGAATGAGATTTTGAGGATGGGTCCATGAAGGTTTCGAATGATGAGGGGAAGTTTGCAAGCATGTGTTAGTATGTTGGAAAACACGGGGACCATGGAGATGCTTGCAATGCATTTCAGTTTGTATGATGCTTTTGATAGAATCATTTGATGGCTTTTGAGACGAGACAACTAGAGTATTTAGGATATGGTTCCATACGACAGACTTTTGTAAAGAGTGCATACGTGTTCCTTTGTTTTGCCATTAGGACTTGATATTATTATACCATTGGTAATGAGAGCCGGTGTTGTCTCAGTTAAGCGCATTTGTGTAACATCGAATCAAAGATTTAGAGACGCCTTATCTCCATAACAAGGGCTTCAAACTTCGGGTCACCGGTCCTTTATTCTTGTATATAACTCGATAAACAACAACGAGGTACGTGATTTGTCAATTCATGTTTAATACAATAAAAGTTAGTGGTGTGGATGCCTATGTTCACCTTCCTATTGTTATAATATAAGTTACAGTACTTGATAGGTCTTGGCCTTGTCGAAGGACCTGGAGCCCACTAACCCATGGTGTAGCATACTCTTTACATTTTGGGGCCCGTTTGATTTAAGTAATTTGATAGACTTATCACATATTGCATTTCATTATAGTATAGATGTTCTCATTTGTGTGCAAGAGAAAATACAGGTTGATGTATGGTTTCATTATATTGTAAGGTATAACCTGATATTGTATATGTTATACTAGTATATCGATAATAATGTATATTAACCCAAAAAATGGATCAACACCCTAGATTGGGTGTGAAAGCACCAGCCCTATTTATCAGAGCGAATAAAATAGAAAAGAAATATAAAAGAGCTTAAATTGTAAAGAGACAAGAGAATTTTATAGTGGTTTGGCTGTTAACGAAGCCTATGTCCACTTTATAACTTTTTTTATTAATTGACTGCTATTACAAGTTGAATTGGATTACAATATAATAGAATATCCTAAGTTAGTTCAAGTCATAAGTACTTAAAGAGGACTGGAGAATCATAGTCGCTCCTTGATGACTATTGTGTGGGAGAAGAAGGGTAAATAATAACAGTGAAGAATAATCTCCGTAGAGTTCCAACAGCCAGTCTAGAAGATCCTGTTTATGTTGTAGGTAGGGTTGTATTTATAAGCATAGGAGAGCAATTAGGCTAGACTGTTTTGCCAGAAGCCTACACTCGATGATTTAAAGGTGCTCTGAAAATTTCATAACGATTCAACATAATCCTATGGATAGCCAACGATCCATAGGGCATGGATCGCTAGTGATCCATGTACTTAGGGGATTTTTGGACTTCTTCCTTTAGGTTACACTCTTTTTCTTATGTAGGTGCTCTCCATGTGATTTCATAGGTAGGTGCCTTGTTTTGACGATGATTCATACATGAGTTAGATTGATCTATGACTAAAATCAGATGGGTCTTCGCTTCTTGAACAAGGTTGCTTGGAAGGCTATGAAACCTGGCAAACATATTTAGAAGAGCTAATGAATCAACATGCAAGAGGTTACGATGACTCGTGAAGCATTCTTATAGATCGCTAGTGATCCATAGGTGATGGATCTCTAGTAATCCATCTCCTTAGCTTATTTTTGACTGATTTTCCTTAAGTGCCATTGACTTGTTCTTTTGGAAGCCTTGTTCAAGTTTCAAGTCATTCTGGCATAGTCTGGATGTTCAAACTCCTATTAAATTTTGTTAGGTTAAAAACTCATTAACATTTGCCTCCTATAGTATGCCTTTGTTGAAAACAAGGCATGCTCTGGAACTGGTCGTCTTTGAATTCATATTCCGTGAAATCTAGTCGATCGTGTTAGGCTTACCGTGAAGCATTGTTTTTTCAGTTTTTTATTGGGTTCGGGACGTGAATCACCATTATTCATAGAAACATATCAATTTTTGACTCTGTAATTTCCAAAATGTTTACGAACGGCAAGAAGGTTGAGTTTGAAAAGTTTGAGCGAAAATTAACTTGAAATGATGGACCGTTAGCGATCCAATTACTTGGAATGTTTTTCCGTTGAAATCTTTCCTACATACTATTTTCGTGCCAACCCTTCTTACTTGCTTTTTCCTTACTTTCTTTCTTTGCGACCCGAATCAACCACGACCAAAACCCTAACTAGCTTTTGCCACCGCCGCCGTTGATCTTTACCGCCAGAGCTTACTATCGCCGACCTTAGATTCCTCCTCCATCATCCAAAGCCATATCCTAGCACTCGAATCACCGCTTTCTTGGATCGCTGCTGACCTTGCAGACTGCTAACCCTAGCTTGGATCGCTACGAATCCGAAATCGAACCTGTTTACCTTCGATCCGAGGTTGTTGATGACATGGTTATGTATTGGTGGTGGTTGCCAGTGAATTTGGGGCGATCGATGAGAATGGTGAACGAAGCGGGTTGATTGCAATTTATTGGAGGTAGATAGTAGATTCATGTCTTGCACTTGACGCATTCTACTACCTTCGTCTAATAAATCAAAATCGATTAGTGCATGGCCTCAATAGTTCCAACGAGGCGATTTACTATGGACTCGATCATCGTAGATTAGTCCTACTATCGCACGCTCAGTGTACCTGAGAATAGAATAAGCTTTCTGTGTCGCTTTGGACAACGGATCCGTTATAGATCGTCGATCGATAACAGGTAAGTGTAGGAGGAATAACTTCAATGAATGATATGAAAAGCTTTTTCCTTTTTCTGCTATGAGTGAACTATCTACCCAGGATATAGCGTTCGTAGCATTCCGGACACCAAGCCCATCTCACATAGATAACACACTGCACTTGCCCCAGTCAATGCTTGGAATCCGATGACTTGGCACACGTCAACGTCGTTTTGGAATTCAGGCATTAAACATACAAGGACTTCTAGTTAAAAATAGGGTTACCTGACTATGTTGGATACAAGTTCTATTATAGAATAGCGTCCATCCTCTCGACCTAAATCCAATGGAAGAAGCCCAGCACTTTCAGAAGTGGAATCGTCATCGGTTATGCCTTCATAAATGATTCCAGGTCTACTTCTTTGGCACCACAGGCTCAATATGGTCAATTGGTGCCTATTGGACCAGTGGTCAATCGAACTCCTTTGAACTTTAGAGTTTTACTTAACCCTCCAGAGAGAGCTTCTATTGTCATTTCTACTAAAGATGTGCATAATATTGTTTACATCATGGTATTCCAGATGATGATGTGCGCCTTCTAGTAAAAAATTAGTTTGCACACATGCCACATCCAAGGTACACCGCCTGCCATCGGTACATGTGCTTGAATGGTGTAGTGCCCCCATTCAACCATTTCTTGAGAGACACTCTTCTGAATTTAGGAATAGCCCCATTTTAGATTCATCCCAATAGTTATGCAATTTTGACTTGTCTTTACATTTTTTTATGCGGATATTCAACTATGTCCCAAGCTTCGACGAATTAAGATGCTTCCTTTCATTCAAGAAGAGAGAGCAATGTTTGTCTCTTGTGATTATTGGGGCTTAGAGAAATCGCAAAATTGCGTTGCAACTCAAAGCAACTTATCCCAATTCAAGACCCAATATTTCTTCGTTAGATGTTCTAAAGAGTTTAATCATCTTTGGACGACATGGGGTAAGTTTTCTCTTCTCTTGGTCAGATTTATTATGATGGTGCAGGGTTTTAATAGACTGGATGCTTCTTACAGTTATTCCGAGGCTAAATAAAGATCCAACACTTAACTCTATCTTCCATACTTTAAAGGAAATAGATGCTAGAGAAAGATCGGTCAAACTTTTGATGACGGATGAGAATTTGCATCGGTACAGATTGTTACATCTCGGGGGGTCTGCCATCGCTATTGAGGTTCTATCCCCTACCCGTTCCAGGATTCGGACACGCTCCACTTCTTCAACGCATGATTCTGAAGAGAGCGGTCTACAAGGAGAAAGAGGTCCATCCGGTGGATCAACCGAGGAAATTCATGAAGTAAAAGACGTTATGACCAGAGCTATTAGTCCGAACAGGATGCCCCTGATCCTGGAGGAAGGGGAAGAGGAGTTCAAATAATGAGAAGGCAAGGCTATAGTGATTGTAGAAAAATAGGAAGGTGAAATTGAGAGCAGAAATGACAATGACCCCTCCTCTAGTGTCGAGGAGTTTGATGCGCGTTCCAGTGAAGGAGAACTTGAATGATGTGATGAAACTCTAGGAATGAGTCCCATTCTCCAGGGTTCGCCTCCCCAAGAGGTTATTACTAAAGATACTCTCCCAGCAACTGAAAGACTTCATAGTTCTCCGCCTAAGAAAATTGATATAAACTTTGGGGACTTGAGCAACGTTTATGTGGACACTGCATAACTCATGGGAGATGATTTTGAGTCCGAGGGATTATCTTCTCACTCCGGTCATGCCATTTCCAAAATTAGCCTGACTCCCACTGTAGTCGCTTCCTAACCCGGTTTGTGAAGTTCTTTTAGGGCGCCTACGGCTCGTTACATACTTCACTATGGTCACCTACACTCATATATGCATTATTTGAGCTCATATTCTACCGCTAAAGTTACTTCATTTTTTATATTAGGTACCGTGGGAGGTCGTGGATTCTATGAAGATCTTGAACAATTTACGGATGCACAACGTGGGTCGAAACGGACTTCAAGCCGCTACCATTCCCTAGAAACTAAGGAAGAATGGAGGAGGAGAAAAGATTGGAAGCTGAAGCTCGTCATTGGGATGACAGGAACCGAGGTAGAGTTCATAGGGGTGGCTATGATAAGAGAAAGACTCCCGATGATTGGGAAAAGCCATCCAAAAATTCAAAAGTAGATCGTGATCTTCATCCTTTCAAGCACCATACATCTGCCCCGATTCTAGTTTCTATCGGAATTGAGGTTCCGACTTCTACTATTTATGTTGCTCCATCAACTCAGATTTTGTCAACTTATGTTGTGCCTACTCTAGTTTTTCATGCTCTCGCAGGAGGCCTACTTATATTCTCCCGTCTGGTCCACCTAAACTTGAAGCCGCATTCCATGGTTGGTTCCTAAAGGGAATTAAATTCGACCATGACTTGCGTCCGATTCATAAGGATTCTAATACACCCCATCTCCAGGCGATTCAAAGCGACTTAGATTAAGCTGAAGGATGGGAGAAATTATGTAAGCAGTTGGATGACACAAACCGTAACAACTACCAAGAGATTCTTTCTTTCGAGTCGGAGAAGGATGATTATGAAAGGATTCTGATGGAACGTCATGCCAGAATTGATCAATTGACAAAAAAGAGAGATGCTGCCATTCGAGATAGTAAGAGCAACGCTAGTTTGTTCAAGGAATTAAAGGAGGCTCATGCAAAAATTAAAATTGTGTTAAGAGATGAAATCGAGAAAGCCCATGCTGATGAAGTCAAGCAGAAAGAGGAGCTTGAAACTCGAGATGAGATCATCAAAGCTCAAAAGAGAACCATTGATGGTCATGATAAAACAGTCGAAACTGATAAGAAAATAATTGCTGATTATGCGGGGATGATGGAATCCCGAGATAAGACCATCTCTAATAAGGCTCAAGTGATTGCTTCGCTTCAAGAAAAGTTGCACAACTCGTCGTTGAAAAGACCAAAGTCAAAGTTGAGAAAGTCGATGTGATGACTGACTACTTGGAGCTGCAAGATACCTACGAATAGAATATGGCAAAGATGGATAACACCATCTTGAACTTCTACGTCAACTCCATGTTGCATCAGGGCAGTCTCTATTATCTGGGCCCCAAATTCTTGCATACTCTTGCTCTGGTTTGGGAAGAAATACTGGCCTATTTCCGAGAAGATGGGGATGTGTATATTGAACAAGAGCTGGCGGATGCCTATTTGAACGAAGAATCAAAGAAAACTTTGATAGAGGGCTAAGAGATTATTCGGGTTGAAAGGGAGCGAGAAGGCGCTGATGCTGGCACAGCTGCAGCTGCTAAAGCACCATCAAAGCTTTTAAGTTATGGGCCTGACAAATCATCCAAGCAACCTCATGATCAGACATAAACCATTCCGGCTTCGACCGATACTGCTTTGTTATCCGCCCCTTCTGCAGCTATCTCCGAAGCCTTGGGTGGTCCTAAAACTTCACCCAATATTGTGCAACCATCTAAAGAAGGAAACGGTGGGGAGTACAAGGTTGAGATTCACGGTCACACTTTTGATGCAGGCAGCTTTCTTGTTTCTCCCGAGTTTGAGGACTTCTAGCTCACACCACAAGAATAAGATGAATTGAATGCTACCCATTTTGATCTTATAGGTTCCTCTTCTTTGCCTGTCGAACTGCCAATTTCTCTAGTCCCGGGGCTTACTGCTATTTCGACTGCTTCAACATTTGTTTCTTTAGTTGCTTTGATCACCATGCCCATGTCTGGCTCGCAACCAGGGCCAGAATCTGAGAAGATCGCTGCATTGCATGGCCTAGACGACCCCTCCATATCTCTAGAGGGCGATTTAATAACAGCTGACACTCAAGAGCAGACAGACCAAACTAGCCGGCTAGGTAAAACTAAGCAGAAGATGGTGGCAGTTAGGAAGGAAAAGGTTGAGGAGAGAAAGTCTTCGAGGAGCTCCTGCAAGTCCCGCAAGTGCAAGACCAAGGGGAGTCTTCCAAGGAGCCAAAGAACAAGAAGGAGACATGGTCACGGAGCATATAATCGATAACTCTGGCAACGATATGACTCCCGGTCGGGATGCTGAAGGAAAGAAGAAACTTCCGGCCAAAGGCGAGAAAGGAAGTGGTGGCAAGAAGCACTGACGGGCTTGAGTGACAGTGGAGCCGGATTTTGTAGCATTTTGACTTTTTTGACATGTATTTTGTATAAGTGCATAGTCTGCACTTATTACTTTTGTTGTTGTAGCATCTATACTTTTCTATTTGTTGACCGATATTGGGTGGGTATGCCCCCCACATTTTGACTTTGTATATAAAATGTGATGAGAAATGAAAAGATTAATGTTTCTACTGCTATCTCTTATGTATTCTTTCTTATTTATCACGTACTTAGCTTGTTTTATTACCACTTACTTTTGTACATGAACTGATTGCTTGTTCTGCAAATTCTATACTTCATATCGCCATGCCATATTTTTTGGTATACGATGCCTTTATTTCCATGGTTTCACGCATTATGTATGCATTTTTTTAGTTTTATAAATAGATCCTTATGATTGCCAAAATTCCTTGTTCAGCTTAGCAGGACTATGGAGTAGTTTTCCTTTCAATTGAATGTTAGTGTGTGCCCCCTACTTCACAGGGTTGTTTACTCCGAGCACATAATAAATGACCGGTTGATCCGAGCGATTCCTCGAATGTTTGTAGCCAAATTTACTTTGTGGTTCCTATGTTCGGGAACTTGTGACTCGAATGTCTCGACTCCAGAGATTTTGTTTGTCAACAATCGAAATTCTTTGTCGATTTCTAGTTTTGTGACATTGCTAGACTCACGTCAATTCTTTTCCATAGTGGGAGTTGATCCCTGTTGTCCTTGCAATAGACAAGTTTCTTGGTGTAGTCAGGACAATACTGGTACTTAGAAAATCTTAATGGTTTGTTGATGATGCCAGAGCAACATCAAGCAGTGCTTGCACGGCTTACGAAATGAGCGGCTTTTAAGAGTGCGCAACTTACGAAATGCGCGGCTATTGAGAGTGCGTGGATTACGAAAGGCGTGGCTTTTGATTTTGAGTCGATTTACTTTCATCGACTTGGCGAGTAGGCGGAGCGTACTTGGGTGTGATTTCACTTTCCCGATCAGTTAATGAATGATTTTGAGTCGGTTTACTTCCGTCGACTTGGCGAGTAATTTATATGAACATGGTTTTATTGGTTCAAGAAACTAAAGAGATTTCATTGATAAAACGGAAAGTAGAGCAAATTTTGCCTATTTACATTGCCCCCGGTGTAGTCGGGTGGCTTATTTGCAAAAATAGGAAATACATAGATAAAAGCTAAATAAAGTAATGCTTGAGCGAGTCGCTATTCCAACACCGGGAATCTAAATTCCATCGATTGTGGTCAGCTTGAAAGTGCTACCTTTGAGCTTTTGCCTGATTGAGTAAGGCCCTTCCCAGTTCGGTTCGAATGTTCCTGAGCCGGATGGATCCGTTTCAGGACGAGATCTACATTTCGAGAGTGTGGTTGCAGACGTTGGAGTTAAAGTGTCGTGTTACCCATTTCTGGTGAGCCGCAGTCCTTAGCTTGGCTTCCTCTCGTTTCTCATCAATCAGATCAAGTGACTTGAGCAGGAGCTGTCGTTCTCTTTCTGATTGAAGTATCATTTCCGATGGGAGGGAACTTCTAATTCGACTTGGATCATTGCTCAGATCTGTATTCTAGGGCGAATGGCGAGTGTCCAGTTGCTGAATTGTGCGTCGTCTAGTAAGCCTATAGTGCAAGTGGGAGCTCATCCAACTAGTTTCCTTTGGATTTCGTTAGCCGTTTCTTGATGGTGGACTTGATGATTTTGATTATCGCCTCCACTTGCCTGTTTGCTTGAGGGTATTCCACTGCGGAGAAACTCTTTTCGATGTAGAAATGCTTGCAAAAGTCCTTGAATTTAGCACATTCGAATTGAATTCCGTTATCTGTAATGATTTATAGTGGCACTCCAAACCTACTAATAATATTTTTAGTGAAAAAGTTAATTACTTTTTTAGTAGTAATAGTAGCCCGCGGTTCTGCTTCGGCCCATTTTGTGAAGTAATCAACAACAAAGATAGCATATTTGGCTCCTCCTTTGGCAATTGGGAGCATGTCGATCAGGTCAATTCCCCAAATCGCGAACGACCATGGGCCAACCATTGGCATAAGCTCTGTGGATGGAGTTCTCTATATTTTGGCGAACTTTGGGTATTACACACATCGCCTGGCTAGTCCGCTGCGTCACTGTTGATGGATGGCCTGAAGTAACCGTATCGGAGGATCTTCTTTGCTAGAGTCTGCCCTACAATGTGGTTTCCACAATTGCCTTCATGGACTTCCCTGAGGATTCTTTTGGATTTGTTGTTGGTTACACATCTGAGTAGGAGAGTAGAGAATCCCCTTCTGTAAAGAATTCCATCCTGCAAGACGAACCATGGTGCCTTCCGGAGTAGCTTCTTTTGCTTGTTCCAATCCCCAGGAGTGTACCTTTGATTAGGTAATCTTTGATCGGCGTCATCCATGATTGCTCTTCCTTTACGGTTTCCATAATCCAATCGATATCCATACAATCTATGCTGGGTGATGTAAGAGTTTTGACTGGAGCCCGTCCTATTGACTGAGCCTCTCTAGAACTAGCTAGTTTGGATAGGTGATCCGCTTGCATACTCTGTTCCCTCAGAATGTGACTTAAAGTGTAGTGCTCGATGTCCTCCAGCAGTTGTCGTGCTTTTGACAGGTAGAGGGCAAGGTTTCCCCTTGCATGGTACTCCCCTTTCACTTGGAAGATGACTAGCTGAGAATCGCTGAAGATATGCATAGCTTTTATTCCTAACTCTTTAACGATTTTTGATCCTGCCATCAAAGCCTCGTATTCTACTTCATTGTTGGTGGAAAAAAATTCCAGTCTCAGAGCATAGAAAACAGATCGTCCTTTTGGGGTTTCAATTACTACCCCTGCTCCTGAACAGAATTCATTTGATGCACCATCAAAAAACAAATTCCACTGTGGCACCATGTTCGAAGTGCTTTCTTCCTCACCGTCTCGCTTGGTAAATTCGACAATGAAATCTGCTAGTGCATGTCCATTGATAGCTCTTCGAGGGTGATAAGTGATTTCATATTGACTTAACTTGATATTCCATTTCAGAAGTTAACCCGATGTCTCTAGACGACACTGCACTAGTTTTAGAGGTTGATCCGTCAACACCTTGATGGGATGAGCCTGGAAGTACGGTCGTAGCTTCTTCGACGTGATTAACAGCCAATAGGCGAGTTTTTCCAACTTCGGGTAGTTCTTTTCAACTCCAGTGAGCTGCTTATTGATGTAGTAGATGGGTCGCTGGAGCCTAGCCTCTTCGCGTATTAATGCTGCAATCAGAGCATGGTTGACATAGCGAGATAAACGAACAAATCTTCCCCATTTATCGGCTTAGATAAGATCAACGGGGTTTCTGTATGATGGAGTAATTCTTCAAAGGCCGTCTGGCAGGCTTCGTCCCATTTGAAATTCTTCTTTTCCTTCTTCAACGCATCAAAGAACGGCATGCATTTGTCAGTCGCTCGGGAAATGAAACGGCTCAGCGCTGCGATCTTTCCATTTAGACTTTGCAATTCCTTTTTGATCGTCGGGGCTTTGACTTTCCTTAGGGCGGTAATTTTGTCCGGATTAGCTTCTAGTGCCCCTTGCATTCATGATGAAACCAAGTAATTTTCCAGAAGCAACGCCGAAAGAGCATTTCAACAGGTTGAGCTTCATTTCATATTTCCATAATATTTCAAACATCTCTGCGAGATTGTTTAAGTGATTCTCTGATACGCGTGATTTGACAAGCATGTCGTCCACGTATACTTCCATCGTTTTCCCGATATGATCTTTGAACATTGTGTTTACCAGTTATTGGTAGGTTGCCCCTACGTTCTTTAGTCTGAAAGGCAGAACTCGATAACAATATAATCCAAGGTCAGTAATGAAACTAGTATTCTCTCAATTGGGTTCATGCAGCATGAATTCGTTGTATCCCGAGTAGGCATCCATAAATGATAGTAGCTCGTGGCCTGCTATGGTGTCAACAAACTGATCGATCTTGGGAAATGGAAAGCTATCCTTTGGTTAGGCTTTGTTCAAATCTGAGTAGTCAATGCAAGTCCGCCACTTCTCATTGGACTTCTCTATCAAAACCAGATTTGACACCCACACGGGATAGGTTGCATCGCGGATGAAGCCGTTTTCCAATAGCTTATCCACTTCCCCTCTTACTGCAGCAGACCGTTCTGGTCCCAGTGTGAGCCTCTTTCTCCTCACTGGAGTGTACTTGGGATTGATATGAAGTACATGACACACTATCTTCGGTGATATCCCACATATATCGGAATGCATCTAAGAGAATACGTCTAGATTGGCGCGAAGAAAATTGACTAATTCTTGTCGCGTCTTGGTTCCAAGATGTGATCCTATTTTTAGTACTCGTGTCGGGTCATCCATCTCTATAGGGACAGGCACCGTAATCTCTGCCGGTGCTGCCTGTTTCTACCTTGAACTCTTCTTTCTAGGTCCATAGCCTTATTGAACTGGCTGTGGTCCGCAAGCTAGGGGCGGTTCTGTAGTTGCTATGCTGACGGTTCGTGAATGTGGAGAATTTTCTCTACACTCTTCCCCTTTTCTTTCTTTCTTGTTTCACGCAATTTAGCGATGTAGCATTTCATTGTGACGCTTTGGTCTCCCTTCGTCATTCCAACTCTGTTTTCCATTGGGAATTTCATAATGAGACACCATTGTGCCAGGATAATTCAGAAATCAGCGAGGGTCGGCCATCCTAATAATGCATTATAGGCCGACATCTCGTCAATTATCACAAAGGTTTGGGTGAGAACATGTAACATCCCCTATCTTGAGGCCCAAAACTAAGCGCTACAGATACTGCAGCCATCTATAGTATTAACTTTTGGCGACAAAAGACGGTAATGTTAATGGTATCCGTAATATCAGAAGCACATGAATATGAAACAAAATCACATATTTCAAAAACAACTTTTCTGATTACATTTCACAAAATCATGTTTCACATCCAATTACATAATCCCAAACGTTTTCCAGGTTCAGATGAAATATAATTATTACAAAATACGCCAAGAGCGACATATGAAGATGCCCCCTTGGAAGACCAGAGTACTAAATAGGCAAAATCTATCTTAATACATCATAACGGAAATAAAACATACCAGCACCTAAATAGCTAACATCAGCCTCCTGCTCGTCTTCAGAAGCTTTATTCGTCCACCTACTAAAACCTGGAAATCCTCAACTCTCAACCTACTTAAATCAATTTTAAGCACCCGAGAGTTTAAAGAGAAAAATATAAACTTCGAGTCAGACATAAAGCCTAGTGTGAATAATACTATACATCTCGGTTATCTGATATTAAGTGAGACCACGCCGCTTAGCAGAACGGGTTTCCCCTCACTAATATCCTTTTAAAAACATATCTTTTGCAAATCAAAATCCAGTAACCAAACTGGTTAAAGCAATAATATCAATATCATGTAAGCATATAAATCAAGTAATCAATGGACTATCTATCCGCACACTATAGTTTTGTTTGGCTAACTACTAACCTTTGGCTGACTCGGGCCCACCAGACAAAATAAACAAATAATCTAACTTCTGCTAGATACTCTTCTGGACAGTCTGTCCCTAACTTACTTCTCCTAGGGTCAACTGATCCTAATGGTTTTGCGGGCTCACCAATAACCTATCTTCACTCTGTATATTCCTTTCTGTGTGTAACATCATTTTAGTCTTACCTGTGAAAAATCCTTACACACTGGAATATTGGACTTATATTAGCTAGGGGCTACTAGCTAAAGTATAGTGCATGACCCCATAACGGTCCCATATGGTATTCTAATATCTGAGTCATTTACTTAGGGTCAGCTACCTTATCAAATTTTCCTTGAAAACATTTCTTTCAAACTAATTTAACCCTTTAAATCATACTTAAACAAGGAAAATATACTCTATGCTTTACTCAAATCTCTTTGCCATGTTATATATGCTTTACACAAAACATCGTTGATGAAAACATTCGAAACCTCTGTTTAAAACCTTTAAACAATCCCTTTCGAAACCTTTGAAAGTACCCATTTCGAAACCATTGAAAGCACCCCTTTCGATACAAGTAAACTACTTTACTTTATAACCTTAGGCCGAAAGGCCAAAACATACCTTTCGAAACCATTTTCCATAGACCTTTCGAAAACATTGAAAACATCTTTTCCGAAAGCTTTTTAAAACCTTAGACATCCTCTTTTCAAAACAATTTAAACATGCCTTTCGAAAACATTGGAAAATTTCCATTTAAAACCTTTCGAAAACATTAGGGAACCACCCCTTTGAAACCTTTATCTTATACCTTTCGAAAGCATTAATTTCTATACATAAATCAAACCTTTTGAAAACATTGGGTTCAAGTAAAAACATGTGGAACAACCTTTCGAAACGATTTAAAACCAATCTTTTCGAAACCTTTGGGTTTAGCTTTCAAAATCTCAAAAAGGGTCTTAAAACAACTAAGTCGAAAGGAACTCATTTGAAAGCAATTTCCTAAGTAAAGAATTGGATGGTGTCGAAACCAATCCCTTCGAAAGCATTGGAGAAGCGACCCTAATTTAAAAAAAAAGGAACCCTTTTGAAAGCATTGCTTCGAAAGGTTGAATGCGGTAGCAAAGGGTTTTGACCCCTTCGAAAATCTTTTCTTAAAACAAAGGCGCAAACTCTTTTGAAACCTTTCTTTAAAACATTTAAGTAAGTCGAAAGCTATCTGATTCACAAGCATTCTCTTCGAAAGCAAAGCAGGCACATTTCCTTTTAAAAGCAAAACAAGGTTTCGACCCTTTCGGAACCCCTATTTCGACTCTATACCTTTCGCCTATTCTCCAATCCACTACGTACCAAGGCTTTTGATACCATGTGTATTGGTTTTGACTAGGATGGAGGCGGAAGGATGAAGTCGAAAGGTAGGTGCCGAAAGTGGCGAAACAACAAAGTATTATAAAAACTGATTTTTAACTTTAGAAAGTAATTTCTTTTCAACTAACCTGCTTTGTTTGTCAACATAAGATTGGTTGCCAATTTATTTTCTAAAAGTGCTGCCAATTTCAGGAATAAGTAATTTAAAACATTTGCAAATTGCCTCTTCTCCTTTTATAAACATATAAAACATTTAAGTCCCATACCTTAAATAATTTTATATACTTATTAAAAAACCTAGGAAAATTCTACAAAAATTCCCATAAATCATCTTTAACATGTTTTCTAACATATTTAAATTTCTGACCCAAAGCTTATATAAAATTGCCATAATTAATTTTAAACCCAATTAACCATTTTCTTCACTAGAAAATTTATAATAAATCCACATTAATTGAAAAAATTATGAAATTTTAAACCCATCTCTAAAAAATCATTTCTGACCTTATACTAGAATCGCAAGGCATTAGGTGTCATTTAATAGGGTTTTCACATTAAAACTTATCATAAAATCCATATGAAATAGCATAAATCATCAAGAAGCATTCCATTTTAACAATTAGAACATGGCAAAACATTTGCAAAATAATTCGGACCTCAATCTAAAACACAAAATAAGAAAACATGAGATGTATCATATTATTCACCTTTAGCCTGTGATAAAGGAGTTGAGATTTGATCTTGAATGAATTTGATTAAGCTTCCTTCTTTTAGATTCTTGCTTATCTTCTTTTCCCTTATTGGTGGCCGGCCTCTCTTATGTTTAGTTTTTGTTTTGTGAACGTGTAAATGAAAGTGCATGAGGGTTTAGGGTACTAGAATATGTCTTATTCCTATCTTGCCCTTATCAACTACCCTTACTTATTTCATTTTAAATTCTCTTTAGTTCATTTGTTATTAGGCATGGCTACCCTCCATTAATCACAAATCTCACTTCCTTAACCATTTAGATTATTTCATTTAGTTTAACTAATTAAATGTCCTAATTAATGTTAATCAAAATTAAGGTCATTACAGAACCCCTCTCAAATCTCCTGTTCCGAGTTTAACAAGAACTTCGATTGTGCCAACCGGTTGCAGTGGATGATCAGTAAATCCTTGGATTTTGGTTTGGCACGCAGAGACATCCTTCATGTTAAGCTTTATTTGGTCGAATGTACGTCAAAATAGAATGTTTACTGATCCTTCGATATCAACCAATACTCGACGTACGACAGTGGGTCCAATTCCTATCATCACCACTTTTGGATTGAAAGTTGGAGCTTCTATTCCTTCACTATCCTGATTTCGGAACACGATGTCATCATTGAGAATCCTCTGCTATTTAGCGGGGGTCCCGTCTTCGATTGCAGACCAAGTTTCCTTTGGAGCATGTTTGAGTGAACTAGTATATCTTTCCATCTCGCCACAACTGTTCTGTGCCGGATGAGGACCTCCTAAAATGGTATTGATGACCAGTCTCTGTTCAGCTCGTTTGGATCCCTCTCCGCTAGATCCAGATTGGTTTCCTTGGGTATTAGGAGCATGAGGTCCGATTGGCTGATCAAAATTTCGGGGCTTCTTCACATACCGTTGGAGCCTGTTTTCTCTGATTAGTTCTTCGATCACGTTCTTCAAATGGCGACACTCGTTTGTGTTATGATCATAGGTTTCATGGAAGCGATAGAACTTCCTCGACTTACTTTGTTGCTTTGACTCTTCTTTCTGAGGCAGCTTCTGGTACTCTTCTGTTCTCTTTGTTGCTAGGTAAATATTCTCCAAGCTATCGTTCAACTGAGTGTATTCTCCGCGTTTCAAACCTTTGAGTTTCTTTTCCCCTCCATCGTCCTTGACGGTGTTCTAATCCTAATTCTTCCTTTTGTGGTTCCTATCTTTTCCAGCAGTTACTTCAGAATTCTTGCTATTTTGATTGACCGCCACATATTCTGAATTGATTCTTTTGGTCGCATATCAATATTTTTACCTTTTAACGTATTTGCCTCTTCCAATCTTAAGTACTGACTAGCCTTTTGATTGAAATTTTTCATGGTGACCGGTTGCTTCATTTTAACCCATCTCCCAAAATCTGTCTCTAGATGGTTCGAGTGGACTAAACCCATGAAAATCATATCCTCATTTGGATTGCTCACTTTGATGATGGCTGTGTCAAAGCGGTTCATGAATGAATTTAGTGATTTGTTGGGTCCTTGAAGTAACAAGATAGAGACATCATTTCTTTTGGCTGAGCCATGTGTAGTCTAAATTGTTCCAAGAACTTCCTGGCTAGCTTGTCAAAGGTTGAGATAGATCGCGGAGGGAGACTGGTAACCCACATGGAGGCAACTCCTTCCAAATAAATGGGGAAACATCTGCAACGAACTGCATCTTTTGCCCTTGCTCCATCCATATTCCAAATGTACTTGTACAAGTGCTATTGAGGGTCAGTAGTTCCATTATAGGAGGGCATAGTTAGTGGCATGGTGAATTTCTTGGGGGTACTCCACCCTTAGAATACTATCGGTGAAGGGAGTTTGGCTCGAGGCGGAACCCCAATCATCTTTCTTTCTACCCTTGCTTTCTTCCATCAGGTGTCTAACCATGTCCGCAATGTATGCCTCACTTTTCCATTCATCCGCAGGTTCGACTGTAAGTAGTTGCGCCAAGTGTTTGACTTTGCAGACAGTCTTGGTTGGTTGGCTGAAGCCTAGGCTCTCCAGTCTTTGGGTGAGTCACTCCTGCAGAGATCCCTTGGCAGGCAGTTGGTCTAGCAGGTGGAGTTTTATCATTTTAGTTCAATTCACCTTCCTTAAGTTGCTCGCCTTCCTCAGAGTCAGTATTAGCTACTAGTATGTCCTTCTGTGGAGTTTTCACTCCTAATTTCAGGTTTGCAATAGGCACTCTTACAGTGGGTGGGGTATTAGCATTTTCCACTATCATGGCACCTGGAGCTCCACCCATTACTTCCTTTTGCTTCTTTTTTTTGTTTCTTCTACTTGAGCCAAAAACAGAAGAAAACTCTTGCTCCTAGTAGCCATGGCTTCAGGTGCCATTTTGGGAGTAATTAGTGATTGGAGCGCTAAGAGAGCATCTATCTTTTCCATAAGAGCCTTTTGACTATTTTCCATTTTCTGGTTAATTTCATCAACTATCCGGTTAAATTCTCCCTTAGTCACAACTTCATGCTGAGTAGAGGATCCTAGCACTTAATCTCTAGTGTTAGCCTAAGTTGTAAGTTGTTGACTTCAACTTGCTGAGGGCTTGTTTCTTTTCCAGCCATAGTAGCTCTTATGGATCTTCTGGAGGTAGTTCTCTTCCTCCCTAGTGCCATTGGTTTTCAACAACAAATCTCCCAAGTAGAATTTGATGATCTAACTTTTGGACCTATCCAATCCAAAGTAGAGAGCTAGATCCGAGCGTAGATTCAGGTCCCTTAATGAAAGCACCAAAATGTTAACCCAAAAAATGGATCAACACCCTGGATTGAGTGTGAAAGCACCAGCCCTGTTTATCAGAGCAAATAAAATAGAAAACGAAATATAAAAGAGCAAAAATAGTAAAGAGACAAGAGAATTTTATAATGGTTCGGCTGTTAACGAAGCCTACGTCCACTTTATAACTTTTCTTTTTAACTGACTACTGTTATAAGTTGAATTGGATTACAATATGATAGAATATTCGAAGTTACATCAAGTCACAAGTGCTTAAAGACTACTGGAGAATCACGGTCGCTCGTTGATGACTATTGTGTGAGAGAAGAAGAGTGAAGAGTAACAGTGAAGATCAATCTCTGCAGATTTCCAGCAACCAGTCTAGAAGATCCTGTTTATGTTGTAAGTAGGGTTGTATTTATAGGCATAGGAGAGCAATTGGGCTAGACAGTTTTTCCAGAAGCCTACACTCGATGATATAAAGGTGCTCTGAAAATTCATAACGATCCAACATAATCCTATGGATCGCCAGTGATCCATAGGGCATGGATCGCTAGAGATCCATGTACTTGGGGGATTTTTGCACTTCTTCCTTTGGATTGCACTCCTTGTCTTATATAGGTGCTTTCCATGTGATTTCGTAGCTAGTTGCCTTGTTTTGACGATGATTCATACACGAATTAGATTGATCTATAACTAGAATCAGATGGGTCTTTGCTTCTTGAACTAGATTGCTTGGAAGACTATGAAACTTGGCAAACATATTTAGAAGAGGCAATGAATCAAGATGCAAGAGGTTACGATGACTCGTGAAGCGTCCCTATGGATCGCTGGCAATCCATCTCCTTAGCTTATTTTTAGCTGATTTTCCTTAAGTGATATTGGCTTGTTCTTTTGGATGCCTTGTTCAAATTTCAAGTCATTCTGGCATAGTTTGGATGTTCTAACTCCTACTGAATTCTGTTAGGTTAAAACCCCGATTAGCAATGTATTTAGGGATATTTCCTTTTCACCAAACTTTACATCTGAACCTCTCTATGTTGTCTCTTTTGTTATTTATTCTTTGACCAGGTTGACCTAGAGGAGGGGACACTTCTAGATGAAGGTGAGTTTAGAGCTATAGCCATTCTTACTATTATTTATCTAACCAAAATATATAGGTATAGATATGTCAAACTTATTCATGTGTATAAGACTCAATGTATATGTGATTCATTACTAAACTCCACTTGTTCAAAGTGTTATGTTCAATGTTCCTTTTGCCTATATATATAGTGTGTGTGTGTGTGGCATGCGTGTGTATGAAGTCCTTTAAGTCTTTCACACGTATATTGTTTATATTATGTTTTTCTCCTTTCGTAGCGAGACTTATGATAAACCTATGATAAAGATGCTCTATTTAGTTTAATTTTAACCTAATAATTCTCATCTATGGCATTTGTGACTCTGAGACTCCGAGTGCAGTTTGTACATGGATTCGTGATGGTATGAATAATAGGTTTTTACGTTTAGTATCAAAGCTTAGGTTTAGCAAACACATGAACCTTTGGAAGTCTAACTTATTAGAGATAGGGTAAGTAATTCCTTAGTGAAATTTAGGAGGAAGAATACAACTTGTGCATTGAGTGAGCATACTTGCATTTTGTTATAAGCAATATTTATATATAAGCACATTGCAACCCCTAGGATTTCGATGGCTTCTTAGAAGTTAGCTAATGTATTCTCTTTATAGATATCCAACATGACCTATAACACCTAAGGAGCATCCATTAGGGATTACACCGCTGATCTGTAGATGTCCACATAGTTCCATCAATATTTGCAGGTTATCACACTAGCGGGAGGAAACCCTCTAGCCACATCAACAGATGAAGCGGTACTGGTTCCTAAACCACCGCCACCATCTTTTCACTTCCCCAAGATTTGCGAAGATATCCTTAGTATGGGGTGAGGCCTTATTTGGGCATTGAATCTTTTTTTGAGATTCAGGAATGGCTTGGCATGAGCAAGCATATCTTTGGGGTTGTGGACTTGGATGTTCTGTATAACACCCTGTAATTTTACGACAATTAATTAAAAGAAAATTAATTAATAATTAGTAATGTCAAAAGATATAATTTTTACAAACATCAGAATTTGGTTACGAAACTTGCATCGTTAGGTTCATGACTATTTTCTTATCAGTTTTCATATATAAAGTTTTCCGATCGAAATTCAAATGAAAAAGCTATTAACATTTGAAGTTTTAGAATTGGAAATAATTATATATGTAATTATGGTAATAAAAATCAATTAAATGTTAATTACTAACATTAATGGAAATTATACGTCAACGTTAAATCAAATCTGAGAAAAATATGTATAAGCGGAAATAATTGTTCCAATCGAATTTAAAAGGAATAAAACAAATGTATAAGTAAAACGAATAACGTAATAATTCATAGAAGGAATAATAATTAACAAAATCTCAGCATACTTATTAATCAATGTTAAACAAGGGAACAATCGATCGTACATACCTGAAGGTCGACTGATAGCGGTCGACCTAGGGCCCAAGGTGGTCAACCGATAGCGGTCGACCTACCTTTGTGAAAAATTAACAGCAAAACATGACCAATCAGCCCGGATTTCAAATAATATAATCGGACGGCTGGCATTGATTTGAACCCCTATAAATACAGACCTAAATGCTCACTTCTAAACTCATATTTTCGGAGCGATGTCGGAGCTCTACCATTTTCTCTTCTCCACCAAAACTCTAAATTCTTAGAAATAGTTCTAGTTTGTACATATATTGTTATCCAAGCCTTTTGATCAGGTAGTAGACGGACCAACTTGATGAGTCAAACTTGAAAGCTATCAAGGTAGGAAGCCGAGAAAGGTAGCCATAGAGTCCAAAAACCAATACAGCCAAAGTCATAAGAGGCTAGCACAAACCATCCCAAGAATCCAAAGTTCAAAAATCCAACAAAGTGTTGGATCGGTACCGATCCTAGCAATTGGATCGGTACCGATCCACAACACTTCACCCAGTTTTACCCCAAATCCTCCTACTTGCAAGTGATGATGCTAGAAGCCTATTTCAAGTTCCTTTGCATCGATCCCTACGATTCTCTATCGATCTCCTTAAGCACTTGAAATAAACAACTCCATTCTTCCATTGATCCATCATTTGGACTCAGAGACAAGCTAATATGGTGCAAATGAGTTTGAAATTATGAAGCTAACCATGAGTCAAGCCAGGAAAAAGCTTTTATAGTGATCCATTTGGCAATCTTATGGATCAGTACCGATCTAAGCCCATGGATCGGTACCGATCCATGAATATTGATGAGGTGTCCCTCATTTTTTTCAGGAGAATTGGTATGGGCATGGAAAACAACATGGAGATCGTGGGGGTGAGTTTTCAGGCAACCTACAACTATAAATAGGAGGGCGTGGACTTATTTTGGAGGATCTTTGTGGCCCACTTGCTCTGTTACTGTAATCTC
Source organism: Allium fistulosum (assembly GCA_030737815.1). Classification (NCBI taxonomy): domain Eukaryota; kingdom Viridiplantae; phylum Streptophyta; class Magnoliopsida; order Asparagales; family Amaryllidaceae; genus Allium; species Allium fistulosum. The sequence continues at coordinate 196,014,598 of CM060902.1, read as the reverse complement.
TTGTAATTATCCATGGATTTATATCGATCCGTAAGAACTTATAATTGCAAGATAGTAATATTATCAATAAAATCCCTATGTGGACGTAGGATAAGATTTGCCAAACCACTATAAAATGTTGTGTATTCTTTTCTTGCTTGTTTTAATTTACTTTACTTCACTTTTTATTCTTTACTCTTTATTTTGGGTTTTTGTGCCATTTTTTGGTTCAAACATTTTGGTGCTTTCATTGAGAGCCACTTGAATTCGCTGGTTTGAGATTTGAAAAGGTTCAAAACGACAAGATCGTTGACTAGGAAGACCACTATTAGAGGAAATCAACAAGGAGGCTGCCAAGAGACGTCCTCCGGAGCCAGCCCCCCCATCTATCTACATAACCAGGGATGAGATTAAAACCATGATGAACATAATGCTGGAAAAGATGATGGAAAATTTCTTTAGGAGAATGGGACAAACAGAAACACTTGAAGTTGTGGAAAATCGGAACCAAAGGTCAGAAGCTGGAGAAAATGCACTTGGGAGCCGAGTAGGTCAAATCAGAATGAACCCTGAACAACTCGTACGGATTGGTATCGATCCACAGGTATAGATCGGTACCGATTCACAAGAACACAGGGCATGGCTAATGTTGACTTGGATGGAAATGATGAACGTCTAGGAGATAATGCAGAGCGCTTGAATGTGAATAAAAATGCAAAAGCACGACCGAAGGAGTACGTGTTGGAATTCCCTCATGGAAACGAGGGGCAGGCCAAGAATGCGAACTTGAGAATTCCTTTAGACGACAATGACAGACTTGATGAGATGGTGAGACGAGCAATGAGAGGTGAACTGCCTAACTCGAGCCTAGAAGATGTGAACAAGAGTCCATTAATCCAGACATTCGACGTTAGGAATCCGCATGATTTCAAGTTGCCTACGTTGGAGATGTATGATGGAAAGACTGATCCAGTAGTTCATTTGATGAGGTACATCTAGCACATGGAGGTGCCGGGTGTGTTTGAAGAGGTCATGGGATGGTGTTTCCCATTGTATCTGACAGATTTGGTGGCATTACGGTTTAGGCAGCTAGAGAACGGTTCCATTAGTGCATGGGCCGAGTTAGTGAAAAGATACATGAAGCAGTTCACGGTCCATATTTCACAACCCAAGAATGTAATGACGCTGTCTAGTGTAAAGCAGAGGGTCGGAGAGACCCTCATAAGTTTTTTTGACAAGATTTAACGCAACCGCTACTGCAATTGATAGGCCGAATCTATCAGTGATTCTGATGGTGGTAGTTTTAGAAGTGTGGATAAGATGGATTTCAAATTCGCCTTGGAGTGAGATCCACCGATTGACCTCGTCGATTTTTATCATGAGGCCAAAAGATACCTATGTATGGAGGATACTAAAGCCGATAAGGAAGAAATTAATGCTGTGTATGGCAGAGGATCTTCTGGAGCAGAGTCTGGTAAGGATAAAGGAAAAAGAATGTTGGATGATGGCTTTACAGGATCCAAGAGATAAAGAAGGGAACCGAAATTATCTTCTTACATAGATTTGAATGAAAGCCGGAGCGGATTTACCTTGATACCAGGGAACAGATCCCCTATCAAAAACCGACAAGGAGAGAGCCCAGGGACCGTGAAAAGACATCCAGAAAATATTGCCCATTCCATGAGCTATATGGGCATAACACAGATGAATGCAAACACTTACGCGATCGGATTGAGGAACATGTCAGAAACAACCAATTATAGAAGTATGTGAAAAGCCGAGCTACCTTGGTGGAACAAGGGTGGCCATCATCCGCAGCAAATGGAAACGACCTTAGATCAAGGTCGAGGATAGTCATCTCTTGATTGGGATGGGAGGGAATCGGGTTCGATTCACACATTCTATCTTTGATTTCAATAAACAATGCAATATTATAGTCAAGCCACTCACTCATGTATGGGATCTCAATTTGTCCCTGGGCAGGCTCTGAGTTGGATGCTAGGCTGTAACGCCCGGCGAGGTGGCTATCATGATGTTTGACTTTATGTTTTTTAATCTTCGAATTTGATTCCATTAGATGAATCCTTGATTATTGAAATCCACATGAATGTGATGACCGATATTGTTCGTAGTAGTTCTGCCTGGAGAGACGGGGAGATGACCACAAGTTACAAGTTCCCTTGTCGAAAAGCAAGTGAATGGACTTGTACGATATTGATCGCTTTAAGTCTTAGGCAGAGAGTAGGGACCGGAGCACAAAAATTTATTCACCTCGCGGGAGCATGAGCAAATGGGCTTGCTTATTATTGAGATCCTTCACCAGAGAGCAAGCGGAATGGGCTCAGCAAAGATCCGAAAAGACCATGGATTTGATTATCGACCTTGAGCGGCCAAGGATTTGATTAATGGTCCAGAGAGACCATGGATTTGATTATCGGCTCCGAATGGCCATGGATTTGATTAACGGTCTGGAGAGACCATGGATTTGATTATCGACCCCGAATGGCCATGGATTTGATTAACGATCTGGAGAGACCATGGATTTAATTATCGGCCCTGAACGACCATGAATTTAACTAACAATCCAGAGAGATTGCAGGTTTAACTATCTGCCCTATTTGACCACAGATTTGTTTAGCGATTCAAAGAGATCATAGGTTTGATTATCGATCCGGAGAGGCCAAGGATTCCATTGACGATCTGGAGAGATCAAAATTCAGCTATCGGCCGGGAAAGGCCACGGATTTCACCAACGATCTGGAGAGATTGATATTTCAACATATGACTGCTAGCCCTCGGATCAACATGGGATGATCCTGATTAATGATACAGCCTAAGGTTTATCGATACTCGAAGAGCATGCAATCATTGTCTATGACTGACACTCAAGGTAGGACTCGAATCCATAGTTATCACGTTTGGAAGGACCTTTGATTTATAGGTGAATCTAAAGGAACTGGATGATTCACAATAGCTTGATCAGTTGTTAACTAGAAGATTCATTTACTAATATTCCATCGACTTCAACATTTGTTCCTGAGTAAGGAACACCTTCCATTCACAAAGCGTGCTTTGGGGGGCAAGTGTTATCCAGCCTTTTGACCAAGCAGCATACAAATGAACTTGACGATTCAAACTTAAAAGCTATTAAGGCAGGAAGCCCAAAGAGATAGCCATAGAGTCCAGAAACCAAGTACATAAAAAGTCATAGGAGGCAAGCACAAACCATCCCAAGAATCCAAAGTTCAAAAATCCAACAAATCGGTACCGATTTACAAAACTTCACCCACTTTTGCCCCAACTCCACCTACTTGCAAGTGATGATGCTAAAATCCTATTTCAAGTTGCTTTGCGTCGATTCCTTGTGATTCTCTATCGATCTCCTCGAGCACTTAAAATTAGCAGCTCCATTTTTCCACCGATCTATCATCTGGACTAAGAGAGAAGCTAATGATGGTGCAAAAAAGTTTGGAATGACGAAGCTAACCACGAATCGAGCTAGGGCAAAGCATTCGAAGTGATCTATTTGGAAATCTTATGGATCGATACCGATCCAAGCCCATGGATCGATACCAATCCACAGATATTGATGGTGTGTCCCTCATTTTTCTCAGGAGAATTGGTCTGGGCGTGGAAAACAACATGGAGATCGTAGGGGAGAGTTTTTAGGCAACCTACAGCTATAAATAAGAGGGTAGGGGCTCATTTCTGGAGGATCTTTTTGGCACTCTTACTTTCTTACTCTAATCTCTTGTAATCATTCATGGATTTATACTGATCCATAAGAACTTGTAATTGCAAGTCAGTGATATTATCAATAAAATCACTAGTGAACATAGGCCAAAATTAGCTGAACTACTACAAAACGTTGTGTGTTCTTTTGTTGCTCATTTTAATTTACTTTTCTTCACTTTTTATTCTCTACTCAATCTCTTGGGTGTTTATGCCATTTTTTGGTTCAAGCATTTTCACAATTGGAGAATAGTAGAAGATGATTGAGGAAGAGAATATGTTCAAATCCAATCGCCAAAGCCAAGGTAAATTGTAAATCCAAATCTAAAATACAAATCAAATTCTAAATCTCTTTTCTTGTCCAGATCTATGATAAATCTATATATACTTACAGTGTATTAATACAAGTAGGGAGAAAAGTGAGTCAAAGTGGAATAATAGGGACTAGATTTGGAGATTTGAAAAGCTAAAAAGGTGAGTAGGATAATTATATACTTTTGTATGATATTAGATTTATATCGTTGTAGATCTACTCCTACATGCCTAAATGTAAATTGAAGTTGTAGGCTAAATTTATACACATGCAATGAAATCATATAATCTGCTTACATATTCTAAAATTGTAACTTGATATATATCTATATGTTATATTATAGTAAATCTAAATTTTTTTTGGGTATTAGCAATCCCTAAATTTATTATTGAATAATAGTAAATTATGAACTTGTAAATGATGTAATAATTCCATATTGTTACTTAAATGGATATTAAAAAGAAGAATGCAAAATAAAAAAATTCCAATAATATTTTAGGAGTTTAAGTGGTATTTTACTTCGTTGGAATATAAGATGTTGCAATGCGGATTTCTATACATTATCAAGTTTAGAATAAAAAATGCGTCGTTTGAAATGACAAGGAATACACCTAAAAAGAAAGAGATGTATAAAATAGAGATGTTTACCGTATTTTGTACTGTCTATTTCAACAACTATGAAAAGATAATTTCTTGTAATTCCAAACGCAACACGAATCTTCCTCTTGGATAAGATATAGAAATTTACAGTGTTAACCTTTCTGTTTGGAATAGATATAATTCCAACGCATTCAAACGCAGAAAATTCCTAAGTGTTAAATAAAGAAATATATAAACGTGATAAGAACATTCTAAGAGAAAAGATGTGCAATACAAATAAAGATGGGAATTGAATAAAAAGAAATTGAAAGTAGGCAGGGATTAAATTTGAAACCTAAAAAGGGAATAGAAGTAGAAAATTAGACAAGAGTAAAAGAATGGAAAATGAAATTATAAAACTTTAAAAGAAAGCGGTAAATAGTCTTAAATCAGGTAAGATATAAACGTATAATGAAGTAAAGAATTATGGTTAACAGCAAACTGTACAGGCATAATAATTAACAATGAAAGAAGATATATGTATGTATGTATGTTGTATGTATGTATGTATGTATATAGACACACACACCTAACCTCAAGTATCCATTTATGATGGTTGTGAACTATTAAAGTTAATAAATGATTAAATGAATAAAATGACCTAGACATTATAATGGGTTGGCATGTGAAGTCAGTAGTGTTACACAATAGAAATCTGCCTACTGCAAGGGGCTACCAGTAGTTGTGTATATATTATACTGATGTGAGACATATCCAATCGTAAGACCCATAGAGATCTTATGCTTGCGTATAGATAGAGGAACATGCCAATAGAAAATAGAGTCTACTTCAAAAATAGGAAAAGGAGGGTATTTCCTTGATTGTAATAGGCAATCTAAACTGGATGATGAGTGAAGAATGACCATATGTCAGTACGTGTTGGTACCAAATTAAGGAGTAGGAGCTACACATAGGTCGAGAACGCCTTCTGTCCTCAACGGTTAATGAGAATGACAAGGGTTACACCTAACGGGCTACACTGCCTACTAGTGCATGCTCCATGTTAGGTCATGCATCGCCAATAGTTGTTTTTTAGGAGGCAAGGATAACTAACCCTTTTAGAGAAGTCTTTCAACGTGGATGGGATAGTCCATGGAGCTGAGTCCACAGCCGGTAGCACTGAGTCCACCATACTTATAGTTCTTAGAGCCGAGTCTATAGCTAGGAAATAGACAAGTCGAAAATCCCCAAAAATGACTTCTGGTACAGCTAAATTATTGAAAAGCTGTTATCAGGCACTACGGGAGTCCCTTGGTATGCGCGGCGACGAAAATGTGATACGGCGAGGGTGATGGATCCTGACGGGGTGCTAGGTTATGGATAATAGCAGGGATAGTATCTTGGTCCAATGGGGGACTATGGTACTTATATATTTATATATACATGTATATAGTAATAGTCTACTACAAGTAGATGAGGCGAATGGTACACGTATGTGGAGTTGAGACGACTAATTAAAAATAAAAGACATAACATGTGAAAGAAGGCAATCGGTATAAACTATTGTTATATATAAAGTGTATAATTTATCAGTCACCAGAATGTTATTCTGACTACCTCCATATTACAACCCACATGATATCTTCGAAGGACATGTATTTGTACAAGGCAGGAACGATAGAAGGAAAGGTTCCTTAACCATGCTCGATACTGATAGGGAAACTTGACCTTGGAAGTGTTAACCCAAAAAATGGATCAACATCCTGGATTGAGTGTGAAAGCACTAGCCCTGTTTATCAAGGCAAATAAAATAGAGATAAGGAATAATAACTTGCAAATAAAGTAAAAAGACAAGAGATTTTTATAGTGGTTCGACTTTTAACGAAGCTTACTTCCACTTTATAACTTTTGTTATTGACTGACTACAATTACAAGTTGAATCTGATTACAATTTGGTTGGATCTTGTAAATTAGATCAAGTCACCAGTGTTAGAACTCACTGGAGAATCATAGTGAACCGTTTAGATGGCTGTTGTGTGGGAGGAGAAGTGTGAAGAATAGTTTCTGTAGAATCTCCAAAGCTAGTCCAGAAGATCACATTTATGTTGAAGGTAGGATTGTATTTATAGGGGCTAGAGAGGAATTGGGCCCAAGCCGCTTTGCCAGAGTCTTACATTTGAAGGTATGAAGGCGCCTAAGAAATTTCAGAGCGAACCGATCCAAAACGATGGATCGCTAGCGATCCATAGGGCATGGATCGCTAGTGATCCATGGAGTTAGAGCATTTTTGGTTCGTTTCAATTGGATCATGTTCCCTGCCTTGTGTAGAAGCTCTCCACGTAATTTCATGACAAGATGCTTTGTTTTGATTATGATTCATGTATTGATTGCACTGAACTGTTGTTGGAATCAGATGAATGCTTACTTCTCAATCTAGCTAGCTTGGAACATCCTGAAACCTAGCAGGTGTGTTAAGGAAAGATAATGCTTCATGATGCAAGAAAAATTGACAACCCACGTGCAACGCTGATGGATCGCTAGCGATCCATGGGTCACCTAAGGCAATTTTTGCCTTTTTCCTCTTGTGTCTTTCTTAGCTCCTTCTTCTAGTCCTTTTGGTTGATTCTCAAGTTGTTTTGAATTGATGCAGATGTTCTAACCTCCTTTGAATTCCGTTGGGTCAAAAACTCGAATAACATTTACCCCTCAAAGTATGCTTTCGTTGGAAATAAGGCATGCTATGGAAGTTACCGCTTTTGAGTTCCCGTTTGGTGAGGTTCAAATGATCATGTTGAGGCCATCATGTGAATTAGACCTTGGTTATTCAATTGTCTGTTGAATTCTGATGGGAATCGTCATAGCTCATAACAATAAATCAATTTCAATTCCACAATTTTCACGATGCTTGCAAATAACATGTGGATCATGCTTGACAATTTTGAAGAAGATTGGTTGTAATATAATGGATCGCTAGCGATCCAAAGACTTAGCAGTTTTTTGTTAAATCTCCTATTTAGCCTCCCGTTCGAGCCGATCCTTCCTCTACCACATTTTCTTGTGCGAACCGAGCTTCCTGCCTTGCGACCCAACCTAAAACATTCAAACCCTAAATCCTCCTTTGACACCGCCGTCGTTGATCTTCGCCCCTGAAATTTCTCTCCTTCAACCATACTTGACTTTGCCGTCGCCTTGACCTAGCCCCTAGTCCTGTTGCTTCATCTTTTTGGATCTTCTCCGACCTTCCACCCTTGGGTCGCTACCGATCTTACTTTAGGTCACCAACAACCTAAGTTCATTCGTGTTCTCCTTTTGATTCTTGACTAGAGGTGGGTAATGCAGATTTTGGTGTTTGTTTAGCAATTCGACGATGGGGTTGTATTGGTGGTGATAGTTATGGAGAATTCGAGTTGATTGCGATTTTGTGGAAGAAGATACTAAATCTAGTCTTGAGTTCTTCATGGAACGAAATTCGGGCTTTACCCTGGTGCTTGACATGTTTTGCTATCATCATCCACAAAACCAGAATTAACTTGCACCGAGTTACATTGTTAATCCGACACGACGTCTCATGGATTGGTTTTATTTTTTCTGGAGGGTGATAATAGCTTAGGGTAGCATCCCGTGTGCAGTTTATGCTATTATCACCTTCCGGAGAGCTAAAATCGACTTATGCTGAGAATTCTCTACTTGATTCGGGCCCATCAATCTAGTTGCTCACTTTGGATTAGTCTCGTTATTACACAACTAATGTTCCTGAATGGGAAGAGCTTCCCGCATCGCTTCGGACAGCGGATCCGTTATCGATCGTTGATCGATAATGGGTTAGTGTAAGAGAAATAACTTCAATAAATGATACGAGAAGGTCTTTTCTTTCTTCACTGCAAGTGAACTATCAACTATCTACACATGATAGAGCGTTTGTAGTGTTTTGGACACCGAGCCCATCCAATATAGATAACACACTGTGCTTGCCCCAGTCAACGCTTTGAACCCGATATGTTGGCATAGAATGAAGCACCCATCATCTCGTCGTAAGTCCAGTGGAGGAATTCCAGCACTTTCAGAAGTTGAATCGTCATCAGTTGCGCCTTCGCAAACAGTTTCAGTAGCGCCTACTTCTTCAGTATTGTGAGCTGAATACGATCAACTGGTTCCGGTCGGTCTGGCTGTAGACCGGACTCCTCCAAATTTTAGAGTTCTACTCAATCCTCCGGAGAGAGCTTCCTCCATAATCTCTGCTAAAGTTCTGCATAACATTTGCTTACAACATGGAATTCCAGATGATGACGTGTGCCTTCCGTCGAAGAATGGGTTTGCACATATGCCGTCTTCGGGGTACACCGCTTGCCATCGGTATGTGTGCTTAAATGGAACAGTGCCTCCCTTCAATCACTTCTTGAAAGAAACTCTCCTGGACTTGGGAATTGCTCCATTTCAAATTCATCCTAATTGGTACGCGAATTTGACTTGCCTTCATGTCTTGTTCATGCGGACATTTAATCGTGCCTCGAGTTTCGATGAGTTAAGATATATTCTCTCATTCAAGAAGAGAGACGAATGTCCGTCCCTCGTCATCATCAAGGCCTAAAGAAATCACAAGACCATGCTGCAGCTTTAAAGCAACCTATCTCAAATCAAGACCCAGTATTTCTTCATTAAGTGTCTAGAGGGATTTAATCTTCTTTGGATGACGGGGGGTAATTTCTCTCTTTTACTTATTAAGATTTAATACGTCGCTATGAGATTTTTGATAGATTGAATACTTCTTGCAGTTATTCCTAGGCCCAAAGATCCATCACTCGATCCGATTTTCCATACAGAGAAGGCAGTAGATGCCAAGGAGAGATCGGTCAAGTTATTGCTAATGGACGAGAATTTGCTTCGGCATGGTTTATTGCACCCTGGGAGGTCTACCGTGGCCGTTGAAGTTCTGTCTCCTTCCCGTTCCAAAATTCGAGCATGTTCAACTTCTTCATCATGCAGCTTCGAAGAGGGCGATCTCCCAGAAGGGGAAGGTCTGTCTGGCGGGTTGACCGAAGAAATCCATGAAGGAAGGGCAGTCACGACTGAAGCTAGCTGCCCTCCTAGGATGCCTCCGGTTCCGGAGGAGGAGGAAGAAGAATTCAAGTAGCGTGAGGGCAAGGCCGCGGTGATAACAAGAAAGGAGGAGGTTGAAATTGAGGGCAGCAGCAGTTATGATTCCTCCTCTAGTGATGATGAATTCAATGCAAGTTCCGATGATGGAAACTTCGAATCGTGTGATGAAACTCCGAGAATGAGTCCCGTTCTTCCAGATTTTCCTCCCCAATAGATTCATGATGAAGATGATCCCCCAACAGCTGAGCGAATTCGGGATTCCCCGCTTAAGGAAACTGGTATTGACTTTGGAGATTTGAGCAATGTTTACGTAGATATCGATGAACTCATTGGAGAGGATTTCGAATTCGAGGGATCGTCTCCTCATCCCAGTCATATTGTGTCTAGAGTCAACCTGATTTCTACCACGGTGGCTTCTCGATCCGGTTTGCAACGACCTTTTAGCCCACCTATGACATGTTACACATTTCACTAGGGCCACATTCACTTATACACGCATTATTTAGGTCCATTTTTTGTCGCTAAAGCTCTTTATTTATTTTTCATATTAGGTACTATGAGAGGTCGTGGGCTTTACGAGAATCTTGAACAATTCACTGATTCACAACGTTCGTAAAGACGGTCTTCAAGCCGCCATCAGCCCTGTGAAACCAAGGAAGAGTGGAGAAGGCGGAAAGACTTGAAAGACGAAGCACATCGTCGAGATGACAAAGAACGGGGTAGGGTTTACAAGAGTGGTTATGAGAAGAGAAAAACTCCCAACGATCGAGAAGAGCCGCCCAAGAAGCCGAAGGTAGATCACGGTTCTCATCCCTCTGAGCATCATGCTTTTGCCCCGGCCCAAGTCTCTGTCGGAATTGAAGTTCCGGCTTCCACTGTTCAAGTTTAATCTTCATCACAAGCTCCATCGACTCACGTGGTGCCCGCTTTTGGTTCTTCACGTCCTCACAGGAGGCTGGTTTATATTCTTCCGTCCGGCCTCCTAAACTTGAAGCAGCACTCCTTGGGTGGTTTCTAAAGGGAGTTAAATTTAACCGTGACCTGCGCCCAATCCGTAAAGATTCCTATATGCCCTATCTCCAGGTGATTCAAAGTGATTTGGATCAAGCTAAGGGATGGGATAAGTCATGCAAGCAACTTGTAGACATAAACCACAACAATTATCAAGAGATCCTTTCCTTTGAATAAGAAAAGGACGATTATGAGAGGGCGTTAGCAGAACATGACGCTAGAATCATAGCGATTAACACAATAGAGGGAGGCTGCACTCTGAGAGAGTAAGAACAACCCCATCTTGCTAAAGGAACTGAAAGAGGCCCACGCAAAAATAGAGATCGTATTCCTAGACGAAATCAAGAAGGCTCAGTGGATGAAGTTATGCTGAAAGAGGAGCTTGAAGCTCGTGACTTTATCATTAAAGCTCAGAAGAAAATTATCGCTGATCATAACATAGTTGTTGAAGCCTATAAAAAGACAATTGCTGATTATGCGGGAATTGTGGAATCCTATGACAAGGCCATTTCTGATCAGAATCAAATGATTACTTCGCTCTAGGAGAGAGTCGCGCAGCTTAACGCTGAGAAGACCCAAGTCGAAGTTGAGAAGGCCACCGTAATAGCGGACTACTTGGAGTTGCAGGATACTTTTGAAAAGAAGATGGAGAAAATGGATGATACCATCTTAACTTACTATGTTAACTCCTTGCTGCTTCAGTGGAGCCTCAGCTATCTGGGTCCCAAATTCCCGTGTACTCTTGCTGTAGTTTAGGAAGAAGTTTTGGCCCGTTTACGAGAGAACGGGGATGTATACACCGAGCAAGAGTTGGAGGATGCCTATCTCAATAAAGAATCGAAGAAAGCTTTGATAGAGGGTCGGGAGATCATTCGAATTAAGAGGGAACATGAGGCTGCCGATGCTACTATGACTGCAACTGCTAAAACGCTGCTAGAGTCGTTCATTGCCAGGCCTGGCGAGTCGCTAAAACAGCCTCGTGATCGGTTAGCGAGTTCGACTAGTGCTGCCTTTTTGTCTGCCCATTTGGTGGCTATCTCTGAAGCTTTGGGTGGTCCTAGAACTTCTCCAAAGATCATGTAGCCATCCGAAGAAGGAGAAGGTGTGGAGTATGAGATTGAAATTCTCGGTCATTCTTCTAATGTAGGTAACCTTCTTATTTCCCCTAAGTTTGAGAATTTTCAGCTTACGCCACAAGAACAAGATGGACTGAATGCTTTCATTTTGATCTTATAGGTCTGTCTTCTTTACCTACCGACCTGCGGATTTCATCGATCCCTGGGCTTGTTGCTATTTCAATTGTCTCGATGCTTGTTTCCATAGCCGCGTTAATTGATGCACCTGTATCTGGCTCACAACCAAGGCTAGAATCCGAGAAGATTGCTGCATTGCACGGTCTGAACGATCCTTCCATATCTTTAGAAGGCGATTTCATAGCAGCTGAAGCTCGACAGCAGGAAGACCAAACTAGCCAGCTAAATAAATATGAACAGCAGATGGTGGCAGTTAAGAAGGAAAAGATCGAGGAGAGAAAATCTTCAAGGAGCTCCCGTAAGTCCCGGAAGCGTAGGATCAAATGGGAGTCTTTCGAGAAGGTTGAGGAACAGGGAGGAGATGCTGGCATGGAGGAGATAGTTGATATTTCAGGCAGCGACACTACTCCTGGCAAGGATTCTGAGAGGAAGAAGAAACTTTCGACTAAAGGTAGGAAGGGGATCGGTCTAAAGAAGCATTGTCGGGCTCGAGTAATAGTGGAGCCAGATTTTGGGACATTCTATTTTGTTTGATACGTGTTTTGTATAAGTGCAGAGTCTGCACTTATTGCTTCGATTATTTTAGCATCTGTATTTTCCTTTTTTTTGTTGGCTGATATTGTGTGGGTACGACCCCCACATTTTGACTTTATATAGAAAATGCTATAAGTAATACAATGTTGACAAATTGATTGTAACTTTCTGTCTACTTATCTACGTTTCGTGCATTAATGCCAATTTTATTTAATGCTATTTTATCTCATCCAATAATTACTGCAAAAATTCTTTGTTTGGAGTAACAGGATTGTGAAGTACTTGGTTTTTTGTTTTTGAGTATCGATGTGTGCTCCCTCCAGTTCACGGGGCTGTTTACTTCAAACACTTGAGGAATGACCTGTTGATCTGCGTGATTCTTTAGAAGTCTATAACCGAGTCTATTTTGCGGTTCCTATCTTCCGAAACTTGCAATTTGAGCATCTCGATTCCAGAGATTTTTTTGGTCAACAATCGAGATTCTTGTTAGTCCTGTAATAGACGAGTTTCCCGGCACTGCCGGAAAAATGCCGACACTTAAGAGTATGTGTGGCATTTAAGAGTATGCATGACTTTTTGAGGGTGTGCGCAGTTTATGGGGGTGCATGGCTTTTGGGATCGATATAACTAGTCGATTCGGAACGGTTTGGAATTTCTCGACATTACCCATCTTTGGGCAACGTGAGGAGTTCATGTTTCGAGAGCGTGGTTCCACAATTCAAGAAGTGATGAGCGGTTTATGGAGGTGCACGACTTTTAAGGTTGTGCTTGCTTAGGTGTGATTCCAAAATCCAAGAAGCAGTGCATGGCTTACAAAATGTGCGGCTTTGATTTGGGCCTTCCCGGTGTTGCCGGAGCACACAGTATTTAGAAGGCGGGGATTGGGTTCCGCCGATCTAACGGTTTGAATAGACTTACTTCCATTGACCTAGCAGGTAGGCGGGGCATACTTGAGCGTAGTTCCATTGTCTCAAGCAGCAATCAGATAGTTTTGAGTCAATTTGACCCCATCGACTTAGCAGGTTACTTTTGTGAACACTATTTTATTGGTTCAGGCAAGTTCTGCCAATTTACAATGCCTTCGGTATTTTGGGATGGCTTATTTGTTGGAAATAGGAAATACATAAGATATTCCTAGATAAAGTAAGGACGCAGCGATTCACTATTCCATGTTCGGGGAAATTAGGCTCCATCAACGGTTATTAGCTTGAATGTGCCATCCCCTAGATTCTGACCGATCACATAGGATCTCTCCCAGTTTGGTCCGAATGCTCCCGGTACAGAGTAGACTCTCTTGAGGACAAGGTCTCCCACCTCAAAGGTGCGGTTATGAAATATGGAGTTGAAGTACCATGCGACCCTTTTTTGATGAGCGGTAGTCCTTAATTCGGCTTCTTCCCTCTTCTCATCGACCATATCGAGTGACTTGAGTAGGAGTTGTTCGTTTTGCGTTTTATCGAAGTTTCCCCTCCGATGAGAAGGGACTTCTAGCTCAATTGGGATCATTGCTTTTGAACCATATGCTTGGGAAAACGGAGAGTGCCCAGTTGCAGATTTATGCGTTGTCCTATGGGCCCATAGTGCGAGTGGAAGTTCATCGACCCAATTTCCTTTTGCTTTAGTTAGCCATATTTTGATGGTGGACTTGATGATCTTATTTACTACTTCCACTTGCACGTTTGCCTACGGATGTGCGAAAGCAGAAGAGCTTTTCTCGATTCGGAAGCATTTGCAAAAGTTTTTGAACTCAGCGCTTTCGAATTGAGTCCCGTTATCCATGATGATTTTCTGTGGCACCCCAAACCTAAAAATAATATATTTAGTATAATAGTGGCCAGCGCTTCCGCTTTGGCTTGGTGAAATAGTCAACAACAACGATAGTATATTTGGCTCCCTCTTTAGCCATTGGCAATACGCCAATCAAATCGATTCCCCAGATTGCGAACGGCCATGGGCTGACCATCTGTGTTAGCTCTATCGAGGGGGTTCTTTTGATCTTGTTGAATCTTTCGCATTGATCGCACCGTCTGGCATAATCTGCTGCATCGTGGTTTACTGTCGGCCAAAATTACGCATACTGGAGAACTTTCTTTACAAGGGTTTGCCCCACGGTATGATCTCTGTGGTCACCTTCATGAACTTCTTTTAGGATCCTTCGAGCTTTGTTGTTGGTCACACATCTGAGCAAGGGGGTAGAGAATCCCCTTCGGTAGAGTATCCCATCCTGTATTACAAATCATGGTGCCTTTCGGAGAAGCTTTTTCTGCTAGTTCATGTCTGTGGGGAGAGCTCCTATGAGCAAGTAGTCTCTAATCGGCGTCATCTATGTCTCTGGTTCCTTGGTTGTCTCATAAATCCAGTCGATATCCATTTCGCTTATGATTAGAGTGGTCAAAGTTTCAACTGGGACTAGCCTCAGTGATTGAGTTGCTATGGAACTGGCCAGTTTGGCCAGATAAACCGCCTTCGTGTTCTATTCCCTTGGGATATGAGTTATGGTGTAATGCTCAATGTCGTTTAGCAGTTCTTGCACTTTAGATAGATACGGGGCGAGGTTCTTCCCCCGAGCCTGGTATTCGCCTTTCACCTGACAGACGACTAGCTGAGAGATGCTATAGATGTGTACAGATTTTATCTAAAGTTCCCTCACAATCTTTAGCCTAGCTATTAATGCTTCGTATTATGCCTCGTTATTTGTTGCAGGGAATTCCAAGCACAAGGCAAAACAAACAGATCATCCTTCGGGAGTCTCGAGCATTACCCCTCCTCCTGAGCAGAAGTTGTTAGACGCACCATCGACGAACAGCTTTCAACGTGTCTCCACTTTTGGAGTCATTCCTTCCTCGTTATCTCGTATTGTAAATTCGGCAATGAAATCTGCCAGCGCCTTCCCGTTGATCGCCTTTCGAGGATGGTATGTGATTTCGCACTAAATTAATTCGATGTTCCATTTGATAAGCCGTCCAAAGGTCTCGGGGTGGTATAACACTTGCTTCAAGGGTTGATCTTTAAACACTCTGATCAGGTGTGCCTGGAAGTACGGTCATAACATTTTGGATGCGAGCAAGGGGAAATATGCCAGTTTTTCCAATTTTGGATAGTTCATTTTTGCTCCAGTGAACCATTTACTGATGTAATATACGGGTCGCTAGATCTTAGCTTCTTTACGTACGAGTGCGACACTCAATGCATGTGGCGAGACTGCTAAGTAGATGTATAAATCATCTCCATCTACCGGCTTAGATAGGATTGGTGGGGTTTCCATATGTCACAGCAGCTCTTCGAACGCAGTTTGACAAGCTTGATTCCATTCGAAGTTTTTCTTTCCTTACTTTAGCGCGTCAAATAATGGTATACATTTGTTGGTCGGTTTTGAGGTAAACCGGCTCATTGCTGCAACCCTTCCATTCAGGCTTTGTAACTCTTTCCTGTTCCTCGAGGCCTCGACTTCCCACAAAGTCGTTATTTGCTCGGGATTTGCTTCGATGCCTCTGGCGCTTACGATGAATCCCTAGAAATTCCCGAGGCTACCCCGAAATGACACTTAAGTGGATTGAGCTTCATTCCATATTTGCAGAGTATTTCGAACATTTCGGCGAGGTTGTCCAAGTGATTTGCAGCTATGCGTGATTTAACCAACCATCATCTACATAAACTTCCATTGTCTTCCCAATCTAACGTTTAAACATGGCGTTCACTAGTCGTTGGTAAGTTGCCCCAGCATTCTTTAAGCCAAATGGCATTACTTTGTAGGAATATAGTCCTAGATCGGTAATAAAACTGGTATTTTCTTTATCCGTTCGTGCATCATGATCTGGTTGTACCCCAAGTATGCATCCATAAATGATAGTAGTTCATGTCCAGCCGTCTCGTCCACAAGATGATCGATTCTGGGCAGAGGAAAGTTGTCTTTCGGGCAAGCTTTGTTCAGATCCGAGTAGTCGATATTCTCCATTTCCCATTGGACTTCTTGACCAAAATTAGGTTAGATTCTCATTCTGGGTAAGTTGCATCGTGGATAAAGCCATTCGCCATCTGCTTGTTCACTTCTTCTCTTAGCGCTTTGGACTGCGCGGGCCCTAGGCTGCGCCTTTTCTGCTTCACTGGCATATACTTGGGATCAATTTTAAGTGCGTGGCAGGCTATCTTCGGTGACACCCTGCATATATTGGAATGCGTCCAAGTGAATACATCCAGATTGGCGCGAAAAAATTTGATGGTTCCAGTCGCATCCTGTTTCTAAGATGCGATCCAATTTTAAGGGCCCGTGTTGGGTCATCCATGTCAATCGGGACAGACATCGTCAATTCTTCCTGTGCTGCCCGTTCCTCCCTTGAATTCTTCTTTCTAGGATCTAAAGCCTTATCAAATCGGCTATGGTCCCTAAGCCAAGGGTGGCGATGTAGTTGCTATTCGGCAGGTTCACGAATGTGGAGAGTTCTCCCCACATTCTTCTCCTTTTCTTTTCTTTTAGACTCGCATAGTTCTGCGGTATAACATTCCCTAGCGGCATTTTGGTCTCCCTGGATCACCTCGACTCCATTTTCCTTTGGAAATTTCATAGTTAGACACTATTGAGCTAAAGAAATCCTAAAATCTACTAAGGCGGGTCGGCCCGGGAAGGCATTATAGGCAGAAATTTCATCTACGATCACAAAGGTTTGGATGAGATTGACTCTTCGGTCGCCTTCTCCGAGTTCTACGGGTGAGTCAATCATTCCGACAGGTTGTTTGGGTTCACCCGTGAACCCCTGAATCTTTGTTTGGCAGGTGGATATATCTTTCATACTGATCTTCATCAGATCAAAGGTGTGTTTGAAAAGGATATTCACAGAACTACTGCTGTCTACCAATAATCATCGGACCATGACTGGTCCGATTCCTACCGTCACAACCATGGGGTCGAGAGTTGGAGTTTCTATTCCTTCAATGTCTCGATTTCTGGATAATATGTCGTCGTTCAGGGTTCTCTGTTGTTTAGCAGGGGTTCCATCTTTGATCGAAAAGCACACATCTTTCGAAGCATGCTTTAATGAGGTCACATACCACTCCATTTCTCCCTAACTCTTCTACGCGGGATGGGGCCCTTCAGATATTTTTTCGATGATGAGTCTTTGGTCAGTCCGTCTGGGTCCTTTTTTGCTGGTTCTAGCTTGGTTACCTTGGTCTCTCGGAGCTTAGGGCGCTACGGGTTGGTCAGGATTTAGTGGTTTCCTCACATACTACTGAAGCTTGTTTTCCCGAATCAGCTGCTTAATCAAGTTCTTCAGGTGATGACACTCATTCGTGTTGTGGCCATGTGTCTCATGGAAGTGGTAGTACTTTCCGGAACACTTTTGTTGTTCAGTTGCTTCCTTTTTAGGCGGCTTCTTAAACTCATCCGTCCCCTATGTCGCGAGATAGATGTTTTCTGGAGTATTGTTGAGCGGGGTGTATTCTTCGAGCCGCAAACCTTTGAGTCGCTTTCTACTTCTATTTCGCTTGTTATAATTCTGGTTCGTCCTTTTTTTATTCCCATTTTTCCTACGTTCCCTTCAGCGGTCCCGAAGGTGTTTATATCTTGGTTCATCGCTATACCACTCTGCCCAATGTTGGTTGGTTGTAAGAGCATATTTTCTTTCTAATTCCTGTGCCTCTTCCAATCTCAAGTACGGGCTTGCCTTTCGGTTGAAGTCCTTCCTAATGGTGGGTTGTTTCATTTTGATCCATTTCCCGAATTTAGTCTCGTGGTGAATTGCGTGGACTAAGGCCATGAAAACCATATCATCGTTCGGGTTACTTACTTCAGTTACCGCAATGTTGAACCGATTCATGAAAGACTTCAGAGATTCGTTTCGTCCCTGGAATAGGCCGGACAAGGACATCACATCTTTTGGCTGGCCATGTGAAGTCTAAATTGATCAAGGAATCTTGTTGCTAGTTGATTGAAGGTGGAGATGGATCTTGACGGAAGCCTGGTGAACCACATGGAAGCAATTCCCTCTAGAAAAATTGAGAAACATCTACATCAAACGGCATTTGAAGCATTCATTCCGTCCATGTACCAACTGTACTTATATAAGTGGGGTTTCTGATCTCTCATTCCGTCGTAAGACGGAATAGTTGGCACAGTGAACTTTTCGGGGTACTGCTCATTTAGAATGTCATCAGTGAAAGGAGTTCAACTTGGAGTGTATCCCCATTCATCATCCCTTATATCCTTACTTTCATCCATTAGTCGCTTGACCACGTCCGCGATATATGCCTCAGCTGTCCAATAATACGGGGATCGGCTGTCAGTAACTACACCAAGTGTTTGGTTTTGCAAACGATCTTGGTGAGTGGGCTGAAGACTTTCCTCTCCTATCTTCGGGAGAGCCACTCTCTCAGGGTTCCATTGGCTTGCGGTTGGTCCGACGGGGATAGTTTGGATCTCCTCGGCGTCATTGAATGCATTGGTATTTCCTTCCAACTTTTCATCATCAAGCTGCTCACCATCTTCTAGGTCGGAGAGATCCATGACTATATCTCCCCATGGGGTCTTCGCTTCTAGATTCAAGTTTGTAGCTCGTAGCCTCGCAGTTGGTGGAGTGTTTGCGTTTCCTTTCATATTGATTTCTATAGTTCCACTTGTCACTCCATTCTACGGCTGCTTCCCGTTTATCCCGTTCAGGCCAGAGACGGAAGAAATTTCTTGTTCCATGGCAACCACGGGCTCTGTCATGGTTCTTGGAGCAGCATTTGACTGTAAGTTCAATATGGCATTTAATTTGTCTATAAGAGTTCTATGGCTGTTTTCCATCTTTTAGTTAATTTCATCAACCATCTTGTTCAACTCTCCCTTAGTCACAACTTCATGCTGTATGGAGGATCCTGGAACCTGATCTCTAGAGTTAGCCCCCAACTGCAGGTTGTTGGGGTTGTTAACTTCAATTTGCTAAGGGTTTGTTCCTTCTCCAGCAATGGTAGCTCTTATGGATCTTCCAGAGGTAGTTCTCTTTCTTTTTGGTGCCATTGGTTCTCAACAGCAAATCTTCTAAGCAGAGATTGATGATCTAACTCTGAACCTATCTAACGAAAGTAGATAGCTAGATCTAAGCTTTTGTTGGGCTCTCAGTGAAAGCACCAAAATGTTAACCCAAAAAATGGATCAACACTCTGGATTGAGTGTGAAAGTACCGACCCTGTTTATCAGGGCAAATAAAATAGAGACAAGGAATAATAACTTGTAGATAAAGTAAAAAGACAAGAGATTTTTATAGTGGTTCGGCTGTTAACAAAGCCTACGTCCACTTCATAACTTTTGTTATTGACTGACTGCAATTACAAGTTGAATCTAATTACAATTTGATTAGATCTTGTAAACTAGATCAAGTCACCAGTATTAGAGTTCACTGGAGAATCACAGTGAACCCTTTAGATGACTGTTGTGTGGGAGGAGAAGAGTGAAGAATAGTTCTGCAGAGTCTCCGCAACCAGTCCAGAAGATCCCCTTTATGTTGAAGGCATGATTGTATTTATAGGGGATGGAGAGCACTTGGGCTAAAGACGCTTTGTCGAAGTCTTACATTTGAAGGTACGAAGGCGCTCAAGAAATTTCAAAGCGAACCGATCCAAAATGATGGATCACTAGCGATCCATATGGCATGGATCGCTAGCGTTCCATGGAGTTAGAGAGTTTTGGTTCATTTCAATTGGATCATGTTTCCTGCCTTGTATAGATGTTCTCTATGTAATTTCATGACTAGATGCTTTGTTTTGCTGATGATTCATGTATTGATTGCATTGAACTGTTGCTGAAATCAAATGAATGCTCAGTTCTCGATCTAGCTAGTTTGGAACATCGTGAAACTTAGTAGGTGTGCCTAATAATACTTCATGATGCAAGAAGAATGGACAACCCATGGGCAACACTTATGGATCGCCAACGATCCATGGGTGATGGATCGCTTGCGATCCATCACCTAAGACAATTTTTGCCTTTTTCCTCTTATGTCTTTCTTAGCTCCTTCTTCTAGTCCTCTTGGTTGATTCTCAAGTTGTACTGACTTGATGCAGATCTTCTAACATCCTTTGAATTCTGTTGGGTCAAAAACTCAGATAACAAGAAGTGTCAAATCTTGTTCAGTAACTATCTGGCTTATTACATTTTGTTATTCCACTGTGAGTTATATTGCTAGTGCTCTGATATGCATTCACTTGTTTATTTGCAGGATACCAAACCAAAGTTTTGTACTTTGGTGGACTTGAGTTTTCGATTTAGCAGAAATTTGGGCTTACTGGGTTGTAGATATTTACCTTTGGTGTCAAAGCTTAGGTATAACGATCGGCCTTTTCGACCCTCAATAAGTTGACACTAATACATCCATGGTATTTACGTGCCGAACATCCAAGTGCCGAAAAGACATATTGTTAAGGTGAAAGAAAAGAAAAGACAGAATATAATCTCACATCGTTACAAGTAATATATAATGTACACATGATCTTTACAAAAGAAAACTGTAATATACAAACATTAGTCAGAGTAAACTAACATATCATCAGCCTGGATAGTTACAATAGCTTGTCCTCGCAAATGCTGATAAATACAATGCAAGAAATGCTGCAGAAATAAAATATACGTGAATACATCTTGGAGGCATCCAGCTCGTCTCCTGAAGCACAAAAGTGTCCATAACTAAATATGGAAATATGCTAAGGCTGACTCGAGTATTATAAGAAAATAACGCCAAGATCAGTCTTGTAAACTAGCAAGAGAAACACAAATCATGTAGATTTTCAATGTTATAAAATCTTTTAGAAATAAAGGCATCTCGTACGACCACGCCACATATAAACAAGGATGAGTTTTTACCTTACGATAACCAAACCTCTTTTATTAGAAAATCTTGTGATATTATAGTAATGTTTAGAGTTAAGATAAGTATATAACATAGCTGAAATGTTTGCTGAAATGTTTGCATCTCACATTCCAGCTTATTTGGTATACAACTATCCGTAAAGCACGTATTGGAAAATGAATTCCATAACATGATAAGGCTATTGGGGTACCGCCTATCACAGTACATCTCTAGAGAAAATGTACTCAGGGCCTCACATGGATGCCCTACAAATAAGGACCAGCCTTCCCCTTCCTAGGTAGTATCGAATATGTCATCACCCCGGTTGTCTTTAACAAACCATTTTCATGACCACAAGCATAAAAAAAATCAAAGAATATAGATATAGATATAGGTGATGACCAAACCCTATTGGTAGTAAACCACATAGCCCGAAAGCATATCCTTTGTTTTAGTCATTTCGGGTTTGAGGCTACGTTTTACCTTTTTAGCAAATCCCACTTAGAATGCTAACACTACCCTCTAGGCAACAATGCAATGCCAACATTCATCCGTACAAGTTGTTTAGGATACGAACAAACTGAATACACTACTTCTACTACATCCTTTTTGGAATTACCCTCAAGATTAGTAGCAAGCAGGCCTTGCACTTCAAAGAACTCCATCTTTGATTCCATCATCTTCAAGTTGTTTCCAATTCGAATGCATATGTCAGTTCGATGTGGTTTTCGGATAACTTATTCTTATCCGATCGCAGTCTCTTTGAACCAAAAAATGATAGTTTTAAACTGGCCAAGATTTGAAAGTTTTATTTAACTATCAAATAAACAAATAATCCAATCAAAGATTTAACTTCATATGAGACCAAGCATGGTTAAGCACATAAGTAACCCTTAAGCCTCTTTAATTAATCCTTTCATTAATTAAAACCACTTTGTAAATACTTGTATCAAAATACTTTTACAAAGATATACATATGTATACGATTCATTCACTATTCATTTATACTCTTTAAATGGTTAGAAAACTATCCATATACTTATCTCATCAGTATAAGTATATTCACAAAACGTTACACCTTTAATACTTAGAAAATGTAACCATATACTTACCTCAAAGGTATAAGTATATTCACAAGACACTACAGTTTCAATACCTAGAAAATGTAACCATATACCTACCTCAACGATATAAGTATACTAATAAAATCTTAAGAATGACTCCCAAAACCACACTTATTTGGGTTAAAACAAATGTTACTTAAAACATAGATAACAATAAACCCAAAACACTTTTGGTATAAGTAAATGGATCGTAGGGAAATTAAACCAAGTATACTTACTTACACTTTCTGATTTCAAACTTATACCATCCCTCGATTAACAATGAGTCAGACAAGTTAATGTATTATTCTTGCCTCAACACACATTCTTAATTCTCATAGATAGAGACGAGTTTCCATATCTTGGAATTTGGTGTTAAGTATGAAAATAATACTTTCCATACCACCATAATTTAAATTGATCATTTATGAAAATCAAATCTCATTCCTTTTATAAAAACTCCTTTTTTTACATCTCTAAATTTATTTACAAAACTCCTTTTATAAATCGATGAATTTATTTATAAAATTCCTTTTATATATTTTTGGATTTTAAATCTCATATACTTATTATACATCGTCGAATCCAAAATCGGACTAAATATTTTCCATAAACCGATCATTCCATATATCACTATAAATTCACAAATGTGATTTATTTTCCAATTTATCAAAATAATATCATTTTCCTTTGTTTAAAATATTATTTATAAATCCATTCTTTTATTTATAAAATACCATTTATAAAGCTCGCTTTCCATATAACATTATATATAAATCATTTAACGAATACTTATTCCAAATATTTCTATCTTCTTTAAAAACAGAATCACTTTATTATAACAGATAAATTCCGCCTTTTCTATATAAATAAACATCCATTATTATATTAACCTTTTTGTAAAATAAATACTTTTCTAAAAACATTCCCAAAAAAGTTGGAGTAAAATAGAGAATTTCAAAAACCACTTCTAAATAAAATACTATCGAAAATTCCAAAAGTCACATTTAAAAATCATTCTACAAATCAAAACCAATTTCAAATCCAAATAGCAAATAATAGTATTTCCAAAATACTATAATGAGGCAAATAACTACCATAGCACTTAACCAATTCCACTACTACCTTTATCATTAAAAAGGTTCAACTTTTAACACATGTCAATGTCAAATCCAATATGGCCAAACTACCAAACTTTGACATTCTACAATTTATATAATAGGTATATAATTTAAATTAAAATTAACATTGGTAAAGAATTCGAATTACTCTACAAAATTTCCTGTATTTCATTTTAAATGCAAATAGTTTTCCGAAGCGGAAATTCAACTAAATAAAACAAATAATCATTCAGGCATACAAATAATAATTTATATCTACTATATCATACCGTGTTCATTCAAAGGTGGGTTAACTCACCAAAATTCCAACTGACGCTTATGCATTCCAGAATAGTTTAAAATCAAACGTCGGTTGATTTTAGGTAAAAATTCCACTTGCTCCAAACTTAATGAAATCAACTCCAGTGCATAGATAATGTTCCTACGAGCACAACGCAAAAGACCGCATCTCGATAGGACCTCGTTTGATTTCATAAGATTTTGAATTATTTAAATTAATTAATTGCTTAATTAACACCCCAGGTACCAATATAATCCATTTTCCCCAAACCTAAATAACTTCCTCCCCTCTCCTGCACACGCATAGTACATACATCACTGTGCATGCACACCATTACTCCACCTACACTCAACGAATCGATAAACAGTCGATTGCTACAAACTCCACATCATAGCCTTCTCCGCGATGACCACCACCTTTCGAAGCTCGCCACCTTCCATTGAGTTGCGACCTGCTCCTCACCTCCATAACCTTAAAATGTCGCATGCCTCTATCCTATATCGCACACCAAAAAACTAGCTCCACCGACCCGCCTTCCCACGACAAGCACAACACCACTCCCCGCCTCTCTAACCATTACCTAAATCTTCGTCACCCCTAAACCCTAGACTGACAATGGCTACGTCAACTACCCCAAACATGACTATTAACAAGAAAACTTGTCAACATTGTTGATGCCATATGAAAGGTAGTTAAACTCAAACAAATCTGTTATCCCGCCTTTTGGCAAGGCCATGACACCAAGAAATTGACTGAAAATCAAAGACAGTTCATCCCGGAAAACAGTTATACACAGGTTCCCTATGGATACTGGTAAATTTTGCCCAAGTCCGGATCGAGCTACAATTAACACGACACGACAATCAAAGCCATGAAAGCCAACGTTCCAAGTTTCAAGTCAATTGGAGTTTGTATACTCAAGTTACGATCGATGCAAATCAGGGAAACTCGCTCATTCGTATCCATCGTTAAGCCTCCATTCGCATCGGTCCAATTCGTATCGATCGGTAGATAAGCTCCGCAAGCCTCAATTTGCATCGGTCCAATTCATATCGATCGGTAGACAAGCTCCGCAAGCCTCAATTCGCATCCATCCAGGGAATCAGCCCCCTTCTTATCGATCTTGTTCGAATCCATCAAGTGCATGACGCTGTGTATCCATCGCGTACACTTCTGTTCGTATCCATTGTGTTATTTCGTATCCATCAGCAAGTCACGTTTCGTATCGATCAACCCGACTCAACTCGTATCGATCAGTTGACTTATCGATGTGAGGCATACCTTTAAAGGAAGCGATATGAAGAACGCAGGGAGTGATTGATATGAAGCACCTTCAAATCATCGATATGAATGAAGCAATGCCCATGGATACGAAGCAAAGTATATGTAAAGCGATGCGAAGTAAAGTACATGAGCGATACGTATGGGAAAACAATGGATGGATACGAACAGGGCGCATTCAAGTGAGGGACTTGGTCGCTCGGTGTAAAATGTGGATCGATCCTAAAAGCAAGCGCCACGTCAACTAGCAAGCACGTGCCCAGAAGCGATATGAACAGATCGATGCGAAGTGGAGCGATACGAACTCAGCAGCCTTCAATAAATCCAAACTTGCATCGATCATAACTCAAAATCTACAAGTCCAAATACAACCAAATTTTCACAGGAGCTTCTGTACATCTTCAGGAATGCTCATGATCAATCCCGAATCGGCTGGACTAAATCCTGATTGATACGAATTGCGTTCGTATCGATCGCGGATCGACTTCAAACGATCAGGGATCGATTGCATGGGCCCACCCACATGAGAGAAGAGGTCTTCCGAGATCTGAGTGGGATATTTGCAGCCTACGCCTAGCAGCCTAGAACCTACTAAAAAGGGACTTTTGGCTCCTCTACGTCCAGACTCTGCCGAAATCATTGTTGTACTCGAATTCTACTGTTGTAACTCGTTGTAACCAGCAAGCAAAAATCAATAAAGTCAATCATTTCATAGTGGACATAGGCCATACGCCGAACCACTCTAAATTCGTGTGTTTCTATGCATTTTTCTTGCTTATTATTTGTGTGTTTGTTAGATTTTCCTCTTTTTCCATTTATATTCTTCATTTTAACTCTTCAAACATATTCGAAGAGTGTTGTGCCCAATTTTGGTACAAACACTTTTGTACTTTCACTAAGAAAACCAAGTTTTCTCCTGCTTATTGGATCTACTATCGATATCAGATTGCGTATATCTAAGAAGAAGATCCAGATTTCAAGTTTAAAGTTCTTCCATCCTATTCAGATTTGCATCAAGTCTAGGAAAGAGCTTCGCTATTCATCATGGTTAACACTAGGACTACTTCAACAGTTGTAGATCCAGAAGGACGGGACAGATAGAACCCCGTACAACTACCTCCTACCGATCAGAATGCTGCCGGACCGTCAGATCCGCAAGGCACTGTCACCAGGGAAGAGTTTCAATTGCTAATGCAAGAATTGACACAAAGCCGCCAGCAGCTTACTCAGCAACTCCGTGCTAACGTGGAATTGACCAATCAACTAAACCGTCATAGACGAAGGAGATCCAAAAGGGATCAGGCTTCCTATTCATCCACTGAAAGTTCAGCCTCTTCTGACTTTAATCATAGATCCACGCGCCCACTGCTGGACGGAAGTTACACACAAGCCACTGGGCATCAGCACACATTGAATCTTGGGCAACAGAGAGTTGGCCCATCAACCAGCCATCAGACTGGACCCTTCTCCCGAAGAGGTACTACCCCATATCACCTTACTGACAACCGCACTACCACTGCTACTGAATTGGGAGTTGATGCTCGGAACCGAACAGATCCGACCCACCGCCAACAAAATCATACTCCTGAACCTTATGTCCCTGAAGACTTAGAACCAAGGAGGCGAGACATGGACCGTCGACCACGACCGACCCCTCCTCGCATTATGGAACCCGACCACACCTTGGCTCAACATGCCCAGAACGTCCAGATGCTGGATATCCCGACAATGATCCGTCAAATGATCCACAAAAGTCAGGGCCTTACTTATGACGACTGGGGAATCTCCCGGAGTCATACCCCTTTCACTGATGATATACTCTATGCTGAACCACCTCGGCCATTCAAGATGCTAACTCTACCCGTTTACGAAGGGAGCTCTGATCCTAATCAGCATATCTTAAAGTACGAATGGTTGGTGAATGCTGCACGAGCCGATGATGCGGTTAAGTGCCGAAGTTTCCTGATTGCTCTAGGGGGCATAGCAACTATGTGGTTTACTCATTAACCACCTCGATCTATCTTGTGTTTTAATCAGTTGGCGACAAAGTTTGGTTAGCAATTTCGCATGCATGTTACAAGGTCGAAGGATGTTAATACTTTGTCCAGTGTCACTCAAGCTCCTGGAGAGACACTCAGATGTTATTTGGAGAGATTTCATGATGCATGTGTTGAGATTAGTAATCCCAATGATAACTCAATTCTGATGGCACTAACTAAGGGTATCGATCCCGATTCCGAGTTCGGCAACTGGTTGGCCGGAAAACCTCCTGCATCATTGGACCGTTTCTATTCCAAGGCAGCCCAATTCTTGAGAAAGGAGGATTCGAAATTCTAGGAAGAAGGATGACGCAGGACCCAGTGTGGAAGTAATCCAGAGCAATGTTGCTGTTAAGCAAACTGGGAAGAGTTTCGGAAAGGTACAACTGAATATATAGAATAAACAGAATCAACAGAAAGGCAATGGAAATCAAAACAGGAAACGGGATCAGAATCGTGGGGCACGACGTAGGGCTCCCATGTTTGATTACTATACTCCTTTGAATACGTCACTAGAAAATGTGTACTTACAAATTGCAATACTATTCAGTATAAGAAACCTGCTCCGAAACAATCATCGGAAAAACAGATTCAAACATGGAAGTTTTGTAGGTTCCATGATAGCTATGTCCATAACACAAATGAGTGCCGTCATTTGCAGGATATCATTGAGAAGTTGATACGTGGAAGAAAGTTGGAGCAGTTTGTGCGGGTGCCGTAGTTTGGAGGAGCGGGCCCATCGAATCAGAACCATATGCCAAATCAGGCGAGAAAGGAGGAACCCGCTCGTACCTGCAGGAGGTTGGTGATAAATACTGTTAGTGGTGGTCCACATCTAGCAAATCGGAGCTGGAGGGAAATGGAGTCGTATGCTAGCTCTATCATGCATGCGGGCTTCGAATGTTGTAGTAATTTGGAAGATGGGGCCCCGACCAAACAACAGAAAATGATGACTGACGACATCGTGTTTCAAGACTTGGATGCCAACAGAGTCGAAGCCCCAACCATTGATCCACTTGTCATTTCAGCTCAAATAGGTCCTGCTTGGATGAAGAGGATCCTAGTGGATAGTGTAAGTTCAGTAAATATATTGTTTAAGCGAGCTTATGATCAGATGAAAATGGAAGCAAAAGATCTGAGGCCTTGTCAGTACCGCATCCATGGCTTCAATGGAAGTGTGACTATACCCACTAGGATGGTGGAGCTACCAGTGGAATTGGGAATTGCAGAACGCCGGAGAGTCCGGATATTACTGTTTGTTGTATTGGACATAGACTCGCCGTACAATGCTTTTTTGGGCTGACCGGCCCTAGCCGAGTTCAGGGCTGCCATTGCCCCTTAGTGTCTGACTTTAAAATTCCCTACCGACAATGGAGTCGGAGTCATTCAGGGAGACCAGGTTTATGGAGGAGCCTGTTATGTTGCTGAGCTACGGGAGGCGCAACGAAAAGAAAAAGGAAAGGGCGTAGAATAGTCTCTCTGCGTCCGCTTTGCTGAAAATTGACAGCTAACGCCTGGGCCTATGCCCGGTCACCCCAATCAATTCCCAAGGGATCTTGACCCGAGAGATATAGAAAGTGAAGACGAAAGTAGAGACAGTCAAGCTTCCCCGGCTGAACTGACGATCGATGTTCCGATCGACGATATTGACGATTCTAAATGATGAAGATTATATTTCAGCTAAGCCAACAAATGCAAGAGGAATTGGTTGAATTTCTCCGGGAAAATCTTGACGTGTTTTCCTGGACACGTTCTGACATGTGTGGAATCTCCTTGGAAATCGCGAGCCACGCATTGAATATTGACCCGCGACATATCCCGGTCAAGCAAAAAAGGCGTGGTATGGATCCAGAGAGATTTGCCGCCCTTAAAGAAGAGGAAGAAAAGCTCAAATCGAACGGGTTTATCCGAGATGCATTATATCCAAAATGGGTGTCAAATCCTGTACTTGTCCGAAAGCCTAACGAGAAATGGAGAACGTGCATTGACTACTCAGACTTGAATAAAGCTTTCCCTAAAGACAGTTTTCCACTTCCCCGAATCGATCGGCTCGTAGACTCAACGGCTGGACATGAACTCTTATCCTTCATGGATGCGTATTCTGGCTACAACCAGATACCCATGCACTTACCTGACTAGGAGCATACCATCTTCGTAACTGATCTGGGACTTTACTACTATAAAGTTATGCCTTTCGGACTCAAGAATGATGGAGCAACTTATCAACGATTAGTTAATCGAATGTTCGCTAACCAGATCGGAAAAACCATGGAGGTATATGTAGATGACATGATAGTGAAGTCGCGATTCTCCACTGATCATATCAAAGACCTGGAGTCAATGTTTAATATTCTTCGAGAATATAGAATGAAGTTCAACCCGTTGAAATACCACTTTGGGGTCGCATCTGGAAAATTCCTTGGGTTTATCGTCAATGCTCGAGGAATCGAAGCCAATCCCGAAAAGATCTGGGCAATCAGAAATCTTGAGACCCTAAGAACTATAAAGCAAGTCCAGAGTCTCAATGGGAAAGTAGCGGCACTGAGAAGGTTCATTTCAAAATCCACTGACAAATGCATTTCCTTCTTCGACCTGATCAAAAAAGGGAAACAGAACTTTGAATGGACTACGGAATGTGAGGGCGCATTCCGAGCATTGGTCAACATCTCTCTACACCACCCATTCTGTCAAAGCCTATTGATCACGAGAGGTTGTACATCTACTTGGCGGTGTTAGAAAACGCAATTAGTGCTGCCCTAGTCTAGGAAGAAGATCAGATACAGCGGCCAATATATTACATTAGCAAGTGACCGATCAGGGCAGAGAGAAATTATCCGAAGCTGGAAAAATTGGCTTATTGTCTTGTTATTGCCTCGAGAAAGCTCCGTCCATATTTTTAGGCCCATCCTATCATTGTCTATACCGACCAGCCGTTACGATAGGTCCTTACGGAGGTTACTCAAGTGGAATATCGAGCTAAGTCAGTTTGACATTACTTACACTCCAAGGCGAGCCATTCAAGGACAAGTCCTAGCAGATTTCATTGCTAAATTCACAGTCCCGGAGGAATTTCCCGAGACCAGTGAATCTCCCAAGTATATCTGGAAGCTGCATACTGATGGTGCATCAAACAACCGTTGTTCAAGCATCGGAGTTGTGGTTGAAACTCCTGAAGGTCGATCTATATGTTATGCTTTAAAGTTCAATTTCCATGCGACCAACAACGAAGCCGAATATGAAGCCCTGCTTGCCGGATTGAGACTTGCTAGAGATTTAAGAATCATTGATGTGGAGATTTATTGTGATTTGCAGTTAGTTGTGTGTCAAGTTCGGGGAGAATACCAGGCCAAAGACTGGCTGCTTACCTTGCTCGGGTTCAAGAGATATTGAATCAGTTTGATTATTATGCCATTTATTGCATACCCCAAGAGCGCAATCAAAAAGCCGATTCGTTAGCAAAGTTGGCCAGTACAGGTGAGGCACAGCAAATGGGAATCATTCCCGTGGAAACGTTATCTTCCCCGAGCATCGATCAAATGGAGACAGATTGGGTATTTGAGGTCATTCCCGATAAGGAGTCATGGATGACTCCATTCAGAAATTATCTCGAGCATGGGACCCTACCAGAGCACAGGAGTGAAAAGAGACAAGTTCTTCGAAAAGCTTCGGTTCACTATCCAGAATGGAGTCATGTATAGAAGAGGGTACTCTGTTCCTTTTCTCCGGTGTATCGTTCACGATGAGATCAAACGAGTATTGCATGATGTACACGAAGGAGAGTGTGGCGATCACACCGGAGGGCAAGCTCTTGCCAAAAAAGTGTTCCGATATGGATACTATTGGCCGACTGTGAATCGTGATGCATCGGATTACGCTAGAAAATGTGACAGATGTCAGAAGCACGCTCAAATTCCAAGAGCCCCACCTACTGAAATAACTTAGATGGTCAGTCCATGTCCATTTGCAGTATGGGGCATTGACAATATTAGCTCTCTACCTCTAGCCAAAGGTGGTGTGAAGTACGCCATCGTCGTAGTTGATTACTTTACCAAGTGGGTGGAAGCTGAACACCTTGCTACAATCACGACAAAGAAAGTGATCAACTTTGTAGTGCGCAATATTATTTGCCGATTTGGTCTCCCACATACCATCATCACAGACAATGGAGCCCAATTCGATAGTGTTGAATTTAAGGATTTCTGTCAACGGTTCCACATCTAGAAGAAATTCTCCGTAGTTGCACACCCTCAAGCGAATAGATAGGTCAAAGCTGTTAATAAAGTTATAAAATCTATTCTGAATAAACGACTGGAAAAGGCCGGGGGCAAATGGGTCGATGAACTTCCTATGGCTTTATGGGCTTATCGGACAACCCATAAATCCACGATCGGCCACACTCCTTTCTCTCTTTCTTACGACTCAGAAGCCGTTATTCCATCGAGATGGAAGTACCTTCTCATCGTGTGACTTGTTATGATCCTAAACTGAATGCTATATTACTTGCCGAATCCTTGGATTTATTGGATGAGAAGAGAGAAGAGGCTGATTTGAGGGCAACCGTATACCAAAGTCAAGTCGCCCGATTGTACAATGCCAAGGTCCGACCCTAAACCTTTGAACTCGGCGATCTCATCCTCAAGAGAATTTACCCGGTTCCTTCACATATGAAACCAATGTGGGAAGAACCGTATGTCATTGAACGAAAGCTCAGAGATAGTACATTCAAATTATCGACCGTTGACCGTCTTACTCCGCCGAGAGCCTGGAACAGCGAAAGTCTACGTCGCTATTACACATAACAGGCTCTGTTTATTTATTCAGTTTACTTTTCATTTGCAATTTGTTTATGCATTTCAAAATTTGAATTTGTAATAAGGCAACTGATTTGCCGTATTTTCTTATTTCAACAATAAAATGCAATCTCTTCGAGCCAGAGCTGTGATTTTTTGAAATGCATCATATGACCATCATTATGCACGGAGAGCTAAGTTCCACCATACGGTGGGATATATTCAAATAGGGAGTGACTGTGATACGACCGGTCACTCGCTAAGTGAAACCCGAGCTCGGGGATAAGTCATCACACTGAAGCCAAAAAAGGATTGATACACGACAATCCTCTAACTAACTCCAGATTCCTAGAGTGCAAACTGGAGTATAAACCTATAAATGTGGTTTCGAAGAGGGTGGATCTATCCACCTAACGACTTCTCCCGTATTTAACAAAGTTTAAGGAGGATGGATCCGTCCATCTAACGACCTCGCTTGTTAACTCAGGGTGGATGTGAGTCGACCATCCACGATCCTGATAGATTCATCGCTCCCGGAGTGCGAACGAAATCCTAAAGCCTAAACAGATGTGACTGACCATCTGTCGGCTAACTCCAGATTCCCGGTATAAACATAAATACCAAGCAGGTAAAATTGACTACCCATCAACTAGCTCCAGATTCTCAGAGTGCGAATTAGAGTATAAACATTAAATAACTTCGGATTCCCAGAGTGTGAACTGGAGTATAAGTATTGACTAACTCTAAATCCCCAGAGTGCGGATTGGAGTATAAACGCAAGCCGGGTGTGATTGACAACCCACAAATTAATCTAAGTCCCCAGAGTGCGGACGAAGTTCTAAACATCAAAGGAGCATGATAGATCGTTCTTAAAATGACTTTAGTCCCTGAAGCGTGGACGTATCTCAAAATCTCAAGTGGGCATAATCGACCGCCGATCTACAAGTACAATCCCCAAAGCGTGGATGTGATCACCAATAGATGAGCAAGTGTGATTTGACCACCTGAACTCGTCTCGTTTTAGTCTTGCTTTAGCAAAGTTAAGCTCGATGTATTAAAGGCAATTTACGATTGTTAACCAGTCTTTTCAACTTATCCCCGGAACTGGGGACAGAACTTAAGTACCAGCCACTAATTGAAATAGTGCAATATTGAGATTCGACTTAACACTCGATCGCGACCCGAAGCCATAGCTCCGGAAATTAGCAACTAAACTCGGGTCCGATTTAAAGACTAAAACTCCACCATTATATTGAATGGAAGTTCGAACGCTGAAGCTCTTTAACAAATGAACGCAAATTGAGCTAGAGGCAAAATGAAATTTTATTTTAACTATTCTTTGAAAGAAAAGGGTAAGTATAAAACTATACCAAAAGTCCTACTAGCAGGGGCCGAACCCGCATCTATACACAGCCTACAAAAAGAAAACAAAAGTAGATTCCTATCTATCTACCAAAAATGAGCCGAAAAGACATATATATTCTTTCTTTTTTCTCGGCTTCTTCTTTGGCGTTGACCCGCTGGATTCGCCGCTTGGTTCCCTCTTCGAACCCTTGCCTTTTGGCGGCTGATCTCCAGTTGGGGGCATTATGTTAATTTCCTCTTCCGAACTCAAGTGAATAGGAATGCTTCCCGAAGGCGGAGTCGGAGAGATAGGTTCAATGTTAGCAGGCGGAGGAGGCACACTTGTATCAACGACCGTTCCTCCCGAGGAGATCATTCGCATAGGGGCTGGGCTAGGTCCCGCCATTCCACCTCCAAAGCCACTGCCCCGCGTAGCTGCTTCCATCTCGGCGTTAATTTCAGCCAGTATCTCCTCTTCGTGAATTGTTTGAGCCTCGTTGGGGACGTTTGTAGTTGGGCTCGAAGAGCTGGTCACTGGTACGCCTCCACCCATGATAAACGACAGATCAGCAAAGGGATCACTGTGATGACCGAGAAGTTCCTTCAACATCTGTTCGTCGAAAGTAAGCGTCCTCCCTTATACTCCATCCGTAGGTGTAGTAGCCGTTGTCGTGGTCGCTTCTGTTATGATAGACTCCTGCTCGTGATGCAACTCTTGGGTTGCAAGAGGCATGGAAGATGTAGCTCCTATCACTGAATAGAGATAAAGAAAAAGTTATTAGTGATTGCTTCAAATAACGCTTCCCACACTGAATGAGCACAAGAGATGTTCAGAGTACCTTCCTCAAAATGACTTGCAGGCGGAACTGGAGCAGCTTCAATGGCGTGCTCGTGAACTGGAGATAACCGTGGTTGATCAGGATTATAAGCAGGAACGGGCTGAGGATCAACCACAGATGTAGATTCAGGCTGAGTTGGCGCAAAAGTTTCAGAACCTTCATCACGGTGCTCAACACCAGAACCTTCTCCAGCCTCCGAGTGCTGAGTGCTAAGTTTCTCCTTTTCATATGTGATCGTGATATCATGGAGAACTTTTCTTTCATCTTCACTCAACACCTGGTTCTCAAGCTCAAACTCATCGACTGATTCCGCTTGTCGTTCGGCTTTTTCATCTTCTACCAATCGGCCCCAAGCGTTATACAAATGAGAGGGATAGCTATCAAGCCAGTTCAGGTTTTGGTGTATCAAGATGTTAGCATTATATGTGACGAGAAGATCTTCGATGTCATTCTCTAACCTGGCCTCCACCGCTTTTACTTCATCCTCAATCCTGGCCTCAGCCTCTTGAATCTTAAATGTTGCCGCGTCCCTTTCATCCCGAAGTGCCACAGCTTGGTCGCATGCCTCCTAGGCTGCTTTGTTTGCATCGTCTTTTTCTTTGATGATTTCAGAGAATTTGGCTTTAAGCTCATTAAGTTCCTTTAGCACAGCATCCCTTTCGGCCGTAACAGTTGTGTTTCGATGGCCCATCTCCTCGACTAAAGCAAAATTCGTCCGTCGCATCCTTTCCATAGACTAATTTTCCTCATCGGCTTTCTTAGTGGCCTCTATTTCTGACTTCCTGGAAGATTCGGCCTCATTGTTAAGCACTTGTATTATACGGTCCTTCTGAGCGATATCGGTTTCTATCTTCTCGATTACTTTTGCTCGCTCGAAGGCCACCGCTGATGCTTTATCCGCAGTCTTCATCCACTCCCTGTATTGGTTGTAAACATCATGGATATAATCATGCATAGTTTGTTCTGCCTCAACTGGGATTCTCTTTAAATGCGGAGGGAAGATGAAGCCGTCAAAACAGATGTTTGGGAAGTCTTTTTTCAATTGGGCGATTTTGATTGCTCCTTCCCCAGAGGGCTCGGTAATGGCCTGTTCAATGATAGCGGGAGTTTTAGCCTCGATTCTACAGTGCTGTGAATCAGACCTGGGAGCTTGAGAAGATGGTTTTTGGCGTAGAGGCTCTAAGGATTGTTTCCTGTGACTGGAGGGTGGTGTTTGAGCTCGAGGAGGTGGAGAGCGTGATCGGGAGCGATATTTGTATTCTCCATCTCTATCCCTCTCCCTCTCATAACATTCTTGACTAGAATAACCGTGATTGCGGTCTCTATCAGCTTCCCTCCTACAGGACTCATAGTAAAAACTGGATGACTGGCATGCAGAGCGAAGGCGTCATAACATAGATTCTTGCCTAGTCATTGTATCTGTAAAATAGAAAGAAAAGCAAAATCAGTAATCTCCAAAAATGAATAACTTATGATTGGAAATCATGTAGTGCCATGAAGTGTATGTATGCATGTGTTAAACCCCCCGACCAACCGGATATGTCAGCCACACTTGTAGGAAGTGACTCGCTTAAATCTAAGACACTTTGAAGCCCTTCCAATCCGATGTCATGTTGGAGCGACACATAGTCCGGAATTGGAATGTCGGCTAGCCCTTGAAAGGATTCTCTATTTGCGAGGGAGGAGCCTTCGAAATTCTAACACCGGAGGCTGGCAGGGGCACGACTATGGATTTCCATCTCAAAGACTTATGATGCTTATGTGTTACTGCCTTGCCTTTTCTCCTTCCCTCTAAACCCTGAAAAATGTCAGGAGGCCTGGCTATGGGTTCGTCGTTAGTGGGCGTATTTTCTTCATCGCCCTCCTCAACTATTACAACCCCAGGCGCTTTACGCTTCACCCGCCTCGTTGGGGCTGCCCTAAGCGATCCCTTAAGTCTTATGCTCTGGTTTCGCTCGATTAGCCCAACAATACTCAAGTTTCTATATGTGAGCACTGAGTCAATATCTCTCATTTCGCTCGGCACTTCCTGAAGAATCCGTACTATTTCTTTAAATTGAGCACCTTCGAGTCGCGGAATTGCGGCTGTAAAGGAAAGAAGATATTAGTTTCAACATCAATTATGACTATCTCGTTAACTACTGGAAAAATTGCAGCACTTACGTCTGACTAACCATCGACTAGCAAACCCTGGAGGACATCGGACGTAGAATCACTCCGTCTTAAAGTAGCTGAGTCTGGTCCAGGATCCCGACACTACTTGGCAATTCCTGACTGCCTCTAGAAACGTGAATGAAGGATTGTCTCCCCGGCTCTTGACATTAAACAAGTATCTGACTTCTTCCAGAGTGGGGGGCGAAAGAGATGTTCCATGAAAATAATGAATAGGCTGTTCAGTAGTGCATATCCATTTGGATGTAATTGCGACAGAGCGATTCTAAAGACAGTTAGCACTTCTCGAATATACTGGTAAAATTGAGGAAGTGTTCCCGCTGTGCACGAATGTCGATTAAAAGCTGTGAATCCTTCTAAGGAAGCGTGTGGCCTGTCATTTGGCCCGGGTAGCAGAACGTCATCTAATGATAAACCATGTCTTAAGCATATTCACCCCAGCATATCTTCAGAGACATTGGATGGCATAAAATCTTATGGATTCGCAATAAAAGTTGCTCCTGGCAGCTCGTTCGGAGCTGGACTTATAACCTCAGCCGAACTGGCCGGGAACTCTATTATCGGAGAAGATGAACTTTGAGTTTCCTGCTGCTGAGAACTCCCGGGTTCCATAACTAATCAACTCAGTAAAAACCATCATTAGATGATAAACAGCCCGTGTATTCCCCGGTGTGAAGTGCGTGGATGTGTTGTGCAGTGCAGTGCTATATAATACTTAAGAAATTCTACAAAGTTTGAGAAATGTTCAAACGACAAGACTTCGAAATTCAACTGGAGTGACCGTCATCGCTGACCGTCAAAGCCGTGCCATCCAGAGTTTAGAGACCGATCCGAGTTAAAGTTTGTTAAATTCATTCAAGTTACAGTTCCATCGACGAGCTTCGAAAGGCAGTCGAATGTGCAGTGAAACGGTTAAGTTCAGTTATGCAAGGCAGAAGCTCATTGGAGTCAAGTGTTCAAGTATGCAAAGGATTACATATCGGTCAAAAATTTAAATTCGAATCGATTACCAAAATTCTCTTCATATCGGTCCAGGAACCATCACTTCGTATCGGTCATAGAACATCATTTCGTATCGATCGTCCAAGGCCATTTCGTATCGATACAAAATCCCTTACTTCGTATCGATCATCGGCGGCGCTTTCGTATCGATCATCATGCCCCAGATTTCATATCAGTCAATCGATTCGAAGGTCCACTAGCCATCGATACGAAACAAGACTTTCCCATCGATACGAGATTACATTGTATCCAAGACCGATACGAACTTTCTCCTGCCATCCATCAGTTCCGGATCGATACAAATTCCTTGTCCCAGATCGACACGAGGGTATTCTTCCTTCCTTCTCCCATCGATGCGAGGTCAAGGCGGAGCGTCTCTTCCATGAGTACTTCATATCCCTCCATACTTCATCTTCCTCAATCAACACAGAGACTACTCTAACCTTCCTCGACCTCACTCCAACCATCTCTGACCTCCTCTTCACCAGAATCGGCCACGAATGTAAATGGGATGACAGGAGAATTCGAGTCTCATCATATTACGATTGAGTTTGGTCGATTATTTACCAAATTTCAGCAATTAGTTCAAGGATTAGTGTTTGGTTTGATTCGAAAGCAAGATTCTATTTCCTGGTTTTTCAATTGATACGAAGGCACACTAGAAAATGAGAGCAAGTAAAAATTTTCTAAGTACAAAATTCTATTTATATGGGTACGAAACTAAAGAACGAAACGATTCGTCTCCAAGTGGCATAGACCGGTCAAAACAATTGAAGCCAGATCGATGCAAGGGCCATTATGCAAACCAACCCGAAGCAGTCTCCTATATCATCGATACGAAGCTTCCTTCGTATCCACCAACCCGCATCGATCAAAGACAATAGCTATTCGCATCCATCAGCAATCCATCGATGCGAAATGACGACTTTGTATCCATTACTCTGAGGTCCACTAGTACTCGTATCCATCGATACGAAGCATATAAAAAAACCAATCCGTGTCGATCACCATCGATATAAAAAAACAAATTTTCAACTTTTCACATCAATCTAAGAGAGGATCGATACGAAGAGACACTCTAAAACAACCATCAAGAATTGTTACAACTCGAATTTCACACTGATTCAGGAGAGGATCGATACGAAATTCAATACAAAAAAAAGCTGACAACGAATCGTGAACGTACAAACGTTAACGGGAGTCAGGTTAACGTACATGCATGTATGACGGACTAATGCTCAATTTTCAAAATTCATAGGAATAAGATGCTCACCTAATGACAATTACAATAACAAACAACAGTTTGCTATCATTCAACACTCAGTTACAATAGTGCACAGTACAAAAATTGGCGGCTAACAATTCATTATTTTTGTTACTAAAGATCCATCAAACGTTACATCTTTCGACGAAAAGACAATAACCGGTCAACAAGTCAAATAAAACTGTTCAAAATAAAGATTGCAGCTTTTCAAAGCACGTCATATTCTCACAAGTCATACTTTAGGGGGCAAATGTTGTCCTGCCTTTTGGCAAGGACGTGACACCAAGAAATTGACTGGAAATCAAAGACAGTTCATCCCGGAAAACAGTTATACACAGGTTCGCTATGAATACTGGTAAATTGTGCCCGAGTCCGGACCAGCTACAATTAACATGACACGGCAATCAAAGCCATGAAAGCCAACGTTCCAAGTTTCAAGTGAATCGGAGTATGTATGCTCAAGTTACGATCGATGCAAATCAGGGAAACTTGCTCATTCATATCCATCGTTAAGCCTCCATTCGCATCGGTCCAATTCGTATCGATCAGTAGATAAGATCTGCAAGCCTCAATTCGCATCCATCCAGGGAATCAGCCCCCTTCGTATCGATCTTGTTCGAATCCATCAAGTGCATGATGCAGCGCATCAATCGCGTACACTTCTATTCGTATCCATCATGTTGCTTTATTTCGTATCCATTAGCAAGTCACATTTCGTATTGATCACCCTGACTCAACTCGTATCGATAAGTTAACTTACCGATGCGAGGCATACCTTTAAAGGAAGCGATACGAAGAATGCAAGCAGTGATCGATACAAAGCGCCTTCAAATCATCGATACGAATGAAGCAACGCCCATGGATACGAAGCAAAGTATATGTAAAGCGATGCGAAGTAAAGTACAAGAGCGATACAAATGGGAAAACAATGGATGGATACGAATAGGGCGCATTCAAGTGAGGGACTCAGTCGCTCGGCGTAAAATATAGATCGATCCTAAAAGCAAGCGCCACGTCAACTAGCAAGCACGTGCCTTGAAGCGATACGAATAGATCGAAGCGAAGTGGAGCGATACGAACTCAGCAACCTTCAATAAATCCAAACTTGCATTGATCATAACTCAAAATCTACAAGTCCAAATGCCACCAAATTTTCACAGGAGCTTGCGTCATCTTCAGGAATGCTCATGATCACTTCCGACTCGGTTGGACTAAATCCTTATCGATATGAATTGCATTCGTATCGATCACGGATCGACTCCAAACGATCAGGGATCGATCGCGTGGGCCCACCCACGTGAGAGAAGAGGTCTTCCGAGATCTGAGCGGGATATTTGCAGCCTACGCCTATAAATAACTGTCTAGAGCCTACTGAAAAGGGACTTTTGGCTCCTCTACGTCTAGACTTTTCCGAAATCACTGTTGTACTCGAATTCTACTATTGTAACTCGTTGTAAACAGCAAGCAAAAATCAATAATGTCAATCATTTCATAGTGGACGTAGTCCATACGTCGAATCACTCTAAATCCGTGTGTTTCTGTGCGTTTTTCTTGCTTATTATTGGTGTGTTTATTAGATTTTCCTCCTTTTACATTTATATTCTTCATTTTATCTCTTCAAACACATCCGAAGAGTGTTGTGCCCAATTTTGGTACAAACAAAATCCATGTTGATGAGAGGTTCACTTCTTTTCAAGTATACCTTTCGACCAGATTGCCATAGTCGAACTGGTTTTAAGAAGATTGTACATCCTTTCGACCTGGTTAGCTTGATCGAAAGGGTTTAAAGAGCCATCTTCACCTTTCGACTGTGTTGACTTAGTCGAAAGGTTTCATAGAATTAATCTAGAGAAATAGCATCTATTTAAATCCTTTTGTTTGAGTGAGTCAAAAGCAATTGATCTTTTTAAATTTTCATTCTTTTCGATCATGTCGATAGATATCTTTCTGGAGCTTTCAATCATGTTGAAAGAAACGAATATTTCATTAATAAGTCATAGTTGCTTTTGACTTCATGATTTCGTCACTGTTGATTTGGGGCCTTTTCGAAAGGGTTGCTGTTATATCTGGGGGAAGACCCTTTTGAATGAGTTCCTCTCTCTATATTTGTTAGTCAATCATAAACTGGAATCCCCTTTGAGGTGCCCCTTTCGACTGTGTTGATAGGGTTTTCACCTTTCGAAACGGTTCTAGCTTATAACTATCTAAGATTTACTCCAATTTCCTTGTATAAGATCGACTTGGATGTTCCCAGTTTCATAATTCATCATGATCGAAACCCCATCATCTTTCTTATTTCTGGTGTCAAATGTTGGTTTCGATGATGATGGGTATCGACCAGAGATTCCCAGGTCGATCCTATACATTGCATAGACAAAAAGAGATTAAGAGAAAAGGTTAGAATCATGTGCAATTGATCATCAGACTAGTTAATGATCTTCCTCATCATCAGACTCCTTGTTGAATAAGCCATCCCTTCTTTATTAATAAACTAAAATGAGTTACAAGAAATAGAGTTTTTCCCCCCAATTTGATTTAGGGATTTAATAGATATAATTGCAATCAAGAGAGTAGAGTAGAAGAAATGAATTCAAAATTCGGTCCTCAAAACTGGACCCCTTAGGTCTTATTTATAGATGGAGGCCGGCCTCCCTTCCGCGCCTTTACTTTTGACTTGGTCAAAAGGACCCCTTTTTATATGCCGCTTCAAGCCTTTCGACTTGGTCGAAAGGCCATGAACCCCTTTTGATGCTATCTAAAGGCGTCCTTTTGTTCTCTTTAATTTACTCTTACGCCTCTTTTATCCATTCCCAGACCTCGACTGAGTCGAAAGGGTCCTTTATCATCCTTTCGCTTTTGTTGATCTTTGAGTATTTCTTTCTCCACAACACCTCTCGACACTGTCGAAAGGTTCACAAATGTGCCTTCTTCTTCATGCTGCCTTGTTGTTACTGGAAGTAAGATTGAAGCCTCCGACTCTGTTGATAGGTTGTTTATATTAGTTTTGAAGATATTTATGTACCAATGGTTTTGATGATGTTGAGTAGCCTTCGAATGCATGCCCGAGAGCTGAGGTGGAATTTTCCCTTAATGTTATTGGCCTTGACCGGTTCAAAAGGCTCGTTTACGCTTTCGAAAGGGTGATGATAAGGGCAGAACCTTTGGTTTCGAAAGGTTCAACATGTAGGTGAGAGATTATCATCCACTGCCTTCAAAAGGTGGTTTTGAAGCTGTCCTTGCTTGTTTACCTGTGTCGAATGGTTGAAAGTGGCGGAAGGTTGTGTCTATTTCCATCTGAGTCGAAAGCCTTTACATTGCATGAGTAGCTGGTGCCTTCGACTCCTTCGAAACCCACTTAAAGCCTTCGAAACGTCTTCTTACGACCTTTGTGAAACCTATGCCTATTTCTTCATCGAGACCTCACTCTTATTAACCTTCTTTCATACTTCTGCTCTTGATTTTATGGCTAACATTTCCCCACTCCCTTATATGAAAAAAGCTTTTGTTCTATAGGACAAAAATTTCATAACTTTCTCACTCTTCATAATCTTATTTTTCCTGCAAAATTCAAAGTTAGTGATGCTTGCCGTCGTTAGTCATACTTTTATGCATATTTAGTAGTAAATCTACATATTAATGCATTCATATTTGGACAGTTAGTCGATCATAATCATAATCCTGATTCGTCAGATATGAGACGTGCAATCAGCAGCTACTAATGCATAAAATAGATGTAGTTTACGAATTACGAATTCCTTATGGAAAATAGCCAATGGCTGCAAATGGGGGCTATGAGTTGTTATCGTCCATTTCAGTATGTATTTGGAAACTTTCTTAGAAAT
This sequence comes from Allium fistulosum, assembly GCA_030737815.1. NCBI lineage: Eukaryota > Viridiplantae > Streptophyta > Magnoliopsida > Asparagales > Amaryllidaceae > Allium > Allium fistulosum. The sequence goes on along the minus strand of CM060902.1, from coordinate 195,972,204 downwards.
GTGAATGATTCCGAAGCCTTCATTTGGACATTGGTGAGCATCATTTAGAGTTGTAAAACATCAACTCTTATTTAGGTATTAAAAAGACTAGCTTGAAACTTTTGGTTGTCTATAGCAATCTCAACTCTTATTACATCATTCCTCCGGTTTGGGATTTGATAGAAATTAGGAAACAATGAAATTTAACCCAGATTAAGGTATTAATTTGTGAAGCTTGGAAGTTGATAATGTGACATCTAAAATCCAGGTAACAATATCCAAAAACAGTCCTCTGTGTGTCACTTCTAAACCCAGATTCGGGTTTTTGTGGTAAATTAAACTGGAATTAGTAAATATTGCCTTTATATCAAGTTTGAGCCTAGATCAGGGCATATGTTAGACAATTATCTTTGTAAAAAAACCTTCAGCCCAGATTAGGACATATATTGTGTAAGCAAACTTCCATTGTAGTTGTTGTTAAGATAGAAATCCTTTGCCTAGATTAGGGCATATGTTAGACAACCAGAAACCCACCGGAATTATCTTTATAATAGTAGTCATGATCCTAAATCAGGGAATTGAAGCAAAATCAAATGATAGTCTCGAAATCTAGATTCGAGTATAAAATCTATAGGTGATTAATAATGTCCCAATACCCAGATTCGGGTATAATACATACATTTAGTAATTGGTAAAGACCCGGAACCCCAGATTCGGGTATTAGTAAGTGAAGTCCTAAAACGAATGTCCCGAAACCCAGATTTGGGTAATTGATAAAATTAGATATGAGAGACCTGAAACCCAGATTCGGGTATTAATAAGTGGAGTTGTATTCTACTCCTTTGACGCATGAACCCTTCAGGTCTTGTCTATATGTAAATAATCTGATTAGCTGCTTCTTGAGTTTGGACATCTTAGCCCATAGTCAGATATGCCGTTTCTCTAGTTTGGACATCTTAGTCTCTTGTAAATATGTCATATTTCGAGCTTGGACATCTCAGTCCATTATTTGACGCGCCTTTTATTGGGCTTGGATGTCTTAATCCATTATTTGATGAGCCTCTTCTCGGGCTTAGACATCTTAGTCCATTGTTTGATGGGCCTCTTCTTGGGCCTGGACATCTTAGTCCATTGTTTGATGGACCTCTTCCAGGCATGGACGTCTTAGTCCATTGTTTTCCGGTGCTCTTAGTTAGCTCATCTTAGAGACTGGAACCAAGGACTTACCCGACCTCCCTTCAGGAGGCGCCCTGCCCTGGCCCTTTTTTGTGGTGCGAACATGGGCTTGTTCAGTGCTTTACCCTAGCCATCTTATGGCACGGATAAAGGCTTACTCCGTCCTTCCTCCACGAGGTGCCTTACCCTGGCCATAGCGTGGCGTGGATAAGGGCTTGTTCAGTGCTTTGACATGTCCCTCTTATGGTGCGGATAAAGGCTTACTCTGTCCTCCCTCCAGAAAGTGCTTTGACCTGACCAGAGGCGTGGCCAATGGCTTGTCCGATGCTTTAACATGGCAATCTTATGGTGCGGCTAAAGGCTTACCCGCCCTTCCTCCAGGTGGTGCTCTGCCCTGGCCATCTCGGCATAGACAGAGCCTTTTCTTCCATCTTAGGTAGACTACCATGTTAGGTAGTATCCAAGTATAAAGAGTATATCACTCCCAACCATGTAGATTTTCTTCTTGAAGAAAGGGATACTTTATTCATTTATTTTCAGAAAATATGGCCTCAAATGTTCGGCATTCCATGTTTTTGGAACCATATTGCCGTCTGGCCGACACAATTTGTAAGTTCCCGGGGGGATTACTTTGCAAACGACTAATGGTCCCTCCCAGTTGTTAGTCCTTGAGATGATGGTTTTGATGACAACAACCTTAGAATAAGATTATAAAATATAAATAATAACATTATAGTTTATATATATATATATATGTATATGTAGGATTTAACCATGCAGGTATCAAGAATGAAGACTGTACAGTATAGAGATTCAAGATATCAAGATTGAAGACTCATGAGTATCAAGAATATCAAGATTATCAAGAATTCAAGATTTCAAGAATAAGTAATTTAATTAGGAATTTTGTTAAAACTCCTAGAAAAGCACTGGTATCTTAAAATCCAATTTAGTCGTGGAATGGAATCCACTCCGAGCCCGTTAAAGGGATGGAACCCTAAGTAGGATGGAACCTACGAAAAATCTAGTGGAACATTGTTTTGTATCCGCTAACTTTTATTCATATGATTTTACAAAATTATCTTGTTTTCAAAATGATTTCAAAACCTTCCTTTTAAAAGAATCAAAAACATCTATCCTGATTTTAAATACTTTTAGCCTCAAAATAATCTTTATTTTCAAAATCAAATTATCCTTATTTTTAAACTATCTTTAATAATAAATTTAATATTTATACTTAGATTTAAATATAAAATTATAGTAAAATTATATATATATTATTCTCTATATTTACTTATGTATTTTAACTATAGTTAAGTATATTTATAAAGTTTAAAATAGTTTTAATATAAGATAGAAGTAATTTTCAAAGAAAAACAAATCACCAAAATTTCCTTTGGGATGTCGACATACCCAAGATACCCATGTCGACATAGTGGCAGTTGGTTTCAAAAATTTGAATTTCAAAAGAAGTGTCTATTCGCCATAACCTTTCACGAATGGACATGGCTGTTGTTCTTCTATAAATAGGGGATGTTTTCAACGAATTTTAAATAATATTTTTCAGGTTTTCACTCCTCTTCTTCTTCTACATTTCTTTATATATATTCTTACCATTACTCTTCCGAAATCACCATTGAATTTAACTAGATAATTTCTGGTTTGATTCTCTATCACTATCTCAACAAGACCTCAGTGCTATTCAGAGTTATAAGCTTCTTTGTAATCAATCGAGCGAGAAAAGGTGTGATTGTAGCCTTGGAAATCAATCAAGTGAGAAAAGGTGTGATTGTAGCCTTGGAAATCAATCAAGTGAGAAAAGGTGTGGTTGTAGCCTAGGAAATCAATTGGGTGAACTTGTTGCCCGGGAAATCAAGTATCTCTAGCCAGAGGATTGTGACTCTGGAGTGGTGTACCTCATGGCCTTGAAATCGAGGGTTGTAATTGTAAAGATTGCTTTTGAAAGGAAATCCGTACTTGTGTGCGGGACTGGATGCAGGGTAACTCCGAACCAGTATAAAATCTGGTGTGTTCTTTCCTTTACTGCTTTTACTTTATATTTGCATCTGTGTTTGAATCTGTGATCATATCTGTGTCTCAATATTGCGTACATTTGTGTTCAAATTAATATAAACTCGAAAAGAATTAGTAATTCCTTAAAACACTATTCACCCCCTCTATTGTTTATACTAGCCTTAAGATCCGTAATCCGCATTTCTCACATTTGGTATCAGAGCAAGGTTTTCAAAGTTTCATAATCTGAATTTTGAAAAGTTTTCAAAATGGCTACCAACACTGGTACTGTTACTAACACTGGTTCTATTACTACTGTTACTAGTTCATTTGTAGAAGGTTAGTCTACTGTCAGACCACCACTTTTTAATGGCAGTAACTATGCATATTGGGCAAGTAGGATGAAAATATACTTACAATCTGTAGGACTAGACACTTGGAATATCACACAGAATGAATATTCTGAACCTACAACTGATTTTGCACAGTGGACCACTGAGCAAAAGCTTGTTGCACAAAATAATTCTAAAGCAATGAATATTCTGTTTTGTTCACTTGATAGGAATGAATTTAATAGAGTGTCAGTTTGTAAGTCTACATATGAAATCTGGAAAACTTTGCAAGTTACTCACAAAGGAACAAGCAAAGTTAAACAAACCAAAATTTCCATGCTCACAAATCAGTTTCAATTATTTAAAATGAATTCTAATGAGTCTATTTCAGATATGTATAGTAGATTTCAAGATATTGTGCATTCTCTAATATCCTTGGTAAAGGAATTTTCCGAAGAAGATCAAGTCAGGAAAATCTTAAATTCTCTTACTCCAAAATGGGATCAAAAGACACTTGCGATCGAAGAGGCAAATGACATCAGTACCTTAAAGATAGAAGAATTAATTGGAAATCTAATGTCGTTTGAAGTCCAAATGATCGAGAGAAGAGAAAGCAAAGCATCTGAAAAAAAATCAATGGCATTCAATGCATTAACCGATGGATCAGACTCAAACAACGATAATGATGAAGAGATAGCCTTTATGACCAAGAATTTTCGGAAATTCCTGAAATACATAAAGATGAATAATCTCAAGAGAAACAACTATAAGAACGCTGGAAATCAGAATGTAGTGCCAAACAATATCAAATGCTTCAACTGTGACGAATCAGGCCATATCAAAAGAGACTGTTCGTATCCAGATAAGCAAAACCTTCCTATAAACAATGATTCCGTAAAGAAACGAAAACGTGCTTTTACTGCTACTCTAGATGACTCAGACTCGTCTTCAAGCGATGATGATCAAAAGACATATAATTCAAATATGTGTTTCACGGCAGTTCACGACTCCAGAATTCATAGAAACAAACTCAGAAAAAGGTACACATTTACAATACAATTGGTTGAAATTGCATGCTTAGAATTGATTGCTTGATTGATTGATTTTGAATTGGTGTGTTGTTTGAAATTTAAAATTTTTATTTTTTATTATTATCTTATTATATTATTATTTTATTATTATTTTTATTTTTATTAGTATCATAATATTTTATGGAATATACTAATAATATTCCAGATATATATAGACATTAAAAATAATAAGAATATATATATATATATTAGAATTCTTATGAAAAATAAAGTATAGAAATTCAAAGACACATGTCGACATGGTCCCTACCATGATGTCGACATGGTACATAATTTGAAATTCAAAATTTGAATTCAAATGGTTGAATTTCCCTCCACCTTTTCACTTCATTCAATTCTCTGAAAAGGCATCTTTTGACCAGGGAATATGTCCTTTGAGAATCTATTTATTCACTATCTTTTATCACATCTTTTCACTTTCATTTTCAAATTCAAACTCTCTCTTCAAAACTTCAAGCTCTCTACTCTCTAATCTAATGGCTTCTTCAAGCAACCCTTCCACCATGAGAATTTCCAGAAAGATAAAAGAGCAACTCTTTAATGATCCGGAGGCCATAAAAGCATACATCAATTATGCTAACTATGGAAAAGTCCATCCCGGAAAGTTTTCTTTATTTCAAGATTTTTCTACTTATGAAATTGATTCTCTTTTTGCAAATAATCGTGTTCTTAGTCTTATTGATGCTTCTCAAAATGATTTTGTTTGCTATCCAAATCTTGTTAAAATTTTCTATGCAAATCTTAGTCGAGGATTTTATAATGGAAACGATGATGAAATTTGGAGTAGTGCCAAAGGCACTAGAATCGTTTTAAATTGTGATCTTTTGGGTACCATTCTCAATTGCAATAATACGGGAATGGATCTTTCTTGTTTTAATATTGATGAAAATGATCGTGAGACGTTTCATCACATTTTTGAAGGAAATGATGATTTTGAATTCAAAAATCGAAACTTTCGACCAAAAGCTAGAATTATCAATCTTCTTTTACAACATACTTTGACCCCAAGATCGGGGAATTTTAACAATCCTACTTCAAAAGTTTGCAAAGCACTTTTTGCTATTTTTGGAAATTATGATGTAAATTGGGTGCAAGTTATTTTGGATGAACTTCGTCCCAAAAATCTTGAAATGGGTGAGAATACTTTGTATCATGGAATCTATCTTACTCGGATTTTCAACTATTTTGGAGTAGATTTCAAAGGAGAAGAATTTGTTTCAAGAAAGGTTTTCAATCACTCAAATATTTCTCTTATGAAAATTCCATTTGTATTTCAACCTTATGAGACTATTGCTGAAAAGGAAGAGCGTTTGGCTCATGAAGAGATGGAAGAGGAGGAAGAGAAAGAAGAAGAAGAAGGGGATGAAATGGAAATAGAAGAAGAAGAAGAAGGTGAAACATCTTTGGAAAGTATTGACTATCCTCCTAATCCAACCAACAAAACTCTTCTCAAAAACCAAAATACCATTGTTGAGAATCAACGGATTCTTAAACGATCCGTTAGTAAGAAGTTGGATAAAATTTCATCCAAGATGAGCAAGTTTATTTCCAAAGTAAGCAAGAAGCTTGGATTATCTTCATCTTCATCATCCTCTAACTAGTTCTATCTTTTCATTTCATGTTGTATTAGTTTAGTTTGTTTTAATGTTCATGTAGTTCTTTATGATTAATCATTGTATCACTCTATTATGCAATGAAATTGAATTCCTTTTTCTATTATCTAGCTTATCTTATCTCTAGAATAAATGTTAGTATATTATATAAATATATATATATATATACACACAATTATTCACAAAATCAAAATAAGCCATCAAAATTCACTTCACCATGTCGACATCCCCCCATAACCATGTCGACATGTACTGGTCAGAAATGACATTTCATTTTAAATTTGAAATTTGAATAACTACCTTATGTCTATTCATTTCAAACGAATTTCTACACATATAAATACCTATTTCTTCCAGAATTCATCACTCAATATTATTTCTTATCTACTTTGTCTATCATTCTTCTCTCAAACTAAAATATGGCAAATCCAATTCATAATTTAACCAAAAATCTTGAAGAAACTCTTAATTCTTTCAAGAATATTCTTTCGTTCATTCTTCGTAACCAGCGACACTTAGAGTTGAGTCAAATGTAGATGATCAAGAAGCAAGAAAGGCATTTCAATGCAATACGATGGATGATTTCCTCCCTGCACAAGGATGATAACGAAGCACATCCTCCAGTCTCTCTCACCAATGACAATGAAAATTGGGATGCCATTAAAGCAGACCATATTTTTGGAGAAGAAGGATGGCTGGAAGTTCCTCGTAATGTTTGATTTGATTGCTTTGTTTGATTTGAATTGTTTGCTTTGATTGATTTGATTTCATTTATTTTGATTTCATTTGATATGGATTGATATTTGGTGTGGATTGATATTTGTTGTACAAAACATGTATACATATGCATTGATATTTATATGATCTTTGATTAATTATCATGTTTATTGATATAATTATCTCTTAATCTATATATTATATACTCCATTGTATAGTTTATTAATGCAGGTACTTTAGTACAAGAATGAGGGGGAGTTATATAGTTTGGAGTTAGTTTTTTTTATTGATGACAAAGGGGGAGAAGTATAAAATATAGGATAGTTAGGCATAGATTAAGGGGGAGTTATTAGTTTTAGGGGGAGTCAATAGGATAGAAGTAATATTTTATAAACAAAGGTTGTCATCATCAAAAAGGGGGAGATTGTTAGTCCTTGAGATGATGGTTTTGATGACAACAACCTTAGAATAAGATTATAAAATATAAATACTAACATTATAGTTTAGATATATATATGTATATGCAGGATTTAACCATGCAGGTATCAGGAATGAAGACTGTACAATATAGAGATTCAAGATATCAAGATTGAAGACGCATGAGTATCAAGAATATCAAGATTATCAAGAGTTCAAGATTTCAAGAATAAGTACTTTAATTATGAATTTTGTTAAAACTCCTAGAAAAGCACTGGCATCTTAAAATCCAATTTAGTCGTGGAATGGAATCCACTTCGAGCCCGTTAAAGGGATGGAACCCTAAGTAGGATGGAACCTACGAAAAATCTAGTGGAACATTGTTTTGTATCCGCTAACTTTTATTCAAATGATTTTACAAAATTATCTTGTTTTCAAAATGATTTCAAAACCATCCTTTTAAAAGAATCAAAAACATCTATCCTGATTTTAAATACTTTTAGCCTCAAAATAATCTTTATTTTCAAAATCAAATTATCCTTATTTTTAAACTATCTTTAATAATAAATTTAATATTTATACTTAGATTTAAATATATAATTACAGTAAAATTTTATATATACTATTCTCTATATTTACTTATGTATTTTAACTATAGTTAAGTATATTTATAAAGTTTAAAATAGTTTTAATATAAGATAGAAGTAATTTTCAAAGAAAAACAAATCACCAAAATTTCCTTTGGGATGTCGACATACCCAAGATACCCATGTCGACATAGTGGCAGTTGGTTTCAAAAATTTGAATTTCAAAAGAAGTGTCTATTCGCCATAACCTTTCACAAATGGACATGGCTATTGTTCTTCTATAAATAAGGGATGCTTTCAACGAATTTTAAATAATATTTTTCTGGTTTTCACCCCTCTTCTTCTTCCACATTTCTTTATATATATTCTTACCATTACTCTTCCGAAATCACCTTTGAATTTAACTAGATCATTTCTGGTTTGATTCTCTATCACTATCTCAACAAGACCTCAGTGCTATTCAGAGTTATAGGCTTTTTTGTAATCAATGGAGCGAGAAAATGTGTGATTATAGCCTTGGAAATCAATCAAGTGAGAAAAGGTGTGATTGTAGCCTTGGAAATCAATCAAGTGAGAAAAGGTGTGATTGTAGCCTAAGAAATCAATTGGGTGAACTTGTTGCCCGGGAAATCAAGTATCTCTACCCATAGGATTGTGAATCTGGAGTGGTGTACCTTGTGGCCTTGAAATCGAGGGTTGTAATTGTAAAGATTGCTTTTGAAAGGAAATCCGTACTTGTGTGCGGGACTGGATGTAGGGTAACTTCAAACCAGTATAAAATCCGGTGTGTTCTTTCCTTTACTGCTTTTACTTTATATTTGCATCTGTGTTTGAATCTGTGATCATATCTGTGTCTGAATATTGCATACATTTGTGTTCAAATTAATATAAACTCGAAAAGAATTAGTAATTCCTTAAAACACTATTCACCCCCTCTAGTGTTTATACTAGCCTTAAGATCCGTAATCCGCATTTCTCACACCAGTTTGGTCCCAGGGGTCCACCTGCAGGATTTCTGGTATTGGCAATTACACTATGGAGTACCAAATCCTCCTCGTGAAATGATCAAGTTCTTACTCTTGAATTGTAATACCTTGAGATTCTTCTCTGATACTCGGCGGTTCTTACTGCTGCTTCATCTCTCAATTCAAGTATCAAGTCCAATGATTCTCTTTTCAGCTCTTGATTTTTATCGAATGCATAGGCAATCCTTCGGTGTGAGGGTATCTCAATCTTGATTGGAAACATCTCCTCACACCCATATGTTAAAGAGTAAGGGGTATGTCCCATCGATATCTTAGCAGACGTTCGGTAAGCCCATAACGCAAGTGGCAGCTCTTCTATCCAATTTCCCTTTGCCTTGTTTAGCCGCTTTTTCAGAACTTTCTTTATGGTTTTATTCACAGCCTCAATTGCTGCATTTGCTATTAGATATGCGACAGATGAAAAAGTTTTAATAATTCCATTCTTATGGCAAAAGTAGGAGAATTCTTCACTCTTGAATTGTGTCCCATTATCAGAAATTATCTTCTGGGAATTCCAAACCTGGTGATGATGTTCTTGATAATGAATCTGAGTACCTTCCCAAAATAAATCTTCGAAAGTGGCTCCGCTTCAACCCATTTGGTGAAATAATCGATGGCAACCATGGCGTACTTTGCAACTCCTTTTGAAATTGGCAAAGGGCCGATTAGGTCTATTCCCCATACATCAAAGGGCCATGGACTTGTAATTGGAGTCAATTGACTTAGGGGTAGTCTGAGAATTTTTGAATATTTCTAACACTTCGCATCTTATCACATATTCGATAGCTTGGCTTACCATATGCGGCCAGTAAAATCCTTTCCTTATTATTTTCTTTGCCAACTTTGTCCCATTTGAATGATCTCCGCTAAACCCTTCGTGTGCTTCAGCCATTAATTTATTCCATCATTCATGCTCACACATCTTAGGTAGGGAAGAGCATATCCTTTTTTATAGAGGATTCCATCCATTATTATGAAGGTTGGAGCTTGTCTCTTGATTTTTCTTGCCTCACCTTTGTCTGATGGGAGTGTTACTTTAACAAGGTATTCCACAAAGGGTGACATCCATGTGTCATCATATACGTTATTTGGACTAGGTTGGTTGACCCTTTTATTTGATATTTCCTTACCACTTTTTCCTATTTCTTCCCCTTGAGATTCTGCTTAAGACCTTGTTAAAGCCAACGATTCTTTCCCTTGTTCAGATGCCTCCTCTTCAATACTTGGAGTTTCCTAAAATCCCACAGGAACAATACGTGTCTCTGGGGCTCCCCTTGAGCTTGCCAGTTTTGCTAGGGAGTCTGCTTGTGAGTTTTCTACTCTTGGGACTTGGTGTATTGAAAAGTCTTCGAACAAAGCAAGCATTCTCAATATCTTTTTTATGTATAAGGATAACTTGGGATCCTTTGTTTGATATTCCTGTTTCACTTGGTTCACCATTAGTTGAGAATCACTAAAGGTCCGTATTCGTGGAATTTTGAGTTCCAACGCCAAGGTTAATCCCGCTACCATAAATTCATATTCTGCCATATTATTTGTTGCGGGGAATCCCAATTTCATGGCATAATGCAAACGGTGTCCATCAGGTGTTATGATCACATATCCTGCACCAGCCCCTTGTTCATTTGATGCACCATCAATAAATAATTTCCACATAGGCTTATGATCTTTCTCTTTCTCCGATTGCTCCTTAATGAAGCTTGTGCACTCATTCACAAAATCCGCTAATGCTTGTCCTTTGATTGCGGCTCGTGGTTGAAACTCTATGCCATATTGACCGAGCTTAATCCCCCATTTTACCAGTCTTCCAGAAGTTTTGGGTTTACTAAAAACTTGCTTAAGAGGGAAGTTGGTTAATACCCTAATCGGGTGTGCTTGAAAGTATGCTATAAGCTTTCGAGCTGCAAGAATCAAGCAATAGGCTAATTTTTCTATAACTGGGTATCGAACCTCCGCATCCTTTAACTGTCTACTTACATAATATACCGGAAGCTGTGCCCCACTCCCTTCACTAATGAGTATTGAGCTGACTGCATGTTTTGATACTGCCATGTATAGGTATAAGATTTCCCCATTCTCGGGACTTGAAAGGGCGGTTTTTCCAAATGGATTTTTAATTCATGAAGTTCTTCTTCTTCTTGATCACATCAAAGAAGGGTATACACTTATCAGTGGCTTTAGAAATGAATCTTCTTAGGGCAGCTACCCTTCCATTCAAACTCATCACTTCCTTGCTAGTTTTTGGTTCGGCCATGTCCTTAATGGCTTGAATTTAATCTGGACTGGCTTCAATTCCTTGGGCACTTACACGGTATCCTAGAAACTTTCCAAAATGAACTCCAAATGAACACTTTTATGGGTTTAGTTTCATTTGATATTCCCGCAATACCTTGAAAATCTCTTCCAAATCTTTAAGATGATTTTCGGGCTCACCAGACTTTACCAGCATATCGTCCACATAAACTTCCATGTTCCGGCCGATTTGCTCCTTAAACATTCGGTTGACCAACCTTTGATATGTTGCACTTGCATTTTTCAATCCAAAGGGCATTGCTTTGTAATAGTAAGTCCCTCACTCAGTTATGAAGCTAGTGTGTTCCTCATCTGGTTTGAACATTGGTATTTGGTTATACCCCGAATAGGCATCCATGAGAGATAACAATTTGTGTCTGCTTGTGGTGTCTACTAATTGGTATATTCGTGGCAATGGGAAACAATCTTTTGGGCAGGCTTTGTTTAAATCCGTGTAATCGATGCAAGTCCTCCATTTCCCATTTGATTTCTTTACAAGTACTGGGTTGGCTAACCATTTTTGGTAGTATATTTCCCGAATAAATCCATTTTAGATGAGTCTGTTAACCTCTTCTTTCAAAGCTTTTGACCGAACTTTGTCCATTTGTCTCTTTCTCTGCCTTACGAGAGTTTCTCCTGGATTAACGTTGAGGGCATGACACATAACCGTTGGATCAATTCCCACCATATCGGAATGTGACCAAGCAAAGACATATTTGTTAACTTTGAGAAACTATATTAATCCTTCTTTATGTCATCATTAAGATCCTTTCCCACCTTAACCACTTTGGTAGCTTCATCTGAGTCAATGTACGCTTCATCTAGATCCTCTATGGGTTTTATCCTCTCCGTTTCTCCTCGGTAATCAAATTCTGTGACTATTGGGCCTTCTTCCATTCAATTTGCGTCAATTCTTTTCCACTTGCCTCCAAAGGGAATGTACCTTTGTTACATATGCTTGTTAGATTTATTAACTTTAATCTTTGCTTCGAATGTTGGATGTGAAAATCCATCATCCAAAGGCTGTAAAATAGTAGAAGAATCAAAGTACGCGGAATACTCCCTTTTATATTGATCAAGAGTGGCAAAATACATTTCCCAAGAGCTAAACTACTCTCCTCGGACAGTTCCCCAACTTCGCTTTGTTAGAAATTTTACCATAAGGTATTTCGAGGAGGCAAAAGCATCGATCCCATCAAGAGCTGGCCTGCCAAAGAAGGCGTTGTAGTAGGAGGGTTGATCGATTATCACAAAAATAGTTTTGAATGTTTTGCATGTTGGCAGCACTCCCATTTTTACAAGTAGCTTTATTTGTCCCACTGGAGTTGATCCTTTGTTATTGAAACCAAATATGGGCTCTGTGCTTGGCTCCAGCTTGTGTCCTGGATGTTCATCTGATCAAAGGCATGTTTGAAGATTACATTGACTGCGCTGCCCGTGTCGACTAGAATTTTAGAGATAATAGATAACCTGATTTGTGCAGTAATCATCAGAGGATCATTATGAGGATGATGAACCCCTTTTCTTAGTTCTTGTGGAGTGACAACTAGATTAGGCATCTAAGTGTTAAGGCGTGGGTTTTTCATTGGGGGTTCTTCTTGGACAGAATAGATCTCTTCTTTATCTTCTTTAATATATCTGCTTTGGGCACCCTTGCTGCTTCGCGTTGGAAGGGCCCCACCATGGATCACATCAATTCTGTTGATTGGCGGGCTCAAGCTTAAAGGTCCTCATCTTCCAACATATTCACAGCATTGTTTGGATGTTTCTGTGGACCATTTTCTATCCTCTGGGTTTTCTGCCGATCTTGAACAAACTCCTTCAAATGACCTTCTCGAATCAGCTTCTGAATAATTCCAGCCAAAACCTTGCACTCATTAGTTTTGTGGCCGTTGGCTTTATGATAAGCACAATAGTCTCCTTCCTTTTTCTATTCTGGTTTGGTCTTGGCTTTAAAGGAGACCAAAAAGTTGACCCTTTCCTTGGCTACCACATACACATAAGACATCGGCTTGTTTAAAGCAATCGCGTTAGCTATTGTTTCTTCTCATCTCATTCTTTTATGGCCACGGTCTTGGCCAAATCTGCCCCCCTCTTGCTTTAGGGCAGTTTTCTTCTTGGCATTGTAGATCTCATCCATCCGGATGAACTTGTCAGCTTGGAAATGGTAATCTTGCAAGTCTTTGCAGCTCTTAACAAAGAGTTGCTTCCAGAAGGGGGTGTTTCAATTAAGCCAGAATGAACGACTATAAGCTTATCTCGATCGTTCATGTCCTTGGCCTTTAAAGCTTCAGCATTAAACCTCCTCAAGTAATCAACCAAGGACTCTCCCTTTCTTTGTTTTATATTTGCCAAAACTGTGTAGTCGATCGTGGGATCTTTGTAGAAGCAGAATTGGGCAGAAAACTCATAAGAAAACTGCTTCCATGCGTATATAGTTTTTGCACGGTACTGCCTGTACCATTTTTCTACTGCTCCCGGGAGAGTGACTTGGAACAGTCGGCATCTGATAGCTCTAGATGCATTATACAAGTCCATTTGGCTGTCAAAAGCCATTAGGTGATCATCCGGGTCTGTAGCCCCATGATATTTCATCGATGGGATCTTAACATATGGTGGGATAACTGTAGCCATTATCTCATCGGTGAAGGGATGCACTCTTTCGTTGTCATTAACATTCTCATCCATGGTTCTCTTCCCTTTTGAATTCATAACATTTTTTATCGCCTTCTCAGTGGCATCTTTTAGGTAAGCTTCAACATTGCAATAATCTTTTTGATTTAGGAAATATTCTTTTGATGTTGAACTCCTAGATTGTTCAAGTGATTTGTCAAGGATCCTTCCCTGATGATTAGCTTTCGATTAAAGGAATTTTCTCTTTTTTGAGGACGTCAGATCCACTTTGCCTTTATACTCATTGGAGTTAGCTTTTAGATTCCTTCTGGGGGAGACCACCTCTTCCCCTAGTGTTGGCTTTGGAGTTTTGGAAGATTTCTGAGATAGAGCCATTTTTAGTAGCTCCTGTATCTCCTTTAGCTGTTGTTCCAAGCGCTTGATGTTAGCTGTATTCTCGTCTAGTTGTGTTGGTGATGAAGTTTTCCCAAGAATAGCCCCATCAAGATTAAAAGATGGAACTATATGCTCCTCCAAAGTAGTGGTGTGAGGAACTTCCTCTTCAATTCCACTTAGCCGTTTTGATCCCATTTTTCCCACGTAAGACAAATGAGCCACAATTAGTCTGTAATACGGTGACAAGGACGGATGTTCAAGCCCTCCTTCGAGCACCAAAAATGTTAACAAGAAAACTTGTTAACATTCCCGATGCCACATGAAAAGTAGTTAAACTTAAACAAATCCATGTTGACGAGAGGTTTACTTCTTTTCAAGTATACCTTTCGACCAGATTACCATAGTCGAAAGGGTTTTAAGAATATTGTACATTCTTTCGACTTGGTTAGCTTGATCGAAAGTGTTTAAAGAGCCATCTTCACCTTTCGACTATGTTAACTTAGTCGAAAGGTTTCAAAGAATTAATCTAGAGAGATAGCATTTGTTTGAATCCTTTTGTTTGAGTGGGTCGAAAGCAATTGATCCTTTAAACTTTTCATTCCTTTCGATCATGTCAATAGATAACTTTCTAGACCTTTCAATCATGTTGAAAGAAACAAATATTTCATTAATAAGTCACAGTTGCTTTCGACTTCATGGTTTTGTCACTATTGATTTAGGGCCTTTTTGAAAGGGTTGATGTTATATCTAGGGGAAGACCTTTTCGAATGAGTTCTTCTCTCAACAGTTGTTAGTCAATCAAAAACTAGAATCCCCTTCGAGGTACCCCTTTCGAATGCGTTGATAGGGTTTCCACCTTTCAAAATGGTTCTCGCTTATAACTGTCTAAGATTTACTCCAATTTCCTTGTATAAGATCGACCTGGGTGTTCCCAATTTCATAATTCATCATGATCAAAACCCCAACATCATTTTTATTTCTAGTGTCAAATGTAGGTTTCGATGATGATGGGTGTCGAGCAGAGATTCCCAGGTCGATCTTATACATTGCATAGACAAAAAGAGATTAAGAGAAAAGTTTAGAATCATGTGCAATTGATCATTAGACTAGCTAATGATCTAAATGATCTTCCTCATCATCAGACTCCTTATTGGATAATCCATCCCTTCTTTATTAATAAACCAAAATGAGTTACACGAAATAGAGCTTTTTCCCCCAATTTGATTTACGGATTTAACAGATTTAATGATAATTAAGAGAGTAGAGTAGAAGAAATGAATTCAGGATCCTAGAATACGGTCCCCAAAACTATACCCCTTGGGTTTTATTTATAGATGCAGGTCAGTCCCCCTTCCATGCCTTTACTTTCGATTTGGTCGAAAGGACCCCTTTTTGTATGCCGCTTCAAGCCTTTCGACTTGGTTGAAAGGCCATGACCCCTTTCAATGCTGTCGAAAGGCATCCTTTTGCTCTCCTTAATTTACTCTTGCGCCTCTTTTATCCATTCCCAGACCTTTCGACTGAGTCGAAAGGGTCCTTTATCATCCTTTCACTTTTCTTGATCTTTGAATACTGCTTTCTCCACAACACCTCTCGACACTGTCGAAAGGTTCCCAAATATGCCTTCTTCTTCATGTTGCCTTGTTGTTACTGGAAGTAAGATTGAAGCCTTCGACTCTGTCGATAGGTTGTTTATATTGGTTTCGAAGATATTTCTGTACCAATGGTTTCGATGATGTTGAGTAACCTTCGAATGCATGCCTGAGAGCCAAGGTGGAACTTTTCGGAAAGGTTATGATAAGGGCGGAACCTTTGGTTTCAAAATGTTCAGCATGTAGGTGAGAGATTATCATTCATTGCCTTCAAAAGGGGGTTTCGAAGCTGTCCTTGCATGTTTATCTATGTCAAAAGGTTGAAAGTGGTGGAAGGGTGTGCCTGTTTCCATCTGAGTCGAAAGCCTTTACACTAGATGAGTAGCTGATGCCTTCGACTCCTTCGAAACCCTCTTAAAGCCTTCGAAACATCTTCTTATCACCTTTGCGAAACCAATGCCTGTTTCTTCATTGAGACCTCACTCTTATTAACCTTCTTTCATACTTTTGCTCTTGAGTAGATTTTATAGCTAATAATGACTACATTCATAAACACTCATATAGATTTGAAGCCCTCGCTCACTAGAGTTTAACGGATTCGGTTTTATGTTTTTTCATGGCCTAAATATCTAGATTTTGATTTTAGAAGGAGGAGGCTAGGTTTAGTTTTTACAGGAAATTGAATAATGAAAAAAGAAAGAGGAATGAGGATAAGGGTTAATGTTGGGGTTATTAAATTTTGTAATTTCCGGCACATCGCTACAAAGTATTCCGTTTGTGTACGAACCGCGAATGAAAAAAATAAAAAATACAATCGGGTACAACACTGCAATACGATCACAAACAACAATAAAATACACTGGTTATCTTATTATGTGTAGTTTCAAAAATACCAATGTTTGGTGAAAAATACGTCAAACGATAATTTAAATATTTTCCAAATTAAAAATTAGGGAAAAATCCTATAAATTTATTTAAAAATACGGCATTAAAAATTAAGTCGTTTTATTAACAATTGATTTTCTTATTATTTATTAAATTTGAATCAGATTTGAATATTTAAATAGATTAAATATTCTCATTTGAAATTTTAAAAATTTCAGGTCGTTACATTAGATTAGTCGATCTTGAAAAATTAGGAAATGTCGAGTGAACGTATTTGTATTTTGCTGATAAATATAAATGTATTATACATAAATCCTAATTATTCCGACTATAGAGTAGTTGTAAACATACATTGAAATAAAAAAAGTCAATTATGAGTCGGGACAATAGATGAAGTTGAAGATATACACCTACCTCGATTACCACATGGGAGATAGGTCGTATGGAAATACGTTGACTTATAAAGGGAGCGTTAATGCAACACATGGAAATTCCCTGAAGCTAGATAGTATGTGACTCCCTAGTCGGGCCTCAATAGTCCAATGGTTGTAGATCCCCATATGATTGCCGATTGATGATGTATAATAGGGCTAGATAAGGGAAAATAAGGATCAATTTGTTGTAGATTTTCCGAAAGTAATGGAGTTCCAGAAAGAAGGTGTGGAGTAGTCACCTCAAGATAACAACTGGATTTTTAATATTGGAAAGAAGATTAATCAGCGAGTTGAAAAAGAAGTCCAATAGAAGGGACAAATAGAAATCTACTCTGAGTCCAAACCATAGAAAATAGTTTTAAAAGTTGAGAAAAATATACAATTAATATATTTGAAAACGTAAGCAAATATTGGATTTTGAAATACACACACACACATTTTGTTAAATTGAGCAAAAAAACATTTCCATAAATGGTTACAAAGGCTATTCGTTTGAAAAAATGTTATAAAGCATATATAGCTTGCTAGTTTCTCTATGAAGAAAGAAGGTTGTAAATATAGATAACTATCTTATATTAAATAAGAAGCTTTTATAGAAAATTTAAAGTTTATTGGACCGAAAATAATAGTAAGTGAGTTTTAAAAAAAGGTTAATTCTTTTGGAAAAAAATGACAGTGTAATATTGGTCGTGGGTTTTCTATAATGAAAATTTTAAGCTGTAAAAACATTCCTTTTTAAGGATGGACAATAGAAAATGGTACAAGTTTGAAATGGGGTAAATAGTATGGGAAATAAAATATAAAACTAAAAAAAGCAGTAGGAGAACGCACTACTATAATCTGATAAAGATGACAGTTAATTGAGAGGAACTATTTAAATAAGAGCATTTTAGGCAGAAGATAGTTTAATGCTGGTAAAATTATGAAATATAAGTTTAGGAATTCTTATAAAATGATATTAGTAATTAAAAACAATAAATGAAATAACAAAAAGGATAGTTTTCATAACGGATGCAATAATGGCACATATCTTTAAGAAGTCCCCTTAATATGCTAGTAGAGCCTCCACTAAGGATGAAAGTGGAGATAACATGAGTTATAAGAAAATATTAGAGTAAGAGTGTTGTCCTTATCTACTCCAGTTTTTATTATTTAGAATTGTAAGAGATGTTTTAGAAATACTATAAAGTGAATTTTTGGAAAGAAATTGTTTGGTGTAAAAGATGAGCTTTTGAAGGGAAAACTTAATAAATAGTTTGAATTAAAACCCTAATTTTTAAGAAGTAAAATTTGAAAAAGTCTTTAAAAGGAAAATTTGATTTAAAGAAAAAAAGAAAGAAACTTAAAAAAAAATTAAATTTGTTAACATTTTCTTTTTAATTTAATGAATATGCTAAATTCAAAAATCCTAAATTATAGTTTAAAAGTTAAGACACCAAGCAATTTTGAATTTGATAAAAGTTTTCCAAGTTGTACTTTTAAAGACAAAGGTTTTGGGATTAAGTATTTTAAAATTTTGAAGTTTTTTTATTTTTGAATAAAATGGTGAAAACCAAACCAAAATTTTAAGTATGGGGTAGATAGGAATAACTGCCTAAGTAAGACGGGATAAAAGATAAGTCTTTGAAGAAGATGGCGATAACTACTCATAGAGTAGCAATAAGAAATCCTCATAGAGTGCAAGAAATATTGGTGAGAATATAGGAATATTTTGTTAGATATTTTTGCAAGCCATAAGAGGGACCCGCTAAGAAATGACAAATGGTATTAAAGTACACTTTTATGAGTTCTAGGGTATGCTCGCTTGAAAGGTCTAGAATAAGGAAAGTAAATATAAAGATTTAAGAGTACTATTGAGGTATTTGGATTGAAAGAAGATGGTAATAGGGGGTTATAAGATGGCAAACACACATAGAGGAAATTGGTATACCCAAAGTTAAGAAAGGCAAGATGGAGGACGAAAAAGTTATTCAGCTAAGCCAGTTGCTAATGAGTTATTAAAAAGGTTGCATAGTTTATTCCATAATTGGGTATGGTAATGGAAGTAATGGATAGACCTTATTCATCAGAAGCCTTAAAGGAAAGTTAAGATATGTGGGTTGGAGAACATGACACGTCAGAAAGGTCTATTTAATTACCAGTAAGAAGAGGATAGGGCCACAACATCATAAATATCAGTTGATGTTGAAAGGACAGCTCTTGACAGTTGTTTCTTTAAGGTTTGGGTCATAAGCATTAGTTGTCTCTATGGTATAAAAGCATGTAGTACTGAAAATGTTCATTTTTACGTGTTTTCGGTGTGGACCTTAATCTTATGAAAAAACAATTGGAAAAAGAAATTTCAGGAAAGACACTTAACTAATGCAACAGTAAAGAAAATAATAGATACTGGAAGTTAGGAAATAAATTAAGAAACTTTATTTAATCAGCTACTAAGATAAGAATGAAATAAGATTTAAGTCTCAAAAAGCAAAAAAAATTTGAAAAGTAAATTTTGGCAAGCGAAAGACGGGGAAAGGTTGTTGCGAAGCCATGGATCAGTGTTTGTGTACCTTAAAAGCTGAAATTTATAATTGAACTTGTGTGTTTGTTACTATTATAAGTAAAAGAAAAGTTTTGGAATTTAAAATTTACTGTGTAAATAGGTGTCCACTATGGACGTTAGACCGTTGACTAAACCCCGATTTCATGAGGTGTGGCATAAATTATTTTGAAGGAAATATATATGAATACTTTTGAAATTTTTGTTCAAAATTCTTGGTTTTGGGAAATAAAATGTTTTTGTAGAAAGTCTTGAAAATTTGCGATGAAAATATTTAGAAGTCCAAAATTTTACAGATATTTCAAAAAGTAATATAAAAAGATTTTTGAGTAGAAAAAAAAAAGAATTTTCAAAATTTTGAAATACCATATACTTGACAAAGGGGAATAGTCGATGGGTTAGTTAGTATGGATTTTACTATGTAGCAGAAGTGACAGTAAAAATAAAACACGGTAAGAGACAAGGGAGGAAGTTGTTATAGCCACAGAATCATTTTCTCCATACCTTGTCAGTAGGCGAACTTAAACTGGTTTTATAATGATTTTGTATTAAAATTTTAAATATTTAAAATAAAATTTACTTATGCAGACTGTGCTTGGAAAATTTGGAAAATAAATTAGAGGAAAAGAAAAGGTTCCAAGGTACATCGAGAAGTTGGGTACCCGAGAGAAAAAGGATGGAAATATGGATTTTCCATCTAAACCCTTTTCCTCGGTACAAAGAAAATAGGTTTAGTAAATTTGATTTTTCAAATTTGGATGTTAACAACTGTGTGTCAGGATTTTGGATGGTAGGAATCAGATGAAAAATTGAACTATATATGCTCTCATTTGTAGAAGTGTTGGAAATTTTGGATGCAAAAACAAGTTTTTGGTTTTCAAAAGCTGCATGCATATAGAACTACCAGTATATTTAGGTTGGTTGCATCATATTTTAAAAATTGTTTTAAAAATATGCATTAATATAGGAGATGCTGATTTATAATTGCTCAGTATGCATATCATATATGTTGTGATGCATCATGCACTTGTACACGTTTGGTAGCAAAATTGATCGCACACTAATTAATTGGTTAGTTTAGAATGGTTGTATGTTATGTTACATTGTTTAGTCCTTGAGGAATTTTGGGGAAGAAATTCTTTTGGGGGGGAGAATGCAACACCTCATAATTTTACAACAATTAATTAAAAGAAAATTGATTAATAATTAGTAATGTCGAAAAATAGAATTTTTACAAACTTGAAATTTGGTTACGAAACTTTTACCATTGGGTTTGTGGCGATTTTTTGATCAGTTTTCATATATAAACTTTTCCGATTGAAGTTCAAATGAAGAATTATTAACGTTTGAAGTTTTAGATTGGAAATAATTATATATGTAATTATGGTAATAAAAATCAATTAAACGTTAATTACTGATGTTAATGGACAAATGAACAAGCAATTCTGATACACCTAATATTGTATAAAATCAATGTAATATTTTGATCACTCGCACCAAGCATAATAAAGTTCTATATGTCCATATCTGTCATGATTAAAATCCTACATTTGATATGTATTTCTACATTAATCTAAAACTTCCACTTTGAAGTGACATGTAGTTGCAATTTCTCTATTTCAACTGATCTCAACTTATTTTCTATAAATCCAAGAATAAATGGTTTATGTTTAGCATGCAAATGCCTTAAGTAATAACCAAGTTTTTTGACACATAGTAGTAATGATAATTAAATTTCTCAATTAACTAATCAGTAATTAATCTCATTTAAGCCAATGACCTAAAAAGTGATTATTTTTAAAGATAAATGAATTAGGACCTATTCCATAGAGTTCATAATGCCGATTACACATGAAAAAATATAATTAAAAAAAGCTATAATTGGATAATGGAATAAAAAGAGATGAAAAGTGGGGCTAGTGGCACAAATTTAAATAAAACATAAAGTTTATCAATAAAATTTCTGAAACAAGCAAAGATCCCTAATGTCATTTATCTTCATCCTAAAACTCAAGACCTAGAGCTTCAAGCTCCGTTAGCTTCCTCAAATCTCAACATAAATTCTGAATAAATACTCTAAATTTAAATTAGGAGATCCCCTACAAACGCATCTTCTCAAATTGGCAACTTAGCAATAATTGATTTCAGATTTTCGAAATTCAAGAGCTTCAAGAGTGAGTTCGCTTGAGCTAGTAATTTCATTTTGTAATTGGTGAGTGGGAAAGATTTACTATACACTATTCTCACTTTTATAATCTAGTTTCATGTTAAATATCAAATGATGAATTATGGCTTGACTTAAGAGTTCAAGTGAGATCTTTGGATGATGACTATGTTAGCAAAAGTTATATAATGAATGAACCAATATATCTAAGAATGCAATAATGTGATAATTTTTATTTTTCTTATGTGCCATTAATTTTGATAGTATTTGGATGGGTAGAAGCTACATTATGATGATGGGAAATGGATTTGGTTGATGACTTGTTCAGTTTGAATGATAGTTGAGTGATTGTACTCCTACGTAGTTTCTCAACACTCAAAGTTTCAAAGATATTCATCGAGTTACCATAGAAAGACGTACTTGTTCGAAAGGTGAATATCTTACAATAAAGGCTTGAATATAAGTAGCTTGAGGCATGTCCAAAGTGTTGCGGTGACACTAAGCTAAGCATTAAACCAGACACTTAAGAATGAACCATGTGTGAGTAAGAGAATGAAGAAACTAAAGAGGAGAAAAATGAAAAATCTCCTTAAACATGACTCACAATCTGCTTAGATTAGACACAGCAGACATCTCGACAAGCCGTATGAACCAGTCAATTGGTTGAGGTCCAATCAAAAGAACAAGAAAACATGCTATTTTGGCATATGTTAAGTCAAATGGTGGGAAACCGACCGTCCAAGGGATTAGTCGATTGGTCAATCCTATCAGTCAAACAACGAGCTGATGATTTATTTCTGTGGGAATGAGATTTTGTAGATGGGTCCATGAAGGTTTCAGATGATAAGGGGAAGTTCACAAGCATGTGTTAGTATGTTGGAAAGCATGGGGACCATGGAGACGCTTGCAAGGCATTTTAGTTTGTGTAATGCTTTTGATAGAATCATCTAATGGGTTTTGAGACGAGACGACTAGAGTATTAAAGATATGGTTCTATATGACAGATCTTTATAAAGAGTGAGTACGTGTTCCTTGGTTTTGCCGCTAGGACTTGATATTATTATACCATTGGTAATGAGAGCTGGCGTTGTCTCAGTCATGCGCATTTGTGTAACATTGAGTCAAAGATTTAGAGACGCCTTATCTCATTAAAAAGGGCTTCAATCCTCGGGTTACCAGTCCTTTATTCTTGTATATAACTCAATGAGCAACATCGGGGCACGTGACTTGTCAATTCTTGTTTGATACAATAAAAGTTAGTGGTGTGGATACCTATGTTCACCATCCTAATGTTATAATATAAGTTACGGTACTTGATAGGTCTTGGCCTTGTCAAAGGACCTTGGGCCCACTAACCCATAGTGTAGCATACTCTTTACATTTGGGGCCTATTTGATTTAAGTAATTTGATAGACTTATCACATATTGCATTTCATTATAGTATAGATGTACTAATTTGTGTGCAAGATAAAATACAGGTTGATGTATGGTTTCATTATATTGTAAGGTATCACTTGATATGGTATATGTTATACTAGTATACTGGTAATTATGTATTTAGGGATATTTCTTTTTCACCAAACTTTACATCTGAACCTCTCTATGTTATCTCTATTGTTATTTATTCTTTGAGTAGGTTGATCTAGAAGAGGGACACTTCTAGTTGAAGGTGAGTTTAGAGCTATAGCCATTCTTACTATTATTTATCTAACCAATATATTGTTGGAAATAATGAATGAGAAAGAGGCATTTATTGAAGAAAGAGAAATGCAATTATTATGCATTGGGAAGTGTGACTATGAATAGTCCCACATCTTAAAATATAATAAACATTTGGTGTTTATATACTAAGATGTGGACACTATTATAGTTACAATGAGACAAGAAAGACTTGAAAGCTTAGCCATCTTAGCGGGTGGTGCAACGCACCACCCCGCACGCGCGCGCCCGCGCCCGTGCCCGTGCCCGAGCCCGTGCCCGTGCCCGTGCCCGAGCCCGAGCCCGAGCCCGCACCCGCATCCGCGGCGTGGGCGAATGGGCGTTTGAGGCGTATTAGAGGCACTTAGCACTTTGCAATTGGCGGTTGGCTTGGCTTGGTTGGTTGTTCCGATCAGAGCAGTTTTATTTTTGTCCGTTCAAATTATAACGGCTATAAAACGGTCGCGTCTGTTGGTAAAGGGTCGCAACCTTTCCAACAGTCACATCCGTTTCAAGCATCTTCCCGAGCCTATAAATAGGCAGACAGAAAACGAAGTATGGACTTACTTTTCTGTCAAACTTCTTCCCAACATCTCTGTTCTTTTACTGTATTCTCTTTGGTTCGCCGTCGCTCCGCCTGCAAGCACCGCACCGCGGAGTTCGTCCGTTTCATCCTGGGAAATCAAATTGCTCATATCCTTTGGTGCATATAGGGAGCAATATTGTTTCAAGGAAACAGCCACCGCTGCACTCGGACAAACATATTGGTAATCTATTTACTGATTATATTCTAATATTTAATTCAGTTGCAACAGATTAGCAACGCATTTGCTACAGATTAGCAACGCTTTTGCAACACAGATTTGCAACGCTTTTATAGCACTATTTTTGAAACGCCTTTGTACTGTTACTAATATCAGATTTGTAACACTTCTGTAACGTTTCTATAACAATCTTGAAACAATATTGATTGTTGGCTATCTTTGTAGACGGCGATGTCTGAAAATAGCAACAACAATAACTCAGCGGCAACGGTGACCAACACCCTGCCTGCGCCAGTGGTTCCAACGATGGCACTATCTCATGGAGAAAGGCCAGAAAAGTTCAATGGGGCAGATTTCAAACGTTGGCAGCAAAAGATGTTGTTTTATTTAACAACATTGGGTCTTGCAAAGTATCTTGCCGAAGATGTTCCTAAAGTGGAAGAACTGGAAACTGATGCCACTAAAGTGGAGGCCGTGAATATTTGGAAAAGTGCAGATTTCATGTGCAAGAATTACATTTTAAATGGACTCGATAACAGCCTTTACAATGTATATTGTACTGCTCAAACTTCCAAAGAATTATGGACGGCATTGGACAAGAAGTATAAAACCGAAGATGCGGGTATGAAGAAGTTCATCGCAGGAAAGTTTCTGGACTTTAAAATGGTAGATGCGAAGACCGTAATTAGTCAGATTCAAGAACTTCAAGTCATCATTCACGCATTGCATGATGAACGAATGATCCTAAGTGAATCATTTCAAGTTGCCGCAGCAATAGAAAAGCTTCCTCCTTCGTGGAAAGACTTCAAAAACTACCTTAAGCATAAGCGTAAGGAGATGACAATGGAAGAACTTATAGTTCGATTAAGGATCGAGGAAGACAACAGAAACTCCGAGAAGAAGACTTCGAACACCATGGTTGCCAAGGCAAATGTAGTCGAGTCAGAGAAACCCAACAAGAGGAAACGTGAACATAACCCAAAGAATTCAAAGAAATTTCAGGGTTCATGCCATAACTGCGGAAAGAAAGGCCACAAAGCAGTCGAATGTCGCGCACCTAAGAAGAAGAAATCAGAAGCAAACTTGGCTGAAATCTCAGACGGTGTTTCTGATATGGATTTATGTGCAGTAATATCGGAATGCAATCTTGTTGGTAACTCAAAGGAATGGTTTGTAGACACCGGAGCCACTCGTCACATATGTGCTAATAAGTGGATGTTTACAACCTACAAAACCGCTACTGATGATGAACAACTATTCATGGGCAATTCATCCTCATCAAAGGTTGAAGGCAAGGGAAAAGTTGTACTAAAATTGACTTCTGGAAAAGAACTCACTTTGAGTGACGTTCTCCACGTTCCAGAAATCCGCAAGAACCTAATTTCAGGGTCGTTGCTTAGCAAGCATGGCTTCAAACTAACCTTTGTGGCTGATAAATTTGTATTATCAAAGAATGGAGTGTATGTGGGAAGAGGTTATGTGTGTGATGGTTTATTTAAAGCAAATGTAACCACTATTGTACCAAACAATGATATGAATAAAACTGAATCTTCTGTTTATTTGGTTGACTCTTCTAACTTATGGCATTCTAGATTAGGTCATGTAAATTTTGATTCATTACGGAAATTGATCAATCTAGAATTTATACCAAAATGTAAAATAGACTCCAATTATAAATGTCAAATTTGTACAGAAACAAAATTGACAAGAACCTCGTTTCACCATGTTGAAAGAGAAACTGAACCTCTAGATCTAATACACACAGATGTATGCGACTTAAAAATGTGTCAAACTAGAGGTGGAAAAAGGTATTTTATTACCTTTATTGATGATTGTACAAGGTACTGTTATGTGTATCTCCTTAGAAGCAAGGACGAGGCATTCGACATGTTTAAACAGTATAAAGCAGAAGTTGAGAACCAACTCAACAAGAAAATAAAAGCTTTACGAAGTGATAGAGGAGGAGAATATGAATTCCCCTTCGAGGAGTTCTGCGCCGAACATGGTATTATACACCAAACTACGGCTCCATATTCACCTCAATCCAACGGCATAGCCGAAAGGAAAAATAGAACTCTAAAAGAAATGATGAATGCCCTACTGATCAGTTCTGGCTTGCCAGATAACCTCTGGGGAGAAGCTATTCTTTCTGCAAATCACATTTTAAATAAGATACCACGAAAGAAGACGTCTAAAACTCCCCACGAACTATGGAAAAATAGACCACCATCCTACAAATACTTGAAAGTGTGGGGGTGTCTTGCGAAAGTGGAGGTACCTAAACCAAAGAAAGTCAAAATAGGACCAAAAACAGTTGACTGTGTATTCATTGGATATGCACATAATAGTGCTGCTTATCGTTTCTTGGTACACAAATCCGAAATTGATGATATCCACACAAATACCATCATTGAGTCGAGAAATGCTAGATTTTTCGAACATATATATCCTTTAAAACAGGATATTGAAACTTATGCTCAAAAGAGACCAAGGGAAACCGAAGTCCCTAACTCACTTGAGGATACTGAACAAAGCATTGACAATATTCAGCAAACTGATATTGATCAACAAGTAGAGGAAGAACCAAGGAGAAGCAAAAGATCAAGGATCTCTAAAACCTTTGGACCAGATTTCTTTACATTTATGTTAGAAGACGATCCATTAACATACAAACAAGCTATGTGCTCTGCAGATGCCCCTTATTGGAAGGAGGCCATTTACAATGAGATTGAATCCATCATGTCAAACCATACATGGGAATTGGTCGATTTACCAAAGGGATGTAAGACCTTAGGTAATAAATGGATATTTAAGAAAAAACTGAAACCTGATGGTTCAATAGATAAGTATAAAGCTCGACTTGTGGTTCAAGGATTCAGACAAAAACAAGACTTGGACTATTTTGACACATATTCTCCTGTAACTAGGATAACGTCAATTAGAATGCTAATAGCAATTGCATCCACACTTGATTTAGAAATACATCAAATGGATGTAAAGACAGCATTTTTGAATGGTGAACTAGAAGAAGAAATATACATGAAACAACCTGAAGGTTTCCTAAAATCAGGGAATGAAAGTAAGGTTTGTAGATTACGAAAATCATTGTACGGGCTTAAACAAGCGCCTAAACAATGGCATGAAAAATTTGATGAAAATATGATATCGAATGGATTTCATATAAATGAATGTGACAAATGTGTCTATTCTAAAAATACGAATATGGGATATGTCATTATATGCCTATATGTAGATGATTTACTAATATTTGGTAGTAACAAGGAGATAATAAAATCTACAAAAGATATGCTCTCCGCCAGATTTGACATGAAAGATCTAGGAATTGCTGATGTAATACTTGGTGTAAAAATACATAAAACTGACCAAGGATATGTGTTGTCCCAATCACACTATATTGGAAAAATACTTGAAAAATTTAAACAACACAACATAATATCAGCAAAATCACCCGTTGATATGAACCAAAATTGGGTTAAAAATACCGGTGATAGTATTTATCAACTTGAGTATTCTCGCATACTAGGCAGCATTATGTACGTAATGAACTGCACTAGACCTGATATAGCATATGCTGTGAGTAAACTCAGTAGATATACGAGTAATCCAGGAAAGAATCATTGGAAAGCAATAATTCGAGTACTAGGATACCTAAGGTATACACAAGGTCATGGATTACACTATGGTAGGTACCCATCTGTAATAGAAGGGTATTGTGATGCAAACTGGATAACTGGATCAACAGATACAAAATCCACCAGTGGATATGTGTTTACCTTAGCAAATGGGGCAATATCTTGGAGATCTTCTAAACAAACTTGTATAGCAAGATCTACCATGGAATCAGAATTCATTGCCTTAGACAAAGCCGCAGAAGAAGCAGATTGGCTTCGAGGTTTCTTCGATGGTATTCCTAATTGGGAAAAACCTGTACCTCCAATAAGCATACATTGCGACAGCCAATCAGCTATTGGAAGGGCCAATAGTAAGCTTTACAATGGCAAGTCTAGACATATACGTCGAAGACATAAAACAGTAAGACAGCTTCTCTCCAATGGGGTTATCACAATTGAATATGTAAGATCAAATGATAACATTGCGGATCCACTAACAAAAGGTTTACCTAAAGAGAAGGCTAATATCTTATCGATGGGAATGGGGTTACGGCCCATAAACTAAAAGGTTTCTTTAAATGGAAACCCCACCTAGTTGACTGGAGATCCCAAGATCTAGGTTCAAAGGGACAACTAAGTTTAAATAAACTTGCTGGCACTGGTATATATTCAAACCATTCCTAAGATAAGTCAGTGCATTACTCGTCGGAGAATAGGATAAGTTTTTTGAAACTTTTAATGATGTCTATACTTGGTAACATAAAAGGACCAAAGTGGGGTAATATGAATTACTCTTCATAGAATCACCTACGTGAGTGTGAAGGCGCCGCTTCAAGGAGAATTATAAGGCCAAATTCTCTAAGCACTCATGAGACCAGGCAGGTGTTCATGGCAAAAACGAACACAAACAGAGAACAAAGGAATATAAGAAACATTTATTGTGTGCTATCTATTTTAGAATTACACAAATGGCTTACAGTTCAAGGACAATCTTAATCCACTGATTCGCTAGTAATTTAAATAGGTAACCACTAGGAAAGTTCAAGGCCTATGTGCTACTTTTACCGATACGATAAATTGTTTCGTGAAATTAAGAACAAGTACTCATTCATGTGGGGGATTGTTGGAAATAATGAATGAGAAAGAGGCATTTATTGAAGAAAGAGAAATGCAATTATTATGCATTGGGAAGTGTGACTATGAATAGTCCCACATCTTAAAATATAATAAACATTTGGTGTTTATATACTAAGATGTGGACACTATTATAGTTACAATGAGACAAGAAAGACTTGAAAGCTTAGCCATCTTAGCGGGTGGTGCAACGCACCACCCCGCACGCGCGCGCCCGCGCCCGTGCCCGTGCCCGAGCCCGTGCCCGTGCCCGAGCCCGAGCCCGAACCCGCACCCGCATCCGCGGCGTGGGCGAATGGGCGTTTGAGGCGTATTAGAGGCACTTAGCACTTTGCAATTGGCGGTTGGCTTGGCTTGGTTGGTTGTTCCGATCAGAGCAGTTTTATTTTTGTCCGTTCAAATTATAACGGCTATAAAACGGTCGCGTCTGTTGGTAAAGGGTCGCAACCTTTCCAACAGTCACATCCGTTTCAAGCATCTTCCCGAGCCTATAAATAGGCAGACAGAAAACGAAGTATGGACTTACTTTTCTGTCAAACTTCTTCCCAACATCTCTGTTCTTTTACTGTATTCTCTTTGGTTCGCCGTCGCTCCGCCTGCAAGCACCGCACCGCGGAGTTCGTCCGTTTCATCCTGGGAAATCAAATTGCTCATATCCTTTGGTGCATATAGGGAGCAATATTGTTTCAAGGAAACAGCCACCGCTGCACTCGGACAAACATATTGGTAATCTATTTACTGATTATATTCTAATATTTAATTCAGTTGCAACAGATTAGCAACGCATTTGCTACAGATTAGCAACGCTTTTGCAACACAGATTTGCAACGCTTTTATAGCACTATTTTTGAAACGCCTTTGTACTGTTACTAATATCAGATTTGTAACACTTCTGTAACGTTTCTATAACAATCTTGAAACAATATTGATTGTTGGCTATCTTTGTAGACGGCGATGTCTGAAAATAGCAACAACAATAACTCAGCGGCAACGGTGACCAACACCCTGCCTGCGCCAGTGGTTCCAACGATGGCACTATCTCATGGAGAAAGGCCAGAAAAGTTCAATGGGGCAGATTTCAAACGTTGGCAGCAAAAGATGTTGTTTTATTTAACAACATTGGGTCTTGCAAAGTATCTTGCCGAAGATGTTCCTAAAGTGGAAGAACTGGAAACTGATGCCACTAAAGTGGAGGCCGTGAATATTTGGAAAAGTGCAGATTTCATGTGCAAGAATTACATTTTAAATGGACTCGATAACAGCCTTTACAATGTATATTGTACTGCTCAAACTTCCAAAGAATTATGGACGGCATTGGACAAGAAGTATAAAACCGAAGATGCGGGTATGAAGAAGTTCATCGCAGGAAAGTTTCTGGACTTTAAAATGGTAGATGCGAAGACCGTAATTAGTCAGATTCAAGAACTTCAAGTCATCATTCACGCATTGCATGATGAACGAATGATCCTAAGTGAATCATTTCAAGTTGCCGCAGCAATAGAAAAGCTTCCTCCTTCGTGGAAAGACTTCAAAAACTACCTTAAGCATAAGCGTAAGGAGATGACAATGGAAGAACTTATAGTTCGATTAAGGATCGAGGAAGACAACAGAAACTCCGAGAAGAAGACTTCGAACACCATGGTTGCCAAGGCAAATGTAGTCGAGTCAGAGAAACCCAACAAGAGGAAACGTGAACATAACCCAAAGAATTCAAAGAAATTTCAGGGTTCATGCCATAACTGCGGAAAGAAAGGCCACAAAGCAGTCGAATGTCGCGCACCTAAGAAGAAGAAATCAGAAGCAAACTTGGCTGAAATCTCAGACGGTGTTTCTGATATGGATTTATGTGCAGTAATATCGGAATGCAA
Source organism: Allium fistulosum (assembly GCA_030737815.1). Lineage (NCBI taxonomy): Eukaryota > Viridiplantae > Streptophyta > Magnoliopsida > Asparagales > Amaryllidaceae > Allium > Allium fistulosum. Next base: position 195,941,240 of record CM060902.1, on the reverse strand, counting down.
TCTTGTTGGTAACTCAAAGGAATGGTTTGTAGACACCGGAGCCACTCGTCACATATGTGCTAATAAGTGGATGTTTACAACCTACAAAACCGCTACTGATGATGAACAACTATTCATGGGCAATTCATCCTCATCAAAGGTTGAAGGCAAGGGAAAAGTTGTACTAAAATTGACTTCTGGAAAAGAACTCACTTTGAGTGACGTTCTCCACGTTCCAGAAATCCGCAAGAACCTAATTTCAGGGTCGTTGCTTAGCAAGCATGGCTTCAAACTAACCTTTGTGGCTGATAAATTTGTATTATCAAAGAATGGAGTGTATGTGGGAAGAGGTTATGTGTGTGATGGTTTATTTAAAGCAAATGTAACCACTATTGTACCAAACAATGATATGAATAAAACTGAATCTTCTGTTTATTTGGTTGACTCTTCTAACTTATGGCATTCTAGATTAGGTCATGTAAATTTTGATTCATTACGGAAATTGATCAATCTAGAATTTATACCAAAATGTAAAATAGACTCCAATTATAAATGTCAAATTTGTACAGAAACAAAATTGACAAGAACCTCGTTTCACCATGTTGAAAGAGAAACTGAACCTCTAGATCTAATACACACAGATGTATGCGACTTAAAAATGTGTCAAACTAGAGGTGGAAAAAGGTATTTTATTACCTTTATTGATGATTGTACAAGGTACTGTTATGTGTATCTCCTTAGAAGCAAGGACGAGGCATTCGACATGTTTAAACAGTATAAAGCAGAAGTTGAGAACCAACTCAACAAGAAAATAAAAGCTTTACGAAGTGATAGAGGAGGAGAATATGAATTCCCCTTCGAGGAGTTCTGCGCCGAACATGGTATTATACACCAAACTACGGCTCCATATTCACCTCAATCCAACGGCATAGCCGAAAGGAAAAATAGAACTCTAAAAGAAATGATGAATGCCCTACTGATCAGTTCTGGCTTGCCAGATAACCTCTGGGGAGAAGCTATTCTTTCTGCAAATCACATTTTAAATAAGATACCACGAAAGAAGACGTCTAAAACTCCCCACGAACTATGGAAAAATAGACCACCATCCTACAAATACTTGAAAGTGTGGGGGTGTCTTGCGAAAGTGGAGGTACCTAAACCAAAGAAAGTCAAAATAGGACCAAAAACAGTTGACTGTGTATTCATTGGATATGCACATAATAGTGCTGCTTATCGTTTCTTGGTACACAAATCCGAAATTGATGATATCCACACAAATACCATCATTGAGTCGAGAAATGCTAGATTTTTCGAACATATATATCCTTTAAAACAGGATATTGAAACTTATGCTCAAAAGAGACCAAGGGAAACCGAAGTCCCTAACTCACTTGAGGATACTGAACAAAGCATTGACAATATTCAGCAAACTGATATTGATCAACAAGTAGAGGAAGAACCAAGGAGAAGCAAAAGATCAAGGATCTCTAAAACCTTTGGACCAGATTTCTTTACATTTATGTTAGAAGACGATCCATTAACATACAAACAAGCTATGTGCTCTGCAGATGCCCCTTATTGGAAGGAGGCCATTTACAATGAGATTGAATCCATCATGTCAAACCATACATGGGAATTGGTCGATTTACCAAAGGGATGTAAGACCTTAGGTAATAAATGGATATTTAAGAAAAAACTGAAACCTGATGGTTCAATAGATAAGTATAAAGCTCGACTTGTGGTTCAAGGATTCAGACAAAAACAAGACTTGGACTATTTTGACACATATTCTCCTGTAACTAGGATAACGTCAATTAGAATGCTAATAGCAATTGCATCCACACTTGATTTAGAAATACATCAAATGGATGTAAAGACAGCATTTTTGAATGGTGAACTAGAAGAAGAAATATACATGAAACAACCTGAAGGTTTCCTAAAATCAGGGAATGAAAGTAAGGTTTGTAGATTACGAAAATCATTGTACGGGCTTAAACAAGCGCCTAAACAATGGCATGAAAAATTTGATGAAAATATGATATCGAATGGATTTCATATAAATGAATGTGACAAATGTGTCTATTCTAAAAATACGAATATGGGATATGTCATTATATGCCTATATGTAGATGATTTACTAATATTTGGTAGTAACAAGGAGATAATAAAATCTACAAAAGATATGCTCTCCGCCAGATTTGACATGAAAGATCTAGGAATTGCTGATGTAATACTTGGTGTAAAAATACATAAAACTGACCAAGGATATGTGTTGTCCCAATCACACTATATTGGAAAAATACTTGAAAAATTTAAACAACACAACATAATATCAGCAAAATCACCCGTTGATATGAACCAAAATTGGGTTAAAAATACCGGTGATAGTATTTATCAACTTGAGTATTCTCGCATACTAGGCAGCATTATGTACGTAATGAACTGCACTAGACCTGATATAGCATATGCTGTGAGTAAACTCAGTAGATATACGAGTAATCCAGGAAAGAATCATTGGAAAGCAATAATTCGAGTACTAGGATACCTAAGGTATACACAAGGTCATGGATTACACTATGGTAGGTACCCATCTGTAATAGAAGGGTATTGTGATGCAAACTGGATAACTGGATCAACAGATACAAAATCCACCAGTGGATATGTGTTTACCTTAGCAAATGGGGCAATATCTTGGAGATCTTCTAAACAAACTTGTATAGCAAGATCTACCATGGAATCAGAATTCATTGCCTTAGACAAAGCCGCAGAAGAAGCAGATTGGCTTCGAGGTTTCTTCGATGGTATTCCTAATTGGGAAAAACCTGTACCTCCAATAAGCATACATTGCGACAGCCAATCAGCTATTGGAAGGGCCAATAGTAAGCTTTACAATGGCAAGTCTAGACATATACGTCGAAGACATAAAACAGTAAGACAGCTTCTCTCCAATGGGGTTATCACAATTGAATATGTAAGATCAAATGATAACATTGCGGATCCACTAACAAAAGGTTTACCTAAAGAGAAGGCTAATATCTTATCGATGGGAATGGGGTTACGGCCCATAAACTAAAAGGTTTCTTTAAATGGAAACCCCACCTAGTTGACTGGAGATCCCAAGATCTAGGTTCAAAGGGACAACTAAGTTTAAATAAACTTGCTGGCACTGGTATATATTCAAACCATTCCTAAGATAAGTCAGTGCATTACTCGTCGGAGAATAGGATAAGTTTTTTGAAACTTTTAATGATGTCTATACTTGGTAACATAAAAGGACCAAAGTGGGGTAATATGAATTACTCTTCATAGAATCACCTACGTGAGTGTGAAGGCGCCGCTTCAAGGAGAATTATAAGGCCAAATTCTCTAAGCACTCATGAGACCAGGCAGGTGTTCATGGCAAAAACGAACACAAACAGAGAACAAAGGAATATAAGAAACATTTATTGTGTGCTATCTATTTTAGAATTACACAAATGGCTTACAGTTCAAGGACAATCTTAATCCACTGATTCGCTAGTAATTTAAATAGGTAACCACTAGGAAAGTTCAAGGCCTATGTGCTACTTTTACCGATACGATAAATTGTTTCGTGAAATTAAGAACAAGTACTCATTCATGTGGGGGATTGTTGGAAATAATGAATGAGAAAGAGGCATTTATTGAAGAAAGAGAAATGCAATTATTATGCATTGGGAAGTGTGACTATGAATAGTCCCACATCTTAAAATATAATAAACATTTGGTGTTTATATACTAAGATGTGGACACTATTATAGTTACAATGAGACAAGAAAGACTTGAAAGCTTAGCCATCTTAGCGGGTGGTGCAACGCACCACCCCGCACGCGCGCGCCCGCGCCCGTGCCCGTGCCCGAGCCCGTGCCCGTGCCCGAGCCCGAGCCCGAACCCGCACCCGCATCCGCGGCGTGGGCGAATGGGCGTTTGAGGCGTATTAGAGGCACTTAGCACTTTGCAATTGGCGGTTGGCTTGGCTTGGTTGGTTGTTCCGATCAGAGCAGTTTTATTTTTGTCCGTTCAAATTATAACGGCTATAAAACGGTCGCGTCTGTTGGTAAAGGGTCGCAACCTTTCCAACAGTCACATCCGTTTCAAGCATCTTCCCGAGCCTATAAATAGGCAGACAGAAAACGAAGTATGGACTTACTTTTCTGTCAAACTTCTTCCCAACATCTCTGTTCTTTTACTGTATTCTCTTTGGTTCGCCGTCGCTCCGCCTGCAAGCACCGCACCGCGGAGTTCGTCCGTTTCATCCTGGGAAATCAAATTGCTCATATCCTTTGGTGCATATAGGGAGCAATATTGTTTCAAGGAAACAGCCACCGCTGCACTCGGACAAACATATTGGTAATCTATTTACTGATTATATTCTAATATTTAATTCAGTTGCAACAGATTAGCAACGCATTTGCTACAGATTAGCAACGCTTTTGCAACACAGATTTGCAACGCTTTTATAGCACTATTTTTGAAACGCCTTTGTACTGTTACTAATATCAGATTTGTAACACTTCTGTAACGTTTCTATAACATATATTTAGGTATAGACATGTCGAACTTATTCATGTATATAAGATTCAATGTTTATGCGATTCATTGCTAAACTCCATTTGTTCAGAGTGTTATGTTCAGCGATTCCTTTTGCATATATATAGACACACACACACATATAGTGTGTGTGCACGTGCGTGCGTGGCATGCGTGTGTATGAAGCCCTTTTGGGTTTTCACATGTATATTGTTTATATTATGTTTTTCTCCTTTCGTGGGGAGAATTATGATAAACCTATTATAAAGTTGTTCTATTTAGTTTAATTTTAACCGAATAATTTTCATCTATAGCATTTGTGACTCCGAGACTTCGAGTGTAGTTTGTGCATGGATTCGTGATGGTATGAATAACGAGTTTTTACATTTAGTATCAAAGCTTAGGTTTAGCAAACATATGAGCCTTAGGAAGTCTAACTTATTAAAGATAGGTCAAGTAATTCCTTAGAGAAATTTATAAGGAAGAATACAACTTGAGCATTGAGAGAGCATACTTGTATTTTGTTATAAGCAATATTCATATATAAGCACATTGGAACCCCTAGGATTTCGATGGCTTCTTAGAAGTTAGCTAATGTATTCTCTTTATAGATATATATCCATCATGACCTATAACACCTCAGGAGCATCCATTAGGGATGACACCACTGATCTGTAGATGTCTGCATAGTTCCATCGATATTTGCAGGCTATCACACCAGCGGGACGAAACCCTCTAACCATGTCAACGAATGAAGTGGTACTGGTTCCTACACCACCGCCACCATCTTTTCACTTCCCCAAGCCTTGCGAAGATCTCCTTAATATGGGGTGTGGCCTTATTTGGGCATTGAATCTTCTATTGAGATTCAGGAATGGCTTGGCATGAGCAAGCATATCTTTTGGGTTATGGACTTGGATGATCTAGGTAACACCCCATAATTTTATGACAATTAATTAAAAAGAAAATTAATTAATAATTATTAATGTCAAAAAATATAAATTTACAAACATCAGAATTTGGCTACGAAACCTGCACCATTAGGTTCATGACTATTTTATGATTAGTTTTCATATATAAAGTTTTCCATTTGAAGTTCAAACAAAAAAATATTAACATTTGAAGTTTTTGAATCGAAAATAATTATGTATGTAATTATGGTAATAAAAATCAACTAAATGTTAATTACAAATGTTAATGGAAACTTAGATGTTTAAATCAAATCTGAGAAAAATATATATAAGTGGAAACAAATTATTGCAATCGGATTTAAAAGGAATGAAACAAACGTCTAAGTAAAACAAATAACGTAATCGTTCAAACAAGGAATAAAAATTAACAAAATCTCAGCACGCTAATTAATAAATATTAAATAAGGGAACGATCGGCAGTATATACCTGATGGTCGACTGGTAGGAGTCGACCCAATGCCCAAGGTGGTCGACCATTCCCTATGAAAAATGAACAGTAAAACATGGCCAATTGGCCCGGATTTAATATAATTTAATCGGACAGCTGGCATTGGTTTGAACCGCTATAAAAACAGACCTAAACCCTCACTTCTAACTCATATTTTTGGAAGCAATGCCGAAGCTCTATTATTTTTTCTTCTCCTCCAAAATTCTAAATTTTTATAAATAGTTCTTGTTTATACGTATACATAATTGGAGAATACTAGAAGATGATTAAGAAAGAGAATAGGTTCAAATCAAATCGCTAAAGCCAAGGTAAATTATAAATCCAAATCTAAAATACATCAAATTCCAAATCTTTTTTCTAGTCTAGATCTCTGATAAATTTATTTACCCTAGCGGTGTATAAATCCAAATAGGGAGAAAAGGGAGTCAAAGTGGAATAACAGGGATTAGATTTGGAGATTTGAAAAGCTAAAAAGGTGAGTGAGAATAATTATATATTTTTGTATGATATTAGATTCATATCGTTGTAGATCTATTCTTATATGCTGAAATGTAAATTAGAGTTGTATGCTAAATCTATACACATGCAATGAAATCATATAATTTGCTCACACATTCTGAAATTGTAACTTGACATATATCTATATGTTGTATGAACGTAAATTTGGAAAAGGTTTGGGTATTAGCAATCCTAAAATTTATTATTAAATAATAGTAGATCATGAACTTGTAAATGATGTAATAATTCTATATTATTACTTAAATGGATTTGAAAAATAAGAATGTAAAATAAATAAATCACAAAAAGATTTTATGGGTTTAAGCGTTTTTTTAATTAGTTGGAATATAAGATATTGTATTGTGGATTTTTATACATTTTTAAGTTTTAAAAAAATAAATGTGCATCGTTTGAAATGTTAAGGAATACACCTAAATATTCTATATCGTATTTTGTACTATCTATATCTATAACTATGAAAAGATAATTCCTTGTAATTCCAAGAGCAACATAAATCTTCCTTTTGGATAAGAAATAGAAATTTATAGTGTTAACCTTTCTGTTTGGAAGAGACATAATTCCAGTGCATTAAAATGCAAAAAATCCCTAAGTATTAAATAAAGAAATATAAATGTGATAAGAATACTCTAAGAGAAAAGATGTGCAATACAAATAAAGACGGGAATTAAATAAAAAAAAATTAAAAAGTAGGCAAAGATAAATTTAAAAGCTAAAAATGGAATAGAAGTAGAAAATAAGATGTAGCATCCTGTAAAATAAACCAAAATTAAATGGATTAAATTGAATTAAATATGATAAAATAGAAAATAGAAATTTTATGAAAGTCAAAATTTTACCACGAAATTTATTCCGTTGTGTTCATGGCGAAATTATGATCTATTTTCATATATAATATGCTAAGAACGGAGCTCAAGCAAAGAAGTTATGAGCATTTGAATTTTTTTAGATTTAAAATAATTTAGTTTGAATTCAAATTCAAATGAGAAATTAAATTTAGGGTTTAAATTTCAAAAAATAGCTCGGGGGCTAAGTAAACGTTTAATAGATGTTTAACGTTTAAAAGTTAATCAGGGAATAAAATAAATTGTGCAACGGAACAAAATAAACATTCCCCGAAATAAAGGAGCGGTCTACCTATATAGGTCAACCGGTCACACATAGGCGGTCGACCGCTTGGCAACAAAAGTTGGCAGTTGTTACATCCCGCCATTTTGGACCAATCAAATCGACAATAAAATCACACATGTCAGACTTGAATAATTCAAAATAACAGATTGTTAATAAAATTTGGGGCAAATAAAATCAATCACAGAATCACAGAATATCAGAATAACATCGCAGCGGAATAAATAAACATAGGAGTACATTAAGATCCTAGATACAAAATCTCAAAACCAATACATAATACCAAGTCTGGAAACAAATATACTTGTAAAGTTAGACATAAAAGTGGCTACTTTAAAAGCAAAAGTGGCGTGGAAATAACTGGAATAAAATATCAAGTAGACGACTGAATCTTCAGCGGATCTCTAGCTTCGAAAGAGGATGAAACCAAAGCCGTGGAACTCAGGCTGACCCGAGCGTGAAGCAAAACACAAAACACTCGAGTCAGGACATACATACTTATGAAATGTAAATCAACTCAAGTGAACTGTAAAGGAATGCATCAGTAACTTAAAGGATGCTTAGGATCGCCCATCCTCTAAGGATCCATTAAACTATCTACTATGTAGTAATATACGCTATTATAATAATGTCTAAAGTAAAGTAAACTATTAAAATAGCGTTAAGGCGTTACCCATATCCCCATTAACACATTTTTAGGTATGCCAATAGTCTATACAGTACCGTAGCTCACCGTAAACTGGAACCACCAGAGGATACCACATAGGTACGACATAAAACAAACTCGTAAAAGGCGCGCTAGGGTAGGTAACACGGCACAACTAGGCAATGCCAGGGTAGATATACCAATTACACTTCCAGACTGTTGGTAACGCATAGCCGCAACTACCGCCCAACTCGATCCACACTCCCGAATCAAAGGTGCGCACCAAATCAATCACAAAGTAATAGAATGGCTACGATGAAGTGTATCCGATTAGAGGAGCTACCTCCTTGGCCCGTCGATTGCTCATGTTTTAGCCACCTTATGACAACTCACGGGAGTTAGGTCCACGTAAATATACCTTTAGGATCGTCGCCGCCATCCTACTTCATTCTGAAATCTCCACCGCGTACACAGTTGTTAAAGTGGTTTTCGGTATCGACAGAGAGTATGTCCATATCCGATCCCGGTCTCTTTAACAACCAAACATTATTATAACCCGTGGTTATTCAATTTCAAATGGTTTATATTTCATATCAAACATATTACTTTCAAAACCATATAAATTCCATATCATTTCTTTTTAAAATAATATTCATTTTTCCAAAGTAGTAATACTTCCAAATTTATTAAATTTTAACCCCTTTGAAACGTAAAATTTAGAGATTATAGCACTTTAAAAATGTAACTTTTAGAACCATACATTCGGAACTATAACCCTTTAGAAAATTTGTAGCATTCTGAAAATGTCACTTTTAAGAAACGCAGCAGTACAGAAGTGCTACAGTAAGAATTCACAGCAGTGCAGAACTGCTACGGTAAGAATTCGCAGCAGTGCAGAAGTTCTACTGTAAGAATCCACAGTAGTGTAGAATTGTTACCGTAAGAAACTGCAGTTTTGAATTGCTACCGTAAGAAATCGCAGCAGTTTTGAATTGTTACTGTAATACTTCTTACTACAATAGTTTATATGATAAAATAGTATATATATTTTCAGTTTTATCATAGTTATTCTATCATTCCTATTATATTACACAAATTTAGCTATTTGGTCATTAAAAAAACTACACCTTTAGTAAAATAACTTTGTTACTAAAATATCATATTTTAAAGTAGAAATCCTTATGCCAAGTTAAAAGTTTTTTAACTTACCCTTTATTTTCTTTCAGTAAATAACATTTTATCATTTTTATTTCCCAAATGATACAATTTACATTAGTTAAAACTTACATTTTTTTTCCACAAAACATTTATCATTTTAATTACTATTACATAAATTAAAAACTTACAATTTATAGGTTAGAAAAAAATTCCATTATTAGGTCAAATCGGATTATTAAATTTTTAATTAACCTTCATACTGTAAATTAGATTCCAAAACTTTACATTTCCAACTATTTATTTCTTACAAAATTTTAACACATGTAAACAAATTTACAGAAATCTTTACATTTAATTTTAGTTGAGATTCATCTATAGAAATCCAAAATACTTAATAATTTTTAGAAAATCATTTTAAAATCAACAACAGAGTATGTATAAAATTCTCTACCCTAGGGTCAAGTAAATACGAACATATATCATTTCAATCCGCAATATATTCATTTTTCGGGTTTTATATCATTTCAAACCCACAATCCCAGGTCAAATAAAATTGCTCAAGCCTATCATTTCAGCCCATAACAATTTTTCCTTACTCTAAAGATCGTTCGAGTATGTATCATTTCAACTCATAGTGAAGGAACTTGCAGTGTGATTCCAGAATATTAAATGAACATAAAAATATTCAACATATCATGACATATGATCAAACAGACATAATATGATATGAAATAACAAAATAAAATCTTAAGAATGACATAATATAAACATATGAAATAACATGATATAAACATATGAAGTAATATGATATAAACATATGAAATAACATGATATAACACATGAAATAACAAAATAAAATCATAGGTGAAATGTCAACTTGCATATACATATCCTCACAATTCAATTTTCATCAATTCATCAAATAAATAAGTACGTATGTCAAGTGTGATTTCTCACCTTTCTTTGGTTGGAAAAGTGATTCAAAGCGCAACTCAAAAATCAATAAACTACGGACCAGTTTGAGTGAGAGGAGAATCCAAATCCGACGCTTGAAAAATAAAAAAATAAATTCCATACGTAAACAAATAATTTTACATAGAAAAATAAAATAGAAATATATATTTTTGCAAAATACAAAAGAGGGCTTGTCTAGGGTTTGCATAGGCTTGGTCTAGAGGTGGTTTTGGTTTGGTCTAGGCTAGGTTTGGATTAGGTGGGTTCGGCCATTGCTAGGTTTTGGCGGAGATGGGTTCGGCCATAGCTAGGTTTAGGGTTAGGCTAGGGTTTTGGTTTGATGTGTTCGGCCTTAGGCTAGGGTTTGGTGATGGAGGCTCGGCCTAGGGGTTTTGTGATGGAGGTGATGGTCACGGCCAAGGCAAGGCAAGGGGAAGGGGTTGTGGAGGTTCGGCCTTGGTGTTTTTGGTTGGAAGAGAAGAGGTAGAGGCCGAAAATTGTGAAGAAGAAAAAGGGAAAAGGAAGAAGAGAAAGTGGTTTTGGTTGGAGTTTGGTGATTGGGGAAGGTGGAGATAGGTGTGGCCGAAATTTATGGAGAGGAGGAGGAGGAAAATTGGAGAGGAAGAGGGGAAGAAGTCTAGGGTTTTGGAGAAGGAAGATGAAGGAGAAGAAGACTTACAATTTTCTGTGGAGCACAAATGAATGGATGTGGAGGCTAGCCAAAACCCTAGGAGATTATATATAGGCTACTCATCTAACTAAAGGTTTTCTAGCCCAAATGGTCTAAGCCCAAACAAATCACAATAAAAATAAAATAGAAGTTGTAGGGAAAATAACTACGTGTAATACACCAAAAGTTGCAAATTTTGAGAAGTAAACATCAAAATTTAACAAAACGAAAAAAACTGGGGAAATGTTAAAATTAAATTCATCTTCATAAAAAAAATAAAAGTTAAAAATTCTAATTTTAAAAATTTTCATAGAAAGTCAAACTTTGACCAAAGTTGACCAAAATTTGCATTTTAAGAAAAATCTTTATTTTATTAAATTTGGAAAAACATTTCACATCGAAACTCAAAATTATCCTTTAAATTTTCCAAGTTTCTCAAATTTAAAATAGTTAAATTCAAAGTTTCAAATAAATTTTCGTTTAAAATATTTTCAAATTTTGCGGGTTGTTACACTCTTCCCCACTCAAAACTTTTCGTCCCCGAAAAGGAACGAGACACAGAAAACAAAGAAGGATAAGGTAGGATAATGAATAATACCTGGAATAACAATTCCGGATTTGAAGCACGAATGCTCTCCTCCGTTTCCCAAGTACAATCCTGATCATTAGTGCTCCATTGCACTTTGACTAGGTTGACAGATTTTCTTCGAAGCTGCTTCGTACCTCTATCGATAATACGAAGTGGCTTCCTCTCGACAGTAAGGTTCGGCTCAACATCCAAACTCTCGAGAGCAGAAGGATGAATAATCAAGGATGAATCATGGAGATACCGATGAAGATGCGAGACATGGAACACATTATGCACTCCAGAAAGTTTCGCAGGCAATTTCAAACGATAAGCTAAGGAACCAACTCTCTCTAAGATGCGGAAAGGACCAATAAACCTAGGAGCGAGCTTCCCTCTCCGACCAAAACGAATCACATTTCTTAATGGAGAGACCTTAAGGAAAACCTGATCACCAACCGAAAACTCCAAACTTCTCCTACGCATGTCAGCATACTTCTTCTGTCTATCCTACGCAATCCTCATCTTCCTCCTAATCTCCTCAACCTTCTCGGAAGCCTCTAGAATCATATCCGGACCAAGAACCGAACGATTACCGGATTCAATCCAGCAAGATGGAGATTTGCAAGGTCGTCCATAAAGAGCAGCAAATGGAGCCATTTCGATACTAGCCTGAATCCAAAAGATGGAATAAGATAGATAAATGTTTAAGACAACTTTAAACAGATATTTGAGATTATACCTGATAACTATTGTTATAGGTGAACTAAACGAGATGGAGATGATCTTCCCAAGATCCTCCATAATCAAGGACACATGCACGAAGAAGATCTTCCAGAATCCGATTCACTCTTTCCGTTTGACCGTCGGTCTGCGGATGATAAGCAGTGCTCAGATTCAGACGAGTACCTAAAGATTCCTGAAAAGCTTTCCAAAACTGACTGGTAAAGATGGGATCTCTATCACAAACAATGCTAACAGGAACACCATGAAGACAGACTATCTCTCTCATATAAATCTCAGCCAAACTAGAAGTAGAACGGTTGGACCTAACCGGAATGAAATGAGCTGACTTGGTCAATCTGTCCACAACTACCCAAATACTCTCATTACCTCTCCTAGTTCTCGGTAATCCATCAATAAAATCCATAGAAACTTGTTCCCATTTCCAATTGGGAATTTCAAGAGGCTGCAATAATCCAGCGATCTTCTGATGATCAGCCTTAACCTGCTGACAAGTAGCACATCTACTAACAAAAAGAGAGATATCACGCCTCATACCCTTCCACCAATACAGCTTCTTTATATCATGGTACATCTTCGTCACACCTAAATGAATAGAACGTCTGTACCGATGTGAGAGGAATGCGAATTACGGATCTTAAGGCTAGGAATAACACTAGAGGGGGGTGAATAGTGTTTTTAAGAAATTACTAAATCTTTTTGAGTTTATGTTAATTTGAACACAAATGTATGCAATATTCAGACACAGGTATAATCACAGAAACAAACACAGATGCAGAAATAAAGTAAATGCAGTAAAGGAATGAACACACCGGATTTTATACTGGTTCGGGGTTACCCTACATCCAGTCCCGCACAATCAAGTACGGATTTCCTTTCAAAAGCAATTCAACAATTACAACCCTCGGTTTCAAGGCTACGAGGTACACCCTCCAGAATAACAATCCTCTGGGTAGAGATACTTGATTTCCGGGGCAACAAGTTCACCCAATTGATTTCCAAGGCTACAATCACACCTTTTCTCGCTTGATTGATTTCCAAGGCTACAATCACACCTGTTCTCGCTAGATAGATTACAAAGAAGCCTATAACTCTGAATAGCACTTAGATCTTGTTGAGATAGTGATAGAGAATCAAACTAGAGATAATCTAGTTAGATTCAATGTTGATTTCGGCAGAGTAATGATAGAATTTTGATTAAGAAAATGTGGAAGAAGAAGAGGAGTGAAAAAACCAGAAAATATGATTAAAAATTCGTTGAAACTAACCCCTATTTATAGAAGAACAACAGTCATGTCCATTTGTGAAGAGTTATGGCGAATAGACACTTCTTTTGAAATTTAAATTTTGAACTCAACTGTCACCATGTCGACATGGTCACCATAGGCATGTTGACATCCCAAAGCAATTTTTGATGTTTTGATTTTCTTTGAAAATAACCTTTATCTTATATTAAAACTATTTTAAACTTTATAAATATACTTGATTATAGATAAAATACATAGATGAATATAAAGAATAATATATATAATATTTTACTATAATTTTATATTTAAATCAAAGTATAAATATATTATAATTAAAAGATAGTTTAAAATAACCGAAGTTTAAAAACAAGAATATTTAAGGCTAAAACATCTTTTTGAAAATCATTTAAAAAGATAATTTTTAAGGCTAAAACATTTTGAAAAACAATTTTGAAAATCATTCTGAAGTAGTTTTTGAAAATCATTTTGAAGTAGTTTTGCAAGCTTCTTCCTGCAGAATATCTCATCATGACAGGACTCGAGAACTTGTACAAAACCAGGATGTTCGTGGGTTTGTAAGCCACTTGTCGTAGGTTTGTAAGCTACTTGTCGTGGGTTTTTAAGCCACTATAAAGGTTAGAAATGGGTTCCATCCCAAAAGAAAAATAGAGTGAAGATTTCAGTGCTATTGTGAAGTTTTAACAAAATTCTAGACTCGACACTTATCTTGAAATCTTGAACTCTTGATTATCTTGATATCTTGAATCTCTATACTGTACAGTCTTCATTCTTGGTACCTGCATGGTTAAATCCTGCATATACATATATATCTAAACTATAATGTTAGTATTTATATTTTATAATCTTATTCTAAGGTTGTTGTCATCAAAACCATCAACTCATGGACTAACACGATGATTTTCCCGAAGTAAATCTTGCCTTAATCCATCGACATTCGGGACACAAATCCGATTATTAATCCTCAGAATCTCTTTATCATCGATCTGAGCTCCACTTCCATCTTGGCTATTACCACCAACCCTGCTACGAACATTTTCCTTAATAAGCCTAAGCATCTCATCCGCATCTTGCTTAGCAATAATACGATCCATAAGAGGAGAAGAAACAACAAGTTGACATAACATCGCCTTTTTCCTACTCAAAGCATCGGCTACAACATTAGCTTTCCTTGGGGTATAATTGATGTCAAGGTCATAAGAAGCTAGAAATTAAAGCCACCTAACTTGCCTCAAATTCAAGTCCTTCTGGGTTAAAATATATTTCAAAGACTTATGATCCGTAAAGAGATCAAACTTAGTTCCCAATAGATGATGTCTCCAAAGCTTCAAAGAAAAATATACGGCAAGCAATTCCAAATCATGGGCTGCATAATTGGCTTCATGAGGCTTCAACTGGCGACTAGCATAAGCGATAGCCTTCCCATCCTACATCAGAACGGCTCCCAAACCTTCACGACTGGCATCAGTGTATACCGTTAATCCCCCATTTCCATTTGGAACGGTAAGAACTAGTGCGGAAGTAAGCTTGCGCTTCAACTCATTGAATGCATCTTCACACTTATCATTCCATCTAAACTTAGCATTCTTACGAGTTAGAGCGGTGAGAGGTGCAGCAATCCAAGCAAAATTCTCAATGAATCTCTGATAATAACCGGCAAGGCCCAGAAAACTACGGATATCAGATGGAGTCCTAGGAGTTTCCCAATCCTGAAATGGAATAGGGAAGAATAAGAACTACAGAGAAAGAGATAGAATAATTAAATTCACAAAAGAAGGAAGAGAAGATAGACCTACATTGATCGCAGCGATCTTAATTGGATCTACAGAAACTCCATCACCAGAAACTATATGTCCAAGAAATCAGACTTCATCTTTCCAGAAATGGCATTTCGAGAATTTGGCTTTCAACTGATGACTTCTGAGAGTCTCGAGAATAGAATTTAAATGGACTTCATGTCCCGCCTTAGACTTAGAGAAAACAAGAATATCATAGACGAAGACTAGAACAAACTTATTAAGAACATCATGGAAAACCCGGTTCATAAGGTCGACAAAGAAAGCTGGGGCATTAGTCAAACCAAAAGGCATAACTAACCACTCAAAGAAACCATCTTCAGAACAGAAAGCAGTTTTGGGAATACTTTCCTCGGAGATTCTGAGCTGGTGGAAACCGGTGGCAAGATCAAGCTGAGAAAATACAGTAGCTCCATAAAGCTTATCGAATGTATCATTGATACAAGGCATTGGATATCTGTTTTTCATAGTGAACTTGTTCAGCTCCCTATAATCAACACACATCCTCAAAGAACCATCAGACTTAGTAACAAAAACCACTGCTGCTCCTTATTCGGAATGACTGGGTCTGATCAAACCTTTGGAGAGCAAGTTTTCAATTTGCTTCCTCAACTCAACCTTCTCGCGGGGTGCCATTCTTCTAGGAGGAAGAACTACAGGTCGAGCTCTAGGAATGAGATCAATATGGAATTCAATTTCCCGTTTAGGAGGTAAAGAAGTGACTTCACCAAATACATCGGAATAGAGTTTGACCACAGGAGTAGAATCAAGATCACTAGGGGAAGAATCAAGAGAATAGATAAAACTGCCTGCATACTCCTGAGGCATACGGCACTGAATCACCAAAAGATCACCCTTATCACCAACAAGAGAAACGGTTCAGGCTTTACAAGAAATAACAGCTTCATGATTCTTCAGCCAATCTCCTCCAAGCAATATATCAAAAGCATCGAAATCAAGAACATAGAAATCACCAGAAAAACGATAGCCAGAATGAAAGAGTTTCACATTGTTACAAATCCTACTAAGGTTTACGGGACCACCAATAGGATTAGTAACACACAAAGGTTTGGTTGCAAACTTAGGTGAAAGGATATGCTCAAACTTATCACAAAGGTCCACAAAAATGAAACTATGCGAAGCTCCAGTGTCAAATAGAACACGAACTGGAAAATCAAACAAAGTAAAGGTGCTCTGGAGAGTACATTGGGTATCACTAGGGGCAGGTGGTGTAGGCGGAGCCTGAGTGGAAGAAGTCATGGCAAAGACTCCAGATGTCTTGCCTTTCTGATACAAGGGACAATCCTGCTTGAAGTGGCCAGGCTGCAAACAGACATGGCTAATATCACGCCTAGTCATCTGAACCGGAGGAACAACAGCTTCGGCTAAAGTAGGACAACTATTGACATAGTGCCCTTTCTGATCACACCTAAAGCAAGTGATGGAAGAAAGATCAATAGGCTGCTTCCGGGAAGAAGAAGATCCTAAACCTGGATTCTTGAGCCAATTCTGCTTCTAACGCTGGAAATTTGACTTTCTCTTCTTAGAGTTGCTAGAAGACTGCTGAGATGAAGGTGCACGAGCAACAGATGATTCCTTAGAAGTAGGGTTCTCATATCTAATGGCCATATCCATCAATGCAGTAAAAGGGCTGTGCGCATGAGAAATCAGACGATCAAAAAACTCTGGGCGAGCTCCAGCTATAAACTTCTCATTCTTCTTAAGAGCGGTATCAATCAAACTAGGACCAAACTTGGAAAGTTCATCAAACTTCCTCTCATACTCAGCAAATGACATATCCCCCTGCTTAAGGTCCATGAACTCCCTATATAGCTGAGACTTCCCAGCCTCTGGCATCCACTTCGTCATAAAAGCCTCCCTAAACAAGATATCCATACTTAAGAATGATTCAAAAGGAATAACCTAAACCAAATTCAAAAGGACTAACTTAAGACAATACCTAAACTGATCCCAAGAAATTTCTACCTAAACAGTGTTGGCTATAACAGACTCCCACAAATCTAGTGCTGCCTCCTTCAACTACCATGCTGCTAGCTGGCACTTCTGAGCATCAGTGATCTCTAAACCAGCAAAAATCCTTTCCAAACCTCTCAGCCACTGCTGAGCCTCAATGATTGTCTCTGATCCTGAAAACTTAGTACCACCTAACTGGGTGAACTCCTTACAGAGAGTAGTAAACCTAACAGGTGCAACTGGTGCTGGAACTGGGGCAACACCACGACCTCTGGCATTCTTACGATTCATCCTGGAAATTCAAGAATGGATTTTAGGACAAAGATAAAGGAAAAGATAAAAGAAAAGATCCAACTAGACTGGAAATCCTAATCAAAGAATTCTATAGAACAAGGTGGATTCGAAAGGAAGGAAGAATTCTAAGAAAAGGAAATTTAAAACAAGAAAATTTTATATCCAAAATAATCTTTTAAAAATCATTTTAAAATCATTTAAAATCATTTTATACTTGAAAATACGTTCTCTCGCAAAGAATGATTCTAAGATTGATTTTACTCATTCTAGGGTATTGCTACCCTATCTCTAATGAGTTTTTGCCCCGTAGGCTAAGGTTTGCCTAAAACCAAAGCTCTGATACCAACTGTAACATCTCGCCATTTTGGACCATTCAAATCGATAATAAAACGACACATGTCAGACTTGAATAATTCAAAACAACAGATTGTTAATAAAATTTGGGGCAAATAAAATCAATCACAGAATCACAGACATAGAATATCAGAATAACTTCGCAGCGGAATAAATAAACATAGGCGTTCATGAAGCTCCTAGATACAAAGTCTCAAAACCAATACATAATACCAAGTCTGGAAACAAATATACTTATAAAGTTAGATACATAAGTGTCTACTTCAAAACCAAAAGTGGCGTGGAAATAACTGGAATAAAATATCAAGTAGACGACTGAATCTTCAGCGGATCTCTAGCTTCGAAAGAGGATGAAACCAAAGCCGTGGAACTCAGGCTGACCCTAGCGTGAAGCAAAATACAAAACACTCGAGTCAGGACATACATACTTATGAAATGTAAATCAACTCAAGTGAACTGTAAAGGAATGCATCAGTAATTTAAAGGATGCTTGGGATCGCCCATCCTCTAAGGATCTGCTAAACTATCTACTATGTAGTAATATACGCTATTATAATAATGTCTAAAGTAAAATAAACTATTAAAATAGCGTTAAGGCGTTACCCATATCCCCTTAACACATTTTTAGGTATGCCAATAGTCTATACAGTACCGTAGCTCACCGTAAACTGGAGCCGCCAGAGGATACCACATAGGTACGACATAAAACAAACTCGTAGAAGGCGCGCTAGGGCAGGTGACACGACACAACTAGGCAATGCCAGAGTAAATATACCAATTACACTTCCAGACTATTGGTAACGCATAGCCGCAACTACCGCCCAACTCGATCCACACTCCCGAATCAAAGGTGCGCACCACATCAATCACAAAGTAATAGAATGGCTAACGATGAAGTGTGTCCGATTAGAGGAGCTACCTCCTTGGCCCGTCGATTGCTCCTATTTTAGCCACCTTATGCCAACTCACGAGAGTTTGGTCCACAAAAATATACCTTTAGGATCGTCGCCACCATCCTACTTCATTCTGGAATCTCCACCGCGTACATAGTTGTTTAAAGTGGTTTTCGGTATCGACAGAGAGTATGCCCATATTTGATCCCGGTCTCTTTAACAACCAAACGTTATTATAACCCGTGGTTATTCAATTTCAAATGGTTTATATTTCATATCAAACATATTCCTTTCAAAACCATATAAATTCCATATCGTTTCTTTTTAAAATAATATTCATTTTTCCAAAGTAGTAATACTTTCAAATTCATTAAATTTAAACCCCTTTGAAACGTAAAATTTAGAGATCATAGCACTTTAAAAATGTAACTTTTAGAACCATACATTCGGAACTATAACCCTTTAGAAAATTTGTAGCATTCTGAAAATGTCACTTTTAAGAAACGCAACAGTACAGAAGTGCTACTGTAAGAATTCACAGTAGTGCAGAACTGTTACTGTAAGAATTCGTAGCAGTGCAGAAGTGCTACTGTAAGAATCCGCAGCAGTGCAGAATTGTTACAGTAAGAAACTACAGCAGTTTTGAATTGCTACCGTAAGAAATCGCAGCAGTTTTGAATTGTTACTATAATACTTCTTACTACAATAGTTTATATGATCAAATTGTATATACATTTTCAATTTTATCATGGTCATTCTATCATTCCTATTATATTACTCAAATTTAGCTATTTGGTCATTAAAGAGACTACACCTTTAGTAAAATAACTTTGTTACTAAAACAACTAATTTTAAAGTAGAAATCCTTATGCCAAGTTAAAGTATTTTAACATACCCTTTATGTTCTTTCAGTAAATAACATTTGATCATTTTTATTTCCCAAATGATACCATTTACATTAGTTAAAACTTATTTTTTTTCCACAAAATTTTTATCATTTTAATTACTATTACATAAATTAAAAACTTACAATTTATAGGTTAGAATAAAATTCCATTATTAGGTCAAATCGGATTATTAAATTTTTAATTAACCTTCATACTGTAAATTAGATTCCAAAACTTTACATTTCCAACTATTTATTTCTTATAAAATTTTAACACATGTAAACAAATTCACAAAAATCCTTACATTTAATTTTAGTTGAGATTCATCTATAGAAATCCAAAATACTTAATAATTTTTAGAAAATCATTTTAAAATCAACCACGGAGTCCGTATAAAATTCTCTACCCTAGGGTCATGTAAATACGAACATATATCATTTCAATCCGCAATTTATTCATTTTTCGGGTTTTATAACATTTCAAACCCGCAATCCCAAGTCAAATAAAATTGCTCAAGCCTATCATTTCAGCCCATAACAATTTTTCCTTACTCTAAAGATCGTTCGGGTATGTATCATTTCAACCCATAGTGAAGGAACTTGCAGTGTGATTCCAGAATATTAAATGAACATAAAAATATTCAACATATCATGACATATGATCAAACAGACATAATATGATATGAAATAACAAAATAAAATCATATGAATGACATAATATAAACATATGAAATAACATGATACAAACATATGAAGTAATATGATATAAACATATGAAATAACATGATATAACACATGAAATAACAGAATAAAATCATAGGTGAAATGTCAACTTGCATATACATATCCTCACAATTCAATTTTCATCAATTCATCAAATAAATAAGTACGTATGTCAAGTGTGATTTCTCACCTTTCTTTGGTTGGAAAAGTGATTCAAAGCGCAACTCAAAATCAATAAACTACGGACTAGTTTGAGTGAGAGGAGAATCCAAATCCGATGCTTGAAAAAAGAAATTCCATACGTAAACAAATAATTTTACATAGGAAAATAAAATAGAAATATATATTTTTGCAAAATACATAAGAGGGCTTGTCTAGGGTTTGCATAGGCTTGGTCTAGAGGTGGTTTTGGTTTGGTCTAGGCTAGGTTTGGATTAGGTGGGTTCGGCCATAGCTAGGTTTTGGTAGAGATGGGTTCGGCCATAGCTAGGTTTAGGGTTAGGCTAGGGTTTTGGTTTGGTGTGTTCGGCCTTAGGCTAGGGTTTGGTGATGGAGGCTCGGCCTAGTGGTTTTTGTGATGGAGGAGATGGTCATGGCCAAGGCAAGGAAAGGGGAAGGGGTTGTGGAGGTTCGGCCTTGGTGTTTTTGGTTGGAGGAGAAGAGGTAGAGGCCGAAAATTGTGAAGAAGAAGAAGGGAAAAGGAGAAAGGGGTTTTGGTTGCAGTTTGGTGATTGGGGAAGGTGGAGATATGTGTGGCCGAAATTTATGGAGAGGAGGAGGAGGAAAATTGGAGAGGAAGAGGGGAAGAAGTCTAGGGTTTTGGAGAAGGAAGATGAAGGAGAGGAAGACTTACAGTTTTCTGTGGAGGCACAAATGAATGGATGTAGAGGCTAGCCAAAACCGTAGGAGATTATATATAGGCTACTCATCTAACTAAAGGTTTTCTAGCCCAAATGGTCTAAGCCCAAACAAATTACAATAAAAATAAAATAGAAGTTGTAGGGAAAATAACTACGTGTAATACGGCAAAAGTTGCAAATTTTGAGAAGTAAACATCAAAATTTAACAAAACGAAAAAAACTGGGAAAATGTTAAAATTAAATTCATCTTCACAAAAAAAAGTAAAAGTTAAAAATTCAAAATTTAAAAATTTTCACAGAAAGTCAAACTTTTACCAAAGTTGACCAAAATTTGCATTTTAAGAAAAGTCTTTATTTTATTAAATTTGGAAAAACATTTCACATCAAAACTCAAAATTATCCTTTAAATTTTCCAAGTTTCTCAAATTTAAAATAGTTAAATTCAAAGTTTCAAATAAATTTTCATTTAAAATATTTTCAAAATTTGCGGGTTGCTAGAGTAGTGGCGGCTAGGGTTCGAAGCTATGTTATATTGAGTTGTACGCTCCGGATTTATTCGTTTCTTTCCTACTTCCATCTTACGGTTCTGGTGTTTTTCAACCCTTATAAATAGAACCCTACCCACTCCAATTTTTATTCATATTATTTTAGGGAATTCAGCGAAACTCAGCCATTATTATCTCTCCAAATTAGATCAGAAACTCCGTAGATAATTCAGTTAAGAATCTGATCTATTTTCTATTTATTTCTTCTTCCTGTAACCCATTCTTATTCTATTCTCCTCCGACTATTCTGAATCTAATAAATATATATACCTCTTCTCTATTTTATGCATATTTATCAAAAGAGAGAGATTATGGAAGGGATTGAAAGGCTATAAATCCATTGAAGTGAAGCTAAGGCTAATCTATGAGTGGAAACCTTAGTATTTTCCTTTCTATTAATTGTTTAGTGTGTTTCTTTTTGGATTCGAATATGCCTTAGAGATTTTAGGATTTTGAAAATACGATAGATAAAATCCCCCAAAATTCCTTTTTATCTTGAAATGTCAATTATATATTAAGATTCTCAATTATTTACATTAATTTGATGAAATTTGTTTTATTTATGCAATTTTTGATAATTTCATAATTTATTCCACTTCTCCTTCTTCTTTGGTTCAAATTGCGATTCTTCAGTGAATTAAGAGGTTTAGATTATGAATTCTATTCATAGTTTACACCACTTATTCTTACTTATTTCTTTGTAAATGAGGAGTTGAATAGAATATGGAGTTTAGATTGCAATTCCTATTGTTTATGATATTCCATTGAATTGGTGTAATAAATTGAGTTTCAATTTTGTCTACAAGTATATTATTACAGTTTTGGTTATGTATATTTATTCCTCGTTTTGGATATTAGAATCCTTTATTTTGGTATTGAAATCTTAGGAATTTGAAGAAAAAGGACTTGTAATAATATTTGGCTAGTTTAGGGCATAAAATCCATGCGGTTAGAATTTATTGGACGTAGATATTTATTTATCTCTATTCGCGTAATTAACGTATAATTATTGCATATATGGCGAAATTAATTAGGTACTTATTTTCATTTATTTCACCCATTAGGAACGTAATTGATTGTTAGGTGAAAATAAGAGGAAACTCTTATATAACCTAATTATTATTTTAAGGCGTAATAAGGATGGTTCCTTATAAGACCATATTTATGAAACGATGAGATGAGAGTGTGTGTATATATATGGAGAGTATCTGATTTATGGCTAAGTCATAAGAACGCGAGGTCAATAGAGTTACATGACAGAAGTCTACCCATCACTTAGAGGCTACCAGCAGTTGTGTAACCTTCCTATGGATATGAGATATACTTATGATAAATAATGATGCAAGGTTAGTCCCAAATTCTGTAGGGAAATCTGCCCGGCTAATTTGGCTACCAATACCTATGAATAGTCGGACTAATGTGAAATGTCATTATGAGCATGGGCCATACGACAAAGGGCCTGCTTGGGGTCTTGAGATATTAAGTGGTTGTTTGAGGGCCCACCTCTTTTCTCTAGATGAAGTATTAAATAGTCAAGGGGTTATGTTAGGTGGTATCTCAATGTGGGTGTTTAACGACAAATTTTCTATTGAATTAGAAACATGCCGATAAATTTTGAATTAATTTTAACCGCAACCGCATGGCATACAATTTTAGTACGGGGCGAGTACAGGTCGTTCCACAGGGAATTGTTTTAGATTTTAAAAACAATTCAATCAAATTAAACCAAAGTAAGAGGAAATTGATAACTACAAAAATGAAGATAAAACTAGAATTAAAAGGTGATTTAAAAACTATTAGACCAGAGAACAATTTAGAGGCAAATCCACTCTCATATTTTTGTAAATCAACAAACAAATAATTTATGATCTCTAGTTATGAAATAATTATTGCATTTATCCTAAGTATGGTTTGTTTATGTTATTAATTAACATAACTCAAACCATCAACCTATAATACAACAATTATATCACTTACAAATTCTCATGAAAATGAAGCCAAAGCAAAGCTATTTTAAGTATGATCTATTTACTATTGTAATTAGTAGTATAGATCATCAAATTTTGTTTTTACTTTCTTTTCAAAATCAAAAATCCATTAGTAAATGATGATGTAAATTGTGTTTATGTTGAATAATAATAGCTCATTTTCATAAGCAATATAAGCTATCAAACCCACTTGTATAAACTTACATCGACATTCACTTTCATGAAGCACAAGCTAAAGAGATCATAAATCATAAAAATGTTGAAATTACATAAAGTTAGAGAGCTTTATTACCCCTAAATTGAAGGGGTTTAGCTACTCATTTGTGTTATTATATCAACACATGTAAATTTCAACATTAAAAGCAAAAGAAATAGAAACTAAACAAAGGAGGAAATGAGATTAACTATTAAGCTACTTGCATAAAAGAAATAAAAGAAAACTACACTACTTGCATGAATGTAAATATAATCTACTAACAAAGGAGAGAAGAGAGCATAGAAGTAAAAATGAACATAAAAGTAAATGAACACAAGTAGAAAAGAGAAGAGAAAGAGGATAAGAAGCCATTTTTATTTCATGAAACATAGAGCTTACAACTTTCATATTATTTTCCTAACTAATTCCAAAGAGTAGAAGATATTTACATGTACATAAGAGGGCTATTTATACATGCATAAAACCCTAATTCAATATTTAGGGAGCTTCCCAAAATGCCCTTTAGCAAGTGTTGCCACCAAGTAACCATTAGCCACTAATTAATCCGTCATTAAATGTGCATGAAGCTTTAACCTCCACTTAGTTGTCCATTAGCTTCTAATTGTAGATTTAGGCAAGTGGGTCAGGTCCTCCATGATCTTGGACTTGAATTATTTCCTTCTTCTTTCCTTTGTATTCATTTGTGCATGCATATACCTTCATGAATCCCTCTTCCATATGCATCAAAATTTCCTATAAAAATAACAAAAAATGTCCAAAGTAAAAATTCTCAAATTGACACATGCACAAAAATGACCATTTTGCCCCTGAATGAAGATGAATATATGATTATAAAACAATTGAATTTTGGTTTTAAACATGTTAAAATGCCCAAATATGATATTTATTTAAATAAAAAGAGATAAAATATGGATGAAATCCACGATTTGTTTTAGAATGAAATGCATTTGTGGGCTAAGGAAAGAGTGATGAAATCCCTTACCTTATGTGAATTGGGGTATTGCCCTTAGAAAATAAAACAAGATGAGATGAATGCAAAACAAAAATTAAACATGAATTTACAATGCAACTAAAATGAAGTTTGTTTTTGTTTTTGAATTTGGAATTTTTTTATATATAAATGCAAATGCAAGCAACCAACAATGCAAATCAAATAAAAACAGGAGATGAGGGCACGATACCAGAGTGTGCAGAATTATTAGCAATTTTTTTTAAACCGGCGATTTATTTTATAAGTAAGCAAAGCAAAGCGATTCTTCTTGATTTTCTGCTTTGGCAACCTGAAATGAAAAACAAGATATATACAATTTTTTTTATAAATATCAAAGATGAAACTAAAACAAATGAAACAATTTAAACAAAAACACTTGAAAACAACTTCTTCTTTTTTTATAAAGGAAAACCAAAACAAATTCGAAAAACTAAGGAGAACAAAAAAAAATGTTTTTTTTGCTAGGATAAAAACAAAAGCTAAATGAATCTACACTAAAATAAAAACAAATTTTTTTAGAAAAGAGATTTAAACAAGTAAAACAAAAAAACAAAACAAAACAAAACACCCCCCTCTTTTAATAATAAAAAAACTAGAAAGAAAGAACGTTGTTTAAAAGATAAAAATCTAAATAAAATGAAATTGAACTAAAACTTGAATTGGCAAGCCAAATGCATTTTATTTAAAGAATGACAACCAAAGCAATTTTTTTTAAAAACTCTCAAGTACAACTTAACAAAGTCCGACCCATTAAAATAGTCAAAATGAATTACCAACCAGTCACAAATAAACTCGTTCGTCTTCATGAACTTTCCTAAATGAATTCCACAAAAATTAACTCGTTCTCATTCTCGTCCTTACCAAGCTTTCTCTTTTTTTCTTCGTGAATTTAGGTTTGCGGCGCTGGCGAATCTGGCTTGGAGATGGGGCGAAGGAGTTTCGATGTTGTGGTTTGGCCGAGATTGGAGGAGTAGTAGGCATTGGTGATGATTTTGAGGTGTCGCAATGGCTGTTGGCAACTGATGGAAGTAACATCAGCAGTTAAGTCTGTGAAGGCAAAGATGGGGTCTTTGTCGAAGAAGGCGAAGTAGACAGTGAAGGAAGCAATGGAGTTGAATTGTTGTTTGCTGGTTGGGGTTTATTGACGAGGTTAGTGGTTCAGGTCAGTAGCATGGAGGGTGTTTGATGGGTTGCTGGAGTTCGTGTTCGTTGCGATTGTGAATTGCGAAGTCGATGGCAGGCTGAGTCGATTGGAGTTGTGGGTTGCGAGGTAGTAGGTCGTAGTAATCGAAGTGACGGTGAGGCGATTCGATTGTGGGGTCTTGGATTGCGTGTTTGAGATGGAGTGTGACTGGTTCTGTTGGAGTTCATGGGTTGGTTTTGGATTGGTGGTTGAAGGCGATTTCAATTGAAGTTTCACGTAGATATGTGGATGTACAAGGTAGTGGACAGTGGGTCTGGGTTCAGTGATGAGTTTGTCTCGGTGGTTGTGTAGCACAGTGGAGGGAAAGAGGCTGATGGGTTTGTACGTAGATGTATGAGTATGTGGTGGGGTTATTGTGGTGGTTTCTTGCAAGTGTGTTTGACAGTCGATAGTTGCATATGGTAGTATTGCACAATTTTGTGGAGTTTTTTGTACTGAATAGTGCTTGGCAGTAAGTTGGAGGTGAGGAAGTGTCAGTTGTCTGTGATATGGTGTGCTATTGAAGTGAAGAGGAGATGTAGAAGAACATAAACAGTAAATGGAGAAGGTATGGTGTTGTGAGTTGTCTGGAACTGTCGCAAATAAGGGGTTTGGTTATATGTGCACTTGTTTTATGTAGAGCAGGACGTGGATAAGGGTAGAAATGACAGTAAGCCGTGGATAAGGGAGCGAGAAGACTGTTGTGACGGGCACTGTTTTCTGGTGAATAAGTGGTGATGGTTGATGGTGTTGCAGGATGTAAAAGAAGCTTGTGGTGATGATGGTCGGGCTATTTGTGGCTGTAGTGATGAGCAGAAGTGATATGGCATAGAATGGGGGATGTCGTGGTTCAGGCAGTAGTTTTAAGTATGGTGTGTTGATGAATGGTGGGTGTGTTGACTAGAGCAGCAGTTTTGTGGTGAAGTGGTTTTGTGATGTCAGTGGAGATGCATGAAACTGTGCACAGAACAGTGGAAGAAGAAGTGTTGAATTGAAATGATGCAAGTTGAGGTAGATGGAGGGGGTTGTTTGGCAGACTGTAGTGGGTATGGAATTGCTGTTGAAATAGTTTGTAATGGAGGAATAGTGCACAACAATTTGATGGTTTCTGGTGGTTTGTTGGTGGGAATCAGGAAGAAATTTGATGATCTATGTTATGGTGGCAGCAACAACAATCAGTGATGATGGCTGGAAATGGGTTGTAGCAGCAAGTTTTGTGGCAGTTTTTGGTATGTTGATGTTGGAACATTGGGCAGGCTATAGACTGTGGTGATGGATATGTGTATGCTGGTGTGATTAGTGGTTGTAGTATGATTGAAATGGTTTGGGCAGGGGACTGATGAAACTATTGATGGTGAGAGAAGGTATGAAGTTGTAGCTAATGGATGAGTAGCTAGTAGTTCAGTTTTGTAATAGTGAACAGAGATGGAGATGAGTAGTTTTGGAAAGTTTGAAGGTGAACAGTTGATGTTATGGTGTGTGAAGTGGTTTTGAGAAGTTGAAGCTAGGAATTGGATGGTGCAAGGCACAAGGTTATTGAAGCAGGGGGGCTGTGTGCAGGCAGAGGTGCACAAAATGTGCACTATTGTGTTGTAGTAAGGACTTTGACAGAGGGAGTGTGAATTGAAATGCAAGGCAATGTATAAATACAAACAGTGAATACAAATGTAAATAAAATGTGAACCATGAATGTAAATAGAACTTGATGAAATAAAGAGTTTTTTGTTTGTTTATAAAATGCAAATGCAAATGCAATGTAAACTAGAACAATAAGAAACACCAAATCAAATGCAAACAAAGATCACACAAGCACACAATATATATATATATATTTTAATGCAAACACACAAAAAAATAAAAACACACAAAAATAAAACAAAAATAATTCGAAGAATAGAAAATAAAATCAAAGACAACACCCCGGGAACGCGCCAAAAACTTGTTTAATGACAATTTTTCTATTGAGTTAGAAAAATGCCGATAAATTTTGAATTAATTTTAACCGCAAGCGCACGACGTACAATTTTAGTACGTGGCGAGTATGGGTCGATCCGCAGAGAATTATTTTAGATTTTAAAAATCAATCCAATCAAATTAAACCAAAGTGAGAGGAAATTGATAACTACAAAAATGAAGCTAAAACTAGAATTAAAAGGTGATTTAAAAACTATTAGACTAGAGAACAATTTAGAGGCAAATCTACTCTCATATTTTTGTAAATCAACAAACAAATAATTTATGATATCTAGTTATGAAATAATTGTTGCATTTATCCTAAGTGTGGTTTGTTTATGTTATTAATTAAGATAACTCAAACCATCAAACTATAATACAATAATTATACCACTTATAAATTCTCATGAAAATGAAGCCAAAACAAAAGCTATTTTAAGTATGATCTATTTACTATTGTAATTAGTAAGATAGATCATCAAATTTTGTTTTTACTTTCTTTTCAAAATCAAAAATCCATTAGCAAATGATGATGTAAATTATGTTTATGTTGACTAAGAATAGCTCATTTGCATAAGCAATATATGTTATCAAACCCACTTGTATAAACTTACATCAACATTCACTTTCATGAAGCACAAGATAAAGAGATTATAAATCATAAAAATGTTGAAATTACATAAAGTTAGAGAGCTTCATTACCCCTAAATTGAAGGGGTTTAGCTACTCATTTGTGTTATCATATCAACACATGTAAATTTCAACATTAAAAGCAAAAGAAATAGAAACTAAACAAAGGAGGAAATGAGATTAACTATTAAGCTACTTGCATAAAAGAAATAAAACAAAACTACACTACTTGCATGAATCTAAATCTAATCTACTAACAAAGGAGAGAAGAGAGCATAGAATTAAAAATGAACATAAAAGTAAACAAACACAAGTAGAAAAGAGAAGAGAAAGAGGCTAAGAAGCCATTTATATTTCATGAAACATAGAGCTTACAACTTTCATTTTGATTTCCTAACTAATTTCAAAGAGTAGAAGATATTTACATGTACATAAGAGGGCTATTTATACATGCATAAAACCCTAATTCAATATTTAGGAAGCTTCACAAAATGCCCTTTAGGAAGTGTGGCCACCAAGTAACCAATAGCCACTAATTAATCTCTCATTAAATGTGCATGAAGCTTTAACCTCCACTTAGTTGTCCATTAGCTTCTAATTGTAGATTTAGGCAAGTGGGTCGGGTCCTCCATGATCTTGGACTTGAATTATTTCTTTCTTCTTTCCTTTGTATTCATTTGTGCATGCATATATCTTCATGAATCCCTCTTTCATATGCATCAAAATTTCCTATAAAAATCATAAAAAATGTCCAAGTAAAAATTCTCAAATTGACACATGCACAAAAATGACCATTTTGCCCCTGAATGAAGATGAATATATAACAATTTGAAAACAATTAAATTTTGGTTTTAAACATGTTAAAATGCCCAAATATGATATTTATTTAAATAAAAGGAAATAAAATATGGATGTGTGTGTGTATATATATATGCACATTTACGTGCACATTAGGGGGTCCGCTTCTGGAAATAGGTATTAAATGATAGGATCTGCCTTAGTTAAGGTATTAAATGACTAGAGTCTACTAATTTTCCACAAGGAAGTATTAAGTGGCCTAAGGGATTCCATATGATGTCAGTTAGGTTTTACCAGTGAGGAGTATGCCTTGGAAATAGGTATTAAATAATGAGGTCTGCCTTAGTTAAGGTATTAAATGACCAGAGTCTGTCTATTTTCCAATAAAATGTATTAAGTGGCTTCGGTACCGTCTCTCACATTATTAGATGTTTATGACGTATGATTGGGATATGGGATTCTAGAAACCTACTTTTGGAATGTAAGGTGTTACGTGGTTCGACCCGCCTCCTTTCCTTATAAAGAAGTATTAAATGGTTTTATATTCGTAGACATATTCTTACTTTGAAATAAACTTCCCAAGTACTAAAAAGGTAAGACTCGAGGTTCTTATTCACCAAACACTTGTTGTTCTGACTTTTTCCTTGTAACAACACATGTTAAGGATGGAGTGATGGCAGTGACAACGCTTAGAGATGGAGAAACTTCGCTTATGGCAGTATTTGTTATTATTACTTGCTTTTATATGTACCCATGTATCTAGACAATTGTTGTAACAGATATTATGTTATGGTTTTTATGGAATTTTGTATTATGACATTTTTATGGTTTTGAAATAAATGGGTACACTTTGCTATTATATTTTGTTCCATCCGCTGTGAGTTCTGAAAGTTTAGTTATGGCTTTATACTGTTATTTTCTTAGTTCTACCAACAGCTTTCCTTAAAATGGATCTAAGTTTCGATGGGCTTTTATTGGGTCAAAATTTAGGCATGTTCCGGGGTGGGTTGTTACCTAAGAAAAGAGTAAAAGAATGGAAAATGACATTGTAAAACTTTTAAAAAGAAAGTGGTAAATAGTCTTAAATCAAGTAAGGTATACATGCATAATGAAGTAAAGAATTATGGCTAACAGTGTTATCCCGCCTTTTGGCAAGGCCGTGACACCAAGAAATTGGCTGGGAACGAAAGATAGTTCATCTCGAAAAAACGGCTATACACGGGTTTGCTATGGATGTTGATAAATTTTGCCCGAGTCCGGATCGAGCTACATTTAACATGACCCGATAATCAAAGCTACGGAAGCAAACATTCCAAGTTTCAAGTAAATCGGAGTTCGTATGCTCGAGGTATGATCAATGCAAACCAAGAAAATCAACTCTTTCGTATCCATCATTCCGCCTCCTTCGTATCGCTTTCATTCGCATCCCTCCAGGGAACCTCAGTCGTATCCACTAAACATCCGTTAGTTCGAATCCATCAGGTATGTTCCACTTCGTATCCATCCATGCTCATATTACTTTGCATCCATCATCCCCCAGCTTGTTCGTATCGATCCACCGACGTCTGTTTCGTATCCATCAAAGCCATAAAAACCCATCGTTTCGTATCGATCCACCGATGCGCCCTGTTTGTATCGATCGGCCAGTGATCGATGTGAATAATGCAAGACGGACCGATACGAATGGCACCCTCGATGATCGATACAAAATGGAGCAACAATCATCAATACAAGCAGCGTAGCAATTAATGGATACGAACCAAGCCATATCAATGGACACGAACGGCATGGATACGAAGCAACTCAATGAAAGTAATACGAAGAGAACACGTAAAGATGGATGACTCGGTCACTCGGCATGAAAAGTGGATCGATCCTAAAAGTTAGCGTCGCGTCATCGGTTATCATGTGCCCGGAAGCGATGCGAACTCGGTAGCCTTCAACAAATCCAAACTTGCATCGATCATAACTCGAGATCCACAAGTCCAAATGCCACCAAATTTTCACAGGAGCTTGCGTACAACCTCAAGAATGTACCTGACAAATTTCAGCCTCAAAGGACTATTTTTGGATCGATACGAACTCAATTAGCAACGCTTCCAGATCGAGCCGAAATCACCTGAACTCGTTCCCATGGGCACGCTCACGTGAGGGAAGAAGTCTTCCGAGATCTGGGCGAGATATTTGCTGCCTACGCCTATAAATAGTGACCTTGGACCTACATAAAATGGACTTTTTGGCTCTTCCACGTCCAGACTCTTGCCGAAATTACTATTGTACTTGGATTATACTGTTGTAACTCATTGTAACCAGCAATCAAAAATCAATAAAAGTCATCCATTTCATAGTGGACGTAGGCCATACGCCGAACCACTCTAAATTTGTGTGTTTATGCGCATTTTCTTATCTGTTGATTGGTGTGTTTGTTAGATTTACCTCCTTTTACATTTAATTTCTTCATTTTATCTCTTCAAACACATCCGAAGAGCGTTGTGCCCAATTTTGGTACAAACAAATAGTAAACTGTAGTGGTAGAATAATTAAGTAATAATGAATGAAGATACACACACAGATATATATAACCTTGAGTATGCGTTTATGACGGGTGTGAACTATTAAAGTTAGTAAATGATTAAATGAAAGTCATTAGAATGGATTAGAATGTGAGGTCGGTAGTGTTACACAATAGAAGTCTGCCCACCGCAAGGGGCTATTGGCAGTTATGTATATATTATAATTATGTCAGCCAAGACAGCCGTAGGACCCATGGAGAGTAAACGTTTGCGTATAGATAGAGGAATACCTTAATAGAAATGGGAGTCTTCTTCAAAAATAAGAAAAGGTGAGTATTGCCTTGATTGCAATAGGCAATCTAAATTGGTTGATGAGCGAAGAATGATCCTATGTCAGTACATGTTGGTACCAAATTAAGTAGTAGGAGCTGCACATAGGTCGAGAACACCATCAATCCTTAGCGGTCAACGGGAAAGACAAGGCTTATACCAAACGGGCTACACTGGCTACTAGTGTACGGTCCAAGTTAGGTCATGCATCACCAACATTTGTTTGCTAATTTGTTTGTTAGGAGGCAAGCCTATCTAACACCTTTAGATAAGTCTTTCAACGTGCATGTGGTAGTCCATGGAGCTGAGTCAATAGTCGGTGGCGATGAGTCGACCATACTTAGAGTTCGTAGAGATGAGTCTACACCAAGAACCAGACAAGTCGAAAATCCTCAAAAATTCAACTTAGAGTATGACTAAATTATTAAAAACCATTATTAGGCATTGCGGGAGTCTCTCGGTATGCACGACGATGAAAGCGTGATACAGCAAGGGTGGTGGATCCTGGCAGGGTGCTGGGTTATGGATACTATTAACCCAAAAAATAGGTCAACGTCCTGGTTTGAGTTTGAAAGCACCAGCTCTATTCTGATAGAGCAATAGCATAGATAATTGGTATAGAATAAGACAGTAAAGGAAAGAAGACAAGATATTTTTATAGTGGTTCGGTTGTTAACGAAGCCTACCTCCACTTTATAGTTTTATTATGACTAATTGCTGTTACAAGTAGTGTTTGATTACAACGCCTTTGATTATCCTTAGCTAGATTTAATCCCCAGAGTTGGAATCCATTGGAGAATCATAGTGAATTCCTCTGGAGATTATTGTGAAGGAGGTAGAGAGTGAAGAAAGTTTCAGGTAGAGCTTCAGCAAGCAGTCTGGAGAAGGTCCTATTTATGTCATGGGCAAGACGGTATTTATAGAGATTAGAGAGCTTCTGGGCCAGGCCACTTCGCCATGGACATAGGATAACCTAGGGGAGTTTAGCTCGCGACCCGAGCCAAAACCATGGATCACTAGAGATCCATAGATTTCGCTTGCTCGCGAGCTAATGACTTAGCTGCTCTCTCTCCATCACTTCATCATACTAGGTCGCAAGTAACATGGCTTCGTATGGATCGCTAGCGATCCATACACATTGTATTTTCTACATTTCTATCTTATGGGCTCCTTAGCCCCTGCTTCTCTCAGTGAACCATCATGTTTGCAAGGATCACTGGCAATCCATAGTGTATGGATCATTAGCGATCCAAGCACTTTGATTGTTTTTGGAGTTCCAAGTTTGGAATCCCCCTATGGCTTTGTATTGATGTTGTTTGTATAGTCTTGTTGCACGTTGCTTCGTTTCGATGACGATTTACTAGCGAGTTGTGCTTTGTCTGCTGATTAGGATGAACGGATGTTGGTCTCTTGCTTTATTCGAACTCAGTCGTTGCTTTGGTAATATGGCTTGGTTTTCTTTAACCTATTGCTTTTTCCTTCTTGGTCAACTTCTGAGCCATTCTGACGTCGTAAAGCTACTCTGGCTTCTATTAGATCTCGATGGATTAAAAAACTGGATAACATTTTCCGCCCAAAGTACGTCTTCATTGGATATAAGGCGTGCTTTGGAAGTTATCGCTTTTAATATTCGTTCGTCGAATTCCAAGTAATCGTATTAGAGTTCTGCGGATACATAGCAGGTTACGCCGTTGAATTACATGTTTGACAATTATACTCCTTTGAATACGTCTCTGGAAAATGTGTACTTGCAGACTTGCAATACTATTCAATATAAGAGACCAGCCCTGAAGCAATCATCGGAAAAACAGATTCAAACAGGGAAGTTTTGTAGATTTCATGATAGCTATGGTCACAACACAATCGAGTGCCGTCATCTACAAGATATTATTGAAAAATTGATACAAGAGAGAAAGTTGGAGCAGTTTGTGCGGGCGCCGCAGTCTGGAGGCGCGGGCCCATCGAATCAAACCAAATACCAAGTCAGGCGAGACCGGAGGAACCCGCTCGTACCGGTGGGAGGTTGGTGATTAATACTGTCAGTGGTGGTCCTCATTCAGCAGATCAGAGCTGGAAGGAAATGGAGTCGTATGCCAGCTCTATCAGGCATGCGAGCTTCGAATGCTGTAGTAATTTGGAAGACGGGGCTTCGGCCAAGCAACAAAAAACGATGACAGACGACATCGTATTTCGAGATAGGGATGCCGACAGATTCGAAGCCCCAACCATTGATCCACTTGTCATTTCAGCTCAGATAGGTCCTGCTTGGATGAAGAGGATCTTAGTGGACAGTGGAAGTTCAGTGAACATATTGTTTAAGCGGGCTTATGATCAAATGAAAATGGAGGTGAAAGATTTAAAGCCTTGTCAGTCTCATATCCATGGCTTCAATGGACGTGCGACTATACCCATTGGGATGGTGGAGTTACCAGTGGAATTAGGAGTTGGAGAGCGCCGGAGAGTCCGAATATTGCAATTTGTTGTATTGGATATTAATTCACCATACAATGCTTTCTTGGGCCAACCAGCCCTAGCTGAGTTAAGGGCTACTATCGCCCTGTGGTGCCTAACTTTGAAATTCCCTACCGACAACGAAGTCGGAGTCGTTCAGGGGGACCAGGCTGCTGGACGAGCCTGTTAAGTTGTTGAGGCGCGGGAAGCGCATCGAAAAGAAAAAGGAAAGGGTATAGAGGAATCTCTCTACGTCCGCTTTGCTGATAATTGACAGCTAACGCCTAGGCCAAGACCCGGGCACCGCAACCAATTCCCAAAATATCTTGACTTGAGAGATACTGAAAGTGAGGACGAGGTCAAAGATGGTCAGGCTTCTCCAGCATAGTTGACGATCGTGTTCCAATCGGTAACGATGATGATTCTAGAATGCTAAAGATTGGATCTCAACTAAGCCAATAGATGATAGAGGAATTGGTTGAATTTCTATGGGCAAACCTCGACGTGTTTGCCTGGACACACTCTAACATGTTGGGATCTCGTCGGACATCGCGAGCCACACATTGAATATTTACCCGCGGCATGTCCCGGTCAAGCATAAAAGGCGTGGTATGGATCCAAAGAGATCTACCGCCCTTAAGGAAGAAGTAAATAAACTCAGGTCGAACGGGTTTATCCGAGATGCGTTATATCTAGAATGGGTGTCCAATCCTGTACTTGTTAGAAAACCTAACGGGAAATGGAGGACATGCGTTGATTACTCAGATTTGAATAAAGTTTGCCCTAAAGACAGTTTTCCACTTCCCTGAATCGATCAGCTCATAGATTCAACAGCTGGACATGAACTCTTATCCTTCATGGATGCGTATTCTGGCTACAACCAGATACCCATGCACTTGCCCAATCAGGAGCGTACCAGCTTCGTCACTGATCTGGGACTTTACTACTACAAAGTCATGCCATTTGGACTCAAGAACACCGAGGCAACCTAACAACGGCTAGTTAATCGAATGTTCGCTAACCAGATCGGAAGAACCATGGAGGTATATGTGGACGACATGCTTAAGAAGTCGCGATTCTCCACCAATCATATCAGAGACCTGGAAACGATGTTCAACATCCTCCGAGTGTATAGAATGAAACTCAACCTGTTGAAGTGTCACTTTGGGGTCGCTTCTGGAAAGTTCCTTGGATTTATCGTCAATGCTCGAGGAATCAAAGCCAATCCCAAAAAAAATTGGGCAATCGGAAATTTTGAGACTCCAAGAACTATAAAGCAAGTACAGAGCCTCAATGGGAAAGTAGCAGCACTGAGCAGGTTCATCTCAAAATCCACCGACAAATGCATTTCCTTCTTCGATCTGATCAGAAAAGGGAACCAAAACTTTGAATGGACTGCGGAATGTGAAGGGGCATTTCGAGCACTGGTCCAACACCTCTCCACACCACCCATTCTGTCAAAGCCTATTGATCATGAGAGATTGTACATCTACTTGGCGGTGTCATAATACGCAATCAGTGCTACCTTAATTTGGGAGGAATATCAGATACATCGGCTAGTATATTACATTAGCAAGCGACAGACCGGAGCAGAGAGAAATTATCCGAAGCGGGAGAAGTTAGCTTACTGTCTTGTCATTGCCTCAAGAAAGCTCCGTCCATATTTTCAGGCTCATCCTATCACTGTTTACACCGACCATCCGTTACGACAGGTCCTTACGCGGCCTGAGACGTCTGGTAGGTTACTCAAGTGGAATATTGAGCTGAGTCGGTTCGACATCACCTACACACCGAGGCGAGCTATCCAAGGACAAGTCCTGGCAGACTTCATCGTTGAGTTCACTATCCCGGAGGACTTGCCCGAAACCAGTGAATCTCCTAAATATGTCTGGAAGCTGCATACTGATGGTGCATCAAATGATCGTTGTTCGAGCGCCGAGGTTGTAATTGAAAATCCTAAAGGCCGATCTATATGCTATGCTTTAAAGTACAATTTCCACGCAACTAACAACGAGGCCGAATACGAAGCCCTACTCGCCGGACTAAGGCTTGCCAGAGATTTAAGAATTATTGCTGAGGATTTTTACTACGATTCACAATTGGTCGTGTGCCAAGTCTGGGGGGAGTATCAGGTCAGAGACCGAAGGCTGGCTGCTTATCTTGCCCGGGTTTAGGAGATATTGGATCGGTTCGACTATTATGCCATCTATTGCATACCCCGAGAACGCAATTAGAAGGCCGATTCCTTAGCAAAGTTAGCCAGTACCGGTGAGGCACAGCAAATTGGACTTGTTCCTATGGAGACATTATCTTTCCCAAGTATAGATCAAATGGAAACTGACTGGGTATTTGAGGTTACTTCCAATAAGGAGTCATGGATGACTCCATTCAGAAACTATCTTGAACACGGAACCCTGCCGGAGCGCAGGAGTGAAAAAAGACAAATTCTTCGAAAGGCTTCGCGGTTCACTATTCAAAATGGGGTCATGTATAGAAGAGGATACTCTGTTCCTTTACTCCGGTGTATCACCCACGATGAAATCAAATGAGTGTTGGATGATGTACACAAAGGAGAATGTAGCGATCACACCGGGGGGCAAGCTCTTGTCAAGAAAGTGCTCCGATATGGATACTATTGGGCGACTGTAAATCACGACGCATCGGATTAAGCCAGGAAATGTGACAAATATTAGAAGCATGCTCGAATTCCGAGAGACTCGCCTACCGAAATAACTCAGATGGTCAGTCCTTGGTCGTTCGCAATATGGGGCATCAATATTATTGGTTCTCTACCTCTAGCTAAAGGTGGTGCGAAGTACGCCATCGTTGCGGTTGATTACTTCACCAAATGGGCAGAAGCTGAGCCCCTTGCTAGAAAGTGATCAACTTTGTTGTACGCAACATTATCTGTCGATTTGGCCTCACACATACCATCATCACTGACAACGGAGCACAATTCGACAGTGTTGAATTTAAGAATTTCTGTCAACGATTCCACATCCAGAAGAAGTTCTCTGCAGTTGCACACCCTCAAGCGAATAGGTAGGTTGAAGCTGTTAATAAAGTGATAAAGTCCATTCTGAAGAAACGACTGGAAAAGGCCGGGGGAAAATGGGTTGATGAACTTCCTATGGCCCTATGGGCTTATCAAATAACCCACAAGTCTGCGACCGGCCACACTCCATTTTCTCTTTCCTACGGTTGAGAAGCTGTTATTCCAATCGAGATGGAAATACCTTCTCATCGTGTGACATATTATGATCCGAAGACGAATTCTATATTACTTGCCGAATCTCTTGACTTATTGGATGTGAAGCGAGAAGAGGCTGATTTGAGGGAAGCCGCGTACCGAAGTCGAGTCGCCTGATTGTACAATGCCAAGGTCCGACCCCGAACCATTGAACTCGGCGATCTTGTCCTTGAGAGAATTTACCCGATTCCTTCACATATGAAACCAACATGGGAAGGGCCGTATGTCATTGACCAAAGACTCAGAAACGACACATTTAAATTATCGACTGTTGATTGTGTCACTTTGCCGAGAGCTTGGAACATCGAGTCTTCGTCGCTACTACACATAACAGGCTTTATTTATTAATTCAGTCTGCTTTTCGTTTGCAATTTTTTTATGCATTTCGAAATTTTAATTTGTAATAAGGCAACTGACTTTGCCGTATTTTCTTATTTCAGCAATAAAACGCAATCTCTTCGAGCCAGAGCAGTGATTTTTAAAATGCATCATACGAGCATCACAATGCACGAAGAGCTAAGTTCCATCCTATGGTGGGATTTATTCAAATAGGGAGTGACTGTGATACGACCGGTTACTCGCTAAGTGAAACCCGAGCTCGAGGGCAAGCCATCACACTGAAGCCAAAAAAGGATTGAGACACGACAATCCTTTTACTAACTCCAGATTCCTAGAGTGCAAACTGAAGTATAAACTTGCAAATGCGGGCTCAAAGAGGGTGGATCCGTCCACCTAAAGACTTCGCTCGTGTTTAAACCAAGTTCAAGGAGGATGGACCCGTCTATCTAACGACCTCGCTTGTTAACTTAGGGTGGATGTGATCCGACCATCATGATCCCGATACATCTATCGTTCCCGGAGTGCGAACAAAGTTCTAAAACCCACAACAGATGTGATTGACCGTCTATTAACTAACTCTAAGTCACCAAAGTGTGGACTGGAGTATAAACATCAACTAACTCTAAAATCCCCAGAGTGTGGATTGGAGTATAAACACAAACCGGTTGTGAAACGACCACCCGTAGGACAACTCCGAGTCCCCAGAATGCAGACCGGAGCATAAGCGCAAATCGGGCGTGGCTAACCACCCACGAATCCATCTATGTCCCTAGAGTGCGGACAAAACTCTAAATGTCAAACGGGTGTGACTGACCACCCATAAAATAATTTAAGTCCCTAGAGCGCAGACATATCTCTGAATCTTACACGGGCGTAACCGATCGTCGACAAACAAGTTTAATCCCTAGAGCGTGGATGCAATCACCAATGGATGAGCAGGTGTGATTCGACCACCCGAACTCATCCTATTTCAGTCTTGATTCAACGAAGTTAAGCTCGATGTATTAAAGGCGAAGAGCGATTGCCGACCAATCTTTTCAATTCATCCCCGAAACTGGGGGCAGGACTTAAGTATCGGCTATTGATTCAAATGGTGCAATGTTGGAATTCGAGTTGACGTTCGATCGTGACCCGAAGCCGTGGCTTCGGAACTTAGCAACTAAACTTAGGTCT
Source organism: Allium fistulosum (assembly GCA_030737815.1). Taxonomy (NCBI): domain Eukaryota; kingdom Viridiplantae; phylum Streptophyta; class Magnoliopsida; order Asparagales; family Amaryllidaceae; genus Allium; species Allium fistulosum. The sequence continues at coordinate 195,901,507 of CM060902.1, read as the reverse complement.
GATTCAAAGATTAAAACTTCACAAGTACATCGAATGGAAGTTCGAACGCTGAAATACTTGATCAAATAAACGCAAACTGTGCTAAAGACAAAATGGAATTCTATTTCAATTATTCTTTGGAAGAGAAGGATAAGTACTAAATTATTCCCAAAAAATCCTACTAGCAGGGGCCGAACCCGCATCTATACACGGCCTACAAAAAGCAAAAAGAAATTCCTATCCGTCTACCAAAAATGAGGCGAAAAGACATTCATATTCTTTCACTTTCTTCTTCTTCCTCCCCGGCGTTGACCCGCTGGAGCTACCACTTGGGTGCCTCTTCGAGCCTTTCCTTTTTGGTGGTTGGTCTCCAGCCGGGGGGATTATGGTGACCTCTTCCTCCGAACTCACATGAATTGGAATACTCTTTGAAGGCGGAGTCGAAGGGATAGGATCAATGTTGGAAGATGGGGAAGCACATCGGTGTCGACGACCGTGCCACCTGGAGAAATCATTTGCAGAGGGGCTGGACCAGGGCCCACCATCCCACCTCCAATATCGTTGGCCCGCGCGGCCGCTTCCATCTCAGCATTGATCTCAGCTATTATTTCTTCTTCATGAAGTGTTTGGGCATCTGCGGGGATGCTGGCAGTTGGGCCCGAGGAGCCAACCGTAGGTGCACCTCAGCTAATAAAAAATGGAAGATCGGCAAAAGGGTCGCTTTGATGACCAAGAAGTACCTCCATCATTTGTTCATCGAAAGTAAAGGCGCTCCCCTGCGCTCCTTCAGTTAGTGCGGTGGCCGTTGTAGTGGTTGCTTCTGTTATGAGGGCCTCCTGCGCGTGATGCGGCTCTTAGGTTGCGGGGGCACGACTGATGTAGCTCCTATCACTGAATAGAGACAAAGAAAAAGCTGTTAGTGATTACTTCAAGCAACGCTTCCGACTTTGAGTGAGCGCAAGAAATGTTTAGAATACCTTCCTCAGATTGGCTCGCCGGTGGTGGAGCAGCTTTAGAAACATGCTTGCGAGATAATTGTGGTTGATCAGGATTGTATGCGGGCATAGATTGAGGATCAACCGCAGGAGCAGATTCGGGCTAGGTTGGCATAGGAACTTCAAGGCCTGCATCATGATGCTCAACGCCAGAACTCTCTCCAGCTTCCGAATGCTGAGTATCGAGCTTCTCCTTCTCGAATGTGATAATGATGTTGTGGAGAACTCTTCTTTCTTCCTCACTCAGTATCCAATTCTCCAATTCAAACTCATCAATAGATTCATCTTGACGCTCTGCCTTTTCATCTTCCACCAAGCGACACCAAGCATCCTATAGGTGTGATGGATAGTTTTCGAGCCAAGTCAAATTTCGGTGCTTCAAGACGTTGGCGTTGTATGCAAGGTTTCAAATCTCGGATTTTGGCCAATATCTCGGGCAAATATCTCGGCTGTCTCGGGCGATATTTAAAAGACTTATAACTAACCAAGCTACCAAATCTCGAATTTTGGCTAATATCTCGGATTTTCATCTCGGCTGATCTCGGGGAGATTTAAAACCTTGGTTGTATGTGATAAGAAGATCTTCGATGTCTGTCTCTAACCTGGCCTCCGCCGCTTTCACTTCGTTCTCAACCCTGGTTTCAGCTTCCTGAACTTTGAGCATTGTCGCATCTATTTCATCCCTAAGCACCACAGCCTGTTTGCATGCTTCCTGGGCGGCTTTGTTTGCATCGTCTTTCTCTTTGACGATTTTGAATAATTTAGCTTTAAGCTCTTCAAGCTCTTTAAGCGCCCCGTCTCTTTCGGCCATGACTGTGGTGGTCCGATGTCCCATCTCCTCAACCAGGGCTAAGTGTGTCCGCCTCATCTCTTCCATCCACTGAGTTGCCTCATCAGTCCTTTTGTTGGCATGTCTCTGAATTTCTCGCAGACTCATTCTCATCGTTAAGCACTTGGATTTTGCAGTCCTTTTGAGCGAGATCGGTCCCTAATTTTTCGATTGTCTTCACCCGCTCAAAGGCCACCGCATATACTTTGTCCGCGGTCTTCATCCATTGCTAGTATTGGCCATAGTCATCATGAATGTAGTCATGCATTGTTTGTTCTGCCTCGACAGGAATTCTCTTTAAGTGCGAGGGAAAGACGAAGCCATCAAAACAGATATTTGGAAAGTCCTTTTTTAGCTTAGTAATTTTGATCGCTCCTTCCCCGGTGGGCTCTGTGATGGACTGTTCAGTGACGATGGGAGTTTAGGCTTCAGTCCTCCGACGCTGTTAATCGGGCCTTGGTGGTTGAGAAGGTGGTATTTGACTTGAAGGTTCCAGGGGTTGTTTGTCGGAGCCTGAAGGTTGTGTCGGACCCCTTGGTGGTAGGGAGCGTGACCGGGAACGGCGCCTGTACTCCCTATCTCTATCCCTTTCCCTCTCATATTGCTCCCTCTCCTGGCTAGAGTAGCCGCGATCGTAGTCTCTGCCGGCCTCAGGCCTACGAGACTCGTAATATGAACTAGACGAATGGCGTGCAGAATGGAGGCTGCCGAGCATAGATCCTCGCTTCGACATTGTGCCTGTAAAATAAAACGAGAAGTAGAGTTAGTAATCTCCAGAAATGAATAGCTTATGATTGGAAATCGTGTAGTGCCGTTAAGGGTGTGTAGGCATGTGCAAATCCCCCGACCAACCGGTTGTATCAGCCATACTCGTAGGAAGTGACTCGCTTAAATCTAAAGCGCTTTGAAGCCCTTCCAATCCGATGTCTTATGGAAGCGACACGTTGTCCAGAATTGGAATGTCAGCGAGTCCATCGAAGGGATTCTCCATTTGTGGGGGAGGAGCCTCCGAGATTTTAACACCGGGGCTGATTGGGACATAACCACGGATTTCCATCTTGAAGATTTGTGAAGCTTATGAGCAACCGCCTTGTCTTTTCTCTTTCCCTCTGAATGTCAAGGACTATTTAAGGGCCCGGCTATGTGTCCGTCCTCGGTGGGCGTATCCTCTTCACCACCCTACTCAATAATTACTACTCCAGGCGCCTTATGCCCAGCCCATCTTGTTGGAGCTGCCCAAAGAGTTCCTTCAGGTCTTATGCTCTGATCTTGGTCAATTAGCCCAACGGCCCTCAAATTTTCATCCGTGAGCACTGATTCGATCTCTCTAATCTCACTAGGCACCTCTTGAAGAATTCGCACTATTTCTTTAAATCGGGCACCTTCGGGTCATGGAATTGCAGCTGTAAAGGAAAGAAAATATTAGACTCGGCGTCGATCACAACTATCTCGTTAGTCACCAGAGAAATTGCGGCACTTACGTCTAACTAACCACCGTCTAGCAAACCCTGGCGGGCACCGAACTTAGAACCACTCATTCTTGAAGTAACTAAGTCTGGTCCAGGCTCTAGTCACAACTTGGCAATTCCTGACCGCCTCTAAGAATGTGAACGAGGGATTATCTCCCTGGCTCTTGACATTGAACAAGAATCTGACTTCCTCCGGGGCCGGGGGCCGTAAGAGATGCTCCATAAAAACAATGAATAAACTGTTCAACAATGCGTATCCATTAGGATGAAACTGTGATGGAGCGATTCCAAAGTAAGATAACACCTCTTGGATGTATTGGTTGAATGGAGGGAGTGTTCCAGCCATGCTCAAATGTCTATTAAAGGCGGTGAACCCTTTTGGAGGAGTATGTGGCCTGTCGTTCGGTCCTGGTAGCATAACGTCATCTAACGATAGACCATGTCTTAAGCATACTCTTCCCAACATATCTTCGGAGACGTTAGACGGTACAAAATCTTGTGGATTCCCGATAAAGACTGCTCCCGGTAGCTCGTCTGGAGCAGGACTTATGACTTCGGGCGCGATGGTCGGCATTTCTATTACCAAAGAGTGAATTTTGAGACTCCTGCTGCTGTGAACTCTGGGGTTCCATAGCTAATCAACTTAGTAAAATCCATCATTAGACGACAATAATCCCATGTGTGCCCCAGTGTGAAGTGCATGAGCGTGTTGTGCAATGCAATATTATAAAGTACTTAAGAAAGTTCTACAGAGATTAACAAGGTGTTTGAACGACGAGACTTCAAAATCCAATCGGAATGACCGTCAGCGCTGACCGTCACAACCGTCCATCCTAACTTCGACGATCGATCCAGGTTAAAGTTCGTCAAATTAGTTAGGTTATAGTTCCATCGACAAGCTTCGAAAGGCGGTGAAATAAGTAATGAAATGATTAAGTCCAATTATGCAAGGCAGAAGCTCGTCCGAGTCATGTGTTCAAGTATGCAAGGAATTTCGTATCGGTCAAAAGACTTAAACTCGAATCGATTACCGAAGTTTGCTTCGTATCGATCCAGGAACCAACACTTTGTATCGGTCGTGAAGCATCGTTTCGTGTCGATCGTCTAAGGCCATTTCATATCGATACAAAATCCCTTACTACGTATCGATCATTAGCGGCGCCTTCGTATTGATCATCATGCCCCAGATTTCATATCGGTCAATCGATCCGAAGGTCAACCAGCCATTGATACGAAGCTAGATTTTCCCATCGCTGCGAGATTACATCGATACGAATTCCCTATCCCAGATCAATACGAGAGTATTCTTCTCCCATCGATGCGAGGTCAAAGCAGAGCGTCTCTTCCATGAGTACTTCGTATCCCTCCATGCTTCATCTTCCCCAATCAACACGGAGACTACTTTGACCTTCCTCGACCTCGCTCCGACCATCTCCGATCTCCTCTTTACCAGACTCGGCCACGAATGTAAGTAGGATGGCATGAGAATTCAAGTCTCATTATATTAAGATTGAATCTGGTCGATTATTTAATTAATTTCAACAATTAGTTAAAGAGATTGATGTTTGGTTCGATTCGAAAGCAAGAGTTATTTCTATTTCCTGGTTTCTTAATCGACATGAAGGCACACTAGAAAATGAGAGCAAGTAAAAATTTTCTAATTAAAAAACTCTATTTATATGGGTACAAAACCAAAGAAAGAAATGATTTGACTCCCTATAGCCATGACCGGTTAGCAAGAGTATTATCCCCAATCGATATGAAAAAAGCAGCTCGCATCCATGCGCCCTTTATCAAAAGCAACAGCTGTTCGTATCCATCAGCTTTCATCGATACGAATGCCACTACCAAGTCATATTTGGATTGTTCGACTCCATCGATACGAAGTAACAACTTTGTGTCCATCACTTTGAAGACCACCAGACTTCGTATCCATCGATACAAGATGTTTTAAAGAGCCAACAGATTCGTATCAATTGCCATCGATACGAAGAAGATTTTTTCAACTTCTCAAAATCGATCCAGGAGAGGATTGATACGAGGGGACACTCTAAAGCGACCATCAAGCGTTGTTACAACTCGAATTTCACATCAATCCAGGAGAGGATCGATACAAAACCTGACAAAAAAGAACTTGACAACGACTCGTGAACGCACAAACGTTAACGGGAGTCAGGTTAACATACGTGCATGTATGTCAAACTAAGATACAATTTTCAAAATTCATAGGAATTGAATGCTCACCTGGTGGCAATTACGACAACGAACAACATATTGCTATCATTGGACATTCAGTTACAATGGTGTGCAGTAAAACAATTGGCAATCAACCATATATTATTTGTATTACCGAAGATCAATCAAAGGTTACATCTTTCGACAAGAAGACAACAACCGTTCAACAAGTTAGATAGAACTTTTCAGAATGAAGATTGCAGCTTTTCAAAGCACGTCATGTTCTCATAAGACGTACTTTGGGGGGCAAATGTTATCCCGCCTTTTGGCAAGGCCGTGACACTAAGGAATTGGTTAGGAACCAAAAATAGCTCATCCTCAAAAAACGGCTATACATGGGCTCGCTATGGATGCTGATAAATTTTGCCCAAGTCCGGATCAAGCTACATTTAAAATGACCCGATAAAAAAAGCTACGGAAGCAAACGTTCCAAGTTTAAAGTCAATCGGAGTTTGTATGCTCGAGGTATGATCGATGCAAACCAAGAAAATCAACTCCTTCGTACCCATCATTCAGCCTCCTTCGTATCGCTTTCATTCGTATCCCTCCAGGGAACCTCAGTCCTATCCACTAAACATCCGTTAGTTCGAATCCATCAGGTATGTTCCACTTCGTATCCATCCATGCTCATATTACTTCGCATCCATCATCCCCCAACTTGTTCGTATCGATCTACCTATGTCTGTTTCGTATCCTTCAAAGCCGTAAAAACCCATCGTTTCGTATCGATCCACCGATGCGCCCTGTTCGTATCGATCGGCTAGAGATCGATGTCAATAATGCAAGATGGACCGATACTAATAGCACCCTCGATAATCGATATGAAATGGAGCAATAATCATCGATACGAGCAGCGTAGCAATTAATGGATACGAACCAAGCCATATCAATGGACACGAACGACATGGATATGAAGCAACTCAATGAAAGCGATACGAAGAGAACACGTAAAGATGGATGACTCGGTCACTCGGCATGAAAATTGGATCGATCCTAAAAGTTAGCGCCGCATCATTGGTCATCATGTGCTCGGAAGCAATGCGAACTCGGCAGCCTTCAACAAATCCAAACTTGCATCGATCATAACTCGAGATCCACAAGTCCAAATGCCACCAAACTTTCATAGGAGCTTACGTACAACCTCAAGAATGTACCTGACAAATTTCAACCTCAAAGGACTATTTTTGGATCGATACGAACTCGATTCATATCGCTTCCAGATCGAGCCAAAATCACCTGAACTCGTTCCCGTGGGCCCGCTCACTTGAGGGTAGAAGTCTTCCGAGATCTGGGCGAGATATTTGCTGCCTACACCTATAAATAGTGACCCTGGACCGATAGAAAATGGACTTTTTGGCTCTTCCACGTCCAGACTCTGCCGAAATTACTATTGTACTTGGATTATACTGTTGTAACTCATTGTAACCAGTAATCAAAAATCAATAAAAGTCAGCCATTTCATAGTGGACGTAGGCCATACACCGAACCACTCTAAATATATGTGTTTCTGTGCATTTTCTTATATGTTGATTGGTGTGTTTGTTAGATCTACCTCTTTTTACATTAATTTCTTCATTTTATCTCTTCAAACACATATGAAGAGTGTTGTGCCCAATTTTGGTACAAACAAATAGTAAACTGTAGTGGTAGAATAATCAAGTAATAATGAATGAAGATACACACACACAGATATATATATATAACCTCAAGTATTCGTTTATGACGGGTGTGAACTATTAAAGTTAGTAAATGATTAAATGACCTAGTCATTAGAATGGATTAGAATGTGAGGTCGGTAGTGTTACACTATTGAAGTCTGCCCACCGCAAGGGGCTATCGGCAGTTATGTATATATTATAATTATGTCAGCCAAGACAGCCATAGGACCCATGGAGAGTATACGTTTGCGTATAGATAGAGGAATACCCTAATAGAAATGGAAGTCTTCTTCAAAAATAGGAAAAGGTGAGTATTTCCTTGATTGCAATAGGCAATCTAAATTGGATGATGAGCGAAGAATGATCCTATGTCAGTACATGTTGGTACCAAACTAAGGAGTAGGAGCTGCACATAGGTCGAGAACACCATCAATCCTTAGCGGTCAACAGGAAAGACAAGGCTTATACCAAACGGGCTACACTGCCTACTAGTGTACTGTCAAAGTTAGGTCATGCATCTCCAACATTTGTTTGCTAATTTTTTTGTTAGGAGGCAAGCCTATCTAACACCTTTAGATAAGTATTTCAACGTGCATAGGGTAGTCCATGGAGCTGAGTCAATAGTCGGTGGCGATGAGTCGACCATACTTAGAGTTCGTAGAGATGAGTCTACACCAAGAACCAGACAAGTCGAAAATCCTCAAAAATTCAACTTAGAGTATGACTAAATTATTAAAAATCATTATTAGGCGTTGCGAGAGTTCCTCGGTATGCACGACGATGAAAGCGTGATACAGCAAGGGCGGTGGATCCTGGCAGGGTGCTGGGTTATGGATACCATTAACCCAAAAAATAGATCAACATCCTGGTTTGAGTTTGAAAGCACCAGCCCTATTCTGATAGAGCAATAACACAGATAATATGTATAGAAAAAGGTAGTAAAAGAAAGATGATAAGGAATTTTTATAGTGGTTCGGCTGTTAACGAAGCCTACCTCCACTTTATAGTTTTATTATGACTGATTGCTGTTACAAGTAGTGTTTGATTACAAAGCCTTTGATTATCCTTAGCTAGATTTAATCCCCGGAGTTGGAATCCACTGGAGAATCATAGTGAATTCCTTTGGAGATTGTTGTGAAGGAGGTAGAGAGTGAAGAAAGTTTTCGGTAGAGCTTCAGCAACCAGTCGGGAGAAGATCCTATTTATGTCATAGGCAGGATGGTATTTATAGAGATCAGAGAGCTTCTGGGCCAGGCCAATTCGCCATGGACATAGGATGACCCAGGGAGTTTAGCTCGCGACCCGAGCTAAAACCATGGATCACTAGCGATCCATAGATTTGGCTTGCTCGCGAGCTAATGACTTAGCTGCTCTCTCTCCATCACTTCATCATACTAGGTCGTAAGTAACATGGCTTCGTATAGATCGCTTCTGATCCATCATGTATGGATCACTAGCGATCCATACACATAGTATTTTCTACATTTCTATCTTATGGGCTCCTTAGCCCCTGCTTCTCTCAGTGAACCATCATGTTTGCATGGATCACTAGCGATCCATAGAGTATGGATCATTAGCGATCCAAGAACTTTGATTGTTTTTGGAGTTCCAAGTTTGGAATCCCCTTATGGCTTTGTGTTGACATTGTTTGTATAGTCTTGTTGCACGTTGCTTCGTTTCGATGATGATCTACTAGCGGGTTGTGCTTTGAATGCTGATCGAGATGAACGGATGCTGGTCTCTTGCTTTAGTCGAACTCAGTCGTTGCTTTGGTAATATGGCTTGGTTTTCTTTAACCTATTGCTTTTTCCTTCTTGGTCAACTTCTGAGCCATTCTGACGTCGTAAAGCTGCTCTGGCTTCTATTGGATCCTGATGGGTTAAAAAACCGGATAACATTTGCCGCCCACAGTACGTCTTCATTGGAAACAAGGCGTGCTTCGGAAGTTATCGCTTTTAATATCCGTTCATCGAATTCCAAGTAATCATATTAGAGTTCCGCGGATACATAGCAGGTTACACCGCTAATCACTTGGTTTCGGTCTCGACTACTATTGATTGTCATAACGGATCAAATTTCTCCTTATAGCTTCTCGGTAAGATTCGAAATGATGGGTAGATATCATAGTACGAGTTCGAGAAACATCTGCCTCCAACGTTATGGGTCGCTAGCGATCCATGTACGATGGATCACTAGCGACCTGACCACTTGGAAGAGAAAATTTTCCTTCGAAAGAATGGGTCTCTAGCGATCCATAGGTGATGGATCGCTGGCAACCTAATGACTTAGTGAATTTTTTTCTTTGTTTTTTATCTGCCTACATATATTGCTCGAGCCGACCTATTCACCCATCCGAGCTGATCTAATTCAATAACTTCATGCGACCAGAGCATCCGTACGATTCAAACCCTAGTGCTTCCAACGATCTGATCCTTTCGCTTAACCATGATTCCCCCGGCATCGACGTGTCGTGATTCTTCCTAGTGATTCTCAGATCACCGAAACCCTAGCTAACTTCCGCCTTGAATCGCCTCCGACCCATCATTAGATTGCTGCCAACCTGATCCCTTAGCTTGTCACCAGTTTGTCTTTGGTTTACTGATTTAAGCCTTCTACCAATAACGTGTTTAGAGTTTAATCCAAGGTGGGTCTACTATCATAGTGTTTGTTTGAAGATTTGACGGCGAGTTTGTATTTGCGATGTTGATCGTGAGAAGTTTGAGTTGATTGTGGTCTAATGGAGGAAGATAGTAAATCGAGTCCTGAGTTTGTCCTGGAACGACAATCGGGCCTTGGCCCAGTGCTTGACGTGTTTTGCTATCTTCGTCCATTAGGCCAGAATTGACTTGTACCAAGTTCCATAGTTGATATTGTACGACACATCGCTAATCGGTCCCGATTCTTTTGGAGGATTTTGACTTATTTTGCTTGCTCGTTGCACGCTCGGTATCCCTTTAGTGAGAAGAGTTTTCCATGTCGCTTCAAAGAGCGGATCCGTTATCGATCGTTGGCCGATAATGGGTAAGTGTACAGGAAATAAAAACAAATGGGAACAATGCGGAAAATTCTTTTCCTTTTCCACTGCGAGCAAACTATCTACACGGGATAGAGAATTTGTAGTGCTTCGGATACCGAGCTCACCCCCTATAGACAACACGCTGGACTTGCCTCAGTACGCACTTGAAGTCCGTTGCGTGGGCTGTTAGTCCATGAGTTGATGGTTTTGATGACAACAACCTTAGAATAAGATTATAAAATATAAATACTAACATTATAGTTTAGATATATATGTATATGCAGGATTTAACCATGCAGGTACCAAGAATGAAGACTGTACAGTATAGTGATTCAAGATATCAAGATTGAAGACTCATGAGTATCAAGAATATCAAGATTATCAAGAGTTCAAGATTTCAAGATAAGTATTGAGTCTAGAATTATGTTAAAACTTCATAATAGCACTGAAATCTTCACTCCATTTTTTTTGGGATGGAACCCATTTCTACCTTTTAGTGGCTTACAAACCCACGACAAGTAGCTTACAAACCTACGACAAGTGGCTTACAAACCCACGAACATCCTGGTTTTGTACAAGTTCTCGAGTCCTGATGTGATGAGATATTCTACAGGAAGAAGCTTGCAAAACTACTTCAAAATGATTTTCAAAACTACTTCAAAATGATTTTCAAAACTGCTTTTCAAAATGTTTTAGCCTTAACAATTATCTTTTCAAATGATTTTCAAAAAGATGTTTTAGCCTTAAAATATTCTTTGTTTTTGTTTTTAATAAACTCTTATTTTAAACTTCGTTTGTTTTAAACTATCTTTTAATTATAATATATTTATACTTAGATTTAAATATAAAATTATAGTAAAATTTTATATATATTATTCTCTATATTTATCTATGTATTTTATCTATAGTTAAGTATATTTATAAAGTTTAAACAGTTTTTAATATAAGATAAAGGTTATTTTTAAAGAAAATCAAATCTTCAAAAAATACTTTGGGATGTCGACATGCCCTAGTACCCCATGTCGACATAGTGACAGTTAGATTCAAAATTTTGAATTTCAAAAGAAGTGTCTATTCGCCATAACCTTTCACGAATGGACATGGCTGTTGTTCTTCTATAAATAGGGGTTGATTTCAACGAATTTTAGATCAGATTTTCTGGTTTTTCACTTCTCTTCTTCTTCCACATTTTCTTATTCAAAATCCTATCATCACTCTGCCGAAATCAACATTGAATCTAACTAGATCATCTCTGGTTTGATTCTCTATCACTATCTCAATAAGATCCTCAGTGTTATTCAGAGTTATAGGCTTTATTTGTAAACAATAGAATAAAAGGTGTGATTGTAGCCTTGGAAATCAATCAAGTGAGAAAAGGTGTGATTGTAGCCTTGAGAAATCAATTGGGTGAACTTGTTGCCCGGAAATCAGGTATCTCTACCCAGAGGATTGTGATTCTGGAGGGTGTACCTCGTAGCCTTGAAACCGAGGGTGTAATTGTTGAATTGCTTTTGGAAGGAAATCCATACTTAGTTGTGCGGGACTGGATGTAGGGTAACTCCGAACCAGTATAAAATCCGGTGTGTTCTTTCCTTTACTGCATTTACTTTATTTCTGCATCTGCGTTTCATTCTTTGATTATATCTATGTCTGAATATTGCATACATTTGTGTACAAATCAACAATAACTCAAAAAGATTTAGTAATTTCTTATAAACACTATTCACCCCCCCCCTCTAGTGTTCATTCTAGCCTTAAGATCCATATTCCGCATTCCTCACATTTGGTATCAGAGCGAGGTTTTCAAAAGTTTCATAATCTGATTTTTGAAAAAGTTTTTTTTAAATGGCTATGTTTAAGAAATTTGTTAATGCATGTTTAGAAATATTCAGATCATCATTGTCTCTTGAGTCTGCATATAATCAATATTCAAATACAAGTTGTCTACTAAGATTGTTTGATGTGCAGGAATCATGTTGTATGGGAGTTGAGGAATCAATCCAGAACAAACAAACTGTGTAGATCAAAAAGAATAAATGGATACTCGATAGTGGATGTTCTAGACACATGACTGGGAATCCAGATATGTTGAATGATATAATATACAAAGACGGAGGACTGGTTAACTTTGGAGACAATTCAAAAGGTTATGTGATTGGCATCGGCAAAGTCGGTAACTCTGAAACTCCTGTTATTACTAATGTTTTGATAGTTAAGAATCTGAAACACAATCTGCTAAGTATAAGTCAACTATGCGATAAAGGATATAAAATTAAATTTGAAAAAGATAAGTGTCACATTGAAGATAATAATTCAACCATAATATTTGAGGGAATTAGGAAAAAGAATATTTATATTCTTAGTATGAAAATTTCAAATGATAACTTGTGTCTTTTGGCAAATGCAAGTGACCCTTGGATTTGGCATAAGAGATTTGGGCATTTGAATTTCAAACTCTTATCTAGACTGTCAAAACATGATCTAGTAAGAGGCCTCCCTAAAATGAATTTTAAAGTAGATAGTCTATGTGATGCATGTCAACTAGGAAAACTTAGAAAAAGCTCCTTTAAATTAAAAAATATATAATTTCTACTTCAAAACCTCTTGAATTACTTCATATTGATCTATTTGGTCCATATCAAATTCTATCATTAAATAATAGTAAATATGTTTTTGTAATTGTAGATGATTATTCTAGATTTACATGGACAATATTTTCAAAACATAAAAGTGATACTTTTGAATATTTTAAGAATTTTTCAAAAAGGGTTCAAAATCAACTTTCTCAAAAAATTATAACCATCCGTAGTGATCACGGTGGTGAATTTGAAAATGAAAAGTTTGAAGAATTTTGCAATAAAAAGGAAATAATTCATAATTTTTCATTTCCAAGAACTCCACAACAAAACGTAGTAGTAGAACGTAAAAATAGGACGATTCAAGAGTGTGCGAGAACTATGCTTTTTGATAGTAATTTACCAAAGTACTTTTGGGCAGAAGCAGACCTATTATATTTTAAATAGAATTTTAATTAGACCTTTAACTGATAAGACATCTTATGCACTTATTTACTCAAAGAAACCTAAGGTATCTTATTATAGAATTTTTGGAAGTAAATGTTTTATTTTAAATACAAAAGATAACTTAGATAAATTTGATCCTAAATCCGACAAAGGTATCTTTATCGGATACTCTAATAGAAGTAAAGCATACAGAATATTTAATTTAAAAACTAATACCATCGAAGAAACAATGCATGTTTCATTTGATGAAAATTTCAAAAAATTTAAAGAAATAAATGATGAAAAGGATTTAATCACTCAAAACCAAGAGTCAACTGAAACTAATAATGAATTAAATCATCCTAATAAAAGAATTAAACTTTTAAAATATCACCCTATAGAAAATATACTTGGAGATATGCAATTTGTTGTTAAAACTAGAAACCAACTAAGTCAAATGAGTAATGTAGCTTTTATATCAACTATTGAACCCAAAAATCCAGAAGAAGCATCAACTGATGATTCATGGATTTTGGCTATGCAAGAAGAATTAAATCAATTCACTAGAAATGATGTTTGGGAACTTGTTCCTAGACCTGAAAATAAAACAATAATTGAAACTAAATGGGTTTATAAAAATAAAATGAATGAACAAGGAGAGGTTGTTAGAAATAAAGCCCGGTTAGTCGCTCAAGATTATTGTCAAGAAGAAGGAATAGATTTTGATGAAACCTTTGCCCCCATAGCAAGATTAGAAGCCATTAGGATTCTACTTGCTTTCGCAAATTATAATAATTTCAAATTATTTCAAATGGATGATAAAAGTGCATTTTTAAATGGTTTTGTAAAAGAAGAAGTATTTGTTGGACAACCACCACTTTTTGAAAATGATAAATTTCCAAATCATGTTTACAAACTTAAGAAAGCTCTATATGGTCTAAAGCAAGCTCCTAGAGCCTGGTATGATAGACTAAGATCTTACTTGTTACAATCAAATTTTGAAATAGGTAAAGTAGATAATACTCTTTTTATTAAAAGAAATAAAAATGATATTCAACTAGTACAAGTCTACGTAGATGATATCATTTTTGGATCAACTAATTTTGAAATGAATAAAGAATTTTCTGAAATAATGACAAAAGAGTTTGAGATGAGTCATATGGGTGAATTAAACTTCTTTTTAGGATTACAAATAAAACAATTAGATAATGGTATCTTTATTAGTCAAGAAAAATATGCTAAAGACCTAGTTAGTAAATTTAGTTTGACTACTGCGAGTGGAAAACCCACTCCCATGGCAACCAATGAGTACCGTAGTAAAGAAGATCTCTCGAAAGATGTAGATCAAAAATTATATAGAGGAATGATTGGATCACTACTCTATATCATTGCGAGTAGACCTGATATCATGCATAGTGTCTGTCTCTGTGCAAGGTATCAATCCCAACCTAAAGAAACTCGCTTAAAAGCTGTAAAACGTATTATAAGATATGTTAAACACACCTTTGATTATGGCTTATTTTATCCTAAAAATGATTCGTTTGACTTAATATCTTACTGTGATGCTGATTATGCTGGTTGTAAATCAGACCGAAAAAGTACAAGTGGAACTTGTCACTTTTTAGGGCATTCTCTGATTTCCTGGTTTAGTAAAAAGCAAAACACAGTTTCTCTATCAACAACTGAAGCAGAGTATATTTCTGCTGCTTTGGCTTGTTCTCAAGTAATATATATGCAACAAACTTTAAACGATTTTGGTTTAAATATCTCAAAATCACCAATTTATTGTGATAATACTAGTGCAATAAATTTATCCAAAAATACTACTCAACATGCTCGAACTAAACATATTGATATCAGACACCATTTTCTCAGAGATAATATAAGTAGAGAAGTAATTACTCTCGACTATATCAATTCTGAAAATCAAATTGCTGATATCTTAACAAAACCCTTAAATGAATCTACATTTACTAAATTAAGAAGAGAATTAGATATTTGTTCATTAACTGAAATATAAAATATAAATAACAAAGTATAACTAAAAATTAAATCAAAATAAATCAAATAGTAAAAATATTGAGAACCATGTCGACATCCCCCCTATACCCATGTCGACATATAACGTTTTTTTTAATTTTAAAATTTTTTCGCACTAAAATTCAAATAATTGGTTATATATTCTTCTTATTTTCGAAATTTTCTTTATTCTCTCTGTTCTCTTTCTGTTCTATCTTCTGAAATCAATTTATCAATGGCCTCCTCTTCCAAATCAAACATAAAATCAACCTTTTCGTTCCCTTCTCCTACCTCTGGTCCGTTCCAACGTACTACACTCGCCCGAGTGACAAAAATGGAGGATTCTCTGAAGGATGCAATTCAGTTAATGACTGAAATTCAAATAGTGCAACTCCGAATGGCAAAAGAATAGGAAAGGCAAGGGAAAATCCTTAGAAATTTGCAAAAATTTCTAACGGACAATCATGCTAATCCAATCTTGATTGACGAGGACTCTTCAGGTGATCATGAACAAGAGGAAAGTGAAGAAGAAGAAGAACCAATGGAAGAAGAGCATGTGAAAGACAACGACAAAGTCATTTGCGTTGGCGAAGTATGTTTTGACAAGGACGGAAACTTGGTTGAACAACGTGGAAATTTCTGTTTCCATTATCCAAATTGTTCGATCCATAGATCTCCAATTGTCAAAGATACTCAGTAGTTTCCTCTTTTTCGTTTTTCATCGTTATGTGTATATTTGTCACGTTGTACGAAATGTAAATATAAACATATATATATATATATATTGTGTGTTCTTATATATGATTCCTATATATGTTATATATAAGTATTATATAGGTACTTGGTTAGGAATGTTAGTAGTTTAGGACTAAGTTTTAGGTTTACAAGTAAGTATTGATTATGTATGATAACACTATCATTATAATCATATAGGATATTAGACTAAGAGTTATATAGTTTGGAGTTAGTTTGTTTTTATTGATGACAAAGGGGGAGAAATATAAAATAGAAGAGTTAGGCATAGATTAAGGGGGAGTTATCAGTTTTAGGGGGAGTTATTAGGATAGAAGTAATATTTTATAAACAAAGGTTGTCATCATCAAAAAGGGGGAGATTGTTAGTCCATGAGTTGATGGTATTGATGACAACAACCTTAGAATAAGATTATAAAATATAAATACTAACATTATAGTTTAGATATATATGTATATGCAGGATTTAACCATGCAGGTAACAAGAATAAAGACTGTACAGTATAGAGATTCAAGATATCAAGATTGAAGACTCATGAGTATCAAGAATATCAAGATTATCAAGAGTTCAAGATTTCAAGATAAGTATTGAGTCTAGAATTATGTTAAAACTTCATAATAGCACTGAAATCTTCACTCCATTTTTCTTTTGGGATGGAACCCATTTCTACCTTTTTAGTGGCTTACAAACCCACGAAAATAGCTTACAAACCTATGACAAGTGGCTTACAAACCCACGAACATCCTGGTTTTGTACAAGTTCTTGAGTCCTGATGTGATGAGATATTCTACAAGAAGAAGCTTGCAAAACTACTTCAAAATGATTTTCAAAACTACTTCAGAATGTTTTTCAAAACTGCTTTTCAAAATGTTTTAGCCTTAAAAATTATCTTTTCAAATGATTTTCAAAAAGATGTTTTAGCCTTAAAATATTCTTTTTTTTGTTTTTAATAAACTCTTTTTCAAACTTCGTTTGTTTTAAACTATCTTTTAATTATAATATATTTATACTTAGATTTAAATATAAAATTATAGTAAAATTTTATATATATTATTCTCTATATTTATCTATGTATTTTATCTATAGTGAAGTATATTTATAAAGTTTAAATAGTTTTTAATATAAGATAAAGGTTATTTTCAAAGAAAATCAAATCTTCAAAAAATGCTTTAGGATGTCGACATGCCCTAGTACCCCATGTCGACATAGTGACAGTTAGATTCAAAAATTTGAATTTCAAAAGAAGTGTCTATTCGCCATAACCTTTCACGAATGGACATGGTTGTTGTTGTTCTATAAATAGGGGTTGGTTTCAACGAATTTTAGATCAGATTTTCTGGTTTTTCACTTCTCTTCTTCTTCCACATTTTCTTATTCAAAATCCTATCATCACTCTGCCGAAATCAACATTGAATCTAACTAGATCATCTCTGGTTTGATTCTCTATCACTACCTCAACAAGATCCTCAGTGTTATTCAGAGTTATAGGCTTTCTTTGTAATCAATAGAATAAAAGGTGTGATTGTAGCCTTGGAAATCAATCAAATGAGAAAAGATGTGATTGTAGCCTTGAGAAATCAATTGGATGAACTTGTTGCCCGGAAATCAAGTATCTCTACCCAGAGGATTGTGATTCTGGAGGGTGTACCTCGTAGCCTTGAAATCGAGGGTGTAATTGTTGAATTGCTTTTGAAAGGAAATCCGTACTTAGTTGTGCGGGACTGGATGTAGGGTAACTCCGAACCAGTATAAAATCTGGTGTGTTCTTTCCTTTACTGCATTTACTTTATTTCTGCATCTGTGTTTGATTCCTTGATTATATCTGTCTGAATATTGCATACATTTGTGTACAAATCAACAATAACTCAAAAAGATTTAGTAATTTCTTATAAACACTATTCACCCCACCTCTAGTGTTCATTCTAGCCTTAAGATCCATATTCCGCATTCCTCACATGGGCGTGAATCGATATCTCTCCGGAATTCAAGTGTTATAAGGGGAATTATTAAATTAGAATATAATCACCTGACCGTTTTGAATGCGAGTTCCGTTGTTTTAGAGTGAAGCACCCATCTTTGCGCCGTAAATCAAGTGGAGGAAGTCCGACACTTTCAGCAGTCGATTGTCATCTGTCGCTCTTTCTCCTACCACTTCACAGGCAGCATATGGTCAGGTTGTCCTGGTTGGGCTGATCGTGGATCGAACGCCTCCCAACTTTAGAGTTGTACTCAACCTGCCGGAGAGAGCTTCTTTGGTGGTCTCCTCTAAAGTTCTACATAATATCTGCGTGCAGCATGGTATACCAGAAGAGGACGTACGTTTACCGAAAAAAGACGAGTTTGCTCATATACCTCCCCTAGGATATACCGCTTGCCATCGTTACATGCGCCTGAATGGAGCCGTGCCTCCTTTTAACAACTTTCTATGTGAGACTCTTTCCAACTTAGGCATTGCCCTATTTCAGATTCATCCCAAAGGCTATGCTATCTCGAGTTTCTTGCATGTTCTCTTCATGCGAACGTTCAACTGCACTCCAAACTTTGACAAGTTGCGGTACTTTCTATCATCCAAAAGGAGGGATGAATGTGAATCCTTGATCGTAATTGAAGCTCAAAGGAATCGAAAATCGTTTTGCGTCTATAGAGAAACTTGTCCCAGTTCAAGGCGTAGTATTTCTTTGTTAGATGCCTCGAAGGTTTTAATCGTCTTTGGACGACGGGGGGTAAGTTCACTTTCATACTTATCGAGTTCTAACACGTTGCTATGGAGTTTCTAACAAGTTGTATACTTCTTGCAGTTATCCCAAGGCCAAATAGAGACCTATCTCTTGATGAAGTTTTTTGGACCCTAAAGGTTATTGATGCTGAAGAAAGGTCTGTCAAAGTCTTGCTGACCGATGAGAACTTTCTCCGATACAGACTGTTGCATCCGAGGAGATCCGCTGTTCAAGTTGAATTCCCCTCCCCTACTTGGTCCATGGTTCGCACACGATCTACTTCTTCTCGCAGTTTAGAAGAAGGCACTTCTCATGAGAGAAAGGGCGTGTTCGGAGAATCAGCCGAAGAAGCCCATGAAGGAAGAGACGCTACTGCGACTGGAGTTAGCGGCTCGGTCAGAATGCCTCTGATCCCGGAAGAGGAAGAAGAAGAGTTCCAACAAAGTGAAGGCAAGGCCACAATGGGCTTAGATAAAGAGGAGGGGGAACTCGAGAGTAGTAGCGATGAGTCCACTTCCAGTGACGACTTCTACACAGAATCAAATGATGAGGAATCAGAATCATGCGACGAGACTCCGGGCATGAGTCCCGTCCTTTCGAGCTCTCCTCCTCCGGATGCGAGTGATAAAAACAATGCCCCAAAAAACAAAGAGCGTCAGGTTTCTAGGGTAAAGATGTTGGTGTAGAGTTTAGATATTGGGCGATGTCTACGTCGATTTTGATGCGCTTATGAGGGAAGATTTTAAATTTGAAGAGGTGCCTCCCTGTTCGGGTAGTACTGCACCCGAAGTTAGTCCATTTTTGCCCGCAACGGCCGTCCGATCCGGTTCATGACGATGCTTTAGGCCTTTCCTGAAACACACTACACATCTCATTAGGATTACACTCACTTTCTTACACTCTTTCCATGCCTATTTTCTGCTTCTAAAATCTTTTATTTATGCTTTGTGCCAGGTATGATGAGAGGACATGGCCTCTATGATGACTTTGAGGAATTCACTGACTCCCAACGTTGGTCTAGGCGTTCTTCTAGCTGTCATTAGCCTCGAGAGACGGAGGAAGGGTACAGGAGAAGAAAGGATTTGGAAGCCGAGACCCGTCACCAAGAAGAAAGAGATCGGATCCGATCATACAAAGACAGGTACGAGAAGCGGAGATCTTTTGATGAGAGGGAGGAGCCATCAAAGAGATCAAAGTTCGATCATGTTCGCATCCTTCGGAACCACAGGTTTCCTCTCTGATGCGCTCCTCAACGTGCCAAGAAATCCCCATCACTTCTGCTTCTGCTCCACCTTCAACTTACATCCCGCCATCTTCCATTGTTACTGCCCCCGGTGCTTCACATCCTCACCAAAGACCCGCCTACATTCTTCCTTCGAGCCCCCTAAGATTGAGACAGTGCTACCCGGTTGGTTCTTGAAGGGAGTTAAGTTTGACCGCGATATGCACCTGGTTAGCAAAGATTCATACATGCCACACCTTCAAGCTATTCAGCATGATTTAGACCAAGTTGAAGGGTGGGAAAAATTGTGTAAGCAGCTGACGGACACCAATCGCGATAACTACCAAGAAATCCTCTCTTTCGAGTCAGAGAAGGACGACTTTGAGAGGGCATTATCGGACCATGATGCCAAGATTAAACTGATAGAGGAGGAGAAAGAAGTGGCACTGCAAGAGGGCAAGAGGAGCGTCGATTTGCTAAAAGAAGTGAAAGAGGCGCACGCCAGGATTGAGACCGTCTATAGAGACGAGATAAAACAGGCTCATGCCGAAGAGGAGAAATTAAAAGAAGAAGTGGCCACCTGCAACGTGACCTTTGAGGCTCAAAGATAAACCATTGCTGATCACGACCTCATCGTTGAGGGGCACAACAAGTCTATTTCCGACCAAGCCGAGACAACTACCAAGTTACCGGCTAAGGTTGCATAACTCAATGCCGATAAGTCCACTGTTGAAGTTGAGAAGGCTGCCGTTAGAGTAGATTACTTGGAGCTTAAAATGCTTTTGAAAGAAAGATGGAAAAACTGGATGCGACCATCCTGAATTTCTATATTAACTCCATGTTGCACCAGGGGAGTCTTAGCTACCTAGGTCCAAAATTCCCATGCACCCTCACTTTGGTATGGGAAGAGATCTTGTTCCGTTTTTCTGTTAGCGGTGATGTCTACACCAAGCGGGAGTTGGAGGACGCTTACCTTAACGAGGAATCAAAGAAAACATTGCTCGAGGCTAGGAAATTTTATGAGTCGAAAGAGAGAAAGAAGCCACCGATGTTGCCTTGACAACTGCCACCGAAGCGCTCACCAAGCCTTTTATTTTTGGCGCTGGCAAATCATCAGGGCAGCCCCATGACCTGCCAGCAAGTTCGGAGCTTGAGACTCTTCCTCGGCTATTGGAGCCATCGAAAGAAGGCGAAGGTGGTGAGTATGAAGTCGACATTCTTGACCATTCCTCCGGTGTAGGTAATGTTCTTGCTTCCTCTGAGTTTGGGAGCTTCCAACTTACGCCGCAAGAACAAGAAGAATTTAATGCTTTCGTTCTTGACCTTATAGGTTTGTCTACCTTTCTTGTTGATGTGCCAGCTTCCTCAACATCCAAACCCGCTGCTATTTCTATAGCCTCCATGGTTGTCTCTATTCCTGTTTCCATGTCCATGTCTGGCTCACACCCGGGACCGGAGTCCGAAAAGATAGCCGTGCTTCATGGCCTGGATAACCCCTCTGTGTCTTTGGAAGGCGATGTAACAGCGGCAGGCATTGAGGAGCAAGAAGTTCAGACGGAGCAGCCTTGTAAGACTCGGCATGAACTGGTCGCTATCAAGAAGGAAAAGGTTGAAGCGATCAAAGCCTTGAAGAGCTCCCGCAAATCACGGAAGCTCAAAGCAAAGGGAGAGTCTTCTGAGAAGGCTACGGAGGAGGACATTTCCACTGAGGAGTTTGTTGATATTACTGGCAGTGACACCACTCCTGAGAAGAAGTAGAAGCTGCCAACAAAGGGCGGAAAGGGGAGCGGTGGAATGAAGCATTGAGGAGCTTGTATGTAGACCGATTTGATTTTGGTTATTTTTGAGTTATTTTGTACAAGTGCAAAGTCTCCACTTAACGTTTCTATCGTGGATTTTGTCTTTTCTTTTTGTTGTCCGGTGTTGTATAGGTACGGACCCCAGTTTTGACCCTGTGTAAAGAAAAATATAAGCAGTACACTAATATTTTACTGTATTCTTGTCTGTCGGTTCATATGTGTTATGTGTACTTGTGCTTGTTTATTTTACGCTTATCTAATTTTTTAATTGCCACCAAATTTTTATATTTGGAGCAACGATTCTCTGTTTGGAGCAGTAGAACTTGTGAACTTATTGTTTTCAGTTGTGAGCAATAATTCTCTATTTGGAGTAGTAGAACTTGTGAACTTATTGTTTTCAGTTGTTTTTATTTAAGTACCTGTGTATGCCCCCCAGTTCATAGGATTGTTACTTCAAATGACTGGTAACTTATAGTTTAGATAACTTTCATACTAAACTCAAAATTTAGCTAAGTCGCAGCTTGATTTTCCTTTTTTCGGAAGTTTTGCAACTCTGGCATGTAATCCAAGTTTCTTGTGATATTCGAGTAGGTATGCAATATATGCGTGTTTTTTAGGAGCACATTGCATGGGTTAACTGAGGGCAGTTTAATCATTAAGTGACGTCAGTTGAAACTTTCTCGTTGTTTTATAGCACTTTAATTTTGTTGGAGTTGTGCCCATTATTCCCAATCATAGAAGTGGTTGGCGCGTTGGTAATGAGATGCGCGGTGTTTAGAATCGATGTGGCCCATCATTTCGGTTCTGATGCTCCTCAACGTTGCCTATCTTCGAGCAATGTGAGGAGTTTACGCTTTAGGAGCGTGATTTTTCGGCGATGTTCCTCGGTGTTGCCTATCTTCAAGCAATGTGGGGAACTTAAGTTATTTAAGAGTCAGTGCGTGACCTACGAAATATGCGGCCTTTGGTGCTCCTCGACGTTGCCTATCTTCGGGCAACGTGAGGAGCGTAAGTTTTGGCACGGCTTATGGAATGCGCGGCTTTTGGTGCTCCTCGGCGTTGCCAATCTTCGGGCAACGCGAGGAGCGTAAGTTTTGGCGCAGCTTATGGAATGCGCTGCTTTTGGTGCTCCTCGGCATTGCCAATCTCCGGGCAATGCGAGGAGAATAAGTTTGAGTCGATTTTTCTTCGGTCGATCTGGTGGGTATTTATTATGGACACAGTTTTGTCGGTTCAAAAAATCGAACATAATTTTATTAAGGAAAGCAGGGCGGATTTTTTGCCTAGTTACAATGCCCCCGGCATTCCGGGACGGCTTATTTGCTGAAAAATAGAGAGTACATAAAGTAGTTTTCAAACAAAGTAACGGCGGAGTGATTTGCTATTCCAGGCCCTTGGAATTTGAATTCCGTCGACGGTCTTTAACTTGAAAGTTCCGTCTCTTAGCTTTTGATTGATGACGTACGGTCCTTCCCAGTTTGGTCCGAAGGCCCCTGGAATGGGGTAGACTCGCTTGAGCACAAGATCTCCCACTTCGAAAGTTTGGTTGTGAACTTTGGAGTTGAAGTACCGTGCGATCCGTTTTTAGTGGGTGGCGGTTCTTAATTCGGCTTCTTCCCTTCTTTCATCGATCATATCCAGTGATTCGAGTAGTAGTTGCTCGTTTTTCTGTTGATTGAAGTTTTGCCTTCGGTGCGAGGGGACTTCCAATTCAACAGGGATCATTGCCTCTGAGCCATACGCCATGGCGAATGGAGTGTGGCCAGTTGTTGCTTTGTGGGTAGTTCGGTAAGCCCATAGTGCGAGTGGAAGTTCGTCTACCCTGTTTCCCTTGGCTTTAGTTAGTCGCTTTTTGATGGTGGATTTGATGATCTTGTTTACTGCTTCCACTTGCGCACTTGCTTGCGGAAGAGCTACTACCGAGAAGCTTTTCTCAATCCGAAAGCGTTTGTAGAAATCTTTGAACTCGGTGCTTTCGAATTGGGTTCCATTGACAGTGATTATTTTCAATGGCACACCATACCTGTAAATAATGTTTTTAGTAACAAAGTTAATGACTTTCTTTGTAGTTATGGTGGCCAGCGCTTTTGCTTTGGTCCATTTTGTTAAATAATCTACGGCAACTATAGCATATTTTGCTCCTCCTTTTGCTATTGATAGGATGCCAATCAAGTCTATTCCCCATATTGCGAATAGCCACGGGGTGACCATCTGCGTTAGCTCTGTTGAAGGAGTTCTTTTAATTTTGCTGAATCTTTGTCATTGATCGCATCCCCTGGCGTAATCTGCAGCATCGCAGTTTACTATTGGCCAGAAGTATCCGTATCGGAAGACTTTCTTCGCTAGGGTTTGCCCCAGTGTGGTCTCCACATTCGCCTTTGTGCACTTCCTTTAGGATTTGTCGAGCTTCGTCATTGGACATGCACTTTAGGAGGGGGGTCGAGAATCCCATTCGGTAGAGTACTCCACCTTGTGTCATAAATCGATGTGCCTTTTGGAGAATCTTTTTCCGTTGATTTCGGTCAGTTGGAAGAGTCCCTATAAGTAAATACTCCTTTATCGGTGTCATCCGCGTATCTGGTTCGACGGTGATTTCGAGGATCCAGTCGACGTCCATTTCGTCTATGTTTGGGTTGGTTAGAGTTTCAACTAGGACTAGTCCTAATGACTGAGCCTCTCCGGAACTTGCATGTTTAGCCAAATAATCTTGCTTGATGTTTTGCTCCCGTTGAATGTGAGTTATAGTGTAGTGTTCGATGTCACTTAGCAGTTCTTGTACTTTGGACAGGTACGGGACATGATTCTCACCATGTTCTTGGTACTCCCTTTTTACTTGACAGACGACCAACTGGGAGTTGTTGTATATGTGGATAGATTTTATCTTGAGTTCTTTCACAACTTTCAGTCCAGCAATCAGTGCTTCATATTCCACTTCATTATTTGTAGCAAGGAATTCCAAGCGCAAAGCATAGCTAATGGCTCGCCCTTCGGGGGTTCAAGCACTACTCCTGCTCCCAAACGGAGGTTGTTAGAAGCGCCGTCGACGAAGAGCTTCCATTGCGTGTCTACTTTCTGCTGAACTTCTTCCTCGTCGTCCCGCATGGTAAATTCGGCAATGAAATCGGCTAACGTGTGCCCATTGATGGCTTTCATTCGGTGGTATGTGATATCATATTGACTCAACTCTATGTTCCACTTGAGTAGTCATCTGGAAGATTCTGGTCGGTATAACATTTGCTTCAGGGGCTGGTCAGTCGACACTTTAATTGGATGGGCCTGAAAGTACGGCGGTAACTTCCTAGATGCGACCAGGAGGCAATACGCTAGCTTTTCCAATTTCAGATAGTTTTTCTCTGCTCCAGTAAATCGCTTGCTAATGTAATACACGGATCGCTGGATTTTTGCTTCTTCACACCCCAGAGCGGCGCTCAATGCATGGGGTGAGATTGTTAAGTAAATGAACAAGTCTTCTCCATCCACGGGTTTTGATAGGATTGGCAGAGCCTCCATGTGTCGCAGCAGTTCTTCGAATGCTGTTTGACAAGCTTCACTCCATTCGAAGTTCTTCTTTCCTTTCTTCAGCGCATCAAAGAATGGTATACACTTTTCAGTAGCTTTCGAGATAAATCAACTTAGTGCTGCCAGTTTTCCATTTAAACTTTGCAGTTCCTTCTTATTCTTCGGAGCTTGGACTTCTCGTAGTGCCGTGATTTGGTCAGGATTTGCTTCGATGCCCCCGACACTTACGATGAATCCTAGGAATTTCCCGGAGGCCACTCCGAAGTGACACTTGAGCGGATTGAGTTTCATCCCATACTTTTGGAGTACTTTGAATATTTTAGCGAGGTTGTCCAGGTGGTTAACAGCTACTCGCAATTTGACTAATATGTCCCTATATAAACCTCCATCATTTTCCCAATCTATCGCTTGAACATGGTGTTTACCAACCTTTGATAAGTTTCCCCTGCGTTCTTCAAACCAAATGGCATTACTCTGTAGCATTATAGGCCAAGGTCGGTGATGAAACTGGTATTTTCTTAATCGGTTCATGCATCAGGATTTGGTTGTACCCTGAGTATGCATCCATGAATGATAGCAGCTCGTGTCCTGCCGTTCCATCCACAAGTTAATCTATTCTAGGGAGAGGGAAGCTGTCTTTTGGGCAAGCGTTGTTTAGGTCTGAGTAGTCGATAAAGGTTCGCCACTTCCCATTGGACTTTTTGACTAAGACCGGACTAGATACCCACTCTGGATAGGTGGCATCACGGATAAAACCGTTGGCCATTAACTAGTCCACTTCTTCTCTTAGCGCCTTGGATCGCTCGGGACCTAAGCTGTGCCCTTTTTGCTTTACTAGTGTAAACTTGGGGTCTATGTTTCAGCGCGTGACATGCGATTTCTGGAGACACCCCACATATATCGGAATGCGTCCAGGCGAACACTTCCAAGTTATCGCAAAGAAATTTGTAAGCTCCATACGCATCTTGTTTCCAAGATGCGATCTAATTTTCAAAACTTTAGTTGGGTCGTCCTGCCGACTGGGACGGACACCATCAATTCTGCCGGCGCCACCCATTCCTCCCCTGAGCTCTTCTTCCTAGGGTTCAAGGCCTTGTCGAATTGGCTATGGTCCCCAAGCCAGGGCGGCTCTGTAGTTGCTATTCCTAGGGTTCATGGATGTGGAGAGTTCTCCCTATGTTCTTCCCCTTTTCCTTTCTTTTGGATTTGTGTAACTCTGTGATGTAACATTCTCTGGCAGCACACTGATCTCCTTTCACCACTCCGATTCCATTTGTAGTGGGGAACTTCATGGTCAGGCACCATTGGGCTAGAGCTATCTTGAAATCTTCTAGAGCAGGCCGTCCCTAGAAGGCGTTATATGCTGACATTTAATCCGTGATTACAAAAGTCTGAATGAGGGTGACTCTTCAATCGCCCTCTCCGAGCTCCACTGTTAGGTCAATTGTTCCCACAGGTTGCTTGGGCTTGTCAGTGAACTCTTGGATCTTTGTTTGGCATGCAAACACGCTTTTCATGCCAATTTTCATCTGGCTAAAAGTACGTTTGAAAATTATATTAACAGAACTGCCACTATCGACCAACACTCGTCGGACTACGGCGGGTCCGATTCCTATTGTCACTACCATCGGATCGAGAGTTGGGGCTTCGATCCCTTCGGTGTGTGGATTGTGGAACACTATATCGTCACTCAAAACCTTTTGCAGCTTGACCAAAGTTTCATCATCTATTGTGAGACATGAGTCTTCCGGAGCGTGTTTCAACGAACTCGCGTACCGTTTCATTTCTCCCCAACTCCTTTGCACGGGGTGTGGTCCCCCAGATATCGTTCCAATAATAAGCCTCTGGTCGGTTTGTTTCGACCCTTCGTCACTAGTTCTAGCTTGATTTCTTTGTTCTCTAGGAGGCTGATGGGCTGTAGGTTGATTGGGTTTTATGGATTTTTCACATACTGCTGGAGCTTATTGTCTCGAATCATCCCTTCAATAAGATCCTTTAGGTGGAGACATTCGTTTGTATTATGGCCATGTGTGTCATGGAAGCGGCAGAATTTCCCTGAGCACTTTTGTTGCTCAGTTGCCTCTCTTCTAGGAGGTTTCTTGTATTCTTCAGTTTCTTATTTTGCGAGATAAATATTTTTTGGAGTGTCATTTAGAGGGGTATAATCTTCTTGTCTAAACTCTTTAAATCTTTTGTTGTTACCGCTGTTATTTCTTCTATTGGAGTTCTGATTTCTCCTATTTTGATTTCAGTCTTTTCCCGCGACTCCTTGATAAGTTCCAGAATCATGCGTGTTTTGATTTGTCCCCACATCGCTCTATCCGATGTTCATCGGTTGTACACCTGCAAACTTTCTTTCCAGCTCCTGTGCTTCTTCCAATCTTAAGTGTTGGTTTGCTTTATGATTGAAGTTATTCATGGTGGTAGGCTACTTCATTTTAATCCATTTCCCAATTCGGTCTCCAGGTGAATGACACGGACTACCTCATTGGGGTAGCTTACTTCCGTCACCACGGTACTGAACCGGTTCATGAAAGATTTCAGTGACTCGTTGCGTCCTTGGAACAATCCGGATATGGACATGACATATTTTGGTTGCGTTGTATGGAGCCTGAACTAGTCAAGGAATTTTGTTGCAAGTTGGTCAAAGATAGAAATTGATCTTAGGGGGAAGTCTGGTGAACCACATAGACGAAACTCCTTCTAGGAAGATAGGGAAGCATCGGCAGCGAAAAGCCTCAGGAGCGTTAAGTTTGTCCATATACCAACTATACTTGTATCGGTGGGGTTTTGGGTCCTTCGTCCCGTCGTTGGAAGGGATATCTGGCATAGTGAATTTTTCTGGATACCTTTCATTCAAGATTTTATCGGTAAAGGGAGTCCGACTTGGAGCAGAGATCCCCATTCATCATCTCTTTGGGTTTTACTCTCGTCCATCAACCATTTAACCATGTCTGCTATGTATGCCTCTGATGTCCGGTAATCCTGGGGACGGTAATCAGTCACTACACCCAGTGTTTTGCTCTACAAACGGCCTTGGCACGTGGGTTAAAGCCTAGGCTCTCCTATCTTTGGGAGAGCCTTTCCCTCGGGACCCCGTTGGCTCGCAGTTGGCCGGATTGGGGTAGTTTGGACGTTTCTAGCATCATCGAACGCTTTGGCGTTCTCTTCTATTTGATTGTCTTGCTCTCCATCCTCTGAATCGGAGAGATCTATAGCTATGTCTTCCTGCGGGGTCTTGGCCCCCTGATTCAAGTTCAGAATTGGTTGCCTTGCGGCGGAAGGAGTATTCGCATTCTCTTCCACATTATGTCCTATTGTCACCCTTTTTGTGGCTGTTTTTCGTTTCTTCTATGTAGACCCAAAACGAAGGAATTCTCCTATTCTATAGTAGTCGCGGGTTCAGGCATAGTCCTTGGAGCAGCGTTTGACTATAGGGATAAGAGAGCGTTAGTTTATCCATTAGAGCCTTTTGACAATTTTCCATTTTCTGGTTGATCTCATTAACCATCTTATTCAACTCATCCCCGGTGACAACTTCGTGTTGGCTGGAGGATGCTGGCGCCAGATTTCCCAAGTCAGCACCATTTACTTCAGTTTCTTGGGCATTAACATCTTCTCCAGCTATTACTGCCCCTATGGATCATCCAGAGGCAGTTCTTCTTCTTCCAGGAGCCATTGATTTCAAGTGGTAGATTCTTTAGGCAAAGATTGGGGATATAACTTCTGGACCTATGGGATCCAAAGTAGATAGCTATATCTGGATCCTAAGTTGGAGTTCTCAGTGAAAGCACCAAAATGTTAACCCAAAAAATGGATCAACACCTTGGTTTGAGTTTGAAAGCACTAGCCCTGTTCTGACAGAGCAATAACACATATAATAGGTATAGAAAAAGATAGTAAAAGAAAGAAGACAAGGAATTTTTATAGTGGTTCGACTGTTAACAAAGCCTACGTCCACTTTATAGTTTTATTATGACTGATTGCTGTTACAAGTAGTGTTTGATTACAAAACCTTTGATTATCCTTAGCTAGATTGAATTCCCAAAGTTGGAATCCAGTGGAGAATCAAAGTGAATTCCTTTGGAGATTGTTGTTAGGGAAGTAGAGAGTGAAGAAAGTTTCCAGCAGAGCTTCAGCAACCAGCCTGGAGAAGATCCTATTTATGTTGCAGGCAGGACGGTATTTATAGAGATCGGAGAGCTTCTAGGCCAGGCCACTTCACCAATTGATCACAGATGGACATAGGACGACCCAGGGGAGTTTATCTCGCGACCCGAGCCAAAACCATGGATCGCTAGTTATCTATGGTCTATGGATCGCTAGCGATCCATAGATTTGGATCGCTCGCTCGCTAATGACTTACCTGCTCTCTCTCCATCACTTCATCATACTAGGTCGCAAGTAACGTGGCTTCGTATGGATCGCTAGCGATCCGTCATGTATGGATCGCTAGCGATCCATACACTTAGTATTTTCTACATTTCGGTCTTCTAGGCTCCTTATCCCCTGCTTCTCTCGGCGAACCATCATGTTTGCATGGATTGCTGGCGATCCATAGAGTATGGATCGTTAGCGATCCAAGCACTTCGATTGTTTTTGGAGTTCCAAGTTTGGAATCCCCTTATGGCTTTGTATTGACATTGTTCGTATAGTCCTGTTTTATGTTGCTCCATTTCGATGATGATATACTAGCTGGCTATGCTTTGACTACTGATTGGGATGAATGGATGTTGGTCTCTTGCTTTAGTCGAACTCAGTCGTTGCTTTGGTAATATGGCTTGGTTTTCTTTAACCTATTGCTTTTTCCTTCTTGGTCAACTTCTGAGTCATTCTGATGACGGAAAGCTTCTCTGGCTTCTATTGGATCCTGATATGTTAAAAACCCGGATAGCAGATACTAGTGAGGACAGTATCTTGGTCCAATGGGAGACCGTGGTACTTATATATTTATATATGTGTATATAGCTATAGTCTACTATTGGTGGATGGGGCAAATTGTATGCGTATGTGGAGTCGAGACAACTAATTAAAAATAAAAGACTAACATGTGATAGAAGGCAATCGACATAAACTAGTATTATATATAAAATGTATAATTTACTAGTCATCAAAATGTTATTCTGACCCCTCCACATTATAAGCCACAGGATATCTTAAAAGGACAGGTACTGGTACAAGGCGGGAATTATAGAAGGACGGGTTCCTTAACCATGCTCTATAATGACAAGGACACTGCACCTTGGAAGTGTCAACCTTGGTCAGTAACTACATGACTTATTATATTTTGTTATTCTGCTATAAGTTATATAGTTAGTCTTTTGATATGCATTCACTTGTTTATTTACAGTATACCAAACCAACGATTTATACTTTCGTGGACGTGGGTTTTCGATTTAGTGGAAATTCGGACCCACTAAGGTGTCGGTTGTTACAATCTGATTAGAAGCCGACTTACTTCTTAGAATTTTCAAGGAGAATCTTTTTTTAAGAATAAGACTGATATATTCAAGAAGAACACTAATTTCTACTAGATCAGGTGTATAATGTAGCATGGAAAATGGGGGCAAATTTAAAAAAAAAATCCTTTTTAATTATTACAGATTAGATCTTTGATAGTGTTATCACAAATAAAGTTGATAACATTAAATCATATTCAATGTTTTGATGGATGATTTGATTTTAATTTTAAGTTATGTCGTATTATCATTATGATAATATTATTAAGTTATGATGTTATTTTCTCAAGACATTTAGCCAGAGAATTTATTATCAATCAATTTAAATAATTTTTATCCAATTGTAAATTTAATAATAAAACATTTTACAATATGTAATGATATCTATGTATATATGTAATTTTAACTTTTAATAAAAATATATTTGAACAACAACAACAATAATAATAAAATAATGTTATTATAAACTTA
This sequence comes from Allium fistulosum, assembly GCA_030737815.1. Taxonomy (NCBI): domain Eukaryota; kingdom Viridiplantae; phylum Streptophyta; class Magnoliopsida; order Asparagales; family Amaryllidaceae; genus Allium; species Allium fistulosum. Next base: position 195,870,365 of record CM060902.1, on the reverse strand, counting down.
AATGCTACTTGTTCAAGTTTGCTATTTCATCAATTAATATTATGCGTTTAATTAATTATAATTAGTTCTAATTCAAATAACGAATATTCGAATCGAACGAATGATGTGCAGATATATTAATACTGATCAATAGTGTTCATATGTAAATATTTAATTCTAATATTATTGTTAAAATATCTAATTTGCATTATCAAAAATAGGTATACACTGATTAATTCTAATATTGAATAGTAGTGTTCATATGCAAAAGGTGAGTTCACGGTGTTGTGTGTGGATGGGGAATCGTCCATGGAGAACAATTCAATTCATGTGAAATGTATTTCGCCACTCTTGAACAATATAACAAAGAAGGAGAATCTTGTCATGAGCCTGTGTAGAATAAATACAACCAAACTAAAATTTTCAAGCCCTTATGTAACATCCCATAATATTATCATTTTGAATTTTGAATATATAATTTGTTTTAAATATTTAAATAATTGATGTTCAAAATCTAAACAACTTATATTCAAATATATGGATTATTTAAATATTTGAGTTGTGAATTTAATATTAATGAAATGGATTTAATAGCCTTATTTAACTCCTTTTAAATAATAAATAATAAAGGTGAACTCATTTTGAAAATTAATTTATAATAATAAATGGTTCAAATAAATAACAAGAAAATCAATTGTCAATAAAATGACTTGATATTAGTTGATGTATTTTCAAATGTATTTATAGAATTTTTCCATAATTTTTTATTTGGAAAATATTAAAATTATCGTTTGATGTATTTTTTGACAAACGATGATATTATTGAAATTTCACATAATAAGATAACCAGCGTATTTTATTATTATTTTGGGATTGTGTCGTATTATTATGTGTGACCGTATTTTTGTTTTGTTGTTCGCGGTTCGTACGCAAATGAAATTCTATGTAACGAAGTGCCGAAAATATTTGAATAAACAAACATCAAATGCTTAAAAATTCAACACGTTTACTTTTCTTCTTTCCCTCTTTACTAATCACTCTCCCTCCATTTACAGTAAAAGAAAATTAAACATCCACAAACAAAAATCCAAACAAAAATCTATACTCAACAATAAATTACAAAAGTGGATTTATTGGATTTGTTTTGAAGAGATCTACGAATCTAGTTAACATTCGAGGTTACGGTAGTGTTTTGGTGGAGGCCGACATTGAGGAGGAAATTGTGGATTAATCTATACTTATCTATACTTATCGCTCGCTAAATTGAACCCCGGATTCTAGGGAGGCAAATTAATCAATTAAGGAGAGTACAATCCGACTGCTCTTCGAAATAACTCAAAGTCCCCGGAGTGTGGATTGGAGTATAAACATAAATTGGGTGTGAATCATCCACCCGCGAAATAACTCTAAGCCCCCGAAGTGCGGATTGGAATATAAACATAAATCGAGTGTGAATCGTCCACCAGTGAAATAACTCTAAGTCCACGGAGTGCGGATTAAAGTATAAACATAAATCGGGTGTGAATCATCCACCCGCGAAATAACATTAAGAACCCGGAGTGCGGATTGGAGTATAAACATAAATCGGGTGTGAATCATCCACCCACGAAGTAAATCTAAGTCCCCAGAGTGTGGACTAGAGTATAAACATAGATTGGGTGCGATCTGACCACCCATCTACTAAATATTATCCCCAGAGTGTGTATACGAACATGGATGAATAGATGAGTGGAGTTCGACTGTTCACTATTCCACAAACTCCGGCCTAAAACCGACAGGAGGAGTATAAACTTGCTAAGGATGGAGTTCGACCATCGTACATCTGACAACGCTAAACCAATACTGGGGCAGGAGTATAGTTACTCAAAAAACCGCTAAATTTGACAATGTAACACTAAGGACTGAGCCTAGTGTTTGATACGACTCGAGGCCGCGAGCACTTGGAGACCTTGGGATAGAGCTGGTGTATTGTTACCAGAATTTATGAACAACGAATTACAAGTACATGGAATGGAACATAATAGTTCAACTACTTAAATAGCAATTCAAACAAAATCTCAAAAGAAAACAAAGACTTTTATTCACCCAATAGGTTTTAAGATCGTAGTACAAGTTATTCCAAAAAATCGGGACTCATACCCGTACAACTACAACTAGTGAAAGAAACGACTTTGCAGATTATATACACACTGAGCTGAAGTGACGGCTATTTCTTTGACTTTCTCTCTTTTATGGATTTTTCGGGAGTAGTCCCACTTGAACTTCTTTTTTTGGATCCCTTGCCGCCTATAGAAGGAGAGCTAACAGAGGTAGAAGGAAGTTCACTGGGAATCGACCCGCTAGGTGGAATAACTTGCAGTGGCACAAGATGAGGATTGTCAATATCCACCTTGACAGGCTCGGTTCTAGCTTTTCCTTCCAGTAGCTCGTCCTTTTTAATTCGCTCTTTCAAGCTAATCTCGTCGGTGTGTTCGGAGGCACCGGTGATCATTACATCGTCAGACTCATCCGCTTTAGAGCAGATATTCAACCTTATCGTCATCAAGAGCTCCGATGACTTGAGCATCAGGCCTCGGTACATCAGCAGCTACCGGAATCTCAGCTAGTTTCTCCTGTTGTTCTGCAGTAGCATCACTCTTGGGAGTTTGACTGGGGCTCGGAAGACCTGCAAAATTTGTTAAAACGGGGAGATGAGCTTAAAACCATTGGGCCCAAAGAACGAAACTTTACATAAACTGAGGAGTAAAGTGTAATACCCACATCTAGTTGGCTCTCCATGGTTGCTGGGGTACCTCCTTCTAAAATAGGGGACAACACCTTGGATTGGTAGTCAGGCTTGTTTGGATTATAGCCCAAGTCCTGCTTCATGTCAAGGGAGACTGATGCTCCGAATACTTGGGAAGAAGAGGGACCATTGGGATCGGCCCTTGAAGAACTAGCAATATGTTCCTCTTTCTTGGTAGACACAGAAACGTTGAAGTATCAGAGTTTCACGGCAGCCAAATCCAAGGGTTCATTTCCACAAAGAATTTCCTTCACTATTTCTTCTTCATTGAGCTCAGCTCCACCCAATTCTCTCTTCTTCATCTCAATAATATGCTCCCAAGCTTCAGCAAGTGGTTCGAGATAACCCTCGCCAAGAAAACTTAAGTCACGGTGGATAAGGACTTTGGCATTATACTTGATGATCAATGGATCGAACAAGTCTTTAATTTAATTCCTATCGGACTCTTTAGCGGCTTCCACTTGGGATTCAATTTGTTCAATCATTTCTTTGTGGCCTTCTTCTTGAGCTTCCTCTTTAAGAGCTTCAATTTTAGCAAACTGCTTATCGAGTTTAATTTTTAGGCTCCTGGCCTCGGCAGCTTCTTCGCAGTACTTCTGCGATTCTTCCTGGGCTCCAATTTTCTCTTCCCTTTCTTTTTTGAGAAGCTCTTTGAATTCCTGGACGCGGCTGGCCAAAACATCTTTTTCCTTTTGCAAGGAATCTTTTTCTAGAGCAAGTACCCCCACTGCGATTGAGGGAAGCATCAAGGTCCTTTTTATGAGAAGCTTCTAAGCGGCTCACTAACTTTGCCGTTTCCTTAGCATTTCTTTCCACTGCGGCAAGTTATGCTTTCAATTCTAACAATTCAGCATCTTGAAGTTTGATTATATCCTTATCATGTATCGCTTCTAACATGAGGTGGTCTATTTCATATTGCCGCTCAATGGACACTTTAGAGGTTTTTTTGCCAAATGTTGAAACGATTTGTGCTGCATGAATACATCATTGACGCATGCAAGTGAACTCGCTTTAGCGTGCCTCAAAATCATATGAACTAGGGGAAAGAATTTAAGCCCATTAAAGCAAATATTTGGGAAAGTGGCCTTAAGCTCGGCCAATTTCTCTGCTGTAGAAACATCGGGAGCAGTAGCCAGCAAAGATGGTAGTTTGCTCTACGACGATAGTTTGCCTATCAAAGCAATTGGATGTTCTCTTGTTCTACGTTCGCGAGATTGTTTAGAGCTCGAGGAGCCAGAATATTGCTCATGAGATGTTGCGATTTGAGGGCCACGGTAAGGAGGCTGGTCTCCACTATAAGCAGGAAAATTGGACTGTTCTTCTTGGCGTGATGTTTGGGACTGGGACTTGCGTTTAGTATAAGAGGATTCCCTTGAGTGATAGCTTTTATCCCATCCCTCATCTTTCTCCCTGGGCTGGCTAGACTCCGAATCCCGGCTAGATCGATGATACGTTGAAGAACTTCTTAAGCGATCAAAGGCCCGAGAATGAGACATAGCATCTACAAAGACCAAATAAGAACAAGTGAGTAACTATTGCATGAAAGATCAATGAAGAGTGTGTAGTGAAGTGCACGTGGTTGTGAGTGTCCTAGTGTTCCCCCTTGACAGACCGGTAGTTTTAGCCTTGCTCATGGGCGTTTTCTCTCCTTTATCAGAAGGACGAATGCTTTCACCGCTCCTAGTAGGAGAATTGAGTCCTTCGATGTTGATATTTGGAAAATCATAGGTCATGATATCATCTGGAATTTGGAGATTTGAAAATCCCTTCAATGAACTTTCTAAGTGTTGGGTAGACGATTCCTCTTCAACAGAAGTAATGATGAACTCTGGATCCATGGCAGTCTTTCTTCTACGAATTTTGTATGCTAGCCTTTTCTTTCTCTTGGTGGGTGTCTGAGATTGCGCGCCTTGCGATGGTTCCACTATAGGCATCATCCCTGGGCCTGCATTAACGTCACCAGGTTTATTGGCCTGGGAATCCCTAATCTCACCCTCTTCGGTGTCATCCCGAGTCCCCTCAGCTAGGGGCACGATGGGAATGATAACATCCCTTCTTTGCTCTACGACGTTCATTGGCAATGCTGCACTTTTGGGGAGCCCGATACTACGGCCTTCCTCCAACAGCATGAATAAAGATAGTAACTTGTCGGTTACAAGAAGTTTGATGTCCCTGTCTTCGACAGGGGTAGCACGATTGGCGACGACTGCTTTTGAAAAATTGGTGCCTTCAGGACGTGGGCGGACACCTGAAAGAATTCTAGATGTTCGTAGATTCAAAGGAAAATTTACAACTTGGATTAGCAAACTTAAGAAGGAAATGAAGGTATTACTTACATCCTTCTAACCATCGCCTCGCAAAGCCGGGAGGACATCGTACATAAAACCACTCATGCTTGAACAGAGAAAGTTTATTCCAAGTTCCCGTCAAGACTTGGCAATTTCTACGAGGGTTCAAGCAAAACATAAAAAGGACTTCCCGACTGCCGTTTGAAGTTGTAAATGAATCTTATGTCTTCGGGAGTTGGCAGACGAACTAGAACGCTCATAAACAACAAGAAGGTTCCATGTATAAAGGCATAACTGTTTGGATGGAGTTGAGTGGGAGCTATTCTGAGGTATCTCAACATCTCTCGAATAAACGAGTTAAAGGGCAGTACGCATCCGGCCCAACACATAAATTTATTACACACCGTGTACCCCGCCGGGGGCTGGTGAGGCCTGTCATTTATTGAAGGGACCAAGACGTCTACATATGGAATTCCATGAATAGAACATAGTCGATGAAGAGTAGCCTCACCAATTCTAGAGGCCTGTGAGTCTACTTGGTTATTTAGAAGAATATCACCCTCTTTTGCATCAGGAGCAGGACTTATATCCTCCGCTAGAAGGATCGGAAAATAAAAAAAAAGGTCAACCAGTGGGCTAGAAACTTCCGTCTGTTCTGCTTGATGGTTGGGAGAAAGCCTGCTAGATATAGTCGCAGAACTTGATTTTGCTTCAGAATCGATGTTTTGCATTGTCGGATCAGAAGACATACCAGCTAAACGTCCTGAGCATCTGGAATCCATATTAGCTATACATAGTAAATAATCAAGGTTAGAAAAGTTAACCTGTTCCCCCCGTGCTAAGTGTGAGCTAGTGAAGTGTAGTATATAAAAGATATAAACAGTTTAAAATTAGAAAAACAAAGTAAAATGACGAGACTTCGAAGTCCGACCAGAGTGACCGTCATCGCTGACCGTCTCAACTGGTAGGGAGATTGATTAGTTGTAAAAGCTTTGGGATGGACTATCGGCATATCTGAGTGTGAAGTTTGTCGTTTAATTCTACATGCAAATTTTTAGTCTATATTGAAAGTTCCAAGGATTTGACTATTCAATCTCGAGTTCGACAGTGAATATGCACGTTTTATTGTTCATCGTCTCATATGTCCTAGCTCGTTGAGGTAAATTAATGGTGATTGTTTGAACAAGTTAGGTTGAATTAGTTTACAAGTCCAAAAAGCCAATCCTTAACTTTATGTCGATCCCAATGTTATTGCCGAACCCTGTCCCATAGCCTTAATACCGATCTCTGTCCCTATACACCAACCCCTCACTTGCACTAAAAAATACCGATCCCTTGTCATGGATAAAGCCTACCGATCCTAAACCAATACCGCTCCCTTTCTATAACTAAATCAAGCCGATCCCTATAGATAGGCCGACCCCTATGGATATGCCGATCCATTTCCAAAGCCGCATGACCGAACCCTCTCTTCAATCTAAGTACATGGATCTCCTCTATTTTGCCATCTACTCGTCAGGCCACAGTATCGATCCCTTATCAATAAACAAGGGATCGGTCTATGCCCAAGCTTCTAACACCGACCTTGCCTACGCTTCGTCTTCTTCTTCCTCCTTCACCATTCTTCCAAGCCTAATTCCTTTCTACACCTCGTCTTCCCCAAACAACCAATGTCCTCCATCATCCACTTTATCACAAATCAAGCTGCCATCCATGAAGTAACATCTATTGCCTCACTTTGAAGTCACAAGTGAGATTGAAAGCTCACCTAATTCAGTCGAAAAAAACCACAAAAGGAGAAGATTAGGCTACGATTTGATTGGAAGGTGGAATGGTGGTTCAGGATTAAGCTAGAAGACGGGTTAGTTGATTGGAACGATGATTGAGTGAAGGGGAAGGGTTCGGCTCCTTGGGAGAGTTCGGTTGTGAAGATAGGAGAGTTAATAAGAGAATGAATGAATGAAGAGAAGGGAAGTGAGATGTTAGCTTATATATGGGGGCACAAGGGTTCGACCCATCTTCTTGCACTGAAATGGTTAAGTCCATACAACTAAAGAGGGATCGGGTGTGATCCCCCTCCAAGAGTACCAATGCCGATCCTTATGGTAGTATAGAATTCTGATCCCTATTAAGAAGTGATCATACCGATCCATTCTTATTTAAATAATATATATATAATAATATAAGAAGGGGAGAGTGAAAGGGATCAGTTAAATGTGTGTCGATCCCTATAAAAAAAGAGAGAGAATGGCAGAGAGAAAGGGATCGGTAAAATGTGTGCCAATCCCTATGCAAAAAAAAGTTAGAAAAACAAAAATGGTTGTAAGGGTTTAGCTGTAAGCATGAACATATAAAATATTATGAAAATTGGCAAGGACCTGTAAGTATTCAAACACGTCCGGGATCCAACAACAAAAATGTGTATATGAGCGCACCCGTGTATGACTTAAAAGTTCAATTTTTGAAATCGAAAGAAATAGAAGTCAAGCTTGAAACCTTCGAGTTCAGGGCTGGATCCAATAACAAAATCTTGCCAGTCTCGTTGAGCCAGATTTATGTATATCAGTTGATGGGATTTCGTACTGGATTTATATTATCGAAAATCGACTAAGCATCATAGCGATCAATGGAAAATTCAACGCCTTAGAAAAACGATTCGACAAAGGAATAGCAACCATTCAAGAAGCTAGATAGACCTCTTTTCAACAATTCAAACTTGTTTTGATTCAAAGCACGTCATGTTAATCGCTAGACGTACTTTGAGGGGCAAGTGTTATCCAGTATTCTAGCCTGGCTATATTGATCTGCTTGCACGAGTTGAATCCGACTACTATCAAGGCCGATGATACCAGAGCAATGATTGTAGGGCCTAGAAGTCAAGTATAGATGGTTATATGAAGTGAGAGTTGAACGGAATTAGTAGACAAACAGTGTAAAATGTTTAAAGTATGGAATATAGCTTAGTACATGGAAGGGACCGTATGGATTGGCTCCTTGGGAGGGATTGGCATACTTCAGCTCATAAAGAAGGGCTCGTCATAGTTGTGTGAGATGGATCGACATACTTTATGAAAAAGGATGGGTAGACATGCTTTGTTGGAAGATATGGATCGGCATGCTTTGTTGGAAGATATGGATCGGCATGGCTAGTTGAAAGGTGTCGTCGTTCATCAAAGTCCAAGTACATTCTCGCATACAACGATCAATATCTTGAGATCTACAAGACCATAACACATGAAGTCTGGAGAGCAAGGTATATGGACCCTAGGGAACCTACCCTAGGGATCGCACATCAAATAGCCAATCTAAAGGGATCGGTATACAACCCTTTAGAGGGTTCGGCAGAAAGCAGTTTACAAGTAGAGTTAAATCAAAGATCAATCAATAACTCGAGCTCAGTTGATCCAAATGACATGACAATTGGTGGCTAGACATACTTTTGCATGGGAAATCCACCACAGGGATCGCTGCCCAAAAGTCGACCAATGAAGGGATCGGTACCGATCCTTCCACTTTTGGAAATTGGGCCAAGCGATCCCACTAGTGGGCCTATGTAGGCTAAAAGGCCCATCATCCAAAATTTTAGAGAGATTGGTGGTTGTCTTCACCTAAAATTACTGGCCTAATGGGTCATTATGAGGTTCTTTACGCTGCTTGTTACTTTAGACTTTATTGTAATCAAGTGTTTGTACCAAAATTGGGCACAACACCCTTCGGAAGTTTTTGAAGAGATAAAGTGAAGAAATTAAATGGAAAAGGAGGTATTATCTAACAAAAACTCCAGATCTCAGATATTAAAATAATTAACATGCAAGGAGACACAAGAATTTAGAGTGGTTTGGCGTATTGCCTACGTCCACTATGAATTAGTATGCTTTATCAATCCTTCTTTGATGTTTACAATTGATTTCAACAAATTACAGCGAATGACAATGATTTGCAACAGAGAAATTCGTTGGTAGCAGTAGCAATGAAGTTCAGATCTGGATCCGACAGAGTCTAGGCGTTCAAGATCTCAAAGAAGAAGAAGAACCCCTTTTCTGTTGGCTTTGGGGGTCTATTTATAGGTGTAGCCATGTAGGAGGCTGGTATTTCGCTCAGATCTCGGGAGACCCTCTCTGGCACGTGATCAGGCCCGTGCGCCCAAGCCCGTGAAGTTTCGGTCCAATCCGTAATCGATACGAACAGATTTCGTATCGATCAAGATTTCATCCAATGGAGTCGAAATTTGGCGTGGACATTATTTAGCATGCACGTAGTCTTCTGTAAAAATTTCATGGCATTTGGACTTGTAGATTAGGAGATATGATCGATACGAAATGAGATTCTCGGTTGGCTGTTTCATTCGACTCACTCTGTTCGACTCGCTTCCGTTCGACTTGGTGACGTGGCGCTTGAGTCTTTGGATCACTCTACCTTTGATGCTGTTTTGAGCGAGTCGAAGTGTGTATTGATTGAGCGAGTCGAAGTGGAGCGTCCTGAGGGATTCGAACAGTGGCTTTGCCAATGGAGTCGAACTCGATGGAGTCGAACAGTGGTTCGAGCGGAGCAAGTCGAAGAAGGCATCTGATGGAGGTGAAGCGGAGCGAGTCGAAATAGTCACTTCTGATGGTTGGGAAGCGAGTCGAATCTGAGCGATTCGTAGTTGGCTTCCGATGGTTGGGAAGCGAGTCGAATTTGAGCGATTCGCAGTTGGCTTCCGATGGTTGCGAAGCGAGTCGAATCTGAGCGATTCGAAGTTGGCTTCTGATGGTTGCGGATGGAGCGAGTCAAAGTATGGCTCGAAGTGGAGCAAATCGAAGTATGGCTCGAAGCGAAGCGAGTCGAAGTAAGGCTCGAAGCGAAGCGAGTCGAAGTGTGCACTTCCAATGGATTCGAACTGGAGCGAGTCGAAGAAAGCTATTCTTAACCAATTTTGTATCGTTCACAACTTGAGCATACGAACTCGGATTGACTTGAGATTTGGAACATTGACTCTCATAGCTTAGGTTGTCATGTCATATCAATTTTAGCTCGATCCGGACTCGGACAAAATTCGTCGATATCCATAGTGAGCCTGTGTATAACTGATCTCTAGGATGGGCCGTCATTGGTTACTAGTCAATTCCTTGGTGTCACGGCCTTGCCAAAAGGCGGGATAACATTTGCCCCCCAAAGTACGTCTTGTGAAAACATGATGTGCTTTGAAGTGCTGCAATCTTCATTCTGAATAGTTATCGCCTTTTTGATAAAAGCTGTAATCTTCGACTGTTTTTCTTGATAATGTAAACTGTTGACTGTCAACTGCTGTATCCTGTATTGTTGCAACCAATTGTTGTATGCTAGCGATTAGCTGTTTGCTGTTGTAATCGTTATTAGATGAGCTTTTGATTCCTGTAAATCTGGAACATTGAATATTGGTCCGACATACATGCATATATGTTAACCTTACTCTCGTTGACATTTGCACGTTCACGAGTCGTTGTCAGTTTATTTTATATTGAATTCCGTATCGATCCTCTCCTGAACCGACGTGAAATTCGTGGTAACAACGCTCGATGGTTGCTTTTCGAATGTTCCTTCGTAACGACCCTCTCCTGAATCCATGTGAAGGGTTGAAACATTGGAGACGATTTTTATCGAATTTAGGGATGCGAAATGAGCATTTCGAATTGATATAGATGGAGTCACTGGATACGAACAGGCAATTCGTATCGATGTAGTTGGCCTCTGGAAGCAGTGTTTTGATGGAGTCGATCTGCACACGAGACAGAGTCGAAGGTGATCGATACGAAGTGTAGTCCCGTATCGATGGAGTCGAACTGGACAGGGGGCGGAGTCAAAATGATTGCTTGTTTTGCTGCACCGGAGACGGAGTCGAAGACAAGCGATACGAAGGGGAGCTTCACATCGACGCACTGGAGAGGGAGTCGAAACGCGTGTTCGAATCCACCGGGATACGAATCGTTTATTCTTTTTGCCTTCGAGTCCATATAAATACTTTGTACTTAGCCATTTTTCCACTTTTTACCTTTCGCTTTCCTTCCTTGCCTTTGAATCACTCAGAAACTCGGGAAGAAAGAAGAAACATTCTTGCCTTCGAACCGATTCATACCTTCAATCATTTGAACTAACTGACAGATCTAGGTAATCCAATAAGCGAATCCACACATAAACGATGAGACTCGGGTTTTTAACACCAAATCAATTAGAGGTGTGATTGATCGAAAATTCCTTGGCCTCAGCTTCGCGTCGATCTGGAGTGGGGGTTTCGAGATGATGAGGCGGACACCTTCGTATCGATCGATGGTGGAGCTTCGCATCGAATCGAATGCTTTCAATACGTGGATCGATACGAAGGGGTTGCGTCTGATCGACTCGAAATGATGGCCTTGTGTCGAGTCGAAGTGGAGTGCCTTGGAACGAGTTGAAATGGAATGCCTTGGAACGAGTCGAAATGGAGTGCCCTGGAACAAGTCGAAATGGGCAGCCCTCTCGGATCGATTCGAACTGGAGGTTTTAATCGAGTCGAAGTGTTGCGCTCCGATCGACTCGAAATCCTTAGCACCTTGATCGAGTCGAACTTGCATGCCAATCTTCTGACCGAGTCTAACTCGTATGCAAATGACCATGATCTATCGATGCGAAAACGGCCCTTGCGAGCGATACGAATTGAACATTAAATAATCTGAAACTTCCTGCACATTTGAACAATTGACTCCGACGAGCTTCAAACTTGCATAACTGGACTTAATCGTTTCACCGCATATCTGATTGCCTATCGAAGCTCGTCGACGAAACTAGAACTTATCAAAATGATAACAAATTTTAACTTGGAATGATAGTTAATAGCTGGACGGCATGGTTGTGACGGTCAGCGATGACGGTCCTTCCGACTGAATTCTGAAGTCTCGTCGTTTACATGCTTTCTTTAATCCTGTAGATCTTCTCAAATGATATACAATACTGCACTGCACAGCACACACTCACACACTTTACACTAGGGGATGCACGAGCGCTATCGCCTGTTTAACAATGATTTTTCATGAGCTAGCTATTCACGGAACCCTCAAGTTCACAGCAGCAAGAACTTTCGAGCTCTATTCCTCCATCCATCGAGATACCGGTTATTGAAGCCGAAGTTATAGACCCAGCTCCGGACGATCGTCCGGGTACCTGGTTCATTTGTAATCCGCAAGATTCAGTGCCGTCGGGTATCTCCGAAGATATGCTAGGACGGATTTTCTTAAGGCACGATTTGTCGCTCGACGACGTGCTACTTCCTGGGCCAAATGACAGGCCGCACGATCCCTCGGAGTGGTTTACTATTTTCAACCGTCACGCTTGCACAGCGGGGACACTCCCTCCCTTCAACCAATATATAAGGGAGATGTTATCGTTTCTTGGCATAGCTCCATCTCAGCTACATCCCAACGGTTATGCCTTGTTGAACAGCACCTTTGTCATGTTTATGGAGATCCTCTTTCGACCGCCGAAGCCGATCGAAATCAGATATTTATTCAACGTCAAGAGCCGTGGAGACAGCCCTTCTTTCACCTTCCTGGAAGCTAGAAACTGCCACATTGTACTGGGCTCCTGGGGAAGGCTAAGTTATTATAAAACTGAATGGTTCTATGTTCGGTGCCCCCCTGGATTTGCTAGGCGGTGGTTGGATAGACGTAAGTGTTGCCATTTCTCTCTTAAATCCTTGAGATATTAGTAACTGACTTCAAAACTAACATACTTTTCCTTTTTTATAGCTGCAATCTCTCGTCCTGACGGCGCATACTTCAGAGAGCTTGTTCGGATTCTTCAAGCGTTCCCGGGCGAAGAGAGGCATATCGACTTGTTCCTGTCTGACAGAAATTTGAGGACTTTTGGGCTGATAGAACGGAGGCAGAGCATACAACTGGAAGGGATACATAGAGTGGCCCCGAAGAAACGGGTGAAGCGCAAAGCGCCCGCAGTCGTGATAGCCGAAGAAGTTGATCCAGAAAGAACGCCTACCGATACCGAGCTCCCGGCTGGGCCTTCTGCCGATGTCCAGGATTCGGGAGGAAGAAGAAAAGGCAAGGTTGCTGCTCACAAACGCTCTAAATCAGAGAGATTTAAATCTGTGGTTGTGTCCTTGCCCGTTCCGAGGATTAGAATTTCAGAGGCTCCTCCCCCGCAAGTAGAGAATCCCTTTGCAGGGCTTGCCGATATCCCGATTCCGGATTTTGTGTCGTCTCCACATGACGCCGGGATGGATGAACTGAGCGGGTCGCTTGCTATGAGTGCGGCCGACATTTCCGGTTGGTCGGGGGGTTGCACATGCATACACTTCACTACACTACATGATTCACAACTGTACATCGTCCAACTTAGGAAATTACTAACTCTTCCTTCGTTCTTCATTTTCAGGTACTATGTCTGGAAGAGGATCGATGCTCGGGAATCTCTGCGCGGCCCGAAAGGCTTCTTCTTATTATGATTCCCGCAGGAGGGACTCGGATAGAGATCGCGACTGTGAGTACTCTAACCAAGATAGGTACGGGCGTGATAGGGATAGAGAATACAGACATCGGTCTAGATCACGCTCTCCTCCTCCTAGACTTCCATCTCCACCCCCTATTATTGTTCCACACTCGCCAGAGCCTTCCCGTCACAGGCCATCTTCTCATACTTCTAGATCTGAGACTCATCTTCAGAGAGCTGAGACCACGGCCTCTATAATTGCAAAGCAGGTCCCACCGAGCCCACAGGATAAGGGGCCCTTAAACTGGCTCAGATGCGGAAAGACTTTCTGAACATTTGCTTCGATGGCTATGTCTTCCCACCACATTTGAAAAGAATTTCTTCTGGAGTGGAGAACACGATGCATGAGTACGTTCATGACATCTACACCCAGTACAGAGAGTGGGTAAAGGCTGCGGAGAAAGCTTCTAGGGTAGCCTTTGAGCGAGCCAAAGCGCTTGAGAAAATGGAGACCGAACTCGCTCAAAGGGATCGGATCATTTAGGTGCTGACTGCTGAGGCCGAGTCTTCTCGGAAATCGGAGATTGAAGCCACCAAAAAAGCTAACGAAGCGTAGGCGGAAATAGAGAGGTTGGGGCAGACACATGTTGCCATGGTGGAGGAGATGGGCCATCGGAACACTACAGTTACCACCGAGCGGGATGCGGCGGTCAAGGAGCTCAATGAAATCAAGGCCAAATTCGCCGACATGGCCAAGGAATGGGATGATGCAAACAACGCAGCCCAGGAGGCGTGCGAGCAAACTGTTCTGCTTAAGGATGAGCGGGATGCAGTTGTGGTTAAAGTCTACAAGGTGGAGGCTGAGGTCGAGGAGAAAGTGAAGTCGGTCGAGTCCAGGCTAGAGGCTGACATCGAAGACCTTCTTGTCGTTTACAACGCTAACGTGTTGAGGCACAGGGGTCTAGCCTGGCTCGATGATTATCCAATGCATCTTTATAACGCTTGGGGCTGACTGGTTGAGGAAGAGAAGGAGGCGCATCAGGGTGAGTCTGTGGATGAATTTGAACTCGAGAATCGCATTCTGACTGAAGATGAAAAGAAGATTCTTCACGAGTCAATGATTCTGTGTGAGAAGGAAAGACTTGGCGCCCAACACTTTGAAGTGGGAGAGGGCTCAGGGGTTGACCACCATGAAGCAAGTCTTAAAGTTCCTGCGTCAACCCAGCCCGAATCCTCGTCTGCGGTCAATCCCCAGGCTGTTCCTGCTTATAATCCGGATCAGCCGATGTTGAGTAAATTTCAACCGGGCCAACTCCTTCCCCTACACACCGGACCAGATCCCACCGAACCAACTCCTTCCCCTACCTACCAAACCAGATCCCACCGAACCAACTCTTCCCCCCGCCTACCGAACCAGATCCCACCGAACCAACTCTTTCCCCTGCCTACCGAACCAGATCCCACCGAACCAAGTTCGCCTGCCGAACCAAACTCCCACAGAACCGAACTCCATCTACTCACAACCGGACCAAGGCGTACCGGATCAACACTGCCAGGCCAGATCGCATCAACCCAGGCCCACCAGCGGCTATATACATCCAAGACCCCTGCCCCCAGCCTCACTCTATAAATAGAGGGGCAGGGGTACAACAATGGGACACAAGTTTGAGAGCTCAAGCACGGATAGAATTTTCAAACAACTTTCATATACTTGTACCAAAGCTTTGTACTTGTAATTTGAATAGAAAAGGAGAATAACATATAAAGTGGACGTAGGCACATTCTGGCCGAACCACTATAAATCTGCGTGTCTTTTACAGTTTAGTCCCTACTTTTAATATATTTGCATAAATCACCCAAATTCCCAAGAACAACATAAAATCAATTAAATCATACGACTTGGAGGTGTTTGTCCATTTTTTGTGCAAACATTTTTGGTGCTTTCACTGAGAACTAAAAGCTCGAAGCTTCAGCTTCTTCCACTTAACCTTCTTCCTAACAGCGTCGTTCATTGCTTGGAAAACATGCCTCCCAAGTAGAAGAAAGATGTTAACAAAGGAAAAAACATCGCAACCAGCAGTCTTCCAGATCCAGTGGACACAGACCAAGTAAATCGTCCCCTTCCAGCAGCAGTACCAGATGAAGGTCAGGAAAATCCGACAACCCCTGCCTCAGAACAGCCGGTAGAAATTACTAGGGCAGATCTAGACAGGGTTGTGGCTGAAGTGACTAACCGCTTCACATCCTAGCAGGAAGCCTTGGTGGACCATCTCATGTCACGCTTAAGGGATGCTGAAGAGTCCAACCGCAACACTGAATCATGGGGTGAGTCCTAGTCTAGAGGATCTCGGAGACAGCAAAGATCTTCCTTCTTCGAAGGAGCTAACGACAGAAGCAGCCATGGTAGGAGTCGAGACCGAGCTCAACCCGAAGTTAGACCTGAGGAAATGCTTGGAACTGAACCCAACGGGAGAGGTACTGGGCAGAGGTCAACTGTAGCCGAGCCTGTCATACTGCCTAACCACGGAAACACCAGTGAACGGGGCCGAGCTAGGGTTCAGCCCGAAGTTGGACCCGAGGAAGCGCTTAGATCAGAACCCAGCAGGGGAAGATCAAGGCAAGGGCCAACTGTAGCTGACCCTAGCATGCTCCCAGAAGACCAAAGACAGCCACTGGAAAATGTCAGGAATGATAGACGATACCATCCCTACAGGTCATCTGGACGGAATCAATCCCACAGAGCAGAGCCGAACTCATTTCTATCTGCTCCAAATTCTGATGAAAGGATGGCACGCTTGTTCAGAGAGTGCGTCCAACGGGATCAAAGAGATCGAGGCATAGGCGCTAGAGTAACCAGCCCCTTCGCCTGCAATATCGAAATCGCCATCACCCCCCGAGAATGGAAAATGCCAACAATGGAACCTTACAAAGGAACCTCCGACCCCGTTGTACACTTATAGAGATACACACAGCATATGCTCATGAGTGGAGCAATAGAAGGAGTGATGTGCAAATGCTTTCCGCTATTCTTAGCAGATCTAGCTACCTCCTGGTTCTTCCATCTACCCCAAGGATCCATCAGCTCATGGGAGATGTTGAAAGAAAAGTTCATCAGCCAGTTCTGCATTCATGTGGAGCAGCCCAATGACGCTTACTCCTTATCCAGTATCAAACAGAAACCCGGAGAGAAGCTGCAGCAATATCTAACCCGATTCAACGCCGCAACGGCCGCAGTCCAAGATGCCGATGAGAAGCTTATCTTAATGGCCCTCTGTAGTGGCGTGCACCCAGATACTAAATTTGCTAGAAGATTGACAAAAGAAAAACCAGCTACTTTACCCGATTTCTTCCATGAAGCCGGGAAGTATATGAGGCTTTAAGATGCTGCCACTGAGGGGCAGTCAGGGCAACAAAATAAGGCAGCTCATGGCAACACGCCCGCTGTAGCAAAGGACGTTCGAAGAAATGATTCTAGAGACAATGCTGGGGGCAAGAAGGGAGAAAAGCGCCTATATCGGCCAGGACCGAGATTTGACACTTACACTCCTTTGAATGAAACCGTCGAAAACATCTTCCTTGCCACCCAAGCCGAAGTTAGATACAAACGCCCACCATACAAGAAGGAATCAGATGACGCACTTAAATCTGGAAAGTTTTGCCGCTTCCACGAATCTCAT
Organism: Allium fistulosum; assembly: GCA_030737815.1. NCBI lineage: Eukaryota > Viridiplantae > Streptophyta > Magnoliopsida > Asparagales > Amaryllidaceae > Allium > Allium fistulosum. Next base: position 195,853,200 of record CM060902.1, on the reverse strand, counting down.
GGGCATGATACCAATGAATGCCATCATCTCCGGGACTTGATTGAAGAACACATCAGAAGGAAGAGACTGGAACGCTATGTAAAAGGTCAAAACAGGACTCCAGCTCTTGCCAATGAGAACCCAAGGCTACCCTCCCCAGAGATAGGTGGAGGAAATCGCAACACTAGCGGCTCCGGTTAAGAGAAGATAGTGGTCCATACCATCTCGGGAGGACCACACATCGCCGAAAGAAGCTGGGCAGAGATGGAAAGATATGGAAAGTCACTTAGAAACAATGAAAACTGCGTTAATTCTGTTATAGAAGAACGCCACTCGAAGCGGAAAGAGAGTGATGACATCACATTCAGTAGGCGTGACCTAGAGGGAAGGCAGTATCCTCACATGGATCCCATGGTTATCTCTGCCCGGCTCGGTCCAGCCGAAGTCTTCCGAATTTTGGTAGACACTGGAAGCTCAGTAAATATTTTATTCAAGCATGCATTCGACAAAATGAAACTGTCAATAAAGGATGTTTCTCCCTGCAATAAACCACTACACGGTTTCACTGGAGATGCGAAGATGCCCCTCGGGCAGCTGGACCTCTTTGTTGAAATAGGAAGTCCGTTGTGCGGAAACAAACATTTGTGCTGATAGAAAACCATTCGGCCTACAATGCCTTCTTAGGAAGGCCAGCCCTGTCTGACTTCCAAATTGTCCTGGCCCCATGGTGCCTAAAGATGAAATTTCCAACGGACAATGGAGTAGGGGAAGTAGAGGGAGACCAGGACATTGCTCGAGACTGCTATGTAACTGAACTTCGCAACAACCATAGGAAGGGTAAAGGGAAGAGTGTAGAGATCGCCCTCTGCACAAAAAGTTTGGAAGCATCGCAACTAAAGAATGCCCCTCCTCTTCGATATACCAGCGACCCTTTCAATGAATTAGACCAAAGGGATAAAGAGGAGGAGGGCACCGCCGAGCCTGCAGAGGCTATGGAATTTGTATCTGTAGACGGACATGACTCGAGTAGACTATTGAAAGTCGGGTCTCAACTAAAAGCAGAACTGAAGGAACAACTCATTGATTTTTTCCACCACAACTTAGATGTATTTGCATGGTCACACGCTAACATGACCGGAATCTCCCCTGACATAGCATGCCACGTACTAAACGTTGATCCTACCAAGGCACCAGTAAAATAGAAAAAGAGAAGTATGGGGGCAGAACGATCAGCAGCCCTCGATGAAGAAGTAAAGAACCTACTTGCCAATGACTTCATACGAGAAGCCATCTACCCAGAGTGGATCGCCAACCCGGTGCTGGTAAAGAAGGCTAATGGGAAGTGGCAAACATGCATTGACTTCTCCAACTTAAATGACGCCTGCCCGAAGGATTGCTTCCCACTTCCCCGAATCGATCAGCTTGTAGACAGCACAGCCGGGCACGAACTCTTATCTTTTATGGACGCATACTCAGGATATAACCAAATTCCTATGCATGCTCCCGATCAAGACCACACTAGTTTCATCACTGACCGGGGATTGTACTGCTACAAGGTAATGCCTTTCGGACTTAAAAACGCAGGAGCCACCTATCAGCGCCTCGTCAACAAGATGTTTGCAGGGCTAATAGGACAAACTATGGAAGTTTATGTGGATGACATGCTGGTAAAGTCAATGGAAACCGACAATCACGTAAGCCACCTAGGCGAAATGTTTCGAGTACTTCGCCAATATGGAATGAAACTTAATCCTCTAAAATGCTCCTTCGGAGTATCATCAGGAAAGTTCTTGGGATTCATCGTCCATGCCAGAGGGATTGAAGCAAACCCTGAACAAGTCCGAGCTCTAAAAGATATCAAAATACCTTCCACTCGAAAGGAAACGCAAAGCCTGAATGGGAAAGTGGCCGCCCTAAGTCGATTCATCTCCAAAGCAACGGACAAGTGTGTCCCCTTCTTCGAAGCTCTAAAGAAAGACAAAGGAAAGTTCGAATGGACTGACGAATGCTTAACAGCTTTCCTTAACTTAATCGAACACCTCCTGAAACCGCCGGTACTCTCGACTCCAAACGAAGGCGAAGAGTTATACCTATACCTTGCTGTATCATCTCATGCTCTAAGCGCTGCTTTGGTAAGAGAAGACAACCGCACGCAGCGGCCAGTATACTTTGTAAGTAAGAGGTTTACAGGGACAGAAGTCAGATATCCTAAACTTGAGAAGCTAGCATACTGTCTACTAATCGCATCACAAAAACTGCGACACTATTTTCAGTCCCATTCCATCAGAGTTCTGACCGATCAACCGCTGAGGCAGGTACTCCATCGTCGCGACACTTCTGGGCGACTACTTAAATGGTGCATTGAACTAAGTCAATATGAGATTACCTACCATCCTCGCACCGCCATCAAGGGGCAAGCCATGGCTGATTTCATTGCCGAATTCACTACCGACGAAGGTAAGGAGCAATCAGAAATAGTAGAAGACATCAAGTGGAACTTCTTTGTGGATGGTGCATCAAACGAACAAGGCTCGGGGGCAGGTGTGGTAATAATCACTTCCAGGGGAAATAAGCTGCACTATGCTATAAGGTTGGAATTCGCTGCCACCAACAACGATGCAGAGTATGAAGCGGTGATAGCTGGATTAGAACTTGCCTTAGAAATCGGAGCCAATTCTTTGTGTCTTCATAGCGATTCTCAACTTATTGTTAATCAAATACTAGGAGAATTCCAGGCTCGAGAAGAACGACTCATAGCATATTTAAAGAAGACCAAGTTACTTCTCAGTCGATTGGACCACTACTTAGTCAAACACATCCCTCGGGAAGAGAACCAAGAGGCCGACGAATTGGCGAAGCAAGCTAGCATGAGAGACGGTGCTATTTCCGAAGTAGTAGCCATCTCAAAGCAACTGACCCCAAGTTTTGAGCAAGTGGATCTGATCGCTGCAACCGAAGAAGCAACTTGGATGACTCCCATCCGAGACTACTTACAAAGCGCCACACTACCCAACGGGCGTAACGAAGTCAAGAAAATCTTAAGGAAAGCTTCCCGCTACACAATACAAGAGGGCACCCTCTATCGGCGCGGCTTCTCTAACCCCTTATTAAGGTGTGTCGCTGGAAGGGAAGCCAAGGAAATATTATCCAACATTCATCAAGGAAGCTGCGGAGATCACACCGGAGGGCAGACTTTGGCAAAAAAGATACTCCGATATGGATATTTCTGGCCCACCTTAAGCAAGGACGCCTTAGATTTCGTCAGAAAATGTGATAGATGCCAGAAGTTTGCTAAGATTCCGCGGCTACCAACAACTGAAATTACTCAAATGACCAACCCTTGGCCCTTTGCAGTATGGGGAATTGACTTGATTGGCGAACTGCCAATGGGCCGAGGCGGGGCCAAATATGCTGTAGTGGCAGTCGACTATTTCACCAAATGGGTGGAAGCAGAACCCCTAAATAAAATATCATCAGCGAAATTTATTAACTTCTTGATCAAAAATGTTCTATGCAGGTACGGAGTCCCATTCAAAATTATATCGGACAATGGACTTCAGTTTGACAGCGAGGAGTTCACCAACTGGTGCCAAGAGCACGGAATTCACAAGAGCTTCTCATCCGTAGCTTATCCCCAGGCAAACGGACAAGTCGAAGCCGTCAAAAAAATTCTGAAAACTCTAATAAAAAAGAAGCTCGAAAAGTCAAAGGGCGCTTGGGTGGATGAACTCCCTACGGCACTGTGGGCCTATCGCACATCTTTCAGAACATCAACAGGGCATACTCCTTTCTCTTTGGCATATGGATCGGAGGCTATGCTCCCAGTTGAAACCATCGTGCCTTCCCACCGTAGGATCCACTATAACCCAGAAGAGAACGAAGAACTCCTTCACATGTCTTTGGATCTAATTGAGGAGAGAAGAAATGATGCAGCCCTCAAAGCAGCAGCCCACAAGCAAAAAGTGGCAGCACAGTACAACTCCAAAGTCAAGCATCGTACCTTACAAGAAGGAGATCTTGTCCTCAAGCGAATCTTCCCTCGCCCCGGAGCACTAGATCCAATCTGGGATGGACCATATGTAATTCATAAAGATCTCCACAATGGAGCTTATATTTTGTCAACAGTGGTCGGAGAGGTGTTCCAGAGGGCATGGAACATCCAACACCTCCGTCGATACTTTTCTTAACTTGTACTGCCCATATGAAGTGAATTAACAAAGAGAATCAGTGGACGTAGGCATTTTCGTGCCGAACCACTTTAAAAACCTTGTCTCTTTTTTAACTTGTTCCTTTATATCTTGGCTGCTTGTTAACTTTATCCTTTTCTGTTGAACAAAATCCTGTGCATATAGCATTTCCATTCAAGGCACTCCACAGCGTGACTTCACCTGGACAAGACCTAACAGGTACTATGCGAATCTATGCCCTCGCCAATGAGACACTTTTGCTCTGGCATCCCTCTGCTGCGGGTTAACTCATTGCTCGCGACGGCCCTGAAAGTCAACTGTAATGAGCCGATTATAAGCCACCGAGAAGGCCGACTATAGCCAAGGCAGCTCATTACGGCGTTTGGCTCGCCGGCAAATGTGAACCTACTATAAGCCCCAACATAAGGTGTGCCCAGCCAGGGGTAGTTCACGGTTGACGATCGGCACCCACGCTAGCCAGCCACAGTAAATCGAATAATACCCACGATTACGGGCCATAATGGCCCGGGTAGTTACTATGCGCGATCTTGGCTCCGATGTGCCTTAAGTACAGCTGTGGTAAAAAAGATTAACTCCCTGCGGAGGCGTAAGATGGGTGACAAATGTCTCCAAGACCCACAGCTAGGGAAAGTGACTACAAAGCCCGTTTGCCACGAACTTAAGCACATCGAAGGCCTTCCGTGATTGGAAGTTTTACCATTTCGCATATTTCAATTTTATTTAAAAAACTTTTCTCCTATCCTCTGTAACAATCCCTGAAATACAGGACACCGAATAGGAGACATTCGCTAATGGAAGCGGATACTCACAGCAAGACACTGGACCACATTCCATACTCAGTCACGCAAGACATTCAAAGCTGCCACCTACAAGTAAAATATGAAGGGCGGTATTTTCTTCTTTCGTGTATAAACACGTGGCTATAATTTATTCACACGTCACACTAACATTGCAAGACATGAAATTATGTTTTAGGCAAGAACTTGACATCAAACACAATTGAATTACAAGCATACGCATAGCTATATTTCTCATACAACATGTCAAAATAGCAAAAACATTCAAAAACGATAGAATCGGCTTAAGTTAAAAAATTACACGTCAAGAATAATGTTGTTTATTACAAGTAGCATAATTACAACCTAAAAGTTATGTTACTGTTTTGAGACTAACATATACAACAATGTCAAGTCCACTGAAAGGTATCCAGGTCAAATCAAGGAGCCGGCTGCATCGGAGTTTTATCCTTGTCCTGTTGCCTACCTGTCCGGTCAAAGAAAGAATTCATCAGTAATAAGCAACCAAGTTAACGGAAAGACTAGAAAGGAAGACTTACCAGCGCCTGCTTCCTGACCATCCTGATCATCATCCTCTACTTGCACACCTGCCTCTTCAGCGGCAAGCAGCCGCATACCCTCCTTCACCGCCACCTTCTCCTCCTTAGTAAACTGGGCAGTGACCACATCCATTCTAAAGATCGCGCCACCCTCTTTATCCGCATCAGCCCTAGCCTCCTCTAGAGCCCGAGATAAATCCTGGCCATAACTCGGGGGTAATCATCCATCCAGGATAAGTTACCCTGTTTCCAAGTACGGAAATACATATCCTAGAGCATCTCATCCATCATCCCCTCGTTTTCCTCAAGCTCCCTCATTCGGGTCTCAGAAGCACGCAGCTTAGCAGCGGCAGCATCCCTCTCCGATCGGTATCGTGAGCGGTCCGCCTGAAGGGATATCCTCATCGCCTCCATCTCCTCCTTCAACCTGGACTGAGCAAGCTCCGCGGCCTCTAGTCTACCCGACAATTCATGTGCCCGCTCGAGGTCCGCTTGTCGAACCTCATCCACCGTCGCAATGGCCATGTCGATCCGCTCCTTGCAGGCGGCCTCCATTTTTCGCAACTCTGCCCTGCTGGCCTCTTCCATAGTTTTCTTCAGTTGCCTGGATGCGGCCTCATGTTGAGAAATTTGAATGGCTTGATCGACAAGCTGCTTAGCCTGGTTGGAGACCATTAACCGTAGCCGAATGTTGGCACTCCCAATTTCCTCCCCGGCCTTGACTAGTCGGGCATGATGCCCCATCAATTTCCTGGTCTCCTCAGCAACCCGGTCAATATTCGCCTTAGCTTCATCCCCCAGAGTTACAACCCGGGTAGTAAGCAAATCAAGGTCCAGAGACTTAGCTTCATCAAGCACCCGTACCATAGGATTGCGAGGGAGAAGATGCTTACCAGTAACCTCATCGAAGGAGATGTCATGAGAGGCCGGGTCCAGGTCTGGATGACCCGCAAACGAATTGCGAACTAAGCCAGGGTGATCTATCGGGGTGACGGTTGGGTTCTCAGACAGATGTGGGGAAGGTATAAACTCGGTGTCCTCCTCCGTAATATCATGAATAGGCTGGAGTGAGGCCAGAGGTCCAGGAAGAAATTCAAACGTAGATCGACTCCTCTTCCTCTTTTGTATATCTTCTTCAATAACTCCTAGAAGAGGACGATAGCCGACTACGTCTCCAGGACGGTTAGTAGGAGGCTTCGACTTGGCGGAAACTTTGAGGAGTTTGTATTGTTCAAGCCTGTGCCGAAGATCTGAGGTCTTGGCCGTTTTGCCCGCTCCTGGAATGAAAACCAAGTGTCACCACCATGCATTGAGCCATCATTCAAGAATTAAAAAGAATAAAGAGAAATTCACCTTGAATCGCAGAACTTGCCTCAGTAGAAGCACTACCGGAAGATAAATCGGCGCCGGTACCGACCTTACCAGCTTTCTTGGACTTCTCCATTTCCTCCAACTCTTCGAAGACTTGGCGGAGAGCGTCATCTGTCCACTCTTGAATCACGCCCGCTTGCCCGGGAGGCAAAGCTCTGGTGCCATCACCGCCCTGTCCTTCGCCACCATAATCACCGTGACGATCACCGTCACCTTCTCTACCACTTCCGCTCTCCGCCTCACCTCCTTCGTCCTCACCTTTTTCCTCTTCCTGAACATCTGGATTTGTGCTGGGAGAGGGTCCATCGGACTTCTTGAGTTTCTTCCCCCCAGCGACTGGATGCATCGAGAAGGGTCTCCTTTTGCTGCTTTTCGCCATGGCACCTCCTATAACTTTGGCAGCTCTCTCCTCCGCCGTGTCTCTCTGCTTAACCACAGACTGATGTGGAAGGATCAGGTTGTGCCCCAGAAGTGTAGCATTCCTGATCAAGTAAGAAGCCGACCTGTCCCTTCCCGTAATGGCTTCTATTTCCACAGCCATCTGAACCAGGCGATAATTCTCCACGACCGCAAAGCCACCTGTTGCTAGCAAGAAATAAAAATACATAAGAAGAAGCATTGCAGTTATAACGGAAATAATAAATAAGCTTCACACTTACAGCCGGAGGTGAAGCGACGGATGGAAATAGAGTCATCCTTGATAAAAAACCATTCTTTCTTAAACATGCTGAACTTCGAATATAAGTCCAGGACAGGCTTGAAAGATACGGTTGATTCCAAGCTGATGTATGGAGACCCCTTCTTATAGCCTCTCAAATTGTACAAGTACCGGATCTCCCGGTTGGAGGGAGGACGCCCGTACCTCCTCTGGAAAATGACAAATAGGCTCACCAGGATGGCGTAGGAGTTAGGCTGGAGCTGAAACGGAGCTATCTTCAAGTAGGTGATGAAGCTGATTATCCAAGCATTGACGGGGGAATGGCCCCACACATGCAATGGTACCGACTATAGGCGAAATACCCTTCGGAGGGATTATATGGCATCACTCCCTCCCCCAGCAATAGCATGCGCGATCTGTCAATCCCAAAGGAGCGGGAGATAACATCAAGCTGCTCGCCTTTGAGAGAGCTTGGGAAACAGTCAGGAGGTGAGTTCAGAAGCTCTTGAGGGCCGTACCCATCTACTAGTGACCTCGGGGTGGGCCTATGACGTCCCGGTTCTGACTGAGCTGGGGGCACTGCAGAAGGATCTTCTCTGTCCTGGGATTTTTTCTTCTCTGATCGGGTTTCAACTTTATGAGACATTATCTGCAACACGAGAAAACACACTGTTAGAATAAGGATATAGAGATATAAACAAACGAGTGTGTTGTCCAGAGTTTCACTTATAAACACATAAACTCATTCGGTATAACAAAGTTCAAGTTTCATTCGACACTCAAGCCATTCGAGAGTTCAAGGCACGAAGCTTCATTCGGCATATAAGCCATTCGGAAGTTCAAGGCACGAAGCTTCATTCGGCATACAAGCCATTCGGTAGTTCAAAGCATGAATTTTCATTCGGCCCTATACTCCCAAGTTCATTCGGTACTCAAGCCCCTTCAGTAAAATGATTGAGTTCGTTCGATGGATCAGTCTTAAAGAATCATTCGGCTCACCTGGTACGGCAGATGAGTTGACTCGTTAATTGGCTGGTTCGGTTATTTCAAGCAATCAAGTTTGATTCGGTATTCAGTTGATTCGGTTGTTCCAAACGGTGAAGGGTGAACATAGACGTGAGGTCCATACTTATAGACAAATACTAATGACCGGACCAGTTGGTTCGGCACACAGGACCGGGTGAGGATATCCAAGCTAAAGCAAAGCACGCCATGTGCGTACCCACATGCCCTACTTTGGGGGGAAAGTGTTGAGTAAATTTCAACCGGGCCAACTCCTTCCCCTACACACCAGACCAGATCCCACCGAACCAACTCCTTCCCCTACACACCGGACCAGATCCCACCGAACCAACTCCTTCCCCTACCTACCGAACCAGATCCCACCGAACCAACTCTTTCCCCTGCCTACCGAACCAGATCCCACTGAACCAACTCTTTCCCCTGCCTACCGAACCAGATCCCACCGAACCAAGTTCGCCTGCCGAACCAAACTCCCACCGAACCGAACTCCATCTACTCACAACCGGACCAAGGCGTACCGGATCAACACTGCTAGGCCAGATCGCATCAGCCCAGGCCCACCAGCGGCTATATACATCCAAGACCCCTGCCCCAGCCTCACTCTATAAATAGAGGGGCAGGGGTACAACAATGGGACACAAGTTTGAGAGCTCAAGCACGAATAGAATTTTCAAACAACTTTCATATACTTGTACCAAAGCTTTGTACTTGTAATTTGAATAGAAAAGGAGAATAACATATAAAGTGGACGTAGGCACATTCTGGCCGAACCACTATAAATCTGCGTGTCTTTTACAGTTTAGTCCCTGCTTTTCATATATTTGCATAAATCACCCAAATTCCTAAGAACAACATAAAATCAATTAAATCATACGACTTGGAGGTGTTTGTCCATTTTTTGTGCAAACAGCCGCAGATGTCTCCGGCTGCAGCGCAAGTCACTGATGCTGCCCTGCCGCCTACGAGTCAAACTGAGGAAGGTATTCTGAACATTCCACATATCTTTCTTAAGTCGAAATCTTCGATCGAGTTAAGTTCTAACAGTTCTCTTATTCTTTGCCCAGTGATTAATGCTGCATCGGCCATGCCTCCTGCTACTCAAGAATCATATCAAACGCAGGAGGCTATCGTGACCGAAGCAATCACCGTAAGTTCAGCTGCCCCACCTGACGATGCCCAGGGAAGTACACTTGTCTTTGATGAGCAGTTGATGGAAGAACTCTTTCCCCGTCATGGCGATCCTTTAGTTGACTTATCATTCGTCATGGGCGGAGGAGTTTCTGCCACAAGCTCTTCGATGCCGGCCACTGATGCTCCCAACGAGGCTCATTCGGGTACTGAAGAGGAAATCTTGGCACAAATTGCCGCTGAGATGGATGCCGCAGCACATGGCGGCAGCTTTGGAGGTGGGACGGCGGCACTTGGTCCAGCTCCGCTTAGAATGATATCGCCTGGCGGTACATTTTGTGACACTAGTGTGGCCATGCCATCTTCCACATTTGATCCTATCCCTCCGACTCCGCCCGCAGGGAGCATTCCTATCCACTCTAGTTCGGAGGAGGATGTTGATATAATGCCCTCGCCTGAAGACCAACCGCTGAAAAGCAAAGGCTCGAAGAGGAAGATTAGCGGTGGCTCCAGCGGGTCAACACCGAGAAAGAAGCCAAGGAAGAAGAAAGATTAAACATGCTTCCCCGATTATTTCGACTTGCATTTTGGTGGCCGTGTATAGATGCGGGTTTGGCCCTTGCTAGTAGGAATTTTTTGGAAACTTGTATACGAACTTCTTCTATAAACAATAGAAATGAAACTTCTCTTTTTTGACTTCTTTTCTGTCATTGCGTATTTGCCTAAGTGTTTCAATATCTGAAATGCACTTGTGAAGTTTCAGTTTCCGAATAAAGTTTGTTTTTGTTCGCCAAGTTCTGGTATTGTGGTCATGGTTTGCGACCGGGGAGCGAGTTGAATTTTTATGTCGCATCGCTTCAGTCAATGGTCAATGCTTAATTCCTGCCCCCCAGTCTCGGGGATGAGTTGTAGAACATCAGTCAGCGATTGCTTCTCGTTTTTGTCATGTTGAGCCTAGTGCCACTGAACGGATGTTTGAGTCAAGTGGAGACCGAGTGGTTTTTCCATGCTTGTCTAATCGTTGATGATCATATCCACACTCCGGGGATTCTCATTTGTTTACCGGCGGTTGGTCACGCCGGCTTAAGTTTTAATCATATGTTCACGATCTGAGGACTTAGGATTTGACATTTGTACTCCGACCCGCGCTCTGGGAGTTTGGAGTTGATATTTATACTTTGATTCATGCTTTGGAAACCTAAAGTTGGTGTTTACGCTCCGTTTCGCACTCTGGGAATCCGGAGTCGATGTTTATACTCCGACTCGCACTCTGGGAGTTCGGAGTTGATGTTTATACTCCGTTTCGCACTTTGGGAATCCGGAGTTGATGTTTATACTCCGGTTCGCGCTCTGGGAACTCGGAGTTGATGTTTATACTCCGACTCGCACTCTAGGAGTTCGGAGTTGATGTTTATACTCTGTTTCGCGCTCTGGGAATCCGGAGTTAATGTTTATACTCCGACTCGCACTCTGGGAGTTCGGAGTTGATTTTTATACTTCGGTTCGCACTCTGGGAACTCGGAGTTGATGTTTATACTCCGTTTCGCACTCTGGGAATCCGGAGTTGATGTTTATACTCCGACTCGCACTCTGGGAGTTCGGAGTTGATGTTTATACTCCGGTTCGCACTCTGGGAACTCGGAGTTGATGTTTATACTCCGACTCACACTCTGGGAGTTCGGAGTTGATGTTTATACTCCGTTTCGCACTCTGGGAATCCGGAGTTGATGTTTTTACTCCGACTCGCACTCTGGGTATCCGGAGTTGATGTTTATACTCCGACTCGCACTCTGGGAATCCAGAGTTGATGTTTATACTCCCTTTCGCACTCTGGGAGTCCAGAGTTGATGTTTATACTCCGTTTCGCACTCTGGGAGTCCGGAGTTGATGTTTATACTCCGACTCGCACTCTGGGAGTTCGGAGTTGAATGAAGCATTATCGTGTATCGATCCTTTCTTGACTTTGATGTGATGGCTGGTCCCCAAGCTCGGGTTTCACTTAGCGAGTGATTGGTTGGATCGCAGTCACTCCCTATTTGGATAAATTCCACCGTATGGTGGAACTTAGCTCTCCGTGCATAGTGATGATCATATGAAACATTTCAAGTAAATCACAGCTCTGGCTCGAAGAGATTGCATTTTATTGCTGAAATAAGAAAATACGGCAAAGTTAGTTGCCTTATTACAAATTCTAATTTCGAAACGAAGAAACAAATTGCAAAATGGAAAGTAATTTAAATGGGTAAAGATAGCTTGTCATGTGTAATAGCGGCGAAGGCTCTCGCTATTCCAGGCTCTTGGCAGAGTAAGACCATCGACGGTCGATAATTTGAATATGCCATCTCCGAGCCTTTGTTCAATAACATACGGTCCTTCCCATGTCGGTTTCATATGCGAAGGAACCGGATAGATTCTTTTAAGGACGAGATCGCCTAGTTCGAAGGTTCGCGGGCGGACCTTGGCGTTGTACAATCGGGCGACTCGACTTCGATGCGCAGCTGCCCTCAAATCAGCTTCTTCACGCTTCTCATCTAGTAGATCAAGAGATTCAGCAAGTAATATAGCATTCGTCTTTGGATCATAGTATGTCACACGATGAGAAGGTACTTCTAGTTCAACTGGAATGACGGCTTCTGAACCATATGATAGAGAGAATGGAGTATGGCCGGCGGTTTTGTGGGTTGTTCGGTAAGCCCATAAAGCCATAGGAAGTTCATCGACCCACTTGCCCCCGACCTTTTCCAGTCGTTTTTTCAGAATGGATTTTATAACTTTATTAACTGCCTTGACCTGTCCATTTGCCTAAAGGTGTGCAACTGCAGAGAATTTCTTTTGGATGTGAAACCGTTTGCAGATCTTTAAATTCAGCACTGTCGAATTGGGTTCCGTTGTCCGTAATAATGGTGTGTGGGAGACCGAATCGACAGATGATGTTACGAACCACAAATTTGATTACTTTCTTCGTTGTAATGGTAGCGAGAGCTTCAGCTTCAGCCCACTTTGTAAAGTAATCAACCGCGACGATGGCGTACTTCGCTCCACCTTTCGCCAGAGGTAGGGCACAGATGATGTCGATGCCCCACATTGCGAACGGCCATGGGCTGACCATTTGCGTTATCTCGGTAGGAGGAGCTCTAGGAATTCGGGCATATTTCTGGCACCTATCACATTTCTTTGCATAGTCCGACGCATCGCGATTCACGGTCGGCCAGTAATATCGGTAGCGAAGTATTTTCTTGGCAAGTGCTTGCCCCCCGGTGTGATCGCCACATTCTCCTTCGTGCACATCATGCAATACTTGTTTAATTTCATCGTGAGCGATACACCAGAGTAGAGGGACTGAGTACCCCCTTCTGTACATGAGTCCGTTCTGGATGGTAAATCATTAGGCCTTCCGAAGGACTTGTCTCTTTTCACTTCTGCGCTCCGGCAGGGTTCCGTGCTCAATGTAATTTCTGAGTGGGGTCATCCATGAATCTTTTTCGGGAATGGTTTCGCATACCTAGTTTATTTTTGTCCGGTCGATGCTTGGGGAAGATAGCGTTTCTACGGGAACGAGTCCCATTTGCTGAGCTTCACCTGTGCTGGCTAGCTTTGCCAATGAATCGGCCTTTTGGTTGCGCTCCCGAGGTATACAATAAATGGCATAATAATCAAACTGATTTAGCACTTCCTGAACTCGAGCTAAGTAAGCAGCCAACCTTTGATCTCTTGCTTGATACTCTCCCCGTACTTGACATACAACTAATTGTGAATCACAATAAATTTCCACTGCGATGATTCTCAAATCTCTGGCAAGTTTCAAGCCAGCTAAGAGGGCTTCATATTCAGCTTCATTATTATTTGCATGAAAATCGAACTTCAAAGCATAACATATGGATCGGCCTTCGGGAGTTTCAAGTACAACACCAGCGCCCGAACACCGGTCGTTTGATGCACCGTCGGTATAAAGCTTCCAGACGTATTCGGGGGATTCGCTGGTTTTGGGCAAGTCCTCTGGAATGGTAAATTCAGCTATGAAATCGGCTAGGACTTGTCCTTGTATGGCCCGTCTTGGAGTGTAAGCGATATCGAACTAGCTCAGTTCGATGTTCCACTTGAGTAACCTACCAGACGTCTCAGGCCGCGAAAGGACCTGTCGTAACGGTTGGTCGGTGTAAATAATAATGGGATGTGCCTGGAAATACGGTCGGAGTTTTCTTGATGCAATAACAAGGCAATAAGCCAACTTCTCTAATTTCGGGTAATTCCTTTCGGCCCCAGTCAATCGCTTGCTGACGTAGTATACTGGCTTTTGTATCTTATCTTCTTCTCGAATTAATGCAGCACTGATAGAATTTTCTGATATTGCCAAATATACGAACAACTTCTCATTATCAATAGGCTTCGACAGGATAGGTGGTGTGGATAGGTGTCGGACTAGTGCTTGGAAAGCGCCTTCACATTCCGTGGTCCATTCAAAGTTTTGTTTCCCTTTTCGGATCAGATCGAAGAAGGGAATACATTTGTTAGTGGACTTTGAAATGAACCTGCTCAATGCTGCTACTTTTCCATTGAGACTCTGAACTTGCTTTATGGTTTTTGGAGTCTCGAGATTTCTGATAGCCCATATTTTCTTAGGATTAGCTTCTATCCCTCGAGCGTTAACGATGAACCCAAGGAACTTTCCGGATGCAACTCCAAAGTGACATTTCAGTGGGTTGAGCTTCATTTTGTATTCTCGAAGTATGTTGAACATAGTTTCTAGGTCTTTAACATGGTCGGTGGAGAGTCGTGACTTCACAAGCATGTCGTTTACATATACTTCCATTGTTTTCCCAATTTGATTGGCAAACATCCGATTGACCAATCGTTGATAAGTAGCCCCGGCGTTCTTGAGTCCGAATGGCATAACCTTGTAACAGTAAAGTCCCAGATTGGTTACGAAACTGGTATGTTCTTGATTGGGTAAATGCATCGAGATCTGATTGTAGCCAGAATACGCGTCCATGAAGGATAAGAGTTCATGCCCAGCTGTCAAATCTACTAGCTGATCAATTCTGGGAAGCGGGAAACTGTCTTTGGGACATGCTTTATTAAGATCGGAATAATCGACACACGTTCTCCACTTTCCGTTCGGCTTTCGGACGAGCACGGGATTCGACACCCATTCTGGATATAGCGCATCTTGAATAAACCCATTCGCTTTAAGCTTTCCTACTTCTTCTTTAAGGGCGGCAGATCTCTCTGGATCCATACCATGCCTTTTCTGTTTGACCGGGACATGCCACGGGTCAATGTTCAGGGTGTGGCTCGTGATGTCTTGTGAGATCCCACACATATCGGAATGTGTCCACGCAAATACGTCAAGATTTGCCCGCAGAAATTCAACCAATTCCTCTTGAGTTTGCTGGCTTAGCTGAGATCCAATCTTTATCATTTTCGAATCATCATTATTGTCAACTGGGACATCAATCGTCAGTTCGGCCGGGGATGCTTGACTTTCTTTAGATTCTCATTCGTCTTCAGTTTCTCTTGGGTCAAGATCCTTGAGGAATTGGCTGGGGTGCTCGGGCCTGGGCCCGGGAGTTAATTGTCAATTATTGGCAAAACGGACGCAGAGAGATTCTTCCACGCCCTTTCCTTTCTCCTTTCGCTGCGCCTCCCACAGCTCAGCGACATAGCAGGCTCTGGCTGCAGCCTGATCTCCCTGAATGATTCCTATTCCATGATCAGTAAGAAACTTTAAAGTCAAACACCACGCTGCGATGGCTGCCCTGAATTCAGCGAGGGCCGGTCGGCCCAAGAAAGCATTGTAAGGGGAGTCTATGTCCAAAACAATGAACTGCAACATCCGCACTCTCCGACGTTTTCCAACTCACAACTCTACTGGCATTTCCACCATTCTAGTGGGTATAGTAGCACTTCCGTTGAAACCATGGACTCGGGATTGACAAGGCTTCAAGTCCGTGGCTTCCATTTTCATTTGATCATAAGCTCGCTTGAACAAAATATTCACAGAGCTTCCACTATTAACTAAGATCCTCTTCATCCAAGCGGGACCTACTTGTGCTGAGATAACCAGTGGATCGATAGTGGGGGCTTCGACTTTATCAGCGTCTCTGTTCCTGAACACGATGTCATCTGTCATCGTTTTCTGTTGCTTGGCCGGAGTCCCTTCATCAAAACTACTACAACACTCGAAGTCCACATGCCTGATAGAACTGGCATACGACTCCATTTCCTTCCAGCTTCGATCTGCTGGGTGAGGACCACCACTTATTGTATTGATGACCAACCTCCCGCCTATACGAGCGGGTTCCTCCTGTCTTTCTTAATTTGGCGCACGATTCTGATTTGATGGGCCCGCACCGCCAGATTGCGGCGCCCGCACATACTGATCCAACTTCCGCTCACGTATGAGTTTTTCAATGAGGTCTTGTAAGTGACGACACTCATTGGTGTTGTAGCCATAACTCTCATGGAATCTACAGAATTTTCCTGTTTGGATTAGTCTCTCAATTGGCGGTTTTGGGGCAGGTTTCTTGTATTGCAAGGTATTGCAGGTCTGCAAATACACATTTTCCAACGACTGTTCAATGGAGTGTAATTATCGTACCTGGAAGCTCTACGCCGTGGACCACGATTCTGATCGCGTTTTTTGTTCTGATTTCCATTGTCCCTCTGCTGATTTTGTTTGTTTTGTACGTTCAACTGAATTTTCCCAGAACTATCTCCGGATTGTTTAACAACGATGTTACTTTGTATTCCTTCGATGTTGGGCCCTGCGTCATCCTGCTTCCTAGACTGTTTCGCATCCTCCCTTCTCAGGAATTGGGCTGCCTTGGAATAGAAACGGTCCAATGACGCAGGTGGTTTTCCAGCTAACCAATTTCCAAACTCGGAATCAGCATCAATCCCCTTAGTCAATGCCATCAGGATAGAGTTATCATTGGGATTGCTTATTTCTGCACACGTAGCATGGAATCGCTCCAAGTAACATCTAAGTGTTTCTCCGGGAGCTTGTGTAACACTAGATAGAGTGTTAACATCCTTAGGCCTCGCCACGTGCATATGGACTTGTTCGACAAACTTGGTGGCCATCTGGTCAAAGTTAGAGATGGACCGTGGTGGAAAACGAGTGAACCACATGGTAGCGATGCCCCCTAAGGCAATGGGGAAACTACGACACTTTACTACATCATCAGTTCTCGCAGCATTCATCAACCATTCGTATTTCAAGACGTGTTGATTGGGATCAGAACTTCCTTCATAAACTGGCAAAGCTGGCATCCTGAAGTGCCAAGGTGGTTCAGCATATAATACGTCATCGGTGAAAGGGGTATGACTCCGGGAGATTCCCCAGTCGTCATTACTGAGACCCTGACTTTCACGGATCATTTGACGGATCATCGTTGGTATATCCGGCACTCGGATACTTGGAGCATGTTGTGCCAAGGTGTGGTCGGGTTCCACAGCGCGAGTTTGGACCGGACGCGGTCAAATGTCCGTGCCTCGCCTCCTTGGTTCAACATCCTTAAGGACATAAGGCTCAGGAGTCTGCTCTCGTTGGTTACGATGAGGATCAGCTTGGTTTGTAGCATCACCTCCTCGTCCGGCAGTGGTGGTAGTAGCAATATTGCCCGTGACATGGTAAGGAGCAGCCTCTCCTCGAGTTGAAGGTTCTGTACGGAGACTGGCGGATGGTCCAGCTCTAGGTTGCCCAAGATTCGAAGCAGGTTGGTGTCCCGTGGCTTGGGTGTAGCTTACACCTAGCTGTGGGCATGTGGATCTGGTTTGGCCATCGGAGGAGGCTGAACTCTCTGTGGAAGAATAGGAACCTTGGTCTCTTCTGGATCTTCTTCGCCTTTGGCGATTTAGTTGGTTGGTCAACTCTTCGTTGGCGCGCAGTTGTTCAGTTAGCTGTTGTCGACTCTGGGTCAATTCTTGGAACAGCGTCTGGAACTCTTGTCTGGTAACCGGACCTGTTGGATCTGAAGGTCCGACGGCATCTTGGTTTGATGGAGGCAATTGCGCGGGATTTTGCCTATCTCGTCCTCCTTGATCAGCAGCTGTAGAGGTAGTCCGAGTACTTACCATAGTGAGGTGATGAAAGTCCATTCCTAGATCTGATGCAAATCTGAATAGAATGGAAGGGCTTCAAAGTTCTAGATCTGGATCTTCTTCTTGGATTTATGCAATCCGATATAGATAGGAGATCCAAAGAGCAGGAGAAAAATTGGGTTTTTCTCAGTGAAAGCACCAAAGTGTTTGTACCAAAATTGGGCACAACACCCTTCAGAAGTTTTTGAAGAGATAAAGTGAAGAAATTAAATGGAAAAAGAGGAATTATCTAACAAAAACTCCAGATCTCAGATATTAAAATAATTAACATGCAAGGAGACACAAGAATTTAGAGTGGTTCGGCGTATTGCCTACGTCCACTATGAAGTAGTATGCTTTATTGATCCTTCTTTGATGTTTACAATTGATTTCAACAAATTACAGCGAATGACAATGATTTGTAGTAGAGAAATTCGTTGGTAGCAGCAGCAATGAAGTTCAGATCTGGATCCGACAGAGTCTAGGCATTCAAGATCTCAAAGAAGAAGAAGAACCCCTTTTCTGTTGGCTTTGGGGGTCTATTTATAGGAGTAGGAGGCTGGTATTTCGCTCAGATCTCGGGAGACCCTCTCTGGCACGTGATCAGGCCCGTGCGCCCAAGCCCGTGAAGTTTCGGCCCGATCCGTGATCGATACGAACAGATTTCGTATCGATCAAGATTTCATCCAATGGAGTCGAAATTTGGCGTGGACATTCTTTAGCATGCACGTAGTCTTCTGTGAAAATTTCATGGCATTTGGACTTGTAGATTAGGAGATATGATCGATATGAAATGAGATTCTCGGTTGGCTGTTTCGTTCGACTCTCTCTGTTCGACTCGCTTCCGTTCGACTCGGTGACGTGGCGCTTGAGTCTTTGGATCACTCTGCCTTTGATGCTGTTTTGAGCGAGTCGAAGTGTGTATTGATTGAGCGAGTCGAAGTGGAGCATCCTAAGGGATTCGAACAGTGGCTTTGCCAATGGAGACGAAATCGATGGAGTCGAACAGTGGTTCGAGCGGAGCGAGTCGAAGAAGGCATCTGATGGAGGTGAAGCGGAGCGAGTCGAAATAGTCACTTCTGATGGTTGTAAAGTGAGTCGAATCTGACCGATTCGCAGTTGGCTTCCGATGGTTGCGAAGCGAGTCGAATCTGAGTGATTCGAAGTTGGCTTCAGATGGTTGCGAACGGAGCGAGTCGAAGTATGGCTCGAAGCGAAGCGAGTCGAAGTATGGCTCAAAGCGAAGCGAGTCGAAGTATGGCTCGAAGCGAAGCGAGTCGAAGTGTGCACTTCCAATGGATTCGAACTGGAGCGAGTCGAAGAAAGCTGTTCTTAACCAATTTTGTATCGTTCACAACTTGAGCATACGAACTCGGATGGACTTGACATTTAGAACGTTGACTCTCATAGCTTAGGTTGTCATGTCATATCAATTTTAGCTCGATCTAGACTCGGACAAAATTCGTCGATATCCATAGTGAGCCTGTGTATAACTGATCTTTAGGACGGGCCATCATTGGTTACTAGTCAATTCCTTGGTGTCACGGCCTTGCCAAAAGGCGGGATAACATCAAGTTTTCTCTATTCCTTGCTGTTGTAATCAGATTTATAAGGGATCAATAATGATAATCTTCAAAGTGGACGTAGGCATACAACGACGAACCACTATAAATCTTTGTGTTTCTGATTATTGCTCTTTATTTGTTATCAGCTTAATCTTATCCTCAGTTTTAAGTTTATTTTCTTCACTTACTTCTCTACAAAAATCTATTCTTGGGTGTTTGTGACTAAATTGGTTGCAAACAAGGGAGCTTAGATAATCTTCTAAGTAATAACCAAAGGCTAATGAGCGTGATGGTACACTTAGAAAATTATCTATATCATTGGGCGATCAAGAAAGTTGTGAACCTAAGAAAAAATTCTAAATCTTGTTTATTAGTTATTTAACATTTTAAATAATGTTAAGTGTTAGTTTATTCCTTTATGGAATTTCATTTCATTGATAGTGTGATTTTATAGACTATGGTTTATAAAATTGTTGCTTATTAGGATTTTAATCGTGGTGCTTTTGAAAAAGTGATTTCGGAAGAATTTGTGAAAGAAATAATAATAATAATAATAATATTTTGAAAACTTTGGTGAAGTATTATTATTTCAGGATATTTTAAAGGAGTTTTTTGTGAATTTATTTTTCAAATATTTTGTTATGACTAAAGTTGCGTGATTGGGGGTTTCCGATTTGGAAGACTCGCTGGGTATATTTGTTTACTCTAGTTATTGTATTAGGAGGAACCAGAGTACCACTGGATGCTCCGTGATGTTTTGTTTCTAGAATTACACCATGCTTCGGTAGGAGGACCCCTCTCCTTGTTATAATTGATTTTGGTTTTGATATATTTCTCTTCGGAGGAATTTGAAAATTTATTATGAATAAAAAAACCCAAGCAGCTAGTTCTAAATTTATCTTTTGAAAAGATTGGATGCTTAGTATTTTATTACAGAGTATTCTCTATACTTTTGTTGCATATGGTTTTTATATTGCTTTTGGTTGCATGTGGCTTTATATCACACTAGAGTTACATCATTATTAT
Organism: Allium fistulosum; assembly: GCA_030737815.1. Taxonomy (NCBI): domain Eukaryota; kingdom Viridiplantae; phylum Streptophyta; class Magnoliopsida; order Asparagales; family Amaryllidaceae; genus Allium; species Allium fistulosum. The sequence continues at coordinate 195,832,824 of CM060902.1, read as the reverse complement.
ATGTTGCATCATATTGCCTTGTTGCATATGATTGTTATATTGTTTATGTTGCTATTACTTATGATAGAAATAGCTTGTATGTTGCTTTTATGTCAGCATGGTTCTCTTTTGGATTATGAATGTACAAGATAGGTATAGGGAAGTAAGAAATTACTATTTGATTTCTTGCGCACCTTTATTTGCATCGAGATAGTAAGTTTCTTGCAAAAATAAAAATCAAATGCAAAAGTGGTATGTAGTATATTTAAAGTTTGGTGATTGATTGATGATTTTATGCTCCAGATATGGGAGGCCACTTGGCTTTTGTTTTCTTTATTGATTTGGGCCAGTTGTGGCGAGTTGTAGTTTTTCCGGATCAGCCGCGCAAAGGAGGTGCTGCCAAAATTTTCTATAATATAAGGAACTTTTAAGCCTATGGCTGAGAGTATATTTTATTCCTTTAGGAATTTTCGGGATGAAATTCTTTGGGGGGGGGGGGAGAATGCAACATCCCAAAATTGTTTTGAATTTTGAATATTTAATTAATTTTAAGTATTTAAGTAACTGATGTTTAAAATCTAAATAACTTATATTCAAATATATGGATTATTTAAATATTTGAATTTTAAATTTAACATTAATTAAATGGATTTAATAGCCTTATTTAACACCTTTTAATTAATAAATAATGATGGTGATCTCATTTTGAATATTTATTTAGAATAATAAATGGTTCGAATAGATGACAAGAAAATCAATCGGCAATAAAATGACCTGATTTTTGTTGACGTTTTTTTAAATGAATTTATAGGACTTTCCATAATTTTTAATTTGGAAACTGTTTAAATTATCGTTTGACGTATTTTTGGGGAACTATGATATTTTGGAAATTTCATAAAATAAGATAATTAGTGTTTTTTATTACTGTTTTAGGATCGTGTTGCATTATTATGCGCGATCATATTTTTTGTTTTGTTGTTCGCGATTCGTACGGAACGAAATTCTATGCAGCGAAGTGCTAGAAATATTTGAACAAACAAACATCAAACCCTTAGAAAATTCAACACAATTACTTTTCTACTTTCCCTCTTTACTTTCCACTCTCCCTCCATTCACAGTAAAGGAAACTAAACATCCATAAACAAAAATCTAAACTAATATCTATACTCAACAATAAATTACAAAAGTGGATTCGTTGGGTTTGTTTTGTAGAGATCTTTGAATCTATATTAACATTGGCGGCAGTGTTTCAGTTGAGGCCGACATTGAGGAGGAAACCAAGGTTAGAGTTTTCCGTTGATCTAGGTGGAGTTGGGTTGTGGCATTAGTGCCATTGGTTTTCTCTTGGCGAGGAGCACCATTCCTCAAATTTTTAGCATGTCCGATAGTTGTTTGTATTGTGCTATAATTTCCAGTCGCATGAAGAGGCTTCCAGGTCACACGTGTGAGGAGGACATCAAGCTTCAACTTTTTGGGTCGGTGGATCGAGTTCGGGAAGGGAGGAGCAATGGCGAAGACCGTTCGTCGTTCATCGAGCGGTGGAGCACAACTCTGTATCATTGTGATCCATGCACGGTATCAATGGCTTATGTGTAGGCATTTAGTATTTGAGGGGTAAAAGGTGTTAATTTAAAATGGTAATTAGTATATTTGTCAATTAATTAAATTATTTAATTAATCCGAGATCTTGTAAAACCAATATCTCATCTATACGAGGTCTGATTTGGATGCGATCTTTTGCATTACTCACATCATTGTTATCTATGCATTGGAGTTGAATTCATTGAATTTGGAGCTAAGAAATTTTGAGCTAAGATCGAACATTGTTCGATTTTAGATGAAACTGGACGGCGAAACTATCAACTAGAATTTTAATGTGTTTACTCACCTCTAAATAAACTATATGATATCTGTGTGGCTATAGATTATTGTTGAATTCTTGGATGATAGTTTATATATTGTTGTTTGATTGTTTGTTTGGATTTTATTCACGTTTGGAAGCGGAAGGTACAAACAACCACTGTGTTGCAGGGAACAGAAGCAAGAGGAAGTCGAAGTATTCATAGCGAATAGGTTGCTACGGAACACTCGAAATACACATTCATATGTGTGATTGACATGATACTTTTGTAGAGAGACCCTAAGGGATATCCCGCCAACATTGATTTTCTTATATTCTTATGTTGCTTATATTGATGATTAGTTGAAATATCTATGACATCTGTTTGATTTGTGTTACGGTCGTTATAGCGATTATCGCTATACTGTCACTTAGAAGTATCATCTTCTTAAACCTCTATGTGTGTTGAACTTGTGCATTTATTTTTACAAAATAAATGTTTGGTCGCATTTTTGCACTTTGAAAGTTGGGATAGTTAAGGTTGTTTTTAAATTTATAAAAAGATTATAAATTTGATTAATTATCTTTCGAGATAACTAATGTCATTTTAACTTTATAAAAAGATTATAAAGTTGATAAATTATCTTTCGAGATAATTAATGTCATTTTAAATTTATATAAAGATTATAAATTTGATTAATTATCTTTTGGAATAATTAATGTTTTTTTAAATTTATAAAAACATTATAGATTTGATTAATTATCTTTCGGGATAATTAACGTTGTTGTAAATTTATAAAAGGAATTATAAATTTGATTTATTATCTTTTGGGATAATTAATGTTTTTTAAACTTGATTTTTCTTCTTCAATCCTTTTAGTGAAATTTTCTAACATATATTTAAGTGTTTTAAAAGTGGTTTGAAATTTATATATATTTTAAATGATTTAATATAAATTATTAAAGAGAAGTTTTATTTCGAAATAAGGAAAGGAAATGGTTTTGAGATTATACTATATTTTAGAGTTGAGATTTTCCAAGTAATATTTGAAATGGATGATTTAAATTGTATTTTTGAGTTTATTGAAAAGTGAAAAGGAAGCATGGCTTACAATATCATTGTTGTAATAAATGTTTTTTGGGAATTGAGATAAGAATTCATGGACTATAACAATTTTGTTATAGTAAATGATTTCGTAAAGTTATTAAGAAAACTGGTTGCTAGACTTAATAAATGTTGATATTCTTAAACCTTTGGAGGAGTATTGTTTTAATGATAATAACAATTTGGTTTATAAATGATATTTTATAAATGAAAAGATCTTTGAAAAGGAAGGTTTAAAAGAAAAAGCTAAGCGTAATTCGCTTTGGGTTTATAGTAAACAATGTTTTGATGACATTTGTTTTTGACCCTTCTTTTCAATACATATAGAAAAAAAAATAGCTCTTGAAAACGAAAATTTTTAAAGAGTATTTTTAAAGTGTTTTAAAAATATTTGCGATCTGAAAATCAAGCACAAGTATGATTCAAATGTTTTAAGAGATTTAATTTTCATATACGATCATTTTGTTATTCTCAATAGTTGATTTATTGACTATCGATTCTTCTATCTTCTTTAAAGTTCGTCATTCAATACGGTTTTGTTGCTCGTTTAGGGCATTTAAACTCTTGGTATTTTTAAAGTTAAGAATGCTTTTGAGTCAAGATAGGAAACAACACTGCCCTAACTTGTCCGACTTCATTGTTTTCCCCAGGTTAGTACTAGTTTATTTCCGATAGTTGATTCATCTACTATCGATTTTGACATCATTAGTTGGAAATGACTAAATAAAGAGCGGTGGGGGCCAAGCTATGTGGGGTTGCTCCCTTTATGGTATTGTCACATCTACTCTAGATTGGTTTTGATTGTATGCGCATGAAGATGTGAAATACTCGGATACTCGGTAAGGTTGGCGGGGTCTGGCTTTGAGGTTTCTAAGAGCCATCGTAGTTCTCAAATATATTTTCTAGAGGTATACTTTTGGTAAGGGGAGTGCACCCTCCTAGTCATTGTTGGAAAATTTCACTTTTCCTTATCTAATTCAAATCTTTGAATCGTTTTCTTAATTGCTACGAGAAGTGTCTGGAGCTCTTCTTGATATTTTATTGTTTATGTCCATTCTTTCAAGTTTGATTTTATTCTGGCTTGTTTTCATTCTTTCATCTATGGATGTTGTTCTTGTGAGGTAGTGGTCTCACAGATTATTATTTGTTTATCATATTACCTAAGTTTTCTCATCCTGGTTTTCCAAATTGGCCCTGGTGTTATTTTATTATAATGCTCGGGTTAGACCGGGTATTTTTCCAGGTTGTCATTGGTGGGACATGAAGCTCATGGAGTAGAGCTGGATGTTCACACGTCGTAGTATTTTTATTTTCCACTATATTATTATGTATACCCATTAGCACTTGTTAGGTCAGGAAGTTATAACTGCCTAGGCTGAAAAGGTTTGTTTTTTTACTCTCATATACCTTGTATCTTGAAGTGGCAGCTTTTATTGTCTTTGTTATATTATATGTTGTCGATTTGTTGTGAGATTCTATTTTCCTTATTCTTTTTCTTTTTAGCCTAACAATTTGCCTTTCTGGCACTTAGATGCTCGACATTTAAATACTGTGGATGTATTAAGTGCCGACTTTCAGGGGTCGAAATGGCGGGTCGTTACATCTTACATATCAGTCCTCAAGAACTAATATCTAAGGCAATCAGACAGAGTTTTCTATCATAAATGCCTCAAGTAGCGAGCCGAAGAATCAGGTTAAAAGAAAAGAAATATGTGGAGTTAAACCTAGTCAATCAAGATAAAAGCGAGACTTCAGAAGAAATAGTTCCAGATATAGATTCTATAGATAGGCAGGAGAATGCACAATTTATAGAGGACTTGGAAAAAGTGAGCTTAGATTCTTGATATTAAACAAAAATAGTAAAGGTGGGAAAGAAAATGGATCGAAGCATGAATGAAAAACTCATCTCATTCTTACAATCGAACAAAGACGTCTTTGCATTGATTCATGCTGATATGGAAGGGATTGACTCAACAATAACTTGTATTGCATGTAATATTGATCCAGAGATTACGCCAATAAAGTAAAAGAAGAGGCAATTCGACAAAGTTTGCACTATGGCATTACAAGAGGAAATAAATAAATTGATAGAAAATGGATTCATTAGGGAGGTGTTTTTTCCAAAATGGTAAGCGAATCCTATTTTAGTTGATAAATCTAATGGAAAATGGAGAACATGCATTGATTATATAGATTTGAACTAGGCATGTCCAAAGACCATTATCCTCTCCTAAGAATCGATGAGTTAGTAGATGCCACAAGCGTCATAAATTATTGTCCTTCATGAATGCATATTCGGGGTATAGTCGGATTCCTATTTTCAAACCTGATGAAGAACACACCAGTTTGTGACCGATTAGGGAATGTATTGTTATAAGGTAATGCCATATGGATTGAAAAACCTAGGGGCTGCATATCAAAGATTGGTGAATAGAATGTTCCGAGATCAAATTGGAAGGAACATAGAATTCTATGTGGATGATATGCTAGAATCTAAAAAAGGGAACAAACATGTAGAGGACTTGAATGAAATATTTTGAATATTGAGAAAATATAAGATGAAGCTAAATCCACAAAAACGCACATTCAGAATTCATTCTGGAAAATTCTTGGGATACATCGTAAGCGCGCGAGGAGTAGAAGCTAACCTGATACATTCAAGGCATTTTGGGATATGGCACAACCAAAAATAAGTAAGGAGGTAATGGGACTAAATGGAAGAGTTGCAGCACTCAATCAATTCATATCTAGAGCTGCTGATAAATGTATTCTTTTCTTTGATTTGATCAAAAAGTGAAAGACCTTTGAATGGACAGAGTGTGACGACACACCTTTTTGGATGGTTTAAATCGACAATAAACCACACATGTCTAACTCAAACAATTCAAAAGGGAGGATTGTCAGTGGGGTAAATAAGAAAAATAGAAAAGGGAAGGAAAAAAACAAAACACAAAATCTCACAGCAGAATGACAAAATATAATAATCAAATAAACAGTTCATAAAGCTGTTTTATAATATACATTTGATTACACAATTTTTACAACAATCAGAGTACAAACAACAACATACCGATAATGATGCAGCGGAATAATACTAATAACATAATACCAAACTCTGTCTTCGTCCTCCAGAAATAATGTCTTCAACACTGAAAAGCTCAGGGTGACCCGAGCGTAATGAAAACACAAAACACTCGAATCAGAACTAAAAGATCTTATGTAAGTTAAATCAACAACAAGTAAATATGAGGGTGATAGCTTCAGAGATGTTTACGGGATTTTACATCTTCTATCCAGTGTGTAACGTGCGTGCAATAACTTAAGAGATGTTATGGGATTTTCCATCTCCTAAGGATCCGTTAAACTATCTATATGCAGTAATATACGCTATATATATAGTGTCTATCAGTAAGGTATAATATTGAAAATAGCATTAAGGCATTACCCATATCCCCCTTAACACATTTTATAGCCATTGTAGTCTGTACAGTACTGTAAACTCCACCGTAAACTGGTGGGCTATCAGGGAGCACTCCGTAGTTACGACACAAACCAAAATCGTAGTTGGCTCGATAAGGCATATGACAAGGCACGCGAGGCTATGCCCAAGGTAGGATTCTACTGTTTTACACTCCCGGACTGGTGGTAACGCATAACAGCTACTACCGCCCACCTTGAGACACACTCCCATAATCAAAGGTGTGCACCAATCAATCACAAAGCAAAGGATATGGTTTCGAAGAAGCGTGTCCGATAGGAGGAGCGACCTCACTTGGCCCGGTATATCTCCTGCTTTAGTCAAAAATCCATATATATATATATATATTTAAACTTTAAATACATAATAAAATCTTAAACAATTTTAAAAACTTTTATTTGAGCAAATTAAATGTATATTAAAAACTTAATTATATTAAAAAAATCAAATTTTTATTTATCAAAACATTTCATATAGACCAACGGTGTTCGTATATAGTTTTCTACCCTATGGTCAAGGATATGGATATATATCATTTCAATCCGCAATAATTTAAATTTTCCAGGTATATATCATTTCAACCCGTATCCCGAATGACTAATTTTCAAATCTATAAAATCGCTCGGGTATGTACCATTTCAACCCATAATGATTTTCCCTACTCTATAAGATCATTCAGATATGTATCATTTCAACCCATAGTGATTTTCCTAGCTAACATATCAGGGAACTTGCAGGTGATTTCGATAATTAGATAATATAAAATCTTAATATATATCACAGAGCATATCGTATAACATGTCAACAAATAAACATCCATTACAATCAACATCCAAACCAGCAAATAAATCACAACAATTAACTGATTATCAATATCAGGTATTTCACTAGCAATTCAATTTCAATGTTAATATAAATGGCAATTTAATTCCAAAAAATCAATTTCAATTAAAATGTCAAATTAAACTACCAAAGCAATCAATAATATTCTTATTACATCATAAATTTAATTCAACTAACATAAGAAGGTTAGTATTGTGTGAGTGGGTTAAATCACTCACCTTTGAATTATAGTCGATTTAAAATCCAATAAAAGCCCAAAAATCCAACAGTCTCCAAATTCAAGCAAACCAGTTCCATGTAGTTTGGAATTTTGATACGATCCCAATGGAAGAAACCGCGTCCAAATCCGAGTTCGTATGCAAGAGTTATGAGCGTTAGAAGATTTAAAATTCAAAAATAAAATTAAACAAGGGCAATATCGTAAATTTACCACGTCACCAACCCTAGCGCGCTCGACTCAGGCTCCCATGAAGCTACAGCCGCCAACGTTCAATTCATGGCCGTGCCACTTATGACCAATGTTGCTGCGATCAGATGACGCCGCCGTCTCCAGCAGCTCAGGCCGCACCCTCCATGCCGCCGCGACCATCTCCGGTAGTGCCCAATAGCACCACCACCGCCGATGATAACTGGCTATTCCTGGAGACTCCAAGCTCCTTTGACAAGAATGAACCCCATAGATGCACTCCTCTCGGCCTCCTCTACGTCGTAGTGCTCGCTGATCGCTCCAAATTCAAAGATCCACCATCGAAACGAAACCCTAGTTTCAACAGCTGAGAATGATTCACTGATTTCAGGCCAAACCGAACCTCCAATCAAATAATGAATTGCAGATGTAGGTTAAATTCGTCGAGAGCTTCGCAATGATATATAATTCGATAGGGTTAGAGGAGTTTGAATTATGGAGTTTGATTTGGAATTGGGAATTTAGGGTTTTGGTGTCTGACATTGAGAAGGAGCAGACGAGAATAAGAAGTATGTACAGAAATTGGAATAGGCTATTAGGGTTAGAGGAAAAATCTACTTATATAGACAGAGATGGATAAGAATGGATGGAACAGATCGAATGGGCGAGAGCGATAACAAAGGCCCGAAAAGCCCGTTTCGTTCCCAAAACGAAAGTAGGTCATCCAATATATCGAAATATAGGTTTTCAATATTTTTAATCTCAATGGAACTAGTTTCCAACCCTAATTCTAATGTATATAGAAGTTAGCTTTTGAAATCAAATTATATTCATTAAATTCCTTTAATTGATTTCTACGCGTTTCGAGCTCGCACGATCAACCGATAAGTCCAATCGCTACGAAACTTGGAATCCTATAATAATTCACTGTTACAGATCCGATGAAATTAGTTTCATCGAAATCCGAAACAATGCCCAAAAACAAATTTTACACGTTAATTGAATAAATTATTATTGAATTGATTTAATCACTTTTAAATTCTAAATTTAATAGTTAACCATTTTCATCATTCTTTTTTTTTGGCAAAGCCGACGGGGTTAAATGGACCCCTACCATTTTATTGCTGCACCCAGAGGGGGGAGGAGAAACAAGCCATCAGCTTGCAAGAAATACATAGAAACACAATGCAATAAAAGCAGGAAACAGAGAAAACACAAAAACAACAAAATTCAAAAGGAGAACCAAGTTAACTGAGGATGCCAGGGTCAAACGTAAATGAAACCAGACTCAAGTCACGCTTAATTTCCTGCTTCATATGCTTCTCGAATTGATCATCAGTCTTCCCTTTATCTGGCTGAAATATTCGCCTATTTCTTTCATTCCAAACCACTGTTAAGAATCTCTTGGTGATAAATAAGAACAGTCTGTTTGCACCCGATTTTCCTCCAGTGTTGTCGTAGATGTACTTCCACTGGACCACGTTGTTTGATCCTTTCCATCGTCTACCGATTATCCTAATCCACTTCTTCCATAATGCATTCAATAATGTACATTCAAAAACAAGTGTTCAACCATCTCAAGACTTTGATTGCAGAAGACGCAATTAACAGTAACTGGAACCCCTCTGGTAAACAACTTCATTTTGGTATTCAGTGCCCTATTCCTAACTTTCCAGAGGAAGATATTATCCTTCTGAGAGTTATCCTTACACCATATTCTTCTCCACCACCTACATTTCACGCCATCATCACCAGCCAGGAAGGAATAAGTGCCTTTTATGCTGAAACTCTCATTTTTGCTTCCCCACTGAACCTCGCTAGGACCCATAGTTTGAATTATGCACTCCCCCGCTTTGGTCCAAAGTTGCTGAATTCGCGTGTTAGATGTCCTCGGTAACCTTAAAGTAGACTCGCGGATGAAACTCTGAACAACTGTATCCTGTCGCACTCCCGATTGCACTAGATCAGCATAAGAGAGAACCCGCCTCAAGATCAAACCTCTTTCAATCCAGGGATCATCCCAAAAACTAACCACATTATTTTGGCCCACTGGGTAACGAACTAGGGGAAGTAAAACTTCCTTAAGTTTGAAAATAGCTCGCCACATCCAACTGACCTTGTTTGGAGTTGACATTTTCCAGAAGTTGCAACCACGAAGCACATGATTGTTGGACCATCTAACCCACGTGCTATTCTTGGCATTAATACAGTCGTAGATAAGCCTTGCCATAGCTGACCGATTCCAGTGGTACATGTTAATGATTCCCAGCCCACCATTTGCTATAGGCTTTTCTAATCTGTTGAAGCTAATAGGGGCAAGGTATCGACCCAATGTTTTGCCTGTCCATATAAATCTCATATAGCATAGTGTATCATGTTGATGAGCTTTTGAGGTAAGATGTAAGTTCTAGCCCAATAAACTTGAATGGAGAAGATCACCGCCTTACATAAAGTGACTCTTCCCGCTTGGCTCAACATTTTACTCGTCCAGCATTCTAGTCTAGTGGTGATCTTATCATACAAAGGAAAGCATTGGTTTACTGTTATTCTTAAGAAGGCGAGCGGGAGACCAAGATAAGAGATGGAGGTATCAGTGATAGATAGACCAGTAATTGCCTTAATAACATTGTTTTGGGTAGGACTGAGACCAGAGGTTTTCTTTTCTGATTTCTCCAGATTGATAGATAATCCAGTGATAGCATGAAATGTTTGCATAGTTTCCATCACTGAAAGCATCGTAGTACTGTCAGGGGAGCAGAAAATGACCAGGTCATCAGCGAACATCAGAGTAATAACCTCAGGGTTAGAGCATTTGGGATGGAGCTTGATATACCCAGCATTCGTATTTTTTTTAAAGAGTTGCGTGAGAAGTTCCATGATGAGGATGAAAATATACGGCGAAATTGAATCGCCTTGACGTATGCCTTGCTTACTATCGAAGAACCACACACTGTTGCCATTAACATTGACAGAGAACCTAGCCGTAGAGATACACTCCACAATCCAAGCAATGAAAAGAACAGGGAAGTTCAAGCACTGCAGTACTTTAACAATGGTTTTCCACTGGACCATGTCGAAGGCCTTCATGATATCCAATTTTAGCATTACTTTAGGAGAAGAATTCTTTTTATTGTAACCATTTAGCAGTTCATGAGCAAGTAAAACATTGTCTAAGATATTTCTTCCAAGTAAAAAAGCAGCTTGGTTAGAAGAGATAATATTGGGCAAGACATTTTTCATTCTGGATGCTATGATTTTGGAGATACATTTGTAGATTGTATTACAACACGAAATAGGCCTAAACGAGGTCACCTTGTTGGGGTTGCTGACTTTAGGAATCAAAGCTATGTTAGTGTTGTTGAAAGAAGGAATCGGTTTGGAGTTTTTGAAAAAATTCTTAACAGCTCTCAGCACTTCCAATTTGATAATGTCCCAACAAACAAAATAGAATTGTGCATTAAAACCATTCGGTCCACTAGCCGAATTCCTATCAATGGAAAACATAGCCGACTTGATCTCGTCATCCGTGACATCAGAACTCAAAGCAGAATGGTCTTCGACCGACAGAGCCGGAAGGTTTAGATGGTCGATGAGGTTGAGTTCAGGCTCAAAGTTAGACGAGTTGCTGAAGAGTTTTGAGAAATGAGTAATGAAAGCCTCGTTCACACCGTTAGAAGATGTATGCTCATAACCCTCATCATCAAGGATGGAAATGATATTTTCTCTGGATTTTTTCGCCTTTAAGTTAGCATGAAAGAAGGCACTGTTTCTATCACCTTCAGCTTTCCACCGTAACCTCGCTTTTTGGTTCATCATAGAAATCTCACTCTTAAGAGCTTCAGCAAATTGTCTCGATATGTACGACTCCATGGCGCTTATGGTAGTGTTGAGGGGATCATCCTGCATGTTCATTTGAATCTCTTCCAGTTTACTCTTCCAGTAAGAACTTTGTTTACTTCCATTTTCAAATTTGTTCTTTGACCATTGCTTGAGAGCCATTTTAGTGTTTTTAAGTTTGACCTGCAAAATAGACATAGGATTACCGTAGATTGGTTTCGCCCAAACTTCTTTAACAATGTCAAAGAACTCAGGTTCATTAACCCAATTATTAAAAAATTTGAAACTTGATTTGACCTTAATGCCATCTTCTCTTATGTGAATTAGTTGAGGAGAGTGGTCTGATAGTAGAGGGGGAGGAAGGTGGTTATAAATGGTAGGCCACTTGGAGAGGGCAAGGTGGTTTCCGAAGGCATGGTCAATTTTAGAGTAGGTCCTACTTCCATGTCTACTTTTGTTGTTCCATGAGAATTTCATACCGGTAGAATTAATTTCTACCAGGTTCGAATCAACAACTACAGAACGCAGCGGTTCAATTTCATTGAGCGAGAGAGGATTGCCGCCAAGCCTATCATCAAGTTTATTACAGCAATTGAAATTCCCAAAGATGATCCATGGGTGAGAATCTTACCTCAGCATTGGAAGGTCGTGGAGAAATGAAGTTCTAGCAGCTTTGTTATTAGCCGCGTAGACCAGCGTTATATAAAAGGAGCACAGGTTACTTATATCTTTAGCATGACAGTGAATGATTTGAGAAGTTGAGTGTACTTTGGAGAGGAGGATCACTTTGGGGTCATAAACTATGAGGGTTCTGCCATAAGGGGCTTCTTCGAGGTTGTGAATGACTGCCCACCCCGGGTTTATATATTTAGCTGCTTTGTACGAGAGGTCTATATTTAACTTAGTTTCAAGAATAGCTAACATACAGAGGTTGTGCTGAGCTATCAAATTTTTGCATTGTGAAAGTTTTGTTTCATGGTGTGCCCCTCTTACATTCCATGCTCCAATGGTTTGCATCATTGGGAACACTAATTTTCAGTTTGTGTAAAAGATTTCTTGCTTCGAAGGACCATCATCGAAGCATGAGTGAGATTTGGTGATCCTGTAAGATTTTTGCATAATCTGGATTTTTGATGTAGGGTGGGAGAATTAGTAGACAAAAGGGGGATAGTCCAATTCTATCATTTTGTTTTTTGGGGAAGTGATTGATATAGAATGGTCGGAGATGTTCTGAGAACTGTTTAACGCTGGAGAGGAGGAGTGAGGAAGGGAGGCGGAGAGAGAGTTAACAGTCAGTTGGGTTTGGAAGTTTCTGTCATGCACATGCACACTGTGCACCTCCGGATCTTTACTGGGTGATAGTAGTTTAGATGAGTTTTCTTCGAGAATTAATGTTGGAACTTCAGAGGCATTTGTGATTGACGATTTGGAGGACAAAGAGTGCCCTCCCCCATTTAACTGCACTTGATTCGATGCTTTGAAGACATCTTTAATGTTGTCATGCTCATCCTTTTTTCCAGTGTTGTATTAAATAGATCTGATGCTCTTTCTGAAACAGCTGCTTCCTTTCCACTATTTTTAACTTGCATTGATTCATTTCGTTTTGTCATTGTGATAGCACAGTTATCCACAGCATGTTTATCACCTTCCTTCAAACCATTGCCCATTTGAGATTGCTCCTTTTCTATTTTATCAATTTCATGTTCTTGCAGGTTATCATTTTCAGTTTCCTCTTCCAAGATTTGTAAAATGCCAAACCTATTACTGTCAGTTGTTTTGAATACTGAATTTGATGCTGAAGGAATTTGGACCATTTTCGCCGGGACAATTTCCATTTCCTCATTATCAGTTAAATTGTGCAGTGTTCCTACCTTATCACACTCTTTACTTTGATCTAAGTTTTCTTTTATCTTAACTTCTTCTTTTCCACTTGGTCCATCAGTTCCTTTTTCACTTTCCTGTCTACTTTCCTTGCCAATAACCCCTCCAAATCTCCTATTCAATGCCATCTTGTTTTTGTTTCTCCCCACTTTTTGCCATATTTGGACTTGTTTGTTTACCTTTTCTTTGTTTTTCGAAGGCTTATCATTTAAATTATTTCCTGATGGCTTGCCACTCAAAGCAGTAGTTGGTTCAACTTTCTTATCACATGTCTCCTTTAAGTGACCAAAGGATTTGCAAGTAATACAGATGTGAGGCTTCCATAAATACTCAACATAAATGCGCTGAACTCCACCATCAACCGGACTAATTAGGAAATTATTAGGTAGTTCCCTATTCGGTTTGACTTCAATCATACATTTCGCAAATTCCAACCTATCCAGCCTCTCAGTCCTTTCGTCCATACAAAGCAATTTCCCTATTCGACTACTAATCCAGTTAATACCCAGACGTGTCCAAGCAAAAAGGGGAATGTTGCGAAGATGAACCTACACTGGCACCGATGGAACTGATCCACAAACGTTGCTGACAGAAGCATCGTATGACTTAATGATAAACACTTTGTTGTTCATAATAAAAGGGTCTCCATGTAAGATTCTGAATTTATCTTCTTCAGACGATAACAGAGAAAGGAAAATTACTCCATCTGATTTTACCTGCACTGATCCTTTCAATTTCCATATGTTTTTCAGTTTGGCAACAACTGAAGAGTAGGACAAAGGTTTATCAAGGAAAAAACCCACTAAGTATTCCTTCCAGACCGAAGACCCGGCTTGAACAACTTCATCGACCAAATTAAGAACGTCACCAGAGTATGAAGGTTCGAAGTCAACAGACTTGTACTTCCCCGCATTAAGAGGTTTGCGTTTGAATAAAGAAGTCCAAGCTTGTTGACAACGGCCAAGAATGGATTGAGACAGAGACTGAACAACGGGAGGGGTGGAGGAGGAGTTGGCTGTGGGAAGCTGCGGAGGTCGACCCAATAATGAAATGGAAGAGATTATCTGAGGAGGGTCAGGCGGGTAAGGTGGAGGTTTGGACCTAGCATCAGGTAGGTCAATGACTTGGTTGACGTCGACTGGATGGGAGTTGGACAGGGTATGGGTTGGAGGGGATAGAGGATGGTAATGTGACAGGGTATGGGTAGGAGGGACAGGAGTGGGAGGTACGGTTGAAAGAGGTACAGGAGAGGGAGGTAATGGAGAGGACGGTACGGGAGAAGATGGTACGGGAGAAGATGGCACCATGGAGAGGGAAGTTTTTTTCCATTTTCATCATTGTTGATTACACAGAAATTAATAATCTTTTGAAATTCAATTTTCCATGTTAATTCCAAGGTTTAAATATTACATAAATTTCAACGTCCAATTACAACTGTAATAATACCCCACTTTATTATAATTTAAATTCCAAACAAACTCTTTTACTTTGATTTAAATTCTTATATTAAATCAACTATTACCTTATGAATTAATTAAACATAAGTTTCCACTTTATTATCCTCATCACTCTATAGTTTACGTCTTTTACCATCATAATTGCAATATTTAATTACATTTAATTCCATAAATTACCAATTAAATATTCAAACGGATTAATTAATGAAATGATAATTAAAACAATTGGTTTACAATAATAATTTATATTTATTAACTTATTGTTTCCAACCAAGGGTTATAAATTACTTACACAAACTGATTTCATATTCTATATTAACCAATTTCAATTACATACATATTATTTCTATTCTTAATACATCATTTAATTTATTTCTTATTAACCTACAATTATTTCCAATTTAAGCTCTACAATTACATTCCCAATTAACTTTACCATTATAATTGATTGAAATCACATTAAACAATTGTCAATTTCATTCGATCAACATTATTAAATTATATTCTAATTAATTTTTACCATTTATAAATCATAAATTTTAATTTTCGATAATATTAATTTCCAAAACTCTTATTAAACTTAATATTTTTAATTTTCAAAAAACCACGGGTCGTTACAATCTCCCCCACTTAGAACTTTTCGTCCTCGAAAAGGAACGAGAAAGAATCAAGAGGTTTGATATATTTTTATTCAAAATAATCAATTTATATACAATTAACTTACATATTCAAGTTTAACATAAATTCGAAAATAACTCAACTTCTTTAAAAAAATTCTAAGCCCTAAATTTACGAAAAATTTCGACAGAGTCTCCTTTGCGCGGTTAGGTCCGTAAAAATAATAATATCAATAATTTCAATATATATATCATATTTCAATAATTAAACATCCCTACCATGGGAAAAAAAATAAAATATCGTTCAAAACCGTAATCCGAAAACGTACCTATTTGTCGGGCAAACAACTTTATTTATGAAACCAAAACAGTGGCTATTGCTACCATAAACCTGTATTTCACTTATGTAATCCAAAGAGTTAAAATTATGTAAAAGAATAATATTTTAGTTGTTTCAAATCAATAGCACAAACAACATACAATATATAGTAATCATATGCAAACAAAAAGAAGTACAATCGTCATATATGCAACAAAGGAAACTATCAAACATCTATAACAACCAAACTCATGGTTTGTTTAGTTAGAAACTTTTCATCATACAAGAGTGATAAATAAACTACCATGTGTACCTTACGCTCAACAGCCCTCAGGTAATTTCTTAACAGATTATTCATACAACCTTAAACAATTTGAAGTACCGTTTCCCAAACTTCCCGTAAGCCAAAACAACATAAAATTTAAATTTTATTTAAGTTTATTCTATTGGTTTCTTTCCACATCATTTACTTTCCATTTATTTTCATTCATTCATACAAGGTTACCTCTTATTAATTTACATTCATTTACATACATAGATTATTTCCCATTCAATATTTGAAATCATCAATGAATCCATTATTAAAGTATTTTTTACATTTCATTACAGTTTATTTCACATTTATTATTTACTTATAACCTTGATTAATAGTCATTAGTGAATCATTATTCAGGTTCACTTAAATTTAGTTCACATTTATTCCTATATATATAGTATCATTTAATATTAATCTATTTATGAAACATTTGTAAATTATTCCAAAATATTTTCTTATGTTTATTAACATTTTATAAGATTCATTTCCTTTCACAACATTATTCAAGTTTATAATTATCTTAGAATGCTACAACTCAACTTATAACATTCTTTGCACGTACTTTTTATTTTCCAAATCCATTTACAACACATTGCCCTATAATTTGTTTACTTTCTTAATTTCACATTCATTTCCTTAAATAGTATTTCACTTTTACCATTCAATTTAATTATCAAGCATTTCAAAATTATTAACTTAAGTTTATAACATTCCTTGTACATCTTAATTCTTTATTTATAAATATATGTTCATTTTGAAGCACTTTTGTTATTAAGTTTTTATCTGTATAATATTCTATTACATATTCATATTAACATTTCAACTTTTAAACATTTCTGGTAAGTTTTATATATGTTTTTAGAATGTAATTGAGTGTTATACAAATTATCTTATTCATTTTAGTTAACAAAAATGTTCAATAGTTTATATCTTCTTAATTTTCATTATCTTTTAAAGTGACAAATCTCCAATTTCGTTATAGTTTCATTAAACACTTAGCTTCTAATTTCTTATTTCTCATTTTAGAAGTTTCCAGCTATTAAAATAGTCAAGATTCCATTTCATTACAATAATTAAAAATCATTGGTTAAAAGAAATTTAAGAACTAAATACCGGATTTCATTTCAAATCATCTTGAAATAATATATAATTATATCTTTTAATATATCAAATCATGCATAGGAAATTTAAAATAAAATTTTGTTTACCAAAACAAATGTGTCGTAAAACTACTACAGCAGTCTTCCCACATTGAAACTCGAAAATGAACGTCGATGATGTTGCGTAGTCATCACTAAAATTATTTTCCAACGACAGAAGAGCGGAGTACATAACTTCCTTTTTAAAATTCTTAAAAACATTTCTTTCAAATCCCATTGAAAATATTTCTATCCGAAAATACTTCCAAATAATACTCATATGATATTCCAAAATCTTTAAAAACCAATTTCAAAACTCCGGAACTTAAGTTCTCAAATTTCCAATTCATATTCATTTATTTGTAAATCCTATTTTGCAACCAATATTTATAAAATTTCACTTCCTAATAAACAAACATATCACATACAACTATATCCATTTATAAAAATTATTCTTTTATATAGGAAATATATTACTAGGCAAAATTATTTCATTTCCCTATTTTTAAACAATATTGTGTCGATTTACCCTGTTCAAATGTTTAGATATCCCTATCGATGCCCATAGTGTCCTATGTACCGACCAGAATTTATAAATACTAAACATAACAAATTGACACAAAACAAAAACATTTTTATAGCACTAACAAATACTCTCTCTCATATCTATACACTCAGACACATTCTAGGGTATTACTAACCTATCTCTAATGAGTTTAACCCCAACAAGCTAAGGTATCTCTAAACCAAAGCTTTGATACCAACTGTGACGACTCACCTTTTTGGACGGTTTAAATCGACAATAAACCACACATGTCTAACTCAAACCATTCAAAAGGGAGGATTGTCAATGGGTTAAATAAGAAAAATAGAGAAAGAAAGGAAAAAACAAAACACAAAATCTCACAGCGGAATAACAAAATATAATAATCAAATAAACAGTTTATGAAGCTGTTTTATAATATACATTTGATTACACAATTTTTACAACAATTAGGGTACAAACAACAACATACCAATAATGATGCAGCGGAATAATACTAATAATATAATACCAAACTCCGTCTTCATCCTCCAAAAATAATGTGTTCAACAATGAAAAGCTCAGGCTGACCCGAGCGTAATGAAAAAACAAAACACTCGAGTCAGAAGTAAAAGATCTTATGAAAGTTAAATCAACAACAAGTAAATATAAGGGTGATAGTTTCAGAGATGTTGACGGGATTTTACATCTCCTATCCAGTGTATAACGTGCGTGTAATAACTTAAGAGATGTTACGGGATTTTCCATCTCCTAAGGATCCGTTAAACAAACTATATGTAGTAATATACGCTATATATATAATGTCTATCAATAAAGTATAATATTGAGAATAGCGTTAAGGTGTTACCCATATCCCCCTTAACACATTTTATAGGCATCGTAGACTATACAGTACTGTAAACTCCACCGTAAACTGATGGGCTATCAGGGAGCACTCCATAGGTATGACACAAACAAAAATCGTAGTGGGCTCGATAAGGCATATGACAAGGCATGCGAGGAAATGCCCAGGGTAGGATTCTACCGTTTTGCACTCCCGGACTGGTGGTAACGCATAGCAGCTACTACCACCCATCTCGAGACACACTCCCATAATCAAAGGTATGCACCAATCAATCACAAAGCAAAGGATATGGTTTCGAAGAAGCGTGTCCGATAGGAGGAGCGACCTTACTTGGCCTGGTATAGCTCCTGTTTTAGTCATATCAGGCTGACCCGAAGGTCAGGGTTGCGTTCCTACCTCATACCAGCAGCGTTCGCCAAACCATCCTGCTTCGTTCTGGATTCTCCACCACATGCACAGTTGTTAAAGTGGTTTCGGAATTGGCAGAGAGTATGACAATATCCGATCGCGGTCTCTTTAACAACCAAACACTTATTTCACACTGTGGTTATTTTATAAAACATACTTAAAAATCTAAGTTACATCAAATTCTAAATATTAATCTTCAAATATATTTATCATTTGAAATCACTTAAATTAAACAATTAAATTTATTGATATTAACAAAATCAAGTTATTAAGTTTTATTTCTCAAGTCAATTTATTAACCAACATAATTATATCCTTGAAATTACATAATAATGAAACTTAATAAAATCTTAAACTTAAACTTATCTTTCTTAGAATATATTTATTAAAGTTATAAAATAAATCTTTATATAATTAAATTTAAATTTAAAAAAAATTCTAAATAAATTTTAAAACTTATATTAAAATTAAATTTTAAAGTTAAATTATTTATTAAATTAAGTATTTAAGTTATATTAAATAAAAATCTTTTAAATTAAAGTTTTATATTAATTTTAATTAAAACCTAATTATTTTATTAATAAATTAAATTATATTAAAATTAATTTTTAATAAATAAATAAAATATCTAAGTTAAATTTTAAAATTTAAATTCAAAAATCCATATATATATATATATATATATTTAAACTTTGAATACATAATTAAATATTAAACTTAAATTTTAAAAACTTTTATTTAAGCAAATTAAATATAGATTAAAAACTTAATTCTATTTAAAAAATCAAATTTTTATTTATCAAAACATTTCATATAGACCAACAGTGTCCGTTTATAGTTTTCTACCCTATGGTCAAGTGATACAGATATATCTCATTTCAACCCGCAATAAATTAAAAATTTTCGGGTATATATCATTTAAACCCGTATCCCGAATCATTAATTTTTCAAATCTATAAAATCGCTTGGGTATGTATCATTTCAACCCATAACGATCTTCCTTAATCTATAAGATCATTCGGGTATGTATCATTTCAACCCATAGTGATTTTCCTAGCTAACATATCAAGGAACTTGCAGTGAGATTTCGATAATTAGATAATATAACATATCAATATATAACATCTCTTACCATCATAATTGCAATATTTAATTACATTTAATTCCATAAATTACCAATTCAATATTCAAACTGATTAATTATTGAGATGATAATTAAAACAATTGGTTTACAATAATAATTCATAATTATTAACTTATTGTTTACAACCAAGGGTTATAAATTACTTACATATTATTTCTATTCATAGTACATCATTTAATTTATTTCTTATTAACCTACAATTATTTCCAATTTAAGCACTACAAATACATTCCCAATTAACTTTACCATTACAATTGATTGAAATCACATTAAACAATTGTCAATTTCATTCGATCAACATTATTAAATTATATTCTAATCAATTTTTTCCATTTATAAATCATAAATTTTAATTTTCGACAATATTAATTTCCTAAAATCTTATTAAACTTAATAATTTTAATTATCAAATAAATACGGGTCATTACACAGAGGAATACCAAAATGCTTTCTAGGAGTTAAAGGTCCATTTGAAAAAGCCATTGATACTTTCTAGTCTAATGAAAGGAGAGGATTTGTTCTTGTATATGGCAGTATTAGAGTATGCAATCAGTTTGGTCTTCAAAAGAGAAGAACGTAGAATTCTGTTCTTGGTATATTACATAAGTAAGAAACTAAAAGACACCGAGACTAGATGTCTAGTATAGAGAAATTATCCTTTTGCCTACTATTATCGACATGGAAATTAAGGTTATATTTTCAAGCGCATCCAATCAAGGTTTACACCACTTACCGACTGAGAAAAATCCTTAGCAAACCTGAAACATCAGGAAGATTAATAAAAGAGAGGATGGAGCTAAGTCAATAGATATCGAGCACCTACCACGAGTATCGATCAAAGGACAAGCTTTAAATGATTTTGTAATAGAATGTATAGGGTTTATTGAGGAGAAAATGAAAAGGGAAAGGAAGCCTGAACAAAAGCGGCAATTATATGTGGATAGAGTCAAACGAGTAATGCAATTTATGTAACAATTACACTAGACGGGCATAGAATACATTACGGAATGAAGTTAGGATTTTATGCAACTAATAACATAGCCGAGTACGAGTCCATGATAGTGGGATTAACCTTGGCCCAGCAGCTAAAGATTCCAAGAATTAAGATTTTTTCCGATTCGTAATTGGTGGTGAACCAACTAAAGAAGACATTCTAAACCAAGGATGTTCGGTTAGTTCAGTATATAAAGAAAATTCATGAAAGGCTGGCTTGGTTTGAAGACTTCTCTATACATCAAATACCAAGGGAGAAGAACACTCAATGGATTCTTTGGCGAAATTAGCAAGTTCCCGAGGAGGGGCACTTGAAGTAAAATCTGTTAATACCTCGGTTATCGATTTAGGTAATAACAACCTTAATAACAATAATACATTCATATAAAATATAGATACTAAAGTTTTGCCAAGTTATATAGTATATAGTGCATGATATTATACAGATGTTGAATCGAAGACAATACAGTATAAAGACTCAAAGAAAGGACATGAAGATTCACGAGTATAAAGACCAAGATATGAAGATCTCATGACTATAGTATATAGAGTCATAGAATATTGTTAAAGTCCCTGTTAGCAATTTTTGACCTCTATTCCCTATTTTCTTATCCTTTACTTTTTAAACAAAATATATATTTAAAATATATCTAAAAATATTTTATAAAAGTTTTTCAATGTTTAAAATGTTCATAAGCTTTGATTAAATTATTTTACAAAGTATTAAATTATTTTACAAAGCATAAGATTTTCAAAATATTTAAAAGCAAAAGAATTTTCTTTCAAAGGGATATGTCGACATATACCCTATGAGTATGTCGACATACATGCCGCAAATTTGAAATTAAAAATTTGAAATGAAGTGTATATTCATCACAACTCTTCGAGAATGGACATGTCTATTTATTCTTTGTAAATAGGGGGTTTTAAACGAATTTCTTTATCAACTAATTGCTTGTTTCTTCTCTCCTCTTACTCTGCAAAATTTCTAGTGAATTTTTTTTCAAATCTCTTCAAATTCAACCAGAATCATTTCAATCTTTATTGTATAGATTCTCCACTATTTACTCTTTGATTTCAATCATCTCTCTCTTAATTCAAGATCAAAGTGCTACTTAAGAGGCTATAGAATCCATTGTATCCAAAGTTCAAGAAAATTGTCGTTGGAAAAACCATCAAACTCTAGTTGTATTTGCTTGGGTGTGATTGTAGCCCATTCAAATCATTGGGTGTGCTTGGTAGCCCGGAAATCCGAGTGGTGTGCTTGTAGCCCGTCCAAATCAAGTAGGTTTACCCTGAGTCTAGAAAATCAGGAGGGTGTGTCTCGTAGCCTCGGAATCGAGATTATAATTGGGTTTACTGTCCGCCGTTTAAAGATTAGCATTTGAAAAGAAATCTATACAAGCAATTGTACATGACTGGAGTAGGAGAAATCTGAACCAGTATAAAATCTCTAGCGTCATCTCTCTAATTTCTACTTTACTTTACTGCTTTTACTTTATCTTTTTCTGCATCTATGATTGATTGTTGATGCAATTCTGTGTTAAAAATATATGATTTAACATTAATCTTGAAAGAAATTTAATAAGATTTACAAAAGTTAGAAAATACTAGTCACCCTTCTTCTAGTGTTTATTTGGCTTTGAGGTCTAAACTTCAGCAACACACACTTGGTATCAGAGCACTAGGTTTTCAAAAACTCATAATTTGATTTTTGAAAAGTTTTAATGGCTAGCAACACTATTAGTACACTTGTTAACACTTTTATCAGAGGACAATCTACTGCTAGACCCCTACTTTTTAATGAAAGTAATTACAGTTATTGGTCATGTATGATGTAGAACTATTTACAATCTAATTGTTTAGTTATTTGGAATGTTATACAAAATGAGTACACGAAACCAGAAACTAATTTTGCACAATAGGCTGCTGACCAAAAGGCACTTGCACAAAATAATTCTATAGCAATAAGTATTTTGTTTTGTTCACTAGATAAAAATGAATTTAATAGTCTCTATTTGTAAGTCTGCATATGAAAGTTAGAGAACACTACAAGTTACACATGAGGGCACCGGTAAAGTGAAATAGACTAAAATTTAAATGTTAACTAATCAGTTTCATTTGTTTAAAACCAATCCAAATGAGTCCATTTATGACATGTATTGTAGATTTCAAGCTATGGTGCATTCATTGGTTGCATTATGTAAAAACTTTTTAAAGATGACCAAGTTAGAAAAATCTTCAATTCACTCTCTTCATAATAGGATCAAAAGATACTAGCAATTAAAGAGACTAATGATATTAGTACTCTGAAAACTGAAGAATTAATAGGCAATTTAATGTCTTGTGAATCACAATTGTAGGGCAGAAGAGAAAGCAAGGCAACATAAAAGAAATCCATCGCTTTCAATGCAATAACTGAAAATCAGGATACAGACAATGATAATGCGGAAGAAATTGCTTTCATGACCAAAAATTTTAGAAAATTCCTGAAGTATAGAAAGATGAACAACCTTCGGAAACCTAAAAACAAGATGTCTGGAACTGGAACTGGAACTATAACTGGATGCTTCAACTATGATGAACCAGATCATATTTAGAGAGATTGCTCACATTTGAATAAATCAAAGATCTTACTAGCAAATGATTCATCTAGAAAAATAAAAAGGGCTTACACAGCAACTTTGGATGATTTAGACACTTATTCAAGCAACACTGAACCAGATACTAAAAATATGAATATGTGTTTCGCGGCTATAACAGACTAGTCAGAACTGATCAACTAAAAGCTGCAAAAATGGTACATTTTTATAATTTTTATTTTGTTGATTTTTGTTTTAAGGAATAACATATAGATTAATAATAATATTGGATGAATATAAGTATATAAGTATATATAGAGGAATATATTAACTTAGTTTTATTTTTAAAATTTTGGGCTATATCTCAACATAGCCTCATGTCATATGTCGACATACTTGCCAGAAAACTAAAAGTTGAAATTTTAATTCAAAATTCAAATTTCAAACATCCCTCTCTTTTTGCACTTCCATGTTTTGAAAAGGCGCCTTTTTGACAAAACATGTCACTTCACTCACTATTAATTAAATCTATCTTTATCCATTCATTCACTCACTTTATTTCAAATTTCAAACATCTCTTCATTATATTATCTCCTCAAAAACACAAAAATGGCTTCCTCTTGTCAAAATCCTAAGACCATAAGGCTCGCGAAGAAAACTAAAAGTTTTTTCTTTAATGAGAAAGATGTCATTGAAGCTTATATGGAGTATACCACTTCCGGAAAAGTTTCTCCTGGAAGATTTGCTAAATTCGAAGATTTTTCCTCTTATGGTTTATGTGACGACCCACATTTCGGAAGGTTTAAATCGACAATAATTCACACATGTCCAACTCAAACAATCTGAAACACAAATAATCAATGGGGTTAAGTAAGAAAAGAAGAAAACAAATATAGAATCTCATAGCGGAATGATAAAATATAATAATCAAACAAACAGTTCATGAAGCTGTTTATACCATACATTTGATTATAATTTATACAACGTTTATCAGAGTTATAAATACAACAGAGATAAAATAAATAATGCAGCAGAATAACATGATGCAGGAAATAATAATAGTAGTAATATACCAAATCTTCATCTTCGTCCTTTAGAAAATATGGTCTTCAATACGCTGAAAACTCAGAGCTGACCCAAGCATAATGAAAAGACAAAACACTCGAGTCGGGACTAAACATTCTTATGTGAGTCAAATCAATATCATGTATAACATGAGTGTAATAGTATCAGAGATGTTTACGGGATTTCACATCGCATATCCAGTGTATATCATGCGTGCAATAACTCGAGAGAGGTTACGGGATTTTACAACTCTTAAAGATCCGTTAAAATATTTATATATAGTAGAATACGCTATATATGTAATGTCTAATCAGTAAAATAAATATTTTTCTTAGTATTAAGGCTTTACATTAATCCCCCTTAACGTATTTTTAAGCATTGTCGTATAGTTTGCATATAACGCCGGTAGCACGTCGGGGGATATGGAAGCGCCGTGACACGACAAATCTAAATCAAAATTGCAGTGGTCTTGTATAAGGATAAAAGTATGACAAGGCACATGAGGCAATGCCCAAGGTAGGATACTACTAATTCAGGTCGTAGGGTTGGTGGTAATGCATCGTAGCCACGATCGCCCACCGCGTCCGTCCATCCCATATCGAGTCAAAGGGAGGTCATCCCAAAATCAAGGTGCACCAATCGAAACCAACATCAAAAGTAATAGTATGGACCAAGTCCAAGAAGAAAATCGAAGAATGGATGTACGCTAAGGGTAGCTAGCCCGCTTGGCCCTGTCAAGCCGTCCTGTTTTAGTCATTTCAAATTGGCACAAGTGTCGAGGTCTATCCATCATCGTTCTCTTTCTTCAAATCCAGTAAACATATGACAAATCCAACCACTTTATTCTGGAGTCTCCTCCGTGTACACAGTTGTTAAATATGCGTGTATATGATTTTTGTTTGATGGTAATAAACATATATACATTTATTTAAATGTATTTGATATTGTACTATTTTATTTTTCACAGATAAAATAAATATTTGCTGAATAAAAAACATAGAATTGGAATTCAAACGAATATTTTATTCAAACAAATATTTATTACAATTTTGATAGTACAATTTCAAGCTCTCACTATAACTATTCAATTTCAGTCACAATACAATTACATCACAATTTCATAGTTACATCAGTTCCTCACTACATATCACTCACTCGTATATATCTACAACTTCATTCCAATGTGAATCCAGCATCTGAGCAATCTGCAGAAATATACATTGACGCAGTAAAATTGAAAATAAAATATTTTTGCAGTATAAAACAAAATATGAATTTTGAAAATAATATTTGCCTCAGTTATTTGGGTTGTTCGTCATCATATTTGAATTCATCACACACGAACAATGTTACATGCACAGTGTATCACTGTACATGCCACAAGGCCGTGCACACCGAAATGTACACTTGATAATGTTACAGGGACAGGTGAGCACAAGTCAAACCCAAAAGAAAAGCCGGGTTCAACTCAAGTGCAAAATGAATAAAGTCACATCACAAGCACAAGGGCAAACCCGAGCGTTTAAGCTAGATTCAACACAGGGCAATAGAGGTCAAGTCACTACTATCATGACTCAACTCAATACGACAATGAAGACAACAGTAAAATGAATGACCAGTCTCAACAAACCAGAAGTACAAAGTGTCGACCAAGCTAAATCAACAAACAACTCAGAGGCACCAGATGGCACCGGATCAGAAGGTTAAAGTGAACCAAGACCAACAGCAATCTATACAACACTACAAAGGATGATGCCATGACCAGAGATGCCAACAATATCAAGACCAACCAGAACAGATGTTGAGATTCAAATACATCAGATGTGGGTGCAGACTCAAGTCAAGTACAAGAATGCAACAGCCACAATTCTAACAGAGAAGTGCACAAGTGCACATATAACAGAGAAGTGCACAAGTACAGATTCAAACAAGTCCACACTGCAACTCCAACATATCAGAGAGTAGTTCAAGTGACAAATACACCAATGAACAAAGTCAGTGCACAATGAACAAATTAAAGCCAGATGGTGATACAGCAATGGTGTACATACATATCAAAGTGCAACAGAGAATAGCATTCATGTATTAAATGACTACAGAACATCAAGATGAACCAGACAAGATATAACAACAAAACAGAAATGAACTCGACCAAGTACACATCACAACAGGTTACAGCGCATATCGAACTCAACAGTGGAGAACAAGAATTATATGAATTAATCAAGTCAGAAAGATTGCAAGTTCAAATTAGACGCCGTGAACAAAGCAAGGTCACAGAGGCAACAACAACTACACTAAGGGATGAACACACGTTAATAGAATGCATAGGTCAGGGAAGCAACAAATGTACTAATACAAGGACCGGTAGTGTCAAACAGCAGGTCGAAAAAGTTGCAGTTAAACCGACCAGAGAAGATGGCCAGAGACGAAGCTCACAGGGGCCAGAAAGTCGAAGTCAACCAGAAAATGATCGAAGCCGATGCTATGAATTGAAACAAGTCAAAAATCAACATTGTCAAACAAAGTCAAGGCCAATGTCAACAAAGAAATACAAGTCGAAGTCAGAACCGTGGGAAGCAAGGAATCGAACTAAGTCAAGAAACCCAAGCCGTGATGATCAAGTTATATAAAAGAAAAATATACGCATAGGAAAAGGTCAGAAAACATCTCAACCAGGCAATCAACATCCAACAATAATTGAACGGCCGAGCAAAATTTGTTGACAAATTCAAACAAAGTTATACGACGAAAATCAAGGATATCGTATCCTATATAAACCCATCATCATCGGCAATAAACATCATCGAATTCAAGCAATCAATCGAGAAAGCAAAAGGGACAGATAACATACCAGTCGAATACGATCAAGTCGAAGTAACCAGCCGAGCTGTAAGAGCAACAATCGAATAAATCAATCATCTCAAGGCAAGCAGGCATCAATCGAATGGAGCATCGAACACTCGAGGAGCAGCCGTGTGCAAGACAAAGAAGCAATCGATCGACAAACGCAACAAACATCGAATCGTAGTTCGATGGAGAATATATAGTCGGCATCTTCGAAGATCCACAAAGCCCTAATTTTGGAAGCAGAGTGCCGAAGCCCTAATTTCAGAAAGAAGAACAAAATCGCCATTATCACAAACACAAAGGAACGGGCTAGAGAAAACAGAATGGGTCGGCCTTGTTAAATTAACAAGGGCTTTAAGTTTTTATTATTTTGGCTTTAATTTAATGAGGCTTTGATATATTTAAATTAGGGTGTGGAGTTGTTTTTAATCTGTTTTTATTTTCTATACTTTTCAAATCAAATCAGGGTAAATCACCACCTAAGTTTTAGGTAGTGTCAGATTGTCTAGTTAGGATTAGTCAGTGAGCAGGGTGTGCGAGTTTGCAAAACTCTATAGGCACTAGCAGGGTGTGCGAGTCTGTTAGAGTGTTTGTAAGCGGGAGACTGTTTAATTCTAATAGAAATCTGGGAATGCAGCAGTAGGCAGGGGTTGCCGAAGCTGGGTAAATTTTGTGTGTGATTTACTTTTCAGCATATTTACTTCTCTGCAGTTTGTTATTGTGTTTAATTCAGTAAATTCATGAAAATTTGCTATAACCCTATTCACCCCCCCTCTAGGGTTAATCTAGATCCTACAAGTGGTATCGGAGCACGGTATTTTTCTTTAACTCTAAAGTCATGAATTCACCAAATAATGCTTTTTCTGAGGGGCAATCTATTGCTAGGCCACCCGTGTTTAATGGGAATGATTATGCTTATTGGAAAGTTAGGATGGGTATTTATCTTAGTTCTGTTGATTATGATGTTTGGGATATCATTGAAACTGGCTATAAATCTCCCACTATAACTGTTGGTGATACTGAGATTCCTAAACCTAAGGATAGGTGGGACGCTAACGATAAGAAATTAAAAACTACAAATGCTAAAGCCATGAATGCTTTGATCTGTGTTCTTGATAAGAATGAATTTAATAGAATTTCTCATTGTAAAACTGCGCAGGAAATTTGGCATACTTTGGAGGTGACACATGAAGGAACTTCTCAAGTCAAGGAATCTCGTCTAGCCCTATTCAGCAATGAATACGAGAACTTTGTGATGGACAAAGGCGAGAGCATAAAGGACATGTTTGGACGCTTTTCAACTTTGGTGTACAATGCTAGAGCACTTGGGAAGGTATTCACTGAGGTAGAGCTTGTGAGGAAGGTGCTACGAGTCTTACCAATGAACTTTGAGGCAAAAGTCACGGCAATACAAGAATCGAAAGATCTGAGTAAACTAAGCATGGAGGAGTTGATCGGCAACTTGATGACATGAGCTTGAGCTAAAAACAAAGGAGGAACGCAACAACTCCGAATCAAAGAAGAAGACGATTGCCTTAAAGAGCAAAGAAGAGAGTGATGAAGAAGAAGAAGATCTAATTGAAGAGCTTGCAATGGCTGTCAATAATCTTAGAAAATGGTCAAGATTCGGGCCACGCAAGAAGAAAACAAATGGTAATAGGTCAAAAGATTCTGACAATTCTGATAATGGATTGACTTGCTATAACTGCAATATGCCTGGCCACTTCAAACAAAACTGTCCACTTCTCAAAAACAACAAAGGAAAGAAAAAGAAGAAGAAGGCCTTTGCAGCGACTTAGGATGATGAAGAAGGAGAGGAAGTTTCGAATAATAGCTCAGAGGAGGCTAATTTGTGTCTTATGACAAAATAAGATTCAGAAGCAAGCTCGGAGGAATCTAGTGAGGTAAGTGACTATTCTTATAAAGTACTTGTTTTGATGTGTTGTTATCTTACTAAAACAATTGATACTCTTGATTCTAAAATTGAAAAACTGAAATCTGATAGGAGAGAACTTGTCCATGAAAATACTAGGTTAGAAACTAAACTTGAAAATATTCAAAACCTAGACTGTAAAAAATGCAAAATTTTAGATTCAGAATTATCAAAGCTTAAGAATAGCTTTGAGAATCTTGAAAAAGAAAACTTGAGTCTTAAGGAAACCATTGACACTAGGAGAAAGGATTTTATAAATAGATGCACCTCACTTTTGACTGAAAACACAACACTAAAAACCAAAGTCCAAAATCTTGAGAAAACTCGGTATAACTTTTCAAGAGGAGAAAAATCATTCAACATGTTATTGGGAAATCAACTTTTTGCTAACAACAAAAAAGGACTAGGTTTTGGGAAAACACAAGTTGATGATAATGCAAAAGGTAAGAGTGTCTTTGCTAGATGTGAAATAATTGGTCATCGTGTTGAAAATTATAGTCATAGGAACAAGAACACAAAATTTATACAAGTTCGGGCTCCTAAGAATTCTACAAACAAATTTCATGTCTATTGGAACAAGAATAAAAGGACAAAACAAGTTTGGGTGCCAAAAGGAACATATATTAATAGTTTTGGGTCTACTCAAACATATTCATCAAATTATTCTGCCACTAACAACCATGGACCTATAAAAACTAATAGGTCACAAAAATCTTTTACCGTGTAGGTGTGGTGGCAGGCTAAGGAACAACATTAGTGTTATCTGGATTCTGGCTGTTCCAGACACACAATGGGCGACAAATCAACGTTCCTTAGCCTAGTATAAAGGTGACAGATTCACAATGGGCAAACAACGAAAGATTATCGTACAGGTAAAACAGGTAATTTTATTTATTTTCAAACGATAGATAAAATGTGAAAATCTGCACCATAATCTAAATTAAATCAACCAGTTATGTGAAATGATTGATGATGTTAATTCTGATTTTTTTTATCATCTTTAAAGAGAATTACTTGAAGTAATTATGATGGTTGACAGATTCTAACTAACTTGATATGACTTGTTCTTATCCATGACTTTGATTTGTGCTTAAAAGTTGACCAACCATTTTTTTTCATCATTGAATTTAATCTGTTTGGTCAAATTATGATGTTGATTGATTTCTGATTACTCATGCTATAAAAAGGTTTTTAAGAAATTATTGAAATTGTTGAAACTTTGTGAAATTGGTGAAACTTCAAGACATTGTTTTGAAATAATGATGATGGTTTAATGACTGTTGATCCTACGGTTTCTAAATCTGACACTATGATATTTGTTTGATGGTTAACACGACTTCAATTCAAAGTCAAGAAAATTTCGTTTAAAGATTGTTGAAAATAATTCTGAGATAGTTTGTTGAAATTTCACAATCTGGTCTATGACATCCAACGAGTGAATATTGAGTGAAATTTAAAGTCAGATGCAGATCATACTGGTAATATAGTTGATAGAAAAATTACCAGTGGAACGTGATTATATTTCGAGACATTCATTTGCTGCATCATTTTTCAAAGAAAATATCTGCATATTTTTCACTTGAAATAATTTCTATTTTAGCAGAAATTTTATAACTATTTTTGAAATTGATTAACTGATCTGACCCCCTAATAATTATCTAAAAAGATAGATAGTGATTGAAAATAAGATGAGTGTTGATATTAATCATATATTATGACTTGAGAAAGTATAATTAGAAAATTTCTTTAGAAATTTAAACAAGAGTTATAAAAACTTTTTGTTGATAAATATTCCATGATCATTTCTATTTCTATCATTTTTCTATCAACCATCACTCATCAAAAGTTAATATAGTATGTCAATATGTGGTAGTTTAAACGGGAAATCATTTGTGCTTCAATTTTATTATATTTCTGACAATAAATAGTAATATCCAAAATATTCACCCTTATTTAAAAGTCCTCACGGTTATGCATGGTTGAATTACTTGGATTTTTGATTATGTGCTTCCATGCTCATTTAAAAGTCCTCACGGTTATGCATGTATGGAACGCATATCAAAATTGATTGATTAAATAGGCAAGTTGATTCTAATCCCGTTTAAAAGTCCTTACGGTTATGCGTGGTTAGAAGATACTTGAATTCATTTTTAAAATAAAAATAAAAATTTAGAATACTACTAATCTCATTTAAAAGTCCTAACGGTTATGCATGGTTAGTAGATATTCAAATTTCCTGAAATAAATATACCACAAATAGACACAACTATATGGTTTTATTTGATGATATCATCCTATCATTCTAAAGTGGAATATGCGTCAATTAAAGTATTTATGATTTTTGTTTGATTTTCTTATTGAAATTAATATTTACACTCGATTGAGCATTAATATTGTATTAATGTCTATCACTATATCTCTATTTTTCTATTACTATTATTCTTTTGCTGATAACAAAAGGGGGAGAGAAAAGTTAAGATTTTGAAAATAAAGGTCAAAGATTTTCTAATTGTACTAATTGTATCAAGGCTCATTTGAATATTTTATTCTCATGCATATATGTAGGGGGAGTATTGTGTAGAAAGAGAGCATTCAAATAGGGGGAGCAAATTGAATGATCAAATACATTTAATATATTCAAAATCTTAAATATATGTTTGTTATCATCAAAAGGGGGAGATTGTTAAATATGCGTGTATATGATTTTTGTTTGATGATAATAAACATATATACATTTATTTAAATGTATTTGATATTGTACTATTTTATTTTTCACAGATAAAATAAATATTTGCTGAATAAAAAACACAGAATTGGAATTCAAATGAATATTTTATTCAAACAAATATTTATTACAATTTTGATAGTACAATTTCAAGCTCTCACTATAACTATTCAATTTCAGTCACAATACAATTACATCACAATTTCATAGTTACATCAGTTCCTCACTACATATCACTCACACTCGTATTTATCTTCAACTTCATTCCAATGTGAATCCAGCATCTGAGCAATCTGCAGAAATATACATTGACGCAGTAAAATTGAAAATAAAATATTTTTGCAGTATAAAACAAAATATGAATTTTGAAAATAATATTTGCCTCAGTTATTTGGGTTATTCGTCATCATATTTGAATTCATCACACACGAACAATGTGACATGCACAGTGTATCACTGTACATGCCACAAGGCCGTGCACACCGAAATGTACACTTGATAATGTTACAAGGACAGGTGAGCACAGGTCAAACCCAAAAGAAAAGCCGGGTTCAACTCAAGTGCAAAATGAATAAAGTCACATCACAAGAACAAGGTCAAACCCGAGCGTTTAAGTTGGATTCAACATAGGGCAATAGATGTCAAGTCACTGCTATCATGACTCAACTCAATACGACAATGAAGACAACAGTAAAATGAATGACCAGTCTCAACAAACCAGAAGTACAAAGTGTCGACCAAGCTAAATCAACAAACAACTCAGAGGCACCAGATGGCACCAGATCAGAAGGTTAAAGTGAACCAAGACCAACAGCAATCTATACAACACTACAAAGGATGATGCCATGACCAGAGATGCCAACAATATCAAGACCAACCAGAACAGATGTTGAGATTCAAATACATCAGATGTGGGTGCAGACTCAAGTCAAGTACAAGAATGCAACAGCCACAATTCTAACAGAGAAGTGCACAAGTGCACATATAACAGAGAAGTGCACAAGTACAGATTCAAACAAGTCCACACTGCAACTCCAACATTTCAAAGAGTAGTTCAAGTGACAAATACACCAATGAACAAAGTCAGTGCACAATGAACAAATACAAGCCAGATGGTGATACAGCAATGGTGTACATACATATCAAAGTGCAACAGAGAATAGCATTCATGTATTAAATGACTACAGAACATCAAGATGAACCAGACAAGATATAACAACAAAACAGAAATGAACTCGACCAAGTACACATCACAACAGGTTACAGCGCATATCGAACTCAATAGTGGAGAACAAGAATTATACGAATTAATCAAGTCAGAAAGATTGCAAGTTCAAATTAGACGCCATGAACAAAGCAAGGTCACAGAGGCAACAACAACTACACTAAGTGATGAACACACGTTAATAGAATGCATAGGTCAGGGAAGCAACAAATGTACTAATACAAGGACCGGTAGTGTCAAACAGCAGGTCGAAAAAGTTGCAGTTAAACCGACCAGAGAAGATGGCCAGAGACGAAGCTCACAGGGGCCAGAAAGTCGAAGTCAGCCAGAAAATGATCGAAGCCGATGCTATGAATTGAAACAAGTCAAAAATCAACATTGTCAAACAAAGTCAAGGCCAATGTCAACAAAGAAATACAAGTCGAAGTCAGAACCGTGGGAAGCAAGGAATCGAACCAAGTCAAGAAACCCAAGCCGTGATGATCAAGTTATATAAAAGCAAAATATACGCATAGGAAAAGGTCAGAAAACATCTCAACCAGGCAATCAACATCCAACAATAATTGAACGGCCGAGCAAAATTTGTTGACAAATTCAAACAAAGTTATACGACGAAAATCAAGGATATCGTATCCTATATAAACCCATCATCATCGGCAATAAACATCATCGAATTCAAGCAATCAATCGAGAAAGCAAAAGGGACAGATAACATACCAGTCGAATTTGATCAAGTCGAAGTAACCAGCCGAGCTGTAAGAGCAACAATCGAATAAATCAATCATCTCAAGGCAAGCAGGCATCAATCGAACGGAGCAACGAACACTCGAGGAGCAGCCGTGTGCAAGACGAAGAAGCAATCGATCGACAAACGCAATGAACATCGAATCGTAATTCGATCGAGAATATATAGTCGGCATCTTCGAAGATCCACAAAGCCCTAATTTTGGAAGCAGAGAGCCGAAGCCCTAATTTCAGAAAGAAGAACAAAATCGCCATTATCACAAACACAAAGGAACGGGCTAGAGAAAACAGAAAGGGCCGGCCTTGTTAAATTAACAAGGGCTTTAAGTTTTTATTATTTTGGCTTTAATTTAATGAGGCTTTGATATATTTAAATTAGGGTGTGGAGTTGTTTTTAATCTGTTTTTATTTTCTGTACTTTTCGAATCAAATCAGGGTAAATCACCACCTAAGTTTTAGGTAGTGTCAGATTGTCTAGTTAGGATTAGTTCAGTGAGCAGGGTGTGCGAGTTTGTAAAACTCTATAGGCGGTAGCAGGGTGTGCGAGTCTGTTAGAGTGTTTGTAAGCGGGAGACTGTTTAATTCTAATAGAAATCTGGGAATGCAGCAGTAGGCAGGGGTTGCCGAAGCTGAGTAAATTTTGTGTGTGATTTACTTTTCAGCATATTTACTTCTCTGCAGTTTATTATTATGTTTAATTCAGTAAATTCGTGAAAATTTGCTATAACCCTATTCACCCCCCCCCTAGGGTTAATCTAGATCCTACAACAGTAGTTTAAGTGGTTCAAATATTGACAAAGAGTATGCCAATAAGAGGCCCCGGTCTCTTTAACAACCAAACGTCGTTTTACACACCGGTTGGTACTTTTACATTTCGGAAATGATTCATACTTGATATCAAAATATCATATTCACTTCAAAATCATTTCATTCTAAAATATCATATTTACCTGAAATATATCAGTTTCACTTGAAAATCATTTTCGCTCCAACATCCCAATTTCATTTCCAGAATTATTTCGAATTTCCATTTAGGTTATAACTTTATCTTAACCCAATTAGTATTTAAATCCACGATTTAAATATAACTGTTCCCACTTTGACCAATTTGAATTTTAGAAAATAGTTTGAATAGTTTTAAATAGTTGAAAAGGTTAAAATAGATAAAATAGTTTGATATAAAATGGTTTTGAGTATTAACCGGTTTATATCGTAAAATAGTTTGGAAAATCAAAATAATTTGAATATTTAAAAAGATAGATCTTAAACAGTTTATATTAAAATAATTTACTTGAAAATACTTTCAAATCAAACTGTCTCTTTCCATTTCAACAAATCTGGACCCAAGTCCAAATTTTCCAATACAAATCATTTTCGATCTCAATTCAATTCAAATCGACCCAATTTCGATTTCAGTTCAAATCAATTTCAATTTCATTTCCAAATTAATTTCAATTTCAATTTCGATTCAACTATTCGATTCAATCGTTTAAATTTCAATTCAATTCTCTATTTCAAACCATTTCAATTTATATAAATTCGAGTTCAATTTCAGAATATAGATTTAAATCACTTAAATCAATTTAAACTTCAATATTCAATTTAAGGTTCTAATCTTTTAAAATAATTCAATTTCGAGCTCAAATTTGAAATG
Organism: Allium fistulosum; assembly: GCA_030737815.1. Taxonomy (NCBI): domain Eukaryota; kingdom Viridiplantae; phylum Streptophyta; class Magnoliopsida; order Asparagales; family Amaryllidaceae; genus Allium; species Allium fistulosum. The sequence goes on along the minus strand of CM060902.1, from coordinate 195,796,896 downwards.
TCAATTGGAATCCCTTTCCCGAAGACAAATCTCGAAGTTCGAATAAAATTCATCCTTTTAAGACAACCTGATTTCCATAATTCATATCGATTATAACTTCAAATTTCAAATTTTATTCTTTAAACAATTTCTTTTACAAATTTTAAATTCAACATTTCAAAACTCGAATTCGAAAATAATCCAATTTCCATATTTCAATTCAATTTTATTTTATAAAACAAAACTACTTGAATAGATTCAAATTCAAGAATTTAAAATTGTTAAATTTAACCTATCCGGTGTCCGTATATAATTTTTTGTCCTATAGCCAAGTGACTAGTTATTTCAATTTTAGTTTCAGGGATGGATATATATCGTTTCAATCCAAATCACAATGTAATAGGTATATATCATTTCAACCTATTTCTTAATTTATTCGAAATAATTCAAATAACAGTTTATATACTGGCAATAATATACAGGGTGATAACAGGATATGTCAAAATAAATAAACATCTAATCATCCAAAATATCAACCAATTGGCATTCATCACAACTAATCATCGAAACAGTTAAAATATCACAACAATTAACTGGTTATCAATAATCAGGAGTTTAAATAGCAATTTAATTCCAATTCAATTTAATTGTCAAATTTTAAATTTCTATCAGTTCAAATCAGATGTCAATTTTAAATGTCAGTTAAACTACCAAACAACAGGCTGTAAAATAAATAACTTCACGATTTCAATTTAACTAACATAAAAATATTTTAGTACTTCATGAGCATTTAAAACACCCACCTTTATTTGAAACTGAAAAATTTTCAACTTTAAATAAATTCTGCTTCAATTCAATGACGTAGACGACATCGATATGATTCCACTACAACTCGTTTTGCTCGAATCAGACCTCGCATGAAAAAGTTATTCAATAATTAATATAATGATTTAATTAAAATATAGTTAACTAGAAATTTAACTAATCACCTAAACTAACCCTCACCTCTCTCAGCAGAACCCGGGCTGCATGATTCCCCTTCCTTCCCAGACAATGCGACTTCCTTACTGCTCGTGATTTTTTTTTAAAAGAACGCCGCCAGAGCCTCGCCATTGCCAACCACGACCAGACCCTCACGCCCTCGCCTAGGCCACCTCCCTTCAATCGCAACACGTAGACGCGATTCTTCGAAGCGCAAAAACCAAAAACCCTAACTATCATGACTACCTCCTCCACTGTCGCCGCCCTCGCGCTCGTTGTCCCCACACGCCCAGCGCGCTTATGAACGTCGCGACCCACTCGTTTGTTTTTTTCCTTTTTCTATTTCTTTCTGCAAAAACGAAAATGGGAGGGAGAGTAGGATGTATGAGGGGAAACAATAGCATATGCGGATGTACGAAATGTTGGATGAGGGTAAGTAAATATATATTATTATAATTAGAAAATATCTAACCTTTAAACGTCCGAAATTCTCAAACTCCAAACGAAGCGTGCCGCCTGGCGTTCTATATGTTATACCTATATTCCGAACATAATGGAACTAGTCTCGGAAGCCAATTCCATCATATTCAGAAGAAGCATTTCAAAATTGAATTATTTTAATTAAATTCCTTTAATTAATTTCTACGCATTATAAGCTCGCACGGCCAAACGATAAGCCCGATTGCTACGAAACTTGAAATCCTATAATAATTCACTATTATGGATCCGATGAAACTAGTTTCGTCGAAATCCGATACAGTGGCCAAAATGGCTATTTTTACACGTTAATTCAAATATAAAAATTTCAATTCCTATTTATCCACTTTTAAATTCAATTTTAAAAGTAACAATCTCCATTCTTGTTTAAATAAAATTTAAATCAACCTTTGAAATCATTTTCACTCATATTAAATTCAGTATTCAATTTTTAAACAATTTTCAATATTAAATTTAAACAATTTAATTATCCAATAAATTACATTAATAAATCATTAAATTTCAAATGAATTTTAGTTATCAACAATTATTTTATTTCCATCTAAATAATTCAACATATATTATTCAATTCCAGCTATTGCTTATAAACACATTCCATATATAAAATTTCATTTCAATACTTGTTATAGCCAAAATCTTTGAAATTGGTTATTTCAAAATTTTATTCAAGTTCATGTCAAATAAATTACATAAATAAAACATTAAATTTTTATTTCTAACCATTTTTATTCAATAATCATATTAAATTCAATAATTTAAAATAGTTAAAAATACGGGTCATTGCAATCTCCCCCACTCAAAACTTTTCGTCCTCGAAAAGGGATTAAGTAGAGAATTTAACATTTGATATGTTTTGTTCAAAATAATCAACTTATAAAACATTAAAATCTTATTAGAAAACCATTACTACGCTTCCGCTACACCACACTGATCGGCTTACGGAAATTACAACTTATTTATAAAAACAAGTTATAAAATTTTAAAATCTCAAAAAATTTCTAACACCCGGATTTATGGAAAATTTTGGCAGCGTCTTCTTTACGCGGCTCGATCGAAAAATTTTTATAATACAAATATATATCATAAACATACCAAATATACATGTCGTCTCAATGATGAGGCATCCCATAGGAAATAATATAAAAGTGCGGTATGTAATCCGAGATATGTATCTTATTATTATTAATATGAGCGAGTTCGCTCATATTAAGCAAGCAAAATCAAATCAAATTAGCGTATACGTCCAAACGGTCTTCGTATGTACCTATCTCAACTCAAATTTAGAATATTAGTTGCATATAAAGGGTATAGAAAGCATGTATGAGTTTAATAGACTATATAACATAAATTCTGAATCCAAACCATAAACGCGAGCACTAATACCCAACCATAATAATCATATGCAATCAAAAGCAGTTATAACAGTAATTTACAACAAAAGAAAGCATTCAACAATTAATGTACATCTAATTAATTCAAACTATATTAATTTACATTTCCAATGTCCATATTAAATTTATATACTTCATTTCTTATTAACATCCCAATTTTATTAACATTTAATTGGTTTTCTTCAAATTTATTCACATCAATTTCAATTACATTTAATTTATTCAAATTTCAATTGTTTCACTTATGTTTACCACAATTCAAATCAATTCATTTATGGACCAATCATAAAAATCATTTCATTCAATCTTATTTAAGTTAAATTTTATTTCATTAACACTTAGTATATTGTCTTTAATACTAATATCATTTTAAACAACATTAATTAAGTTTCTTAATTAATTTCAAAATAATTAGTTAAAATGATTAATTAATTTAAATTATGATTCATAAAAATGATTAATGAATTTTAAACATCTATTTTTGTGAAAACACAAGCTCAAGTTCAAAACAGACATTGGGTTTATGGGGTGATATACAATAAGTGACGGTAGAGCGAAAATTGCTATAACGACACTTAAACAATTAAATAGAATATCGTGGCTAATTTTAATTAAACGTCAATATAAACAACATAAGAAGGTGAATAAATAATTACTGGCGAGAAACCCATCAGTGTCTCTCTATAAATTTTCCCTGCAAAATAATTGTTAAGGACATTATATATAATTATATGGGTTCGTAACAATCAAGTTAATATGTCATCCATTTTCCAAATGGAAATTCAACCAAATAATCAATCAAACGGTTCAACTAACATCCATGCAATCAATAATAGTTTATACATCATAGATATGGTATAGTAAAATTAAATGTGAGTTAAACTCACATTGATTCCAATTGCCACCGAAGCGTTCCGATTTGGATTAAAACAGAACGTCTGTTCAATTTTGGCATAAATTCCAACAAGTTCCAAATCCAACCAAACCAATTCCATTGCTTAGACATCGCTACTATGAGTCCAACGCAAAAAATGGCGTTCGAATCCGACCTGGTACGCAAAAGTTATAGCTTTTATAAGCTATCGAATTAAATGAAATAGTTAAATAACTTAATCAATCCATTAGCCACTAATCTAATTACCATTTTAACCACCTGATCCTTCTTCCTCTTTCACCTAGAATTCGTGCACGCAGATAACACAACCCACTCCACCATTGTACATGCATTCCTCAATGCCTCCACCGCTTACTGAAAACGCGATTCAACTTCACCAACCACTCACCCATCACCTCCTCTTCCCAACCAACACGTCAACACCGAGCACGGCCCCCTCCATCAAAACTCGACCTGAAGCAGCCCCCAAAAATGTCGCACAACACCACGTGAGGCCGCAAGCTCCCAAACTTCGACCGAAGAAGCTATTCCACCCAAAAAAACCAATGGCACCAACTCCTTCTCTTATCGATACCTAAAATGCTCTGTTCGAGCCCTAGCTCAAACTGCTCTTAAACAAGCACTGGAAAAGATGATCGCACTCGAATCCATGGCCATAGACGAAAAGCACAACTCAAAATGAGTTCAAAGAATCCAAAACCATAATTTAGATATGAATATATTTTTTATTTTGAATTTATAAATTTTCAGCCAATGACTTTCTTGATGTTCTTCACTGCATAAACATTTTAAAGAGGAGAGTGTTAACCCGCCTTTTGGCAAGGCAGTACGCAGGCGGATTTAACCCAATAGACTTCATGTTTATCGAGGCTGGAATATCATGGATTTGGTTCGAATGAATGGATGGATAATAAACTATGGATAATAATATGAAGCCCGGATTAAACGTAATAGGTAGATAAATAATGAAGAGTGCTTGAATTATGAATTTTGGCTTAAATAAAAAGGATCGGCATAAGATGATTTGATATAATATGGATCGGCAAGACAAGAAGCAACATTGTTTGATCGACATATTTGATTAGGTTGGGAAGTTATGTTAAAGAAGGTTCAGAATGTTTCAATAAAAAGGGGTCGGCATAGCTCGGGTCGGTAGGGCTTGGAGGAAGGTATAGCTTGGGTCGGCATGGTATTATGGGATAAAAGGGGTCGGCATACTTCAGTGTAAAGGGATCGGCATACTTCAGAAGCTTGGAAAGATGGAGGGGTCAGCATTCTGGATGGATCGGTATGTGTTGTCAAGGATGGATCAACACTATTAAATGAGGAGGGATCGGTGTGCTCGGCTCATAGAAGAGGGGTCGGCATAATTGGAAGGAGATGGTTCGGCATATCAGGTGGGTCGGCATTCCTCAATTAACGGCGAGGGATCGTCAAAGGATAGAGTGGAAGGCAAGCCTTATTGGGAAAAGAAGGTATCAGCGTAATGGAGGATGATGGATCGGTATGCTCTAGTATGGAGGGATCTGCGTAATCAGGTGAACAAGAGGGATCAGCATGGTTTCTATGAAGGGATAACGTTTGACATGACTATGCCGATCGTTATTTTTAGGCGAGTAGGGCTTTGCAATCGTTATGGTGGGCCCATGTAGGTGAGAAGACCCTGTAGCCGAAGTTTCACCTATAAATACAGTAGGCTTGGCTTCGGAAAAAGGATCTTCATTTTTTTCTTCTATTTATCTTCTACCTAGAGGCTACTCTGCCATTTTTATTCTGGAATTCTAGATTGTAACTGTAATCAAACTTCGATATATTAAAAAGCATTGTTCTAGAGTGAACGTAGGCCGGAGTAAGCCGGACCACTATAAATCTTGTCTCTCTTCTATTTGCTTTCATTCTAATTGGCTTATTCTTCATATTATTTTCTCTACATCATATACTATATATCATCTCTGACTGGATATTGGTGCTTTCACGTATAATTGGGTGTTGGTGGCCAATTTTGACACCAACATTTTGGTGCTTCCGCTGAGAAAGTTTGCACTTAGGAATTTGGGAGTTAGGATCTTGGATTTGAAAGCTTGGTAACTTGGATTTAGGAAGCAATGGCTAGGCAATCAACAAGGAGACAGGGAACAGAGAGGAGCCATCAGGAAGGAAGTCAAGAGGCTTCCTCAGGAGCTAATTAGGCCTCAATCTTCATTACCAGAAACGAGATGGAAACAATGATGGATGCTATGAAGGAAAGAATGCTGAAGAGACAGGAGGAAATGATGTAGAACCTACTCCGACAGATTGGACAAGCTGGAGTACAAAACCAAGGAAATGGACTAGCAGGAAACACTGGAAATGTGAATCATGGAGTTGGAGCATTAGGTGTTGAGGAAGTCCAAAATCAGAACCAAGGAAATGAAACAACTAGGATACGGGATAGAGTGGAGCTACCGGGAGCAGCCCCTGACCAACCAGGAACGATCAGCCAAAGCAATGCCGATCGTTATAGAACAATCGGTGCCGATCGTTCTACACTTGGGGGCATTCCCCCGGGTCATATTGGCTCCACTCTAGGCAGGATACCGGGTGGTGCTGTACAGTTTGGCGTTTATTAGGGTATGGGTGCTCGTCTTGAAGAGCAAATTTCAGGATTCCCTCGCGGACTCGGGAGGCAAGTTGGAGATAACGGACAAAGACTGCCACTTGATGACAATTATATGTTGGCAGAAATGATCAGATGGGCCATGAGAGGAGGATTGGTAAATAGATATTTGGAAGATGTGAATAGGTGCCCCCTTCGCTCCTACGATTAGGCAAGCCAGGAATCCGCCGGAATTCAAACTACCAACGCTGGGGACATATGTTGGAAGAACGGATCCCGCTGTTCATCTGACAAGGTACATGAGGCATATGGAAGTACTAAGGGAATCAGAGGAGGTCATGGCATTGTGCTTCCCTTTGTATTTGACGGATACAGCAGCACTATGGTTCAGACAATTGGAAAGCGGCTCTATTGGTACATGGACAGAATTGATCGAAAGGTTTATGAGGCAGTTTAGAGTTCATATCTCGAGACCCAAAAATGTGTTGAGTTTGGCAACACTGAAACAGAGGACCGGAGAGTCTCTGAGGAGTTTTCTAACACGGTTTAATATTGCAGCTACATCGGTGGATCGTCCAGATCCATCCATAGTTTTGATGGCAGCTGTATTTGGCATTGCTGATGGCACGGAATTCAAGGATTCACTAGCATGGGATCCACTTATGGATTTAAGGGAGTTTTACCATGAAGCAGAAAGGTTCCTGTGACAGGAAGATGCCCGAGTAAACAAACTAGAGGAGAATGTCGTGCAAAGTGGAAGACCATCAAAAGATGTAAACAAAAATGATAAGGGCAAACAAAGAATGAATGACGGCAGTATTATGTCAAAAAGGCAGTGGAGAGAACCGAAATTCGCTTCTTACACGGACTTGACTGAAACTTTGGAAAGGATTTATTTGGATACTCGAGCGCGCCTCCAATATCGAAGGCCGACAAAAAGGGAACCCTCTGAATACGAGCGGGCATCAGGAAAGCATTGCCTATTCCATGAGTTGGATGGGCACAATACGAATGATTGCAGGCATTTGAAGAATATCATTGAGGAACATGTGAGGAATGGTCATTTGCAACAATACATAAGGAATCAAGCTGTGGCAGTGGAACTGGAGCAGCCACCGCCCACCTTGAATGAAGATGGTTCTGGATCAAGGCATCATCCTCAGCTAATCATTAATTGATTGGATTTATGGCATGGAATAAGTAATAAACCCCGCAGTAAAATGGCTAAGTCACTTACACATGTACGGGATCGAGGACGGTCCCTAGGCATGCTTTGAGATGACGATTAACCGTGGTTGAAACGACCCGATTTTCCATGCCCGAAAAATCGAACCATTAGGGTTAAAGAAAAAGAGGTAGAAGTAGAAAATAGAAGACAACATCAGAATCTAACCATCGCAGCGGAATAAAATATAATAGAGAATAACTAATCTTTACACAAAAACAAATCTGTTTATACATTACATCATCAGAGTACACATAACACACAACTGGACAGTAATCACAACATGTCCTCATAAAATTGAATACAGTACACATGACACAACGGAATATACATCAAGTACGAGTGATACGTCTCGCCATCCAGCTCATCTCCTGAGCTCCATAGCATCTTATCATGTAATCTATAATACTCGGTATGACCCGAGCATTATAATAAAATAACACCCAAGTCAGTCTGGAAAACCAACGTGAGAAAACACACTCAATTGGATTATTAAAGTTTTCCAAACCCTTTGAAATCAAAAGCATCTCGTAAGACCGCGTCACAAATAAACATGTCGGGTTTTTACCTTACGATAGCCAAAACATTTTTTATCAAATCTGTCTGATATTATAATAGTGTCTATATACAAATACTTATTCAAATAGCTGAAATTGTTACATGATTAAATTCCAGCATACTAGCCACAAAGTGGGTTCTACAAACAAAAACCGTAAAAGGCACGTAGGGAGAATGGATTTCCAACTAATGACTAGGCACTGGGGTACCACCTATCACAGTACGTGGCCTAGATCACCGTACCGAGGATCACTCCCAATCTCCTGCAACACAAAACCGGGACTACCCCTTACTGGATAATCCCGAGTAAGATCACCCCACGGTTGGGATCAACAACCGCCCACTAAGCCGAAATAAAAGGGACATCTAGACAGGGATAACCTCACCCTAATGGGCGCGACCCACATAGCCTTGCTGCATAACCACTGATTTTCAGTCATTCCCGGTTAATGAGGCTCGAGGCTAAGCGTTAACTTTTTAGAACATTCCACCTAGAATGCCCATCGTCCACCTGACGATGATCCGAAAGCATTCATCCATACAAGTCTGTCCCGGGTCCGAACGGAATCGAAGGCACTATTCCAACTACATCCATTTTGGAATCACCCTCAAGATTGGTAGCGATTTGCCCTTGCACTTCACTGCTCCATCTTCGATTCCAAACTCGTTTTCCCACGAAAACGTACAAATCAGATCAAAGTGGTCTTCGAGAAATTAATCCTGATCCCGGTCTCTTCGAAACGATCAGCGCATTGTCCAATATTGATAGTAGGTTATTTAACTATCAATTAACATTCACAAACATCCATCAACCATAGATAAGTTTCCAAATTATTTATTTACCTCAAAAATATCTTCATAAGATAAATTTCCATTTTCAACTCTTTTGAAACAGTTTTCAAACCACACTCCTCTTATGTAATAAATTCCCAAATATTTATTTCCATTGGAACACCAAGCACAAAGACTTTAGATTTTTTTTAAATAATTTAAAATCTTTATTATAAAATATCGCTTAAGACATTTAAGTTAAAAACTACTTTAATTCTTATTCAAAAACATATACTTTAAGAATATTTAAAATGAATCTACTTTATAAAATATAAAACTAAATTTTTATCCTTTTAAACAAAATTTCAAGTCACCTTTAAATAATTACTACTATGATAAAATTTGAGAAATACTTACTTTAAAATCTAAACATTTAATAATAAATTTTCTAAAACATGCTTTTTTTAAAACAACATTAAAACTTTTAACTTATATTTTAAAATTTGCTTTGAAAACGTACTTGGCTATCCAGGGAAATATGCTTCTCTTTCACATCTTTTTAAAAGTAAATCACTATTTATTTTTAACCAAATTTACCCGTTCCTTTAATAAATTCCCACCGTGAATTTATTCTTCCAAATATCCACTGATATATTACTTCACCTTTATAAACCCAGTTTATAAATTTCTTAGTCTCATTTCCCTTTTAAATTCCAATTTTAAACACTTAAGTCAAATCTCAAATTGATTTCCAAATTACTCCTTTTTGAAATAAACTCCTTTACTTACTCACTTTATTCAAATCCGTTAACTTCAGATTTTGTTTCTTCATTATGATTAAAATCTTTTAACTGAAAATACCAATTTCAGATTTCCCAAATTCCTTCTTTATCCTTTTAAATAAATTCAAACCTTGAATTTTTAAAATAAATTCTTTTATTCCCTTAAATAATATCACTTAGGTTTAAAAATTTAATATTTCCCTTTTTATTCAAAATCTCCTTTCCCATACTCGGAATTTATTTAACAGAATTTAAAAATCACTTTTAACCTTTCCCAATTCATTCTTTAATTTATTTAAACTCTCCATAATTATTTACTTAAAAATTTACTCTTTTATTTCTTCCCAAAATCCAATCTATATATTTGGTAACATAGTATATCCAAATATATTCAATCAAACCATAGCATCCAACATTTTCCATTATCAATATAATTCATCACAGAATATCGAATAATTATATCATAGAATATTTTAACAAATCTAAATATTTTGAGGAATCCAGTTGGATCCCTCCAACCTATTTCCCTGCATCCACAGATGTTAGCACAATATAACAATACCAATTCCACTTCGAGGTGGAATATCACGGTATATGGGTTTATATAATATCATCCGCTATTATGCGGCGCATAGGGTCTCATCCGCTACATAATGCGGGAAATCAATCACTCCAATATATATACTACTACTATATATATAATATACCACATCCAATCAATTCAATCATTCAACCAAATATGTAAATTTAACCATTTAAATTTATAACCCAGATGAGTGAGATTAACTCACCTTTTATTTTGTTTTTCAATCCACTTCAATCCTGACTCGGTCTCCCGATTTAAGACCTTGTATAACATTATATGATTTATTAATATCTGAAATAATCTACAAATAATTTACCACTAAATAAATTAAATTAACCAATAATTCAATTTAAACTTAATGATTTGGTTTTAAACAAATTTCCTTTTAAATAATCTTCAGTAACTAAAATAATTAAATAAACAAATTAATCCCCATTATTTAAAATTAAACTGAGTGAATGAAAATATGTATATTTGTATATTTATTTTTCTTTGAAGCTTCACTATATATAAAAAATACAATCTATCAAATTTTATATACAAACTTCCAACATTTTAAATTCCCATTTATATATTTCCAAAATCTTTCTTTCATAAATTCTTGTCTTCCTATGCAAATATACATATGTATATATTTATTAAAACAAAATTTCTTTATATGTCTTACTGTTAAAAATCAAACTTTGAGTTACACTTATTATTATTTTTCTTTCAATAGCATATAAATATATATTCTCTGTATATATACATAAATATACTCAAAAATAAAAACTGCAGATGATATACCTAATAGCCCAAATCGATGCGAGCCCCAACCTTCTTAAAATCGCGATCGCGAGATCCATCGCAGTGCTCGAACTTGAGCTCGACTCCAATCAAACCACCACAGCCCACGAGCTTCCCCATTCCATTCGAACGAACCCCGCTACCCAACTCGAGAAGCGCTCGATCCCTTCTTCGAACAGTATCGCCTCCGCGCCGCGCTGCTTCTTCCCTACAAGATCACGAATCACTCGCGCGCTCAAGCTTGAGCTCCTCCCTCTCACGAATCGACCGGCTTGGACAACTGAAAAGAGTGAGGCGTTTCGATTCGAAGACTGGAGATGAAAGGAAAGGCGTATGAAGTTAAAGGTAGAAGAGAATGGCTTCGTTCCATCGATTGAATTACAAAAGAATGCGAGATTTGTTTTCGTCCGCCATTTTTCTTTGTTTCGAAATTTTATTTTTTATTTTCTAGACTGTTTTTAATAGAATGTAAAGGGAGATTGCACGTTCTTTTAGCTGGGAATGGAGGGACAAGAAGCGATGTTAACGTGCCTGCAACATCTAGCTACAGTGATTGAGATAAGAGGCAAAAAGCTCTAATGTGAGAAAAAAAATCTCAGCTAATGGTTGACCAGAATGTACAAATAAGTGTGTATATTAATTCAAATTAAAATTTTAAATTTAACTCGTCTTGAATTCGCAACTCAAAATCTCGACATCCTATCGAGGCGTGCCGCTAGGCATTCATAATGTTATACCCCTATTCCGAACACAATGGAAAAGGTTTCGAGTCCTAATTCGATCGTATGGAGAAGATAGCTTTTTGGACTCAGTTATTATATTAAACTTTCGATATAAATTTCAGCGCATTTATCTATCGTACGATCACACGACAACTCCAAACGCTCCGAAATTTGAAATCCGATAATAATACAACATTACGGATCCAATGGAATTGGTTTAGTCGAAATCCGAGACTGTGCCTCGGAAGGCTATTTTTAAATTCAATTTAAACGATATATTTTTAAAATTGAACAAAACACTTCCAAACTCACATTTTAAAACTTCTATTGTCTCTAGTATTATAAATATAAATTTTTCAAGCCTTTGAAATATTTTTAACAAGCATAAACTGAAGATTCAAAATATTTACCCAACCTCCAATAATTAAATTCAATATTTAATTATCCAATAAATAGAGATATTTGAAATTTAAGTTAAAATTAACCTTCTAAATATTTAAAACCAATTAAATATTCCAATTTCAAATATCTAAAAATTCCGGGTCGTCACATTCCTCCCCCCTTAAAAGAATTTCATCCCCGAAATTACTAGTTAGGAAGAATGATTCAATCCCCGTTAACTATTTTCTCAAATCCAAATAGTTTTAAACAACTTTCCAGAATAATCTTTTATTAAGACACACTAACCCTCATTCTAACTTTCCAAACTTATCCATAAGTCTCAAACAATATTACTTACTTATTAATTCAAATTTAAATTTAAAATCAAATTTAACATTATCAAAATTTTCTCAAAATTTTTCTAACTCCTTAAATTTTCAAAAAATTTTGCCAGCGTCTCCTTTGCGTGGCTAGCTCGGTACAACTACAAAATGCCTCTACGGGCCCCAGATTTTCAAAAGAAAACAAAAAGCCAAGTGGCTAAATAAAAAAAATCATCAAATTTCATACGACAATTTAAATACATACCTTTTTATCGGCAATTCAAATTTATCTTCTGAAATCAAAAATCAATTTTCCTTTTGCCTTTAATTATCTGTATCCTACTAAGCAATAATATCCAATCATAGAATCCAAAATCATTCTATTCATATTCTTTCAAAAGTTTCAATATCAATTTCACTCAAGCCCGTACGATGTACATATATCATCCGTACGCAATACCAAATCTGATCGCTCACTCGATCACACAATTTCACTTCCAAACTAGTATCGTCCACCTGACTTCCTAGTGCGGACTTAGATCTGGTTTCTTGATCAGAAACCGTCATTCTCCTTGCATAGCCATATACTATGATAGAGAACATCCAGAATCAATCAAAATCCATATCCAGGGTTCGCCGTCGAAAATCGAGTAAAAAATCCTAACTCGGATCGGTATAATTACCTCGAAATTTTGTGCACGAATCCGGATCAAATCGTTATGCGAATAAAATAATATACGCACATCGTACGTAATTAGCCCCAATTGATTTTTTTAACTACATCAATTCTCTTTTATTCACATTCATTTTGATTTTTATTCACTTATCCACAGTTATCCCATTTCACAACTTTCAGTTTTAATCTGCATTCAATTATTCACTTAGTATATTTTTCCATTCCAATATTACTTAGTATATTCCCAATACCAATTTACTTAAGAACTTCATTCTTCATTTCTTAACTTCAATATAAATATTTCTTATATTTATTTTTACTACTTCACTACTGAAGTGTATACTCCAATTGAGTTCCAATTCCATATAAAATCAATTTGCTTCAATTTATTAGTTATTTTCAAATCTAAATACTTTCTCCCGATTTTCATTCAGATTTTCATCTTTAATTTTGCTTGAATTCAATTTATCTTCAAACTCTGAATATTGAATTTTATTCACCTTATCTCAACCCATATTTAATTAACCATTTCCTTTTATTAGTTTCACTTACTAACTTATTTAAAATCTCAAATAAAAGTTTATTTGCAAACTTTTTCTTCCTTCAGTTTCTTCGAACAATTTCTTCAATTTTCACTTCACTTAACATACACACTTTAAATTAATTACCATCCTAATATTCAATTAAATTCATCTTCTTACCAATTTAAATCATTTGTCGTTATTGAAAATTTTAAAAAACTTCGAACTCCCAAAATTTCGGAAAATTTTGGCAGAGTCTCCTTTGAACGGAGGAGCTTTTGCAATTTGACAAGAGATATAAATATATATACATCGACCCACACGGTCGGAAAACAAAAACAAACAACAGTTCATATTTCCTAACATTTTATTGCGTAAGCGTACCTTTATTTAGCATTTTTAAGCAAAGCGGTTATTTATTTAGCACTGTACACGATCAAATCCAGTCATACAGCCCCCGGTACCTGTACTTACTAAATTTAAACACGTAAGTGCTAAATATATGAAATTCGCAAACATTTCTCTTATTTTAAATAGCTAACACCTGGATTACACAAGCAACGCATACTAAACAATATATATAAGCAAATTTTAAGATTTCGACTTTAATTTTTCTCGCTTCCAACCAAATCTCATATCATTTCATTCAATCTGAGTGGCTTACAACTCAATTTCTTACATTCAATTCATTTTTAAACCAAACAAACTCATATTCATCCCAATTGATTCCAAAATCAATTTTATTTGCTTCTATCAATTCATAGAATTTTATTCAATTCTATTTGCGTCAAACGACAATTTATTCTCATGCAAATTGACGATATTCATCCAAGTAAATAACCTTTTAAGCCGATGACCATTTTAAATTGATTCCAACTCAATTTGTATTAATTTTTATTCTATTTCTATTTTATTCACAATCCATGCATTCTCATCTTCATTGCATTTTTAATTTTTAATCCATTCACTTGCATTTCATTACATTAACCAAACAAGTTTCATTCAAAACCCTTTAATAAAACTCGACAACAACCATTTCACTATTTACTTAAGTTATTTTAACTCCATAATAATTCCATTTCTGAATTTATTTTATTAATGACAAGGCCATTTCAATTTATTTCTACTTGGATTTTATTTGCAAATTCAAACCATTACTATTATAATCGAACTCTATTTTATTCAACAACATTTCCGTTTATATTTAATTCACCAACAATCCAAGTTGAATTTTATTTATAACTCGAGTTCATTTCCAACTCCATTACTAACTCACAATTCAACTTTCATTTAACCAATTCAAGTTCCATTTCCATAAACATTTTAGTTAAACCTCCAGAGTTTAAACCATTACTTAGACACTCAAAAACATTTTCAACCAATTCCAGAGTCTTTAATAATCACTTAAGTATTTCAAAAATCATTTGAAATAAATTATATCCAAAATTCTTGGGTATATCCAATTACCCCTCTGAATTTTAAAACCAAACCCAGTTTCGCAAACAACTCCAATTCCAAACTTCAGGTAGCAATTTCTCTCTTGGAAACTCGAAAATGAACATCGATGATGCTAGTCATCACCGAAGTTATTTTCCAGCGACCGAAAGAGAGTTAAATGCTTTTATCTCTTTAAAACAATTTCAAATATTTTTAAATTCCAAATCTTCCGGATTTCATATCCAATTCAAAAATATTTCCCAAATAATATCACCATTATTTCTCCAAAACCCTTTGAAACCATTTTCAAACTCAAGGAATTTAAATTTCCCAAACTTTTCAAAACTTCAAAACCTTCCAATCCTTATTCAAATATTTCTCTGGAAGTTTATTTCAATTTATAAATTACATTTATAATTTATATTTCCAAATTCCATTTGTTATATAAATCTATTCTTTAATTTTGGTTATAAGTTTTCAATTTCTTATTCAATTTCTACACAATAATGATAATAATTTAATATTATCATTTCCTAACAACCAAGCAACCATATACATATAATAATTACTAAAAATTATTTCTTTCATATACAAAAATAATTGGGTAAAATTATTTCATTTACCCTATTTTAAAACAATACTGTGTCGAATTGTTCTATTCAAGTGTTTAGAGATCCCTATCAATAACGTTAATTACTCGTATTGACCAGAATCCATAAACTACTCAACAAACCAATCAACACAATATAAAACCATTTTATATTCACTAACAAATACGCGCTCATATCTATTAATACACTCAAACTCATTCTAGAGTACTACGGACTCTATTCTATGAGTAATCCCCACCAGAGCCAAGGTTATCACCAGCCTAAGCTCTAATACCAAGTGAAACGACCCGATTTTCCATACCCGAAAAATCGAACCATTACGGTTAAAGAAAAAGAGGTAGAAGAAGAAAATAGAAGACAACATCAGAATCTCACCATCGCAGCGGAATAAAATATAATAGAGAATGACTAATCTTTACACAAAAACAAATCTGTTTATACATTACATCATCAGAGTACACATAACACACAACTGGACAGTAATCACAACATGTCCTTATAAAACTGAATACACAGTACACACAACACAACGGAATATACATCAATGTATGAGTGATACGTCTCGCCATCCAGCTCGTCTCCTGAGCTCCATAGCATCTTATCCTGTAATCTATAATACTCGGTGTGACCCAAGCATTATAATAAAATAACACCCGAGTCAGTCTGAAAAACCAGCGTGAGAAAACACACTCAATTGGATTATTAAAGTTTTCCAAACCCTTTGAAATCAAAAGCATCTTATAAGACCGCGCCACAAATAAACATGTCGGGTTTTTACCTTACGATAGCCAAAACACTTTTTATCAAATCCGTCTGATATTATAATAGTGTCTATATACAAATACTTATTCAAATAGCTGAAATTGTTACATGATTAAATTCCAGCATACTAGCCACAAAGTGGGTTCTACAAATAAAAACCGTAAAAGGCACGTAGGGAGAATGGATTTCCAACTAATGACTAGGCACTGGGGTACCACCTATCACAGTAAGTGGCCTAGATCACCGTACCGAGGATCACTCCCAATCCCATGCAACACAAGACCGGGACTACCCCTTACTAGATAATCCCAAGTAAGATCACCCCGCTGTTGGGATCAGCAACTGCCCACTAAGCCGAAATAAAAGGGACATCTAGACAGGGATGACCTCACCCTAATGGGCGCGACCCACATAGCCTTGCTGCATAACCCCTGATTTTCAGTCATTCCCGATTGATGAGGCTCGAGGCTAAGCGTTACCTTTTTAGAACATTCCACTTAGAATGCCCATCGTCCACCTGACGATGATCCGAAAGCATTCATCCATACAAGTCCGTCACAGGTTCGAACGGAACCGAAGGCACTATTCCTACTACATCCATTTTGGAATCACCCTCAGGATTGGTAGCGATTAGCCCTTGCACTTCACTGCTCCATCTTTGATTCCAAACTCGTTTTCCCACGAAAACGTACAAACCGGATCGAAGTGGTTTTCGAGAAATTAATCCCGATCTCGGTCTCTTCGAAACGATCAGCGCATTGTCCAATATTGATAGTCGGTTATTTAACTATCAATTAACATTCACAAACATCCATCAACCATAGATAAGTTTCCAAATTATTTATTTACCTCAAAAATATCTTCCCAAGATAAATTTCCATTTTCAACTCTTTTGAAACAGTTTTCAAACCACACTCCTCTTATGGAATAAATTCCCAAATATTTATTTCCATTGGAACACCAAGCACAAAGACTTTAGATTGTTTTTTAAAATAATTTAAACTCTTTATTATAAAATATCCCTTAAGACATTTAAGTTAAAAACTACTTTAATTCTTATTCAAAAACATATACTTTAGGAATATTTAAAATGAAGCTACTTTATAAAATATAAAAATAAATTTTTATCCTTTTAAACAAAATTTCAAGTCACCTTTAAATAATTACTACTATAATAAAATTTGAGAAATACTTACTTTAAAATCTAAACATTTAATAATAAATTTTCAAAAACATGCTTTCTTTTTTAAAACAACATTAAAACTTTTAACTTATATTTTAAAATTTGCTTTGAAAACGTACTTGGCTATCCAGGGAAATACGCTTCTCTTTCACATCTTTTTAAAAATAAATCACTATTTATTTTTAACCAAATTTACCCATTCCTTTAATAAATTCCCATTGTAAATTTATTCTTCCAAATATCCACTGATATATTACTTCACCTTTATAAACCCAGTTTATAAATTTCTTAGTCTCATTTCCCTTTTAAATTCCAATTTTAAACACTTAAATCAAATCTCAAATTGATTTCCAAATTACTCCTTTTTGAAATAAACTCCTTTACTTACTCAATTTATTCAAATCGGTTAACTTCTGATTTTGTTTCTTCATTATGATTAAAATCTTTTAACTGAAAATACCAATTTCAGATTTCCCAAATTCCTTCTTTATCCTTTTAAATAAATTCAAACCTTTAATTTTTAAAATAAATTCTTTTATTCCCTTAAATAATATCACTTAGGTTTAAAAATTTAATATTTCCCTTTTTATTCAAAATCTCCTTTCCCATACTCGGAATTTATTTAACAGAATTTAAAAATCACTTTTAACCTTTCCCAATTCATTCTTTAATTTATTTAAACTCTCCATAATTATTTACTTAAAAATTTACTCTTTTATTTCTTCCCAAAATCCAATCTATATATTTGGTAACACAGTATACCCAAATATATTCAATCAAACCATAGCATCCAACATTTCCCATTATCAATATAATTCATCACAGAATATCGAATAATTATATCATAGAATATTTTAACAATTCTAAATATTTTGAGGAATCCAGTTGGATCCCTCCAACATGTTTCCCTGCATCCACAGATGTTAGCACAATATAACAATACCAATTCCACTTCGAGGTGGAATATCGTAGTATATGGGTTTATATAATATCATCCGCTATTATGCGGCGCATAGGGTCTCATCCGCTATATAATGTGGGAAATCAATCACTCCAATATATATACTACTATATATATATATATATATATATATATATATATATTATACCACATCCAATCAATTCAATCATTCAACCAAATATGTAAATTTAAACATTTAAATTTAAATTTATAACCCAGATGAGTGAGATTAAATCACCTTTTATTTTGTTTTGCAATCCACTTCAATCCTGACTCGGTCTCCCGATTTAAGACCTTGTATAACATTATATGATTTATTAATATATGAAATAATCTACAAATAATTTACCACTAAATAAATTAAATTAACCAATAATTCAATTTAAACTTAATGATTCGGTTTTAAACAAATTTCCTTTTAAATAATCTTCAGTAACTAAAATAATTAAATAAACAAATTAATCCCCATTATTTAAAATTAAACTGAGTGAATGAAAATATGTATATTTGTATATTTATTTTTCTCTGAAGCTTCACTATATATAAAAAAAATAATCTATCAAATTTTATATACAAATTTCAAACATTTTAAATTCCCATTTATATATTTCCAAAATCTTTCTTTCATAAATTCTTGTCTTCCTATGCAAATATACATATGTATATATTTATTAAAACAAAATTTCTTTATATGTCTTACTGTTAAAAATCAAAATTTGAGTTACACTTATTATTATTTTTCTTTCAACAGCATATAAATATATATTCTCTGTATATATACATAAATATACTCAAAAATAAAAACCGCAGATGATATACCTAATAGCCCAAATCGATGCGAGCCCCAAACTTCTTAAAATCGCGATCGCTAGATCCATCGCAGTGCTCGAACTTGAGCTCGACTCCAATCAGACCACCACAGCCCACGAGCTTCCCCATTCCATTCGAACGAACCCCGCTACCCAACTCGAGAAGCGCTCGATCCCTTCTTCAAACAGTATCGCCTCCATGTCGCGCTGCTTCTTCCCTACAAGATCGCGAATCACTCGCGCGCTCAAGCTTGAGCTCCTCCCTCTCACGAATCGACCGGCTTGGACAACTGAAAAGAGTGAGGCATTTCGATTCGAAGACTAGAGATGAAAGGAAAGGCATATGAAGTTAAAGGTAAAAGAGAACGGCTTCGTTCCATCGATTGAATTACAGACGAACGCGAGATTTGTTTTCGTCCGCCATTTTTCTTTGTTTCGAAATTTTATTTTTTATTTTCTAGACTGTTTTTAATAGAATGTAAAGGGAGATTGCACGTTCTTTTAGCTGGGAATGGGGGGACAAGAAGCGATGTTAACGTGCCTGCAACATCTAGCTACAGTGATTGAGATAAGAGGCAAAACGCTCTAATGTGAGAAAAAATATCTCAGCTAATGGTTGACCAGAATGTACAAATAAGTGTGTATATTAATTCAAATTAAAATTTTAAATTTAACTCGTCTTGAATTCGCAACTCAAAATCTCAACATCCTATCGAGGCGTGCCGCTAGGCATTCATAATGTTATACCCCTATTCCGAACACAATGGAAAAGGTTTCGAGTCCTAATTCGATCGTATGGAGAAGATAGCTTTTTTGACTCAGTTATTATATTAAACTTTCGATATAAATTTCAGTGCATTTATCTATCGTACGATCACATGACAACTCCAAACGCTCCGAAATTTGAAATCCGATAATAATACAACATTACGGATCCAATGGAACTGGTTTCGATGAAATCCGAGACTGTGCCTCGGAAGGCTATTTTTAAATTCAATTTAAACGATATATTTTTAAAACTGAACAAAACACTTCCAAACTCACATTTTAAAACTTCTATTGTCTCTAGTATTATAAATATAAATTTTTCAAGCCTTTGAAATATTTTTAACAAGCATAAACTGAAGATTCAAAATATTTACCCAACCTCCAATAATTAAATTCAATATTTAATTATCCAATAAATAGAGATATTTGAAATTTAAGTTAAAATTAACCTTCTAAATATTTAAAATCAATTAAATATTCCAATTTCAAATATCTAAAAATTCCGGGTCGTCACAGTGGTTCTCGGGTTTATGTAATTTTTGTTATTTCTGTTTACTGCAAACTCTGGTTTTTCTGATACCATGGCTATTTAGTTTTTTCGGTTGTACGGGCTTTTATTTTATATTTTACCAACTGGACTCTAGAATGATTAAATCTGGATTAATGTAATAAATAACATAGGTCACGCTTATGGCCCCGACCAGAGAGACAGGGTAATAACCGCGAGTTATGAGTCCCTTCGTCAGAGAGCGACAAGATGGACTCGACCATGGATAAGTCCTCGACCAGGAATCGAGGTCGGAGTAGGATACCACACGGATAAGTCCTCGATTGGGGATCGAGGCCGGAGTAGGATACCCCACGGATTAAGTCCTCGACTAGGGAACAAGGCCGGAGTAGGATACCCCATGGATTAAGTCCTTAACCGAAGAGTCGAGGCCGGAGAAAGACAGCCATGAATAAGCCCACAATAGGAGAATCGAGGCCGGATTAGGATAAAGCGACCCGAAGAGGTCCCGGATTTGGATATGGACCTGGAGAGGTCCCGATTTGGATATGGACCCGGAGAGGTCCCGGACATGGATAAAACGATCCGGAGAGATTGGGGATTCGGTACGGATTTGGAATGGATTCAGAATTGGATATCGACTCGGAACAGTCATGGATATCGCTAATAATCCAGAGAGATCAAGGAAATGGATTGGCAACAGATTGGATTCTAGGTTAGATAATATAACGATCAATGGATTACAGATTTTGGATTTTGGACTCATGGAAATTCAAAACACGCCTTTCTATCGCAAGGCATGTTTTGAGGGGCAAAGTGTTAACCCGCTTTTTGGCAAGGCAGTACGCAGGCGGGTTTAACCCAATAGACTTCACGATTATTGAGGCTAGAATATCATGGATTTAGTTTAAATGGATGGATGGATAATCAACTAAGGATAATAATACGAAGCCCGGATTAAACGTAATAGGTAGATAAACAATGAAGAGTGCTTGAATTATGAATTTCAGCTTGAATAAAAAAGGATCGGCATAAGATGATTTGATATAATATGGATCGGCAAGACAAGAAGCAACATAGTTCGATTAGCATATTTGATTGGGCTGGGTAGTTATGTTAAAGAAGGTTCATCATGTTTCAATAAATAGGGGTCGGCATAGCTCGAGTCGGCATGCCTTCGAGGAAGGCATAGATTGGGTCGGCATGGTATTATGGGATAGGAGGGGTCGGTATACTTCAGTGTAAAGGGATCGGCGTACTTCAGCTTGGAAAGATGGAAGGGTCAGCATTCTGGATGGATCGACATGTGTTGTCAAGGATGGATCAGCACTATTAAATGAGGAGGGATCGTTGTGCTCAGCTCATAGAAGAGGGGTCGGCATAATTGGAAGGAGATGGTTCAACATATCAGGTGGGTCGGCATTCCTCAATTAACGGTGAGGGATCGACAAAGGATGGAGTGGAAGGCAAGCCTTATTGGGAAAAGAAGGGATCTGCGTAAGTGGAGGACGATGGATCGGTATGCTCTTGTATGGAGGGATCGGCATAATCAGGTAAAAAGAGGTATCGACATTGGTTTGTATGAAGGGATAATGTTCGGCATGACTATGCCGGTCGTTATTTTTAGGCGAGTTGGGCTTGACAATCGTTATGGTGGGCCCATGTAAGTGAGAAGACCCTGTAGCCGAAGTTTCACCTATAAATACAGCAGGCTTGGCTTCGGAAAAGGGATCTTCATTTTTTGCTTCTCTTCATCTTCTACCTAGTGGCTACTATGCCATTTTTATTCTGGAATTCTGGATTGTAACTGTAATCAAACTCGATATAATAAAAAAGATTTTTCTGGAGTGGACGTAGGCCGGAGTTAGCCGAACCACTATAAACCTTGTCTCTCTTCTATTTGCTTTCATTTTAATTAGTTTATTCTTCATATTATTTTCTCTACATCATATACTATCTGTGATCTGTGACTGGATATTGGTGCTTTTACATATAATTGGGTGTTGGTGGCCAATTTTGACGCCAACAGAGAGGGGTATGGTTTGAAGGTCGGGGGTATGGTATGAACAGTGGTGGGGTATGGTGTAAGTATGGGTATGTGTATATATATTATTTTATTTTATTATAAAATATTCAACATAACATACCTAAAAATCTCAAACTCCAAACAAGGTGTGTCGCCTGGCGCTTTATATGTTATACCCCTATTTCGAACTCAATGGAACTAGTTTCGAGACTTAATTCAATCATATACAAATGATAGCTTTTCAAACCCAATTATATTATAGATTTTCGAAATTAATTTCTACGCGTTTCAAACTCGCACTACCAAATGATACGTCTGATCGCCATGAAATTAGATGGCATATTATAGTGCGTTATTATGGATACAATGAAACTAGTTTCGTCGAAATCTGAGACAGTGCTCGAGAATGTTAATTTTACAAATTTAAATATCATTTTATATTTTTGATCCAATTATCGATATTTATCCGATTTATTTTGTATAAATTGAATTCACCCACATTATTTATTAATTAAAAGGAGTTAAATTTTTTTATTAAATCCATTTAATTAATATTCAATTCACAATTCAAATATTTAAACATTCCCTATATTTGAATTATAAGTTATTAAATTTTAAAATACAATCATTTGAATATTTAAAATTAATTAAACATTTAAAATCAAATGCCCAAAATTTTGGGTTGTTACATTCTCCTCTTCTTAAAAGAATTTCGTCTCCTAAATTCCCAAGGAAGAAAATGTTTTTAAACCCTTAAGTTTAAAACTATTAATTAAAACAAGTTATTAAACTTATTAATTAAATTTCAAAATTTTACGGAAAATTTCGACAACGTCTACTTTGAGCGGCTCGATCGGAACAACTACAAATCGCCTCTATGGGCACTAAACCAACCAAAAAAACAAAAGCCAAGTGGCCTCCCATATCCGGGGCATAAAATCATCAACCAATTTAAATTTCTAAATCTATTACATACCTTTTTGCTTTTGATTTATATTTTGGCAAGTTATTTATTATCTCTTTGCAAATGCAGGTGCAAGAGAATTAAATAGCATTCTCTTGCATACCTGTACTTACGAAATCCAAAAGAGAATCAGGTTGACAAAACAATATGATGTAACCCTATATGCAAAAACTAACATGGTATAAATCTACATGCAACCAACAACCATATCTCAATTATATGCGCCAAAACATAGAAAATATTTTATAAAGATGATATGCATCCAATAATTTCAAATGATAAATTTAGATCTAAATGCCCGAGTTTTTAAATTCAAAATTTTATTTCAAATTTCTCAAACGGGAATTAAGTTAAAGATCAAAAAACAAAATAACAAGGAGGGAATTGCTCCTAATAAAGTATGGTGAAACTCAATCAAAACAACATGGAGCGCCTAGTGGTATTCCGGTTCCTTCAAAACATCAACTAGAGTGAATAAATATTATTGTTTAAAGGCAAATTTTCTATCGAGTTAGAAAAATGCCGATAAATTTTGAAATAAAAATAACCGCAAGCGCACGGCGTACAAAAGTTAGTACGTGGTGAGTACG
This sequence comes from Allium fistulosum, assembly GCA_030737815.1. Lineage (NCBI taxonomy): Eukaryota > Viridiplantae > Streptophyta > Magnoliopsida > Asparagales > Amaryllidaceae > Allium > Allium fistulosum. The sequence continues at coordinate 195,772,606 of CM060902.1, read as the reverse complement.
GGTTGATCCGCAGGGAATTATTTTAGATTTTAAAAATCAATTAAATCAAATTAGACTAAAGTGGAGAGAAGATTGTTAACTACAATTTGTAAACAAAATGAAGCTAAAATTAGAAGGAAAATGAGATTAAAAACTATGAGATTAGAGAACAATTTAGAGGCAAATCCACTATCCTATTTTTGTAAATCAACAAACAAATAATTTATGATCTCTAGTTATGAAATCAAGTGAAATAATTGTTGCATTTATCATAAGTATGGTTTGTTTATGTTATTAATTAACATAACTCAAACCATCAAACTATAATACAACAATTTACCACTAATAAATTCTCATGAAAATGAAGCCAAAGCAAAAGCTATTTTAAGTATGATCTATTTACTATTGTAATTAGTAAGATAGATCATCAAAATTTTTTTTAACTTTCATTTCAAAGTCAAAAATTAATTAGCAAATGATGATGTAAATTGTGTTTATGTTGAATAAGAGTAGCTCATATGCAAAAGCAACATAAGCCATCAAACCCACTTATATAAACTTACATCAAAATTCACTTCATGAAGTACAAACCAAATGAGATCATAAATCATAAAAATGTTGAAATTACATAAAGTTAGAGAGCTTCATTACCCCTAAATTGAAGGGGTTTAGCTACTCATTTGTGTTATCAAATCAACACTTGTAAATTTCAACATTAAAAGGCAAAGCAGTGGAAACAAAGCAAAGGAAGAAAGAGAGATTAACTACTAACTACTTGCATAAATATTAAAGCTACACTACTTGTTGAATGTAAATCTAAGCTATAAGCATTAAAAGAATGAGAGCAAAGAAATAAACATTAACATAAAAGCAAAGAAAAGAAAAGCATGTAGAAAAGAAAAGAGAAAGAGGCTTGGAAGCCATTTTTATTTCATGAAACATTGTCATTACAACTTGCTTTCTTAATTTCCTAACTAATGTGAAAGAGTAGAAGATATTTACATGTACATAAGAGGGCTATTTATACATGCATAAAACCCTAATTCCATTTTTAGGGTGCTTCCCAAAATGCCCTTTAGGAAGTGTGGCCACCAAGTAACCATTAGCCACTAATTAATCCCTCATTAAAAGTGCATGAAGCATTAACCTCCACTTAGTTGTCCATTAGCTTCTAATTGTAGACTTAGGCAAGTGGGTGGGGTCCTCCATAATCTTGGACTTGAATTATTTGCTCTTCATTCCTTTGTATTCATTTTTGCATGCATATATCTTCATGAATCTCTCTTCCATATGCATCAAAATTTCCTATAAAAATCATAAAAAATGTCCAAGTAAAAATTCTTAAATTGACACATGCACAAAATGACCATTTTGCCCCTGAATGAAGATGAATATATGATGTTTTGAAAACAATTGAATTTTGGTTTTAAACATGTCAAAATGCCCAAATATTATATTTATTTAAATAAAAAGGGATAAAATATGGATGTATATATATGCACATTTACGTGCACATCAAATACCCCCACACTTATCTTTTTATTCGTCCTCGAATAAAGGAAAACTAGGATAAATCCATTTTCGTAGGGAGCACGATTGAATTGAGCGTATGCAACAAGCCGTTAAACCTCTGGGTGTCCCCAGTAGGACGAGTGTTGTCTCGTGAGGGTTTTCAGCGGTACTACCCACAAAATACGAATGCAAAGTGAAAATATTTACAAAATGCAAGATTTATTTACACTGAGATGAATGCGAGTTTTTGAAAATATTTACAAATGAAGGATTTACTTTTAAATCGACACAAATAAGTTAAATATAAGTTTTGGTCATTATCTTGAAAATTTAAGTCATTTACTCGTCAAAATTTCCAACAAAAAAATCAGGTTGTCATGGCAAATAGACAATAGTTTAACTCGTTGTTTCGGTTGATAACAAAGTGTAACTATGAAATAAATTCTTCGTGGATTATCAAAGTTTGTCAAAGTGGTATTCTCATTCCTTTTCAATAACAAGTTAAATCAAACAAGTTAAAATGGTGCTTGGATTTCAATTGCTTACTCTCTCTTACTTGAAAATTTCATTGATATTAACAATGTTTACATATGCCTAACTCAAGTGAACTGAGGCCAGATATATTACCCGTGCACCGCCTTGTGGACTGATGTGAGGGGAATACAGAGCATGGCGAGTGGACACACAAGTGTGAACACTTATCGACTATAGGCGTTTTAAAAAAGAATTTTTATATACATACACCTAACTCAGATATATACCGATCATGCACTGCCTTTCGGGCTTACGTGAGAAGGGTACAGAGCATGGCGAGTGAACACACGAGTGTGAACACATGACTCTAGGTGTTAAAAATATATATACATATATACAAATGTTTTTTTTACTTATATATATATTTTTTGTTTTTTTTTCTATTTTTTTTAGAAAGAGAGAGTTTTGCAAAATCATCTTCGTACCATTTAACTTAGAAGATAAAAATGTTATATCCTTTACTTTAAATTTACCACTTTTTTAAACAAATATTTTCAGTTAGAACATACTTCATAATTAACACATATGAACCTTCCTATATACTAGTTAAACCATTGTTATTTGTAATCAAACTTCATTTTTATTTTTGTTAAGACGAATAAATTTTCAAAAATTTCAATTTATTAACCAAAACTTATACTTATCCCATAGTGTTTCTTCAAAAATAAATCAAAATGCTAAAAAGAAAATGTTTTTGAGATTTAGAAATTTTTAGATTTTTTTTAAGTTAAAAGAAAACGAAAATTCAAAAATGCCATGAAACTAAAAAAATGAAAATGAAAATGAGATTCCCCCCACACTTAATTTTTACTGTGTCCTCACAGTCAATGCATGATATAATGAGTGTAACGAGGAAAAATATGTACATATTTACAAAAGAGGGTTAACATTCTTACTAGGCGTAGCTTGGCTCATGAAGAATCATGAGCACCTCCTCTTAGTTATTTGGAAATTCCAAGAAAGGTTTCAAACGATGACCGTTGACTTTGAAAATCGATCTATCCCTGGGGTTTTCCATTTCTACGGCACCATGTGGAAAAACAGTTCGTACCACAAATGGTCCGGTCCATCTCAATTTAAGTTTCTCAGGGAATAAATGAAGTCTTCAGTCATATAAAAGAACTTTCTGGTTAGGCGAAAACGTTTTCCTTAGGATTGACTTGTCATGAAAAACTTTATTCTTTCTTTGTAAATTTTCTCGTTATCATGCACGTCGTTCCTATGTTCTTCTAGTTCATTGAGTTGTAGTTTTCGGTTTTCGCCAGCTCTATCGAGATCAAAGTTTAAGTTCTTTATTGCCCACACTCTTTGTGTTCGATTTCAACGGGTAAATGGCAAGCTTTACCGTAAACTAAACGTAATGGGGACATCCCAAGGTTAGTTTTAAAAGAAGTACGGTAAGCCCAAAGCGCGTCGGTTAATTTCTAAGACCAATCTTTTCAAATTTTGTTGACAGTTTTCTCTAATATTTGTTTTATTTGACGATTTGAAACTTCAACTTGCCCACAAGTTTGAGGATGATACGAAGTGGATAACTTGTGGGTTATCGAGTTTTTTTCATTAAAGTTTCAAAAGATCGATTGCAAAAATGGGTCCCGTTATCACTAATTATTGTGCGAGGTGTGCCGAACCTCAAAAAGATGTTTTCTTCGAGAAATTTCACAACAATTCTATGGTCATTGGTTTTGCAAGGAACGGCTTCGACCCATTTTGAGACGTAATCGACAGCGAGAAGAATATACAAGTTTCCAAAAGAATTGGTAAAAGGTCCCATAAAGTCGATACCCCAAACATCAAAGATTTCGATCATAAGAATGGGGTTTAGAGGCATCATATCTCATCGAGAAATTCGCCCAAGCATTTGACATCGATCGTAAGTTTTACGTGGTGAGTACGGGTTGATCCGCAAGCGCACGGCGTACAAAAGTTAGTACGTGGTGAGTACGGGTTGATCCACAGGGAATTATTTTAGATTTTAAAAATCAATTCAATCAAATTAGACTAAAGTGGAGAGAAGATTGTTAACTACAATTTGTAAACAAAATGAAGCTAAAATTAGAAGGAAAATGAGATTAAAAACTATGAGATTAGAGAACAATTTAGAGGCAAATCCACTATCCTATTTTTGTAAATCAACAAACAAATAATTTATGGTCTCTTGTTATGAAATCAAGTGAAATAATTGTTGCATTTATCATAAGTATGGTTTGTTTATGTTATTAATTAACATAACTCAAACCATCAAACTATAATACAACAATTATACCACTAATAAATTCTCATGAAAATGAAGCCAAAGCAAAAGCTATTTTAAGTATGATCTATTTACTATGGTAATTAGTAAGATAGATCATCAAATTTTATTTTTACTTTCATTTCAAAGTCAAAAATTAATTAGTAAATGATGATGTGAATTGTGTTTATGTTGAATAAGAGTAGCTCATATGCAAAAGCAACATAAGCCATCAAACCCACTTGTATAAACTTACATCAAAATTCACTTCATGAAGCACAAACCAAATGAGATCTTAAATCATAAAAATGTTGAAATTACATAAAGTTAGAGAGCTTCATTACCCCTAAATTGAAGGGGTTTTGCTACTCATTTGTGTTATCAAATCAACACTTGTAAATTTCAACATTAAAAGGCAAAGCAGTGGAAACAAAGCAAAGGAAGAAAGAGAGATTAACTACTAACTACTTGCATAAATATTAAAGCTACACTACTTGTATGAATGTAAATCTAAGCTATAAGCATTAAAAGAATGAGAGAATAGAAATAAACATTAACATAAAAGCAAAGAAAAGAAAAGCATGTAGAAAAAAAAAGAGAAAGAGGCTTGGAAGCCATTTTTATTTCATGAAACATTGTCATTACAAGTTGCTTTCTTAATTTCCTAACTAATGTGAAAGAGTAGAAGATATTTACATGTACATAAGAGGGCTATTTATACATGCATAAAACCCTAATTCTATTTTTAGGGTGCTTCCCAAAATGCCCATTAGAAAGTTTGGCCACCAAGTAACCATTAGCCACTAATTAATCCCTCATTAAAAGTGCATGAAGCTTTAACCTCCACTTAGTTGTCCATTAGCTTCTAATTGTAGATTTAGGCAAGTGGGTGGGGTCCTCCATGATCTTGGACTTGAATTATTTGCTCTTCATTCCTTTGTATTCATTTTTGCATGCATATATCTTCATGAATCTCTCTTCCATATGCATCAAAATTTCCTATAAAAATCATAAAAAATGTCTAAGTAAAAATTATCAAATTGACACATGCACAAAATGACCATTTTGCCCCTGAATGAAGATGAATATATGATGTTTTGAAAACAATTGAATTTTGGTTTTAAACATGTTAAAATGCCCAAATATTATATTTATTTAAATAAAAAGGGATAAAATATGGATGTATATATATGCACATTTACGTGCACATCAAATACCCCCACACTTATCTTTTTATTCGTCCTCGAATAAAGGAAAACTAGGATAAATCCATTTTCGTAGGGAGCACGATTGAATTGAGCGTATGCAACAAGCCGTTAAACCTCTGGGTGTCCCCAGTAGGACGAGTTTTGTCTCGTGAGGGTTTTCAGCGGTACTACCCACAAAATCCGAATGCAAAGTGAAAATATTTACAAAATGCAAGATTTATTTACACTGAGATGAATGCGAGTTTTTGAAAATATTTACAAATGAAGGATTTACTTTTAAATCGACACAAATAAGTTAAATATAAGTTTTGGTCATTATCTTGAAAATTTAAGTCATTTACTCGTCAAAATTTCCAACAAAATCAGGTTGTCATAGCAAATAGACAATAGTTTAACTCGTTGTTTCGGTTGATAACAAAGTGTAACTATGAAATAAATCCTTCGTGGATTATCAAAGTTTGTCAAAGTGGTATTCTCATTCCTTTTCAATAACAAGTTAAATCAAACAAGTTGAAATGGTGCTTGGATTTCAATTGCTTACTCTCTCTTACTTGAAAATTTCATTGATATTAACAATGTTTACATATGCCTAACTCAAGTGAACTAAGGCCAGATATATTACCCATGCACCGCCTTGTGGACTGATGTGAGGGGAATACAGAGCATGGCGAGTGGACACACAAGTGTGAACACTTATCGGCTATAGGCGTTTTAAAAAAGAATTTTTATATACATACACCTAACTCAGATATATACCGATCATGCACTGCCTTTCGGGCTTACGTGAGAAGGGTACAGAGCATGGCGAGTGAACACACGAGTGTGAACACATGACTCTAGGTGTTAAAAATATATATACATATATACAAATGTTTTTTTACTTATATATATATTTTTTGTTTTTTTTTCTGTTTTTTTTAGAAAGAGAGAGTTTTGCAAAATCATCTTCGTACCATTTAACTTAGAAGATAAAAATGTTATATCCTTTACTTTAAATTTACCACTTTTTTGAACAAATATTTTCAGTTAGAACATACTTCATAATTAACACATATGAACCTTCCTATATACTAGTTAAACCATTGTTATTTGTAATCAAACTTCATTTTTATTTTTGTTAAGACGAATAAATTTTCAAAAATTTCAATTTATTAACCAAAACTTATACTTATCCCATAGTGTTTCTTCAAAAATAAATCAAAATGCTAAAAAGAAAATGTTTTTGAGATTTAGAAATTTTTAGATTTTTTTAAGTTAAAAGAAAATGAAAATTCAAAAATGCCATGAAACTAAAAAAATGAAAATGAAAATGAGACTCCCCCCACACTTAATTTTTACTGTGTCCTCACAGTCAAGCATGATATAATGAGTGTAACGAGGAAAAATATGTACATATTTACAAAAGAGGGTTAACATTCTTACTAGACATAGCTTGGCTCATGAAGAATCATGAGCACCTCCTCTTAGTTATTTGGCAATTCCAAGAAAGGTTTCAAACGATGACTGTTGACTTTGAAAATCGATCTATCCCTGGGGTTTTCTATTTCTACGGCTCCATGTGGAAAAACAGTTCGTACCATAAATGGTCCGGTCCATCTCAATTTAAGTTTCTCAGGGAATAAATGAAGTCTTCAGTCATACAAAAGAACTTTCTGGTTCGGCGAAAACGTTTTCCTTAGGATTGACTTGTCATGAAAAACTTTGTTCTTTCTTTGTAAATTTTCTCGTTATCATGCACGTCGTTCCTATGTTCTTCTAGTTCATTGAGTTGTAGTTTTCGGTTTTCGCCAGCTCTATCGAGATCAAAGTTTAAGTTCTTTATTGCCCACACTCTTTGTGTTCGATTTCAACGGGTAAATGGCAAGCTTTACCGTAAACTAAACGTAATGGGGACATCCCAAGGTTAGTTTTAAAAGAAGTACGGTAAGCCCAAAGCGCGTCGGTTAATTTCTAAGACCAATCTTTTCAAATTTTGTTGACAGTTTTCTCTAAGATTTGTTTTATTTGACAATTTGAAACTTCAACTTGCCCACAAGTTTGAGGATGATACGAAGTGGATAACTTGTGGGTTATCGAGTTTTTTTCATTAAAGTTTCAAAAGATCGATTGCAAAAATGGGTCCCAGTATCACTCATTATTGTGCGAGGTGTGCCGAACCTCAAAAAGATGTTTTCTTCTAGAAATTTCACAACAATTCTATGGTCGTTGGTTTTGCAAGGAACGGCTTCGACCCATTTTGAGACGTAATCGACAGCGAGAAGAATATACAAGTTTCCAAAAGAATTGGTAAAAGGTCCCATAAAGTCGATACCCCAAACATCAAAGATTTCGATCATAAGAATGGGGTTTAGAGGCATCATATCTCATCGAGAAATTCGCCCAAGCATTTGACATCGATCGTAAGTTTTACGTGGTGAGTACGGGTTGATCCGCAAGCGCACGGCGTACAAAAGTTAGTACGTGGTGAGTACGGTTTGATCCGCAGGGAATTATTTTAGATTTTAAAAATCAATTCAATCAAATTAGACTAAAGTGGAGAGAAGATTGTTAACTACAATTTGTAAACAAAATGAAGCTAAAATTAGAAGGAAAATGAGATTAAAAACTATGAGATTAGAGAACAATTTAGAGGCAAATCCACTATCCTATTTTTGTAAATCAACAAACAAATAATTTATGATCTCTAGTTATGAAATCAAGTGAAATAATTGTTGCATTTATCATAAGTATGGTTTGTTTATGTTATTAATTAACATAACTCAAACCATCAAACTATAATACAACAATTATACCACTAATAAATTCTCATGAAAATGAAGCCAAAGCAAAAGCTATTTTAAGTATGATCTATTTACTATGGTAATTAGTAAGATAGATCATCAAATTTTGTTTTTACTTTCATTTCAAAGTCAAAAATTAATTAGCAAATGATGATGTAAATTGTGTTTATGTTGAATAAAAGTAGCTCATATGCAAAAGCAACATAAGCCATCAAACCCACTTGTATAAACTTACATCAAAATTCACTTCATGAAGCACAAACCAAATGAGATCATAAATCATAAAAATGTTGAAATTACATAAAGTTAGAGAGCTTCATTACCCCTAAATTGAAGGGGTTTAGCTACTCATTTTTGTTATCAAATCAACACTTGTAAATTTCAACATTAAAAGGCAAAGCAGTGGAAACAAAGTAAAGGAAGAAAGAGAGATTAACTACTAACTACTTGCATAAATATTAAAGCTACACTACTTGTATGAATGTAAATCTAAGCTATAAGCATTAAAAGAATGAAAGCATAGAAATAAACATTAACATAAAAGCAAAGAAAAGAAAAGCATGTAGAAAAAAAAAGAGAAAGAGGCTTGAAAGCCATTTTTATTTCATGAAACATTGTCATTACAACTTGCTTTCTTAATTTCCTAACTAATGTGAAAGAGTAGAAGATATTTACATGTATATAAGAGGGCTATTTATACATGCATAAAACCCTAATTCCATTTTTAGGGTGCTTCCCAAAATTCCCTTTAGGAAGTTTGGCCACCAAGTAACCATTAGCCACTAATTAATCCCTCATTAAAAGTGCATGAAGCTTTAACCTCCACTTAGTTGTCCATTAGCTTCTAATTGTTGATTTAGGCAAGTGGGTGGGGTCCTCCATGATCTTGGACTTGAATTATTTGCTCTTCATTCCTTTGTATTCATTTTTGCATGCATATATCTTCATGAATCTCTCTTCCATATGCATCAGAATTTCCTATAAAAATCATAAAAAATGTCCAAGTAAAAATCCTCAAATTGACACATGCACAAAATGACCATTTTGCCCCTGAATGAAGATGAATATATAATGTTTTGAAAACAATTGAATTTTGGTTTTAAACATGTTAAAATGCCCAAATATTATATTTATTTAAATAAAAAGGGATAAAATATGGATGTATATATATGCACATTTACGTGCACATCAAATACCCCCACACTTATCTTTTTATTCGTCCTCGAATAAAGGAAAACTAGGATAAATCCATTTTCGTAGGGAGCACGATTGAATTGAGCGTATGCAACAAGCCGTTAAACCTCTGGGTGTCCCCAGTAGGACGAGTGTTGTCTCGTGAGGGTTTTCAGCGATACTACCCACAAAATCCGAATGCAAAGTGAAAATATTTACAAAATGCAAGATTTATTTACACTGAGATGAATGCGAGTTTTTGAAAATATTTACAAATGAAGGATTTACTTTTAAATCGACACAAATAAGTTAAATATAAGTTTTGGTCATTATCTTGAAAATTTAAGTCATTTACTCGTCAAAATTTCCAACAAAATTAGGTTGTCATAGAAAATAGACAATAGTTTAACTTGTTGTTTTGGTTGATAACAAAGTGTTACTATGAAATAAATCCTTCGTGGATTATCAAAGTTTGTCAAAGTGGTATTCTCATTCCTTTTCAATAACAAGTTAAATCAAACAAGTTGAAATGGTGCTTGGATTTCAATTGCTTACTCTCTCTTACTTGAAAATTTCATTGATATTAACAATGTTTACATATGCCTAACTCAAGTGAACTGAGGGCAGATATATTACCCGTGCACCGCCTTGTGGACTGATGTGAGGGGAATACAGAGCATGGCGAGTGGACACACAAGTGTGAACACTTATCGGCTATAGGCGTTTTAAAAAAGAATTTTTATATACATACACCTAACTCAGATATATACCGATCATGCACTGCCTTTCGGGCTTACGTGAGAAGGGTACAGAGCATGGCGAGTGAACACACGAGTGTGAACACATGACTCTAGGTGTTAAAAATATATATACATATATACTAATGTTTTTTTACTTATATATATATTTTTTGTTTTTTTTTTCTGTTTTTTTAGAAAGAGAGAGTTTTGCAAAATCATCTTCGTACCATTTAACTTAGAAGATAAAAATGTTATATCCTTTACTTTAAATTTACCACTTTTTTGAACAAATATTTTCAGTTAGAACATACTTCATAATTAACACATATGAACCTTCCTATATACTAGTTAAACCATTGTTATTTGTAATCAAACTTCATTTTGATTTTTGTTAAGACGAATAAATTTTCAAAAATTTCAATTTATTAACCAAAACTTATACTTATCCCATAGTGTTTCTTCAAAAATAAATCAAAATGCTAAAACGAAAATGTTTTTGAGATTTAGAAATTTTTAGATTTTTTAAGTTAAAAGAAAATGAAAATTCAAAAATGCCATGAAACTAAAAAAATGAAAATGAAAATGAGACTCCCCCCACACTTAATTTTTACTGTGTCCTCACAGTCAATGCATGATATAATGAGTGTAACGAGGAAAAATATGTACATATTTACAAAAGAGGGTTAACATTCTTACTAGACATAGCTTGGCTCATGAAGAATCATGAGCACCTCCTCTTAGTTATTTGGCAATTCCAAGAAAGGTTTCAAACGATGACCGTTGACTTTGAAAATCGATCTATCCCAAGGGTTTTCTATTTCTACGGCACCATGTGGAAAAACAGTTCGTACCATAAATGGTCCGGTCCATCTCAATTTAAGTTTCTCAGGGAATAAATGAAGTCTTCGGTCATATAAAAGAACTTTCTGGTTAGGCGAAAACGTTTTCCTTAGGATTGACTTGTCATGAAAAACTTTGTTCTTTCTTTGTAAATTTTCTCGTTATCATGCACGTCGTTCCTATGTTCTTCTAGTTCATTGAGTTGTAGTTTTCGGTTTTCGCCAGCTCTATCGAGATCAAAGTTTAAGTTCTTTATTGCCCACACTCTTTGTGTTCGATTTCAACGGGTAAATGGCAAGCTTTACCGTAAACTAAACATAATGGGGACATCCCAAGGTTAGTTTTAAAAGATGTACGGTAAGCCCAAAGCGCGTCGGTTAATTTCTAAGACCAATCTTTTCAAATTTTGTTGACAGTTTTCTCTAAGATTGGTTTTATTTGACGATTTGAAACTTCAACTTGCTCACAAGTTTGAGGATGATACGAAGTGGATAACTTGTGGGTTATCGAGTTTTTTTCATTAAAGTTTCAAAAGATCGATTGCAAAAATGGGTCCCGTTATCACTCATTATTGTGCGAGGTGTGCCGAACCTCAAAAAGATGTTTTCTTCGAGAAATTTTACAACAATTCTATGGTCGTTGGTTTTGCAAGGAACGGCTTCGACCCATTTTGAGATGTAATCGACAGTGAGAAGAATATACAAGTTTCCAAAAGAATTGGTAAAAGGTCCCATAAAGTCGATACCCCAAACATCAAAGATTTCGATCATAAGAATGGGGTTTAGAGGCATCATATCTCATCGAGAAATTCGCCCAAGCATTTGACATCGATCGTAAGTTTTACAAAATTCAAATGAGTCTTTGAAAAGAGAAGGCCAATAGAAACCACACTTGACCGCAGTTTTTCGAGGACCGAAATGTCCACCGCACGCTTGATCGTGGCAAAACGAAAGAACACTCCTGATCTCATTATCCGGAATGCAATGTTGGATGATTTGGTCAGGACAATATTTGAACAAGTATGGATCGTCCCAATAGAAATATTTCACATAGGACATGAATTTGCATTTGTCCTGTTTGGACCAAGATAAGGGAGTTTCTTTAGTGACTAAGTAGTTCACTATATCAGTGTACCATGGATCGATAGAAATTGAAAGAAGTTGTTCATCGGGGAAGTTTTCATTGATCGGCAAAGACGATGGTGCGTTCGGAAGACGAGATAAGTGATCGGCTATGACATTATCGGATCCTTTTTTGTCTTTGATTGTAAGGTCAAATTCTTGAAGTAAAAGGATCCAACGAATCAAACAGGATTTAGCATCCTTTTTAGCGAAGAGATATCGAAGCGCAGAGTGGTCCGTGTACACAGTAATGTGTGACCCGATCAAGTAAGGTCAAAACTTTTCGAGCGCAAAAACGACAGCTAGAAGCTCTTTTTCGGTTGTTGTGTAGTTGAGTTGAGCGTCGTTCAAAGTCATACTCGTGTAGTAAATGACATGAAGGATTTTGTTGATGCGTTGTCCTATGACAACACCAACCACAAAGTTAGATGCGTCACACATTATTTCGAAAGGAAGATTCCAATTGGGTGCGCAAATGATTGGAGTAGAAATGAGTTCATTTTTGAGACGTTCGAAAGAAGAGATACAATCGGCGTTAAAATCGAAAGGAACGTCTTTTCCAAGAAGAGTTGTCAAAGGACGAGCGATTTTGCTAAAGCCTTTCACAAAGCATCGGTAAAGGCCAGCGTGTCCTAGAAATGATTGAATGTCCTTAACAGAATTGGGAATGGGTAGGTTTGCAATTACGTTGATTTTCGCTTTATCTACCTCAATGCCTTTATTTGAGATGATATGTCCAAGGACTATGCCTTGTCTGACCATAAAGTGGCAGTTTTCCCAATACAAAGTCAAATGTTTTTCTTTACATTGATTTAAAATCAACTCAAGGTTATGTAAACAATCGGAAAAAGAATCGCCAAAGATAGAGAAATCGTCCATAAAAACTTCTAGAAAGCGTTTAATCATGTCAGAAAAAATGCCAACCATGCATCGTTGGAAAGTAGCAGGAGTGTTACAAAGTCCGAATGGCATACGTCGATAAGCATAGGTATCGAATGGACACGTGAAAGTCGTTTTTTCTTGATCTTCGGGAGCGATTGGAATTTGGTTATAGCCGGAATACCCATCAAGGAAGCAGTAGAATTCGTGGCCGGCTAAACGTTCGAGAATTTGGTCAATAAAAGGAAGAGGGAAGTGATCCTTATGTGTTGCGGCATTTAGTTTTCGATAATCAATGCAAACACGCCAACCCGTTTGAGTACGAGTTGGAATAAGTTCATTTGAATCGTTCTTGACAACGGTTAACCCAGACTTTTTTGGTACAACGTGAATTGGGCTAACCTATGAACTATCAAAGATTGGGTAAATGATTCCATTGTCGAGAAGTTTAAGAATTTCATTATGCACCGCATCTTTCATTTTTGGATTAAGCCTCTATTGCGCGTCACGAACAGGCCTGGCATCGTCGATTAAATGGATGCGATGTTGAACAAGAGCGGGACTAATTCCCTTAAAATCGGTAATCGACCAACCAATCGCTTCCTTGTTTTTCGAAAGAATAGTAAGTAAGGAGGTTTCTTGATCAAGAGAGAGAGTTGCAGAAATTATGACGGGCAACGTTTTGTTATCACCTAAGTATGCGTACTTAAGGTGATCGGGAAGTGGTTTGAGGTCCAACTTCGGGAGTTTTTCAATCAAAGATTTGGGTTGAGATTCGGACTCAACTGGGAGCGATTCAAAGGGAAGAGTGTATTCAATTTCGTTGCGAATTTCGTGAAACAATTTTTCGTACTCGGCTTCGCGTTTGTCGTTAAGGTCAAGTGTCTTGTTTTCGAAGTTTTCGTGAATGGCACTAACTTCCAATGTTTGGTCGCGAGGTTCATTTGATTGGCTTTCAAGATTGAAAATGTTGAGATCCAAAGTCATGTTTCCAAAAGAGATTTTCATTGAACCGTTACGACAATTGATTAAGGCATTTGAGGTGGCTAAGAATGGTCGGCCTAAAATCAATGGAATTTGACTCGCGGGATTTGTCACGGGTTGTGTTTCAAGAACAATAAAATCAACGGGGAATATGAATTGCCCTACTCGAATGAGCACGTCTTTGATTTCTACCACGGGCTTCTAAATGGAGCGATCGGCGAATTGAAGCGTAACTTTTGTGGGTTTAAGCTTACCTAAGCCTAATTGTTCGTACACGGAGTATGGAATCAAGTTGACACTCGCGCCTAAGTCTATCAAACATTTGTTAATCGTTTTGTCTCCAATTGTACACGAAATCGTAGGGCAGCCAGGATCTTTGTATTTGACGGGCATGGATTGGGACAAGACTTCACTCAAACTGGCGGCTAAGAAGACTTTTTTGGGCACTTGAGTGTGTCGCTTTTGGGTACACAAGTCCTTAAGAAATTTCGCGTACGTGGGGACTTGCTGAACGATGTCAAGAAGCAGGATGTTAACTTTCACTTGTTTAGAAATTTCCAACATCTTTTTCATTTGGTCCGAGTGTTTCTTAGGTCGAAGACGATGTGGAAATGGAACACGATACTCGGTAGGCGGGTCTACTCGAGTAGAAGAAGAAGAGTTTTGATTGGCATTTGATTCATCGTTTGGCTCCACGTTCTGTTCTGAGTCGTTCGTTGTTTTAGAAGTGTCGAGAGAAGTTTTCGGTAAATTGTTTGGGTTAACGACTTGATTAATGATTTGTTACCGGAACGTAAAGTTGTGATAGCATTCAATTGTGTGGCGTTACTATCTTGAACAACATGGGCTTGATTTGAATTTGAGTTTTGATTTCTAGGATTTGGAAGGGGCTGGCTTGGGAATGTTCCTCGTTCACGTTCGCTCACAGACGTGGTTAATTGACTCACTTGTATTTCGAGTTTTGCAATTGATTGGTTCGTGTTTTGCATATATGAGGTCAATAAATTTTTCAAATTTCTGTTTCATTGAAGACTTTGAGTAGTTGCTTTAGCCAACGTTTCAAGAGTTTTCTCAAGTGAAGTTAAACGTTTATCATCTTGGGGAGGGTGAGCAGCATTTGGTTGAAAATTTGATTATTGCGGTTGATTATGAGACGAACCCGCAAAGTTTCATTGAAAATGGTTGGGCTGAAAGGGAGATTTGAAGCATTATTCGGAAATGCTTGAAAATTAGGACGAACCGTATTCGTGTTGGGATTGTTTTGGTTCCAAACAAAATTCGGATGATTTCTCCAACCAGGATTGTACGTTGGAGAAAATGGGTCGTTTTTGGCTTTATTGAAAGCATTGATTTGTTCGACAGAATTGGGACACTGATCGGCTATATGATTAGGATCGTTGCATTTGTAACACATCGGTTGGGAAGCTTGGTTCATTTGATTCGATGAGAAAACGTTATCGAATTTTTTAATCATTGCGTCGATCTTAGCTTCCAAAGCAAAAGAAGATCATGTTGAGTGTGCACTCGATCGTGAATAAATTGATTTTTCGTTCGAACATTCCCATTAGGACGACTTTTCAGCGAGTTTTTCAAGAAATTGCCAAGCATCGTCATGATGTTGGGCAAGAAATTTTCCTTGGCACATTGATTCGAGCATGGTTCGTGAGCTATTTTCGAGTCCATCATATAAGATTTGGCAAATCGTCCATTTTTCGAAGTTATGGTGTAGACATTTTATCAAAAGCTCTTTGAATCTTTCAAAATATTTTTCAAATGGTTCTCCTTTGAATTGATGAAAATTTACAATTTCGTTTCGGATTCTACTCGTTTTTTCCAAGGGGTAGAATTTTTTTAAGAAAGCTTTTACGAATTCTTCCCACGTTTTAATTGAGTTCGATGGTAAGCTGTACAACCATTTTTCAGCGTAATCTGTAAGAGCGAATAGGATTAATCGAAGTTTGATTCCGTCATCGGAAAATTGTTGGAGTTTAATGGTTGCATAAACTTGTTCGAATTTAGTCAAAAAGATGTAGGGGTCATCGTGCTCGAAATTGCCAAATTTCGGAAGTGTGGCAATATGGTTCGAGTGAATTTCGAAATGGTTACCCGTAGGGGCGGGTAACGTGATGCAAGATGGAATAGAAACTCTATCGGGAAAGATTCTATCCATAAGAGTTCAAGGGGCATTCTTGTTCGCCATTTCGGGAGGACCGTCTGTTCGAGTTAAACGATTAGTTGTTGAGTCGTGAGTCCAACGATTTGTTGTTGTGTCACGAGTCCAAGTACTCATGCATAAGTAAAGTCGAGAAGAGAAAGAAGTTAGAATTGAGCTTAGAGAATGAAAGAAGATTTGAAAAACGAAGTGAAAAATTTGTTTGTTTGTTTGTTTTACAAGGAAGAAAACTATTTACCAAGTGAAATTTATTTTCAAAAGAAAAGTTTGATTTTTTTTTTTGGCTTTTCAGATTTTCAAATATTTACCAAAAGGATTTTTTTTGTTTTTTTAGAAAATGGAAATTTGATTTTTGTTTTTTTTTTGAATTTTCACAATTTTTTTTGTTTTTGATTTTTTTTTTCTTTTTGAAAAGATTTTATATTTTTTTTTGGATTTTTGTTTTTGATTGAAAATTTTCAAAGGAAAGGAAAATAGGATTTTTTTTTGGATTAAAAACTAAGTTAAGTAAAATTTACAATTTTTTTTTTGAATTTTGGATTTTTTTTATAAATATGCACGAACTAATGCAACTAAATGAATGCAAAAGACTTAATTACAGTTTTCTGTCCTTAGTAGCTCCTAACCCAAAATTGTATAATCACACTTTGTCTTAAATCAACAAAAATATTTCTCAGTCAGGTAACGGGCAGGGGTTATCGATGCACCACGAATCACCGTAGCAATGCAACCGAAGGTTTAAGTACCTTCAGAGAAACAACCACTATAATATTTACTATAATATTTATGAATCACCGTAATCTTTATAAATGGTTATTACTCTGTCGTAGCATAGACACGAAGAAATAAAATTGTTCAAAGAAAACAATTGTGAAGATACAATTAAGCCCTAGATGAGCTCGCGACACCCTTAAGTAGAATGTCTAACCTTTATTATTAGTCAAATTCTACGATGAAATGCGTTTGTGGGCTAAGGAAAGGGTGATGAAATCCCTCACCTTATGTGCATTGGGGTATTGCCCTTAGAAAAGAAAACAAGATGAGATGAATGCAAAATAAAAATTAAACGTGTATTAACAATGCAACTAAAATGAAGTTTGTTTTTTGGATTTTGAATTTTTTTTATATAAATGCAAATGTAAGCAACCAACAATGCAATTCAAAATAAAAACAAGGGAAAATGCACGATACCAAAGCGTGCAGATTATTAGCAATTTATTTTTAAGTGGCGATTTTTTTTAAGCAAGCAGGCAAGCAATTATTTTTGGCAAGCACTTCTTTCTTTTGCGAATTTCTGCTTTGAAAATCTGCAAGTAAAACAAAGATATATATATACATGTTTTTTTTTGTAAACAGATTTTTTTTCTTTTTTTCGTAAAGATTAGAACGGAACTTAAAATTATTGAAAACAAAACAACTTTAGAAACTAAAAACAAATTAAACAAAACTAAAAACAAATTGAGCAAACACTTTAAAAAAAATAAAACTAAAGGAAAGTAACCCCTTTAAAAAAATAAAACAATGATTGAAACAATGATTTTTTTTTCAAATTAGATTTCAAAACTAAATTCACCAAAACTAACAAGACTAGCCCGACTCAAATAAACAAGAATTTCACTAATTAACCAAAGAAAAACCCCTTTTTAGTTTTTTTATAGGGGTTGAACAAAGTTGAAACAAAACTAAGAGAACTAAAACTAACCCGGCCCACGAAGATGAAACAAATAAATCAAGTGGCGATTCACAAAATTCTCGTTCACGAAATAAATCAACAGACACCAAAACTCATGAAATACTCGTTTTCTTCATTCATGAAATCTCCTAAAATCTCAATTCTTTCAAATTCTGTTAATGGAAATCCCCAACTGCCTCATCAATTCGAATACACTCAACCGATCGAAAGATGTCAGATGAGATCGAAGGGTAGTTGTGAGTCGCGATTTGGTTGGTTGTACAGTTGTTCGAGGCTGATTGTCGTGGTCGATTGAATTGGGGACGAGGCGATTGTGGAATTGAGATGAAGTTAAAGGTAGTTATTGGTTGGTTCAGCAGTGATTAGTATTCCAGTGAAGAGATGATTTGCGGAGGTGGTAGGTCGATGTTGCGTGCATTTTGCTGATGGATTCGATTGTAAATTTGGATTTTGGGTGTTCGGTTTTGTGAGATGTTCGAGCAGGTGATGAGGCGGTTCAATGGTGGCGGTTGCTGAAGAGTGAGGTGTTGAAAGCGGTCGACTGAAGGTGGCCGAAGTGCTGGGTGAAGTGGTGAGGCAGGCTTCTGTGGTTTGTGGAGTGTCAGTTTGTAACTGATGGTGATGTATGCTGTGATATGCAAATGGCTCCGGTGGTCTGCTTAGTGGATGTGGACTGTTATGAAGATATTTATGCAGTTGTGATCAGGTATAAAGTGTATATATGCAACTGGTTGTTACTATGATCAGGTGAATGTATGCCACAGTGATGGGTATGAAATGGCAATAGGGAGGAGTTGATATGTCAAGTGATTGATATGCACAGTGGAGTGGTAGTGCCGTAGCTTGGATGATGGGGTAGTGTGGCACAGTTTTGATAGGAAGAAGGAGGCAGAGAGGCAAGGATGAATGTGAAATGCTGTGAAGTTGTTCACAGTGTCAAGTTTGGACACTGTAGTGTAGTGTTTGGACAGAATTAGATGTTGATGATGTTTGAGTTGGATTAGGTAAGTTTTGGTTATGGGCAGAGAAAGGGGAGAATGACAGTTTGAAGTGGGGATTTTTTTTTTAAAAAAACCTTTTGGGTATTTGAATGGTTAACAATTGCAAGGCAGTGTTGTATGGTTTGAGTTTGGGATTGCTGTGTAGATGATGTAGCTTTGGAGAATGGTAAGTTTGGAGAATGGATTGAGTGTGCAGACAGACAGAGTGAATGTGAAGTATGTAGTAGAAGTGTGGAAGTGTGGAAGTGAGTTGGAGTCAGTGAAGACGTGAGGCGGAGAGTCGTCAAGCAGTGTGGTTAGCTTGTGGTCTGTATTTTGTATCGGGAGAAGCAGCAGATGTTTGATATGGCAGTAGTGTTGGCTTATGTTGGCAGCAATGTTTGCTTGGCAGCGGTGGGTTTGATAGATGATGTAAATGTTGGAGATAGAAGATGTAAGATGAAATGTTTGAAGTGGTGTTGTTTGGTAAGAAGAATGTTGACAGTGTTTTTAACAGGCAGAAGTGGATGTTGATGGTGAATGTAAGAAATGATGGTGAGGAGCAGAGTGAGTTGTAATTGGAAATGGTTTGGGTGAGCAGAAGTATAGTATGGTCAATAGTGGTAGTGGAAGTGCTTTGATGGCGTGGAAGGGTGGAGCAGTTTGATTGTTGTAAGCAGTTTGCAAGGGGGTGGAGCAGAGCTTGATTTGTTTTGGTTGAAGAAGTGCAGTGAAAGGCCATAGTGATAAAGAAAGAAAACAGAATTGTAAATGATGAACAAAGATACTGTTGTATGATGAACCAGAGAAATGTAAATGTAAAGCAAATTTGTAAAAAGGAAAACAGAATTGTAAATGACAATGCCAAATTGTAAAGAAAGAAAAAGGAAATAAAAATATTTTTGTTTTTGTTTTCAAATTTTGTATGTTTTTTTAATAGAAATAGAAATGCAAATGCAAAATGAAAAACTACAAACACACAAACAAATGCAAGCACAAATCAAATACACACAACAATATTTTTTTATATGCACTCAACACACAATATAATCAAAAGAAAATAATTCGAAGATAGAAAATAAAATAAAATCAAGTTCCCGGCAACGACGCCAAAAACATGTTTGAAGGCAAATTTTCTATCGAGTTAGAAAAATGCCGATAAATTTTGAAATAAAAATAACCGCAAGCGCACGACGTACAAAAGTTAGTACGTGGCGAGTATGGGTCGATCCGCAGGGAATTGTTTTAGATTTTAAAAATTAATTCGGAGAGAAAATTGTTAACTACAATTTGTAAACAAAATGAAGCTAAAATTAGAAGGAAAATGAGATTAAAAACTAAGAGATTAGAGAATAATTTAGAGGCAAATCCACTCTCCTATTTTTGTAAATCAACAAACAAATAATTTATGATCTCTAGTTATGAAATCAAGTGAAATAATTGTTGCATTTATCATAAGTATGGTTTGTTTATGTTATTAATTAACATAACTCAAACCATCAAACTATAATACAATAATTATACCACTTATAAATTCTCATGAAAATGAAGCTAAAGCAAAAGCTATTTTAAGTATGATCTATTTACTATTGTAATTAGTAAGATAGATCATCAAATTTTGTTTTTACTTTCATTTCAATCTCAAAAATTAATTAGCAAATGATGATGTAAATTGTGTTTATGTTGAATAAGAGTAGCTCATTTGCAAAAGCAACATAAGTTATCAAACCCACTTGTATAAACTTACATCAAAATTCACTTCATGAAGCACAAACCAAATGAGATCATAAATCATAAAAATGTTGAAATTACATAAAGTTAGAGAGCTTCATTACCCCTAAATTGAAGGGGTTTAGCTACTCATTTGTGTTATCAAATCAACACTTGTAAATTTCAACATTAAAAGGCAAAGCAATGGAAACAAAGCAAAGGAAGAAAGAGAGATTAACTACTAACTACTTGCATAAATATTAAAGCTACACTACTTGCATGAATGTAAATCTAAGCTATAAGCATTAAAAGAAAGAGAGCATAGAAATAAACATTAACATAAAAGCAAAGAAAAGCATGTAGAAAAGAAAAGAGAAAGAGGCTTGGAAGTCATTTTTATTTCATGAAACATTATCATTACAACTTGCTTTCTTAATTTCCTAACTAATGTGAAAGAGTAGAAGATATTTACATGTACATAAGAGGGCTATTTATACATGCATAAACCCTAATTCCATTTTTAGGGTGCTTCCCAAAATGCCCTTTAGGAAGTGTGGCCACCAAGTAACCATTAGCCACTAATTAATCCCTCATTAAAAGTGCATGAAGCTTTAACCTCCACTTAGTTGTCCATTAGCTTCTAATTGTAGATTTAGACAAGTGGGTGAGGTCCTTCATGATCTTGGACTTGAATTATTTCCTCTTCATTCATTTGTATTCATTTGTGCATGCATATATCTTCATGAATCCCTCTTCCATATGCATCAAACATTCCTATAAAAATCATAAAAAACGTCCAAGTAAAAATTCTCAAATTGACACATGCACAAAAATGACCATTTTGCTCCTGAATGAAGATGAATATATGATGTTTTGAAAACAATTGAATTTGTGTTTTAAACATGTTAAAATGCCCAAATACGATATTTATTTAAATAAAAAGTGATAAAATATGGATGTATATATATGCACATTTACGTGCACATCAATTATTCCTTTCCCAAAATCTTCAAAAAAAAAATTTCAAAATCACCGTGGTTTAGCTCCTAATAACAATAATTCAAAATCCTTTGTCTATAAATTTAAACTTTATAAACAATGGTATATAAAATCACTCAATAAATTCAAGCAAATCAAATCAATCAAATTATGTAAAGGAATAAACTAACACTATTAATCAACCAATCAAATTCCATAAGGGAAAACCTATCACTTAACATTGTTTCAAAATATCAAATGACTAACAAACAAATCTTAACATAGGTTCAAAACTTTCTTGATTGTCCAAAAAAATACCGATAATTATCTAAGTGTACCGTTTTGCTCATTATCCTTTGGTTATTGCTTACAGGATTATCCAAACTCACTTAGACAAAATGGAAAGTTATACTCTAAAATTATTGGTTTCTTAACTATACGAATTTTTTTTCTATATCTCTTAAATTTGCATTTAGTATTTTATTCAGTACTAAAATTATTTATGAATTATTTCATAAGTTCTCACCAAAAAAATATTTTATAAAGTCATTTCTTTATAAAACATCCAATAATAACTTATTTCCACTTTATTTACTTGTATAATACTCTTCTATATCCTATACATACAAATTTTATTTTACTTTTCACAATTTTAGGTGGAGATCTAATCAGAATTTGGGTCTTTTAAAATTGAGTCAACTTCTCTACCTCTTTTTGACTTAGATGGTTAAAATGAAAGATATTTATGGGTTGACTCAATAAACAAATAGTCTACAATACTAAGATGTTTTAAACAAATGTTATGGTTTTAAATAAAATAGTGTTTATCAAAACTTTCTTATCCAATTTAACCCATTTAAACCTATGTTAAATTATCCCCTACCTTATCTAAGGGTAAAATCTCATTTATTAAAACACTTATCAGAAATACTTTTTGTTTTGGAAAACAATTCCCTTTAAAGGGAACTTAAAAATTAGATACCTGGTTTTAATTTTAAAAACTAATTTTTTGAAAGCATACTACCTATATTTTTATATGAAATAACTTCAAGCGATTTATTTGTTAAAACTCACTTTGGGTTTGCTTGGATTTGAACTTATTTTGATCACACAACGATAAAAAGAATAATTTACTAAGTACCCCACAACGTTTGCCACCGTGAACATCTGATCTTCACTTAGAAGATTATTTAGATTACCGCAAAACTAATCGAGACGATTTCCTCTGAATTATCCCAAAGAAATATTCAATTTAAAATTTTACTTCCCAAAATATTTTTACTTTCAAATACTTCCAAAAAAATATTACTATTTCATTTCTCAAAAATTCCTTTGAAATTATTTTCAAAAATAAAGGGAATTAAATTCAAAAACCCTTTTTAAAACACATTTTATAAACAAAATTTATATAAATTTTTTTATATAAAATCATCTTATATTATAATAACTCTTCTTTATTACAATGAAATTTTCTCAGATATTTATTCTCTAAATGTCTTATCCAACCATTTAGATTACATAGAAACAACTTTTTATTAAAGTTTAATCCCTAACCCACCATTTTTAAAAGGTGAATTTTTTTTAACTTAACATTTTCTTCGAATACCTTATAGTCAAATTGCTAAAATTAATTGCAAAGGTTTTGTTTTAAATCAAAGTAATAAATGCTCCTAAATGAACCGAGCACAATTTAACAACTAACAAACAAAAATCAATGCTTCTAATTTAATTAAGCATATTTGAACAAATAATAGTGATAATAAATAAATATTATCACATTCAAACAAACACACTCTATAACTATATAAAGTTTTGAAAATTATTCTTTTATATATAAAAAATTTAATCCTAAGCAAAATATTTCATTTGCCAAATTTTCAAAATATTTCAATACCATGTTCATTGGCCTTGTTCGAGTGTTTAGAAATCCCTATCGATACCATGGCGTCCCATATCTCGACCAGAATTCATAAAAACTCAATAGACCAATTAACATAATACATTTTGATAACATTAACAAATATGCTCTCGTATATATAATACTCTCAAACTCGTTCTACGGTGTCGCTCACCCTATCTCTAATGAGCCAGACCCTACCAAATCCAAGGTTCTCGATTAACCTTGCGCTCTGATACCATGTTGTAACGACCCGCCTTTTTGACCATCGAAAGTCGACAACGAACACTACCACTATGTTCAAATGTCGCGCATCCAATCGACAAAAGGGCAGACTATTAGGGTAAATAAAAAAGAATGGAGAACAGAGAAAATTAGAATCTCACAGCGGAATCGACAACATATAATATAATGAGGCCAGTAGAACTGTCATTGCAAAAATATAGAGTATATCAGAGTTAAAAACAAACCTTATCAGCTGGACAGTTATAAAATCCCAACCTTATAATTTCTGATATGGATATTATATAATACAGTGAAAAATAAAACACTACGATAGGTGATCCTCCAGCTCCTCTCCAAGATCTCCATAATTCCAAAGACAACCTACGAAAATACTCGGTCTAATCCGAGCATTATAATAAAATAACATTCGGATCAGTCTGCAAATACCAGCGTGAGATAACTCAAATAATGGGGGTCATTTAAAAATTTCTGTGAGACCACGCCGCTAACGCGGAATGGGTTTTTACCTTACAAGAATAACATCTGTACAGGCAAGAGTATAGATAAACAACATGAAACAAATCTAAACATAAAACAACATTAAATAGTATTAAAAACTAATCTTGAAAAAATGAAAATAATCCAAGCAAATCCAAACTGGACAGAATGGATAAAACAAGATAACGGTCCAAACATGATAGAATGGAAAAAATATGGTAACAGTCCAAACTTGATAGAATGGACAAAACCTATAATTGAACATCGTGGAAGGTGGTTGACTCTCCTCGTTGCAATTATAGAAAAGAATTCGAAGGTTCGAATCAAATAAGGAGAATGGATTTATCTAACATAAATAGGAGGGTGCTACCCCTTCAACGAAAGTATACCTTTAGATAAAATATACTTGAGAGCGCACGCGTCACTCTTGGAAACTTCCAAGCTAGACCCCACTTCACACGAGCATCCGAATACTTCACATCAATGCATGCATGCTGACACCTCTTTAGATAGATGTGAACATACCCTGATGTGAAACACCCCACATCCCTTAGTATACCCAAAAAGACACACTAAAAGATGTGGTGCGTTGTAGGTATAACTAAAACTAGCAGAGACTAAGATTCACAGGACAAAATAGATAAAAATAGCGAAAACAATTAAAATAATAATTTGCTAAAAGTCAAACTTCATAATATAGAATTATAAAACCAAATACATCATATGTCTCATGAAATCAAAACCTCAGTCTCATAAATATCAGAGTACAAATATCCCTCACAAAGTGCCAGTACATGGAATAAGCTAAAAACTAAAAATAAAGAATAGAAATACATAAGAAATCTCTGTCAAAGAAGTCTCCAAGTGTCTACAATCTATCGTCCTTGCTCTTACTAGCCTATGGGGGAAAAGGGGAAAATGGAGGAGTGGTTCAAACTAAAAGTCTGGTGAATGATAGTAATTACTAGAATCTTTAAGCAAAGTAAAAGTAATAGACTTTATAATAGTTCTAGTATATAAAAGGAAAGAAAGGAAATAGAGAGAAGGAATAAGCTGGAAATAAATATGAATTAACTAAATTGACATAAATTGATTAACTTTGATTGTTTGCACTTGTCTTTGTTAGCTGCTTTGATTAGGCTGAATTCCTAACCCTATAATTAGGCTGAAATCCTAATTCTACCCTTTGATCGGCCTGCTACTCCATAGACCTTACTACGGACTAGACGCTATATAACTCCCTACACATAAGGTAATGGCATCTACGAAAGACGCACAAAGTACAATGGTGTCTACGAAAGACGCACAAAGTATTTATTATGGACTAGACGTTATATAGCTCCCTACACAGAAGGCAATGGTGCCTACGAAAGACACATATACTAAGCGCTTGGAACTCATAACGATTAATGAGCCATCATTGGAAGTCGCACGCATGACCACCACTAAGCTCGCGTTACCTGTTGTTCCACCTATTGGGTCTTGTTATTACCTCAAGCTCTAGCATAAGCGTGCCCCTCGTCTCACTTCAGGATTATGTGAAACACCGTGTCCATAGAAATAATAGGGGAAATGCTGTTGGTACTGACCCATCATCCAAACAATATCTAGTTGCGCCCCTTACCCAAATCCCCATGATTTGGACTTCTGCGTATTGACCAATTACTACCATTATTAGCATAAGTGTGCCCCTCGTCTCACTTCAAGTTTATGTGAAACACCGTGTCCATAGAAATAATAGGGGAATGCTATTTGGTATAGGTCCTACTTTCATCTTTGTTTATTAACTTAGATAAATTATTTAAATAAGCCTTTATAATTTATCTCTACTATCTTTGCTTATTAATTTATCCTAAGTCTTAAAATAAGCCTCATTATGTTCTATTTCTTATTATAACCTATGTTATAATCATGCTTATTACTTAACCCAAGGTCTAAGTGTAAAAATAAGCTTCTTTCATCTTATACTCTTTTTAGTTATAATTCTAAGTTATAACTAGGCCAATTATCTTTAATTAGTCAAATTCTAACATTATTATCATAATTAGGCTCAATTTCAGTCTTAATTCCATTTTTATTACAGTCTTTACAATTTACATCTTATCTTCCATTATTTCAGTATTCTAATAATTTTAATCCATATTCGCGTTTAATATATTCTAATTCATACACGAAGAAGAAGGAGAAATAAAAGAAAACTGAAAATAGAAGAAAATCCAAAGCGTAGGAAAAGGATGTAAATAACGCATAAATAACAGTAAATAAATTAAAATACTGTAAATAAACTGTAATTAAATGGAAAAGCTATAATTAACAGAAATAAACTAAAATCGACTGAAAAGAATAGCTAAAAGAAATAGACTGAAAATAATTCTAAAAACTGTAAATAAACTACTAAAAAGGTTATTCCAAAAATTGTAGTAAAACTAAAACTATTGGAAACCCTATTATTTTAAATTACTTAAAAATCTAAATAATTACAATCACTTACCTGTGGTCCTAAGCTCTTCCCTTTAGGTCTTCCTGGATCCACTTGGGTTGTAAAATAATTTAATTTAAAATGATTTCCTCCTTGGAAAATTATTTCGTTTAGGGTCCTTCCTGAAAAAGTGAACCCAATTGGAGAAAATCTTAGAATGAGAAAAAGTGTTAGGCCTAAGGTTCTATTTATAGGTGTAGGAGTGGATCTCAAACCGTTGGATTTGGGAATTGAATAGGATGCAACCACGTCATAGGTTGAATAGGAGCCATCGCATGGAAGCCCGGAAGGACCAGATGGAGCAAAAGAATGCAAATGAACTGTTAAAATCGCACCTGCCATGAAGAATTAATTATTCATTCAAAACAAGAGGCGAGTCGACCTAGGGGTCGACCGCCCTTCTAGCTAGGTCGACCGGCCGGTCGACCTAGGCAAGGGGTTGGTTGACCTCCTGGTCGACCTCCCTATATATATTAAATTTTTTTTCTTGTTTAATTTATAACTTGTTCATATTAGCTCGGATCCTGACGTTCTATATATGGAAATTGACCAGAAAATTACCACGGACACAATGGTGTAACTCTCGTAGCTCAATTACGATAATTTCACAAAGTTATTTCATCATTTAATTAATTTATTAATTAATTATTATAGCTTAAATTTTGGGTTGTTACATGATGAGTGCGACCCACATGGCTTGACTCCCTATTGCGCTTTGGTTTTAGTTTTTCAGATGTTGGATACCAATGCCCATTACGAGCGATTAATCGTCTTGGAACGATGAAGCACAACAATGACTTGGAGGGTGCAACCCCCGTACCCATGCTTTGGTTTTAGTCGTTTTCGATAAAGGATAACAAAGCTCAACAGAGTAAAACATCGTCTTAGAATAACGAAAAATAAAAAAGATAGCAGAATCGAAATCGATAGTCGAGTAATCAACTATCGGGAGTAACTACATGATTTGTGTATGAGAATTAAATTACATACACTTACCACAAATGAAATGAATCAAATGCTTAAAACATTTGATCCTTACTTGTGCTTGATTTTCACATTTCAATATTAGTAAAAACACTTTGGTAATACTCTTTAAAAATGTTCTTTTATAAGACAAAATTTATAATACTAACTGTATTAAAACAAGGGTCAAAAACAAATGTCATTAAAACATTGTTAACTATAATCCCAAAACAATTTACACTAAGCTTTATTTATAACTAATTCCTTTTAAAGGATTTTCTCATTTAAAACCATCATTTGTAAATTCTAAACAATAATTATTAGCCCAAAAGATAATTAAAACAATTTAAATACCTTCATAAATTTAAAACAATATTAATTATCCCGAAAGATAATTAATCACATTTATAATCTCTTTTAAATAAACAAACCTGTTATCTTTGATAAAATATTTAATTATTTAAAAACACTTTTATATCATCAGTAAATTAATTTATAATCTTTATCAAATCAGTTTATTAACTTTAAAACATTTTTATCAAATTAGTTAATTTACTTTAACCACTTTTATTAGATTAATTTACTTCAAATATAATTAATTACAAAAATTTATTAAATTCAAATAATCATTAACTAAAAATGAATAATTAATCTCAAACATCATTAACTAAAATGATTAATAAATTTATAAATACCATTAATTAAAAATAATTAATTAAGTTCAAATAATCATAAATTAATTGGATTAATTAAATTCAAACATCATTTGTTAAAATGATTAATTAAAACATCATTTGATAAAATGATTAATTAACTAGAAAACATCACTAATTAAAATGATTAACTAAATTTCAAATTCCACTAGTTAAAACAATTAATTAAATTTAAAACCATCATTAACTAAAATGATTAATTAAAGTTCAAAATCTGTAATTAAAATGACTTAATTAAATTCAAATCTCACTAATCAAAAAGCTTAATTAATTTCAAACATCATTAATAAAAATGATTAATTAAACTCAAATATCATTATTAAAATGATTACTTACTTTTAAACATCATTAATTAAAATGATTATTAATTTCAAATATCATTAATTAAAATGATTAATTAAACTCCATTATCATTAATTAAAATAATTAATTAAACTCAAATAATCATTTGTTAAAACGATTAATTAAGTATAAACATCATTAGCAAAAATGATTAATTAAAATCTAAAGTTAAACCAATTTTAAACATCATTAATTAAATTGCTTAATTAATTTCAAAATCATTAGTTAAAATGATTAATTAATTTAAATTATCGTTTAATCAAAATGATTAATGAATTTTAAACATCTATTTTTGTGAAAACACAAGCTCAAGTTCAAAACACACACCGGTTTATGGGGTGATATGCAATAAGTAACGGTATAACGAAAATTGCTATAA
The DNA here is from genome assembly GCA_030737815.1 of Allium fistulosum. Lineage (NCBI taxonomy): Eukaryota > Viridiplantae > Streptophyta > Magnoliopsida > Asparagales > Amaryllidaceae > Allium > Allium fistulosum. The sequence goes on along the minus strand of CM060902.1, from coordinate 195,743,593 downwards.
TGACACTTAAACGATTAAATAGAATATCATGGCTAATTTTAATTAAACATCAATATAAACAACATAAGAAGGTGAATAAATAATTACTGGCGAGGAACCCCTCAGAGTCTCTCTACAAATTTTTCCCTGCAAAACAATGGTTAGGGATATTATATATAATCATATGGGTTCATAACAATCAAGTTAATATGTCATCCATTTTCCAAATGAAAATTCAACTAAACAATTAATCAAACAGTTTAACTAACAACCAAGCAATCAATAATAGTTTATAAAATCATAGATATGGTATAGTAAAATTGAATGTGAGTTAAACACACATTGGTTCCAATTTCCACCGAAGCGTTTCGATTTGGACTAAAATCGAACGGCCGTTCAGTTTTAGCATAAATTCTAGCAAGCTCCAAATCTAACCAAACAAATTTCATTACGTAGTCATCGCCGCTACGAGTCCAACGTAAAAAAGGGCGTTCGAATCCAACCTCGTATGCAAAAGTTATAGCTTTTATAAGTTATCGAATTAAATAAAATAATTAAATAACTTAATCAATCCATTAGCCACTAATCTAATTACCATCTTAACCCCCTAATCCTTCTTCCGCTTTCACCCAAAATTCGTGCACGCGGATAACAAAACCCACTCCACCATTGTACATGCACGCCTGAACGCCACCACCGCTCACCGAAAACGCGATTCAACTTCACCAACCACTCACCCATCACCTCCTCTTCCCAACCAACACGTCAACGCCGAGCATGGCCCCCTCCATCAAAACCCGACCTAAAGAAACCCCCAAAAATTTCGCACAACACCACACGACGTTACAAGCTCCCAAACTTCGACCAAAGAAGCTACTCCACTCGAGAAACCCAACGGCACCAACCCCTACTCCCATCGATGCCAAAAACGCCTTGAAATTTCGAGCCCTAACTCGAGCTGCTCTTAAACGAGCACTTCAAAGGATGATTGCACTCGAATCTGAGGCCATGTACAAGAAGCACAACTCTATACAAGTTCAAAGAATCCAAAACCATGATTTTTAGATGAGTATATATTTTTATTTTGAATTTATAAATTTTCAGCCATTAACTTTCTTGATGTTCTTCCTTGCATAAACATTTTAAAGAGGAGAGGGGTATGGTTTGAAGGACGGGGGGGTATGGTATAAACAGTGGTGGGGTATGGTGTAAGTATGGGTATGTGTATATAGAATATTTTATTTTATTTTAAAATATTCAACGTAACATACCCAAAAATCTCGAACTCCAAACAAGGCATGATGCCTGGCGTTCTATATGTTATATCCATATTCCGAACTCAATGGAACTAGTTTCAAGACTTAATTCGATCATATACAGATGATAGCTTTTCAAATCCAATTATATTATAAATTTTCGAAATTAATTTCTATGCGTTCCGAACTCGCCCGGCCAAACGATACGTCTGATCACCATGAAATTTGACGACATATTATAATTTATTATTACTGGTACAATGAAATTGGTTTCGTCAAAATCCAAGATAGTGCCTCAAAATGTTGATTTAACAAATTTAAATATCATTTTCTATTTTTGATCCAATTATCGATATTTATCCGATCTATTTTGTAACTAAATTTTCCAAATTGAATTCACCCATATTATTCATTAATTAAAAGGAGTTAAATAAAATTATTAAATCCATTTAATTAACATTAAATTCACAATTCAAATATTTAAACATTCCCTACATTTGAATTATAAGTTATTAAATTCTAAAATCCAATTATTTAAATATTTAAAATTAATTAAACATTTAAAATCAAATGACCAAAATTTTGGGTTGTTACATTTGCCTTCTGTCAGTTTAAAGAGGCATTTGAAAAGAAATCTATATCAGCAATTGTACTTGACTGGATGTAGGAAAAATCTGAACTAGTATAAAATCCCTGGTGTTATCTCTCTAACTATCTACTTTACTTTACTGCTTTTACTTTATCTGTGTTTGCATCTGTGATTGATTGTTGATACAATTCTGTGTTGAAAATCTATGATTTAACATTAAACTCGAAAGAAATTTAAAAAGATTTACAAAAGTTAGAAAACACTATTACCCCCCTTTAGTTTTTATTTAGTCTTAAGATCCATAATTTCGCAACCCACAAAATCATCCCCATTGGATTTCAACAACATCATAGGATTGAGTTAGGAAATGAGGACTTAAGCAATAAAACCTTAGTTCTAACCCGGTCTCAAGTCCAAAAATCAGTATCCAATAAAAATGCTAAAGAGGATGACAGTTGTGGAGAAGCCTCTGAATGAATAAGAACAAATAATTATAAGGACCAATATTCCAACAATTTTATGCTCTTTTCCACATTTAAATGGCAAAAATTAGTAAAATACCTTTTGCATCGTTATATATGGTAATGGTTCCACTTCAAACCATTTAGTAAAATAATCAATGGAGACTACCACTAGCTTAGCTCCTCCTTTTGATATGGGATGTGGTCCAATTTGATTGATTCCCCATACATCAAAAGACCATGTAATTGATACGCGTTCAAGTTCATTTGGGATAGTTAAGAAATTCGTAAGAATAATTGGCACTTATCGCATCTCTTAACAGAAGCTAAGGCATCATCATTCATTCAGGACCAGTAATTTTTTTCCTCGCTACTTTCTTTACTGCTATATTCCATTTGAATGATCCTCATAGAACACTTTATATGCTTCGACTAATTGCCTTATCCCCCTTTTTGATGGTTATACATTATAAATATGGTACTGAATAACCATTTTAATAGTCGATCATTGTAATAAAAGGTGCCTGGTATTTTAAATTTCTAGATTCATTCTCATCTTTCAAAAATACTCCTATTTCTAAATATTCAACTATAAGCATCAACTAGTTACTTGCATATTGATTCTCAATGGTATCGGTCCTTATACTAGTACGACAACCATTATTACTTAGCTCTTACATATATTCTTTTCCATAGGGATCCCTATTTTCTTGCTTTAGAATAGCTTAGGACCTTACATGGCTAAAATTTGGTTTGTTTCTCCTTTAACTATATGTTTGGCTCCTCTTGATAACATATAAGGACAATTTCCACTTCTAGCTCTGCTCATGAACTTTCTAACTTTGCTAGTGTACCCGCTTGAGCATTTTTATCCTTTGGTATTTGATAGATGGAAAAGCTTCCTAACGAAGTCTACATTTCTTGTACTTTCTTCACATATTAGGATACTTGGCATCCTTAGCTCAATATAGTTTATTCACCATAGTTACCATTAACTTATAATCACTTGATGTCTTAATCCTAGGAGTTTTTAGTTATTGTGCAACTATCAATTCAGTTATCATTGACTCGTATTCAACAAACATTATTTGTAGCAGGAAATCCTAGCTTCATGGTGTAATGTAAACTATGTCCATCCAACATAATTATTATATATCCTATACCAGCCACTTGCCTGTTTGATACCCCATTTATGAACCATTGTCATTTCTTTCTATTGTCATGTTCATCCTTCGATTGTTCTTAAATAAACCCTGTACACTTAGATATAAAATCAACTAGTGTTGGACCCTTTTCGTTTCTCTTGGAAGATATGTATATAGTATTAACTTAACTCCATTCCTTATTTCACCAACCAACCTGAAGTTTCTAGCTTGCCGAATACTTGTTTTAATGTGTAATTGGTCAATAATTTATAGGATGCACTTATTCTAACTTCTCTATGAACGGATATATGATTTATGAATTTTTGATCCTTCTATTAGTGTTATACACTAGCAATTGCACACCATTTTCCTCCCTTATTAACATGAAGCTTATAGCATTTTCCGATATAGCCATAAAGAAAATTAATTTTTCACACCAATGTGACAAGACAAGATCAGAGTTTTTTCTAAACGATCCTTTAACTCTTGAAAGGCTTTTCGACATTCCATGATCCACTCAAATATCTGGTGCTTCTTAGTCACATTGAAGAAGGGAACACATTTATCCATTGCTTTTAAGATGATTCGGTTCAACGTTGCCACCTTTCTATTTAGACTCATTACACTTTACTTCTCTTTAGTTCATTCATATTTCGTATCTCCTTTTTTGCTTAAAATTGGCTTCTTTCCATCAGGCACTCATTATATACCCTAAGAATTTTCCTAACCATATTCTAAAGGAGTATTTTAAGGATTCGAACTCATGTTATACTTCCGTGGTATCGTGAACATTTCTTCTAATTTTTGTTATGATGGATCTTTTCTTTTGACTTTACGAGAATGTCATCCACACACACACACATATGTATATAACTTTGTATTCTTTCCAATATTATTTCAACATTCTATTGACCATGCGTTGATAAATTTGACATGCATTTTTAAGTCCAAAGGGAATAACATTATAATAGTATATTCCTTAATTAGTTAAAAAACTAGAATGCTCTTTATCAAGCTTGAACATGGGGATTTGATTCTACCTAGAATATGCATCCATAAAAGATAGAAAATTATGTATGCACATAGCATTAACCAATTGATCAATCTTAAGAAGTAGGTAGCAGTCTTTTAGACATGCTTTATTCAAGTCTATGAAATCAATACATTTCCTCCATTTTCCATTAGATTTTTATAACCAGGTCTGGATTAGCCATCCATTTTTGATAGTAAACCTCACGGATGAACCCGTTATCTAGTAACCTTTTTACTTCTTACAAGAAAATTATGGAATTTTATCCAGATTCCTTTTCTCTGCCTTTTGGAGTGAGGCTTGGATCAATATTAAAGAATGGCACATCACAAATGGATTGATCCCAATCAAATCAAAATGGGACCAAACAAATACATCTACACTAGATTGTCAGTATGCAATTAATTTCTCTCTTACATCCTAGGACAAAGCCTTTCCAATTTTTACACTTTATTTGGATCTTGTGTATCTACACAAATCTCCTCCAAATCATCAACCGATTCGACTTTGTTATATTTTCCAAAGCATTAATTTATGTAACCGCCATTTTTGGTTCTTCTTTTCATAATGATCCTTTTGATTTGTCATTTTTATCTCATTAAAATAAGATTTCTTACTAGTTTAACTTCGTTTTCCACTCAACAATTCTTCATCGGGTGGTGCCTTTTTTTCATTCCTAATTGAAAGTTTCTATTTTTCATTGCAGTCTTTAGTTGTATGGAATGAGGTAAAGAGATCTTTAAAATTATATGCCTTGGCTATCGTCTCCCGATGTTCGATTACTAAAGGCTTATTAGTTTCCTTTTTATTAGTTTTATTTAACATGAAATAGTAAGCACAATCAGTCTCTATATTTAGTTTATCAAGAGTGGAAAATACATTTCTCTAGCCCTAAATTGATCACCTAAAGGTTCCCCACCCACTTAAGAAAGAAACTTTATAATCAAGTGCTTGTGTGAAATAAAACCATCCATCTCATCTAGCACTGGATTCACAAAAAAAAATAGTATGAAGGTTGATTCCTAATGATAAAAAGAGTTTCAAAAGTCTTTGTGGATGAGGCATTTCAATTTGCACATACAACTTTATCATCCTTATTAGAGTCTATTCTTTATTATTGAAAATAAAGATTTGCATGGGACTTCATTCAAGTTTTGCAAGAGGAATATCCATCTAATCAAAGTCATGTTAAAGATTACATTTACTGCACTGCTAGTATCCACAAGGATTTCTGATAAAAGTGATAGCTCAATTTATGTGGTAATCTTTAATGGATCATTATGTGGATGCCTCACTCCCTTTTGTCCTTTAGGGGTCATTAGTAAATTTGGAATTTCACTCCTCATAGTTTTTGATGGTGCCTTTGATCCTATGAAGTATACCCCTCTCTTGCCTTTAGGATATACTTGTTCTGAGCCCCTTTACTTACGGTAGAAATCCATGATACTCCATGGATGACATTGATATGGGTCATTGGTGGAGAAATTTTCCTTGAGCTCTAATTTCCATAACATGTGTATTATTGATAGGCGGAATTGAATTAGAAGGAGGTGGAAGCAACCTTGGATCTATTTTCTCAAATTCCTTTAGCGCACCTCTTCTTCTCATTCATGGTATTATAAACCAAGGCTTCATAGCTATTAGTTTTGTGCTCGTTTTCCTTATGGTACATGCAATAGTGTGACGTCCCGTCCTTCATAATACACTGAATCAACATCAAATGATAACATCTAACTTTCGAATACTACAAAAGATAGCTTATCAGGGTGAAAAAACAAAACACCAATCAAGGCGCGGTGATGGAATCTCATGGCGAAATGATAATAGATAATATACTGAATATACATGAACATAAAAGGATAAACAATATATAAGAGACTTTACTGATGGAAGTAACTGATAAATAAATATCAATATAGAAAGTCAAAATACAATATCTGGTACAACAAGTATCGTATATAAATAGCATATCTATCATGAACTACCGCAATATCAAATATATACCCAAAGTATCGACTTCGCCTCCGAAGTGCTCCAACTGTCCTAAAAGCACCTGGCTCCCAAACTACTCAGTCGACTACCCGAGAGTTGTCATGACATAACAAATAAAGAAAAAATATGGATCGGATATAAAGCCTGGTATAATGGGAACTATCTCAAAACACCGTATATCAAAACCATATATGAATGAATAGGATACTACTGAAGTACAACTGGTCCTCTCCACAAACGTGGCTCGGGGATAATTCGGACTGCCCATAAACAAGTAAAGTAAACCCAACTCAAAGGTAGGAAATCATACCATAACCGTTCTTCTCCTATAATCAACGAGTCAGCAGAACTGATATAACATAACTAAAATGTAACTACATGCTATGATAGAGGTATCCAATATATCAAAGAAGGAGTAATATAACATCACAATATAAGTCAAACACATAATGTTCAATAATAATCAACCAACCAACATAACATGCACAATCATAATGATAATGGATACACAAAGAATAAGTGGATACCCATCATGCTGATGGGTAGAGTCCGCTATGGACACCAATCGATTCAATGATCCCTACCGAAGCATTTGAAATGCAAAATAATTACAAAGATATAGTGATGCTGCTAATATAGCATCTCTATACCCAAAACCGAAATACAGATATCTATAACCGATATCCATCTTTAATTGCCATTAGCTATCAAAGAGAGTTATCGAGAGCCACAACTATATTGTGTACTCCTCTGAAAACCAACACCTCAAAATAAGTTGGCATGTAGATCATGTTGAAGCACCCTTCTGTACAATGCAAGAGTATATGACCTACTCTAGATTGGCATCCCAATCTCTCTCTTCCCTTGCTCTGGAACCGTGTCTATAGGTCGTGCGTCTCAATGGTTTTTCAAAACCGATATCATTCAATTGTCTATGGATAAACAATCCAGATTCAAGCTACTCCACCTATACCCTTCACACACATATACACAATACAAAAGTATTGTTGTCCCTGTGTGGATCGTGATTCATTTTTGAAGTGCCTTGCACTACCCAGTGGCCCCAAGTTAGGCATACCAAACCAATATATATAAATCGCCCAAACATGCATCTATAATTATATGTATGTATGTATATAATTATAATTATATATATATATATATATCACTTGAACCACATATTTATATATCTTCATAATATGTTTCGTCCACTATTCGATAACCCCAAGTTAGGCATAACAAAACTATACATACGCCTAAATTACGTATCGATAAATTGCATCGAATTTCCATTAGGTACCAAAGAGACCTACCGAGAGCCACAACTATATTGTAGACTCCCCCGAAAACCAACACCACAAAAGAAGTTGGCATGTAGGTCCTACTGTAGCACCCATCTGTACAACACAATAGTATACGACATACTCTAGATTGGCGCCCCAATCTCTCTCCGCCCCTGCTCCGTAACTGCGTCTGCAGGTCATGCATCTCACTGGTAATGGATTCCTTGCTTAGATCGATAGCCCCAAGTCGGACATATTGAAACTATATATAAACGCTTTAAATTACATATTAATATATATATATAATATTCCATGCATTTCCCCAATAGCCCCAAGTCGGACATACCAGAACTATATTTATACACATAGACATATATAAATCACATAAACTGTATGTGGATACATACATATATATATATATATATAACCAGTCAAACTATATGGAATTAATAAACACATATCATGCATATTTACATACGCAAAGGAAATACACAACGAAAGTAACAAATCTATCATCTCAATATCAATAACAATTCACACATATAACATATAAATAATTCAACAAAATGTATCTTACTTAAGTAAGTAACCAATCTATAATTATATCTTCTTCGTATTATTTTATTAAGGTCTCAAAGTTATATAAAGTAATGCACTTGCCTATCAATCATATTATAGCTTATTTTCACTTAATTCTTCTATTTAAATTAATTTTAGCTATCAATAAGGCCTAAATATATCATATAGCTCACGTATATAATTTATATATATATGTATGTATGTATACACATATATCTTAAACCATTCTTTAGGGTCTAAAATTAATAAATCACGGTATTACAATGGGATTTATAACCTTAATCATGCCCTATTAAATAATACACTTCTTTGTAAATTCAAACTTCTCAAATCACTTTTATAGAAATTCATTAGTTAGTTAATTATTGATTTACATTAGGATAAACCAATATCAAGGCCAAATAAACTTCAAAGCCATTTTTAGTACGAGGTTAACCTGCCTAAATCATTATTTTAGCCATACAGCTTATTTTAAAGGTAAACTTCTAATTTTTTTTATTAGTAATAAAATATATAATAATATTTCTATCACTAATATAAATACTAATTAAAGTTCTAATTAATTTATAACCATGTAATAAATTAATAGCAACTCCATCTAACTCTATTTAATACAGATAGAACACTGTATTTATATATACGAGATCTTAATAAATTCTCTCGAATATCAGTAATAAAATATATAACAATATTTTCATCACCGATCTAACTACAAATTAGAGTTAATTTAATTTATAACCATGTTATAAATTGATATCAACTCCATCTAACCCTATTCAATACAAATAGGACACTATATATATATATATATATATATATATAGACACACACACAAATATATATATATATATATATAGAGGATCTCAATCAATTATCTCGAATATCTACTCAAACCAAACCAATCCAATCAAATGGAAAAATAATTACTTATATATATATATAGTTTTACCTCTATAAGGAAATATTTTTTAATATATATAATTACTGGAATTTATACTGAAATATAAATTCAAAGTTATAATTCCGCTCACCAGAACTGCAAATTCTCAAATGTCCAAATCCAGTCCCAGCCCATACCATGTCATAGGTAATCTCACTAAAAGTGCAACAGCGAAGACTACGTCTCGGTTGGACCTTGTATATAAGAGATACAAATTTAATACGAAAGGGGATTAATTAAAATAAATAACCAACATAATCACTTTAATTATAAAAAACTTTCTTCCCCAAGTCAGTTTCACTATGCATAAGATATAAATGTGCATAGTCCACTCAATGCCATGCAAGCCATCCCCCTATCATGAGCTACAGTCCATGAATCAATGAACAATCGACTCCACCGTGCTCCACTACACATGCTAGTCGCAGTCGACCCAAATTCATCAAGTTCAGTGCCTCCCACTAAATCTCAACCTACTGCCTTCCTCGCGCTGCCCACTAGTCGCGATTTGCTATTCGATCAGAACCCCAAGGGAGGGCATGAGGAGGTGCTCGACGTCAAGAGCAATGCAATGGTGATCTTTTTTTTGCTTCACGCCTCCCTAAACTCCACCAACTCCCAACCCTAGTCGACGATCACACCCACCGTCCTCTCCATGCATTGCCAAATACAACAACATTGATATGGATCGATGCTCTCCCCTGTATGAGTTCATGTTACATCGTCTAACACGATCTGAAGCTCTCGATTTAATTTAATGAAGGAAGCACTATGTTTGGTCAAGGAGCTCGAGAAAAGAATGAGAGGAAAATAAAATAAAATATCCAGTTTGGGGGATATGGGTATATATAATTTGATTTCTTAAACAAAATTGCCACATGTTTCGAGCTCGTACGACGACATGGTACACCCAATAGTCACGAAACTTGTCGGTGCTCATCACCTCATTTTTGTAGTCTTGATGGTATAAATTTCATCGTTATTTCACTACAAGAGAAACCGGCTATTCCAACGGCTTCAAGCCGTTGGCGGCCGTTGGGAGCCGTTGGAATAGCATTCACGTTTTCCAACGGCTTCCAACGGAAGCAACGGGGCTATTCCAATGGCTTTTCCAACGGCTTCAAACGGCGTCTAGCCGATGGAGGCCGTTGGTTTAAAATGACCAAAGAGCCGTTGGTAGCCGTTGCTAATCTGGGTGAAATCTTTTTTATAACAGCAAGCCATTTACCTTCCAGCCACACACAATCAATATATATCCATTTCCATTCCATTTCCACTCCATTTCACATATATATCACATATCCAACACATTATACCACAAACAATATAAACAACCAAAAATCAACATCAAACATTACATTTTCAAACCAAACTCCAAGTCAATATGTACATAAACAACAAAACCCTCACCAACACCAACTCCATATTCAAGTCAATATATATAATGCAAACACTTAAACCTCACCACCTCAAAGTCAATATATACACAATAACCATCAAACACAATCCTCACCACCTCAAAGTAAATATATACAATAACCAACCACAAAGACAATAATCATCATACCTCTCAAGCATCATCATCACCTCCGGAAGCACCAGACGACGAAGGGAAGGAACCATGCCTCTGCGCGTACTCCGCTAAACATTGATTCAGCTGCTCCATTTGTATAGCGCGAAGACGGTCCTGCTCTTGCAACTGCTCAACCATGGCTCTAAGCTCTTTTATTTCAGCTTTGTCACACGCCTTTTGAGCTGCTCGAACCTGCAAATAGAATGTGAGATGTTCACATTTGTATTATAGTATTTTCTTAAGCAATGCATATTTTAAAATATAGAAATGTAAATGACGTGATCTTAAGCAATGCACATACCATAAGGAAATTTATATTTTATTAAATGATAATGGTGCAGGATGATAATGGTGCATTTTTTTCTTCTTCATGTTTTTGGTTTCTAATGTAAAATAGCGAACCCTTTTCTTGGAATATATACCATAAGGAAATGGATTCCTTTTAATACAATATATAGGTGTTAAAAGTATTCTTATATATTTTTTTTTGGTTCATCCATTTTCATCACATATCTTTGTATATTTTTCCTTTTTTACTTATCTAATATTTATAAATCACGTATATGTTAGATTTAACTCGGGTAGAAATCATCATATGTATAGTGTATCTATAGGTTAATTTATTAAATATAATATTGCAATGTTTATAAGATTACCGCTTGGTTTCCATAGCCATAGCGCCTATTCCGCTGCGTCGGATCCATAATAACGTCGAAAATATTATCTTGCTCCTCTACCGTCAACTCATCGCGATCCGATTCTAAAAGAAGCTCTGCCCATGCCCCCTGAAACTTTGCCTAAAATAAAAAACAATTACAGGTTAAAATTAGTAGAATATGATTTAAACTTATCGATATTAATAAAATAAGATTTAAAATATGCATACATATGCAGCCGTCGCCTTATCATCATCATCCCACTAATATGTAATATTGCCAGCATTGTCTGCTTGTCTTGATGCGTGGGTGCAGGTAAATACCTCCATCATAGACACGGGACGTCCAAGTGATCTTTCCTGCAATAAATAATTTATATATTTTAATTTTTCATAGCTAATTACTGAACTGATTAATATACAAAATGTAATAATGGTTTAGATTCGTAATTGATAAATTTACCAAGTCCTCACGGTGATGCTGAAAAGACTTGGATCCGCCACGATGCGTTACAGGATTCCTACTTCTATTGGCAGAGTTCCTCTCCGACTCCACCTGCAATTTAAATTGAATATTATATTTACTAATTGCGAAATAATTAACTATATATTTGGTAGATTTACCTTGAACTCGTCGGTCTCCCACCAACTCATCCAAGAATCTCATACGGAAGCGCCCATCCAGTTCGGTTTCTTCCCCGACTTTTTAAGAGCTGACATTACCTCCCTGTAATTTTTGGCGACCTTCGAATTCCAGTGGCGCTGAACCATGGCGACATCGGGCTCCGCCAAGTCCACTTGCCCCTGTACAAAGAGAAAATATTTAGATTTTACTGTTTTTTATAATCCATTTTCGTTTATATACAAAGTTATATTTCTTGCTATTTTGTTTACATTTTTGTACCTTTTGTGATGGTCGGTCAACCTACTTCACATTACAAACACAATAGTAATTACATTTCTTAAATCATATAATTATAAATGATTTCCCAAAATTTCGGTAGCACTTACCCCGTGTTCCTTGTATCGTACACATATGCATGTACACAAGGAACGAAAAGGAAATGCCGACGAAATTTTGTGAACCGTTTATAATGATATGATTTACGAAACGTAATTACTTTATAGTGTTTGTAACTTGTCCAATACAGAGAAAAATCCAACAAATATTGTATCAGATGAATATGAATATCCGTTTTGCAATAAAAACGAATATTCATACAACGATCATATACAACACTTGTTAGACGGGGCCAAAAATTCACTAAGGGATTTAAATTTTGTTTATATGTTACCGTTTTATTAAATATATAAAATAAAGCATATTATGCATTATTTTATTTATATTCTACTATTTTATTAAATATATAGTAAATTATATGATTTTTACTATTTCGCAAAATATATAATTCATGTGTATATATATACTAAATTATATACTTATCTAATGCGAATATATTTTGTAAAAGATATAATTCATGTTCGTAAAATATTCGACTAATTCATGTTTGCCTAATATTTTACAAAACATACACAAAATAATTTAAATCAATCCTAACTAATCTAACGCTAACTCAAATGCGCATTTACACTAAATTATCAACATATGTATATATGTGCATAATATATATACACAAACAATTTGGACATTTGGATGGTAATAATTGTAATTAGCACTTAGTTTGGTATAATAAACAATCAATAGGCCATTAAATACAACTATAACAACAAATTAAACACAAAATTAGACAATTTAAAATTTTAGGGTTTTAGGCAAAACCTGATTTTGGAGTGTATTTGGATGGAGAGAGGCCGCTGGTGTTGATCGATGGCGTCGGAGTGGATGCCGGTTGCGTGGGGAGGCCGGGAGCAAGAAAAGAGGAGGAGTGGAGGAAGATGGTGAAGGATTTGGGTTTTTTTGTGGTAGGAGGAGAGAATGAGGTTTGCTCTCGGCTTGCTGCAGGTTTACACGAATAATTCCAACGGCTTCCAACGGCCGCAAACGGCATTTTTACAACGGTTACCAACGGCTATCAACCGCTTGTTAAAAAATAAATAGCCGTTGGAAATTCTCGTTGGCGGCCGTTGGAACCCTGTCGTGGCTATATACTGTAGTTCTAGTAGTGTTTGAGATAGTGCTCCGGGATGATAATTTCATGCATTTCAAAGGCGTTTTGGCCATTAGATCATCCGATGTTGAAAATTCCTCAACCGTACGTCTTATAAGGAAGTTGTCATTCCAGAAATACAAGCCGACAGTCAAGATCCCACTGGACTCGACTAAGCATGTATTTTTATAAAAATATGTATAACGATACGTAAAAGGCACTACAACAATTTGGACTTTTAATGGCGTTTAAAAACGCCATTAAAGGCTTTTATAGCGTTTTTTATAAACGCTGTATATCAACATGTTGTTATAAGTCTGTGACTTACGATAGCAACATCAAAAACGCTATAAATAAAACCTTTTAACAGCGTTTGGAAAATGCTGTAAATTGTTTTAATGGCATTTTTGCACACGCTGTAATAAACATGTCATAAATAAGAAGGGTTATTACACAGCAAGAATAAAACGCTATAAAAAGTTCCTAACAATAGCGTTTTACCAACACTATCAACAGTTGCATATTATAGCGCTTCAAAAACGCTATTGTTACTTTTTATAGCATTTTTTAATGCTATCATCTTATTACATAAAGTTTTCCGTGCTGCTTTTTGATGTTTCAATGCATATATGTATAACGAATTTAAATATCACTAATATCACATTTGATTACCAATACGTTATATGTAAACAAATAAAATTACACCAAAACAACATGTGCTCATTATATTTCATAACCACGTATGAAGATTACAAATGCAAATAAACAAAACTAATATTATACGCAAGCAATCTTATCAAAACGATACATAGAAGTATTTAAACACTAAAGATACACACGACATTATATATTACTTCAAATCACCTTGTTGCTACTTGCTAACACCAAATGTATTAGTTACCTGTAAAGAAAAAGTTCGATAATTAGTCGTAATAGACATGATTCATGAAAAATATGCATATAAAGTGACACTTTTGAACAACAATATATGATGTTTATAAACTTATTCAATTCTAAACCACTATTAATTATTATTTTATAAATTTGCTTACCTTTTACAAAATTTTGTCAGTATTTAGATAATTATTTAATTTATATACAACTTGTTTAACTTATTTAAATTTTTATACAACTTGGTTAATTTTTACAAATTTGTTTTTAGTTTTTCAAAACTTAGTTAAGGTAGAAACTTATTTACTTTTTATAAAACTTGGTTAAATTTTACAAACTTAATTAATTTAACCGGATGTTTATAAAACTTGGTCAAGTTTTATAAAACTTAGTTAAATTTTATTAACTTTTTTATTTTTATACATTCAGTTTATTTTGAAAACTTAAACTTACTTAATTTCTATAAAACTTAGTTAACTTCTATAAAAATTAGTTTTTTTTATAAATTAGGTTAATTTTTATAAATTCATTTAATTTGTATAGAACTTAGATAACTTTGTTAATGCCATATTTTGTTTTAAATACATTACTCAACAATTGCATGTCGATTGTTATAAACTTATTAATTTTTATAAAACTTAGAAATTTTATAAACTTATTTACTTTTAAAAAACTTAGTTTAGTTAATTATTATAAAACTTAATTAATTTTATAAAAATTAATTAACTTAGTTAATTATTTTAAACTTAGTAACTGTTAAGGTCAGAACATACATACCTTAGTAATATTTGTAACTGCACTATGAAGAGCATAGAGTTTGGCATTGAGCTTTCTTCTCTTGTTTCTTTCAGCTTCTGTATTCTTTCCTACATTAATATTGGAAGTAGAAGAGTTGGTTGTTGTTCCTTCAGGCGAGCTTAATTCAGAGCTTAAGAAAACATCATCCATTCCTCAACTAAATAATATCAGCATTTACCTGTTGCACCAAAACACATACATGATCAAATTTATAATGAGTTCAGCATAAAATCAATGAAACAAGGACATGCATGTTTTAACAGCCAGTAAACCAAATCTGCTCATGAATATAAATAACATTAACCCTATAGAAAATGCAATGGCATGCGATTAGTAGATGGCACTAATACAGGCTACCAGCAAACTCAGAAGGTGTTTGCATTTTTTTTCTTCAGGAAATTCTTGTTTTTGAGAAGCATGGAATCCCAGCTTTTCAAAAACATATGTTTCCCTTAGCCTGATCAAAGGCTCGCTAAGAAACTTATCAACTTGACAAAACAAATTCTAGTTTGTCACGGGTATGCTATATAAAAAATAAAATCACTATAGATCATTGAGGAAAATTGAAATTACCATTGTTTACTTCTGCTACGGAAGTCTTGAAACATGGCAAAAGATCTTTACTTGGAGCACATTTTAAAACGACAGATATCCTGCTTGAAATATTGCACATTAACAAAGTAGTACACTTCCCTTCTCCCTAAGAAAACAGTATAAAGTTCAGTAACCTATAGAATCAAAATATTGGAGCAAGAATGTACTGAAAGTACTTTCAAATAAGTTATAGATATCATCATCAAATGATAAGTGTAAATACATGCCGACAGATATCTGAACCATGTCGTCACAGTCATGGAGATAACATTAAATACACCAACATTTCTTACATGATGGTAACTAATAGATGCGAGTATTGAGACATACAGTTAGGACTTAATATTCAAGGAGGAAAATCTAAGTAAGCTTTTACTAGATAAAGATTTCCTTGGACCAGGATAGCACATGCATGGAAAACATTACATGTGAGCTCGAACTAGTTGAATTATATACATTTGTTGTAGAAGAAAAATATTACCTACAAGGCAAGAACTTACACTAGGCACTAGTCATAAACTTACATTCTTCTCCTTTGTTGTTTAGGAATGGTGAGCTTAAGCGGTCTCAGAGTTGCACTGCTAATATTGGAAGGAGAAAAAATGTAAGAAATTTTTGTTATTTATATCATATTTGGATCACCTACTCTGGTTTTTTGGTACAGCAGTCAGTGCATTTCAGTAAACTTTTAAACTATGCCAAAATACACTTATTGATCTAAATTATAAATTGTTTGATCTGCGTACCAGTTTCAAATGGTTTCCAGAGTACACAATCGGATTCTAACTAGATCTTCATTAAAAAATTGATCTTTTCAATATTATGTTTCAATTTTTTTTTGGAAAATCTGTTTATCATCTAGCATAATGACTTTTTTGTTTACAATTTCCAAAATGAAGGTTAACGAAGACTCAACCAGGCTGTCAGCAAAAAGCCATTAGATGAAATGGGCACGCCCATGTAGAAATTCAGCAGTTATGAACAGTATATCAAAATAACAACAATCAGACCAAAATAGTCCATTCCAACTTCATCATCCTCATCATCAAAAACTAGTCCAAGTAAATCCTATTAATCAGAGCAATGTCAACTTACTATTATTGGTGTCAAAATATGATAAAAGTGCATTCAATTTGAGCCACCAATACTTTGCATGAAAAAACCCCAGTATATTGTAGTATCAAAAGACGATGTAAAAATTGCTTTCCATGCCCATGGTTGAGTGGCCTTTGCTAACTATAACATACACAGGTGGAGCTCAAAGCATAACGATGAAGTGAAACAAAGAAGAAACACAAGTTAGAAATATCATCAGCAACATGAAACAATACTGGTTTTTATGCTTCCGAAACTTCTGTGTATAACAAACACTATAATGCAATTTTATTGCTTATTATTTGCATTATAGAGTGTACACTTTTGCTATCTGATATGTATCCAGACTGTAAATACACGGAGACAGGTCTTGATTATTCAGACAGATATGTTTTGCTTGCTCCAAGCTATTAATGGAAATATATATGTTTTAAGTGAATGTTAACGAGAAGTGCATATACATGCATATAAAAAATAGATGATTATTGTAGTACATGAAGCAGTTGTCAATACAGGCTTTAATCGAAAAGCAGAAAATAGACTGCCTACTTCAACGTGACCGAACTAACTACTGAAACCATTTTAGAGATTTTCTAAGCAAAGGTTAAAGGTGTCAATATTTTGTTGTGTGTCGTACAACTATTGGTTTAACACATAAATGGTCTTTTAAAGGTTTGTTTACGCCTCTTTAACGCAGGCTTCAAATTTGAATCATATAAACGTAAATGGAGGTTTAGCTTCATTTGAATCCCTATTGGATTTAAACACAAGGTCCATTCTTTATGTTTTAACACGTGCATCTTTGACCTCAACCTGCTTTTATTCAACTTATAATTTAACTTATTAATTAACTTCCTTTTCTATCAACAAAAACTACATAAACAAGTTAGCCAAACATTTCCGACCAATACGTTTTACAATCTACAAAGTCAAAATTTTCATTAATGTTTAAACTCCTATCTTTGATAACCAATTCATCAACAGTCAATCAACGCTTACATAAACTTTATTATTCTCAAGTTTGACAAGTCATTATGTTTAAGTTTTCAATTTAAAAGTGGTGAAAAAAAACAAGGAAATGAGAATTTCTTTTTGGGGATCTAAGGACATTAAGAGGTAAAATCTAGTAATTTCTCACATTTATGTTTTCATGTTATATAAATTTAACCATCAAATAGTTATTCATGTATTCCCTCAATCAAACTTTGTAAATTATTTTATGCCAAAATAATTTTTTAATTATAGCGTTAATTTAGACATTTTTAGTCATGTATGATGTTTAAATGTTCAATCATGGAAAAAGCAGCAAGAAATATAGAAGTTTTGCACTCACTTTGCCAGCATACAACTTACACGAACTGATAAACAAAGAGCTAAGCCTAGATGAACAGAGAACTGAAAGAGTTCAATTATATACTATGGGCTGAAACAAGTTGAACGAACTAAAATGGTTAGAACTCTATCTACACTAGTTCAGTGGTTTATTTATTCCTTGGCAAATGGTTAGAACTCTATGATGTATTTTGATTTTTGCAACTATACTAACCTTTCTACCAAGTACCCGTAAGAAATGGTCGCAACAATCAAATATGAAAAAGTGGCAGAAGTCATAAAAATAAATTTTAATAGATTACGAATTTTAAACTCAAATAGCTCTAGAGTATTCTTTTTGTTTAATCAAACCAACTATTGGAGGCTTGTCTACGACTTGCAAAATCAAAGTTAAAAACAAGAATACTAAAGTACCAACATATTTTTCATCATTGCAAATATTTATTTGTACTATGCTACTCTCTGTACATAAAGTAACATTTTCTTCAATAATGTACTCTTCTATTATCTAAAACAAACTCAAGTTAAAGAAGAAAAGAAAATTGCAAAGAAGATAGTGACTGCTGCAATGAAGTCTTTTGAAATAAAAGCATATGCATTATATAGTAGCTTGCATATTACGAAAAATAAAAAGGATGAAGATTATTGTGTCAGGTGCTGAAAATCCAAATGAGATGAAGAATAATCATTAAACTGACATTAATTGTAGTCAGAAACTGTACCAAAGTTACACATGAATTCAAATGAAATTATAAAAAAAACCTATGTGATTTTGCTTAGTTTTTTAAAACTATGTGAAGTTTTTTACTCAGTTTTTAATTGAGTATCACTCAGTTTTTTAACTGAGTAATACTCAGTTTTTAACTATATTTCAGTGGATTAGAATGACTTGTTTGTTGCTGCAATCTCTGAGTTCAGATGGATTATAACTTGTTTGTTGCTGCAACTTTGAGCTTTACATTCGGTACAGTATGATTTAGAATGACATATAAGTGATGTAAGACTGTAATTTATAAACTACAAAAATATACATGTTTCTATAATTGTAAGCATACCTCAGGATGGAAGTTTGGTTCTAAGGTAAATCTAAAAAGAAAAACAACAAATGCAACAATCTTTGATGGCAAGAACTGAAGACATATGTATTCTAGTAGGCTTAACTCGGTAATATAATCAGCTATATATTCTGATTTTGTGCTAGAGTACTGCAAAAGAAATTCAATCAATACATTTGAAAGATAGATCGCTGTTTGCACAAAAAATGGACAAACACCTCAAAGTCGTTTGATTTAATTGATTTTATGTTGTTCTTAGTGATTTGAGTGATCTATGCAAATTTATGAAAAGCAGGGACTAAACTATAAAAGACACGCAGATTTATAATGGTTCAGCCAGAATGTGCCTACGTCCACTTTATATATTATTTCTCTTTTCTTGCTTAGATTACAAGTACAAAGCTTTGATACAAGTAAAAGAAAGTTGTTTGAAAGTTCTCTCCGTGCTTGAGCTCTCAAACTTGTCCCCCATTGTTGTACCCCTACCCCTCTATTTATAGAGTGAGGCTGGGGGTAGGGGTCTTGGATATATACAGTTGCTGATGGGCCCGGGCTGATACAATCTGGCCTGGCAAATCTGGTTCGGCAATGCCTTGGTTCGGTAGTAGTTTGGTTCGGTGGGACTTTGGTGGAGTGGTTGTTTCGGCAGTGCTTGGACCGGTGGTGGATGGAGGGTGGCTGGTTCGGTAGCACTCTGGTTCGGTAGAGGTTGATTCGGCAGGGATGCTTTGGAGTTGGTTCGGTGAAGTCTGGTCCGGTGGGTAGTGGAGTTGGACCGGAGGCAGGTGGTCCGGTGGGAGCTTGGAGAAGCATGGTTCGGTGATTGGTGAATTTGGTCCGGTGTCTTCTTTCTCACTCTGTTTCGGTGGTGGTATGAATGTACCCAACACTTGCCCCCCAAAGTAGGGCATATGCTCAGCATATGTCGTGCTTTGTTTCAGTTTGGACGACCATATTCGGCCAGAGAACCGAACCGGCTGGTCCGGCTATTCAACCTTCTTCTATAAGTAGGAGCCACATCCCTTCGCCATCCCTTACCGAACGAAATAGCTGAGTTAGCTTCTGAACTGCCGAGTCAATTACTGTGCCGAACCAACCTTAACTGCCGGACCAGGTAAATTCTCCTCTGCCGAACGAGTTTTCAAGGTTGATTCTCTTTGTTTTACCGAATGATCCTAAGGGCTTTCGATGCCGAATGAAACCTAGGCTAGAATTGCCGAATGAAATCTGGGCTAGAATTGCCGAATGAAACCTAGGCTAGAATTGCCGAATGAAACCTAATACCGGACGGTCTTGATGTAAACTTGCTTGTTTTATACTTCTGCATCCTTTGTTCTAACAACGTGCCTTTTTGTGTTTGCAGATAAATGTCTCACAAAGTGGAAACCCGATCAGAGAAAAAGAGATCTCATGACAGAGAAGAGCCTTCCGCCGTGCCCCCAGCTCAGCCAGGACCTGTCCGTCACGGGCCCACCCCGAGATCATTAGTGGATGGATACGGTCCTCAGGAACTTCTTAACTTGCCTCCTGATTGCTTCCCTAGCTTACTCAAGGGCGAGCAACTCGATGTTATATCTCGCTCCTTCGGGATCGACCGAGCACGCATGTTATTGCCGGATGCAGGAGTGATGTCGTATGACCCTCCCGAAGGATATTTTGCCTATAGCAGATACCATTGCATGTGCGGGGCCATCCCGCCTCTCAACGCCTGGGTAGTCAGCTTTCTCACCTATCTAAAGGTAGCTCCATTCCAGCTTCAGCCCAATTCTTATGCCATTCTGGTGAGTCTCTTCGTCATCCTCCAGAGGAGATATGGGCATCCTCCTTCCAACCGGGAGATCCGGTATTTGTACAACTTGAGAGGCTACAAGAAGGGGTCTACCTACATCAGCTTGGAATCGGCCATATCCTTTAAGCCGGTCCTGGATTTATACTCCAAGTACAGCATGTTTAAGAAGGAGTGGTTTTTTGTCAGGGATGATTCTGTTTCTATTCGGCGCTTCACCTCCGGATGTAAGTCAAAGCTTTATTTTTAATTCCCGTTCTGGTTGCAATACTCTTTCTTATGTGTTTTTATTTTTTGCTAGCGACAGGTGGTTTTGCGGTCGTGGAGAATGACCGCCTGGTTCAGACGGCAGCAGAAATAGAAGCTATTACTAGGAGAGATAGGTCGGCTGCCTACCTGATCAGGAACGCTACACTCTTGGAGTACAACTTGATCCTTCCACAGCAGTCCGTGGTCAAGCAGAGGGACACGGCTGAAGAGAAGGATGCCCAAGCTAAAGAAGGGGCCGAGTTGAAGAGCAGTAAAAGGAGGCCCTTTCCGAAACACCCGGTTGCCGGGGGGAAGAAGCTCAAAAAGTTTGACGGTCCCTCTCCCAGCTCATGTCCAGATATCCCGGAGGAGGGAGACGTGGAGGAGGAGCAAGGCGAAGATGGAGGAGAAGGCGCTGGAGGTGGCGACGGTGTTGGGGCTTTGTCTTCTGGGCAAGTAGGCGAGATGCAAGAGTGGACGGATGACGCTTTCCGCCAAGCCTTCGAAAGTTTGGAGGGGATGGAGAAGTCCAAGAAAGCCGATAACGTTGGGACCGACGTCGATCTGTCTTCCGAGAGCGCCTCTACTGAAGCAACTTCGGCGGTTCAAGGTGAATTTCACTTTACTCTTTTAACTCTTAAATGATGGCTCAATACATGTTGGTGACACTTGGTTTTCATA
This sequence comes from Allium fistulosum, assembly GCA_030737815.1. Taxonomy (NCBI): domain Eukaryota; kingdom Viridiplantae; phylum Streptophyta; class Magnoliopsida; order Asparagales; family Amaryllidaceae; genus Allium; species Allium fistulosum. The sequence continues at coordinate 195,721,522 of CM060902.1, read as the reverse complement.
TCAGGAGCAGGTAAAACGGCCAAGACCTCAGATCTTCGGCATAGGCTTGAACAATACATGCTCTCCAAAGCTTCCGCCAAGCCGAAGCCTCCGACCCACCGTTCCGGGGATGTAGTCGGCTACCATCCTCTTCTCGGGGTTATTGGAGAGGATATTCAAAAGAGAAAGAGGAGTCGCTCCCTATCCGAGCCTTCACCTAGTCCTCAGCCCCCAATTCAGCCTCTTCATGATATCACGGAGGAGGATACTGAGTTCACACCCTCTCCGCACCCGTCTGAAAATCCTACCGTTACTCAGATTGATCGTCCTGGCTTAGCTCGTAATCCATTTGCGGGTCATCCTGATCTGGATCCAAGTTCTCATGATATTTCCTTCGACGAGGTTACCGGTGAGCACCTTCTTCCTCGCAACCCTATGGTAAAGGTGCTTGATGAGGCCAAATCCCTGGACCTTGATTTGCTTACCACTCGGGTTATCGCTATGGGGAACGAAGCTAAAGCAAATATCGATCGGGTTGCTGAGGAGACCAGGAAGTTGATGGGGCATCATGCCCGATTGGTCAAGGCCGAGGAGGAAATTGGGAGTGCCAACATAAGACTGCGGTTAGTGGTTTCCGACCAGGCCAAGCAACTCGCTGATCAGGCCATCCAAATCTCTCAGCACGAGGCCGCCTCCGGACGTCTAAAGAAAACTATGGAAGAGGCCAGCCAGGCCGAACTGCGGAAAATGGAGGCTACTTGCAAGGAACGAATCGATATGGCCATTGCCACGGTGGACGAGGTTCGGAAAGCGGATCTTGAGCAGATAGAGGAGTTATCTGGGAAGCTTGAGGCTGCAGAGCTTGCTCAAGCCAAGTTGAGGGAGGAGATGGAGGCAATGCGGAAATCCCTTCAGGCTGACTGCTCGAGATACCAATTGGAGAGAGATGCCGCCGTCGTAAGGTTGTCGGATTCCGAGGCCCGGGCGAGGGAGTTTGAAGAGAACGAGGGGCTGATGGAGGGGATGCTCCAGGATATGTACTTCCGTACTTGGAGGCAGGGTAACTTGTCCTGGATGGATGATTACCCTCGGGTTATGGCTAGGATCTATCTCAGGGCTCTAGAGGAGGCCCAGGCTGAGGCAGATAAGGAGGGTGGCATGGCCTTTAGGATGGATGCTGTTACCGCCCAGTTTACCAAGGAGGAGAAGGTGGCGGTGAAGGAGGGCATGCGGTTGCTTGCAGCTGAGGAGACAGGTGTGCAAGCGGAGGATGATGATCAAGTTGATCAAGGAGCAGATGCTGGTAAGTCTTCCTTTCTAGTCTTTCCGTTAACTTGGTTGCTTATCACTAACGAATTCTTTTTCTGACCGGACAGGTGGGCAACAGGACAAGGATAAGACTCCGACGCAGCCGGCTCCTTGATTAGACCTGGAAAATTCTTTTTATGGACTTGACATGGTTGTATATGTTAGTCTTAAAACAGTAAAGTAACTCTTAGGTTGTGATTTTTGCTACTTGTAATAAATAGCTCTATTCTTGACGTGTAATTCTTTAACTTAAGCTGATTTTGTCGTCTTTTGAATGTTTTTTGCTATTTTGACATGTTGTATGAGAAATATAGCTATGCATATTCTTGTAATCAAATTGTGTTTGATGTCAGGTTCTTGTTTAAAACATAATTTCATGACTTGCAATGTTAGCGTGAGGTGTGAATAAATTATAGTCATGTGTTTACATATAAAAGAAGGAAATACCGCCCTTTATATTTTGCTTATAGATGGCAGCTTTGAATATCCTGTGTGACCGAGTAAGGGATGCGGTCCAGTATCTTGCTGTGAGTATCCGCTTCTATTAGTGAGTGTCTCCTGTTCTGTGTCCTGTACTTCAGGGATTGTTACAGAGGATAGGAGAAAAGTTTCTTAAGTAAAATTGAAATATGTGAAAAAGTAAAACTTCCAATCACGGAAGGCCGTCGATGTGCTTAAGTTCGTGGCAAACGGGCTTTGTAGTCACTTTCCCTAGCTGTGGGTCTTGGAGACATTTGTCACCCATCTTACGCCTCCGCGGGGAGTTAATTCTTTTTTACCACAACCGCACTTAAGACACATCGGAGCCGAGATCGCGCACAGTAACTACCCGGGCCATTATGACCCATAATCGTGGGTATTATTCGATTTACTATGGCCGGCTAGCGTGGGTGCCGATCGTCAACCGTGAACTGCCCCTGGCTGGACACACCTTATGTTGGGGCTTATAGTCGGTTCATAGTTGTCGGCGAGCCGAACGCCGTAATGAGCTGCCTCGGCTATAGTCGGCCTTCTCGGTGGCTTATAATCGGCTCATTACAGTTGGCTTTAAGGGCCGTCGCGAGCAATGAGTTAACCCGCAGCAGAGGGATGCCGGAGCAAAAGTGTCTCATTGGCGAGGGCATAGATTCGCATAGTACCTGTTAGGTCTTGTCCAGGTGAAGTTGCGCTGTGGAGTGCTTTGAGTGGAAATGCTATGCGCAAAGGATTTTGTTCAACAGAAAAGGATAAAGTTAACAAGCAGCCAAGATATAAAGGAACAAGTTAAAAAAGAGACAAGGTTTTTTAAAGTGGTTTGGCACGAAAAGGCCTACGTCCACTGATTCTCTTTATTAATTCACTTCATATGGGCAGTACAAGTTAAGAAAAGTATCGACGGAGGTGTTGGATGTTCCATGCCCTCTGGAACACCTCTCCGTCCACTGTTGACAAAATATAAGCTCCATTGTGGAGATCTTTATGAATTACATATGGTCCATCCCAGATTGGATCTAGTGCTCCGGGGCGAGGGAAGATTCGCTTGAGGACAAGATCCCCTTCTCGTAAGGTACGGTGCTTGACTTTGGAGTTGTATTGTGCTGCCACTTTTTGCTTGTGGGCCACTGCTTTAAGGACTGCATCATTTCTTCTCTCCTCAACTAGATCCAAAGACATGTGAAGGAGTTCTTCGTTCTCTTCTGGGTTATAGTGGATCCTACGGTGGGAAGGCACAATGGTTTCAACTGGGAGCATAGCCTCCGATCCGTATGCCAAAGAGAAAGGAGTATGCCCCGTTGATGTTCTGAAGGATGTGCGATAGGCCCACAGTGCCGTAGGGAGTTCATCCACCCAAGCGCCATTTGACTTTTCGAGTTTCTTTTTTATTAGAGTTTTCAGAATTTTGTTGACGGCTTCGACTTGCCCGTTTGCCTGGGGATACGCTACGGATGAGAAGCTTTTGTGAATTCCGTGCTCTCGGCACCAGTTGGCGAATTCCTCGCTGTCAAACTGAAGTCCATTGTCTGATATGATTTTGAGTGGGACTCCGTACCTGCATAGAACATTTTTGATCAAGAAGTTAATAACTTTTGCTGAAGATAATTTATTCAGATGTTCCGCTTCCACCCATTTGGTGAAATAGTCGACTGCCACTATAGCGTATTTGGCCCCACCTCGGCCCATCGGTAGCTCGCCGATTAAGTCAATTCCCCATATTGCGAAGGGCCAAGGGCTGGTCATTTGAGTAATCTCAGTTGTTGGTAGCCACGGAATCTTAGAAAACTTCTAGCATCTGTCACACTTTTTGACGAAATCTAAGGCGTCCTTGCTTAAGGTGGGCCAGAAATATCCATATCGGAGTATCTTTTTTGCTAATGTTTGCCCTCCGGTGTGATCTCCGCAGCTTCCCTGATGAATGTTGGATAAGATTTCCCTGGCTTCCCTCCCAGCGACACACCTTAATAACGGGTTAGAGAATCCGCGCCGATAGAGGATGTCTTCTTGTATTGTGTAGCGGGAAGCTTTCCTCAAGATTTTCTTGACTTCGTTGCGCCCGTTGGGTAGTGTGCCGCTTTGTAGGTAGTCTCGGATGGGAGTCATCCAAGTTGCTTCTTCGGTTGCAGCTATCAGATTCACTTGCTCAAAACTTGGGGTCAGTTGCTTTGAGATGGTTACCGCTCCGAAGATGGCGCTGTCTCTCACACTTGCTTGCTTCGCCAATTCATCGGCCTCTCGGTTCTCCTCCCGAGGGATGTGTTTGACTAAGTAGTGGTCCAATCGGCTGAGAAGTAACTTGGTCTTCTTTAAATATGCTATGAGTCATTCTTCTCGAGCTTGGAATTCTCCTTGTATTTGATTAACAATAAGTTGAGAATCGCTATGAAGACACAAAGAATCGGCTCCGATTTCTATGGCAATTTCTAATCCAGCTATCACTGCTTCATATTCTGCGTCGTTGTTGGTGGCAGCGAACTCCAACCTTACAGCATAGTGCAGCTTATTTCCCCTGGGAGTGATTATTACCACACCTGCCCCCGAGCCTTGTTCGTTTGATGCACCATCCACAAAGAGATTCCACTTGATGTCTTCTGCTATTCCCAATTTCTCCTTATCTTCGTTGGTAGTGAATTCTGCAATGAAATCAGCTATGGCTTGTCCCTTGATGGCGGTGCGAGGGTGATATGTGATATCATACTAACTTAGTTCAATGCACCATTTAAGTAGTCGCCCAGAGGTGTCGGGACGATGGAGTACCTGCCTTAGTGGTTGATCGGTCAGAACTTTGATGGAATGGGACTGGAAGTAGTGACGCAGTTTCAGTGATGTGATTAGTAAACAGTATGCTAGCTTCTCAAGTTTAGGATATCTGACTTCTGCCCCCGTAAACCTCTTACTTACAAAGTAAACTGGCCGCTGCGTGCGGTTGTCTTCCCTTACCAAGGCAGCGCTTAGGGCGTGAGATGACACAACAAGGTATAGGTATAACTCTTCGCCTTCGCTTGGAGTCGAGAGTACCGGTGGTTTCTGGAGGTGTTCGATTAAGTTAAGGAAAGCGGTTAAGCATTCGTCAGTCCATTTGAACTTTCCTTTGTCTTTCTTTAGAGCTTCGAAAAAGGGGACGCACTTGTCCGTTGCTTTGGAGATGAATCGGCTTAGGGCGGCCACTTTTCCATTCAGGCTTTGCATTTCCTTTCGAGTGGAAGGTATCTTGATATCCCTTAGCGCTCGGACTTGTTCAGGGTTTGCTTCAATCCCTCTGGCATGGGCGATGAATCCTAAGAACTTTCCTGATGATACTCCGAAGGAGCATTTTAGAGGATTCAACTTCATTCCATATTGGCGAAGTACTTGAAACATCTTGCCTAGGTGGCTTACGTGATCGTCGGCTTTCCTTGACTTTACCAGCATGTCATCCACGTATACTTCCATAGTTTGCCCTATTAGCCCTGCAAACATCTTGTTGACGAGGCGCTGGTAGGTGGCTCCTGCATTTTTAAGTCCGAAAGGCATTACCTTATAGCAGTATAAACCCCGGTCAGTGATGAAACTAGTGTGGTCTTGATCGGGAGCATGCATAGGAATTTGGTTATATCCTGAGTATGCGTCCATAAAAGATAAGAGCTCGTGCCCGGCTGTGCTGTCTACAAGTTGGTCGATCCGGGGAAGTGGGAAGCAATCCTTTGGGCATGCGTCGTTTAGGTTGGAGAAGTCAATGCATGTTCACCACTTCCCATTAGCCTTCTTTACCAGCACCGGGTTAGCGATCCATTCCGGGTAGATGGCTTCTCGTATGAAGTCATTGGCGAGTAGATTCTTTACTTCTTCATCGAGGGCTGTTGATCGCTCTGCCCCCATACTTCTCTTTCTTTGTTTTATGGGCGCCTTGGTAGGATCAATGTTTAGTACGTGGCATGCTACGTCGGGGGAGATTCCGGTCATGTCAGCGTGTGACCATGCGAATACATCCAAGTTGTGGCGGAGAAAGTCGATGAGTTGCTCCTTCAACTCTGCTTTTAGTTGGGACCCAATTTTCAACAGTCTACTCGAGTCGTGCTTGTCTACAGATACAAACTCCATAGCCTCTGCAGGCTCGGCGGTGGCCTCCTCCTCTTTGTCCCTGGGGTCTAATTCATTGAAAGGGTCGCTGGTATACCGAAGAGGAGGGGCTTTCTTTAGTTTCTATGCTTCTAGACTTTTCATGCAGAGGGCAACCTCTACACCCTTCCCTTTATCCTTCCTGTGGTTGTTGCGAAGTTCAGTCACATAGCAGTCTCGAGCAACGTCCTGGTCTCCTTCTACTTCCCCTACTCCATTGTCCGTTGGAAATTTCATCTTTAGGCACCATGGGGCTAGGACAATTTGGAAGTCAAACAAGGCTGGCCATCCTAAGAAGGCGTTGTAGGCCGAGTGGTTTTCTATTAGCATAAACGTCTGTCTCCGTACAACGGAGCGGGGATGGCTTCCAATTTCAACAAAGAGGTCCAGTTGCCCGAGGGGCATCTTTGCATCTCCAGTGAAACCGTGTAGTGGTTTATCGCAGGGAGATACATCCTTCATTGATAGTTTCATTTTGTCGAATGCATGTTTGAACAGGATATTTACTGAGCTTCCAGTGTCTACTAGAATTCGGTAAACTTCGGCGGGACCGAGCCGTGCAGAGATAACCATGGGATCCATGTGAGGGTATTGCCTTCCTTCTAGGTCACGCTTACCGAATGTGATGTCATCACTTTCTTTCCGCTTCGGGTGGCGCTCTTCTATAACCGAATTGACACAGTCTTTATTGTCTCTAAGCGACTTTCCATATCTTTCCATCTCTTTCCAGCTTCTGTCTGCGATGTGCGGTCCTCCCGAGATGGTATGGACCACTATCTTCTCTTGACTAGAGCCGCTAGTGTTGCGGTTTCCTCTGCCGATCTCCGGTGAGGGTAGCCTTGGGTTCTCATTGGCAGGAGCTGGAGTCCTGTCCTGACCTTTTACATATCATTCCAGTTTTTTCCTTTTGATGTGTTCCTCAATCAAGTCCCGAAGATGATGGCATTCATTGGTATCATGCCCATGAGATTTGTGGAAGCGGCAGAACTTTCCAGACTTCTGCGCGTTATCTGATTCCTTCTTGTATGGTGGGCGTTTGTATCTAACTTCGCCTTGGGTGGCAAGGAAGATATTTTCGACGGTCTCGTTCAAAGGAGTGTAAGTGTCGAATCTCGGTCCTGGCCGATATAGGCGCTTTTCTCCTTTCTTGCCCCCAGCATTGTCTCTGGAATCATTTCTTCGAACGTCCCTTGCCATAGCAGGGGCGTTGCTGTGAGTTGCCTTATTTTGCTGTCCTGACTGCCCCTCAACGGTAGCATCCTCAAGCCTCATATATTTCTCGGCTTCATGGAAGAAATCGGGTAAAGTAGCTGGTTTTTCTTTTGTCAACCTTCTAGCAAATTTAGTGTCCGGATGCACACCACTACAGAGGGCCATTAGGATAAGCTTCTCATCGGCATCTTGGACTGCGGCCGCTGCGGCATTGAATCGGGTTAGGTATTGCTGCAGTTTCTCTCCGGGTTTCTGTTTGATGCTGGATAAGGAATAAGCGTCCTTAGGTTGTTCCACATGAATGCGGAACCGACTGATAAACTTTTCTTTCAACATTTCCCACGAGCTGATGGATCCCTGGGGTAAATGACAGAACCAGGAGGTAGCGAGATCTGCTAAGAATAGTGGAAAGCATTTGCACAGTACTCCCTCTGTTGCTCCACTCATGAGCATATGTTGTGTGTATCTCTGTAAGTGTACAACGGGGTCGGAGGTTCCTTTGTAAGGTTCCATTGTTGGCATCTTCCATTCTCGGGGGGTGATAGCAATTTCGATATTGCAGGCGAAAGGGCTGGTTACTCTAGCGCCTATCCCTCGATCCCTTTGCTCCCGTTGGAAGCACTCTCTGAATAAGCGTGACATCCTTTCATCAGAATTTGGAGCAGATAGAAACGAGTTTGGTTCTGTTCTGTGGGATTGATTCCGTCCAGATGACCTGTAGGGATGGTATCGTCTATCACTCCTCATATTTTCCAGTGGCTGCCTTTGGTCTTCTGGGAGCATGCTAGGGTCAGCTACAGTTGGCCCTTGCCTTGATCTTCCCCTGTTGGGTTCTGATCTAAGCACTTCCTCGGGTCCAACTTCGGGCTGGACTCTAGCTCGGCCCCGTTCACTGGCGTTTCCGTGGTTAGGCAGTATGACAGGCTCAGCTACAGTTGACCTTCGCCCGGTACCTCCCCCGTTGGGTTCGGTTCCAAACGTTTCCTCAGGCCTAACTTCGGGCTGTGCTCGATCTCGGCTCCTACCATGGCTGCTTCTGCCGTTAGCTCCTTCGAAGAAGGAAGATCTTTGTTGTCTCTGAGATCCTCCAGACTGGGACTCACCCCATGATTCAATGTTGCGGTTGGACTCTTCAGCATCCCTTAAGCGTGACATGAGATGATCCACCAAGGCTTCCTGCTGGGACGTGAAGCGGTTAGTTACTTCAACCACAACCCTGTCTAAATCTGCCCTAGTAATTGCTGCGGGCTGTTCTGTGGCAGGAGTGGTCGGATTAGCCTGTCCTTCATTTGGTACTGCTGCTAGAGGAGGACGATTTACTTGATCCGTGACAGCTGGATCTGGAAGACTGCTGGATGCGATGTTTTTTCCTTTGTTAACATCTTTTTTCTGCTTGGGAGGCATGTTTTCCAAGCGGCGAACGATGTTGTTAGGAAAAATGTTAAGTGGATGAAGTTGAAGCTTCGAGCTTCTATTTCTCAGTGAAAGCACCAAAAATGTTTGCACAAAAAATGGACAAACAACTCAAAGTCATTTGATTTAATTGATTTTATGTTGTTCTTAGTGATTTGAGTGATCTATGCAAATATATGAAAAGCAAGGACTAAACTGTAAAAGACACGCAGATTTATAGTGGTTCAGCCAGAATGTGCCTACGTCCACTTTATATATTATTTCTCTTTTCTTGCTTAGATTACTGAAAGTCTATATGAGTGGATCGTCTAGATTATATGCAAGTATAAACAGCTAACTATATAATATAACTCTATAAACGATAGTAGCAAAGTAAATAAAAATAATCACACTGGTATTTTATACTGGTTCGGACCACCCGTCCTACGTCCAGTCCCAAAGCTCCTCTTCGGAATTTCCTTTCAACTAACCCTCGCTTAACCCAGAGGAACAGGTTTACAATAGCAGAGTTTCTTTGTCAAGAATGTGTTCTGTAACACGGATGTTGACTATTGAGTACAAAAGTGCTTCCAATATATATCGATCTTGAGAATATCTGAGTGAGGAGTTCTATATATATGGAAGGATTGATTACAGGTATTTGATTGCTTATAGATCAGGAATAAATCAGAATACAAGAGATAAGAGTGTAAGTAAGTCAGGTTGTTATCTTCTCTTGAATTCCTGATGCTATTTATAGTGATGAAGAGTTTTCTTGTATAGTTGCATCTGTTGTAATCTCCGTAAAGTCGCTTCTGATGGTGATGAAGAGTTGCGACAAAGAGAAGTGGATGTGTCTTTTCGAATGTGGCAGTTGAGCTTTGAAAATGCAAAGTCGAGTCTCGAATCAGACGTCTGGAAAGTAAGCTCAGACGTCTGGAAAGTAACCTCAGACGTCTGGTCTTCATATCTGTTTTAAGTCTGGATACTTTTCAGACGTCTGATGTTGGTAACCAGACGTCTGATTGCTTCTGAATTATGAACCAGAGGAATCATTCAGACGTCTGACGTTGGTAACCAGACGTCTGATTGCTTCTGAACTATGAACCAGAGGAATCATTCAGACGTCTGGCTTGTGCTCTCAGACGTATGAAAGTGTGCATGTTGCTTCATCTTGTGCATATCCTATTTCTCTTCAAACTCTTCTGATTTGACGTCTTTTGATTCTTGTCTTGAGTGTTGCTTTAGTCTCTTTGGTGACGTTACTCTATCAACTATCTGTAAATATAGATATATATGTACATTCGATTTCCATTGTATAGTTGTTATCATCGAAACCATAGAATTGATTTCCTAACAATTACAAGTACAAAGCTTTGATACAAGTAAAAGAAAGTTGTTTGAAAGTTCTCTCCGTGCTTGAGCTCTCAAACTTGTCCCCCATTGTTGTACCCCTGCCCCTCTATTTATAGAGTGAGGCTGGGGGTAGGGGTCTTGGATATATACAGCTGCTGATGGGCCTGGGCTGATACAATCTGGCCTGGCAAATCTGGTTCGGCAATGCCTTGGTTCGGTAGTAGTTTGGTTCGGTGGGACTTTGGTGGAGTGGTTGGTTCGGCAGTGCTTGGACCGGTAGTGGATGGAGGGTGGCTGGTTCGGTAGCACTCTGGTTCAGTAGAGGTTGATTCGGCAGGGATGCTTTGGAGTTGGTTCGGTGAAGTCTAGTCCGGTAGGCAGTGGAGTTGGACCGGAGGCAGGTGGTCCGGTGGGAGCTTGGAGAAGCATGGTTCGATGATTGGTGAATTTGGTCCGGTGTCTTCTTTCTCACTCTGTTTCGGTGTTGGTATGAACGTACCCAACAATCGCAAAAGTAAACAGGACTAGAAGTTCACTTCAAGAATTGTTGAGACTATTGAGATTGATCACTTCAAGAAAGAAGATCAGAAGAAGAAAAATCAACAAAAGGATATTATAGCATAGTTCAAGTCTACGAATTTGTAGAAATCCAAACAATCAACGTGAAGATAGCATACACATGTTCTTAAATATGCACTAAGTAGCAACCAAAAAATGACTTGATAATAAAGAAATGAAATTGGAATTTTATTAAAAGATAGAAATAAGTGGAAAGTAGGTTGGCTAGAAAATAAGCAAGTTTTCCAATGTTTTCATTGAAGAAATGACTCGATAACAGGTTGATGTCCAGAGGGTAGGAGTTACTCTGTATTTTACAATTATAGAAAAGCATGAATATAGAACACGATAGAAAACTGAAAGGAATGAATGTTGAAAATTGTAGAGTGCATAAACCACATATATAATATAAGAGCAGGTCGTGGGTTGGAAAGGACAAGACATGACTGAACCACGGTCACAGTCTGACTCACAAAAATAAATTAAGCGACTGTGTATTTTATAGTTTAAATTATTACCGAATCCCTCTTCCCAGCTCATCTTTGAGCTTTTATGCTTGCTTTTCTTCTATTGTTTTACATGCCTACTTTGTCACTCTAACGGTTCCACAGGGTAGGAAGCATCCCAGTCTAACTGTTCCAATGGATACAAGATCACCAATAAATTATACATGATCTATATGAACATTCAAGTAATACAGGTTCTATTTACATCAAATGAGGTGCTTGGTTCGATTGTCACAGCAACGAGACAAGTGATATGTATGAGGCTATTATTGTATTTGCCTTTTACAGAGTATATTTTGCAAACTATTAAAATAATTAATTGATATTTTTTTCCTCTTGCAGATAATTATACTATCATTTCATTCCTGTAGGCATCAGATGATGCTGTTGCTAAAAAGATGGAATCCAGAGAGGTCAGCCAAAGTGAAGTAGTTTCCAGTGACAATTTAACTGAGACAACATGCCTGAGGCATATTTTCCATCGTTAAAACCGAGTCATACACGCTTCAGTTTTAACATCTCAGACTGCACAAATTTCATAACATGCTCATGCATCACATTCTATGGTAGGTGATACTTATAAAGCTCATACAAATAAATATCAATCTTTGTATTGATACCTACAGGTGATTATGACAAGGACTGATTCAACACGTAAAATCTACACAATTATTTAGTAATTTTATAACATGCTCATGCATCACATTCTGTGGTAGGTGACACATTTTGACGATATCTAGGAGATTCTGATCAACAAAAATCGATTAGAAAGCCCCAAAGAGTTTCCTCAGCTAATAACAAAACTATCCAGTTTAAAACCTCAACAACAAACAAAAGCCTCTAATCAACAAAAGGTATATGAGAAACTTGAATAAATTACTAAAAAGGAAACAACTGAGACTAATTACATTCCCAAACAAAATACAAAACTCTCCAGCGAAAAAAAATAACACGAGATAACAAAAAACATTCTTGAAGTAAGCACAAACCAGAAAGAGACCATTGAAAAACCCTTGAGAATATTAGAAGACAAGTACGTACTTGCCTTGGACAATGATAGAGGTACACATAAAACAGAAACAAAAACAGAAATGCTTGGAAAGGCTTACTCCAGCACAAGTGAAAAAGCTCTAAACAACAAAGTAAAAGGAGAGTACAAAATAGAGCAGAAGTGCACGAAACTTCTCCAAATTGTTATAATTTTGATAAAATGGAAGAGTATTATCGTATTTGTCATCTAAAAAATAAGGATTACACCATAATTTCCACTTATTAAAAATCATGAAATTATATGTTTTTAAAGATACCAATTTGTTTCGATAAATAAATTTTTCACAACATAAATGCAAATATTCATTTACTTATCAAAATTAAATCAGATACCTGTTGAATATACCAAAGAGAAAATATCTTGTATTTGTATCAAAATTCCAATCATCCTATTAAACAAACCCAGACATATTACTGCCTTAGTTTTCCTAGGGTAATATTCTTAAACAGTCACATCTAAATTAATTATTATTTTTAGCTAATTTCATGATAAGAAACTCTTAATTTTTTGCAAAATTGTGGCTTTAACAAATGCTTACGAAATTCAATTCAGAAACGCTTAATTTCAAAGAGACAGACTTAATTTCAAAGTGATACTGACTTGTTGGTTCTGTGTTTCCTAAAATCAAACATGGAGTATATACCTAAAAAGGCAAAGCAAAATCAAACATGGAGTATATACTTAAAAGTTGAAAATATGTACCTAAAATTGGTCGAAGTTCGCGGCAATTGAGGAATGGAAGCACAGCGTAGTGAAGCTAACGGATCGGAGCAGTGGTGAAGTTGAGGAACCGGAGCAGCAGAGCAGATTGAGGAACGACGATCAGCGAAGTTGAGGATGGCGAGCGTTGGAGGAACGACGAGAGTTGAGGAACGACGAGAGTGGAGGAACAGTTAGAAAGGGGTTTTTAAAGTAATGATTAATCTAGGGCTTAGTTCTGAAGCGTGAAATGAGTTATTCGCGGAAGAGATTAAAAAATGAGAGAGGGAGAACAAAATTATACGCGCGCAACTTTTTCAGCTTAATCAATGGCCTGTTAGTGAGTCATAATTTTAATATAAATAATTACTAAATAGCTAACAATAGCAAGCATGTTGAAATGCCATTGTCTTATGCCATCAATAAATCATTTTCTTGTAGTGAGGTAAAAATATCATGAGTCCAAACATAGCGATATTTATACTCATTTTAATTTGCAATGTCAATTCTAACTCAACAGAAAAGGTCTTCTGTTTTAAATCACCCGTATGCGAAAAGTTAGATTTTAGACCTTCAATTAATTAATGATTCAATATGTAAATCAATTATTTAAATATCATATGGTTAAAAATGTGGGTTGTTATAAATAGTCTCCATCCTTACTTAGTTCTAGGTTGGCATGAGCTTTAGGGAAGTAGGGAATTCCATCACGTCCTTAGTGACATCATACACATGCATACATACATATGAGAGTGGTTGATTCTAAGGACACATAATTGATTCTTTAGACCTCATCCCATTTACACCCTCTTGGCAGTTCCATCTTTTGCGTGTCCCTTCCTCTTTATTGCATTTTTCTATTTACATGTAAAACTTCATCACGTCGACCAAATTTATCAGTTCAATATGGAAATCTTGAAGACGCATACATCCGTGTATGTATAGTTCCTTCCAAAAGGGGGTGTTCTATCAACTCTGGCCTTATAGCCATCAATTTTTCCATATCACATTTCTCTTTCAGCTTTGTTAGCCTATTTATTAAATCTTTTTAGATAGAGACAAAAAAACGCACAAGTGATGGATGCATAAAATGAAATAAGTGCCTAGCTGTCTGAATGCGATGGCATGAGTGAGAATGTGAGACTATGAAAAGTGCTTCTTAATCACATGAACGCACATGTATTATGGACCAAACCGAGGCGACCACCGCTCACCGCTACTTATGTTGCGACCTTGCATTAATTGTCATCTGCTCTTTTTAATTAAGCTCACGAGCCCATTAATTACTTCATTAATTATAAACTATACTCTTGCAAGCAAAAAATAAGCGAACCTTAACTATAGTTAGCACAATGAAGGGAGGAGGACCATCATATACAACAACAAAGCACCACCAAGTTGGCAATAGAATAATAATTAAGGGTCTATCAAAACCCTTTAAAAGAAAAAAGAAGACAAATGTGAACGTGACAAAAGGCTCGTATTTCATATTCAACAAACGTACTACAATTTAAGGGAAAAAATTGCAGGGATTGAAAGCAACGTATAATATATATTCCTTTTCTACTAATTGACAATTTGACGTGGTTACAAATTGAATTATATGTGGAGCAGATGTGTGCAAAAAATGTAGTGTGTCGGCCACCAAATATCGATGATTCATTGGACTACCAAGGCAAGTATATTATTTAATAAACAAACACGGCATTTGATTGTATACTTTCGATCGTTACAGTAAGATCGTACAACCAAAAACAGTATCGTTTAAATCGCTTTTAATTATAAAATATTCAGATTCAGATTAGAGTATATAATCACATTATCGTCATTTAAATTATATTTAACGTGTAGAATCTTGTAATAAGTCGTCCAAACATGTTAGTCTAGTCGGTCTTGTACGTTTTTTACTTGAACTTGCAGTTAATTATCGTCATTTAAACTATAGGTAGTAACTACATGTTTGCATGATCAATAAAAAAAGGTTCACTTCAAATTTACAGTGCGAGGTAAGCATTAATTTTTAACTTCAAACAATCGAGTTTCGTTTGTTAAACCTGGAAGTAGAAGATGTATGTCTATCAACTCAATTTTCGAAATTGGACCTCTTTCGCTTCAATTTGGTGTTTGACCAAAGTCTTCGATTCACAGAGTCAAATTTTGCACAGTTTACGTCCAACTTTTATATTTAACGTGTTAAGTTTCAACTTGTTATATACTTTTAATGGGTTGTTTAAAACTTATCGTTAATTTACCAAAAACAAAAAAAAGATACAGAAGATGATAGTGTAAAATATGTTTATTTATCATAGTAGAAAGGAAAAGTCTTTTTTCCTTGTTCATATTGTAAGCAGGAAATTTTTGTCAAAGACAAAAAATCCAAACGTTTTAACCTCAAGGAAAGACCTTCAGTATTTTAGCCTGAATGACAACTTTCTTTAGATATCAGTTTTTAGTTATTGATAGCAGTTTTTAGGTATTAGTTTGTAGTTATCGGTAGCAATTTTAAGTATCAGTTTTTAGTTCGATAGCAGTTTTGAAATAATGTTTGTCATTATAAATAATTTTGGAAGAATGTTTGTCCTTGTGAATAATTTTTAAAAGAACGTTTGTCTTTGTGGTTAAAATATTGAGGTCGTGTCCTTGAGGCAAAAAATATACAAATTTTTGTCCTTTAAATTAGTTCCCGTAAAGTAAATTGGATTCTTAAAGTCCACAATAAACTTATCTTCAAATTCATAAAGATATTGAATTACTTACATATAGCAAAAATCCATCTATTAAATTAAATGCCACGTCAATGATTTAAGCTATTCAAACTCTAAAAATGCAAGATTCACCAAAACAAATAAAAATGAAAAATTAGTGATATTAGAACACTTAGTATGTTTATAGATATATAATTTTTATAAATATAATCAAAGTTATTTTTGTGAAAACATATGAATTTACGGTATAGGGTGAATATTAGATCACAAAACTAAACAGAAAATGTGGACGGAATGGATATTAGAACTTTAGATCTCATTAGGAATTGAAGTCATAGAAGATCTAATGTTTTACATCTCTTGTATCATCCCTCTTATCGTCTTTGGATATCCACATAGGTTTTCCCATAAAAATTTAGTTAGCGTTTGGTTTGTTATTTTTAGTTTTGGGTTTTCGTCCATACAAAAATTCACACGATACATGTATATTGTCGAAAACGACCAATTTAGAAAACAAAGTTAAAGATACAAAATAGAAAACAACTTTTTTTATTTTTCGCGTTTTGAGAAATAACAGAAGCACGTGAAACAATCCATTCTTCCGTCATCCCTCTATCTCATTCGTCCTTCCATTCCTTCCGTCTAACCTCCATTCTTCTAAAATTTGACATTCATGTTGAAAACCGAAAACATAAAATTCGTTTTTAATCCAAACACTACCTTAATGTTTCAAGCGGCAAGCTGCTCCAAATTAACCTTTCTGGGACTTTAGGTTTAAATTCCGAGCGCTCAATAAAGTATCATTGTTAATAGTACCTAAGTCATAGCAATATTGGACAATACAAAACAGAAAAAGGAAAAAAAGAAAAAAAAAAAAGAGGAAAGAAAAAAAGAGCTTATATTACAATTTCATATAATTTTGACGATCATTATGTATTTCCATAAATTCGAAGGACCAGTTTTTATATTCATCGAATCGAAGGACATTTAGCATTTTTAAAACAAAAACAAAGCTGAAAATTCAATTTTCAAGGCAAATTTTAATTTTAGGTTTAGGGAAAAAACTTATTTCAAACATGGATCTCGTATGAAATTTATATCAAAAAAACCACGTCTGTCACTCATCTACTTGTGCATTTTGAAATGCTCAGAAACAAATTTGAATTTTGTACTTGCTCGAATTCAAAATGCGCAAGTGTATTTAAAAAGCAAAAATTTGTGTATGTGCATTTTTGGATTGCGAATGTTAAAAAACACGGAAAAAGCGACTTGTTTTAATAATAAGTTTGAAACGGGACTAAACTAAAATAATTTTTTCTTCTTAGGCCAAAATTTGTCTAAATTTTCAAATTTGGTGGAACAGCGAAGGATTACACTCCACCTATGCTACACCTGACTAGTTAGCCTTTCTTCTCACTTGAAATTGTAAGAGAAAGAGCATTAATCACTCTGAAGCATTATAAATTTTATTCGACTTCGGTATAATGTGAATAAATGTCCTGCAGAAAAATGATTAAAATCTCCCTAACCCTATATCGTATTCGTATGTAAATCCAAAAGATATATTTCTCTTCGGACTAGTTTTGTTAAGATAAATGACGAATTTATTGTATTGCATAAATACCCAATACATTAATTAATGCAAACCACGTTAATATTCCAACCATAGATATTTGTTTGTATGGGTCCAAACCATTCTTTATCAGTTCCTTGTTTGCGGCCTGGCAACCAAAGCACATTCATGTCATCATTTTCTACAGAAGATATATAATGGTTAAAGGTGGGTATAAAACTAACCTAATCCAATATATTGAATTAGCCATTAATATGAACGGTTACTTGTCACTTCACATGATAATATGATTAGTACATTTCAACTAAATGAACCAACTTTTCATCATACTCCCAAGTGAGTAAGTTAAATTGTTTGTCACGGCTTGTTGTGTACATCATCATCTGTTGTATCAATCATGGTAATGAATTAATGTTGGTAATCATCTAATCATGTGTTATAAGCAAGATTAAGATTTTGCATCATATCTGTCAAAGTGGACAAAGATGGTTTTTGATTACATTGTTTGCGTAAAATTGGTTATAAAGAAACTTCATTAACAAAAAGATTGAACTGAACAAAATATCGCCTAAAGTCAAAATCAAATCATTTTAAAATATGATCATTGTTGAAATATGTGGTACAATATATCAAATCGAAGAGATTTTTATCTAGATCATAAAGTGAAAACGGTTTTCATCCATCGAAGTGATGATTTAGAAGATACAGTCTAAAATATCATACATGCACACAAGAAGGCAAAGAAGGTAGCGGTTTTGATGCTTCATAAGCACTAAAACCATGGAAGGTATCAATCAATCGTTCATGTTACATCTCGACACAAGGGAGGTCAATTGTTATATCATAATTTTTACTCAATTATATTCGACCTTTACCTCCATAAGATGAGACCGAAAATGAAGATCCTTTAGTATTCATTGCACATGAATACCGAAAGATTCAACCCTTCGGCCGAAACCTAACAACTCTAGTTTGTACTTGTCTTTCCATGAGTATTATATGTCAATGAATACTTTGTATATAGCTTTGCATAGCTCCCTTCGTTATACTTGTCCGAAGGTCAAGCACTCATGTCGAAGCATAGACAATATCTCAGAGTTAGATGCCCATGAGAAAGGCTAAGACGTCGAAGGTTAGATGCTAAGCCCAAGTGACATAGAGATCTGGACCAAAATATAATGAAACCGAGGACCACAGGTCTCATTTGTATCAAAGCATGATACTTGGACTCAAATCAAGTCATCCTGAAAGCATACGCGCACGGGCTGAACTGAAAGCAACAGTCACAAGGTTGAACATAAACCAAAAGTACATGCCTCTAGGCAGGCCCTAGACCGAAATCATAAGTCATAAGGTTGGCTTCTTACCAAAAGTGAAATCATCAAGGTGTGCTATAACGAAGCATCAAGGTGTGCTATAACGTAAGCATCAAGGCTTGTGAGTGTCTCTACTTAAAGTAAGAGCTCAAAGCAAGCATAAACAAAAGAAAAGGCTTAGGAAGCCTCCATCAGCACATGTGATCGAAATTTTCTCTATCTAAGGCCGAGAGCGCCTCAATGTATAATCGAGATTAACGACTGAGATAGCCTCAAGATATATCAATGGCTTAGATGGACTAAAGCTTGTATAAAGTATAGGGATCAGGGCCCCCCAAAGCTATATACAGAAATGACACGTCATCAATCCGCGTTAATCTGTAAGCAATTAGATACCAACATGTTTTAGATGTTAACAGCGGGCTATGTCAACAATCAGAGAGAAAAGATCTTCACCAACGGTAGAGATAAAGAAGCCAATAAATTCAAGGCACAAGCCCTCATCTATGAGATCCTGATCTCATAGCGAATTGGCTGGCTGGCTGATCGTTTGTAATTGTAGTTTAACTTTTAGATCAAGCTTTTGACTAAACTCATCGACGGCGGACATAACTGGCTCAAATTTGTAAAGCAATTTCAACTATTTGACTAAAGAGATAAAGAAATTATTAGCAGTAGACGAAGGGACCGAGCTTCCGAACCACTATAACTTTTCTTGTCTTTTACTTTCTAGCTCTTTTTTTTCTACTATATCCGTCCTAGGCATCTAGCCTTCGGTTGAACTTCTTTGTTTTACTAAAACTTCTAGAGTTAACCTTCAGAACCTTAGATGTTGGTAGTGATGAAAAATCGTCACAACATTTTTGGCGTTAGAAGGAGGGCTCAAACTTCTATTTTTTTCCATTGCATTTGTTGTTTGTTTCAATCAAGTTTCAGTTAAAGAAAATGAAGTCAAAATATATTCAAAGAAAAAACCCACTCTCCTATAGTTGGGGAAGATGTTATCGAGACAACAATTGAAATGGTGAATACTAATACATCCAAATCAACTGGCCCTTTGGTCACTATAGATGAACAATTCTAACGAATGATGCAAGCATTCATGGAAAGTTTACAAAATGCTTAGATGAATATCAAGCTGCCATGAAAAAGACCACTAAAAGTATAGAAATAACTACTATCGTTATTATTGACGAGGAGAGTCAACCACCGAATGTTGATAGAAACCTTGGAAAGAAACATATGATTAGGGAGGATGTGGAAATTAAGTTAGCTAAAACTTATACTAGTAAGATTCTAGGATAATCCTCTAGAATAACTGAAAAGGGTCGAACCGTAAAGGCTCGAACTTCAGACCTTGAAAGAATAATCCATGATGGGCCTAATAAGGTTAGACCGAAAAGGAGAAGCTTTTATGTTAGAACTATTAACAATCTAAGTCTTAGTGGAGAACGAAACACTAAAAGATTACTGCTAAAATTAACTAAACAAGTATAAAAATTACAAGAACAGAGATCAAGTTATCATATGGAACCATGAGTGAGAATGATCCAACAAATTTCTAAGGAAATAATGACAACCCCACCACCAATGGGATTTCAAATCCCTAAATTGTCTTATGACAGATCCACTGATCTTAAAGATCATCTTGCTTTATATGATATTCAGATGTAAGCCATTCGAGCCTCGGATGAAGTGAAGTGTAGATTCATGCTCGTGACTTTTACTAAATCGGCTTTGAAATAGTTCCAGCACTATTCTACGAACTCAATAAGGACATCGGAATAATTGACAACATAATTCTTAGCCCAATTCTCCGTTTCAAGAGTTACCCGAGCCCTAGTGAGTTTTTTAGCTGATATCAGGAAAGGGATAGGAGTGTCCCTTAAATATTATTGTAGAAGGTTTAACGATATTGCCACTAATGTGAAGAGCATATTAGAAGATTCAAAGCTTATTGCTATCACTTTGGGAGGAAACACCTCATTTTTGAAAGACTTGGTAAGACAAGAGTGTACTTCTTTAAATGAATTCTTCTATATGGCTTAGGGAGAGATAAGGGTTGCTGAATCAATCCACGTTTAGGGTAAAGTTTGAGAATGGAATGATGATGACTAAAACTTTGATAAGGTCAAGAAATTGAGGAGGGAATATTAGGCTATAGAAATACTTTCTTTAACTCACTCATACTCCAAAATTTATTCTTTGACTCGGGACTGGGTTAAGTACTTAGGTAGCAAAAACTAAGTCTGGATAATTGGAACCAAACAGAGGAGGTACATGTTGTTCTTACTCAAGATAAAATAACCACTGAACCGAAGATTGTATATTTTTGAGATCATTCATCAACAGACTTATGCGAGAAGGAAAGTTGAATGAATTCTTGAGGAGCGAAAGCGTGCATGAAAGCACACCCTCAATAGAACCCAAAACCATTCCCTAAACAAATCAAATATCGAGGTAATTCTTGGTTCCAAGAAATTTTGTTGATGTGATCTTGGGTGGACCATATGTAGTTGTAGTCAGAAAAAGTAGCCGAAAGAAGTATATATATGAGACCTGAGGGGCAAATGAGAGTGTTTATGAGATTGGAATGTCTGAGAAGGTGAGAAACATAGAACCGAGAGTTACTTTCGAGGATATTGATAAGCAGGTGTCTGTTACCCCCATAATGATCCCCTTATTATAACTGCTCTACTTAGGCTGTTTTAAGTGACAAATATAATGGTTGAACCTAGGTTGCTATGAATATAATCTTCAAGCATGCTTTCTATAAGATAGATCTACTAGAAAGCATTCTTAAACTGAGCTCATCCCTCCTATACGGCATCAACGACTATGGAGCTGATCTATACCCCCCTAATTTTGATTAATATTATTTAGGAGATTTAATTGAATTGATTAAATAGAATAATGTGTGGATTAATAAGGAGATTAAGATGTGATAATTAATTGGGTTAGGCCTTAACTAATTAACTAATAAGATTGTTTTAAAATATAATACAGAAGAGAATAAATGAGAGAGGCAAATTAGGAATGGATCTTTCTTTTATCCTTTAAACCCTTCCTCTCCCATTTCATTTTCACAACAATCAAATTGCAAACCTTAGAGGTTGCCCATAAATAAGAAGGATTAGAAGAAAAAAGCTAAGGAAATTTCAAGGGAAAAAGCTAGGAAATGAATTCTTCATCAAATCCCAACTCCATTATCCAATCTAAGATGAATAATAATAAACCATCTCATTTTTATGCTTGTTTAGTTTCAGATCTGATAGGTTTTGATTCATTGATGATGTAATGATGTGCCATTTAAAATATTTACCATTGTTTGGGCTAAATAATAAATTATTGGAATTTTTATAAAATTATTATGATAGGTTTATGATCAAAACCTTAGTTTATGATCTCCAAACAATTTAATTTTTGAGTATGGTGTGTAAAACATAATTTGGGAGATGGGCTCTTAACT
Organism: Allium fistulosum; assembly: GCA_030737815.1. Classification (NCBI taxonomy): domain Eukaryota; kingdom Viridiplantae; phylum Streptophyta; class Magnoliopsida; order Asparagales; family Amaryllidaceae; genus Allium; species Allium fistulosum. The sequence continues at coordinate 195,699,826 of CM060902.1, read as the reverse complement.
TTATAATTTTTCAAATTAATAGGAATATTTTATGAATTTCCTAAGAAGAAAGGGCATTTATTTTGAGTTTTAATTACTAATATGATAAAATAATGTTTTTTGGTCTCAAATTTTTTAGATGTCAAATAATATATTAATTCTGATTTTCAGTGATTTTTGAGGATCTTTCCCAAGTGTTTATGATTTTATATGAACTTAATAGGCTACAAAGGCTTAATAATTATATTAAAATAATTATATAAGTTAAATGGTTTGCAGAATACTCTAGAAATGATAAATCTAGGGTACCGTAGTTTTCTGAAAAAGAAATTGATATAGTATGGTTTTAACTAATAGAAATTGGACATGGGTTGGGGGTTAGAAATTGATTTTTAAAGAAATAAATAGTTTTTTATGTTAATTACGAGATTGCCACAATGTTATTAATCAATGCCAACGTCCATCCATGCCCTAGCTATCAATGTCGCTAGTATAGCTTTCAAGATAAAGGTATTTTGGCAACAATGTTGCATATTTTATATCTGCTATGGTAATGCTGCTAGTATTGCTTTTAAAGTAGAGGTATTATGGCAATAATCTCGCATATTTTATATCGGCTATAGTAATGCCGCAAGATTTCACCATGGTTTTAAACAATGTCGCATGCTTCCTATTTGACGCCATAGCTTACGGCAATAATGCCGCAAGTAGAAGTTTCGACATTAATTACTTTAGGCAGTAATGCTGCTAGTATATAAAATGGCAATGATGCCGTCTGTTATCAATTTTGGCATTATTATTTGTTATCATCAGAAATCACTTCAACTTTGTCAAACCATAAAGAATATAAAAGAAGGATTCACAAAGAATGATAGCAATGAAAAAACCTTTTGAAAGAGTCGAATGGATGCTTCAGCAAAATGTTGGATGAGCAATGGACTTTTGAAGAAGTCGAAAGGTGATGAGGCCGCCCTTTCGATTCAGTTAATTCCTTTCGAAACAGATGATTCCGCATGCACAAATGGGGTTTTGAATGAGTTAAGAAGCACCTTTCGAAGGTATCAGATAACATGCTTCCATATATGTGCCAAATCTTTCAAAATGGTGGGTTTCACCACAATTTGCCTTCCACATAAGAATATTTGGCCAAAACTACCCCTTCAAAAGCATAGATCAGCCTTTCGAATCAGTTGAAACCATCCACAGTTACAAAAGAAAGCTTACATGAAACCGATATGTCTTCCTCAAACAACAGAAGATGGGGTTTTGCATTGATTAATGGGGATACTTTCAAAAGCCACCTATCGCAACTAAACTTTCTACTATGCATCAACCTATTCGAAGCCCCAAAGATACACCTTTCGACAGTATCGAAAGCCCACATCCTTTCCTACTTGCAACAACACATTAACAATAGAGTGGAGGGTGCATTCATACTTTTCGACGGAGTCGAAAGCACTCAAGTTCCATTTAGAAGCGAAGTTAGAAGGGCACCATGACTTTAGCGGCAACATAAGGACATCAAGGCACCCTTTTGACTAAATCGAAAGGACCGATTCAAAAGGGTCCAACCCGGGACTATAAATAAGACCCTAGAGGTATTGTTTAGGGGATCCAATTTCATTCACTCAATACTTGTTCTTTCTTGAATTTGTAAACCCTAATTCTAAAATCAAGTTGGAGATTTTATTTCTTTGTAATACTTAAGCTTCTTGTATTCAAGAGAATTATTATTAAAGCAAGTATATGGCACTTTCGAATATGTTGATTGATCTGTTGCTTCTAATGGTTTTGGTTATGGATTACTTGTACCAATGTTAATCGAAAGGTTACCTTTCGAAGGAGTAGAAACCTATTGATTCAATTAAAACCCTTAGAACCACTAGGTCCTAACCTTTAGTCCTCAACCACTTCGAAAGGAGATTTCGAAAGGATCTTAAGCCAATTCAACTAATTTAAAAGGTAATTTTGAAGGAGTTTCAATTGTGTCGACCATTTCGAAAGGTTGTTTAGAAGGATTTCCAATTGCCTCGACCTTTTCGAAAGGTGGTTTCAAAGGAGATCTAAGTCACCTTGATTGATTCGAAAAAGGGATTCAAAAGGGTTTAAACTATCTTGATTTGTTCGAAAGGTGGTTTTGAAATGTTCACTTACACTTTGAACTTTAATTTGGGGTGTTGACAAGATTTCTTGTTCACATTTTTGGCGCTAGAAGGAGGGCCCGAACCTCCGACTCTGTTGAATTCCCTACCTTACTTTCCTTTATTCCTATCTCATTCCAAGACCCTACACCATAATGCTTAACAAAGTCAAAAGATCAGAGCAGGGATCTTCAGAACCGCACTTGATTAGGTCCTCTAATAAATTTTTTGAAGATTCAAGGCTATATGTGGAGCAAATGTATAGATTGGAGGCTTTGAGAATCATGAAGAAAAAGAAGGCTGAATCTTATGATCCAGACAAGTGGAGTTTAAAACTCTTTCACATTGGCCCAACACCCATGTTTACTTTAGGGGAACAAAAGATAAGAGTGATAACTTGTTCGATTAAATGAAGAAGACAATTCAATTCTATACGAGAGGCACTATCTTTGAAGAAGGGTTGATGGCTGATTACTACACCTTTGCACAAAAATGGCATCAAGCAACAAGCGGGACATTACCTACATATGAGTTTCAAAAGGTTTTGAAAAGGAAATTGGTCGTTGAGGGTGAAGCTCCTGAAGCAATAAGAAAAATCTAGAAATCATCCTCAAAAGACAAGCTTCAAATCAAGACTTCCTAAGGAATGAAATCTGAGTACATCGATTGAGAACGTGTATTTACTAACCAGGGAGGAACTCAACTATTGGCCATCCAAGAAGAAAAGGCCCAAATATGAAAGGAATCGGGGAGGATCCTATTATCACCATCACATGATGAATGGGCACGAAAAAAATCAATGTAGAGCACTTGAAGGAATGGTTATCAACTATTTTAGATAACGAAAAATCAATAGATTTGTAAAGCGATACTAATCGAATTCAATAAAGCACCATCTAAGAAAAATCTACATGGTTGGGGAATTCTCCTAAAACTTGAAAATTACCTTAAATAGTCATAAGCCTTTGTCCACGCCAAATTGGCCAGTCAAAGCGCCTCCTGGAGAGAGGTTAGAGTAAACCTTTATCCGCACCACGCTATGGCCGGGTTAAAGTATCAACAAGCCCTTGAACGCGCCACGCTATGGCCAGATCAAGGCGCCTCTTGGAGGGGGGATAGAGTAAGCCCTTGGTCCTGCCATGCTATGGCCTGGCCAAGGCACCGATCAAGCCTTCAGTCCCACCTATAAGGCCTGGCTGGAGCACCTCCTAAAGGGAGGACGGAGTAAGCCCTTGGTCCCGCCATGCTATGGCCTGGCCAAGGCACCGAACAAGCCTTCATTTTTGCCTATAAGACCGTGCTGGAGCGCCTCCCGGAGGGAGGTTGGGTAAGTCCTCGGGTCCTGCTTATGGATAAGCTAACAAAGTGGACAAGACAACAATGAACTAAGATGTCCAAGTTTGAGAAGTGGCACACTAAACATTGACAACATACGGAGCCTAAAGGATGGCACATGTCAAAATAATCAAAATCCAAAGAGTAGTGAAAACAAAGGCTCAAATAAGAATCTACAGCCTTTGATTGATTTCCAAAAGAGGATTTCTGGACTTCATTTATTAATACCTGAATTTGGGTTTCGGGTCTCTTACTATGGATTTCTCGTTTTCACTTATACCCGAATTTGGGTCTTGGATCTTTTATTATTAACTTTTGGATAGTCCTTATCAACACTCGAATCTGGGTTTCAGACCTTCTTTTATTTACAGATAAGGATTTCTGGACTTATATTATTCATTCCCAAAAGAGGATTCCTAGTCTTCTATAACTTATTTCCAGATAATGATCTTTGGACTTTTATTATTAAATGACTAGTCTTGGTCTTCTATCAGTTATTTTCAGAAGAGGTTTTCTAAACTTCTATTATTAATGCTAGATTTGGATTCCTGGCCTTCCATTATTAATTCCATAAATAGCCAGATTTCTAGTTTTCTCTTATCATTACCAAAGTTGGATCTCAAGGCCTCTATTCATTTCTAATTGTGGAATTTCTCTTCACTTATTATTTTCACATGATGATATGTTTACTTCCACTACTTAGATTTTTGGAATTATCAGGATTCCTCATACTATTGCCAATAGTACGAAGAACCACCAAATATATTCTTGCATAGATTTCAAATTAATGAGAAGAAATGTTGTCTATTTTGTACTTTTCAGGAAAACAATATCAATAAGGAAGACTGAATGGGTCGACAAATACAAAAAACCGTAGTCAAAGTTATTAGGAACCAAATTCAAAAACAACATTGTAAGTACAAGCAAAGGCTACAAACCAGGTGATGTTTACATAATTTATAAAATTATATACAAGTATATAGCGTAAGTGTATGTTTCATAGATCCTGGACATCCTTATCTAGATTCTCGGCAATTAAAGGATCGACAATATGGTGAATCACAATATAAAGAATTTCTTTAAACTTCTTTTCCTTTTTCTTAATTTTGTCAGCATCATCAATGGACTCAATGCGGGTCTTCAAAGCATGGTTGAAATCTTTGTTGGAACCTTTAAGGGTCTTGTTTTGCCTTTCTAAATTAGCAATGTGCTTTCAGAAAAGATATGTTTCATGTTTAAGTTTTTGAATTCTAGCTGCATACTCATTAATGTGCTGTGAATATCTCACTTTCTGTTAGTCATAAAAATATCTCATCATTTAAAATTTGACCTTCCTACACCATTCACCTACTTCCTTCTCATCTAAACCTAGGGAAGGGTTAGTCGTAGCTGGAAATTTGAATTGCTAGTGATGAAGACCTTTTCGATTTCACAACAGACGAGGCGGTTCGAGAAGTTGGTAAATTGATATTTGGAATGTCACCCCATGATAAATTCCAGGGATTTGCACTGGGCTTAACTATCTTTTAATTTTATCTCCAAATTACTTATCTGTTGGAGAAGCCTAGACATTTCTTAATCAAATTCGATTGAAGTGTTTGATTTAATTTGATATTTTAATTGAGAAATTGTTTCATCTTTACTCTTGATATCCACTTCAAGACTAGTGATTGGATCGTTAAGGTTCCTAACAATCGCCTTCTGAAGCAAAAATATCTTATGTCATTCCAATGCCTCAGTTTTTCCTTGAAGCCAGGCAGACAAAAGATCTTTAAGCAGGCTTCTCTTTTCAAGATCTGCCACCAATCTATCTTTAATACTAATGAAGCGAGATAACGGATCTAGTGAGAATGGAGTAGTAGTTAACTGTAATTCCTGTTCAAATAATTTTTTTTAATTAATACCCAAAGAAATTTTTTATTTTATTACAATAGTAGAAGTTATAACTCAAAAAGAAATAAAACAAAAACTACAATATCAATGTTATAGTCAAATACTCACTTTGCCCTATCACATTTAAAGCCTATAAACAACATTTTTAACTTTATTCAAAGAGTTAGGCGAAAGAGTGATTGTTGATTCAAAGGAGGCATTAAATCCTTCTTGGGTAATAACTAGGGTACATTTGCTATAATCTCATTCTCTTACTGGAGGACTATCATGATCGCAAATCAATTTTGTATGATATGTTTGAATCTCCTTAAGGAGTCTCTCCTTTTCTCCGCCTAGAAAATCAAAGCGAAGGCGGTGATGTTGCATATAAAGCTTTTGAAGATCTCTAAGAAAGCAATATCTAGCTAATCTTAAGGATTTCAAGAGTGAGGCCTTTTCTAAGTAATCTCTTCTTAATTTGACATATTTGCTAAAGTAGTCTCTAGAAACAAGGCTGCTTTAGAGACATTTATTTTGTAATAACATACGATTAAGTATAGAAGATAACTAATATATAAAATTCACAAATCAATATTAATACATGATTACAAATGTTCATCTGGTTCGTACAAAACTGATTTTTTAAATAACTCGAAAATGAATTTATCCTTATAATATTTGAGATTTTTCGAAGGCAATTCACAAGGGATTGATTTGACTCGTGGTAAATTCCAGCAAGCCCCTAGATGTGGATCAGATTCAAATTCATCTAAGTATCTACTATGTAGATATCTAAGTAGACCTCCACTTAAATCACTCAAGTATGAAAAATCAACAATTGTATGTCTGCAATAAGCTTTATATAGGAAATCTACTAGGATATTTATGTCCTCAATCAACATCCAAAAGAGTGTTATCAATTCCCTATTTTCTTCTAGGAGCTTGTCATAACGAAGGCGCCCTTTTCAATCGTGGGGCCACTTCTTGGTCTTTAAAAGATGCTAATGTTGCAATGCTTTTATTAAGCTTATAATACTTGTCGGCGCGTTATATCCTTTTAGTTGTTTTTCTAACTCCCTATATAGGCTATTTATCTCCACCTTTTTTAAGCTTTGTTTTATAAATTTGAATGGATTTCTTCTTTATCTTAGATAGAAAGATATCAGCTACTATTATCTTGGAAGTGAAAGCCATTTAGACAAAGAATTCAATACCCGAGAAACAGGAATTGAAGTTTGTGGGGTCTTCTTTTTCCCCTCTTGTTTTCCAACATCAATATTGACGTCTTTTTCATGGTGATCAGAAGGCTCAGGAAGTTCAGTTTGACTTACTTCACGGGCACTAAGATCTGGGATGACTTTCTCTAAAGCCCCAAGAATATCATCGCCATCCCCTCCAAACCATCATGATCAGCTTCGCTGCCGCAAAACATTGACCTATATCCTCATTGTCAGAGTTATCATCGTCGTTGTCATCGTCGTTGCCACCTTCCTCAATGACGACTTCATCATCCTCATCATCTTCCTCCTCGTCAGAGTCAGAATCTCCTTCTACAGAAGGGACTTTGAAAGATAAGAGTTTTATGGCATCAATTTCTTCTCTCTCAGGAACCTTGGTCCCTTGCTCCATTTTTTTGACTTTGTCCATGAATCTTTTGACTAGCACAAGATCGAGTGAGGAAAAGCTTAAGTCTAGATACTTCTCGATATTGTCAGAATAAGCCAGCATGAGAGCGCCCTCATAAGAATTTACGATGTTGTCATTAGGAGAAGTGCTCAAAAATTGTGACACCTTTTGTTTGGCCTCAGGAATGGTTTTGATGGCCATAGTTAAGGAATTTTCTTCTTCTCCAACTTCTTCTTGAAAAGTGTGCATTTCTTTTTGAGAGAAGATTGTTTAGCAATCATCCGGGCCTTTACTTCCTTCTACTCTTTTAGAGTCATTTTTAAAGCCAAAATCTCATCAGTTAAGATTTGTTTAACCTTCCTCTCCTTAGAAATGGTGGATTCCACTTGAGCAAGGAAGCGCCCAACCTTTCTTGTTCCCTCACCGCGTTATCTTTAGCAGTAGAGAGGGAAGTAATCTGATTATTTAGAGCTAAGACTTCTTCTTTAAGCTTAGACATCTCAGCTAAAGACTTTGAAGCGTTTTTCTAGAGGGAGCACCAAATTTTGGAGATCTAAATGGAAAAGTAAAACGTAAGTCAAGATTCAATATAAAATGGTAATACGAAAATCAAGTAGTATGGAACATACCGGAAGATGTTGTTTAATAAGGGATCGACAATGATTAGTCAGATCAGATACAAAGGAAGGCAATTGAATAGAGGTACATGAGGGAGAATTCATAATTGATTGTACCATCTTCTCAAAATCATTTGGAGAAACTGGTGATGGGGGTCTAGAGGGGTTCAACTCCAGAAAGGGAGTTGAAGTGCCCAAATCCTTTTGCATCTGCTCGATGACGCTGGGAGAATCGGACACAACAATGTAGGACATGAAGTCATCATTTGAAAGAGTTATTTTGGGTTGGTCAGTAGAAGCCTCAAGGGTAGGACCCTCTAGAGTTTTGCCTACATCAACAGATTCACCCTCTTTTGGAGGAGGAGAAGATTGGACATTAGTAGTTTTAATTTTCTTGAGAGAAGGACCTTTTGAAATCATTCCTATCAATTTTCATTTAGCGATCATCCTTGAACTAGCAATGGCCTGGGTAAGAGCTAAAGCCCTAGATTTAGAAGTTGGAGGGAGTGGATCTTTTGTGGTTAATTTAACAGGAGGAGCAGCCGCTAGAATGCAAAAAGCATAGGTTAGCAAAGCAATCTAAATCTAAAGAATAACATGATGGCAAGTTATAAACAATACATATAAGTTTACCAGGCTGGTCAGGACAGAGACAGCGGTGAAAAATTTATGGGGTAGCCCAAAGATAGGAAGCGCGTGCCCTTGGAAGTGCATTGGACAAGAGGAGGTTTTCCAAAAATCTTCTGGCCTACTGGAAGGAGACTGTTTTTGAAGATTGCTTTGGGGTCAATAATGTAAGTCTATTCCCAATGCTACCAGAAGCAGCAATTAACAACTTCACGATTCTCTTCCTTTCATCATCAAGATTTTTTAGGAGCAGGGCCTAATAAGAAAACATAATTCAGCAAAAGAAATTAATTTAATGAAAAATGAAAATAATGATCAACTTATGAGGAGAAGAGAAACTCCACTAATATTTGGAAAACATTTGACATAAAAGAATTGCGTCTCCCTATCTCTAAACTTGTTTACTCCCTTAAAAATTAACTTCTTGTGTGGGTCGGCCTTGAAGATCTGGCTATTCAAGCTGTTGAGCTTGACAAGATGCACCAAATAATTGAGAACTTCAGCACTTAGCGAAGGCATGCCCGACTCTAAAGCCATGAGCTCTAAGGAGACAAGATATATATATATATATATGTATATATACATATATACATATTTGGCGATAATTGAATAGGAGCTACACCTAGGTAACTTAAGAATCTTGACAAGAAATCAGGGAATGGAATAAAACCGCCATGCCAAATGTCGATGGTAGTGTAAGCAAAATATCTTCAGGGAAGTTCCAGACAGTATCATTGTCACTAGGAGGAATAGCTTTCACTCCTGTAATTCCGAAGTCGTTAAGAATTGCGTCAACTTCAACTTGAGAAGATATAAAGGAACATCTTGAAATGGCTTCAGTCTTTTTTGGCAAAGATTCTGGTTTTGAAGCTATATCCTTTTTTGATTTCTTGGAAGCTCTTTTTAAATCCATGATCCTGCCAGGTGAAATCGTTTTATTAAAGTTATAATTTGTTTCATTATTAACACTGTTCAAAGATGTCGAAAGCCTATAGCAATGATTCAAAATCCACCAAGGATATAGTTCAATACATTCGAAAGGGTGTTGAAGTTAATGAGAATCATGAGATTCATTGAGCTTTCGACAGTGATGAAAAGGAAGATGGAATATAGACACCTAAACACACCTTTTGAAACACACCTTTCGACAATGTCGAAAGCCTGGAAATTTTTTTACTATTAACAAGTGCAACTATCCCAATAATACTAATTTGAATATATAAATTGTTGACACTATTAACAACATCCCCTAATCAATTCAAATAAACCTTTCAACAATGTCAAAACCCACAGATTTTATTTTACTTAAAAAGATATGAATATTGCCGAAACGCTATACTCTCATTAAATCGAAAGACTTGGAGCAAAGTGATTTTAATAAAAACGAAAGGGCCTTAGGACGTTTCGATAATGTTTATATTGAGAAAATGATAGTTATTTTCTTGTTGACTATAACTAGTCTCGAACAAGTCAAAAGGGCAAGGTGGAGTTTCAAAAGCATGAAATGACTAGGCTTGTCTCAATTTTGGGGGTTTTAATGAAGTCGAAAGGCTAGATAAGGGTTTCGACTTTAACAAATGTATTATTCTCAATCCAATTAATGGTAGGAGATATGAATTTCTAACTTTTAACATCTTCTAGGGTAAATTAAAATTGGGCATGGTTTACTCGAAATAAAGTTTAATAGCAAATCAAATTCACTTTTTATATAAATTGAGTTTTGAATCCTTCCGATGAGAATTGGGCCTTCGAAGAGATACAGTATGTAGCCATTAAATTGAACCCTTCAAGGTGACTACTTCAAAAGGTGTCAGAATATATTGGAACATATTTTAGCTTTCGAAGGAGTCCATCTCATGACAGCAACATCAACCCCTTTGAAAGGATCCATTTAAAGTGAATACTTGACTACCTTTCGATCCCTTCGAAAGGGGTTTAAAAATGAAGTGGAGTTAGTCGCATTAACCCCTTTCAAAAGGGTTGGAAAATTAAGTTGTAATATTGGTTTATTGATTTACACAACTCAACCTTCTCTTCGAAGTTACTAGAAAGGAATTCCTTCCTGATAAACTTTCAACCCAACGCTTCTTAGATGTTGACAAAAATATTGATTCAAGCTTGAATTCGCATCTAACAACAACGAAAACCCTACTTTAGCAATTTCAAGCTCGGACCATAATTGGCTCTATAGATTAATCAAAATCGGAAAAAAAGTCCTCTCTATCAAACTAAAATTGAGCATAATAGAATTCGAGCCTGAATTCGCATACAACAATGGCAAATAGCCCCAAATTTGACAAATTCAAGTTCGAACCCAAAATTGATATCATAGATTAATCAAAATCAACATAAGAAAAATGAATATAAAGATCATTTTATACGAACGATAAACTTAAATCGTTCTTAAGAATTGAAACAGTAACACAAATTCAAACACTAAGAATTTGAAATTGGAAATAAACATGATAAATCAGTCTGTAATATAAAATAATGGATGCATACCTTAAATCTGAACTTGCGTCTACTGAAATTAGGAATTTAACAAGAAAGTGAAATTTTTGATTCGTTCTTTGAGTTTCTAATTGCAGGTAAATGAAAAAAGGGGAGAAGGAAGCATGATTTATAAGAAAAGAAAATGTAAAGAACAAACCATTCGATCAAATTTAAATGAATGGCCAAGATCCAGGAGAGTATATAAAAAGGCGGGAAATTTTATGCTGAAATGAAAAAGGTATCGAAACGGTTGACATGAAAAGTCAAGAGTATCCCTAGGGGAGGCAAGTGTTATCATCATAAATCACTTCAACTTTGTCGAAACCATAAAGAATATAAAAGAAGGATTCACAAAGAATGGTAGCAGTGATAAAACCTTTCGAAAGAGTCAAAGGGATGCTTTAGCAGAATGTTGGATGAGCAATGGCCTTTTGAAGAAGTCAAAAGGTGATGAGGCCGCCATCCAATTTAGTTAATTCCTTTCGAAACTGATGATTCCACGTGCATAAAGGGGGTTTCAAATGAGTTGAAGCCCTTTCGAATGTATTAGATAACATGCTTATATATATGCGCCAAACCTTTCGAAACATTGGGTTTCGCTATCATTTGCCTTCCGCAGAAGAACATTTGGCCAAAACTACCCCTTCAAAAGCATAGATCAACCTTTCAAATCGATTGAAACCATTCAGAATTACAAAGGAAACTAACATAAGTCCGATATGTCCTCCTCAAACACCAAAAGATAGGGTTCCGTATTGAACACATACTTTCGAAAGCTACCTTTCACAGCTAAACTTTCTACTATGTGTCAACCTATTTGAAGCCCCAAAGATGCACCTTTCGATAGTATCGAAAGCCCACATCCTTTTCTACTTGCAACAACACATCAATAGCAGAGTGGTGGGTGCATTCATACTTTTCGATGGAGTCGAAAGAACTTAAGTTCCTTTCAGAAGCGAAGTTAGAAGGGCACCCTGACTTTAGCGGCAACTAAAAGACTTCACGGAACCCTTTCGACTAAGTCAAAAGGACCAATTCGAAAGGGTCCAACCTACGCCTATAAATAAGAGCTTAGGGGTATTATTTAGGAAATCCGATTTCATTCACTCAATACTTGTTCTTTCTTGAATTTGTAAACCCTAATTCTAAAATCAAGTTAGGGATTTTACTTATTTGTAATACATAAGCTTCTTGTATTCAAGAAAATTATTATTAAAGCAAGTATATGGCATTTTCGAATATATTGATTGATTTGTTGCTTCTATATGGTTTTGGTTATGGATTACTTGTATCAATGTCAATCGAAAGGTTACCTTTCAAAGGAGTAGAAACGTATTGATTCAATTAAAACCCTTAGATCCATTAGGTCCTAACATTTAGTCACCTTAACCACTTCGAAAGGAGGTTTCGAAAGGATCTTAAGCCAATTCAACTAATTCAAAAGTTAATTTCGAAGGAGTTCCAATTGTCTTGACCGTTTCGAAAGGTTGTTTAGAAGGAGTTCCAATTGCATTGACCTTTTCGAAAGGTGGTTTCAAAGGAGATCTAAGTCACCTTGATTGATTCAAAAAAGGGATTCGAATGTGTTTAAACTATCTTGATCTGTTCGAAAGGTGGTTTCGAAAGGTTCACTTACGCTTTGATCTTTGCTTTGGGGTGTTGGTAAGATTTCTTGTTAACATTATTATAGCGGTATAGTAGCCTAGTTTTATGAATTCAATGTCAACTTTTTTACAGCATCGATGTCAAAAGTCATCAATGTTGCCCTTGTTGTTTTAAAGCAGCTAATGTGAATGGCTTTATGATATTGATACCGCATATCATCAATGTCGGCTTCTATGTATTTTATGTATATACAGCTATATTTAATCGATTCCACGACCTATAAATTTTTATGTTACAACATTGTTGATTTCAGCATTATAGGCTTATATTTTTATAAAGTCGGAATTATTTTTAAAAGCTTTGATACGAAGGGATACGATGTCCCATGTCAGCCATATTAATGCTATAAGTTTTCAGTGATAACATATTCTAATTTATGGCATTATACCCTATAATGAAGAGGTGCGACATCCTTATATTAGTACCGAAAGTATACATGGTAGTATTAAAATGGATTATAAACTGGCACGAGAAATTGGTAAAGTAATGGCCATATTTTCTCTGTTTTAAATATGAATTAAAGGGATTAATCATATATAATGATAAACGTTTTCAAGGAATAAATTATTGTTATCCCAAGTTTTGTTACGAAATTACCAAAGAGAGTTATCACTTATGGTTAAGTAATTATAAGATGCCCATTTAATTGAACATATTCGAATGATGGATGCTATATGTTCTTGTTATTATTTGATCAGTCATTTTACATGATTATTATTGTCATACTCACATCATCATAACTTATAACTGCATTTTGGGTTATCTAAGGGCAGAATAACCAGTTACGTTGACCTAATAGTGAGTATAATCAGATTTAGCTCTTGAGTAAGTAGAAATGCGTCTTGGAGATCAGGTAGATCACAGGTGTTGGATGCCTAGACTGATCAAAAGAATATAATTTGAGATATGATATTGGAAGAGTCCAATAGGTTAATAGTCATACCATGAAAACTATGGGTTGAGTAATGTTATTAGAGATATCCAATAGGTTCCTAAAAATCCCATGAAAACTATGATTTGAATGTACAGTATTGGAAGAATCTAATAAGTTCATAGTCATCCCATGAAAACTATGATTTGAGAAATGTTATTGGAAAATTTTAATAGGTTCATAATGATCCCATGAAAACTATGATTAGAAAGTGTTATTTTTGGAATCCAATAGGTTCTTAATGATTCCATGAAAACTATGATTCAGTACAGGTTGTTCCTAAGAATCTTAATAGGTTATTAGTTAGCCCATGAAAACTAAAAGTTTCATAGCGACCCTAAGAAAACTATGAGTTGAGTCAGATAGTTAGTTTTGTAAGAATGGGTGAACTTAGGGTTGGTATAACCCTAAATTGATAGATGAACCAGACTCACTCCATTGCATATTTTCATATAATTATGTTATTATTTAATCATTGCGGATGTAGGATCACAGTATATGGTTGATATGTTGGTTAAGATACTAGTGAGGGGGAAACTCATTTTGCTCAGTGGCGTGGTCTCACTAGATATCTATCTGATTCGAGATAGATAATTATTCATACCAGATTGTTTGTCTGACCCGAAGTTTTTGTTTTTTTACCTAAAACTCTCGGGTACTCATTTGAATAAGTCGGAAGTAAAGCATTTCAGGTTTGTAGTTAGACGAATAGCTTCCGGAGATGTGTAGGAGGAAAGCTAGCTATATTAGGAGTTTTAGTAATCCATTGTGTAGTTTATTTTATTTGAATGGATGTAATGACACAGATTATAATGGTCAAGTAGTAGCAGACTCTGATCAACCGAGGGGGCATCTTCATATGTCGCTCTTAGAGTATTTTGTAATAATTATATTTTCTTTGAACGTGGGATCGAATGGGATTATGTAATGAATATGAAATCTTATTTGTAAAATGAGATGTGAAAACTTGTTATAAAATCGTGTTTGAAAATTTCATATTAATATGCTTCTGATTATTGATATGATTAACATAGCCGCACTTTATTATCGAAAATTAATACTAAGGATGACTGCAACATCTGTAGCACTTAGTTTCGGACCTCATAATGGGGGATGCTACAAATTGGTTTAGAGCATAGGTTTTGTGAAACTTAAAAGAATTTTGTACTTAAAAGAGTTTTGGAAATATAATCCAATAAATCAGAGAATAAGATTGGGTATGTGATAAATCTATAGTAATGTACTTGTATTTGCTACATATAGTATGTATTCTTTCCTCTCTCTTAGACCGTTCTTTTTTATCTTATTAAGGCTCGTATGCAGATTACAAGAAACCAAGATATGGAAGTAGGAAATGGAAGAGTGAAACTAGGTAGTGGAAGCACCACAACCAATGGAAATGTTCAACCCAATACCAGAAGAAACCAAGGTTGATAAGCAAATGCTAATCAAAATGCAAATGCTAATGTAGGTGCTGGAACCCTACAAGTAGATATGTGAACTATGTACCAGTTCTTTATCAACATGATGCAAGCTGGAGCTGCTGTTGATTTGGTTGGAGGGAATGTTGCTTATGCGAGAGGAGCTAATCTCGTAGTGCCTATTGGCATTAACTATGCCAAGCTGAACCATGATTATACTAGTCTTGGAGGAAATCCTTTCCTTATAACTAAGGATGCTATTGAAGTAGAGAACTGGCTATTGTGCTATGAGAGGATTTTTGCTGATCTAGGGTTGAACGATGAGCAGAAAGAGAGATTGGCTTCGAGGTAGTTGCAAGGAACAACACTGTACTGATGGAAGGGGGTAACCGTTAGTGTGCCTGTAGAGGAACTGACTTGGGCTGAGTTTAGGAGAAGGTTTGAGGAGAGATTCTTATTTGAAGTAGCCAAGTTAACCCTGCTTAGGAGGTTTATGAAATTGAAACAAGGATAGATGTCTGTACTGGAGTATGCTACTAAGTTTGATGAGCTGTCTAGATATGGATATGCCACCATTGATACTATGATTAAGAGGAATGAGAAGTTTATCTAGGGTTTAAGGATGAAGATTACTAAGGTGACTATGCCACATCTTCGAGATCCGAGAAATGTAATGGTGGAAATGACTATGAGGAATGAGGAGGTTCTTGTGACTTTTGGGAAAGATAAGTCCATGAAGACTCAAGGTTCTCAGAATAAGAAGAGGAAATTCTTCAAGAAGAAGGGGGCTCAGAATGGTGGAGCCGCCAAGAAAGGAAAAACTGATCTTGTTTGCTTTAAGTGCGACAAGAAAGGACATTTTGCTCATGATTGTCAAACCTATAACGGAAAGAAGGTTGTAGAAAAGAAAGGTATGAAGTGTTCCAACTACGACTAGATATGGCGCTACAAGAACCAATGTCCAGAGCCGGCTAAAGCTTATAAAGGAAAGGTATTTGCTTTGGAACCATCTACATTAAGATCGACTGCTGCTGAGAAAGAAAAGTATGCGATGGAAGGTACGTTTTTGACTTATAGCATACCAGTTAAAGTATTGTTTGATACAGGTGCATCCTTAAGGGTTGCGAATCCAATAGGAGAGTATGCAACTCTATCGTGAAATGTGACCAGTTAGAGATTGAGTTGTTAGGCCATGCTTTTGCTAAGAGTTTGTATGTGTTTGACTTTATGGGTTTTGGGATTATTTTGGGTATGGATTGATTGAGTGGATATGAGGCTAGGATATTTTTCCTAGACAGGGAAATATAATTAAGTCCCCTAATAGTCACGATCGAATTATATACTTAGTTGAGAACTCATGTTTGGATGTTTATGCTTTATTGTGTGCAATGGAGTTAGAAGATGAAGTAAATCAGATTTTGTTGTAAAACAGTACGCAGATGTGTTTGAGCTTGTTGTAGGACTACCATCGAAATGAGCTATTGAGTTTTGAATATATATTGTACCTGGAGTTGAACCTATAAGTAGACCACCTAGAAGAATGACACTTATCGAAATTAAGGAGCTAAAGGTGCAGCTAGTGGACTTAGAAGGAAAGAATTTTATTAGACCAAGTAGTTCGTCTTGGGAGTGACTACTGTGTCTGTGAAGAAACCAGACGGGTCATTAAGATTATGTCTTAATTATTGTAAACTGAATGAGAAATCAATAAAGAATCAGTATCCTTTTTCAAGAATTGATGATTTATTTGATTAGTTGAGTGGAGCAAAAGTATTTTTCCAGTTGGATTTGTTAGAACCTCTATTGTTGGATTTTAATGACAACAACTATACAATTATGCCAAAGAATCTCTAAGCTAATTTGCAGGTACATAAGCATAAAAAAGAGACAAACAAATACATTCAAAATGAAGATACACAATACAAAAAAGGATGAAAGTATGTATATGGAGATACAAGAAGAGATATACATGATAGAGACGAGACGAAGGTGACAAACAAAGTATTATTAGTCATAGAGTGTCGTGTCTAGAGTTTACAAATGTTAAAATCTTCTCAAAATGGTATACACAGATATACATTCACATTTTAAATGAAAAACCAAGTTTTTAAAAATTGCATGGAGTGGGGCTCAAACCCGGGTCACTAGTTTAGAAGGCAAGTGCTCTAACCAAATGAGCTATGGTAACTTTTGTTTATCAACCGAATTCAGCCGGCTGAATAATAACATTCAGACGGCTAAATGCTGAAACATTTCATAAATTGATATGAAGTTTCAGCCGACTGAATGGTTTCATTCAGCCGGCCGAATTAGGCCTGAAAATGCCTATTTCTTTGCTGTTTTTGAAATTAACAAATTCAGAAGGCTGAATTATATTTTCAGCCGGCTGAATATTTATAACGGCTATTTTTTATGAAAAGACACTTCTCTTCATCGAAGAGAAACATCTTCAAATTAACAGTTGCATCTGTTTCTTTTCAATGTTATCTTTCATGAATGATTGCAACTTTTAAATCTCTATAAATAGAGTTTAGAATTCAACAAACAAAAAAAACCTAACTGATTTTAATACTCTTGAATTCTTATCTCTTATTCTTTATTTTCAAACTGCACTTAAACTGCTTACATTCTCTGATCATTGATCACTATATCTTCCACAATTCTCAAGCACATTACACTATATATCATAAAGGAGAAGATTATAGGAAGATTGTACTTAATTGACTTATCAGTGCTATTCAAAGAGCACACTACAGTCAGATACTTTTGTTATTTGTAAAGAAGTTCTATTCGGTTGCTCAAGCGGTAGAAGTCCTATTCGGTTGCTTAGGCGGTAGAAGTCCTATTTGTTTGCTCAGGTGGTGTAAACCTAATCCTTCGGGTTAAGTGAGGGTTGCTTGTTTAATTCCAGAAGGAGTCTGGGACTGGACGTAGATCGGGAGTTCGAACCAGTATAAAAATCTCCATTGTCATTTACTTTACTGCTTTAATTATTTACTTAATTATTATTCTGCACAAGTAGTTTATCTATATTACACGATCCTATAGCATAGTCACTTTCATTTGGTATCAGAGCCTGGAATTCTATCAATCGTCACAACATCACAGAATAATGGTCAGAAAAAGATCCAATCGAAATACAACAAGCAAAATCCCTTTCAAAGCTACCAATGAGCACTACAAAAAGGTACTTTCTGATTTAAAATTTTTAGTAAATGGTAATAATGAATTAGTTAATATGTGCGATAAAATCTCAAAGCATAATTTTCATATTTGAGAAAAAATGAAATCAATCAAAATTGAAAATGAGAAATTAAAAAAAGAGAAATTAGATTTAGAAATTCAACATGGTGTTTTGAAAAATAATTTTGAGGCTCTTAAAGATTTTCTTGATGAACAAAATACTTTGTTTGAAAAAGAAAAGGAAATTTTTTCAAAAGAAATTACGGATTTGAAAAGACAAAATAATTTATTAAAATCATCTTTAGACAATTCAGAATCTCGAATTTTTCTTCTCGAAAATGAGAATTGTACGATAAAAAAGGATAATTCTGAATTAAACAAACAAATTGATATTTTGAAAAATAGTAATATTTCTTTTGAAAATAATAATTTTGACTTTAAAGCTAAATTTGATAAACTTAACACTGAAGTCACAAAATTTAATAAAGGTCAAAACGATTTAAACATGATTTTATCTAGTTCTAGACCTTTTCATGATAAAAGTGGTTTAGGATATAATAAAAATGATCGTAGAAATATCACTATATACGCTTTCATGTATAGTAAAAATGTTAGTGCTAGTACTAAATTTCGATCAAAGTCTAAATCCAATTTTTATAGATATTCAAATACTGCTATGACCAATAATATTTATAATTTCTCTAGAAGTACAAAATCATTAATGGGAAATATGAATAAAAATTATCTAAGTATTTGTGTTCCTGTTAATTGGAAAAATAGAGAAAAATACATTAATGATTATTTTGATATAGTAGTTAATAATTAAAATTATATACAAAGGTTGAACCATACCCAAATGGTATGGTTTCCCAAGACCTAACCCCTGGACCTTAACATAGTAAGTGGGTACCAAAAATGATTATTATTTATTGCAAGTACTCAAAGAAACAAAAGGAAAAGGATAGATTTTGGAATTTTAAAGGATGTTCCAAACGTTTAATAGAATTACATGCTTACAATGAAATATGGACTTCGGCAAATATGGTATAATTTGTTTTATTTTTCTCCATAATTAAAATTGAGTTTATCCCGCTATTTAGAAGATATTTTATAAAATTTATTATATTCCCTCATTCTTTTTAATAATGACAAAGGGGGAGAAGTTCATATGCCTATTGATAGACGGAGATATTATACTTAGGGGGAGCTTTAAAAATATTAATATAGAGGGAGATATTATACTTAGGGGGAGATGTTATACTTAGGGGGAGCTTTAAACATATTAATATATTTTATATATAGAATGAATATTTTTATAGAATTGTATGGTTGTCATCATCAAAAAAGGGAAGAATGTTAGAACCTCAATTGTTGGATTTCAATGACAACAACTGTACAATTATGCCAAAGAATCTCTAAGCTAAGTTGCAGGTACATGTGCATCAAAAAGAGACAAACAAATACATTCAAAATGAAGATACACAGTACAAAAAGAATGAAAGTAAGTATATGGAGATACAAGAAGAGATATACACGATAGAGACAAGACGAAGGTGACCAACAAAGTATTATTAGTCAAAGAGTGTTGTGTCTAGAGTTTACAATGTTAAAATCTTCTCAAAATGGTATACACACATATACATTCATATTTTAAATGAAAAATCAAGTTTTCCAAAATTGCATGGAGCAGGGCTCGAACCTGGGTCACTAGTTTAGAAGGCAAGTGGTCTAACCAAATGAGCTATGGTAACTTTTGTTTATCAACAGAATTTAGCCGGATGAATAATACCATTCAGACGGCTGAATGCTGAAACATTTCATAAATTGATATGAAGTTTCACCCGGTTGAATGGTTTCATTCAGCCGGCTAAATTAGGCATGAAAATGCCTATTTCTTTGCTGTTTTCGAAATTAACAAATTCAAAAGGCTGAATTATATTTTCAGCCTGCTGAATATTTATAATGGTTATTTTTTATGAAAAGACACTTCTCTTCATCAAAGAGAAACATCTTCAAATTAACAGTTGCACCTGTTTTTTTTCAGTGTTATCTTTCATGAATGATTGCAACTTTTAAATCTCTATAAATATAGTTTAGAATTCAACAAACAAAAAAAACCTAACTGATTTTAATACTCTTGAATCCTTATCTCTTATTCTCTATTTTCAAACTGCACTCAAACTGCTTACATTCTCTGATCATTGATCACTCTATCTTCCACAATTCTCAAGCACATTACACTATATATCATAAAGAAGAAGATTATAGGAAGATTGTACTTAATTGACTTATTAGTGCTATTCAAAGTGCACACTACAGTCAGATACTTTTGTTATTTGTAAAGAAGTCCTGTTCGGTTGCTCAGGCGGTAGAAATCCTATTAGGTTGCTTAGGCGGTAGAAGTCATGTTCGGTTGCTCAGGTGGTGTAAACCTATTCCTCCGGGTTAAGTGAGGGTTGCTAGTTTAATTCCAGAAGAAGTCTGGGACTGGACGTAGAACGGGAGTTCGAACCATTTAAAAATCTCTGGTGTCATTTACTTTACTGCTTTAATTATTTATTTACTTAGTTATTATTCCGCACAAGTAGTTTATCCATATTACACGATCCTATAGCACAGTCACTTTCATTTGGTATCAGAGCTTGAAATTCTATCGATCGTCACAACATCATAGAATAATGGTTCGAAAAATATCCAATCGAAATGAAACAAGCAAAATCCCTGTTAAAGCCACCAATGAGGATAACAAAAAGGTACTTTTTGAGTTACAAATTTCAGTAAATGGTAATAATGAATTAGTTAGTATGTGCGATAAAATCTCAAAGCATAATTTTCTTATTTTAGAAAAGATGAATTCAATCAAAATTGAAAATGCGAAATTAAAAAAAGAAAATTAGATTTAGAAAATCAACATGGTGTTTTGAAAAATAATTTTGAGGCTCTTAAAGATTTTCTAGATGATTAAAATACTATGTTTGAAAAAGAAAAGGAAAATTTTTCAAAAGAAATTACGGATTTGAAAAGACAAAATAATTTATTACAGTCATTGTTAGATAATTCAGAATCTCGAATTTTTCTTCTCGAAAATGAGAACTGTGCGATAAAAAAGGAGAATTCTAAATTAAAAAAGCAAATTGATATTTTGAAAAACTGTAATATTTCTTTTGAAAATAATAATTTTGACTTTAATGCTAAATTTGATAAACTTAACACTGAAGTCACAAAATTTAATAAAGGTCAAAACGATTTAAACATGATTTTATCTAATTCTAGACCTTTACATGACAAAAGTGGTTTAGGATATAATAAATCTGATCGTAGAAATATCACTAGATACGCTTTTGTGTATAGTAAAAATGTTAGTTCTAGTACTAAATTTCGAGCAAAGTCTAAATCCAATTTTTATAGAAATTCAAATACTGCTATGACCAATAATGTTTATTATTTCTCTAGAAGAACAAAATCATTAATGGAAAATATGAATAAAAATAATCTAAGTATTTGGGTTGCTGTTAATTGGAAAAATATAGAAAAATACATTAATGATTATTTTGATATGGTAGTTAATAATGAAAATTATATATATAAAGGTTGAACCACACCCAAATGGGTGTGGTTTCCCGAGATGTAACCCCGGGACACTAACATAGTAAGTGGGTACCAAAAATGATTATTATTTATTGCAAGTAATCGAAGAAGAAAAAGGAAAAAGATATATTTTGGAATTTTAAAGGATGTTCCATACGTTTAATAGAATTACGTGCTTACAAGGAAATATGGACTTCGGCAAATATGGTAAAATCTATTACATTTTTCTCCATAATTAAAATTGAGTTTATCCCGCTATTTGCAAGATATTTTATAAAATTTATTATATTCCCTCATTCTTTTTGATAATGACAAAGGGAGAGAAATTCATATGCATATTAATGGGGGGAGATATTATACTTAGGGGGAGATGTTATACTTAGGGGGAGCTTTAAAAATATTAATATTAGAGGAAGATATTATACTTAGGGGGATATGTTATACTTAGGGGGAGCTTTAAACATATTTATATATTTTATATATAGAATGAATATTTTTTTATAATTGTATGGTTGTCATCATCGAAAAGGGGGAGAATGTTAGAACCTCCACCGTTGGATTTTAATGACAACAACTATACAATTATGCCAAAGAATCTCTAAGCTAATTTGCAGGTACATGAGCATAAAAAAGAGACAAACAAATACATTCAAAATGAAGATACACAGTACAAAAAAGGATGAAAGTATGTATATGGAGATACAAGAAGAGATATACACGATATAGACAAGACGAAGGTAACAAACAAAGTATTATTAGTCATAGAGTGTTGTGTCAAGAGTTTACAAATGTTAAAATCTTTACAAAATGCTATACACACATATACATTCATATTTTAAATGAAAAATCAAATTTTCAAAAATTGTGTGGATTGGGGTCGAACCCGGGTCACTAGTTTAGAAGGCAAGTTCTCTAACCAAATGAGCTATGGTAACATTTGTTTATCAACAGAATTCAACCGGCTAAATAATACCATTCAGATGGCTGAATGCTGAAACATTTCAAAAATTGAAATGAAGTTTCAGCCGGCTGAATGGTTTCATTCAGCCGGCCGAATTAGGCCTGAAAATGCCTATTTCTTTGTTGTTTTCGAAATTAACAAATTCAGAAGGCTGAATTACATTTTCAACTGGCTGAATATTTATAATGGCTATTTTTTATGAAAAGACACTTCTCTTCATCGAAGAGAAACATCTTCAAATGAACAGTTGCACCTGTTTCTTTTCAATGTTATCTTTCATGAATGATTGCAACTTTTAAATCTCTATAAATAGAGTTTAGAATTCAACAAACAAAAAACCTAACTGATTTTAATACTCTTGAATTCTTATCTCTTATTCTCTATTTTCAAACTGCATGGAAACTGCTTACACTCTCTGATCATTGATCACTCTATCTTCCACAATTCTCAAGCACATTACACTATATATCATAAAGGAGAAGATTATAGGAAGATTGTACTTAATTGACTTATCAGTGCTATTCAAAGAGCACACTACAGTCAGATACTTTTGTTATTTGTATAGAAGTCCCGTTCGGTTGATCAGGCGGTAGAAGTCCTATTCGGTTGCTTAGGTGGTAGAAGTCCTGTTCGGTTGCTCAGGCGGTGTAAACCTATTACTCCGGGTTAAGTGAGGGTTTCTAGTTTAATTCCAGAAGGAGTCTGGGACTGGACATAGAACGGAAGTTCGAACCAGTATAAAAATCTTTGGTCGCATTTACTTTACTACTTTAATTATTTACTTACTAAATTATTATTCCGCACAAGTAGTTTATCCATATTGCACGATCCTATAGCACAGTCACTTTCATTTGGTATCAGAGCCTGGAATTCTATCGATCGTTACAACATCATAGAATAATGGTCAAAAAAAGATCCAATCGAAATACAACAAGCAAAATCCTTGTCAAAGCCACCAATGAGGACTACAAAAAGGTACTTTCTGATTTACAAATTTAAGTAAATGGTAATAATGAATTAGTTAGTATGTGCGATAAAATCTCAAAGCATAATTTTCTTATTTTAGAAAAGATGAAATCAATCAAAATTGAAAATAAGAAATTAAAAAAAGAGAAATTAGATTTAGAAAACCAACATGGTGTTTTGAAAAATAATTTTGAGGCTCTTAAAGATTTTCTAGATGAACAAAATACTATGTTTGAAAAAGAAAAGGAAATTTTTTCAAAAGAAATTACGGATTTGAAAAGACAAAATGATTTATTACAATCATCTTTAGATAATTCAGAATCTCAAATTTTTCTTCTCGAAAATGAGAACTGTACGATAAAAAAGGAGAATTCTGAATTAAACAAGCAAATTGATATTTTGAAAAACAGTAATATTTCTTTTGGAAATAATATTTTTGACTTTAAAGCTAAATTTGATAAACTTAACACTGAAGTCACAAAATTTAATAAAGGTCAAAACGATTTAAACATGATTTTATCTAGTTCTAGACCTTTACATGAAAAAAGTTGTTTAGGATATAATAAAACTGATCGTAGAAATAGCACTAGATACGCTTTCATGTATAGTTAAAATGTTAGCGCTAGTACTAAATTTTGAGCAAAGTCTAAATCCAATTTTTATAGAAATTCAAATACTACTATGACCAATAATGTTTATAATTTCTCTAGAATTACAAAATCATTAATGGGAAATATGAATAAAAATTATCTAAGTATTTGGGTTCCTGTTAACTGGAAAAATAAAGAAAAATTTGAATTGAATACTAATTAAATAAGTTAGTGGTATTATTTAACTCCTTTTAAATTTTTAATAATAACAATGAATTCATTTTGCAAATATATTTACAGTAATAAACTGTTCAAATAAATAATCAGAAAATTTATTTTTAATATAACAACTCAATTTCTATTAACATATTTTTAATTTAAATTATTTGATTTTTCCATAATTTTTAATTTGGAAATTCTTTAAATTTTTGTTTGACGATTTTTCGCCAAACGACGGTGTTTTTATGATTTTACAGAATCAATAAACCAATGTATATTATTATTGTTTTGAAATCGTATCGTATTTCCATGCGTGATCATATTTTTGTTTTGTTGCTCGCGATTCATATGCAAAAGAAAATTTATGCGGCGAGATGTCGGAAATTGATGAATATATATATATATATATATATATATCCTAACACTTAAGAAATTCTAACATCCATTCCTATTTTTGCTTCCCTACCGTTCTATTGCTTATCAAAATAAACCTAGATCCTCTTTTGAAAATAAAAAAACAATTCAAATAAAATAAAATGGAAAGCTTCTATCTGTAAGTTTGTTTAACCTACATCTATGAATTGATATGAGTTTGAGGATGTTCGGTAAAGGGATGGAGGTTGCGGTAGTTCTACGGTGTATGAACGTGAAGTATATGTAGCTAGGGTTTTTAATTTTTGGAAATTGAAGTGAAGTTTGGCGAATTAAAGTTTGGATTGTGGTTCGTGGTGTTAGAGAGCATCTTGCGGTCGATTGACAGGTGGTATGGATGAGCATAGAGGAGTGCGACACTCTCTCAGGTCACGAAAAGAGATCTAGAATGCAACTTAGAGAGGAGGGCCAAGTGCAAATGTATAGGGTCGGGTGGATGGAGAATTCGAAGAGAAGAAGCATGGCGGTGGTTTCAAGCCATTTCGTGCAAAGATGAGGGAGAGAGGTAGGGAAGAAGGGACGGCTATGGTGGAGGAGGTACTGGTGTTTAAGCGAGAAGGATATAAGGAAGATGTACTAATAATCTAATTAGGATAATCATTAATTTAATGATGTAATTAATTTATTTAATAAAATCTGAAACTTATATAACATAACCCTCCCATATGAGGTCAAATCGACATGAAATTTTTTGCGTTGCGCTCGTAATGCGAAGGCTTTGCGATGGAATTGATTTGGTGGAATTTGGTGCTAGTGAAAATTTGGACTAAAATCGAACGCCGTTTGATTTTAGTTCCAAACCGCTTCAGCGCCAACCCGAATTTCACCGAGTATAACTCACCACTTTGGATAAATCAGTATGATATATTGTAGATAAAATTTTATTGTCTGTGTTTGGTTAAAATTATTGACTGATTGGTTAAAATATCCACTTTTGAAAAACGATTGTCATTTAAAATTGAAATACATGAAAATTTGTTGAAAAATCTAGATTTCTCGATGTTGTTAATTTTAATTGCCTTTTATATACCTGTTGATTTATTTTAGTTGTATATCTATGGCATAGATTGTTAAATGTTGAATTTGATTGTTGGCCATTTTGGATGTGACGCCGATATATGGGAAAATTTAATGGTTTTTGGTAGAAAAGGTAGTTATAGCATTGGTTATGTGCTAGGTAATTATTAGTCTCGATATAGTATGTTTGACATATTGTAAACCATTGATTTGGTTTGGAAATGATTTTGATTTGGGAAAAATGATTTTAAATCTAGCTATTTTGGAATTTATGTGATATTTTAATTTAAAAAGAGTTTTTTAAACTTTCCTATTTTTACTTCAACTTCTTATTTTATTCTTTCTAATGTATATATTTAAGTAAATGTTTTAATAATTATTTTTGGAAGTATTTGTTTTTATAGAAAATTATTATTATAACAATATTTGTATTCAAAAGTAAATAAAAATGGGTTATATTTTATGTAAAATTCATTTTTGTTTTAAAGAATATGGGAATATTTTAAACATAAATATTTGTAAGACATTTTATATAAATTGTTGAAAACAAAAGAATAGATTTGTAAATGATATTCTACAAACTTAAGGGGAGTCTTATAAGTGATATTTTATAAGAAAAAAAGATATTCCATTTGATAAATTTGAGAAATAAATCACATTTGCAGATTTATAATAATATGTGAAATGGTCGTTTTAGAGAAAGTAGTTGGATTTATTTTGGAAACTGGAAGTGCGATAGATTTGAAGTTCAGATTTAGAAATATGAAGGAAATGTTAAAAAGGGAATTTTATAAATATAAAAGGAGTTCCATTTATAATTGGAGTTTGTTTTATATTAGGAGTTTTTTTTATAAAAGGAGTTGTATAAATGGATTTGGGTTTTATACAATGAGTTTATAAATGATATTTTGTAAAAGAAGTTTTATAAAATGGGTTTTAAAAACAATATTAAAAATCTGCAATGGAGTCATTAAATAATTTTGGAAATTTATAAAGGGAGGCTGTAATAATGTTTTCAATAATTATAAAGGAATTTTAAAAGAAATTCTATAAAAAGAGTTTTTTTATAATAGGGATTTGATTTCCAAAATAACCTTCTTAATTATAGTGGTATGGAATATTCTTTTCTCTACGTAACACCGAAAGAATATTGTTTGGGTTATTATTATCTCTATTTTAAAATGACACTGTTTAAATCAAATTTAAGTGTGGTTTTGAAATGAAAATATTTCTTAAGATTTGTAAATATACTTATACCATTGAGATAAGTATATGAGCACATTTTCTAAGTATTGAAAATGCAGTGATTTGCGAACATACTTATATATACTATTAATATAAGTATATGTGAATGTTTTCTAAGTTTTAAAAGTGGAATGGTTTGTGAGTATACTTATTTAGTTGAGATAAGTATATCAATATTTTTCAAGTATTGAAAAGTGTAGAGAAGGGTTTGTGAAATATATCTTTGTAAAGGCGTTTTAATATGAGAATTTACAAAGTAGTTTAAAATTAATGAAAAGATTAATTTAACAGGCTTAGGTTTGCTTTGTGCTTATCCAATGTTATTTCCCATACATAATTAAATCTTTGGTTTAGTTGTTTCTTATTTGATAGTTAAATAACCAACTATAAAATCTTCGCTAGTTTTTAAAACCATCGTTATCGGTTCGGCGAGACCGGGATCAGATATACTATATGAAAGCCACTTTGTACCGGCATAAGCATTCAAATTGGAGATATCTTGAAGATGATCGAAGATGGAATTCTTTGAAGTGAAAGGGCTCCTTGCTACTAATCCCAAGGGTGATTCCAAAATGGATGTAGTAGAAGTTGTGCCTTCAGTTTGTTTATATCCTAAACAAATTGTATAGATGAATGTTGGCACTGCATTATTACTTGGAGGGCAGTGTTAGTATTCCAAGTGGGATTGTTATATACAAGGTAAAATGTAGCCTCAAGCCCATCAATCGGGAATGACAAAAAAAGGGATATGCAGTAGGGCTAAGTGGGTCGCACCAATTAGGGTATTGTCATCACCTTTCTAGATATATACATTTATGGATTTGGTTGTGCATGAGAGCTCTCAGAAAGGTTGCAAAAGAAACTAGAGTGATGAAATATTTGGTACTATCCAGTCAGGGGTAGGGCGGTCCTGTGTTGGTAAGGGGTTCATGTGAGGCCCTCGATACATTTTCTAGAGGTGTACTATGGCATGGGGGTTACCTTAGTAGCCTTGTCATTGTATGGAAATCCATTCTCCAATAAGTGCCTTCAGACTTAGTTGTATACATATTATGCTGAAATTTAGTTAATGACATTATTAAAATATCACAGGATTTTCTATTGAAATGTTTTGGTTATCGTAAGGTAAAACCCGAGCGTATTTACGTACGGCGTGGTCTTACAAGATACCTTTGCTTTGAAAGGTTTTATAACATTAAAATCCATTTGTGGTGTGTTTCCCTAGATGGTTTACCAGACTGATCCGGTCATTATTTTTCCTATAATGCTCGGGTCAGACCGAGCATATTTTCAGATTTAGCTTTTGATGCTTTGGAACTTCAAGAGACAAGTTGGATGCCTCGAAGATGTATTTTTGTACACCTATTTCCGCTGCATTGGTTGTTTATATTTATCATCATTTGTGAGGATAGGTTGTTATAATTGTCCAAGCTGATGATAGATTAGTGAACTCCGATTAATGTATGTATATTACCATTTTCTTTTTGTAAAGATCTGTTGTATATTATATATTACTCATCACGATGTGAGTTATGTTTTCTCTTTTCTTTCTTACCTCCAAACAATCTGTCTTTATGGAACTTGGATGCTCGGCACGTGAATACCGTGGATATATTAGTGTTGACTTTTAAGGGTCGAAAAGTCTGGTTGTTACACATGAAATCAGAGCCAGGTTGGGCGAACACCTAGGCTTTGGTGGGGTTCACTCATTTGAGATAGGGTATGTGAGACCCTAGGATGAGTTTGAGTGTATTATATATATGAATGCGTATTTTTTATTGCTATAAAAATGTTTTATATTGTGTTGATTTATCGGTTGGGTGGCTTATGAATTCTGGTCGATACAGAAGGAACAATTGTATCGATAGGGGTTTCTGAATTCTTAAACAAGGCAAATCAACACAGTATTGTTTTGTAATTTGGTAAATGAAATAAGTTTTACCTAGATTATATTTTATATAAGAGAATATGGTGTGTTTGGTTGTTAGAGAATGATAATGTTCGATTATTATCATTTATTGTTGATTAGTTAGGCTCAGATAGTTTGTGAGCATCTTTTTGTTTGGTTGAATTAAATACGAACACTTGGTCAATTAAGTTTCACGATTTGACTATAAGGTGTTCGGTGATAAGGTTAGATTAAAATTTAATTTTAATAAAGTTGTTTAGTTAAAAAGTAAACAAAAGATTAATAATTGTGAAATGATCTTATATAAGAAGTGAAATTATATTAGTATACTTTATTTATATGGGTTAAGAATGAAAGAGGATTTAAACTGAGAATTTGAGTGCTGAAATCCCAGTGTTTTTGAAAATCGTTTTTCAAAATTTTGGAGTAAATAATAATAGCAATATTTTGGAATTAACTGTGAATAGAAATATCTTAAAAAAGATTCTAAAGAGATAGAAAGCACTGAACTCACTTTGATCACTAGAAAATAATTCCAATGAAAACTGTAACATCATCGGCGTTCATTTTCGAGTTTCTAAGTGACAGATTTGTACCATAGTAGTTTTGCTTCAGAATTGTTTTGGTAAAACAATTTTTGCTTTAAAATTTCCAAAAGTATAATTTGATATACAAAAGAAGATATGTGTATTGTTATTTCAAATTGAGTTAAACTAAAACAGGGTGTTTAGTTTCAAAATTTTCAGTTAAGTGATATTATAGACTCATGTATCTTATCCATTTGGATATTTTGTTTGTGTATCTCATTTTGAGATGATGTTTGGTAATTTTCATTTATTAAAATGAAATGGAATTTTTGACAGTTTTAGATAGTCGAATACTTCTAAGTTAATTATGAAATTTAAGTTAAGTGCTTTTGGGAAATTATAAGAAATTAAGTTTTGGTAACTTATAAAATGTGAGAAATTAGTAGTTAAAACAAGTTTTAAAATTTGTTGAACATCCTGGTTAAGTAAAATAAATCTAAATTCGTATACTACTATTAAAAGGTAGAAGAATATTATATGAATATGAACTTGAGCTATGAAATAAAATTATAACTTAAGTAAAGTTAAAGGAAATAATTTATGAAATGTTTAATAAATGAATTTTGGTATTAAAGGGAAGTACTATTGGTGTAATAACTTGTGATTTAAAATGAATGTGAATAAAAAGTAATTGGTATAATTAAGAAACCAATTGGAATAAATACATAAGTTGTACGTAGATCATTTTGTTCACATAACTGTTCGATCCAGTTTTTAGTACACGATTTCAAGGTGAATTACACTAGTCCGAGTAAGGATTTACCACTCAATTCTAGATGGCAAACACTTGATACAGATTTTGATTTAATTCTGAAGTTTTCTATCATAATATATGGCTACGCACGGAAAACGAAGGTTTCTAATTAAGGAACTGGTAATGCTCACTAGAGTGATCGAGTGAGAGATACTAGTTCAGAAGTGAAATTATGCGATAGAGCAAGGGATTTGATTTAGTATTGTGTATGGATGGTATATGTTCATCATATGGGCTTAAATATGATTATATGCTTCGGATATTTGAAACTGCAAGTTATTTGGGTGGATATTATTTGTAAGTATGATGCAGGTTCATGGAAGCAAAGGCTAGTTGAGGCTTTTGGTTTCATGAGTAGTGTTATTTGCCCGATAAATAGGTACATGTTTATATTTTAGTTTAGTTTGATGGTTTTATGCCCCAGATATGGGAGGCCACTTGGCTTTTGTTTTCTTTTATTAGTTTGGGCGTGTAGTGGTGATTTTTAGTTTTTCCAATCAAGCTACGCAAAGAAGACGCTGTCGAAATTTTCCATAACTCTAAGAGACTTAAAGATTTAATAACCCATTTCAACTAATTGATTTTGAAAAGTGTGAAGGTTTGGAGACATATTTCTTACCTTTGGAATTTCGAGGACGAAATTCTCTTTAAGGGCGGAAGAATACAATGACTCGGAATTTTGGTCGTTTGATTTTGAATATTGAATTAATTTTAAATGTTAAAATAATTGGTTTTTAAGTTAATAACTGGAATTCAAATATAGAGACTATTTAAAATATTTGAATGGTGAATTTAATATTTGAATTGTGAATTCAATATCTGGATTTTTTAATTTGAATATTAATTAAAAAGGTTAGTAGCTTTATTTAACTCCTTTTAAATTTTAAATAATAACAGCGAATTCATTTTGTAAATTTATTTGTAGTAATAAACAATTCGAATAAATAATCAAAAAAATTATTTTTAATATAACAATTCAATTTCTATCTACGTATTTTTAATTTAATTTACTTGATTTTTCCATAATTTTTAATTTTGAAACTTTAAATTTTCGTTTGACGATCTTTCGCCAAATAACTGTGTTTTTGTGATTTTATAGAATCAGTAAACCAGTGTATGTAATTATTGTTTTAAGATCATATCTTATATCTATGCACGATTGTAGTTTTGTTTTGTCGCTTGCGATTCATAGAGAACAAAAATATATGCGGCTAGATGCTGGAAATTGATGAATATATATACCTTAACACTTAAGAAATTCTAACATCCATTCTCATTTTTGCTCCCCTACCGTTCCATTGCTTATTAAAATAAACCTAGATCCACTGCTTTAAAAATAAAAAATAATTCAAATAAAATTCAAAAAAATGGAAATCTTCTATCTTTGAGTTAGTTTAACCTAGATCTATAAACTGATATGAGTTTGAGGATGTTCGGTAAAGGGATGGAGGTTGCGGTAGTTCTACGGTGGATGAACGTGAAGTATATGTAGCTAGGGTTTTTAATTTCTAGAAATAGAAGTGGAGTTTGGCGAATTGAAGCTTGGATTGTGGTTAGTGGTGTCAGAGAGCATCTTATGTTTGATTGGGAGGTGGTATGGCTGAGCGTGGAGGAATGCGACGCTCTCTCAGGTCATGACAAAAGCTCCAGAATGCGACTTAGAGAGGAGGGCCAAGTGCAAATGTATGGGGTCGGATGGATGGAGAATTTGAAGAGAAGAAGAATGTCAGTGGTTTCACGCCATTCGTGCAAAGATGAGGGAGAGAGAGGGAGGGAAGAAGTTATGGCTACGGTGAGGAGGTATTGGAGTTTAAGCGGAAAGGATACAAGGAATACAGATTAATAATCTAATTAGGGTAATTATTAATTTAATGATGTAATAATTTATTTAATAAAATCAAAAATTTATATAATGTATAACTCACTCATATGAGGTCAAATCGAGACGATTTTTTTTGCAATGCACTCATAATGCGAAGGCCTCATGATGGAACTAGTTTGGTGGAATTTGGAGCTAGTGAAAATTTGGACTAAAATCAGACATCATTTGATTTTAGTTCAAAACCGAAACGCTTCTGTGCCAATTGGAATTTTAGTGAGTGTAACTCACCTCTTTGGATAAATCAGTATGATATATAATAGATAAAGTTTTATTATTTATGTTAGGTTGAAATTATTGGCAGATTGGTTAAATATCCGCTTTTGAAAAGCGATTGTCATTTAAAATTGAAATACAGGAAAATTTATTGAAAAATCCGAATTTCTCAATATTGTTATTTTTAATTGCCTGTTGTATACCAGTTGATTTATTTCAGTTGTATATCTGTGGTATAGATTGTTAAATGCTGAATTTGATAATTGGCCATTTTGGATGTGACACCGTCATATGTGAAAATTTTGAACCTTGTTAGTAGAAAAGGTAGTTATAGTATTGGTTAAATGCTAAGTAACTATTGGCCTCAATATAGTATGTTTGAAATACTATAAATTGTTGATTTGGTTTTGAAATGATTTCGATTTAGGAAAAATGGTTTTAAATCTGACTATTTTGGAATTTACATGATATTTTAATTTAAAAAGAGTTATTTAAACTTTCCTATTTTTATTTTAACTTCTTATTTTATTCTTTCTAATATATATATTTAAGTAAATGTTTCAATGATTATTGTTGGAAGTATTTGTTTTTATAGAAAATTATTATAATAATAATATTCGTATTCAAAAGCAAATAAAAAGGGGTTATCTTTTATTTAAATGTGATTCTTATTTTAAAGAAGATGGGAATATTTTGAAAATTAATATTTGCGAAACATTTTATATAAAATGTTGAAAATAAAAGAGTAGATTTATAAATGATATTTTATAAATTTTAGGGGAGTCTTATAAGTGATATTTTATAAAAAGGAAAGATATTCCATTTGATAACTTCGAGAAATAAATCATATTTGTGGATTTATAATAATATGTGGAATGGTCGTTTTAGAGAAAGTAGTTGGATTTATTTTGGAAATTGGAAGTGTTATAAATTTGGAGTTTAGTTTTAGAAATATAAAGGAAATGTTAAATGGAATTTTATAAATATAAAACGAGTTTCGTTTATAACTTGAGTTCATTTTATATTTGGATTTTGTTTTATAAAAGGATTTTTGTTTTATAAAAGGAGTTGTATAAAAAGATTTAGAGTTTTATAAAATGAGTTTATAAATGATATTTTATAAAAGAAGTTTTATAAAACAGGTTTTCAAATAATATTAAGAAGTTTGCAAAGGAGTTATTAAATAAGTTTGGAAATTATAAAGGGAGGCCATAATTATGTTTTTGATAATTATAAAGGAAGTTAGAAACAATATTCTATAAAAAGAGTTATTTTATAATAGGGATTTGATTCCAAAAATAACCTTCTTAATTATGGTGGTATGCAATATTCTTTTCCCTACTTAACATCGAAGAAATAGTGTTTAGGTTATTATTATCTATGTTTTAAAATAACACTGTTGTAAATAAAATTTAAATGTGGGTTTGAAGTGAAAATCTTTCTTAAGATTTGTAAATATACTTATACCATTCAGATAAGTATATGAGTACATTTTCTAAGTATTGAACATGTAGTGATTTGCGAACGTACTTATACTGTTAATATAAGTATTTGTAAAGGATTTCTAAGTTTTCTAAGTTTTAAAAGTAAAAGTAGTGCTTTCGGTTTGTTCATATCTTGAACAACTTGTATGGATGAATGCTGACACTACATTCTGCCTGGAGGGTTGTTTTAGCATTTTAAATGGGATTGCTATATAAAAGGTAAAACGTCAAACCTCATCAACAAGGAATGACAAAAACAGAGGATATGCAGTAGGCTATGTAGGTCGCACCCATTAGGGTATTGTCATCATCATTTTGGATGTATACACTTATGGATTTGGTTGTGCATGAGAGCTCTTGGAAAAGTTGCAAAAGCAACTAGGGTGATGAAATATTCGATACTATCCAGTAAGGGGTAGGCCAGTCCTGCGTTGGAAGGGGGTCCATATGAGGCACTCGGTACCTTTTCTAGAGGTGTATTTATATGAAAATACATTCTCTAATAAGTACCTTTGGACTTAGTTCTATACCTATTATGCTGGAATTTAATTAATGTAACAATTTCTCTTATGGTTCAATATTTACTTTAAAACCAAGACACTATTATAATATCACTAGATATTCTATAGAAATTTTTTGGTTATCGTAAGGTAAAAACATGCGGTATAGTTTTACGAGATAACTTTATTTTCAAAGGTTTATAACATTAAAATCCATTTGAGATGTGTTTCCAAAGCTGGTTTACCAGACAGATTTGGGCGTTTTTTTCTTATAATGCTTGGGTCAGACCAAGCATATTTTTAGATTTAGCTTTAGATGCTTTGGAGCTTCACGAGATGAGCTGGATGCCTCCAAGACGTATTTACTATTTCTACTACATTGGTTGTTTTTATTTATCAGCATTTGTGAGGATATGTTGCAATAACTA
This sequence comes from Allium fistulosum, assembly GCA_030737815.1. Classification (NCBI taxonomy): domain Eukaryota; kingdom Viridiplantae; phylum Streptophyta; class Magnoliopsida; order Asparagales; family Amaryllidaceae; genus Allium; species Allium fistulosum. Next base: position 195,665,161 of record CM060902.1, on the reverse strand, counting down.
TCCAGGCTAATGATAGAGTAATGTGCTCTAATTGATGTATGTATAGTATTGTTTTCTTTTATTAAAGATCTATTGTATATTACATATTACTCGTCACGATGTGAGATTCTGTTTTGTCTTTTCTTTCTTTTCCCGAAACAATCAGTCTTTCCGACACTTGGATGCTCGGCACGTGAGTACTGTGGATGTATTAGTGTCGACTTTTAAGGGTCGAAAAGGTGGGTCATTATAGAAGGGACGATTGTGTGTTCCGGATGTTGGTGACCAAAGGAGAGAAATTCTTATGGAGTTTCGTCGATCGAAATTTACTATTCATCCTAAAGGAACTAATATGTATCAGGATATGAAGAGAAGTTTCTTCTACAACGGTATGAAAGGGGATGTAGGCTTATGGTTAAGACAGTGTTCGAATTGCCAAAAGGTGAAAGCCAACCATCAGAAGCCCAGTGAATTGCTTCAGCCTTTAGATATTCCGGTGTAGAAATGAGATTCTATATCCATGGATTTTATTGATGAGTTGTCAAGGTCGAATCGGGAAAATGAAAGTATTTGGATTATAATAGATGGACTAACCAAGAGTGCACACTTCATTCCCGTAAAGTCTACAAGGACGGCACTTGTATTGGCTAAGTTGTTCATGAAAAATATTGTTAGATTACAAGGATTCCTAGTAATATAGTCAGTGACAGAGATATTATTTACCAGTGAGTTCTGGAAGAGTCTACAAGAGGTATTAGGTACCAAGCTTAAGATGAATACTGCTTACTATCCACAGATGGATGGGCAGACAGAGAGAGTCAATAAGGTACTTGAAGATTTATTGAGAGCTTGTGTACTAGATTTTGATGGGTTATAGGAAGACTATTTGCACTTAGTTGAGTTTTCCTATAATAACTGTTATCCGACTAGTATAGGTATGGCACCTTTCGATTGCATGGAAGGCTATGCAAATCACCAGCATGTTAGTTAGAGATCGGAGATAGATTGGTTCTTGGTCCAGATTTGGTAAGAGAAGCCATGGAAAAGATTGTGTTGACCCAAGTATGGATAAAGAAAGCTCAGTCTGGGCAGAAAAGTTATGTGGATAAGAGGCGTAAAGAACTAGAGTTCTTAGTTGGAGACCATGATTTTGTTGAAGTATCACCGATGAAGAGTATGGTACTATTTGGAAGGACAGGGAAGTTGGCACCGAGATATGTAGGTCCATTTTCTATCATAGAGAGGATCAGAAAACTTAGTTATAAAATAGAGTTACCAAACAGTTTGGCAGGAGTCCATAACATGTTTCATGTTTCTCATCTTAGAAAGTATGTACACAATCCAAACAATACTATTACTCCGAACGCATTGGAAGATTTAGTAGTAGAACTAGATATGGCTTTTGTTGGACGACCAATGCGAGTTGTGGCAAGAGATGAGAAGAGGTTGAGGAGCAAGACAGTCAAGTTAGTGAAAATCCAATGGAGTGACAACGAGAAAGACTGTACTTGGGAGACGGAAGACAAGGCTAATGATACATATACCGCATTGTTCTGATGGTATGTTCTACATTTGTTATATATAGACTTTTTACTAGTCAGGTAGGCTAGTATTATTATTATGTGATGTTACAGAAGTTTGCATGATTTATATGCTTGTTTTTACTCTTAACGAAATTTCGACGACGTAATTCTTTAAAGAGGGGAGCCTATAACACCCCTAATTTTGATTAACATTATTCCGTAGATTTAATTAAATAGATTGAATAGAATAATGTGTATAGTGATAAGGAGATTGAGATTTGACAATTAATTGGGTTATTCCTTAATAATTAACTAATAGGATGTTTTAAAAATATAATATAGAAGAGAGCAAATGATAGGAGCAAATTAGGAACAGATCTTTCCTTTATCCCTTAAAACCTCCCTCTCCCATTTCATTCTCATTTTTACAATAATAAAATTGCAAACCCTAAAGGCTAGCCAAAATTAAGAAGGATTAGAAAAAGAAGCTAAGGAAATTTCAAGGGAAAAAGCTAGGGAAAACATTCTCCATCAAATCTTAACTATATTATCAAATCTAAGGTGAAAAATAATAAACCATCTCATTTTTATGATTGTTTGGTCTCGGATCTAATTGATTTTGATTCGTTGATGATGTTATGATGTGCCATGTTAGATTTTTACCATTATTTGGGTTAAATAATGAATTATTGGAATTTTTATGAAATTACTATGATCAGTATTTGATCAAAAATTTAGTTTATGATCTCCAAACAATTTGATTTTTGATTGTGTTGTGTAAAACATAATTTTGGAGATGAGTTTTTAATTTCATAATTTTCCAAATTAATAAAAAATACTTTATGAATTTCCTAGGAAGGAAAGGGCATTTATTTCGGATTTTAATTATTAAAAATAGATAAATTATGTTTTTGGTCTTGAAATTTTTATAACTCAAAGAATATATTAATTCTGATTTGCAGTGATTTGTGGAGATTTTTCCTAAGTGTTTATGATTTTATATGAATTTATAAGGCTAGAAAGACTTAATAATTATATTAAAATAATTATATAAGTTAAATGGTTTGCAAAATACGTTAGGATGATAAATCTAGGTTACCGCAGTTTTTTGGAAAAGAAATTGATAGAGTATAGTTTTGACTAATAGAAATTGGACAAGGATTGTGAGTTGGTGAAAAGAAATTGATTTTTAAAGAAATAAAACAGTTTTTATGTTAATTACGAGATTTCCATGTCGTTATTAATCAGTGCCGACGTCCATCCATGCTACAACTATCAATGCCGCTAGTGTTGCATTTAAGATAAAGATATTATGGAAACAATGCCGCATATTTTATATCGGTTATAGTAATGCCGCTAGTATTGCTTTCAAGATAAAGGTGTTATGGAAACAATGCCATAAGATTTCACCTTGGTTTTAAACAATGGCGCATGCTTCCTATTTGATGCCATAGCTTAAGGCAGAAATGTCACAAGTAGTAGTTCCGATATTAATTACTTTAGACAGTAATGCCACTAGTATACAAAATGGAAATGATGCCGCCTATTATCAATTTTGGCATTATTATTATAGCGACATAGTAGCCCGGTTTTATGAATTTAATGTAAACTGTTTTACGGCATTGATGTCGGAATCATCAATGTCTCCCTTACTGTTTTAAAACAGCCGATGTCAGTGGTTTTATGATATTAATGCCGCATGTCATCAATGTTGGCTCCTATGCATTCTATGTACAAAAATATATATTTAATAGGTTCGACTACCTATAATTTTCTATGTCACAACAACATTGATTTCGGCATTATAGCCTTGTATTTTTATAAAGTCAGAATTATTTTTAAAAGCTTTGATATTAAGGGATACGATGTCCCATGCCAGCCATATCACTGCCGTAAGTTTTCAATGATGAACATATTCTAATTTATGCCGTTATGCCCTATAATAAAGAGGTGCAACGTTCTTATATTAATACCGAGAGTATATATGGCAGTATTAAAATGGATTATAAATTGGAGTGAGAAAATGGTGAAGTAATCGGCCATATTTTCCTTGTTTTAAATATGAATTAAAGGGATTAATCATATATAATGATAAATATTTTCAAGGAATAAATTATTGCTAGCCCATGTTTCGTTACAAAATTAGAAAAGAGAGTTATTAATTAAGGTTAAGTAATTATAAGATGCCCATTTGATTGAACATATTCGAATGATGTATGCTATATGTTCTTGTTATTATTTGATTAGTTATTTTACATGATTATTATTGTCATGCTCACATCATCATGACCCATAACTGCGTTTTGGGATATTTAAAAGCAAAATAAGCAGTTAGGTTGACCCATTAGTGAGTATAATCAGATTTGACACTTGAGTGAGCAAAATTGCATTCAGGAGATTAGGTAGATGAAAGGTGTAGGATGTGTAGACTGATCAAAAGATTATAATTTGAGATATACTATTGTAAGAATCCAATAGGTTCATATTTATCCCATGAAAACTATGGTTTGAGTAATGTTATTGGAGATATCTAATAGGTTCCAAGTAATCCCATGAAAAACTATGATTTGAATGAATGGTATTGGAAGAATCCAATTGGTTCATAATCATCCCATGAAATCTATGATTTGAGAAATTTTGTTGGAAAAAACCAACAGGTTCACAGGGATTCCATAATAACTATGATTGGTAAGTGTTATGGGTGGAAGCCAATAGGTTCTTAATGATCCTATGAAAACTATGATTCAGGACATGTAGTCCTTAAGAATCTTGATAGTTATTAGTCAGCCCATGAAAACTAATAGGTTCATGGTGACCCTAGGAGAACTATGAGTTACGACAGATAGTCGGTTTTGTAAGAATGAGTGAACTTAAGGTAGGTATAACCAAAATTGACAAATGAACCAGACACACCTGATTGAATACTTGCATGTGATTATCTTATTATGTTTTAACCATTATGAATGCAAGAGCACAATATATGGTTGATATGTTGGTTAAGATACCGGTGAGGAGGAAACCCGTTCCATGTAGCAGTGTGGCCTCACTAGATATCTATTTGTTTCAAGATGGTAGATTATTATTCGTACCAGACTGTTTGTCTGAGTGGAAGTTTTTTCCCTTTAAACTCTTGTGTACTCATTTGAGTAGGTCGAAAGTAAGGGATATTAGGTTTCTAGTTTCGGAAATGTGCAGGAGGCAAGCAAGCTATATTAGGAGTTTTAGTAATCCATTGTGTAGTTCATTTTGTTTGAATGGATGTAATGATAGAGATTATAACTGTCAAGTAGTAGTAGACTCTGATCAACCAAGGGTGCATCTTCATATGTCGCTCTTGAAGTATTTTGTAATAATTATACTTTCTTTGAACGTGGGATTGAGTGGGATTATGTAATTAATATAAAATATTATTTGTGAAATGAACTGTGAATACTAGTTATTAAATTGCGTTTGAAAATTTTCATATTCATATTCTTCTGATTATTGATATGATTAGCGTAGCCACATTTTGCCATCGAAAATTAATACTATGGATGGCTACAACATCCGTAACACTTAGTTTCAGACCTCAAAATGAGGGATGTTACACATTCCTATCTAGAAATGCAACCTAATAGTAAAGGTGGGTTCCAGTTTATGCTCTAAGATCTTTGTAACTGTTTTTGTTGTGATGGGTGTCCCTTCTATTTATATTGCCTTTTCTGGAAGTCTATCTCTTGATGCCATTGATGGCTTATTTCTACAAAGCATTTACTTTTGAAATTCCCCACCAAGAATGAAGAGGGGTGTGTGAAAGGAGACCAATGGGCCTCAAGACAGTTGTACTACGCGAATTTGAATATGTTTAATAAAGGAAAACAATCAGCATACGTTGGTGGTATTAAAGTTAAAGAAATTGATAATTCCTTCGGTGATAAGAGAAAAATCAAAAGGTGGGCAACTAGTTCAATTTACTAAGTCAAGTGGAAAGACGTCTCTCGTTGAGAACAAAACCAGAAGATATATTATTCATACTAATACCTCTATAGAAACTACTAAGCATAATTGAAAATTCTTATGGATTTCCCAAGATGCGAAAGCGCTGCTATAGAAAAGATAGTCTGAGTACCTAACTAACGAAATCAGGTTGATGGTGCACAAAGTGGCCAAAATAGTAAATCTTTCAATTGAAAGAGAAAGTGTGCCTATATTATATAGGAAGTTCCAAAAGAGAAAGATATTGAACTAGAACTTGACCAGAGAATTGAAACCATAAAAGAAAAGGCTAATGGGACTCTAGATGAAGTACGCATTAACCTAAAAGATTAAACTAAGGTTGTTAAGAAGGGGACTTATCTTCATCCATCGTTCAAAAAGGAACTAATATAATTCCTTCACAATAATCTTAATGTTTGCACATGTTCCCATCCTTATATTGTCATAAATGACCTTTCGGTAACTAGAATTTTCTAGATATTGATCTGAAGAATGCTTCTGTATGCCAAGCCTTTGATAAAGCCCGATATGCTGCACTTCAAGAAGAAGTTGAGAATTTGGTAAGGAACAATTTTATAAAAGAAGTGCAATACCAAAAGGGGATTGCAAATCAAGTATTGGTGAAAAACCAAATGGCAAGTAGAGAACTTGCATCAGCATTATAGACTTAACAAAGCTTGCCCAAAGGAATCCTTTCCTTTCCTGAGAATAGACCAATTGGTTGATCGAATAAGTGGACATTAACCCCTTTTGTTTATGGATTCATATTCCAGATATAACCAGATTTTGATGTTAACCAGATGAAGAACACAATAGCTTTGTTATTAACGTGGAGTTGTCATGTTACAAAGTAATGCCTTTCGATATGAATAGTCCCAAAGCTATCAACCATAGGTTAGTCATCCAAATGTTTACATAGCAGATAGAATGCAATATGGAAGTTATGTTGATGGTATTCTATTCAAATCAAAATTATCTAAAAGCCCTATTTTAGACTTGGCCGAGATGTTTGAAGTCCTTTGGAAATACAGCATGATGCTCCATCCCAAAAAGTGTTCCTTTAGAATTCAGCCTAGAAAGTTTGTAGTATTCATGGTAAGTGCATGAGGAATAGAAGTCAACCCTGAGAAATCAAAGCAGCTAAAGATACGAAAGTGCCAACTAATGGCAAAGAACTGATGAGTTTGAATGGGAAGATAGTGGGCCTTAATAGGTTTATAAGCCGATCAACTGACAAATGCATCCCATTCTCCCTATATTAAAGAAGCATACTGAATATGTATGGACCCGGAATGCCAAAGGGGATTCAAAGATTTACAAAGTTATCTTAGCATGCCTCTTATCCAAGCCAATAGACAGAGAAGACCTCTTTCTTTATTTAGATGCTTTAGATCAAGCAATCAGATCGGCATTGATTTGAGATGTTGAAGGGATTCAATGCCCTTTTTACTATGGAAGAAAAAGGTTTAGCCCAACATAAAATCATTATCCAACCAATTTAAAAGCTAACCTATTGTTTAGTATTTACAACGAGAAAGCAAGGACCTTACTTTTGGGCTCATCGATCAAAGCTTAAATAGATCAGCCATTATTGAAATATCAAGGAGACTTATTAAATGTGCTATTAAACTTAGCATATATGATTTTCTTATGTTCCTAGAACTTCTATTAAAGGGCAGATATTAGCTGACTTTATTTCTAAATGTATAGGTCATGATGACGAGAGTCCAAAACATGACAAAGCCAAAAAGCTTTCATGGAAACTTTATGTCAATAGAGCCTCCAATGAGCAGGGGCATGAGCTGGCTATGTCCTAGTCACTCTAGACAACCATCAAAACTATTGTGCTATAAAATTTCTTTTTCAGCTACCAACCACATTGCTGAATATGAATCTTTGATTGTAAGATTAAAGATGGACATCTCCATCAATGTTTCGAAGATTAGAGTTTATAGTGACTCTCAGCTTATTGTTAATCTAATCCTCAGCAACTATCAAACAACAGAATTAAGACTTGCACTGTATGAAAAACTAGCAAAATAATTGCCTGCATATTTTTAAAGCAGCAACATCGAAAGCATCCACCAGGACCGAAATGCGAGAGTAGATGCACTGGCCAAATATGCAAGCTCCCGGGATGTTCATGAATACAAATTTACTCCGATAGAGGTTCAAGAGAAATCAAGTATACAAGTGCTTTAGAAGGTCCTTGTCATAACTTGAGCTCAAGCAACCCAAATCGAAATCCCTTAGCCGGCAGTGGGTGAAAATGGCTGGATGACTCCATGAAGGAAACTGGCCGACTCACAACGGAACAAATGGGTAAATTTAAAAAAAAAATCAATTTTAGATCTTATTGGGCCTATGAAGTCTAAATTATTTTAGATATAATCAAAATAAATTTAAATAAAATCTTTGTTTTGTTTAATATATTTATATCAAGGATTTGATTTGATTTATATAATATAATATATAATGCATATGCATATCCAATACACATATATGCGTATAGTGCACGTGCAACATATAAAAGTGATTTATATATGTTAAATTTGTTTGTTTAAAAACATTGACCAATTCATAAGATTTAAACTAATGTCTAAAATATCTTAAGATAATTTTCAATTTAAAGGCAGTCTAAATCTAAGGGAAAAATCTATTTGAAATTTGAATTTCAAATATAGATATATTTAAAAATACATACATACATACATACACACATACACAAACATGTAAAAAAATTAAATAAACATTTAAAACTTTTTATATTTAATTTTAAAATTTATTTATAAACTATGAAGTAGCGATTGTAAATTATATATGTTAATATTAACTTTTTTTAATATTTCGGTCGAACAATTATTATCAAAAATTGAAAAAAATACAAATCCATACAGTTTTGTATATAATTTTTTTAATTATACAAATCCTTACATATTTGTATAAAATAATTTTTTTTTAAATATAAATCTACATGGATTTATATATAAAAAATTATTTGAACATACATAATAATTTTGGAAAGGTTTAAAATATTTATAAATTATAATTTGTTCTTTGTAATTATATGTATATATAATTTTGAAAATAAATATATATAAACATACATTAATAGATAAATTTAGTTGAAATATATACACATTACTAATTACAAAATTCATATTTAATTTAATAATTGTTAAGAAATCATTTTTTATTTTTATCTTTTTCATTAAAAATAGCCGAAAGTATAAGTATTTGTATTTTAAATGTATGTAATTCTTTTTTAAATCAATATGTGTATATTTGTAAAATAAAACTATACATACATACATATATATATATATATCTGTAATAATAACAAGGATCAATATGTACTTGTATACTGACATAGATGAATGTGTATAATAGAAAATAGTACAAACGTTGCTAAAAACTGAAGCCTTGGATTTTCTTCTTGAATGTTGAATCGAATTTTGTTAGATATTATCTATACTCCTTTAAAAGTTACAAATGGTTAGGTGCGAACACCACTAACTAGAAATAAGTTTATTGGGCTTGATTTTACTTGGAAATGAAGGGGAGAAGCCCTTGTAGTTTTTTCCTGTGGGAGACAGGGGTGGAGGCTCAATATAAGCTGAAAATAGAGAGGATGGGTAGCTTATATAGGCAACATGAAGGAATAAAAGGAGGAGATCTAGATCTCCTTGTTTACCTCCTCTGTTTGCTAATTCAGAACCTGATTTTTCAAACAAAAATCTCCTTTTCCCCTGCTAGTATGGCCGACCACTATATGTACTCAATGGACCTATAGATATTTCCAATTCAATCGGCATTTATTCAGTTTGAATCTAATTTAAATATTTATCGATATCGTATATCAATATGTACTTATATAAATTTTATATATGTACTCTATTAAATACTGATTCAAATAAATCAAAGAAATCAATAACTAATATTTCATAAATGTCAATTAATTTAATCAATTTATAACAATTATAACTTAATTAAATCATGTGGTATTACGGAGTATTCAACGTTGCAGTTATGCAATACGAATGTGTAATTTCAGTCAATGATTAATATCAAACAATCAATTATTAATGTTTACACGTCACCGTAGCTAGTGGTGTGACTGTTTAACTAAATTTATTACTGACACATTTTTCGATAAAATCAAATTTCACTATTTTAAGTGGCATCAAGTAATAACGATTATTTACACCAATTCTCTTCATCAAAACAACATCACTTTAGGACTTATGGAATTTGGTTTTGGTCAAAATTATATTATTGTCCACATTCAATTTGTATAGTCGAAAAAAATCCTTGGTTCAATAATAACAATTATTATTAACTGAACTGCGCTAGCCAGAGGCATTGACTTTTAGTTGATTATAGTTGACTATGATACTAACCTCATATAAATGAGGGGACAAATTCTCTATGCAATAGTATTTCACTTCCAATGCTTCAACTCAAATCCAACTATAGTCATTCAATATACATTGTTCCATGATTTAACTATAATCAAAGTATAGTGTCCACATTAAAGTTCAACAATATTCTTAAGTCGAGAAAATTGTATAGTATCATCTCTTCAAGATTCTATGTTTGATCTTAGTTTTATTAACCAACAAAAAACTATCGAGTAAGTCATTCCATAATTATCAAATAAATATCAGTAACCCCTTGGTCCCTTCGGCAGCTGTGAGTAATACCCTGCTCGAAATTTGGAGGGCGTTAAGTACTCTAGTCTCGATAGATGTATCAATATCCTGTCTCGAATCATCTTAACTAGGAATATTTCAAACAATATGTTCTTTCTAATGAAGTAAATTTCTTATGATTACAACACATTATAATTACTATAACATAAGATATCGTTTAAGGATATCTTATAAATAAACTTGACCTAAATAAACAATTAACATAACACAATATAACACATATGTAATAGATAAAAATACACCTTTTGTTTCAACGAGGTTTTATTAAATAGTTATTAATTTACAATAAATTATAGAATTCCCCTTGGGGCATGCCCTTAACTCTATTAATCTTCCACTTGCACTAGGGGCCAATTATGGAATCTCAATCCCATCCATGCGATCAATTTGCTAAGAACCGACCAAGCTAGACCCTTCTAAATGGACATACCATGTTGTCCTTTATATCTACTATTTGAATTACGATTTTTTCTTCTTGATAAATTCTGTAATGAGGCGGAACTTTCAAAGAACGTGTCTTGATTTCTTATGTGTTCTAGATTCTTTTGCGATTTGCATCATAGCATTGTTGTCACAAAACAATGTCATTGGATCCTCTATGTTGGAAATTACCCCTAGCTCACACATAAATTGTGCATCCAAACTGCTTGTTTAGCTGCTTCATTGAGGACGATGTACTTAGCCACAATCATGGAATCAACTAGTATTTCCTATTTGAAACTTTTCCAACCGACATCCGTATCATTTAAAGTAAAATCGTAACCAGATCCAGACTTACCATCATCGATATTGCTTGAAAGTTGGAGTCTGTATACCTTTCATAAGGAGATCTCCTTTTTCATATATAAGGAATAATTCCTTAGTATTACTAAATCAAGTACACATTTTACAGTAGTCCAATGTTTTTCTCCAAGATTTGGCTGGTATCGGTTTAAGCATCCTAATGCATAAGCCACATCCAGTCTAGTGCACAACATGACATACATTATGGAACCGACGTCGATGCATATGGTATCCTCCTCTTACGCTCTTTCTCCTCATCGGTATGAAGAGCGTCCTTCTTAAAAAGGATGATTTCAGATTGTGTATGTACATTTCCAAGTTTGGAATTCTCCATAGTGACCATGTTCAGTATGGTATATATGTACAGGGATTAGGACAATCCCAGCAGCCATTGAGATCCTTCTCTATAAATCTTAATACCCAGTATCTAGGCTACTTCTCCCAAAATCTTCATGGAGAAGTTCTTGGATAACCACTTTTTCACTGATTGTAACAACACAATGTTGTTACTAATTGGTAACAAATCATTGATGCATACAACTAAGAAAACCATAACACTTCCTTGTTCTTTCCAACATATGCAAGTTTACTCTATGTCCTGATAAAAACTAAAATGTATGATTACATTATCGAAACACTTATTTCTACTTCTTGAAGCTTGTTTAAGCCATAAATGGATCTTAACAAGCTGCATGCCTTACTTGCACTTCCATTGACATTGAAACCCTTAGGCTGCGATATTTAAATGGTCTCTTCAATATCACCATTTAGATACATCATTTTAACGTCCATTTTCCATATTTCATAGTAATAAAATGCATAGCAATATCTAAATGGACTTAAGCATTGCTATGAGTGAAAATGTTTTATCATAATCAACACCTTGAAATTGACAAAACCCTTTCGCAACTAATCAAGCTTTATAAGTCTCCACTTGTCCATCCACATTTAGCTTTTTCTTAAAAAATCCATTTGCAGCTGATTGGTTATATCTATTTTGGTATTTCAATCAAATTCCATACTTTCTTTTCATCCATGGAATCCATTTCTAATTTCATAGCTCCTAGCCAAAGTGTAGATTCGTTAATAGCGAGTGCTTGTTAGAATGAAAGAGGAGTGTCATCTTCTAAGACGCGGTCCTCTTTCTTACCATCCATGAGAAAACTGTAGTATCTTTTTGGTGCTTGAGATTTCCTATTGGACCTTCTAAAAGGTTGCGTGTTCTCGTATAATGATGAATTTGATTCTGTCATTGGATTTGCCTTTGTGTTAATTTCTCAGATCTCACTAAATCAACAACTCGTTGTTAATTTCCTTAGATAGAAATTCCTTTTCTATAAAGGCAGTGTATGTGGAAACAATAACATTTTTTTCCTCAACGTTATAGAAAATATACCCCTCCCCCAAAATTTTTGGGATATCCAATAAATTTACACAGGGTCGATCTTGCCTCAATTTTGTTAGGATCCACGTCCTTAACATAGGCTAGACAACCACACACCTTAAAAAAATTGAGGTGAGGTTAGTTTCCATGCTACATCTCATAAGGTGACTTAGGTACAAATTTAGTGGGTATCAAATTCAACATATACACTGTGGTTTCTAACACATATCACCAGTAGGAAAAATGTAACTCGGTTTTACTCATTATGGAATGAACCATATCTAATAGGGATCAATTCCTTCTTTTTGAAACATTATTATGTTGCAGAGTATAGGATGGAGTAACTTAAGAGATAATCCTATTATCGTTAAGTAATGTTGGAGTTCTTGTCCAACATACTTGCCTCCTCAATCAAATCGGAGTATTTGAATCTTATGGTTCATTTGATTTGCGACCTCTTTCTTATAGTCTTTAAATTTCTCATAGACATCAGATTTGTTCTTCTAAGATACACATATCCTAGTCTTGAGAAATCATCGGTAAAAGTTATAAAATAAGAAGCATTATCTTTGTTACTATAGGCTTTGGACCACATACATCAGTATGTATGAAACCTAACTAAAATGGTGATTGATCATTTTCCCTTAAGACACGATCCATACATATCAAATAATCCAGAATCAAATGATGGTTGAAAAACCTTCGGTTTTCAGTTTGTGCAGTCGTTTCTCACTTATATGACCTAGCCTATAATGCCATAGATAATAATTATTATTGTCAACATTAGAAGGATTATTTACTACACATGCATGATTAAAATTAAACACATAAATGTCATTACCCAAAACACGATTGCAGATTTTACATCCATCAAACATAGTGTTCATAACATTATCAACATAATGAAAAACATATTCAATACCAGTCTCAAACAATCTAGACACAAAAATTATTCCACAAATAAAGTTTTTAACATAATAGAAATCGTTTAAAATTAACTCTAATCCATTCGGCAAAGCCAAGTGATAGTCTCTGATGATAGTTGCATCTGCTAGAGATCCGTCAGCAACTTGAAGCCTCATTTCATCCTTTGCCGCATGCCACCTGTTCCTAAGTCTCTGTAATGACAGTGATGACACTCACCCTTGTCATTTGGAGCGCTCTTCTTATTCTTCAAGTTAACCCATTTTGCTCTTCTTCGAACCATCCAAAGACAATGCTTTCCCTTTTATCATAAGCAGTGCCTACTGATCCTCGGATGAAGACTCGGGTGATCTCAACATATTGGGTGGTCCCATGAGGCGTACATTCAACTGGTTAATATTGTAGTTCAATATGAACAGCTCAAACTCTAAAGTAAGAGACCCTAGGATCAAGTCTACTTGTAGCTCTTTGCTTATTGTTATGTTCAAATGGGAAAGTCTATCATTGTAGCCTTCCGTTAATAGGACATACTCATCCACATGCATGCTATCTGTTATCTTCATATTGAATAACTTCTTAGTAATCTCGTACCTCGAGGAATGAGATTACTCACTAAACAGGACCTTAAGTCTATCGAAGATTTGACGAACATACATGTTTTAAATGTTATCTTTGCAACTTTCTATCTAATGAAGATAGCACATAAACTTGGGCAATTTCTAAGTCAGCAGCCATTTGTTATAAGCAATTATTAGTATGGGGCCTACATCTTCAGTGAGTCTTACTCTAGGAGGTTTAGTTATTAACGACCATAAGTGTTCTTATTTAAGTTCTATTGTGATTGCTCTTAGCTAGTGTACATAGTCAGGTTCAGTGATTTTTTTCATTTTCAAAAAACAACTTTAGTGTAAACATTTTTCTACCAATTAATTTTAGTATATTAGGACATGAAGTTCATAGCAAATGTTCTTGTAATATTAGTTGGTTGAACATTATATTTCATTTTAAGAATAAGCTCCCACTAAACTTTTATGTTTATCAAAACCTTAAGTGGAAACATAAAAATCTTTCAATTTTTCTAGTGGGATTTAGGACGCGCATGCCTTGCGATTCTTACATTGAGGAAAGCTCAACATGTCATAGACCCACATGCGATGGATAATGCCTTATCGGTGGTATCATATACAACTCCCAACCTTTAGTCTTTGTCATAATATCATCTTTATGTTAAGGAATGCTCAACAAATATGTACGTGTATCTTACCTTGTCTAGTCAATACATTAATAATACTACACATAAAATCTCTAGCTGAAGGAAAGCTCAACAACTAAAGAGTATGCAAGTAATATATTAATATATAAATGATAGAGGACAACACTTATATTATAGATTCATAATCTTTAACGTACTTATTTGTGTGATTTCAACTTATGGAATAATGTATTTCTTATGAAACACACCCGCAGTTAGAGTGTCAAACACATTTGAAATCACGGTATACATGTCGTACGTGTGTATTTATTTCTTAAATCTAATTTGAGTTTATTATAATTCCAAATTTTATTCTATATTTATTTTTTATATGTTTAATTCATGTATAACATTTATAATTTTAATTAACGTATATAATATTCTTATATATAAATTTATATTAATTTTACTAAATAAATCTTATTAACTTAATTTAACTAATTAATCAATTAACATTTTAATTAATTTAGTTTTATTCATTTTAAACATTTTAAATACACACATACATACACTATAACAATTATAGTAACACATAGATATCATGATACAATATATTATTTTATTCATTATTTAACATTTATTAATTTATTTAATTAAAAAAATTAAATTAGTTTCAAAAATTAATTATTAATTAACTTAAACATTTTAAGCTAAATTTACATATACTATCACATATTTTTTAATTCAGTTAATTAACTTTTAATTAATTGATTATTTAGTTAATCCAATTAATTACTACTATTATTTCAAAAATAATTATTTATTTTTTGAAACACTTTTGAAAAATATTTTATAACATTTATAAAATTACTTGCATATTTTAAACTAAACCTTTATATTTGTAATTACAAAATAAATTTTAAAAATTAGCCCAAGGCTCAAAATCAGTTTGGGCCTTTATATTAGGGATAACCTTTGGGCTTAGTTAATCATTTGGGCCAGGTCAGGCCAGTAGCCAAGTAAGACAGAATAATGATTAACCAAACACAACCTTCGACACTGCCTTTCTAAACACCATACTAACTGGATATGCCTTAATAAGTTAACACTAGTACTACTAATTTGGGCCGCATAGGCTATGGGGTTGGATGTCATTAATGGAATTGTGTCCAGTCATAATGGGATGAATGAATGAATCTAAAAAAAAATTCCATTTTTAGATCTAATTATGTCTATTAAGTCTAATATATTTTAGATCTAGTCTAAATAAATTTAAATAAAATATTTATTTTATTTTATTTGTTTATATAAAAGATTTGATTTGATTTGATTTTACATATTATATTTTATGTATATGTGTAACGAATACACATATAGGTATATAGTGAACGTGCAACATATAGAAGTGTACATGGTATAATGTGCCATATATAAGTGTTGAGAGTTACACCACAATGGACACATTTGTCCCTTTACACACATATTTATTGTCCATAATTAATTTATTATTTATATACATTAACTATATAGATATGTATGTATAGATATAAAGCATTTATATATGTTAATTTTGTTTGTTTAAAAATATTAACCAATTCATAAGATTCAAATTAATATCTAAAATATTGTAAAACAGTTTTAAACATAAAGTCAGATCTAGATCCAAGGGAAAATTATTCAACATTTAAAATTCGAATTTTGAGTGTAGGTATGTTTAGACACACATACAGAGATATATGATTTTTGTTAAATAAACATTTAAAACATTTTATATTTAATTTTAAAGTTATCTATAAACTATTAATTAGTGTAATTACAAATTATATATTTAATTTTTTGACAGAAATGTTTTTTATTGAGAATAAGTTTTTTTGGTATATAAATTTGTATGGATTTGTATAAAATAATTTTTTTAATATAAATTTGCATGGATTTATTCCAAAGAAAACTTAAACGCACATAATAATTTTAAAAAGGTTTGAAATATTTGTATATTATAATTTGTGTTTTGTAATTAAATACATATATACATACATGGATACATACATGTATGTATGTATATAGAAAAATAAATATATAAGAACATATATTAATAGATAAATTTATATGGATTATATATAAAAATACAAACTTCAAAAAAATTATTTTATTTAATAATTGTTTTTATTTTTCAATTATTAAAAATAGCCAAAAGTATATGCATGTATTTTAAATGTATACAAGTATTTTCAAATCAATATGTATATATTTGTAAAATCAGATAGTATACATGCATACATACATGCATGCATGCATGCATACATACATACATATATAGGTATATTCATAATAATAATATTGATTAATCTATACTTGTATACCAACATAAATGAATGTATATAATATAAAATAGTATAGAAATTACCAATAACTAAAGCCTTGGATTTGTATGTTGAATGTTGAATCGAACTCTAATTAGATCCAATCTATACTCCTATAGAAATTGGTGATGACTATAAGAGAATACCACTAACTTGAAATAAGTTTATTTGATTTAAATATTTGGAAATGAAGGGGATAAGCCCTTGTGTTTTCTGCCATAATGAGATAGGGGTGGAGGCTTAGCGTGGCATTTTGGAGTATTCAAAATTACAGTTGTAAGACTCAAAGGTGTAAATTCAGTTAGCGATTAATATCGAACAATTAGATTATTGACGTTCAAACGTCACCTTAGCAAGTAGTGTGATAGTTTGGTTGAATTTGCCGCTTGCACATTTTATGCTAAAATCCAATTTTACTATTTTAAGCGATGCCCTATAGTAACGATTATTTACATCATTTCTCTTCGTCAAAACTATATGACTTTAGGACTTATGGAATTTGTTATCAAAATTCTAATATTATCCAAATACAAAATCCTTGTTCAATAACAATAATTATTATTAACTGTATTGCTTCCGCCAAAGACTTTGACTTTGAGCCAACTACAGTTGACTATGATACTAACCTCGTATAATCAAGAAGATGAAAACTGTATTGAGTAGTGTTTGACTTCCAATGCTTCAATACATACCCAACTATAGTCATTCGACGGACGCAATGCCATTAGTTAACTATAATCAAAGTTGAGTATCCACGTTGAAGTTCAACATTATTCTCTAGTCAAGAAAACTGTGTGGTATCGTCACTTCAAGATTCTCTGTTTGTCCTTAGTTTTATTACCCAACAGAAAACTCTGGACCGAGTAATTCCATAGTTACCCAATTACTATTAGTACGTAACCTATTATTGCCCTCAGTAGTCATGAGTAATCCATGCCTAACATTTGAAGAGAGTTACGTACTCTAGTCTAAATGGATGTATTAATATCCTGTCTCGAAACATCTTGACTATGAATATTTAAAACAATATTTTATTTTAATGTGTTAAATATCTCATTATTATAGTACATTGTAATTATTATTGCATAGCATATCATTTAAGGATTTTATATTAAATATACTTAAATTAAATAAATAATTAACGTAAAACAATATGATGAGAATATAATAGAAAGAAAAATACCTTTTATTTCAAATGAAATTTTATTTCAGAGTTAATAATTTAGAATAAATTGTAGAATCCCCTTATGACATACCCCTATATCACTCCATTACACATAATATTAAACTAATAATGTTTTACCTTTGGATTTTGCCAAAGCTAGACGTATTGAGTATAATGCTCCAAATTTTACTATTATAGTTGGAGTCCTTTACAACCCTTACTCTTGGTATATGACCATCGCCAAAGGCATTCGGCTATTAGAAGAAGTTAATGATGGCATTTTTGAAGATAATTATGAATGTAAAAAATTAGCCAATAAAATACTAAGTCAATGCTTTTATTTGCCAACAATGAATCAAGGTGCCTTAGACTATGCAAAGAAATGCGATTAATACCAAAAGTCTTCCAAGATTCCAGGAGCCACACCCAACGAGCTAACCCTAATGATGACTTCATGGCCATTTGATGTCTAGGGAGCTGATCTCATAGACCATCGTCCAATTATGAAAGGAGGGGCATGCTACGCAATCATGTACATAGATTAGTTTATGAGATGGGTTGAAGCTAAACCCCTTACAACCATAATAGCACATCAAGTCATCAAATTTGTCACCAATAATACTTTTACTAGATTTATTCTTCCGTAAAAAGATCGTTACCGATAGAATCACTCAATTCAAAAGCCATAAGTTTACAGACCACTGTCGAGACCATGACATAGTTAAGAGTTTCTCTCTAGCGGCTCATTTGCAAGCCAATGGTGCCGTAGAGGCTATAAATAACATTATCAAAACTTGCCTAAAGAAGCACTTGACGAAAGCCAAAGGAAATTAGGAAGATGAGTTATCTTCTGCATTGTGGGCTTATAAAAAAAGCTCAAAGAATTCGACAAGGCACATGCCCTCTCTTATGTTTACAACTATAAAGCCATAATTCATGAAATAGCCTCTCACTGAAGAATATATCATAATGCCTAGCAAAATGAAGAACTTCAAAATGAATCTTTAGATTTCTTACCCAAACTCCAGGACCGAGTAGTTATGAGAACATAAGAATACATCCGAAGAATGACTCAATATTATACTCAATGTGTTCAGACTGGAAAGTTTGAGAGAGGGGAGGTAGCCGTTTGAAAAAATGTCAAATATAAAGGATCCAGCAGACGTATATCTCAGCCCAAACTGGGAAGGAATCCTCATAAATCATGACATAATTCCTTCAGCTACATGTAGACTAAAGAAACCAGATGGCAATCTAATTCCTCGAATGTAGAGTGAAGAGCATTTAAAGCCCTAATACAACACATGGCAACTGCAGGTATGAGTTTTATATTGGTTAGCCATAATCAAAAAGTAACATGCAATGATAAAAGCGTAAATATTTTAGAATAAATACCCATGGACAAGTAGTTCCATGCAATAATAAAGACCTAGATGCATCTAAATTGTTAGCCTTAGTCGAGTAGTGCCATGCCCAATTGTTGGCCATGGCCGAGTAGTGCTATGCAATTATTTGGTAAAAGGATGCCATTAATAGTTTCCAAAGGACATACCTGTAAGACTCAGTCTAAATGACTGAAGCATGCTAATTGTTTTAATGAAATAATTTTTTTCCATAAATTTGGCTTGTTTTTATAATTTTTTTAATTCGTCATGGTTTTTGGAACTAGTATCGAGACCCAAAATGATGTTGCTTTTGATCACTGCAGTCATAATTAAATTGTGATCTATTTAAACAATGTCTTTGAGTTTTTCAACATTTTAGGCTGTCCAAAGTTTTTAATCTTAAAATCATCTTGGCTCCTGCCCTAAAATGGAAAAATTCTACGTAGTGATGTATGGATATGAGACTATTACTTCCTGAAAGGTTGTATTTTGGCTCTACGGCCAACGTAGTAAACCAATAGATTACAACACGATAGACCATCATAGTAATTTGAAGGGCGAGTCAACTACTAAGTAAACAGAATTATATTTATGGTTAATTTCATACTTGAAGTGGATGATTTTTTTATAATATTTCAAAACTAAAACAAATATTTAATAGGGCCAGAATGACCCTCGAAAGGATTGAGAATAAGCTTCCTCATGTAAAATCGCACTTGCCTAGATCGAGATCTAGAACACATTAGGCCATCTATGTGAAATTCATAAAGTACCAGTGTCCAAGGAGTTACATTCAAATACTGGCATGGATCGATAACCCGAATTCTTATAAAATCTAGCATAGACAGTATTACACAAGGCTGTAGTCATCCTTCCTATAGAAGTAATTGATGTGTCCCATATGCTACAAAACCCTTGCAGTAAGGTTAGATATGAAATTCGTCGAGCATTGATTAGTTTTAAAGTTAAAGGAACTTGATATAGACCAAGAGAAAGAGTGATAATAGCCAAGTATGAAATTATGATATAACTCTTGCTATACCATAATTTTACTTAGCTACATTTGACCTTTAACTACATAGTCAAGACCGGAAAGGAAGATCCTTAAGTATCCATTGCACATGAATACTAAAAGATTTAACCCTTCGCCTAAAGCCTAATAGCTCTACTCTATATTTGACATTCCATAATTATTAGATGTCAATGAATCCTTTGTATATAGCCTCACATAGCTCCCTTCAGTATATTAGTCTGGTGGTCAAGCACACAAACCAAAGCATAGACAATGTCCAAGGTCTAGATGCCTATGAGAAAAGCCAAGGTGTCGAAGGCAACCCAAATGACCTTGTGATCCAGTCTACATTATAATGAAAACCGAGGACCATAGGTGGCATTCATATTGAAGCATGGTATTGTGACTTGGGTCAAGCAACCCTAAAAGCATATGCATAATATGGGCTCAACCGAAAGCATTGGTCACCAGGTTGACATTAAACCCAGAGTTCAGGCTTATAGCTAGGCCCTAGACTGAAAGCATAAGTCTCAAGGCTGACTTCTTACCAAAAGACAATAGCACCAATGTTTGCTATAACGGAAGCATCAATGTATGATATAATAGAATCAACAAGGTGTGCTATAATGAAAGCATCAAGGAGTGCTACTATATCGAGGCTACATATTGCCTACAGTTCGTATACTGAAACATTGTGAGTGTCTTTACAAAAAGTAATGGCTCAAGGGCAGCTATAAATAAAAACAATAGCTTAGAAAGCCTACTTCAGCATACGAGACCAAAGTTGTCTCTATCTAAGTTTGAGAGCACCTCAATGTATAACCAAGATTAACAGTTGAGATAGCCTCAAGATATATCAGTGTGTCGATTGGCCTAAAGCTTATATGAAGTATAAGGGTCAAGATACCCAAAGCCATATATAAAAATGACAAGTCATCAATCTACGTTAATCTGCAAGCAACTAGATGATGATACATCATTAAATCATAGCCGTACGAGTAGGCTATTTAAGCAACCAAAGAGAAAATCTCTTCAGTAACAGAAGAGCTATAAGAAACCTATAAACACAAGGCATAATCCCTCTGTACGGAGTCTTGATCTAACCTGATATAATAGTTAATTGAATGATTGATCGGTCATTTATAATCATATTTAAACTTTAGATTTAGGATTTTAGCTAAGACTCATTAATGGTGGACATAGCCAACTCAGATTTGTAAATCCATTTTGGGTATTTAACTAAAGATAAAGAACCTCTCAATAGTGGACGTAGGGACCTAACTTCTGGACCACTATAAATCTTCTTCTCCTTTACTTTCCAGCACCTATTTTTCTACTACTTCCGTTCTAAGAATCCAACTTAGGTCGAATTTCTTTCTTTCACTCCAACTTTCAAAGTTAATCTTGATATCCTTAGGTGTTGGTAGTGATGAAAAATTGCTCCAACAATGACCAACTGATCATGTCTCCATGTTCGACCAATGGCAGTGGTAAATCAAAGGAATCATAATTGTTGGATCTTCTATCAATACAATAGGCGATTGTTACTTAATGATGTGTTTACACAACTTAATTACTACTTCCTTTCTATGTTTTTCTCCATTGACTGTATGGATTCTATGCAAAACTCTATCTAATTAATGTAATTTGTCTCCTATGATATCTCTCACATGATAAGATCTCTTTTCCCAAAGTGGATATATCATATGATATTGATAGTGGAATCATTATAAATCCTTTATATGAAATTTTCTATTGATTATTTTATGGTATTGTTGAATTAAGTTTTATTGGAAGATATCAATTATGTTGCATATTAGCTCCTTTATCTAGCAGTGATCCCTGCTTCCATTAAACAAGGTTAATTTGAGTTTCCCATCAACTCAACACCAAAATTTCTCTAATATTGGTATCAGAGCTTGTTGGTGCCTTCAAGGCATTTGTTGAAATGATGAGGTTAGAAAAGAGTCAATTATGATACATAGTTTTAACAAAGAAGGCAAAGGGGATTCGAGGATATAAAAAATGTAAGATGGTTATAGATGGAAAACACCAATAGGACTATTAGGGGCGCGAATAAGGCAAGTAAAGTGTAGAAGATGAATCATCAAGGGAATGTGAATAATGTTACTGAGATGTAAAGAAATAGGTAAAAAGAAATGTACAATGAAGGCTAATCAAATATATGATGATTGCTAACAAAATCGAAAGAAACTATGGGAGGCATAACGATAACGGAGATATAAATAATGAATTGATAATAGAGAAATGGCATTGATAGGGTGGAGAGAATATGGTAGAGAATACTTAAAGAATAGATGATGAAGAACTTGCTTCTAAACGAACACAAATCTATTTTTGGATATATAAGATCTATTTCTGGATATATGCTAAAAGGAGTATTAATGAAGATATGGAGATGGATGCTTAATGGAAACATAAAGAAATATTAAGCAATATCGATTGAGATATGAGTGTTGGAAGTTAGAAAAGGAATGTTTTTGAAAATGCTAATGAGAACATGAGGTTGGCCTTAATGAAAACATGTTAATAACTTAAGAAAAACATTGGGCTAGTCTTAACGGAAACATGGAATTAAGCTAACAAAGGTATGATTTTGGCTATCCGAAACATGACTTATGTTACGTGTCACCACCCCTTTGGTTCACTTATGTCACATCAACAAAAAGCAAGATGATTTTATTTCTTCTTAAAGTGACACGTGTCACCTCTGGAGAGTGCCATGTCATAACTCAAGCTAAAAAATCTCAACTATTGAAATGGCCACACGATGAAGATCTATCAAGGATCATCAAAGCTATCAGAATCATGACACATTTTAAACATCAAATGATCCAAAACTACTATAAATAGGAGTTTACACCCACATAAGAAAGGGCCTTTCTTTGAATCTTCTTCTTCAAATATTCATTTAAATCCTCCAAAAAATTGTAAAAGCCCAATTTGGGCGTCAATGGTCATTTAAGGCTAACAAAATTAATATATCGTAATCAAGAATAAGATAAATGACTATTCACACATGTGATATAATGACTATTTCAATTGTACTTGGTTTATAATCTTACTTTCCTTACTCAAGAAAATTAAGCCAAATATATGGTTTAAATTTTGGTGCTAGTACCGAGATAGTCAACCAAATCTCTCCCGCTAAGTAGCCGATCACAACATCTGCTCTAAAGCTACAAGACTTAGTCAAAGTATTGCAAAACAAGAAAGAATAACACCCAAGAGAAAAATGTAACTCAAGGTAAAACCCTCGAAGATAATGTACTCCTAAACTTTAACATGGATAACATCGAGGTAGGACAAGCATCATTACATGTAATAATGGAAAAGACGTAGTGTAACGACCCAGAATTTCGAACACATTATATTTAAATATATGAATTATTTAAATATTTGAATCTTGTTTAAATGCGATTATATGAATTTTATAACCTCATTAACCCACTTTGAATTAATAACTAATGATGATAAACTTGTTTTGAAAAATGTTTACAAAATAAATAGTTTGAAGAAATATCAATAATGTGATCGAAAATCGTTTTATCGATAAATGACTTTTTACTCGATATAAGTTGTTCGAACTTTTTGTTCTTTCTTAGAATACTACTTTGTAATTAATTAGCGACTAAAAATATTTTGCACTAATGTTAGTTAATATTGTTGGACGATGCTATGGGTGATGTTATAGGGTAGAAGATTTTTCGGTGAATAGTAAAGGGATATTTGTTTTATGAAAGTGAGGTGTAAAGTAGCATGTAAGGGGGAGGCTCCTTTGTGAGCTCCTAAGAAGATTTGGAGGTGGTAGTGACCTCTTGAATAAATTCTACAAATACACCCTTAAGGTCACATTAATCACATTTTATAAAATTAAAAAGGTAGAAACAACTTAGTGTTAATCCATTTCCTTCTTCACTAATCAATCCTTAGTCAAAACAAATTTTCTCCAAACTTCACCAAACTCAAGTATAAGGCTTAGCACAACCTAAAAACCAAGGAAGTAACTGGAAGCTTGAAGAAAAGATGCAAAGAGGCAATTCATTATATGTCCTTGAGTAATATTGAGGGCTAGGAGGGTGCACAAGAGCTTGTGAAGGATAATGGTGGGATCTTTGGATGTTCGGCAATGGTTGGAAATGTTTATATGATTCTAGTGGTTTGTGCTTGATTGTAGGATTGGTTTAGATGAGTTAACTCGGCATTGAAATGTATATAATGGGTGTATATATGTAGTGCCTGAATATAAAGTTAAGACATTAACTAGTGAAGTTATACCTTTGAACCCCACTTGCTTTTGTAAGAAAATGACAACCATATATGATGTATATTCACTTCTATTACCCTCCACAACATGTAATGTGGAACTGAATTTGTGTTTACATTGATGTGTTTATATGCGAAGTTGAAGTGTTTTTGAAAGTGTAAGTGAGAATACTATAAGTGCACTTTGAATCCCTTATGTTTTAACTTATGTTAAATGGTTATATGTGAATATATTGTGAAAGAATATATCTAGATTGTTATGTACACTTATGGTAGTGTATGAGAAAGTAAGGAATTGGTTTGAAAAATTATAGAAATAACAGAATAAAGTTTGAAAAAGTTAGAAGCTAATTAGTCGTTATAGATGCACTTAGGAAATGCCTTGAGTTCGACAATTTTTAATATGACTTTGAAAGACATCCTTTAGGACTACTTTACCATCTTAATAAGTACTATATTCGTACTTCTTGCTATAAAAAAAATCAAAGTTCAAAATTTTTGTTTGAATTGTGAGAATGGGTCAAATATTTATGTAATTTTTGTAGTATTCTCTATCCAGGACATTTAACAACAATTACAATTGCTGTCTTTGACCTACGATAGCATTTTTGGGCTCTTTTTACAACATTCGTTGTGTAGTGTTATTTTTAACACTTTTTTTGAGTTAAATTGAGTTTAAATGATAGATAAATTATTTATTTTCGTGAGATCTTTTTAGAGCTGTTTAGTAACATTAATTTAAGTGTTTTAAAAGTGGTTTAAAGTTTAGATATATTTTTAGTAATAATTTATGAATTTTTAAAGTAAAGAGTTTATTATACAAAACGTGCTTTTTAGTGTTTATGTCAAAATTCTAGATTTGGTATTTTCATGTAATAGTTTATGTGGATAATTAAATGTATTTATATGTATTTTAAAGGTATTTATATATGTAAGTTTGGAAAAGTTAAGTTAATTATTCTATAAAAGAGTAAAGGTGATTTTGGTTATAACACTTATTTATAATAAACGGTTTTGAGAAGTTAATTTAAAGTAGATTATCTTGTTAATAAGTATATTTAGATCTTTAGAAAAGAATATTTTAAAGACGATGTTAAGTACAAGAACCGTTTTAGGTTTATAGCAAACAATGTTTCAGTAACATTTGTTTTTAACCCTTTTAACTACGCTTAGGAATGTACAGATCTTTAAAAAGCATATTTTAAAGATAATTCTAATTGTGAAATGTTTTGGGTTTATAGTAAACAATGTTTCGGTAATATTTGTTTTCAACCCATATAAATATATTTGGTCTTTAAAAGAGTATTTTAAAGATAATGTTAAGTATGGAATCTTTTTTGGAAAAAGGTTAGAAAATTAAAAGGTTTGATTTATAAACGAGATAAGGATTTATAGTAACAATGTTTTAGTAACATCTGTTTTTAACCTCTTTGATCATATTTTAAAGCGAGAAATCTTTTTAAGTGATTTGTGAATATTCTTATACCTTTGAGATAAGTATATGAGTATATTTTAATGTATTGAAAAATGTAGAGATGAATAATGAAATAGTAGTATACATGTATATATCTTTTATGAAGGTATTTTAAATATGTATACAACTATTTACAAAGAAGTATTATTTGATTAATACAGGAATTAGAAGTCGCTTATTTGATTTAGTCATGCTTGTTTACTCGTTTAGGGAAAGTATTTAATCCTATGCTTAGCACTAAAAGGCGACAAAGTAGACTTGTTCTATCTACGAGAGTTAAGAATGAAGTGTCAAGGTAAGGCTTTGATGCAACCGGTGCTCTAATCTACTGGGCATCAATCTTAATCAAGTGATAGTGTAAGTCGAGTAGGTCAGAAATGATGATAAGTATACGAGACTTGATTTCTATATGCAATCGTTTTTATTTCTATCGAACTTGACCAAATTAACTTAGAAAGAATATAAAAGCTTCACGGCTTCATACGATTTGAGATCCCTAAGGGAGGACTCATTAGTATGAAACGTCTCTCGCTTTAAGAACATATATATGCGAGATTCCCGAGGAGGACTCCTCTATATCATTCACTTACTTCTAGAAGAACCAGAATTGAGTTAACTGGAAATTCAATGATTTAGTTTTCAAGAGTCCAGGATCAGATAAGTGTTATGCTTACTTAAAACCACTTCAAAACTGATATACGAGTTCTATGTTTTGGAAGTGGTTGTGGAGTGGAATGTTATATAGTAGAACTGTCTATCCTAAGGTTAAGTCTGAGTGAGTGGTCAGCGTTAACATTTCAGACAAATGCTATTATAACAACCCGTATTTTATGTATCAAAGGATTGTAAAATATTTTTATTTTATTTGTATGAGGTCGTATGATTCTATAATTTTGTGGTATGATTCGTAGGGACATTTTACACACCTATGATTTTTTCTGAATTTCTATATGACCATTTTGGCCCTAAAAATATTATTTGGGCTATAACTTTTGGTAGGAGTCAAACTAGGATTTCAAACCAATTCCATTGCTTCAGGATGATGGTTTTTCATTCTGTAGAGTGATCATAATTTCAAAACGGACTAACGGTTAGAAAGTTATGTCTGTTTTAAGTTTTTAAGCTGTTGGCCAAGATTGGTGTGTAATTAGTTAAGCCCATTAATGAGGCCATTAATCTAATTAGAGAAAACTATAAATAGAGGGCTAAAGAGTCAAACTAAAACTTTTCCCTCGTGTTTTAGATTAGGTCTAAACCCTAATTAGTCTCAGATTCATCCTAATTTCATCCAAAATCACCCAAATTGCTCTCTAAATCAAACTAGATTGCAAATTTGAGATTAAATCTTCAATTAGAAGCTAGAGATCACGGATTTGCTAAATTTGGAGTGTTTTTCTTTGCTGTTCAGATTAGATCTACATATAAATTGGTTGAATTTGGTAATTGATGAGTGGTTTATGCCTTCTCACTATGCTATACATGTTTATATGGTATAATTATAGGATTTAAAATGTTTTAAATTGATTTTGGCAATAAAAACCTTTTCTAACTTTAATTACATGTTTATCCTTGCCTATGATATAGATTGATTAGAAATCACCTTGATTTATGTTCATATATTCATGCATATGTAGGTCTATGTTAGAAATTGCCTTGTTTATCTCATTGATGGATTGCAGGTTTGATTGGATGAAATTGCTTGTTATTCTATGTTTAGATGATATGATTTGATGTTGTTTGCTAGTGTTGTGATTGCATAGAAAGTTAGTTTGGAGAATTAGGCAAATCAGAGGCAAAGTTGGTTGGAATTGGATGAAAGTTGGCAGATAGGCTCAAGAGAATGGCAAGGGGCTACCTTATAACTCGCAAGTTAGTATGAGTTAAAGTCATAACATGGCACCGAGTAATGGCTATAACTCGACACCTAGTTATGGTGCTAACTCGTGTGTACTTCTCTACTTCGTGGATGGAAAGAGTTTGTCAAGTGGAGGTTACCTATAGCTTGATGCAGGGAATTTGGCTAAGTATAGAATGTGATGATGAGTTATCTCTAGAACTGAAAGAAGGAGCTTTGGATTGGGGACCGAGTTATCAAAGGTGGATGAGTCTGGGTCCAAGGCACTGGAAGGGGAGTACTAGAGACATAGAAGAAAAATTAGCCATTTGTTGGCTAAGTGTATAACTCGACACTGAGTTATACCTACAACCCGGTACTAAGTTATCGTGGTGAATGTTATGGATGTGGAACTTTCAGGGAAGGAAGAGGATGCTCTATAGATCATACTGGAGGTGTTGGCTCATTCGTATCAGGTTGGATGATGATATAACAACATGATGAAAAGCTATGGTCTTCGGATGTTGGCTCATGTTCGCAGTAGGTTTCGAAAATGGCGACTCGTAAAGGAGGGAGCCGTATGATCGGGGAATGTGGAAGGGTTCCTCATGAATAATAGAAATTGGATTGGGCAAGAAGGGCTCAATAACCAAATGGAGCGAAGGTGGGCTCGGGTGTATGTGCTAAGGGATCGTTGATGCTTAGAGAGTTATCAGTTGTACTCAAAGCAGGGGTATTGTAAGTGGGGATGCCTATGGATCAATTAAGGGACCTGTACACCTTGGACCTGTATCTTTGGGTCTAGTGCCCAACTTTGGGCTGTGAGATACGAGAGCACAATAGAGAATCAAGATTTCCATTAGTCCCTGGCTTGGGGTCATACGAGTCATCATATATTCAGAGCACATGGAGTGACAGTTAGGATAGTTAATGGATGCCATGAATTCTTTGGTTGTTTTCTTAGTAGGCTATCACTTATAGGTATCAGAGGAAGTTGGTATTAGAGATAGGAATACCTGAAAGACTGATATCCTTTATTTGGTTTATGGTGTACCTTTTATGATATTGTAGAGGAGCATATTATAGTGTTATATGCTAACTCTTTAGTTGTAGGGACAGGTCAGGTATGGTTCATGTACTTTTGTTCCTTACCATATTTACCTATATAGTATTTTGAGACTCATTTAGCGGTCACACCAAACTGTTGTCTGACCCAAGATTTATGCTTTGTTTCTTATTATATTGGGTATTCTTAAATGAGTAGACTAGATAACAGGTCTAGGTGACACAATAGCTATTCGGAGGATGAGCTAGATGGAACTATCTCATATTATATACATATACAGAGTCTATGCCCATTCTGCTATGCAGCACTGTGGAGCCTTAGTGACTGCTCACTATTTCTATTTGAGACAGTTGTTGAGTTTTTTTCGTTGTATAAACTCTACTACAGATTTATAACTCTATGGATATTATACCCTAATGATAATGTTCTGTTCACATTGTTATTACCATCTCTTTTGATGTATATGTGATACTATATTTTATCCATGCGCTGTGAGATATACAACAAGTTATATGCTATATTAATTTATTTTAATCTTGATGATAGTCCTATATCAGCTGGGCACAACAACAACGCACTATTTATATACTATTGGGATCGGTGGTATAGGGTGGTCATCACAGCTATAGAGCCGAACTGTCTATCCTAGGGTTAAGTCTACGGGAGTGGTCAGCATTAGCATTCGTCGGATGACTTAGGTAGGAATCCATGGAGAGATTCATGAACTATTTGAGATGCTGGAATCCATAGAGAGATTCATGATCTATTTGAGTGATGAAGATTCGTATGTTGAGATGCTTAACATGACTTCACCATTGGTAACGATAGAAAATAGAGTAGGATGCATCACCTTCTTACCAAAATCAATTTACCCTACCGTCTGGAACTAAATAAAAAAATACCCTTTTACCTAGTGTGAACTGTGCCCCTTCCGAGAAAAGTTGAATGTTACTTGGCTGTCTTTCACCGAATGTTGGATCTTTCTACTAAAAGGGTATAGCTAACCCAAGTGGGTACATCAACTCCAAATATCTAGAGATGATTTCGATTGGGGTGAGCAGGAGCTGCTGGTATTTAGTATTATGTGTTCAAGCATGGACAAGCTATGCTTACCTTTGTGACATATTTTATCTAGATATATGCATGGTTTCGGAAAGTAGCTTCCGACCCTTGTTAGGAGGCCGACCTCAATATACCGAGGAGAACTTCATAGACATCCATATGTGAACGTACCTTAGCAGTTTTAGTTCTACTTCTAATATTGATCTATTGTGAGATACAAGCAGCACAACTATTTTTTGATTTATATTCTACACCTTAGACACTACCTATTATATCATCTTATTTACCTATTAGATGGTTTAGGTTCTTCTAAGGGAAAAAGCATTACGGTGATTCGAACGATCTCTAAAGATATTGTTATATCTGCGGATGTTTCTTGAGTTTCTCATCCTAGACTTATTTTCGACTCACGGTTTGATCTTTCCCACAATTCCTTAGGTGCTCTTTCAAGCAGTCCGAGAAAGAGAGGTTTTCAATGGCATTCTTTGGAGCTTCAGAAGACGAGCTGAATGATTCCATCCACCTACAGTTGTATTTGATTTTCACTGCCCAATATAATATATATATATATATATATATATATATCAGTGTTTGTAAGGACAAGCTATTATAACTATCCAGACTGATGATAGTACTTAGGATTATAGCTCTGAAATGCTATATATCATAGAGTGACACATTGTACTATCCTTTTGATATTATATTTTATTGTTCTATTATGAGATTCCGATGTTTTGTTCTCTTCTTTCTTGTTTTTTTCATTTTCTTTTTATTTTACCTTAACAATATGTCTTTCCAGCACCTTAGTGCTCAGAATGTGAAGATTGTGGATGTATTATTGTCAGTATTTAGGGGACGAAAAGCGAGTTGTGCATATAGAAACAACTTGACACTATGCATGCACTAATTGAGATGTTTGTATCTCAAAAGGTAATTTCAAAAATTCAAGGGACCATAGATGACCATTTCAAGGTTGATAATGTTACCATAGAAGGAGAAACCATAGTGAAAAAAGAGATTTCGAGTTTAAAGAGTAAAAGGATCTTGAATACCAGGAGAGAAGCAAAAAAGCACAAGGGCCACCTTATAAAAAACTTATGAGAATAATCCATTAAAGCAGCACCTAAGATGGACATGATCCTCAAACCTTTAAGTGAACATTCTTCTAGTCCTACCCAAAAGATAGGGTATGAACCAAAGAGAAAGGATTATGAAACTGATGAAACATACTTGAGGGATTTTGCATTAAAGATGGCTAAGGATATTGTTAACATTAAGTAGAAGAGGACAATGGACCCAAAGAAAATATTGTTAAAATCAGACTAGGCGATTCCTACTAATTCACCTATGGGTCTAGGAAGCTATGCTAGGTGGCTAGATCGCGTAAATGGTGCTTGTATCCGCCTAGGCAATGCCTAGACCTACCTAGGCCTTCTTAGTCCTTTAAAGCTCTACCTAATCCTTCCTTAGAAGTGTCTAGGTTCTCCTAAGTCCTATTAGGCCTACTTATATCAACCTAAATCTTTTTATAGTTGTTTAGGTTCTTCTATTTTTTGTGCTACTTTTCTTAAACATCTAATTTGAACGTTTCATCATTTCTTTGTAGCTTTTAGATTGTATATACCATTATTTTTATAAATATATATAGTTTGTTTTCAAATAATGTTGGTATATTTTAGTTCACCATTCGAAGTAGTAAAGAATATATGTAAATTGTATAACAGTTCAATAGGAGATTGAATATTGCATGTACTTATATTATAAAACTTGAAAGGTATAATATAAACAACTAAATATAAGTACATTAAATGAGAAAATAATTTTTATGTATAATACTTGAAAATGCCAGTTTTATTAAAAATAGCTAACTTCGAATAATCCCTGATCAACCCCACCTAAACGATTGTTCCCTAATCCGTGCCCTCAGCCTAGCGTTTGCTTAGTGACTTTTACAACCTTGCCCAAAGGTAAATAATAAAATAAGGGTTGCACCATTTACCTATGAGATAATGGAAGCTACACTTCCTCCAACTATCAAGATTCCTTCCATTAATATGATGGATCAACCAATCTCGATGATCATATTTTGGCTTTTGAAAGTCAAATGGAATTTTCAATGCTTTTAGAGCCATTAGATGTTGGTTTTTCCTAGTCACATTCACCAACACTACAAATTGTATATAAGATACACAGAAAAGATGATTTACTCCTAGGCTCGGTTTTTTTTATAAACTCTCCACTCAATTTTGCCCCTCGAAAGATCCAACGATAGAGTCAAGCACATTAGCCAATATGAAGCAACAACATGCAGAATGTTGAAAGAACACTTGAAAATAATTAATAAAGAAGCTAACAAGGTTGAAAAGGAGGTAAGTGATAGAGAGAAGCTAATGTTAGTAAGGTCGGAACTAACTGAGAATACTCCCTTCTAGAAGGAGCTTATTATGCATAAATGCAAAGATCTACAAGATTTTTACTTCCAATGTGATAAATTCGTGCGAATTGATAAAGTCTTCCATGAGAAAAGGAAGTTGCAGCAAAAGGAAAGAGATGCTCAAAGTTTGGGACCTCTAGGGGATAACAAGAGGCTTAAGTGTAATGAAACCAAAGAATTATCTTTGTCAGCTTGAATCAACCAATATAACATATCTACGTTGTTACAAAGGATATAATGGAATATCCCAGATCCTTGAAACCTCGCACCAATCTTAAGTCAAATTAATGAGGAGACTATTATATGTATCACAAAGCGAATGGGTGGAAAACTTGTAGTTGTAGAGCCTTGACATTCATAATACAAGGAACGATAAGGAGGGGTACACTAAATGAATTTCTAAAAAAAGGACACGGGGACTCTTCCATTTTATTTCAATTCGATATTACCTAACAAATAATGCTAATTTCATGAAATCTCAAGGTGACCTTCCTTTATTAATTAATCAAGTCAATGTCATCTATGTGATCCACATATTGCTAGAGTGAGCAAAGGAGATTTATACCAATAAATTCGAGAGGCGAAAGCGGAAATCGGCTCTATAAGGACAGATCCACCATCAAAATCATGACAATGCGATTCTAGATCTATTATAACTATTGAATAGTTAAGGGAGTAAGGCTCCCTCAAAATGACCCATTGATGTTCACTGCACAAATTAGGGTGTCACTTATGTTAAAATTTAATGGATACACGAAGAAAAGTGAATGTTATCTTCAAGCCTGCTTTTGACGGGATGGATATTCCTGTTACATTTGAGCCAAACCTTGAACCTATCTTAAATTTAACAACAAGAAATCAACTCCAATAAGAAGATCAAATTGTTTTTGCAAATCATAACACTTTTAGCTATGAAACTCCCTTCACTGTCATGGATTAATCATTATACTACAATGCATTCTTTAGGAGACCGACACAAGATGAAATGGTAGCTTTCATTTCACCTAAACACTTGATCACAAAATCTTAAGGTGGGATGGGAAAGCATTAATTGTGAATAGTTTAGAGTTAGGGAAATGTATTTCGTTTCCTTGGATTAAATGAATAAAGAGATGAGTCCACTTATGATTTTGGGTCAATAAACTTAATAAAAAGGAAATTTATAAGCCGTTGGCTACTAATATCTGGTGACATGTCCAGAACAAATAATTTTAAAGCTATTCCATCTTCATTACACGGTATAAAGAATGTAGTCAATGGTAGAAGATTTCAGTTAATAATGAAAAGGAGGCACTATGTAATGAAGAATGGTTGAGCATAAAAAAAATTCATCAAAAAAGAAACGATGTTTTTAAGAATAACAACTATAACCCAAAAGGATGTTTAAGGAAAAGAGAAATAAGAAGTGATAGTATTGAGATCGATACTTGGGAGAATGAAAGTAAAATGAAATCAGTGAAGTTTGGAGGAAATTCCGATAGAATCGCATGATCTGATAGTGGTAGTAAAAATCGGAAAGGCAAGATATGAGTGGACGGTTGTTCTTATTCTGATAGTCATGTATATATATGTCTTATCTTGGTCTCATTCTGAAGTGTTTGGTATTGTTTATCGATTATGTGTCATGCTTTAAACATAGATCCAAACTCCACTTTGATAAGAAAAAAAGGCAATTAGATAGAGTTCGATCATTTTCATTATAAGAAGAGGTAAAAATTGTGAAGTTGATTATCCAAAATGGTTAGCAAAACTAGTTTTGATTAAATAGTCTAATGTGAAACGGAGGACATGCATTGACTTTATGGACTTGAATAATATTTGATTAGATGCATTAATAGCGAGGGTAAAAGGGTGAATTAAAAAAAATCAATTTATGGCTTTGTACAAGATCGTATTTTCTGTTTATATGAATAATAAATTTATATTAAATCGTATTTTCTATTTACTAATAAAAGAGTTTGGAAAATATT
Organism: Allium fistulosum; assembly: GCA_030737815.1. NCBI lineage: Eukaryota > Viridiplantae > Streptophyta > Magnoliopsida > Asparagales > Amaryllidaceae > Allium > Allium fistulosum. Next base: position 195,630,640 of record CM060902.1, on the reverse strand, counting down.
TTTTAATTTATTTAATTGTATATAAAATATTTTTTAAGAAAAGAAATTTATTATTACTACTCAAAAATCAGCTTTTTGGCCCAAGGAAATAGTACAAAAGTAAGATATAAGGGATAAGTCAATAAATAAATACCCAATAGTGGATGACATTTGCCTTAAGGGATCTCTACAGAAGCTAATCTCCCTAATCTAGCGGAATTATATACTAATGTAGCATAACTCGATGAAGAACGCATCCTCTCTTCCTACCACTTTAGACTGGTTAGTACATAAATCTCAAAACCTTCAACTTCATTATTGATGATTTTGATTATAGCTTTAATACTTTCCCAACCCTTAATGGTGTTCCCTATAAAGTAATAGCCCAACATATTGGTTAATTATTCATATAAACTGAAACGTCTTTTGTTGCAACATAAACCGACCAAGTATGGGTTTGTTTGGGCTTCCAAACTACAAGCCAGAAACATTTAACACTTCAAATTATTTATTTAATTAATTTATCCAAAGCTTATCAATTAAATAAATGTAAAACTTTTATATATCATTTTAAATAATTTATTAGGCTTTCAATGAATAACTAATTAAAATGTAATATATTTGTACTTAACTTTATTATTAATTTATAACATTTATAAAGTAATTTTACATTAGTCAAATTTAGAAATAACTAACTACTTGGTTGTGTAGACTCTCTAGTGTGGACTTGGTTCTCGGTTAATTTTAAACAATTTAAAAACTGAAGCTTGTACAAACTTTATTAAAGTACAGTATTAGACACAAGTTCAATGCTTATAGTCATTTCGACGAAATCCAATTTCTAATATATAACAAGCTCACCTAGTAATGACATTTTATACACGTATTCTTTTTATCATTATTGTATCATTTAGATATCTAGATTTTAATTTAAGGTTAAAAACTCTGTATCAGTGTTCAATTGCATAGATCACTTTAAAGTCCTTAGTTCAATCCGATGACATTTATTGATTAACCGATTTACTCTGGCTGGAGATTCAGACTCTAAGTTGACTATCAATTACGGTAATATAAATCTTCTACAAAGAAGTAGACAAATCCTTTCTTGGATAGTGTTTCACTTCAGATAGTTCAACATATACCTAATTATGGTCGTAACATGGTCGCCATGCCTTGTATTTAACCATAATTAGAATATAACCTAGCTACTTAAGATCGGTAGTGCCTTCAAGTTTAAAGACTAATGTACGTCATTACCATGAGATCATTTATTTTGACATAGTTGTAATAACCTATAGAATACTCTATCGATTCGTTCTATGATTTTTCCAAATAACCACAAATACGTAACCACTTGATTAATACTAATGCCTCCAACAGTCATGAGTAATTCACCATCCATTATAAGGAGAGCGTTACATACACTAGTCTCAATAGACAGACTGATATTTTTTATTGATATTTCCTGAATACGAACATTTAAGAAGTAAATATTTATATATCAATTAATACTCATGTTTATGAACATATTCATAACTGCAATTGATAAAATATTTCTCCAATTTTTTTTCCATTTATATATTTTTATTGCGTTTATTAACATTACTGATATGTCTATACAACAATACATATAAAAGAAAATAAAACTAGAAGCATACTACATTTTAAACAAGATTCTCCAATAGACTTAAGTAATATAATGAAATTATATGATTGCCCCTTACACATACGCTTGACTCTATCAATCTCCCACTTGCACTTGGGGCCAATTATGGTGCCTCTATTCACACCGATTAGTCTACCTAAATTAGACCGAGAAGGGGCCTCGGTGAATGGATATATGATATTATTATTTTGTATCTAATTTTAGGTTACGCATCGCCATTACTTGTAACATCCCCCTACCTGGAGGCCTAAAACTAACGGCTACAGATGCTGCAGTCATCCATAGTTATTAATCCTCGACGACCAAATATGGCGGTGTTAGATACATTGAGACATAGATCACAAGAATATGGGAAAAATTTAACAAATCAAAAGCACATTTCCACATTCTATTCAGAACATTTCATGTCATTACATAATCCCACAAACATTAACCACATTCACAAAAACATAATTATTACACATACGCCAAGAGCGATATATGAAGATGCCCCGTTGATTGAATAGAGTATATAATAAGGCTAATAAGTCTGCCTTTACATCCAAAATACACAGTAGAAAAAGATAACTCTAAATAACTAACGGCCTCCTGCAGCTTCCGGAAGCTTTATTCGTCTAAGAAGAGAACCTGAAAACCCTAAACCTCAAACTACTCAAAATCAATTGAGTACCCGAGAGTTTAAGGGAAAAACAAAATCTTCGAGTCGGACAAAAAGCCTGGTATGAAAAATAATCTAACGTCTCAACCCATTTAGATATCTAGTGAGACCACGCCGCTTAGCGGAACGAGTTTTCACTTCACTAGTATTCTAAAACCTTTTTATAAAACCATATATTGTGCTCTTGCATCCATAATGGTTAGAACATAGCATTTCAAAATAATATAATGATATACATATATAAACATTTTAAATATCCCATCCTCAGTTTAATCGACTCCCTGTCATATTTATAGTTTCTAGAGTCACTATTAACCAATTAGTTTTCATGAGTTTACTAATAACCTTTTTATAATTCATGGACACCCTATCCCATTTCAGAGTTTTCATGGGATCACTAAGAACCTATAAGCCCCTGCCAATTAACTTAATTAATTCATGGGTTCCCCTAAACCTAATGGTCATTCCAATAACTCATCTTTTATCCTAGTTTTCATGGGTTGATTAGGAACCTATGGATTACTCTAGTAACTCCCTTAGCCTAGTTTTCATGGGTTGACTAGGAACCTACTGATGCCTCCAATAACTTCTTTCTTATCCTAGTTTTCATGGGTTGACTAGGAACCTTTTGACTGATCTCAGTACTTAATCTGGATATAGTTTTCATGGGTTCACTACAAACCAATTGGCCCCTGCCAACCATCCTTAGTACATAGTTGTCATGGGTTTACTATGGACCTGTTGGTTACCCCCAATAACTTCCTAATTATAGTTTTCATGGGTTTACTATGAACCTATCCCCCGGACAATTTCAAGGTTTAGGCATCCTATATTTTGGTCTCCTAGACTCCCTGGATGCAATTCTACTCATTCAAGAACTTAATAAATTTATATTCACTACTGGGTTAACCTAGCTAGTTCTTCTACCCCTTTATCCCCAAATTATAGTTATGGGCTCTTTATCATGTGAATATATTCATATTTGAAGAAGCAAACATAACAACTTAACAATACAACTCCTGTGGGTTTAAGGTCCTTGAAATACTTTTCATATAAAACATAGTTAATCCCCTTAACCTGTATTTTTGTCAAGGCAATACTTCTTCGAATTTACATACTTGAGGTCAATTTCAAAACTCCTTTATTTAGCCATGGGTTTTTCCTTTTAAAAATGAGTTTGGGTTTAAAACCTTTCGACACCTTCGATACCTTGCTTTCGACATCATAGGATGACGTCCTTCGAAAGCATTAAAATCTATCTTCAAAACATTTGGCTCCTGCCTTTCGAATACTTTAAAACTTCTCTTTCGAAACCTTTCGATTGTATTAAAGCATTACCTTTAACTTTAGAAGCATAGCTTCGAAACCAAGTGAAAGTATCCCTTTCGAAACCATTGGAAGCATACCTTCTGAAGCCATTGAAAGTCCCTCTTTCGAAATCATTGGGTTTATTTTTAAAACATCATTTTGGGTCAAAGTGAAAATAAACGAAAGCATCTCCTTCGAAACCTTCCTTTATTTCATAAAAGTATTGGTGAAACTTGATGGTGTCGAAACCATCCTTTCAAAAGCATTAAAACATCTGGATAAAATAATTGAAGGTTGACTTCGAAACCCCTTTTGGAACCATTGCCTTCGAAACCCCTAACCCCTTTCGAAAGCAATAGGAAGTGGCTTATATTTATAAAACAACGGTACCTTTGACATCATTGATGTCTTCAATACCATCGAAAGGCATTAAATCACAAAAGGGTTTCGACTGGGTCGAAACTACCCCTTCTGAAAACTTCAATTAAAACTAAGCAACTCCTTCGGAAGGTATTACTTTAAAAAGGCAGAAGCTCTCCTTCGAAAGCTTCTTTTGAAATACCCTTTCGCAACTATTGGTTTTGACTGCTTCGAAACCCTTTAGTAAACAGGCAAGCGCTTTTCTTTTAAAAACAAAACAAAGGTATCGACACATTTAGAAGCCATGTTTGGACACCTTACCTTCCGCCTTTATCCAATCCACTGTGTACCAGCTAAGTGATACCATGTGTATTGGTTTCGTGGCAAAGGGTTTCGACTAGGTCGGAGGCAGAAGCTCTGGGTCGGAAGCTCCTTCCAAAGGAGGCGGAATCTGCTTTTCTGAGCAAAAGCTATTTTTACTGAATAAAGCAAATTTTTTGAAACTAACTTGCCCACTTGTAAACACATGATTTGGTTACATTAAACTTTCAAATTATTTTACTAAAATTTGCCGCATTTTCTCTAATCTAAAAACTAAATAACATTTAACAAATAAGCCCTTCCCATTAACAAAACAATTAAATCATTTGGGTCCTCCTTTCAAAATAATTTAATTTCCATACTAAATCCTTAGTAAAAATCCCTAAAAATTCACTTTAATCATGTTGCCTAACATATCAAAATTTCAGACCCAAATTCTTAATACAATTTTTGAAATAAATTTATAAACCTAAGTAATCATATTTTCCTTTGAAAATTCATAACTAATTCTCCACGCTGTGCAAAATTACACAAATTGTAACTCAACTCCAAAATCATGTTTCTCATAACATATAAATATTTTCATGGCATTTAATAATCATTTAACCTTGGTTTTACCCTAAAATCGTGCATATTTCTTTTTAAACCATCTTGTTTAAACTAAACAAATCAAAAATCAAGCATATCATCATCCAATATATCATAAAAATGAATTTTCCCTTAAATCCGAAAATATATGATTATAAAACCAAAAATAGAGATGTAGTGATTATTATTCACCTTAGTTTGGATAAGGAAATTGGAGATTGATGGAGATTGATTTCTTCTAGCTAGAATCCTAAGCTCTACTTGAAATTTCTCTTCTTTGCTTCCTCCTAATGGCCAGCTCCTTTTCTTCCTATGTTTATAATTTTTCTTATAATAAAAGGAACGTGTATGGCTAACGGGATGATAGTATAAGGGTGGGAAACATGGGTGGCAATTTACTCTCATGCCCTTATGTTAATTAGCTAACACTTAACCATTTTAAGCTCATTTATTTTAAATAAGCACGACCACTTAGTTGATTAATCAACCTCAATCTCCTTATCACTCTACATTATTCTATTTAATTTATTCTAATTAAATCTCCTGAATAATGTTATTAAAATTAGGTGTGTTATAGGCTCCCCACCTTAAAGAATTTCTTCCTTGAAATTTAGTAAGGACTAAATATCAAACATAGAAATCATCTGTAACAACTCCTAACATCCATACTAGCCTACCCGACTAGCAACTAATCTATATAAATCTAACATAGACATACCATCAAAGCAGATCAGGATAAGCATCTCGAATTCTGTCCTCTGTCTCCCAATTACAGTCATTCTCGTTGTCTCTCCACTGAACTTTCACCAACCTGACTATCTTGGTCCTCAATCTTTTCTCATCTCTCGCTACAACCCGAACTGGTTGTCTAACAGAAGTCAAATCAAGCTGTACTACCAAGTCCTCCAACTTTGTCTGAGGAATAGTAGCCTTTGGATCATGCACAAACTTGTGAAGATGAGACACATGGAATACATTATGGACACCTGCCAAACTTTTTAGCAACTCTACTCTGTACGCGAGATTTCCAATCCTTTCTATAATCTAAAATGGACTAACATATCTCGGGGCTAACTTTCCCGACTTTCCAAACCATACCACACCTTTCGTCGGTGATACCTTAATGAAAACCCTATCTCCCATTGAGAACTCTAGGTCTTTACGCCTCTTATCTGTATAACTCTTCTGTCTGGATTGAGCTTCCTTCATCCGACCTCGGATTAACTCAATCTTTTCCAATACCTCTCTAACCAAATTTGGATCTAAGACCAATCCGTCTTTTGTCTCTAACCAACATGCAGGTGATTTGCATAGCCTTCTATACAAAGCTTCAAAATGCACCATTCCTATTCTAGCTTGGTAACTATTATTATAGGAAAACTTAACCAAATGTAGGTGATCCTCCCAAGAACCACCAAAGTCCAATACACAAGCTCTCAATAAATCCTTGAGTACTTTGTTGACTCTCTCTGTCTGCCCATCCATCTGTGGGTGATAAGTTGTACTCATATTGAGCTTGGTACCCAATATCTATTGTAGACTCTTCCAAAATTCGCTAGTGAATAATGCATCTCTGTCGCTTACTATGCTACTAGGAAACCCATGAAGTCTAACTATGTTCTTCATGAACAACCTCGCCAAAACAGGTGCCGTCCTGGTTGACTAGACTGGAATGAAATGTGCACTCTTGGTCAGCCTGTCCACTATAACCCATATGCTTTCATTTCCTCTATTCGACCTTGGTAAACCGTCTATAAAATCCATGGATATCGAATCCCATTTCCAAACTGAGATCTCTAAAGGCTGAAGCAATCCACTCAGCTTCTGATGTTCGGCCTTCACTTGTTGACAGTTCAAGCACTGCCTAACCCACAAGCTGACATCCTTCTTCATGCCTTCCCAATAGAAGCCCCGCCACATATCCTGATACATCTTGGTCCCTCCAGGATGAATTGTAAACTTGGATCGATGACATTCCTCAAGAATTTCCCTCCTTAAGTTCTCTACATTAGGAACACATAATCAACCCTTCTTTCTCAACCATCCCCTTTGGTCAAGACTATAATCCTTGAGATCATCGATCTCTCACACTACCTCAAGCCTTCTAATCCTCTCGGCTAAAACTGGATCTTCTCTCTGGTTAGAAGCTATCCTCTCGATCAACGCCAGTCGAACTTCTAAACAAAACAACATGGCAGTCCCCTGACTAGAACTAGCAGTAGATCTTAACTGCACACTGCAACTAGCCAAAGCTTCAAGATCCTTCCATTCCGCTGACATAGCTAACACCAGATTCTGAGGTTTTCTACTAAGAGCATCTGCTACCCTATTTCCTTTCCCAAGAGTATACTCTATACCGAAATCAAAAATAGCCAAAAACTCAAGCCACCTTTGTTGCCTCATATTCAACTCCTTCTGAGAGAATAAATGTCTTAAAGACTTATGATCGGTATACAACTCAAATCTCTTCACCAAGAGATAATGTCTCCAAATCTTCAAGGCAAAGGTCACCGTAACCAACTCTAAATCATGAGTAGGATATCTTACTTCGTGCGATCTAAGTTGTCTGGATGCATAGGCAATAACTTTACCCTTCTGCATCAATACTGCTCCCAATCCACTTCCACATGCATCAGTGTATACTACTAACCCTTAGTTTCCATCTGGAACTACTAACACTGGTGCATTGGTCAACAACTGCTTTTATTTTAGGAACCCTTCCCCATATTTTTCGGACCAAACAAACTTCACATCTTTCCTGGTCAACTTAGTTAAGAGCGCTGCTATCCGTGAGAAATCCTTAATGAATCTCCGGTAATAGCCAGCAAGTCCAAGAAAACTCCTGATCTCAGTTATCGTCTTTGGTCACTTCCATTTATTGACAACTTCAATCTTAACTAGATCGACTGACAAGCCCTTCTCTAAAACCACATGGCCAAGAAAATTAACCCTTTCTTTTAAAAACGACACTTGGAAAACTTCGCTTTTAGCTGATTTTGCCTCAGCAATTCAAGCACCACTCTAAGATGATTCTCATGCTCTCTTTCATCTTTCGAGTACACTAAAATGTCATCAATGAACACCAACACGAACCTATACAAGTGCCCTTGGAATACTCGGTTCATCAAATCCACGAAGAAAGCAAGTGCATTTGTCAATCCAAAAGGCATCGCAAACCACTCATACGAACCATACCTAGTTCGAAATGCTGTCAAAGGAATGCTGTCCTCCACCACTCTAAACTGATGGAACCCTATCGCCAAATCCAATTGGGAAAACACCTTGGCTCCACTCAACTGAGCAAACATATCATCTATCCTTGGCAGAGGGTACCTATTCTTGATCGTCCTTTCATTTAACTTACAACAGTCGATGCACATATTTAACAACCCATCCGGTTTCTTCACGAATACCATGGCGCTCCCCAAGGCAAACTACTTTGTCTAATAAAATTTCTTCCCTCAAGATCCACTAGCTACACCTTCAATTCATCCATCTCTATTGGTGTCATCCTGCTAGGTGGTCTACTCACGGGCTCAGCTCTCGGTACAAGATCTATTCGAAACTTAACAGCTTGTTTCGGTGGTATTTCCGTAACCGGCTCAAAGATATCTGCAAATTCCCTTGCTCCTCGAACCTGACTTAGCTTTTCTCCTACCTCCATGACACTTAACAAAGCCCAAACACTCCTATTGGAATTTTCCACTGATAAGATGATTCGGTTATGACTATCTGGGCGTCTCAATGATATTTCCCTATCCTGGCAAAATATCCTAGCCTCGTACTTACCCAACCAATCCATACCCAAAATGATTCTGAAATCTACAAAATAAAAAACATACAGACTGCATGCAAACTTATGACCTAACAAATCAAGTTCTAACTAGTCACATCTCATCCCTAGAATTGCATACCCTCCTATTAGATTCATAACCCTTAAGGAAGTAACAAGGTAAGTGGGTTCTATGCATAACCGATCAACCAAATACTGTTATATAAATGAGTGTGATGCAACAGTATCAAATAGTACCCTAACTGGTATACTCTGAATCAAAAGCGTACCTTCCATCATAGTTTTCCCTTTCTCTACTGTAGTAGGCCTAGAAGAAGATGCTGGTCCAATAGAAAAAACCTTCCCTCTATCCACCCTGACTGGCTCTGGACACTGGTTCTTGTAATGCCCAACTTGGTCGCAGTTGAAGCATTTCACATTCTTCTTCTCAGCAGGCTTCTTCCATTTACCTGTTCTGCACTCGTTGGGCATAATGTCCCTTCTTATCACACTTGAAGCACACTAAATCAGCCTTCGCCTTCTTGGAAACATCCCCTTTCTAAGCTCCCTTCTTCTTAAAGAATTTACTCTTCTTTACCTGAGGACCCTGGGACTCAACTGGTTTCTCCCTAGCAGAAATAACAACCATCTCTTCATGGCGAATGGCCATCTCCACCACCACATTACAAGGTTCACAGATATGTGTCATGGTCATCCTAGCTAGCTCTGGCCTCAGACCTCGGATGAACCTTTCATTCCTTCTTATGTTAGTGTCTATCGTGGCATATCCATATTGAGACAGCTCATAAACTTAGCAACATACGCGATTACTGACATATCTCCCTGAGCAAGATCCATGAACTTCCTCATCAACGCCGACTTGGCAACCTAAGAACCTCTGCTCAAACCTTCTTCTAAAATCAGCCTATGTCAGCTCTTCCTCCGGAACTCCGGCTGTCACACTATTCCACAAATGAAGCGCTGCCCCTTGCAACTGTCTAGAGGCTAGCCTACTCTTTTCCCCATCATCCAAGCCTAAATCAGTAAAGATCATCTCACCGGTCGATATCCAATTCTCAACCTCTACTGCATCCTTCGTTCCCATAAACGGCTTTCCACCCAAACTAGTGTAGTCTCTGTTCAGCCTGACATAGTTATATCCAACTGGAGCTATAGGATTTGCTCCTCCAACATTACCGGCAGCTCCGGCTTGTAAAAGATTAGCCAACAACTGATACATCATCCGCACATCACCGGTGGATTTCCAGCACCTACATTGGCTTTAGCATTTGGGTTAGCATTAGTCTATCAACCTTGGTTCCTCCTGGTATTAGGTCGAGCATTTCCATTGGTTGTGGTGCTTCCTCCACCTAGATTTCCTCTTCTATTTCCTGCTTCTATATCTTCTTTCTCGTAAATCTGCATACGAGCCTTAGTAAGATACAGAAGAACGGTCTAAGAGAGAGGGAAACACGTACTTAGATATATATATCTATATATCAAATACAAGTACGTTACTATAGCGTTAACCCAAACCCCGATCATATTTCTAGTTCATCGGGTTATGTTTCAAAAAGCTTTTAGGTTTAACTTTTCTTTTAAAGTTTCATAAACCTATGCTCTGTGTAATATCCCGGAAATTTAGGGCAATATCAATTTAATAATCTGTTTAAATAATTAAATTGATTTGATAATCTTTGATAATAAAATTTGAATTGGTTTAATAATCTAATTAAATGAATATTTAATTAGTGAATTTTATACTTTAAAAATTTAATAAAATAGAATTGTTATTTTTAAATTGAATGTGTTGTTTTAAATTAACTTTAAATTAGATTTTTAAAATTTAATTTGAATTTGAATTTAGAATTTGAGAGGTGATATTTAAATATTTGGATTTTAAAATATATGTATAAGCTTTTATTTATAAGTATAATTAGTTTATTTTCTTTAAAGTAATTTATATATATTTAGATAAGTATTTAATAAATAAAGAAAAAGGTTTTTACATTTAAAATAAATATAAATTAATTAAAAGGACAAGTGTAATTTTATAAGGCTTAATATAACATGTGTTGTAAAATTAGAGTATGAGAAAGACAAGTGTCATTTTTGTTCCAATTTTTCTTTTTTATTTTGAAAATAAATCATTTATACTTATAAAACATGTTTCCACCCTCTTCCTTTCTTTCTAATCTTCATTTCAAAAATCTGAAATTCGTTTTCCACTTCTAAAAGCAAAACCAGAAAATCAAATTCAACATTCCTCAAACAAAATTCTCAAAACAATCTATAATCAACTCCTCAAACCAAAACAAAAAGCCTGTAATACATTCTTCAAACCTGCAAATCACTTTCAAAACCAAGTCCCTGTAATTCATTTCAAAATCAAGAGCCTGTAACCCATTTTCCAGAATCTAAATTAAGTTTAGCCTGCAAATTCTTTTAAGTTCTGGAATTCTAGCCTGCAATTTTGTTTTTGGAAGCATTTTCAAACAAGACTGCATTTCTTTAAAACCATGGAAGCAAAAGCCTGTTTTTCTTTTCAAGTCAAAAGCAAGTAACCTGATTTAGAGCAACATCTCAATAAATCAAGTCTGCATGCAAATTTTCTAGCAAAGGCAATTCAAGTTCTAAAGTTTAAAAGCAATTTCAAAATAAGGCTCTGTTCCTCTTCTTCAAATTGGTGAGTAACACTTTCTAAAAAGCTTAAGTATTCTATAAGATCTGGTTGTATGCATATCTCTGAAAATAAGTTATATGTGAGTATAGTTTTAAGTATATCTCTGTGCATGTTTGTATATATATGTTGGTGTGCATGTATGTTATCTATGATGCTCTGTTCCCAGTTTTCAAACTCAGTTTTGGTTTAAATTTTGTATCTCTGGACCTAGGCATTGTTATGATTTAAAATTTTAAACAATAATTGATGGTTTAATCATAGATTGGTATTTAAATTATAATTAAGTTAAAATATATATGAATGTCTCTAGAAACTAAAGGAAGAACAGTGCATGTTTAAATAACTGGAAATTTAAGTATTTTTATTTATCAATTCAAGTTTATAAACTGATTCCTTATACAAATTAATGATTTTTGAAAGAAGAATCACGATTTTTAATTGGGTATATCTCGAGAATTAGTAAGATGAACGTGAAATGGGTTTTGTCGAAATTCTGGTGATCGGTGGCTTTTCAGATCTCGTGATTTGAGTAATAGTTTGCTAAGTGGTTGGGGATCATCACAATAATGCTCGTTGATTTTATAAATCATTGTGGAGGATGAACGAGAGTAATTTAGGGTTTAAGGCACAGTTTTGTTGAGGTTGTTCTCGGGGAAATTTCGTAGTCCATGGTGAATCGGTCAAGGCCGGGATGGTTGGAATCGAAGCAAGGATCGTTGATGGAAAACTGATCGTGATGGTGAGGTTTCAGATGGTCTCGATCGACGAGGCAAGTTGAAACTGGTGATCGAAGTTCTGTTCCAGATTGTGATCGTAATGCTCGAATTCGATTGAGGCGTTTGTTCGTGGTTCTGGTGATCGAGATCGTGAGAGATGGTCGTGGACGAGATGTCGGCATTGGTATCGATGATCGAAGGCGATCGTTTCGCCTGTGCACGTGTACACGGTATCAGTTTGGTTTTTGTTTGAGTTTGAGGAAGAAGCAGATGTTCTCGAGGTAGATGATGTTTTGACTCGAAGTCATACTCGAGTAAATGGGGACTTGGCTCGGGGATTCGAAGGGGAGACTTGTATGGGATAAACTGTGTTTTAAAACTAAACATAACAAAGTTTTAAATAAAAAGGGGAAGGGAAACTCGAAGTTGGTCTCGGGGGTTTTCAGTTTTTACTCGGGTATTCTGATGTTTGGCTCGGGTAAGTTGTAATGTTCAGTTTTAAAAACCTGACAGTGTTTTTAATTTAAAATGAGTTTTAAAATTTGAAACCAAGATTTAAATCCAGTTTTAAATCAAGTTTAAAGTATGGATTCAATTTAAATTTGTATCCTAGTTGAAATAATAAGTTTATTAAATTATAATGTTTAAACAAATTTAAAATGTTTTAAGAAGGTTTGAATTTTAAATGAATTGGTTTAGAAATCTTATAAATTTCTTTTATAAATGTTAAGTATTCCTTTAACATTTGGATTTAAAAAGATTTTGTAAATTGGCTTTAAAATTTGTTAAAGCTAAATTGTAATTTATTTAAAATCTTTAATTCGAAATGAATTAAGGTAAGATTTTAAAGTAAATGTTTTAAAGTCTTTTGTTAATAATAATTAAAGTAGTTGTAAAGGTTAATAGTTTAATTTAGAGATTAATTAAGGTTCAATGATTTATGATTCATTAAATTAATAAGGAAATTAAAGAGTAATTTAATAATTTAATTAATTAATGATTTGGTGTTAATTAATTAAGATTTTAAGTAAATTAATTAAAAGTAATTAATTTGAAATTAAGAATCATTTAATTAGATAAGTATAAATTATTAATAAATGATTAGGGATTAATTAATCAAAGGATTAAAGATTAATTAAGCAATTGATTAAGTAATTAGAGATTAATTAGTAATTAAGAATTAATTATTTGTAATTAGAAATGGTTGATTTAAGTTTAATTACTTAAATGAAGAATTGTTAATAGTTAATGAGAGATCATTAATTAGGGATAATTAAATAATTAATAAATGGGATTAATTTTGATAATCAATTAGAATGATAATCTTTTATGAATTGGTTAAGTAAGTACTTAATGGAAGTAATTAAAGGAATTAATTACTTAAGGTAATTAATTAAATAAATTTGGTAAGTTTAAATTAATTAATTAAATTAATTTAAGATAATCATTTAATGATTTGATAAGTATAATTACTTAAATGTAATTAGTGAAGTGTAATTACTTAGGAAAGTAATTAAAGGTAATTACTGGATGTAATTAATTAAGGGAGATGAAATAATGGAAGTAATTTGAGTTTAATTACTTTTGTATAATTAATCAAGGGATTAATTAAAAGATAATTAATTAAGGAGTAATTAATTTATGAAATGAGTAATTAAGGGTAGTTAATTACTAAATGAGATTAATCAAAGGTGATTAATAAATGTGATAAATTAAAAGAATAATTATTAATTTAAATAAGATAATTAACTAAGAGTAATTAAGGATCATTAATTTATATAATTAATGATGTAATTAAGAGTTGATTAAATCAAATTAATTAATAAATAATAAGTGATTAAAGTACTTAATTAATTGTAATTAATTAAGGATTAATGTAAGTAAGTATAGTTAATTAATTAATGAAGTAATTAAAGGTTAATTACTGTAATGGTTTAAGATAATTAATTTGTGAAATTAATTAAGGATTAATTACTTAAGGTAATTAAAGGATAATTAATCAGGAATGATTAATTAAGATGGATACTTAGAGTAATGATTAATTAATTGGTTTAATTAATAATTAAGTAAGCAAGATTTATAGAATGAAGTAATTAGTTTAATTCACTTTAAATTAATTAGATGATATAAATCATTGCTTAAGGATGGATGAATGAGATTGAATGTATTTCATTGTTTGATATCTCTGATGAGATATGATTGATATATGATATGGATGTTTGGTTGAATTATAATGATAATGTGAATTATCTGTTTGGGATGATAATGTAGATTATCTATTGAATTATCTATCTTTGTGTATATAGATAAGAATTGAATTGTTTTAACCTTAAAACAACTTGGCCCTTAAAAGATACGTTTTGGATTTCGATGAGACTGGGATCGGGTTTCCGTATACCGGAATTCCAGGTCTGGAGACCCGAATACCACATCGATCCAAATTTACGATAGGTCGTGAATCTCAAGTGAAGATGAAGATTCAGAGTGCAAGGGTTATTGTCGTTAACTCTGAGGGTGATTCCAAAACGAGTGTAACGAGATAATGCCTTCGGTTTCGTTCGAACCCGGAACGAACTTGTATGGATTGAATGCTTTCAGCACATCGTCAGGCGGACGATGAGCATTCTAAGTGATATGTTCTGATTAAAGGTAATCGTAACCTCAAGCCTCATCAACCGGGAATGGCTAAAACAGGGGAGGTGCAGCAAGGCTTCGTGGGTAGCACCCACTGAGAGCAAGATAGATCCCTGTCTAGAGGTCCCTTTTCTTTTTATTCGGCTTAGTGTGTGGTTGGTCGCGCCAACTACGGGGTTATCTTATTCGGGATTATCCAGTAAGGGATGGTTCCGGCTTTGTGTTGCAGGGGAGCGGGCGTACTCCTCGGTACGGTGATCTAGGCCACGTACTGTGACGGGCGGTACCCCAGTAGCCTTGCCATTGTATGGAATCCAAACTCCAATAAGTGCCGTACGTATTAGATGTGCCCAACTATGTTGGAATGTGAGATGTAAGCATTTCAGCTATTTCTATATTTTACTTGAAAACCCTAGACCCTATTATAATAAAATCAGATTTCCTATCAAATGTTTTGGTTAGCGTAAGGTAAAAACTTACCCATGTTTATTTGTGGGGAGTCTTACGTGATACCTTTTTCTTTCTAAAGGTTTTGAAGTTAAGCAAGTTTAACCTGTTACTCACACCAGACCCATGTCTGACCCAAGTGTTTATTTCTGTTTTATAAACTCTTGGGTACTCAAATTTTTATGAGTAGCCAAGGGATTCAGGTTTAGCTTTGACGAATATTCTGGAGGATCAATGGAGCAGGAGGCTTCGGCGTTCGTAGATATAGTATTCCGCTGTGTTGATATCTGTGATAGTGTCTTGTCTTGTATTTGAGTTGTAATGTCTAGACAGATGTTTATAACTGTCTAGTAAGTGATGTATATGCTGTGTAACTCTGTAAATTGTTGTAAACTATGTAATAGTTTATGTTATTAATATAATTTATTCGTTCCGCTGTGAGATCGTTGTTGTTGTTTCTTTCTTCTCTTCTTTTCTATTTTCTACCCCTTTCTTTCTTCATAATGATGCGACTTTCTGGGCATAGGAAGTCGGGTTGTTTCACTCTGATACCAACTTGTAACATCCCCCTACTTGGAGGCCCAAAACTAATGGCTATGGATGCTGCAGTCATCCATAGTTATTAATCCTTGGCAACCAAATACGGCGGTGTTAGATACATTGATACACAGATCACAAGAATATGGAAAAATTTTGACAAATTAAAAGCACATTTCCATATTCCATTCAAAACATTTCATGTTCATTACATAATCCCACAAACGTTAACCATGTTCAGAAAAATATAATTATTACACGTACGCCAAGAGCGACCTATGAAGATGTTCCCTTGGTTGATTAGAGTATATAACAAGCCTAATAAGTCTACCTTTACATCCAAAATACACAGTGGAAAAAGATAACTCTAAATAACTAACTGCCTCCTGCACGCCTCCGGAAGCTTTATTCGTCGAAGAAGAGAACTTGAAAACAATAAACCTCAAACTACTCAAAATCAATCGAGTGCCCGAGAGTTTAAGGGGAAAACAAAAACTTTGAGTCAAACATAAAACCTGGTATGAATAATAATCTAACATCTCAACCCATTTAGATATTTAGTGAGACCACACCGCTTAGCGGAACGGGTTTTCCCCTCACCAGTATCCTAAAATCCTTTTATAAAACCATATATTGTGCTCCTGTATCCACAATGATTAGAACATAGCATTTCAAAATAATATGATGATATACACATATAAACATTTTAGATATCCCATCCCCAATTTAATTGACTCCTTGTAATATTTATAGTTTTTATGGACACTACCAACCTATTAATTTTCATGGGTTTACTAATAACCTTTTTATAATTCATGGACACCCTGTCCTATTTCAGAGTATTCATGGGATCACTAAGAACCTATAGGCCCCTACCAATTAACTTAATTAATTCATGGGTTCCTCTGACCCTATTGGTCATTTTAATAACTCATCTTTTATCCTAGTTTTCATGGGCTGACTAGGAACCTATGGATTACTCTAGTAACTCCTTTCTTAGCCTAGTTTTCATGGGTTGACTAGGAACCTACTAATGCCTCCAATAACTTCTTTCTTATCCTCGTTTTCATGGGTTAACTAGGAACCTTTTGACTGAAGTCAATACTTAATCCGGATATAGTTTTCATGGGTTCATTACAAACCAATTGGCCCCTGCCAACCATCCTTAGTACATAGTTTTCATGGTTTTATTATGAACTTGTTGGTTACCCCCAATAACTTCATAATCATAGTTTTCATGGGTTTACTATGAACCTATCCCCCGGACAACTTCAAGGTTTAAGCATCCTATATTTTGTCTTCCTGACTCCCTAGATACAATTCTACTCATTCAAGAGTTTAATCTATTTATATTCACTACTGGGTTAACATAGCTAGTTCTTCTACCCGTTTACCCCCAAAATATAGTTATGGGTCCTTTATCATGTGAATATATTCACATTTGAAGAAGCAAACATAACAACTTAACAATACCACTCCTGTGGGTTTAAGGTCCTTGAAATACTTTTCATATAAAACATAGTTAATCCCTTTAACCTGTATTATTAACAAGGCAATACTTCTTCAAATTTACATTCCTGAGGTCAATTCTCCTTTATTTAGCCATGGGTTTTTCCTTTTAAAAATGAGTTTGGGTTTAAAACCTTTCGACACCTTCGAAACCTTGTTTTCGACCTTATAGGATGACCTCCTTCGATAGCATTAAAATCTATCTTCAAAAGATTAGGCTCCTACCTTTCGAATACTTTAAAACTTCTCTTTCGAAACATTTCGATTGTTTTAAAGCATTACCTTTAACTTTAGAAGCATAGCTTCGAAACCAAGTGAAAGTATCCCTTTCGAAACCATTGGAAGCATACCTTTCTAAACTATTGAAAGTCCCCCTTTCGAAATCATTGGGTTTATTTTTAAAACATCATTTTGGGTCATAGTGAACATAAGCGAAAGCATCTCTTTCGAAACCTTTCTTTATTTCATAAAAGTATTGGTGAAACTTGATGGTGTTGAAACCATCCTTTCGGAAGCATTAAAACATCTGGGTAAAATAATTGAAGGTTGGCTTCGAAACCTTTTTCGAAACCATTGCCTTCAAAACCCCTAACCCCTTTCGATAGCAGTAGGAAGTGGCTTAGATTTATAAATCAAACAGTACCTTCGATAGCATTGATGTCTTCAATACCATCAAAAGGCATAAAGTCACTGAAGGGTTTCGACTGGGTCGAAACTACCGCTTTTGAAAACTTCAACTAAAACTAAGTAACTCCGTCGGAAGCTACTACTTTAAAAAGGCGGCAGATCTCCATCGAAAGCTTATTTTGAAATACCCTTTCACAACTATTGGTTTTGACTGCTTCGAAACCCTTTAGTAAACAAGCAAGCGCTTTTCTTTTAAAAACAAAACAAAGGTATCGACACCTTCAGAAGCCATGTTTCGATACCTTACCTTCCGCCTTTATCCAATCCACTGTGTACCAACTAAGTGATACCATGTGTATTGGTTTCGTGGCAAAGAGTTTCGACTAGGTCGGAGGCAGAAGCTCTGGGTCGAAAGCTCCTTCCAAAGGAGGTGGAATCTGCTTTTCTGAGCAAAAGCTGTTTTTACTAAATAAAGCAAATTTTTTGAAACTAACTTGCCCACTTGTAAACACATGATTGGTTACATTAAACTTTCAAATTATTTTACTAAAATTTGCCGCATTTTCTAAGATCTATAAACTAAATAACATTTAAAAAATAAGCTATTCCCATTAACAAAATAATTAAATCATTTCGGTCCTCCTTTCGAAATAATTTAATTTTCATACTAAATCACTTAATAAAAATCCCCAAAAATTCCAAAAATTCACTTTAATCGTGTTGCCTAACATATCAAAATTTCAGACCCAAATTCTTAATATAATTTTCGAAATAAATTTATAAACCCAAATAACCATATTTTCCGTTGAAAATTCATAACTAATTCTCCATGGCTTGGAAAATTATAAAAATTGAAATCCAACTCTAAATTCATGTTTCTCATAACATATAATTTTTTTATGGCATTTAAAAATCATTTAACCTCGGTTTTACTCTAAAACCATGCATGTTTCTTTTTAAACCATCTTGTTTAAACTAAACAAATCACAAATCTAGCATATCTTCATCCAATATATCATACAAATGAATTTTCCCTTAAATCCGAAAACATATGATTATAAAACCAAAAATAGAGGTGTAGTGATTATTATTCACCTTAGTTTGGATAAGGAAATTCGAGATTGATTGAGGTTGATTTCTTCTAGCTTGAATCCAAAGCTTTACTTGAAATTTCTCTTCTTAGCTTCCTCCTAATGGCTGACTTCTTTTCTTTTTACGTTTATAATTTTGCTTATAATAAAATGAACATGTATGGCTAAGGGGATAATAGTATAAGGGTGGGAAATATGGGTGGCAATTTACTCTCATGCCCTTATGTTAATTAGCTAACACTTAACCATTTTAAGCTCATTTATTTTAAATACGCACGGCCACTTAGTTTATTAATCAACCTCAATCTCTTTATCACTCTACATTATTCTATTTAATTTATTCTTATTAAATCTCCTGAATAATGTTATTATAATTAGGGATGTTACATTACTGTTTCACGTGTTCATTAAAGAGAATACATCTCAACCTCTTATCTACTTATTTTTCCTACTGAATGCTCTATTGCACTATTGGTATCACAATATGCTATTGAATTCTCAATGGTGGGAACCATTCCTAGCTTTCTTATAAATTTGTGTAAATATATACTACTTTCATTACGATGCTACATAAGGTGATGCAGTTAACCTCTAATTTAAATGCCACGATCACTCATCTAAAAGTTTCTAGCACAAAGCCCCTTAATCAAGGGTAAACATGAATTTTAATATTAACTTACTGTACTCGATGTCACTTTAGAAGTTCTACCCTGAACACTCCTTCATAAGGAGTCCATTGTTTCCTTAACAATTCTCTAGTATTTCATAAACACTCTAGAATATTCTTTACTACCATTCAGTGACTTCACCTCAGATTTGATTTTCTCTTAATACACCAAGTGTATAAGCAAGATATAATATACCACATGACATAACAATATATCATATATGATGATTCCTATTGCTAAAGTATAGAGGATCTTCATTATATATCTGAAATAAAATATTTTAATAAGGTGTTCGTGATATGAGTTATGACATTCCCAATATTCTCTTATACCGACTATAAAAGATGTCCATATCAAATCCTTTGTCAATGATTAAATAACCAAACTTTAATTGATATAACATGGCTACATCGTTGATAATTAGTAGCATGTTGTTTACCCACAATTTAATAAATGATTTAGTACCTTTGATTTTCTTTCTTACAGACATGTACTTCCTCTACATGTTGACCAAAATAAAACTATTTTATTTTTGTGTCAAACTTTTTACGCAACCACTAAATGCTTATTCAACCTCATTGTTGTATCAGCTCTTGGATCATTTTTGAAAACTATAAACTATGTTATTACTCTCATTGACTTCGAGACATTTTGGCTATTGTGTGCAAACGGTCACTTTTAAATCATCATTTAGCGGTTCTATTTCAACATCAATGTACCAAAACTTAAAGTTAAATCATGAGATAATATGAGAGTAGATTCTAAATACACATAAGTGCGTTGAGTGGTGAAATTATTCCACTAATTTTAACACTTGAAATCTATGAAGTTATTTCTTATCAATGTTGCTTTATAAAATTCTAACTAAATCGATCTGTTTCTTAAAGACTCACTTACGGCCGATGGATCATATCCTTTCTTGGTATAATTACCAAAAATTATATTTTTCTAATGTACTTGGATTTAATTTTAGATTTAAAGCGTCATGCCATATGGTACAGTCTATACTTTCCATGCTTATCGACAACTAAGGAGATTTTTATTACCATCAATTCATTTTCTCGATATCGATAAGAAACTCGAAGTTTCTCCTCAATGTGCGAGAATTCTTACTAGACATTCTAATAAGTTGAGTCTATTTTGATCTTGGTTAAATTTACTTCAATTACTGTGCTAGAATCTTGGTTAATATCCAAGTTCATCACGCTACCATTCATTTCTCAAGAAAGAAGTTCCTTCAGCAGGAAAGTGGTGTTTTTTGAAACAATAATTTTGTTCTTAGTATAATGGAATATGCATTCAAAATATTCGATGAACTATTTATAAACTTAAACAAAATTTGAGTTCACGAAATTTATGTTCATAACGTAAATTGGACAACCACACATCTTAAACTATTTAAGGTTGGGGTTCCTTTCCAATTCATATCTTATATAAATTATTAAATTGCAATTTAGATTAAATCAAACTTAGCATATGTATTTACGCATAGGCATATATGTAATGACCTAGAATTTTGAACACTTCATTTTTGAATATCTAAATTATTTAAATATTTGAGTCATGGATTTAATATGATTAAATGATTTTATAACCTAGTTAACCCACTTTTAACTAATAGCTAATAATGGTAAAGTTATTTTTGAAATATGTTTACAAAATAAATACTTCAAAGAAATATTGATGATAAGACCGAAAATTATCTATCAATAAATACCTTTTACTAGATATAAGTAGTTCTAACCTTTTGGGCTTGCTTAGAATATTAATGTGTAATTAATTAGCAACTACAAATATTTTTCACTGATGGTAGTTAGTGGGGTAGGATGATGTTATGGGTGATGTCATATGGAGTAGATATTTTGGTGAATAGTAAAAGATATTTCCTAAGGGTGTGAGGTGAAAAGTGAAGCACATGGAAGGGAGCATGCATGGCGACCTTCCATGGAGGGTAAGAGGACACTAGTCTTAATCCTCTTCTCTATTCATTATCAATTCCTAAACAATGCAAATAAACACCAAAATTCACCAAATTCAAGTTAGAGGCCTAACACAACATAACAACATGGAAAATCAACTCAAATGATAAAGGAAAGGAGCAGTCACCCCAAACTTCTCTTGGGCCGTGAACATTAAATGGAGGAGGGAGGAGGCCTAATGCAAAATTGAAGGAAAGGTGGACTATTTGGCATGTTTGGTGATGGTAGAAAGTGTTCATATGGCTTGCACTTGGTTATAGGCTTGGTTTGGGGTGAGTTAACTCACCATTGAATGATACATAATGTGTGTGTATGTTGTATGCTTGAAAATAAAGTTAAATCAAAGAAAATGGAAGCTATCACTTTTGGATCCTCTTGCTATGGAAAGAAAGTGACAACTTTTTATGTAGTATTATCACTTCTATTACAATCTAAAATATGTATCGTAGCCTAGATTTTGTGTTTGCATTTTTGGTTTGGTTATTTATGAAGTTGAAGTGTGTTTTACCGTGTTTGAAGCAAAATAATCACTATAAGTGCACTTCGAAATCCCTTACACTTAACTTGCTTAAATTGGTTATATGTGAATATATCATGAAAGTATATATTTTGGTTATGCTATATGAATATAGTATTTCATGGGACATCGAGGAAGTGGTTTGAAAAGTTATAGAACTTGTAGAATACGCTAAAGTTATAGCAAAAAGGTCTCTATGGATGCACTTTGTAAATGCCTTATGTTCAACAATTTTTAATATGATTTTGTAAGACAACCTAAGGGTTTTTTTTGCTATTTTAGTAAACACTTTATTTTTACCTCTTATGGTTAAAATATCAAAGTTTAAATGATTTTAAAACTGGTTGAACGAAGTTGCAAAATACAGGAGCGAAATGATCGTTATATGAGCACTTCATAAAATGCCTTGTTTTATTGATTTTTAATGTGATTCTGGAAGACAGCCATAGTGGTTTTTTGGATGGTTATTAGGTACTTTAATTAAAGTACCTACTATAAAAAATTGGACTTCAAATCGATTGTTAATTGGTTGGAAATTAGTCAAACTTGAAGGGTTTAAAACTGATTTTGTGCCAAAAATTTGACACTACAACACTTTTTGGGTGTTTCTAAACATTTAGTAGCAGTTATGTAAACATTGCAGTATGTTGTTGGAGACTTTAAATGGTTTAAAAATGGTATTTAAATAAAGTATTTTCCCAAAATGTTTCTAGTGATGTTTAATAACATATGTTATAGTATTTTAAAACTGGTTTCAAGTTTTAACGTATTTTTAATAATTACTTATGAATTTTTAAAGTAAATGTTTTAAATATAAAACATGCTTTTAATTTATGATTTTTGTTAAAATTCTAAATTTTTTATTTTTAAGTAATATTTTATATAGATATTTAAAACCTATTTATAAATAATTTTAAAGCATATATATGTTTGGAAAAATAAGTTAAGTATTTTGTAAAAGGGTAAGTGGTTTTGGTTATAACACTTAGTTTTTTTGATGAAAAAGTGGTCCTCTTTTGAGGAGAGCACTTGTTATTTACTTAATTAGAATAACAACAATGTCCATACAAGGTTATATTCAAAAAAAATGAGGGTTATAACACTTCGTTATAACGAATGATTGAATAAAAGGTGTGTTATGTCAGTAATAAGTATATTTAGATCTTTAAAAAGAATGTTTAAGTATGAAATTGTTTTGGGTTGTAGTGACAATGTTTAAGTAACATTTCTCTTTAGCCCATTTGAATATACTTATAAATGTAATTAAATCTTTAAGAAGAATGTTTTAGAGATAATGGAAAGTATACAGTGTTTGGGTTTATAGTAAACAATGTGTTAATAACATTTGTTTTTAGCTCTTTTGTTTATACTTTCAAAGTGGAAAATCTTGTTAAGAGATTTATTAATATTCTTATGTCTTCAAGTGTTTGGGTTTATAGTAAACAATGTTTTAATAACATATGAATGTTTTTTGAAGTATTGAAAAGAGTACAAATGAATAGTGAAATAGTAATATACATGTATATATCTTTTTTAAAGTTATTTTAAATGTATATACAAGTAGAAAATGGAAGTAAATAAAAGTACCGTGGATTTATATGGTTTGAGATACCACTAGGAGTATCATTCGTATAAAATGACTCTTTCTTTTAGAATATGTATTCAAAATCCTTAGGGAGGACTCCTATATACCATTCGCTTACTTATGAAGCAAGTATTATTTGATAAAAGAATTTTAAATGATAAAAGAATTATTATTTACTAAAAGTGTATTAGAAGTCACTTGTGTGACTTAATATTTCTTTGTGTGACTTAATCATGCTTTGTGTTTACTTGTCTATGGGAAGTATTTAGTCGTGTATTTAGCATTTAAAGCCGACAAAGTAGACTTGTTCTGTTTGTGAGATTTGAAAATTAGGTGTTAGGATAGGGCTTTGATGCAACCAGTTCTCTAACATATCTGGTTTCACTCTTGACTGAGGGATAGCGTAAATTGAAAAGGTCAAAAACAATGACATGTATACGAGACTTGGTTTCCATATATGATCGTTTTTATTACTGTTGAATTGGATTGAAATAAACTTAGGAGATATCTAAAAGAAACAAGAGATTTATACGGTACAAATATCCTCGCGATGATGTTGTACCCTACGAATAAACTCGTCTTTACCTTCTAGGACAAGAGAGAAGGAAATCCATCCAAATAAGATATGATCTCCACCCTTATGCTTTGTCTGTTTATTTCTAAATGAAGTAGAGTTAAGTTAATCGTAAATCTATCGATTGGTTTTGAGGCATCCAGTAAGCGGTGGAGTGTACTTCTACGAGATGACTCAAAACCGTAACCACCTCAAAATTGATATACGTGTTTTATGTTTGGAAGCGGTTGCGAAGCGAAATGTTATAGAGTTGCACTATCTATCCTAAGGTTAAGCCCAAGGGAGAAGTAAAAATTAACATTTCACCCAAATGTTATAGAGTTGAACTGTCTATCCTAAGGTGAATTCCATGGGATAGGTCATCGTTAGCATTCGTCAAACAACTTATGGTGGAATCCATGTAAAGATTCGAGATCTGTTCGAGATGCCAGAATCCTTGTAGAGATTTGAGATCTGTTGACTGATAAAGATTCGTGTACTAAGATACTTTACATGACTTCACCATCGGTAATGAAAGAAAAACGAGTAAGGGCATAACCAGTTGTTTAGCTAACCCAAGGGTACAACAACTCTAAATATTTAGAGATGCTTTCGACTGAGGCACGTAGGAGTTGTTGGTATTCAGTATTACATGTTCGGTCTGGACCAATTATGTTTTCCTTTGTGACATATTTTATCTAGAGATATGTGTGGTTTCATAAGGTAATTTCTAACCCTTGTCAAGAGGCTGGCCATGATGTACTAAGCAGACCTCGAATGGAAATCCATATGAAAACGTACCTTTGCAGTTTTAGTTGTACTTCTAATGTTGTTGTGTTGTGAGATGTAAGCAGCACAGCTATTTTTTGATTTATATTCTACACCCTAGACACTATCTAGTTTTTCATCATATGCACTTATTAGATGATTGGTTCTTTTGAGGGGAAAACCATTCCACTGAGTCAGATAGTCTCAAAAGACTATGTTATACTAGAATATGTTTCTTGAGTTTCTCATACCTAACTTATGACTGACTTGTGGTTTTATCTTTCCCTTAATTCCTCGAGTGTTGTTTCGGGCAATTTGAAAAAGGTAGGTTTTCATTAATATTCTTTAGAATTTCAGGAGACGATCTGGAAGCT
The DNA here is from genome assembly GCA_030737815.1 of Allium fistulosum. Classification (NCBI taxonomy): domain Eukaryota; kingdom Viridiplantae; phylum Streptophyta; class Magnoliopsida; order Asparagales; family Amaryllidaceae; genus Allium; species Allium fistulosum. The sequence continues at coordinate 195,605,300 of CM060902.1, read as the reverse complement.
TTCACTTACCGTATTATTCTTATTTCTGATACACGACTAGTATGTATATATCAGCAATTATGTGGACATGTCATTATAATTGTCCAGACTGATGATAGTACATAGGATTGTAACTCTAAAATGCTATGTTTCTTAGAGTGTCCCTTTGTACTATCATTTTGATATTATATTTTATCGTTCAGCTGTGAGATTTTGATGTTGTATTCTTTCTTCCATGTTCGTGTTCTTTTTCTTTTTATTTACCCTAACAATCTGTCTTTCCAGCACTAGGGTGCTCAACACGTGAATACCATGGATGTACTAGCATTTACGTTTAGGGGTCGAAAAGATGGGTCGTTGCACTTGGTATTAGAGATGAAGGTTAAGCGAGAACCTTGGCTTTGTTGGGTATTACTCATTGGAGATGGGGTAAGCGATGCTCTAGAATGAGTTGAGTGTATTATACATATAAGAGCCTATTTTGTATTTATTATAAACATATGCCTTAAAGGTATTCCAAATACAAAAATTAAAAGATGTTATATAAGGTAATTTATATAAGAATGAATTACTAAAATGTAGTTTAATTAATATAGGGATTAATGATGTTTATTCATTATTCCTCATTGATTAGTTTAACCATGCATCACCAATTTATGAGTATTGTTATCATTTATTGATTATATTAGTCATGCTCGACCAGTTTATGAGTAATCATCATCGTCTACTGATTATTAATATGTGCTCGAATAGTTTATGAGCTATTTACCTTTTTACTACATGGGTTGGATAGATAGTAATTATGGATGTACTGAAACGAACACCTTGTAAATTCAATTTCACAATATGACTGTAAGGCGTTCGATTATAATGTTGGGTTAAAATTTTATTCTAATAAAAGAAGCTTAGTGTAAATTTTCTAAATATGGTTTATAAACAAAGAGGATTTAAACTGATATTTTGAAAACTTAAATCCCAATGTCTTTGAAATTGATTTTCAAGTTTTTGGAATATAATAATAGTATTATTTGAAAGTATTTGTGTATACTAATATTTTGAAAAGTGTTTTTACATTTATTCGAGTTCTAGATCACTCTCGAAATCGGTAAGTTAATTTAAGAACAAAGTATTTTTATGTTATCTAGTTCGAGTGGCTTGAAAGTGACTAAAAATGGACGAGATATATATTCGGGCGATAAGCACTTCTTGTGGGCATTATCTATCTTAGTAAAGGAATATATGGTTCGATTTGGTGGCACCCTTTTCCGTGGTATCACTTTTGTGTTAGTTGATCTGTATGTATATTTTTATTTATTTTAAAGTAAATACATTAGAAATTGGTTTATAAATAATGATCGTGATACTTAGTACTGTTATAGGAAGTATTTGATACCACTTTGAAAGCGATTTTTATATAATCCCAAAAGAATGATTTGATATACAAAAGGTATATGCATGTATTATTATTTCAAATGATTAGGAATAGAACCTAGGAGTTTAGTTCTAAATTTTTATTTTTAGAAATTCGATATAAAATGCAGAGTAGTTTAATACAGAGTTTTGTTGGTAATACATACTTTGATATGAACTTTCATGTATGTTATGTAAGGTGCTTGAGTGGTAGTGGCATAGCTCAAATAACTATGGAACCTCTTCTTGTTTTCCCTTCAGAGTAAAGTGTGTCAAACAAACAAGTGTAACTCCGATAAGTTATTTTATTGACGCATGTATCCTATATATTAGAACAATGTGATATTTTCATCATATTTTGATATGGTTGTTCGGACATTTTCATTTGTTATAATGAAATGGATTTCGCAGTAATTTTTGATTGTCTGAAACTTTCAGAGTGTTATAGAACTTAAAGCTAAGTGTTTTTGAAAATATAAAAGATAACTTTGTATAACTCTTGAATTGAAAATGTAGTAAGTTAACATATGTTTTAAATTGGTTTGAACATCTATTTATAGTAATCATTCAATATTAGTGGGCCAACTAACAAACATCTTTACCATAGGGGTATCTAAGGAAAGTAAACTCTAGATCCAAGTTTGGATACAGGTGTCCTGCTTGTCCTAACTACTTGCTAAACATGAAGGTTAAAGAAGTCGAAAAGGTTGACTTAGTTATAAGACCAAGATTTAGGCTTCTGAATTTTAAAAGGTAGAATGAATTTTATGTTTTTTTGTATACTCTTAGAATGTAGTAGAGTATTATACGAGTAATAACTTAAAGTAAGATTCTATGAACCAAATAATCAATAAAGCTGTCTTTATAGAATGTTTATAACTTAATTATTTTTTTATGAAATGCTTCATAAATGGTTTTAGTATTGAATAAGATATACTATTTCCGTAAATGAATGTGATATAAAAAGGAATTGGTGTAGTTAAGAAACCTGTAGAATAAAATAAGTAAGTTTTACGTAGATCATTTTATTTGCATGACTATTGTTGATCGAGGATTCGAGTACATGGTTGTTAAGTGATTTACACTGGTCTGAACAAGGATTTTTCACTTGATTCTCGACGACGAATGTTTGAAATAGATTATTGATATGATCCTAAGGTTTTCTATCATACTATATGGCCATATGTGGGAGAAGGAGGTTTCAAATCAGGGAACCTGATCAAAGTCCCCACTAGAGAGGTCAAGTGATCTATACTAATTGGGAAGTGAAATTTACGTGATCAATCAAGTATCAGATCGAATATTGCGTACAGATGATCCATGCATATTGTATGGGCTTAAATGTATGCATACTATGTTTTGTTGGTTTATGGAGAGTTTAGGGAATGACTTTTTGATTTGTTCAGGGGTAGCATGAGTAATTGTCTAAGTGATAACCTGACACTGATGAGCATAAGGTATGCTTAGTAAATTATTTATCATTCTTGTGCTATAAGATAGTTTTTGAGCTAAGCTGCAACGACGAGCCTTTTTGACCCTTAAAAGTCGACACTAGTACATCCACGGTATTTATGTGTCGAGCATCCAAGTGCCGAAAAGACAGATTCTTGGGGTGAAAGAAAATAAAACAAAAAACAGAATCTAACATCGTACCAAGTAATCTATAATATACACAATGATCTTTACAAAAGAAAACTATAATACACACACACATACATAAGTCAGAGATACCAATCTATCATCAGCCTAGACATTTATAACAGCTTGTCCTTACAATTGCTAATAGATACAACAAATAGAAATGCAGCAAAAATAAAAGATACATGAATACGTCTTGGAGACATCTAGCTCATCTCCTGAAGCTCTAAAGCATCCATCACTAAATCTGGAATATATGCTCGGGCTGATCCAAGCATTGTAAGAAAATAATGCTTGGGTCAGTGTGGTAAACCAGCGTGAGAAATCTCAATCCAGTCATTGATTTCTATATTTTAAACCCTTTCCAAATAAAAGGTATCCTGTAAGACCACACCGCACATAAACATAGACAGGTTTTTTCCGTACGATAAACAAATCATTTGTATTAGAAAATCTAGTGATATTATAGTAATGTCTAAGTGTAAAAATATCTATAATCAAGTAGTTGTGATGCTCGTGAGTGTACATCACAACAATAATAGGTATATAATCAAAAACCACTAAGGCGCGTTCACGAATTGTGTATGATTCCACGGAGGCGCCCTCAGTACTTTGAGAACGGTCCTCCCGCACAAGAATCAGAGTTATCCTTCTTAAGTAACAATACATCCCTAGTGATGGACAATATGGAATACATAGCTGGCCATGTAGGCCAAATGCATCACTCCATGCATGCATAACAACTGTAGGTAACTCTATGAAGGAGACAACTGCACCCTTATGGGTTAGCTAAACTTCTGGCTATGCATCTTATCTCTAGTTTTAGTCATTACCACTGGTGAGGCTATGGCATTCCAACACATGAGTCTCCACTCGAACAAATCTCAGAACCACACATGGATTCCCATACCTCAACAGGTCTCAGAATCACACATGAATTTCCATATCTCAACGGAGATCTCGAAATCACACATGGATTCTCAAACCCCTAATGAGTCTCGGAATAACACATGGATTCCTACATCTCAACATAGGTCTTGGAATCACACATGGATTCCCATACCCAAATGAGTTTTAAATCACACATGGATTCTAACATCTCGTACAAAAACTCAAATCTCCTCCGAGCATAGAACCAAGATATAGTTTTGGAGTGGTTAGGGCTTCAAGTCATGTCATATAAGTACACTCCCCCTCTTACCGGGTGTTTCAAAATCAGTCGATGGACTTTCAGAGTACTCAATACCGGTTCTTTTAGAAATAATCAGACAATACATAAGAGTGGAGATCACCTCCTAACCGTTTAAGCGAATGGATTTCCTTATCATTTGTCCTAAAAGAACAAAACGAGTTAATACGTACAGTATATCACCACCAACAGTAACTATACCATATAATCTCCGTGTTTCCCCTAGATATTTCCAAAGTTAAATCCTTCGGTGCTAATTAGGGAAAGAATATTTCCATACCACCAAAATTAAGAAGGATTATATATTTAGGGAATGATTTGATAGTCGGTTATTTAGTTATCAAATAAAAAAACATTCCAAATAGAGACTACATTTCCCATGGAAACTACCAAGCCTTTTAGATTAATCTTTCATTAACCAAATCTCTTTCCAAAATATTTATCAAAATATTCATATACTTATCTCACCGGGATAAGTATATTCATAAACCATTCCTATCAACACTTAGAAAACTCTTTTCACAAACTTATAAAATGGTATAAGTATATTCACCAAACATCTAGAAAGATTTTCTATATAACCAAATGTCACTAAAATGGAGATATTAATAACCCAGAACACCATTCCTTTAAATAAATCTCTTTTATTTTATAAATATCTTGTTTATAAATCTCCAAATCTATTTATCAAGCTTCTTTATAAATCTCTAATCTATTTATAAAACTTCTTTATAAATCTCTAATCTATTTATAAAGCTTCTTTATAAATCTCCAAGTTTATTATAAAATACTCATGATAAATCTCAAAAACCCATTTATAAACCTTCCCTTTCAAATCTCTAAAACCATTTATAAACCTCCTTTCTGAAATCATTAAAAATGTTTTCAAATACTTATAATTATGGTTTAAACGTTTCTTTAAATATTACTTAAAAATAACTTTTTTATGAATTATTTAAAAACTTCAAAAAAACATGTTTTCATTTATATAATATAAACCTTCTACTTTAATAATTCTTAATTAATTATTAAAAATATAGTTAAATTCCAAACCACTTTTACAGTACAATAGTATCTGTTAGAAAAGACTACTATAAGGTTGAAGATAAATACTTAAATAAAAAGTCATTTTTAAACAGGTAAAGTTCAAAACAAAAACTATAGCATTTAAAATGGGTTCGGAGCAGTGGCTAAAAAATGCTATCGTTGAGTGCTGTAAATAATAATGAACGGGGCAATTTTATATATTTGAAAGGCTTGCCATTTTTCAATATGCTACCAGTCTTTTAACATCAATTTTTTACAGTAAATAATGCACTCAATATACATCACAATCATGACAGAAAACCCCTTGGAATTTCTCTAAAGTTATTATCGAAAATGCCAAACACAAGACATTTCTAAGTGCTTTTATAGCGACTAGTCGCTATAAAACCATTTCAGTTTTCAAGCCCGTTTCAATCAAAGTCCAACCAAACACTATGTCCTTTATGTCAAGGCTATGGAACAAGTCATAAAAGTCTTCAATTACATGAATTACATATGTCATTTGGTTTCCAAAGCAAAAATTTCAAAAGATATAGCAATAATATATAGTCAAGCATATACTATAATATAAGAAAACATTATATACACTTCATATACATCAAATGGTCAGTTTGCTCATCCAAAACTAAGCTAACACAAATTACAAACCGATACCACAAGCTCATTTCCTACCACAACCAAAACAAGTCTCAAAAGCCACTACCTTTGCTTCATTTTGCCTCGTCCAAGCCCCACCCCCCTCCAAATGATCACCGCCCCGTGCTCCTCCACTGCTTTAGTTCATGACCTCCACTCTTTGGCTTGATCTTCAAGCTTCCCTCGTTGCATCAGGTCTTAGGCTTGAGTTTAGTGAAGATTTGATTTCATTTGATATGGTTTTGAGAAGTTAAAGAGGAGATAAGAGAAGATGAAGACATGCTTCCTTATTTTTGTTTACACACACCAAATGAATTTTTATGGCCTTAATCGTATATTTATACGCATGCTTAGGAGGTCATTACCATCTACAAAACCCCCTTAGCCAACCACAACAAGTGCTCCCCCACATGTGCTTCCTTTATAATATCAAGATACTTATTCAAAATATCTACCTTCCTTTAAAATATCTTCTCCCCTAATCCCTTCACTAACCCAAATACTATTCACTAATCAAACTTTGTTAGCCATAACAAGTTAAAATATTTTTAGTTCCTAACTAACTGAACATTAATATATTAGACATGCCTAACAAGTTCGAACAATTTTTATCCAGAAAAATGTCGTTTATCGATAAAATGATTGTCGATCACACTATAAATATTTTTTCAAAGTATTTATTTTTGTAAAAATTATACCAAAATAGGTTTCCAACCATTAGTTCTTAATTAAAAATAAAGGTTATTATATCAATTTAATCACATTAAATCTAAGATTCAGATATTTAAATATGAAGTGTTCGAAATCCTGGATCATTATATTCTCCTCCACTTAACACATTTCGCCCTCGAAATTCCAAAACTACCAACTAACAAAAGGAACAAACACACATTAATACTTAATAGCATTCAAAATCATTGGCAAACAAAGCTCATAGTTTGCCTTGATTCGGAAAATCTCTCATTGCACAAGGATGATAAGTAATCAACTAAGTGTACGTTCTGCTCAATAGTCTCATATTATTACTTAGTCCATTATTCATGTCACCTCATAACAAATCAAAGTGTCATCTCCTAAATCTCTACAAGCCAACATAACATAATACACACACACACATACACACATACACACATATATTGTTTGCACCAAAAATTGGCACAAACACCAAATAGTAGTTTTGAAGAGGAATAAATGAAGAGTATAAAATTTAAACAGAGGATAATAGTAAAGAAATAGCAGTAAATTGAAAGAATAACAAGACAATGATTTATAGTGGTTCAGCATTGTTTGCTTACGTCTACTTTAAACAGATCACTTTATTAATCACTTTTAGACTGAGTACAACAGGGATTAGATGAAAATCCTTAGTTACAGAAGAATATAAAGCAACTAGCAGTGTCCTAAGTCACGAAAATGGAAAACCAAGCTTGTATTTATAGATGAAGACGGCCAAATATCACTCTAAAGACTCGACAGAAGGACCCTTGAAGCCATATGGGCCTACAAGAGGGATCACATGGCCCAATTCTCAAAGAAGAGGGATCGATGCTGATCCCTTCTTTGGTTGAATTTTTTGGAGCAATCCGTATGGTGGCTTCTTCAAGCTAAAATACGCTTAGCCTCCAAATTTCATGCTAATTGTATCGGTAAATCTAGATATATTGCTCTATCGTTGTTCCATCATGATTTGCTTGCTGATTGCTGTTGATCTGTTCCAAGGGAATTATACCGATGCCTCCAAATTCATCTCCTTGAGGTGCGATTCCTAGGGTAGGCTCCCTAGAGTTCCCATGTCTTGCTCATAAAATTTCATATGCATTGGACCTGTGGATCTTGAGATATTAATTGTTTTCTATAAGAATGCTCTCACACCTTGAAACATGCCTATCCCTATTATTGGAGCTAATCTATGCCGATCCCTCCTATGTGTTGAACAATATTTCATGCTTTGAACATTCTGCCTTGCGTATCTATCAAGTCCATTCAACCTTGACTTCATATTACCATATGTACTTGACTTCGGGGCCACACAATCATCACTTTGGAGTCACCGGCCTTGTTGGAAGTCGAATCTAACTTGTGCAATTAGTTCAATATAGCCGGGTTAAAATGCCAGATAACACTTGCCCTTCAAAGTACGTCTTGTGTTGAACATGACATGCTTTGAATCAAAGGAAGTTAGAATCGTCAAAAAAAATATGTCCAGTTTTCTAAATAATGGCTATCCCTCTACCGGACTATTTTACCAAAGTGTTGCATCTCTTTTTTATCGTCACGATGATTGGTCGATTTTCGATAGTATAAATCAAGGGTTGTATTCTGTCAGTTGATATACGAGTCCAGTTTCATGAGACTAATAAGCTTTGGTCCTCTGGTCCAGCCTCGAACCTAAAAGCTTCAGGCTTGATTTCAACATCTGTCGATTTCATAAATTGAACCTTTAAGTCACATACGTGCATGTTCATATGCACATTCTTGTTGTTGGCCCCCGGACGAGTTCATATGCTCACGGGTCATCACCTTTTTCATTGCATTTTGTATGTACGTGCTTTGATTTATCTCCATGTATAAGTTTATTTGCATGCATGTCCATAGCCGATCCCTCTTTTTTGTAAGTGTTTGTAAGGATCAGCATATGTTTAGCCGATCCCTCTTCTTTCTTTCTTTATGTTTATGGGGATCGGTACCTTTTATGCTGAACCCTCTCTCCTAGCTTCAAGTGCTGACCCATCTCCCCTTATATAAACAAGCTTTGGATGGTCATTTCACCTCCCATTCGAACCATAATCCAACCTTTTTCCCCGGATCGCTCTTCTTAGGTTTATTCAGGTAGGATAGTCGCCTTTGATTTTTATCTTATGACAATATAATGGATTCCATGCCATCGACAATGAGGGTGAAGTTCAACGCAATGTTGCAACGATGCCCGAGGTTGCCTGGAAGAGGGGAGAAGTGGGATTTGATAGGGTTCTATGGAGCAAAGAAGAGGAGGAAGAAGGGAGTGCATGGCAAAGGGTTCAGTTATGTAGGAAGAGAAGATGGCAGGTTGGGTCGAGGATGGATTGGTAGAAACTTGATGGGAGGAAGGGATCGGTATAGCGGGCTAATGTGGAAGGATTGGTATTGGAAGTTTGGTGGAAGGTTGAAAATGGTAAGTGGAGGGATCAGTGGAAATGGTTAGCATCGTGGGATCGACATTTGTTTTTATTAAAGGAAAGGGAGTGACATCTTTTTTTTAGAGAGTGGGATTGGTTGTAATGCTCTGGGGTAGGGATCGGCAAATAGAGATCGGCATATAGGGGTCGGTATTTAGGGATTGACATGTACTTGGCTAATTCTTAGGCTTTGAATTGAACTCAAAAACCAATCCATAATCACCCATCTGAGCAAACAAAACCAATCCGATTTTAATGAACTTGAACATATGACAATGATGAATAATAAGATTTCCATATTCACTATTGAACTCGAAATTGAACGATCAAATCATTGGGACTTAAAACATAAACTAAAATTCGGCATATGAACTTGAATAATAGATTTCACACTTTGATATGCCGATAGTCGATTCTAAAGCTTACACAACCGATCAATCTCTTCGCCAGTTGAGACGGTCAGCGATAACGGTCACTCTGGTCAAAATCCAAAGTCTCGTCATTTAACTTTGCTTTCTTATTTTAAGCCGGTTATTTCTGCACTACACTACATTGCACCACACTAGATTATACTTAGCACAAGGGACATGTAAACTTCTCTAATCTCGATTATCTACTGAGTATAGTTGACATGGACTTTAGACGTTCGGAGTGTCTAGCTGCAATGTCTTCTGGACCAGCCTCGCAACATACTAATCTCAAAGGAAAGATGAGTTGAGTTCTGCAACTATATCTGGTAGGCTTTTCCCTGGTCATCAAATTGAACGCACGGATGTTTTCGGCCCGTCAGCCAACCTTTTTTCTGATATTCCTTTCCTCCTGGCGGAAGATATAAGTCCTGTCCCCGACGCTGTGGAAGGCTCTATACTCTTAGATAACCCGACAGATTCTCAAGCCCCTAGAATTGGTGAGGCGCCCCTTCGCAGACTATGTTCCTGACACAGAATTCCATTCGAAGACGTCCTAGCTCCTTCGATAAATGATAGGGCTCACTTGCCCTCGGAGGGGTACACAACATGCAACAAATTCATGTGATGGGATGAATGCGTGCCGCCATTTAATTCTTTCATCTGGGGGATGCTAAAATACATTGGAATAGCCTCCATTCAGCTTCACCTAAATAGCTATGCCTTTCTCCATGGCATTTCTTATTATTCATGAGCGATTTGTTTCGCTCGCCAACTCCTGAGGACATAAGGTTTGTTTACAACTTTAAACAATGGTCAAGAAGTCCTTCCTATGTTTTCCTCGAGTCTTCACACAACCGTCAAGTCTTAATGGGTGCTTGGAACAAACTCACCCTTTTCAAACACGTATGGTTCTACGTTCGATGTTAGCCTGGCTTTTTACAAGGTGATGGTTGGAAGGACGTAAATATCGCCTTCGCTTTATTCTCAAATTCCTAAATCCAAATCATGTTTTGAATCAACTAACATTCTGAATATCCACAGGTGTCCGCCCACGTCCAAAAGGCAATAGTTTTTCAAGAGCTATTTTTACAATTTGTGCCACCCCGGTCGAAAACAGGGACATTAGACTCCTCATAGCCGACGAGTGGTTATCTCTATTCGGGCTACTGGAAGAAGGCCACAAAATCGGGATTCCTGGAAGTGCTGCACTACCAAGAAATGTTATAGAACTAGAAGGGGATATTAATAACTCTGTCGAACCCCTAGTTGAGGGGACTCAGGATAACGCCAAAATAGGCAAAATTATGGGTGCCCGGACCAACGAGCCTATCGTCGATGTAGGCCTGGGCAAGGCACCTGTGGTTGGACCATCACAATGCATGAAACCTTACAAGCCAACTAAGAGAAGAAAAAAACTTGCGTGTAGTTTCCGCAGGAGAAAAACCACTGAAGATCCGGAGTCGTTATCACTTATATCGACAAAGAGTCATCTTGCCAACATTTAGAAAGCTCGATGAAAGGGTTTTCAAATCTCCAAATCTCTGATGGTTTTCTTCCTACCGGCAAAGGAGAGAAAACTCCCATGAGCAAGGCTGCAGCAACTGGTTCGTTGGGGGAGGCACTAGGACACTCACAATCACCTACAATTCACCACACGATCTCCATCTATCTTTTGTATAATGGTTCCTTATACTCTGTTGTTTGGTTTTTTGCAGGCATGATGTCTCTATCCTGAGCTTTTGATCGCTTGAGAGGCTCATTAATGCAATATGGATCCAGCCGTGATTCAGAATCGAGTAGGTATAGAGAGAAGGATGAGGGAAGAGAAAGAAATTGTCGTTCAAGGGAATCTTCATCTTTAAAACATCAATTCCAATCTCGATCATCCCATCAGGAAGTGCAACCTAATATTCCTGTGCATAGTGGCGATTAGAGCTCTTTCCATGGTCCTTCAGCTACCGTACCACCTGAGCAGTATTCTGATACATCCAGCTCCAAGCAGTCCCATGACTGCAGGTCGAGCAAATGTCCAATCTTCGCTTTTGATCATCTTTGTCGACTGCTGCTCCTGAAGTTTCCACAGTAGAGAAATTGGCCGAGCTTAAGGTCAATTTTCAAAAGATTTGTTTTGATGGGCTCAAATTCCTTCCCTCAATTCATACAATCCCAGGGAACGCCAAAGCAAGCTCTCTCGCATGTGTCAATGATATTTTTATGGAGCATGAATAATTCCAGCTCTTAGTGGAAAAGATCTCTGAAGTGTCAATTGAGCGACATCATGAAATCGATCGCCTAAAGCTATAGGCGGTCTACGACAAAGATATAATCAAACACCAAGACATTGAGATCTCGAACTTGACGTTAAGACTAACTGAGGTAGAAAAAAGTGCCAAGTAAACATCTGAGGTGGTGAGTCGTCTAGAAGCTAGCCACAAAAATAAACTTGATGCTGCCCTCAACCATAGTGGTGCGCTTGCCTTAGAAAAAGATTCCTTATAGAAGGAGAAAAATATTTTGGTCCATTGCATTGAGGAGCTTGAAGATCTTCCTAAGAAAGAGAGGGAAGAGAAGATTGAAGCTCAAGATGAATCGCAAAAATATTGTGAAGAGGCTGTTAAATGCTGAAATCCGAAGATTAGGCTTAAGGAGCAACTTGCTCAAATTGAAGTCTCAAAGAAGAGGCAAGAGAAGCAGGCCGTAATGAGGTAAGAGGACAAATCGAGGCCCAGTTGGAGGATGCCAAAGAAACCAGTCGGAATGAAATCAAGGACATGTTTGATCCCCTGATCATTGAATACAATACTAAAGTCCTTCTCCACCGCGATCTAAGCTTTCTTGGTGAGGGTTACCTTGAGTCGCTTACCGAGGACTGGGAATATATAGTTAAAAGGAAACCCCTCGACAAAGCTGATTTGGACGAATAGAAACTAGTGCGGGAGATCCTTCGCAGAAATTAACCATTATACCTTTCCGTTGCGAGACTACGATATTTCGACATTTTAGCAACTTTTGGCAAAGGGTTCGGATTCTGATCCGAAGGGCCCCTCTTCTTTTCAAGCAGTCGAAGCATCAGTTTCTTTCAGCCCTGGACAGGATCTGAGCTATGATTCGGAAAAACCCAGTTACCAACCTAAGGTGCTGGCCCATATTCTGGAAGGAAGCACTCCACTACAACTGAGAGTCAGACGGATGTAGGTATTCCACTTTATTGTCCACTTTTCGAGAGGTTTCATTTTCCATGCCCAATATTCATAGGTTTATCGTCTTGTTTCCACAAATCCGCAGGTTATCCGGGTCCCAGCCAAACTCCAAAAGGTGATGCCGCTGTGGAGCAACAATCGGCATCTACTGAGATTCTAGTAGCCACCAATGCTCAAGGCCTGATGGTCAAGTTATTGGAGCATACGATGTTGATAAGGCTGAAGATCCGCTGCCACTGGATGAATCTGATGATGTTGTGATCACCGATGCCACTAAATAAACCGATGAGCTCAGCACAAAGGAGTGCATCGAGAGGGAGGAGTTGTTGAAGAAACAAGCTAAAACCGAACCCGTCAATGTCAGTATCGACAATCCAAATCTCGTCCCATTACAAGTCATCCCACTTGGTGCATCGATTCCTGAAAAACTCCCTCCTACTTTCGAAAGCTCTCCCGCGAAAGGCGGTGTAGGATCGAGGAAACAGACAAGCGGAAGCCTGAGTGGCGCCATTCTCGAAAATTCCAAAAAGGAGAGAAGACGAAAGAAATAGTCATCACTTCGGCTCTATTTGTACATAAATTGTATAGCTATTTTCCCTTTTGTTGGTCGTGATTATATGGGACCGACACCCATTTTGCGAATAAAATCGTATTCCAATCTTGAAGCTTATCATGCAAATAAAGTTTTTTTGGTTTTCCGTTGAACTCTTGTGTGAATTGTTACTTAGGTAGTTGAGTATTACTTTCCATTCAATGTACTTGTAATTTGTTGCTTGTTGATTCGGATAACAATCCGTTAGTTCTATCCCAAGGCCTCCATGTGGTCGTGGTCTTGGGTTGAACCAAACATGAGACTCGTGCCCTAGTGTTGCGCTGTCATATTCAGCGGTTTAAGTGATTATACTCCAGCCCCCATTCTTGGGTTAGTAGAGTTAGATGGTTGGACTCCATCCTTAGTGAGTATATACTCCTCCTGTTGGTTTCTGGCTGGAGTTCATGGAATAGTGAATGGTCGAACCGTAGTCATCTATCTGTTATACTCGTATCCGCACTTCAGGGATAAAAGTTAGTTGGTAGGTGGTCGAATCGCACTTGGTTTGTTTTTATGCTCCAGTTAACACTCTGGGGGCTTAGAGTTATTTCGGAAAATAGTTGGATCGTACTTTCCTTAATTGCTTGAGTTACCCTAACGTTTGGGGGTTTGCCTTAGAGAGTGATTGGTCGTATGCTAATCACTTTTGATTAATGAATGTCATATTCATATGTGTGATTAATTTGGTTATCGAATGGTCGAGTATCATCCATTCCTCGCGAGGTACTCCATCCATTGTGTTATGGATGAGAATCATCAAATGAATGATCGGACCACGATCGTTTTGTTTAGTTTAACCGAGAACAAACGAATTGGCTAGCTCCAAACTCTTGGAACCTACTCTGACATGTCAACATCAGTCATTTTCGTAACATAACTAGCATGTAATGCTACAGTAGACAATAATATGAAGGAAATTCAAATTTTTATTTGCCAAATGGAAAGAAATGACATAGTTTGTCTTATTACATGTTTGGAAAATAAAATGCTAAAGCAAATCCTAAAACTAGTTACAACTTGTTAATAAGAAAACTTGTCAACACCCTAAAGTTGATTTTAAAGAAAAGGTTAGTCCTTTAGATTACTCTTGGTTAAGTAGAGGAAGAAAGGATGCAGATATTCCCTTCAATAGATCCTTTCGACTTGGTTTCAATTGTGAAAACCTTCCTTTACTGACCTTTCGACCCAATCGAAACACTTAGATCCCTTTCTTTATGATATTTCAAGCCAACTGGAGTAGATTGATTATCCCTTCGAAACCTTCTTTTCGAAACAGTTGCAGAACACAAATGGATGGTTCTAAGGATTCAAGAGTAGGTTTGATTAAGTGGGTTTTGACCTTGTCGAAAGCTAAGTTGCTTATGTATTAAGTTAAGTTTTGGAATCTAAGGTAAAACCAGCTTCGGTTAAGGTTCCGACTCACTAGAGGTGAATGTTTGATGAATGGTCATTCCTAGTTAAGGATTTGGATTACTTGAGAAAGCAGGGGTTACGACTCACTCAAAAGGTGCCTTTCGGTGAGGTCGATACCTGTAAAATGATGTTAAATCCAAATAAAAGCGTTCGAAACAACTATATAATCAAGAATATTGAAATCTTCCTTTTATTAATCCAACGAAGCTTTTACAAATCAATTTTCCCCAATTTGATTTACAAATTAGGGTTTATAACTTTGAAGAGTTAAGAAAATACAAGTATGGACAAATTCGGCTCCCTTAAAACAGACCCCTTGGTTCTTATTTGTAAATGCGGGTTGGCACATTTCGACCCAGTGCTTTCGATCTGGTCGGAAAGTGGCTTTAGATGCCTTCCGATTCCTTTGACGCTTGTGCACCCCTCTGCAATGGTTTTGAATGGGTTCGAATGCCTCAATCTTCGATGAAAGGGGTGGTTGTGCCTTTTCTTCTTTATGTTGTTTTGTTATCAAGGAATAAAGATAGGAGCCTTCGACCTTGTCGATAGGCAGTTTCCAGGTGTTTCAAAGGTATTGAAATGCTGATAGTTTCGACGTCGTTAGTAACTTCCAAATGTATGCTTGTGAACTGATGCGGAACCTTCCTTGGATGCTAAGGGCTTCGACCGGTTCAAACGGCTTGCTTTTGCTTTCGAAAGGGTTGTTCTAACCAAGGCATGTTTCTAAGTGGTTTGAATGAAGGTGAAACCTTTGGTTTCGAAAGGTTTGGCAAGCATATGAAGGGTTGTCATTCCTTATTGTCGAAAGGTGTTGCTCTAACTCAATCGAAAGGTCTTCATGTATGTGGAAGCACTTGCTTCGAAAGGGGATCTCTTGAAGTGGAAGGGTGCCTTCGACCCTTTCGACCCCTTAGAAAGGTTGTGATATTTCTAATCTTTGGCTGTGCATCCCTTCGACTCCTTGGAAAGGTCTTGCTGGAGCTTCTTCTCTTGTTCTTCTTTGTCTCCTATTCACTAGGTTTTCAACAAAGTCGAAAGGATATTTGGTAGTAATATTTGCCCTCCCCCCCCACGAAGAGATGCCTTTGACTTATCAAGTCAATCATCTCGAAACCTTGAATGTTTCCTGCCTTTTCATATTCCTGCGTGAATCTGGGCCGTTCATTTAAATTTAATCTGGTGGTCTACTGTCTTTGCTGACTTTTCTTATAAATCACTTTCTTCTCTTCTCCTCTTTTATTTGTCTGCATTCAAAATTAACTTCGAGCAAGATCAAAGTTTTCAAACTCTCTCAAATAATTTTTTATCTCCAACAAGAATTCAGATTTACAGTAAGTCTCTTTTATTTCATTTTTCTTTCCAAATTTTTATTTTACAGTGGATTTCGATCCTTAAAACATTCTTGGCTCAAATCTGTATTATTGCTTTGGATTCAATGGATATCATTTAAGTTTCTATATTCGCTTTGAAACAATCTATAATCTTGTTTCTTACCATGAATTGATTTGATTTCCTATTAATTTTCATTTTAATCTTTCCCGATTCAGATTGTATTGTTATTGTTGTTTTTAGAGAATTCAAATTTTCATCTCAAATATTTCAAAATTTAAAATAGTCGATTCGCGTTTAAATCCATTTGTTTATTAGCATTTGGATTCCTGGGTTGAAATCGGGTTTGCGGAAGGAATTTACTGTTTACTTTGCCTAGATGTTTTGAGTTGTATGAATTAAAAATTGGTGCCAAAAATTTACATTTCTACCCGTTCAAAAGGGATTAAGGCGGAAAATTCTATTTTGCTTTCTTAGCCTCATTCAATGGGGTCAAAAGATAACGTAGCGCTTTATTTGACTGACCTCGTCGAAAGGTTATATAGTATAGTTAGCATGCAGTTAACCTTTTCGCAAGCAATTTTGTATTTTAATGTATTTAGACACCTTTCAAAGAGGTTGGCTATTGTATCTTACCAGATAATTATTTAATTCACTCTTTTGAAAGCATAAACTTTGTTTTATAGGTTTCGCAACCTTTAGTATAAATTTACTTTCAATTTGTTTAGGTTAGAGATAGATATATTTTATAAATTGGATTTAAGAAAACATACATTGCATAAGTTGTAAATCAAGTTAAATGTTTCAACTTAGTCGAATCCTATTGTTTCAATTGAAAGTCAATTGTTGGTATGCTTTTGAAATCATGCACTCATTTCAATTATGTTGAAACCCTCTTTGACTAATGAGTCGAAACCTTCTGTAACTAACTGAGATTTGATCGTTGTGTTTTTTTAATATCGTCGAAATGTTCCAAGCCCCTTTTTATTTTTATTAATATGACTCCCACTCAAAACCTTTCGACTTAGTTAGTACATAAGGTTTCGATGGCATTTCTATTCCCTTGGATAAACTAAGACTATGGGTTTCGACAGTGTTGAAGGATCCTTTTTCCTTGTTTATTGAACATTGATAACGTATTTTGTATTCAAATTAATTATGTAAGTTTTAACTACTTTCCTTTTAATAACAAAACTTCTATTGAGCTTTTGACATTGTTGAAATGTGTTTATTGTACGTGTGCTTTCATCCTCCCTTTCGACTCTATCGAAAGTTCAGCAAATTTTTATCCTTGGGCTTTCGACATTGTCGACTAGTGTTAACTTTCATTTCCCTTTTCGACTCTGTCAAAAACTCAATGAATTTTATTTTCTAACTTTAACATTCTTTAAAGAATATGAAATTTTATGTTTTACTTGTTATTCAAATTATTGTTATAGGTTTTCAATATCCTTGAAAGAATGTTAGTTTCATAACATACTATAATTTCTAACTGAAAGGATTTCACCTGGCAGAATCATGAGTTCGCCCAAGAAGATCGAAGCCATCTCAAAACATTCCTTGATATCTACTCAAGATGAAGTGGATGCGATCCAGAATGATTTTGGAATTACTGGGGTAGAGGCCATCCCCTTCTGAAAACGACACCATCCACAATCCTCCTGAAGGATTCTTTACTTACACAGCAGTTCATATTTGGCACGGAAGGATCCTTCCTTTTCCTATCCCAGTTCTTGGCTTATTTGGGGACTGCTCCTATTCAGCTTTCAACTAATGTATACACATATCTCCTTTCTCTAGAACTAATAGCATTCAAATTTGGAATCCCTACGCTCAATCCAGAAGTCTTGAATTATCTGGTACGATTAGTCTAGCTTAGAAATCTGAAAAACCGGATCATCCGTGCCAACCCTCCCAAAAACTAATTTCTGAGGGAGTGAATAGGTTCAGGGACTAGAAAGCACAATATTTCTATATTAAATATTTTCCAAACATTAGCGGGGCTTTCCCTTCTCCACGTAAGTTAGTCTCAGATTTTATCTCCTCATTTATCTCTTTTCCTTTGTTGACCTGTGCTTTTGTCAGGTGCTTTTGTTAAAGAGTTAAATGAAGAAGATCAGAAGATAGTAAAGTTGTTGGTCGCCACTTCGACTAAAATTGAAAACAGATTGGCTCTGCTAAATCCCACAAACATGCAAAAGCACTCTTTCTTGCCTGCGGGTCAAAGGATACTTGGCCAACCTCCTTTGGTCCAGCATACATCCCGAAGCAAATGCTTTCTCTCTTTGGGAGATCTGACAAACTTCTCCTCAATGTCACCTATAGCCCTGATCACTCCGGTAAGTTTAAATGTTGTAATTGCTGTTTAACACCGCGTTGTTTCTCAAACTACTTTACTAACTTATAATTTGTTTTAATTTTTCACAGCTGTTCCTAAGGTTGAAAAACCTCCAAGTGGTCCAGCTCTTCCCTCTTCAACTTCTCATGCGTCATCTTTTTCCCAGGCCATTGCCAAGTCAAAGATGGCCGCCAAAAGAAAATAAGTTAAAATGACTGAGGTGGAACCACCTCTAAAGAGGGCCAAAATTGTCAAAGTTCCTGATTCTCCACCACTGGAAGAGGGGGAGTTTGTTAATATTAACGAATCTCTAGAAAGTCCGACCATCAAAACTCCTCATGATCAACTTAAGGAAACTCCTTCAAAGGTTGATCCACTTTCCCGCATCATCGTCTCCAGCTCTCCAAGTGTGATAAAGTAGATGCAGAAGGACTTGGGGACTTCGATCCCTACTCAAGTGCTGAACCTTCCTGGACTATCATCTTCTACACCTTCGAGCGATTTCAAGAAGATGGTCCATTCTATCTTAAATTCTTCATCTTATACCTCAATCCACTCGCCTTCATCTATTTCTGATCTAGCAGGTCATTATCAGTCTCTCATTGAACAACACCGCATGGTATGATTTTCTTCACTTAACTTTATTATTACTGTTTTTCTTTAAGCTTTTGACTTATGCCGTACTTTTCTCTCAATTTTCCAAGAGCTAATTCTCCTTGCATGAAAATGCGTTAAAATCCTCTGCCGATTCGACAAAGCTTCGAGAGGAACTTTCTCACTAAAACAATTAGGTTTCCCCCTTATCCATAGAGAAAGATGAAGCTACAATTGAATTGGAGCGATTAAGGGCTTCTCTTGCCTAGTCAGAGTCTATCATTTTAGAGGAGAGGAAAGCTCGCTGTTCGTCGACAAATGTTCTATCGATTAGAAAATAG
Source organism: Allium fistulosum (assembly GCA_030737815.1). Classification (NCBI taxonomy): domain Eukaryota; kingdom Viridiplantae; phylum Streptophyta; class Magnoliopsida; order Asparagales; family Amaryllidaceae; genus Allium; species Allium fistulosum. The sequence goes on along the minus strand of CM060902.1, from coordinate 195,586,029 downwards.
CCGAACGAATTTAAATTAAAATTTACCGCAAGCGCACGGCGTACACTTTGTAGTACGTGGCGAATACGGGTCGATCCGTAGGGAATTGTGAGAGTTAAAAATCTATTCAATCAAATTAGACCAAAGAGAGATGAAGTTGTTAACTACAAAAAAGAAGCTAAAGCTAAAATTAAAATGTGATTTAAAAACTATTAAACTAGAAAACAATTTAGAGGCAAATCCACTCTAATATTTTTGTAAATCAACAAACATAGAATTTATGATCTCTAACTTTGATATTAAGTGAAATAAGCGTTGCATTTATCATAAGTATGGTATGTTTATGTTATTAACTAACATAACTCAAACCATCAAACTATAATACAACAATTATACCACTTATAATTCTCATGAAAATAAAGCCAAAGCAAAAGTTATTTTAAGTATGATCTATTTACTATTGTAACTAGTAATATAGATCATCAAATTTCATTTTTACTTTCATTTCAAAATCAAAAATGGATTAGCAAATGATGATGCGACTTGTGTTTATGTTGAATAAGAATAGCTCATTTGCAAAAGCAACATAAGCTATCAAACCCACTTATATAAACTTGCATCAAAATTTACTTTCATGAAGCATAGACAAAGAGATCATAAATCATAGAAATGTTGAAATTACATAATATTTGAGAGCTTCATTACCTCTAAATTGAAGGGTTTAGCTACTCATTTGTGGCATTGAAGCAACACTTGTAAATTTCAACATGAAAGAGCAAAGAAATGAAAACTAAGCAAAGGAAGAAAGAGGGATTAACTAGTAACTAATTGCATAAAAATTAAAGCTACACTACTTGCATAAATGTAAATCTAAGCTATGAACATTAAGCTTACAATTTGATCTCTTAATTTCCTAAGTAAAATGAAAGAGTAGATGATAGTTTCATGTACATAAGAGGGCTATATATACATGCGTAAAACCCTAATTCTATTTTTAGGGGGCTTCCTAAAATGCCTTTTAGGAAGTGTGGCCACCAAGTAACCATTAGCCACTAATTAATCCATCATTTGTTGTGCATGAAGCTTTAACCTCCACTTAGTTGTCCATTAGCTCATAATTGTACATTTAGGTAAGTGGGTGGGGTCCTCCATGATCTTGAACTTGAATTATTTCCTCTTCATTCCTTTGTATTTCATTTGTGCATGCATGTATCTTCATATAAGCCTCTTTCATATGCATCCAAATATCATATAAAAATAATAAAAATTGTCCAAGTAAAAATTCTCAAATGACACATGCACAAAAATGACCGTTTTGCCCCTGAATGAAGGTGAATATATGATGATTTGAAATTAATTGAATTTTGGTTTTAAACATGTAAAAATGCCCAAATATGATGTTTATTGAAATAAAAAGAGACAAAATATGGATGTATATATATGCACATTTACGTGCACATCAAATACCCCCACACTTATCTTTTTATTTGTCCTCGAATAAAGGAAAACTAAGATAAATCCGTTTTCGTAGGGAGCACGATTTCATTGAGAGTATGCAACAAGCCGTTAAACCTCTGGATGTCCCCAGTAGGACGAGTGTTGTCTCGTGAGGGTTTTCAGCGGATATTACCCACAAAATCCAAACGCAAAGTGAAAATATTTACAAAATGCGAGATTTATTTACAATGGGACGAATGCAAGTTTTTGAAAATATTTACAAATGAAGGATTCACTTTTAATTCGACACTCATAAGTTAAATATAGGTTTTGGTCATTGCTTTGAAAAAATTTAAGTCATTTACTTGTCAAAATTTCCAACAAAAATCAAGTCATCATAGAAAATAGACAATAGTTTAACTCGTTGTTTCGGTTGATAACATAATGTAATTATGAAATGGATCCTTAGTTGATTATCAAAGTTTATTAAAGTGGTATTTTCATTTCTTTTCAATAACAAGTTAAATCAAACAAGTTAAAATGGTGCTTAGATTTCAATTTCTTATTCTCTCTTATTTGAATAATTTATTGATATTAACAATATTTACATATGCCTAACTCAGGTAAACTGAGGCCAGATATATTATCCGTGCACTGCCTTTTGGGCTTATGTGAGGGGAATACAGAGCGTGGCGAGTGAACACACAAGTGTGAACACTTATCGACTATAGGTGTTATTAAAAAGAATTTTTTTATTTGTATACACCTAACTCAGATAAATTGAGGCCAGATGTACCGATCATGCACTGCCTTTCGGGCTTACGTTAGAAGGGTATAGAGCATGGCGAGTGAACACACGAGTGTGAACACATGACTCTAGGTGCTAAAAATATATATACACACAAATATACAAATGTGTTTTCTTTTTTTTCTTTTTTTAATCAATTTTTTTTAGAAAGAGAGAGTTTTGAAAAATCATCTTAGCACCATTTAACTTAGAAGATAAAAATGTAATATCCTTTACTTTAAATCCACCACTTTTTTTAAACAAAGATTTTCAATTAGAACATACTTCATAATTAACACTTATGAACCTTCCTATATACTAGTTAAACCATTGTTATTTGTAATCAAACTTCATTTTTTATTTTTGTTAAGACAAATAAATTTTCAAAATTTCAATTTATTAACCAAAACTTATACTTATCCCATAGTGTTTCTTCAAAAATAAATCAAAATGCTAAAAAGAAAATGTTTTTGAGATTTTGAAATTTTGTAGATTTTTTTTAACTAAAAAAAAATGAAAATTCAAAAATGCCATGAAACCTAAAAAAATGAAAATGAGACTCCTCCCACACTTAATTTTGACTGTGTCCCCACAGTCAATGCATGATATAATGAGTGTAATGGGGAAAAACTATGTACATATTTACAAAAGAGGGTTAACATTCTTACTAGACGTAGCTTGGCTCATGAAGGATCATGAGCTCCTCCTCTTGGTTATTTGGAAATTCCAAGAAAAGTTTCAGACGATGACCGTTGACTTTGAAAACCGATCCATCCCTAGGGTTTTCTATTTCTATGGCACCATGTGGAAAAACAGTTCATACCACAAATGGTCCGGTCCATCTCGATCTAAGTTTCCCCGGGAATAAATGAAGTCTTGAGTCATATAAAAGAACTTTTTGGTTAGGCGAAAATGTTTTCCTTAGGATTGACTTATCATGAAAAACTTTGGTTTTTTCTTTGTAAATTTTCTCGTTTTCATACGCGTCGTTCCTAAGTTCTTCTAGTTCGTTGAGTTGTAGTTTTCGGTTTTCGCCAGCTTTCTCAAGATCAAAGTTTAAGTTCTTAATTGCCCATAACGCTTTGTGTTCGATTTCAACGGGTAAATGGCAAGCTTTACCGTAGACTAAACGAAATGGGGACATCCCAAGGTTAGTTTTAAAAGCAGTACGGTAAGCCCAAAGCATGTCGGTCAATTTCTGAGACCAATCTTTTCGATTTTTATTGACAGTTTTCCAAGATTTGTTTTATTTGTCGATTTGAAACTTCAACTTGGCCACAAGTCTGAGGATGATATGGAGTGGATAACTTATGGGTGATCGAGTATTTTTTCATTAAAGTTTCAAAAGAACGGCTACAAAAATGGGTTCTGTTATCACTGATTATTGTGCGAGGTGTGCCGAACCTCGAAATGATGTTTTCTTTGAGAAATTTCACAACAATTTTATGATCGTTGGTTTTGCAAGGAACAGCTTCGACCCATTTTGAAACGTAATCGACAACGAGAAGGATATACAAGTTTCCAAAAGAATTGGGAAAAGGTCCCATAAAGTCTATACCTCATACATCAAAGATTTCGATCGTAAGAATAGGGTTTAGAGGCATTATATCTCGTCGAGAAATTCGTCCAAGCATTTGACATTGATCGCAAGTTTTACAAAATTCAAACGAGTCTTTAAAAAGAGAAGGCCAATAGAAACCACACTGAAGCACTTTTTCCGCAGTTTTTCGAGGACTGAAATGTCCACCACACGCTTGATCATGGCAAAATGAAAGAACACTCCTAATCTCATTATCCGGAATGCAACGTCGGATGATTTGGTCGGGACAATATTTGAACAAGTATGGATTGTCCCAATAGAAATACTTCACTTGGGACATGAATTTGCATTTGTCTTGTTTGGACCATGATGAGGGATTTTCTTTAGTGACTAAGTAGTTCACTATATCAGCGTACCATGGGTCGATAGAAATTGAAAGGAGTTGTGCATCGGGAAAGTTTTCATTGATTGGCAAAGAAGATGGTGCGTTCGGAAGACGAGACAAGTGATCAGCTATGACATTATCAGATCCTTTTTTGTCTTTAATTGTAAGGTCAAATTCTTAAAGTAAAAGGATCCAACGAATCAAACGGGATTTAACATCCTTTTTAGCGAAGAGATATCGAAGCGCAGAGTGGTCCGTGTATACAGTAATGTGTGAACCTATCAAGTATTATCGGAATTTTTCGAGAGCAAAAACGACAGCTAGAAGCTCTTTTTCAGTTGTTGTGTAGTTGAGTTGAGCATCGTTCAAAGTCATACTCGCGTAGTAAATGACATGAAGGATCTTGTTGATGTGTTGTCCTAAGACAGCACCAACGGCAAAGTTCGAAGCATCACACATTATTTCGAAAGGAAGATCCCAATTGGGTGCACAAATGATTGGAGCAGCAACGAGTTCGTTCTTAAGACGTTCAAAAGAAGAGATACAATCAGAGTTAAAATCGAAAGGAACGTCTTTTCCAAGAAGAGTCGTCAAAGGACGAGCAATTTTGCTAAAGTCTTTCACAAAGTGTCGGTAAAAGCCAGTGTGTCCAAGAAATGATCGAATGTCCTTAACAGTTTTGGGAATGGGTATATTTGCAATGACATCGATTTTCGCTTTATCTACCCCAATGCCTTTTTTTGAGATGATATGTCCAAGGACTATGCCTTGTTTGACCATAAAGTAGCATTTTTCCCAATTCAAAGTCAAATGTTTTTATTTACATCAATTTAGAACCAATTCGAGATGATGTAAACATTGGGAAAAAGAATCGCCAAAGATTGAGAAATCGTCCATAAAAACTTCTAGAAAGCGTTCAATCATGTCGAAAAAGATTCCAACCATGCATCGTTGGAAGGTCGCAGGAGCGTTACAAAGTCCGAATGGCATACGTCGATAAGCAAAGGTACCGAATGGACACGTGAAAGTTGTTTTCTCTTGATCTTCAGGAGCGATGGGAATTTGGTTATAGCCGGAATAACCATCAAGGAAGTAGTAAAATTCGTGGCCGGCTAAATGTTCGAGCATTTGGTCAATGAAGGGAAGAGGGAAGTGATCTTTTCATGTTGCGGCATTTAGTTTTCGATAGTCAATGCAAACACGCCAACCCGTTTGAGTACGAGTTGGAATAGGTTCATTTGAATCGTTCTTGACAACGGTTAGCCCAGACTTTTTCGGTACAACGTGAATTGGGCTAACCCATGAACTATTAGAGATTGGGTAAATGATTCCGTTGTCGAGGAGTTTAAGAATTTCATCACGCACCGCATCTTTCATTATTGGATTAAGCCTTCGTTGCGCGTCATGAAATGGCTTGGCATCGTCGATTAAATGGATGCGATGTTGAACAATAGCAGGCTAATCCCTTTTATATCGGAGATCGACCATCCAATCGCTTCCTTGTTTTTCGAAAGAATCGAAAGTAAGGAGGTTTCTTGGTCAAGAGAGAGAATCGTAGAAATTATAACGGGTAACGTTTCGTTATCACCTAAGTATGCGAACTTAAGGTGATTGGGAAGTGGTTTGAGGTCCAACTTTAGGAGTTTTTTGATCAAAGAGTTTGATTGAGATTCGGACTCAACTTGAAGCGATTCAAAGGGAAGAGTGTATTCAATCTCGTTGGGAATTTCGTGAAACAATTTTTCGTAGTCGGCCTCGTGTTCATCATTAAAATCAAGTGTTTCGTTTTCAAAGTTTTCGTGAATGGCACTAACTTCCAACGTTTGGTCACGAGGTTCGTTCGATTGGCTTTCAAGATTGAAAATGTTGAGATCCAAAGTCATGTTTCCAAAAGAGATTTTTATCGATCCGTTACGACAATTGATTAAGGCATTTGAGGTGTGGCTAAAAATGGTCGGCCTAGAATCAATGGAATCTGACTTGCGGGATTTGTCACGGGTTGTGTTTCGAGAACAATAAAATCAACGGGGAATATGAATTGCCCTACTTGAATGAGCACGTCTTCGATTTGTCCCACGGGGTTCTTAATGGAACGATCGGCAAATTGAAGCATGACTTTTGTGGGTTTGAGCTCACCTAAGCCTAATTGTTCGTACACGGAATATGGAATCAAGTTGACACTCGCACCTAAGTCTATCAAACATTTGTTAATCGTCTTGTCACCAATTGTACACGAAATCGTAGGGCAGCCAGGATCTTTGTATTTTACGGGTATGGATTGGGACAAGACTTCACTCAGACTGGCGGCTAAGAAGACTTTTTTGGGCACTTGATTGTGTCGCTTTTGGGTACACAAGTCCTTAAGAAATTTTGCGTAAGTTGGGACTTGCTGAACGATGTCAAGAAGCGGAATGTTAACTTTGACTTGTTTAAAAATTTCCAACATCTTTTCCATTTGGTCCGAGTGTTTCTTTGGTCGAAGACGATGTGGAAATGGGACACGGTACTCGGTAGGTGGGTCTACTCGAGTTGAAGAAGAAGAGTTTTGATTGGCATTTGATTCAACATTTGGCTCCATGTTCTGTTTAGATTCATTCATTGTTTTAGAAGTATTGAGAGAAGTTTCTGGTAAATCATTTGGATTAATGACCTGATTATCGATTTATTTCCCGGAACGAAGAGCTGTGATAGCATTCAATTAGGTGACGTTGCTATCTTGAACAACATGGGCTTGATTTGAATTTGCGTTTTGATTTCTGGGATTTGAAATGGGTTGGTGTAATGACCCTAAAATAAAATAAAATAAAAATATATACATTTAATATATATATGGGGCATTTTCTGTTTTATATATATAGGTAAAATAAAATGAAGTTTAATAAAAAGGTTTATAAATCTTATAATTGTGCCAGAAATAATTAGCATAGTATATGTGATTTTTAATTTAAGTGTACAAAGGAGATTTTCAGATTCTCTAAACTTATAAAAAGAAATGAATAAAGGATCACATGCATATGGCATGAACAAAATAGAAACATGAAAATAGCATGTAGTGTTTAAAATGTTCAACTCCCAAAATAACCAATTAAAGTAACCTGATGTGTACATTTCCCATTTAGGACCACACAGGAATGAGATGTATGCATGAACAACTAAGGGTATTAGGAGAATTACCCATTTTCTTAAACCCTAGAATGGATTTATAAATAACTGCACATGGCCAAAACCATCATTCTCTCGGGATCAAAAACAAAGATAAAAATAAACTAGGAGAAACACTAGCTTGGGGCTTTGGGGGATTTGCTGTTCAAAAGATTAAAGCAGTGAAAGGAAAAACATAATGTGAGTACTTATCCTTTGTATGCAATGGCATTAAGTCCTATTGCAGGCAGCCTAAAATATTATGAGACATTCAAATCTCTGAATTAATTTTGTTATGGGTGATATGGATGTTTGTTTGTGCATTTTTTTTTGTTTATTTGGAGTATTAATCTGTAAGTGGGCTTTTGGTGCTAACATGATTGGAGCATTCTTGTTCTATCTTAGTATCATTAAACATGAATATAGATTAAACAGAGGAACATGGGGTTGAATCAGAAAAATATACAAGCAGTTATATCTTTCTGAAATATGAATGAAAGAAAAACTAAATTGGTCACTTGGGAGTTAGTCAATGATTTGCTTACTTCAGGTGGAAGCAAGTATATGCATGGTGCAACTGCACCCTGAGGCCTTTGTGTGTTGGAATAATTTAAACAACCTGGGAGTTTCCTTCACAATGCATACATAGTATTCATTTGACAAGGCGTTAAAGACCATAAAATAAATGGGGACAGGGGTTTAAAAATCTGGGTTATAAATATCCAGATATGGTGTTAAATTAATCAAGTTAAACTTGTTCATTGATTAGTTGCTGGGTGAAAATTTGGAGTATGAAACTTGGGTTTATTTATCTAGATTTGGGGAGAATAAATCAAGAATTATACATATGCTTATCTTTACTGTTTGCTGTGTATTTGTTTGAATAGATGAATGTGTTTTTGTATTACCTTGTATGAACCAAAACATGCTAAGTATAAACATCTGTTAAACTAGGAAGGCACTGCAAGATTATGTTTTAAATTCATGAATATGTATACAAAATTGATAAATGCTCATACCAGTGAAAACTGACCCTTTTGGTTGCCCTTGCAATCATCTGGGTGTCTCAAAAATTCTTTGGGGCAGCTAAATGATTTGCTTGCAGGAAATTGAAGTTGGCTTGATGAGTAGAGAAGGCATTGGCTGCTAGTATAAATAAGAGAGAGACTTGTTTTTAAAATTTGCAGATGCATTGTAATGAAATCACTAGGCACATTTTATTTGCTGCAATTGAAGTTACTTTTTAGGAAACTTTTAAGTATTTTGAGTTGAAGATATGTACTTAATCAAAACCTGTTATGAGTGATCATTGATGATGTTTTTGATACCTACTAAATTTATTTTATGAATGTCTGATTTGGAGAAAATAAGGGGTTAGACATGTCATATACATTTGGTATGGATACATATATATTTGAACTCTGATTTTCATTGCTTATGTTTTGCCTTACGGAAATTAATAAGCTAAGGGGATTGATTTTTAATGAACACTCAAGAATTTAGTAGAATATTCAAGTGAGGTGAATTTGTGCATGGCAGGTAAGTGATACTTGCATATGCACGAATTCTGGAAATTTATAAGTAATTGAGTATTCAAGTTTTAACCTCTGAGAAAACTTATCAAAAACTTTAGACGTCTAAGATCAAATGAGACGTCTGTCATAATAATTTAGACGTCTGAGATCTAATTTAGACGTCTGTTAATAAAAATTTAGACGTCTGAACTTAGTTCAAAATGTTTTCTACTCTCTGTTTAAAATCTAGACACTCTGAGACGTCTGTCATAATAATTTAGACGTCTGAGATTGAATTTAGACGTCTGTTAATAAAAATTTAGACGTCTGAACTTAGTTCAAAATGTTTTCTACTCTCTGTTTAAAATCTAGACACTCTGAGACGTCTCTCATAATAATTTAGACGTCTGAGATTGAATTTAGACATCTGTTAAAAAAATTTAGACGTCTGAACTTAGTTCAAAATGTTTTCTACTCTCTGTTTCAATTTTAGACACTCTGAGACGTCTGTCATAAAAATTTAGACGTCTAAGATCCAATTTAGACGTCTGTCCTAAAAATTTAGACGTCTGAATTGCTGATTTTGCCTAATTTGTCTATTTTCGAGTAAATTTCCAAGATTTATCGATTTTAGCCGATCCAACTTGTTGTTATTAATTATTATCAACTTTGATAACTATCATGAGATCAAGTAAATGTTATTTTAGAGATAAATAGAATTATCTAGGCAAGATAAATATATATAAGTGTTAGAATTTGTCAAAGAGCACCTATGGCAGTAGAATAAGACTTAGAAAAGAAATAAGTGGCTATGTCAATAGCTTGTATGGTATTTTAATTTCTTTTTGATTTAAATTCCCTCTGATAAAAAAAATAATAATAAAGAAACAATTGTATATCATCAAATATACAATTGACTTAGTTTGTTTGTACACTGATATGATTATATTGGTAAAACCAGGGTCTTGGGAAAAATATTTGGAAATTATATATAAATATTCAAATATAAAAGAATTGGGGTTTAGTGGTGAAGGCCTCTTAAAAAAAACTATGTGTTATAGAGTGAGGGTCACCACAGTTTTGGTATCAGAGCTATGTTTTAAATAACATAGTAAATGTTGTTGTATGCATATGGATGTTTGAATGCATTGTTTGAATTATTGATGTTGAATGCTTTTGTTTTATGACTGAATAAAATATATATATATAAATGTGTACATGTGATACATGCACAGTGTGCACAGAAATAAAAATGAACCAAGTAAAGACACCAAAAATGATAGGGGTAAATAAACTAATGTAAAAATCATATTTATAGCATTATGGTAGGACCAAGGCACCATACAGGTGCAGGATCATCACGAGAGCCACCTGTGATGAGCATGGAGGATTTTGTGAGAGCTTTAAGGGATGGAATGGCACCAAGGCAAGACAATCCTCATGAGGAACTCTCCAAACTGCTAAAAACATGTACCACTTTGGGAGGAAAGGATTTTGAAGGTACTGAAGGAGCTATAGGAGTTCAAACTTGGATAAGAACTATGGAGAGGGTCTTCACAGATATGCAAATCAATGACCAGAGGAAGAGACAGATAGCTTCAAGGAAATTGAAGGGGGTTGCACTGGATTGGTGGGAAGTTGTAACAGCAGGAAGACAAGAGGATACTATCACTTGGAATGATTTCAAGGACATGCTTGAGGCCAGATTTGTCCCAGCATCTGCCAAGGCCACACTGCTTGAAGACTTTATTAGATTAAGGCAAGGAAGCATGAGTGTGAATGAATACACTCAGAAGTTTGAAGCATTATCCAAGTATGGACTGGTGTTAATAGGGAATGCAGAAGCAAAGAATGCAAGGTACATTCAAGGCTTGAACCCTAGTCTGTCGAGGGCAATGTTGCCATACAAAGACAAAACTTTTGATCAAGTAATTGATCTAACTCTCTCATTTGAGCAACATGACACTGCAAGAGAGAAATTCAGGAATATGAAGCTCAATAAGAAGAAGGGTAGCCAGAACAAAGTGCAACCTTATGACAAGAGAAATGCAAGTAAAGGAGTTAAGAAAGGGGAAGGAGCAACAGCACTTGAAAACAAGAAATTCACTCATTGTTTTAATTGTGGAAAAGCTGGACATTATAGTAACCAATGCCCTGACCCTAAAATACCTAGAGGAGGCTGTTATAATTGTGGAAAGATGGGTCATCTCAAGAAGGATTGCCCAGAAACTAATAGGGGAACAGCAAGGGTAGGAGCTTTGGCAGCAAGTAACACTGGGAATGTTGGGCAACTTGAAGGTATAATTTTTATTCATACCCAACCAATATCAGTAATATATGACACTGGTGCCTCACATTCACTAATATCTTTGGAAATTGAAAAGAAGTTAGCACTTGCTTGTGTTTCTATTGATCAGCCCTTAATTGTACACAGTCCCATAGGGAGTCATTGCATGTTGGGGATGAAGTGCATAGGTCTGAAATTAATTATAGGGGGTCATGAATTTAATTCAGATCTATATACCTTAAATTATCCTGGTATTGGGATTATATTGGGGGTAGATTGTTTAATGAGAAATAAAGCAATTTTAAATTTAGAAAACCTTACTATTTCTTTGGAAACAAATGAAGGCAAAAGAATTACCATCTTAAGTGAAATAGCAAAGAATACATGTTTTAATAAAATCTGGAGTATTAATGAAGTTCAAAAGGAATTAAAGGTAGAGGAAATCCCAGTAGTAAATGAATATATAGATGTGTTTGGAGAAGTAAAGGGAGTTCCTCAAAACAGACCAGTTGAATTTAAAATAAAATTAATTCCTGGAACAAATCCAATCATTAAGAAGCCTTATAGAATGGGTCCAAAAGAGTTGGTAGAATTAAAACATCAACTAGAAGAATTAGAAGAGAAAGGATTCATAAGATCAAGTAGTTCCAGTTGGGGTTCCCCAGTGCTTTTTGTTAAGAAGCATGATGGAACAATGAGGTTGTGTGTAGACTACAGGGACTTAAACAAGGTAACTATCAAAAATAAGTACCCACTGCCTAGAATAGATGATCTATTTGATCAATTGCATGGAGCTATAATATTTTCAAGGCTAGACTTAGCCTCTGGATTTCACCAAATGAAAGTTGCAGAGGAAAGCATTGAGTACACAGCCTTCAATACAAGGTATGGCCTTTATGAATTTCTAGTAATGCCATTTGGCTTGACCAATGCTCCCTCCTATTTTGTAGACTTGATGAATAGAATTTTTAGAGACTTTTTGGATAAGTTTGTCTTGGTATTTATAGATGACATACTAATTTATTCAAAGTCAGAAAATGATCATGCTATGCACCTACATTTAGTATTATCCAGACTTAGAGAACATGAATTAAAAGCCAAGTATTCAAAGTGTGCATTTTGGCAACAAGAAGTAAAGTTCTTAGGACACATAGTGTCACAGCAGGGAGTAAGTGTAGATCCAAGCAAGGTCATTGCAGTTCAAACATGGAGTAGACCCAAAACAGTGACCGAGGTGAGGTCATTCTTAGGTTTGGCAGGGTATTATAGGAGGTTCATCAAGGATTTTTCAAGAATAGCCGCACCAATGACCAAGCTAACCAAGAAGAACCAACCATATGTGTGGACTGAGCAGTGTGAACAAGCTTTTGAGAAATTGAAGCAAGCATTGGTGGAAGCTCCTGTCCTACAAATCCTAGAAGCAAATGAAGGAATGGTTGTATACACTGATGCTAGTGGATCTGGGTTAGGTGCAGTGCTTATGCAACATGGCAAGGTAGTGGCATATGCATCAAGACAGCTTAAACCCAATGAAACCAAATATGCAACTCATGATCTAGAATTAGCTGCAATAGTGTTTGCACTAAAACTATGGAGGCATTATTTGCCTGGGGCAAAATTTGAATTATTCACAGATCATCAAGCATTGAAATATTTATTTTCTCAAAAAGATTTAAATATGAGGCAAGCAAGGTGGTTGGAGTTTCTAGCTGCATATGATTTAGATATATTGTACACTCCTGGAAAAGCTAATAGAGTAGCTGATGCTTTGAGCAGAAATCATGTTAGATTAGCCAGTTTGATGATTGATGAGTTTAAAAATCTTGCAGTGCTTGGGGAGGCAGATATATACAGCAAGGATGCAGTGAATTTTAAAGAACATGGTGATATGGTGGAGTATGGTACACTGGGGATAATCACAGTGAAGTCTAATCTGGTGGAGAAAGTTGGCAGCATGCAAGATCAAGATCAAAGTCTAAAGGAGAAGAAAGAAATGTTATTAAATAACATTGAGTCAGAGAATTTTAAAATAGATTCCCGAGGTTATTTGAGGAAAAATGATAAACTTTGTGTGCCAAACATTGCAGAATTGAAGGAAGAAATCATGAATGAGCATCACAAGACCAGGTACACCATACACCCTGGTGGTACTAAGATGTATCATGATTTAAAAAGAGGCTACTGGTGGCCAGGAATGAAGCAAGCAGTGGCAAGATATGTGGCAAAGTGTTCCACATGCCAACAAATTAAAGCAGACCACCAAAAGCCCTCTGGCATGTTGCAACCTTTGGAGGTACCTCAGTGGAAGTGGGAAAGCATTTCCATGGATTTTGTGGATGGTTTGCCTAGAACTAAGAAAGGCAATGATAGTATATGGGTAATTGTTGATAGACTAACCAAATCAGCTCACTTTGTCCCTGTCAGGTCAGATAGGAATGCATCTAAGCTTGCACAATTGTTCATTAAAGAAGTGGTGAGGCTACATGGCATACCCAAGACTATTGTAAGTGATAGAGACACATTGTTCACCTCAAGATTTTGGGAAAGTTTCCAAGAAGCAATGGGAACACAATTTTGTTTAAGCACTGCCTACCATCCTCAAAGTGATGGGCAAACAGAGATAGTGAATAAAATATTGGAAGATTTACTTAGAGCATGTGCGCTTGATTTTGGGGGTAATTGGGAGGATCATATCCACTTGGCAGAATTCACTTACAACAATAGCTATCAATCAACAATAGGAATGGCTCCTTTTGAAGCCTTGTATGGGAGACCTTGCATGTCTCCTGCCTGTTGGTTGGAAGCAGGAGAGGGTGTAATGTTGGGACCAGATCATGTTAAAGAAACTTCCAACATGATTGAATTGATTAGGCATAGAATGAAGGCAGCACAATCAAGACAAAAGTCTTATGCAGATAGAAAAAGGAAGCCAATGGAGTTTGAAGTAGGAGAGCATGTTTTTCTGAAAGTATCACCAATGAAGAAAGTGTTCAGGTTTGGAAAATCTGGTAAACTATCACCAAGATTTGTAGAACCATATGAAATTATGCAGAGAATTGGTGCTATGGCCTACAGACTTAAGTTACCTGAGGAGTTGAGTGGTGTGCATCCTGTATTTTATGTTTCTCAATTGAGAAAATGGGTGCATGATGAAGGAGCAATTCTAGAGTCACCTACTCAAGTTCAAGTCCAGAAGAATTTGGTTTATACAAATGAACCAGTAGGGATAGTTGCCAAGGAAGAGAAAAAGTTAAGGAACAAGGTGATCAAACTGGTGAAAATCCAATGGAGCTTGGACACTAATGATTGTACATGGGAGGTTGAAGACAAAATGAGGGCTAAATACCCCAATTTGTTTACTGGTGGAGAGGTATGTTTAAGCAGCCTAAGATAATTTTTCTAAATATATTTATATATTGTTTGTTTCCATAAAATATGAGTATGGGGTTATGGAGTTAAAACAGGCTATGGATTAGTGTTTTTAATTGGAGAAAATAGGTGAGATTATGGGGACATAATTCCTTTAAGGGGGAGGGTATGTAATGACCCTAAAATAAAATAAAATAAAAATATATACATTTAATATATATATGGGGCATTTTCTATTTTATATATATAGGTAAAATAAAATGAAGTTTAATAAAAAGGTTTATAAGTCTTATAATTGTGCCAGAAATAATTAGCATAGTATATGTGATTTTTAATTTAAGTGTACAAAGGAGATTTTCAGATTCTCTAAACTTATAAAAAGAAATGAATAAAGGATCACATGCATATGGCATGAACAAAATAGAAACATGAAAATAGCATGCAGTGTTTAAAATGTTCAACTCCCAAAATAACCAATTAAAGTAACCTGATGTGTACATTTCCCATTTAGGACCACACAGGAATGAGATGTATGCATGAACAGCTAAGGGTATTAGGAGAATTACCCATTTTCTTAAACCCTAGAATGGATTTATAAATAACTGCACATGGCCAAAACCATCATTCTCTCGGGATCAAAAACAAAGATAAAAATAAACTAGGAGAAACACTAGCTTGGGGCTTTGGGGGATTTGCTGTTCAAAAGATTAAAGCAGTGAAAGGAAAAACATAATGTGAGTACTTATCCTTTGTATGCAATGGCATTAAGTCCTATTGCAGGCAGCCTAAAATATTATGAGACATTCAAATCTCTGAATTAATTTTGTTATGGGTGATATGGATGTTTGTTTGTGCATTTTTTTGTTTATTTGGAGTATTAATCCGTAAGTGGGCTTTTGGTGCTAACATGATTGGAGCATTCTTGTTCTATCTTAGTATCATTAAACATGAATATAGATTAAACAGAGGAACATAGGGTTGAATCAGAAAAATATACAAGCAGTTATATCTTTCTGAAATATGAATGAAAGAAAAACTAAATTGGTCACTTGGGAGTTAGTCAATGATTTGCTTACTTCAGGTGGAAGCAAGTATATGCATGGTGCAACTGCACCCTGAGGCCTTTGTGTGTTGGAATAATTTAAACAACCTGGGAGTTTCCTTCACAATGCATACATAGTATTCATTTGACAAGGAGTTAAAGACCATAAAATAAATGGGGACAGGGGTTTAAAAATCTGGGTTATAAATATCCAGATATGGTGTTAAATTAATCAAGTTAAACTTGTTCATTGATTAGTTGCTGGGTGAAAATTTGGAGTATGAAACTTGGGTTTATTTATCTAGATTTGGGGAGAATAAATCAAGAATTATACATATGCTTATCTTTACTGTTTGCTGTGTATTTGTTTGAATAGATGAATGTGTTTTTGTATTACCTTGTATGAACCAAAACATGCTAAGTATAAACATCTGTTAAACTAGGAAGGCACTGCAAGATTATGTTTTAAAATCATGAATATGTATACAAAATTGATAAATGCTCATACCGGTGAAAACTGACCCTTTTGGTTGCCCTTGCAATCATCTGGGTGTCTCAAAAATTCTTTGGGGCAGCTAAATGATTTGCTTGCAGGAAATTGAAGTTGGCTTGATGAGTAGAGAAGGCATTGGCTGCTAGTATAAATAAGAGAGAGACTTGTTTTTCAAATTTGCAGATGCATTGTAATGAAATCACTAGGCACATTTTATTTGCTGCAATTGAAGTTACTTTTTAGGAAACTTTTAAGTATTTTGAGTTGAAGATATGTACTTAATCAAAACCTGTTATGAGTGATCATTGATGATGTTTTTGATACCTACTAAATTTATTTTATGAATGTCTGATTTGGAAAAAATAAGGGGTTAGACATGTCATATACATTTGGTATGGATACATATATATTTGAACTCTGATTTTCATTGCTTATGTTTTGCCTTATGGAAATTAATAAGCTAAGGGGATTGATTTTTAATGAACACTCAAGAATTTAGTATAATATTCAAGTGAGATGAATTTGTGCATGGCAGGTAAGTGATACTTGCATATGCACGAATTCTGGAAATTTATAAGTAATTGAGTATTCAAGTTTTAACCTTTGAGAAAACTTATCAAAAATTTTAGACGTCTAAGATCAAATGAGACGTCTGTCATAATAATTTAGACATCTGAGATCTAATTTAGACGTCTGTTAATAAAAATTTAGACGTCTGAACTTAGTTCAAAATGTTTTCTACTCTCTGTTTAAAATCTAGACACTCTGAGACGTCTGTCATAATAATTTAGACGTCTGAGATTGAATTTAGACGTCTGTTAATAAAAATTTAGACGTCTGAACTTAGTTCAAAATGTTTTCTACTCTCTGTTTAAAATCTAGACACTCTGAGACGTCTCTCATAATAATTTAGACGTCTGAGATTGAATTTAGACGTCTGTTAATAAAAATTTAGACGTCTGAACTTAGTTCAAAATGTTTTCTACTCTCTGTTTCAATTTTAGACACTCTGAGACGTCTGTCATAAAAATTTAGACGTCTAAGATCCAATTTAGACGTCTGTCCTAAAAATTTAGACGTCTGAATTGCTGATTTTGCCTAATTTGTCTATTTTCGAGTAAATTTCCAAGATTTATCGATTTTAGCCGATCCAACTTGTTGTTATTAATTATTATCAACTTTGGTAACTATCATGAGATCAAGTAAATGTTATTTTAGAGATAAATAGAATTATCTAGGCAAGATAAATATATATAAGTGTTAGAATTTGTCAAAGAGCACCTATGGCAGTAGAATAAGACTTAGAAAAGAAATAAGTGGCTATGTCAATAGCTTGTATGGTATTTTAATTTCTTTTTGATTTAAATTCCCTCTGATAAAAAAAAATATAATAATAATAAAGAAACAATTGTATATCATCAAATATACAATTGACTTAGTTTGTTTGTACACTGATATGATTATATTGGTAAAACCAGGGTCTTGGGAAAAATATTTGGAAATTATATATAAATATTCAAATATAAAAGAATTGGGGTTTAGTGGTGAAGGCCTCTTAAAAAAAAACTATGTGTTATAGAGTGAGGGTCACCACAGTTGGCTTGGGAATGTTCCTCGTTCACGTTCGCTCATAGACGTGGCTAATTGACTCATTTGCATTTCGAGTTTTGCAATTGATTGGTTCGTGTTTTGCATATATGAAGTCAATAAATTTTGCAAATTGCTGTTTGATTGAAGGCTTTGAGTGGTTGCTTTAGCCAACATTTCAAGAGTTTTCTCAAGCGAAGTTAAACGTTTATCGTCTTGGGGAGGATGAACATAATTTGGTTGAAAATTGATTGTTGCGGTTAACTATGGGACGGACCCGCAAAGTTTGGTTGAAAATTGTTGGGCTGAAAGGGAGGATTCGAAGCATTTTTCGGGAATGCTTGAAAATTGGGATGAATCGTATTCGTGTTAGGATTGTTTTGGTTCCACGCAAAATTCGGATGATTTCTCCAACCAGGGTTGTACGTTAGAGAAAATGGGTCATTTTTGGCTTTATTGAAAGCATTGATTTATTCGACAGAATTGGGACACTTATCGGCTATATGATTAGGATCATTGCATTTATAACACATCAGTTGGGAAGTTTGGTTCATTTGATTCGATGAGAAAACGTGATCAAATTTTTTAATCATTGCGTCGATCTTAACTTCCAAAGCAATAGAAGATCCTATCGAGTGTGCACTCGATCGTGAATAAACTGGTTTTTCGTTCGATCGTTCCCATTGGGATGATTTTTTGGCGAGGTTTTCAAGAAATTGCCAAGCATCGTCGTGATGTTGGGCAAGAAAGTTGCCTTGGCACATTGATTCAAGCTTGGTTCGTGAGCTATTTTCGAGTCCATTGTATAAGATTTGGCAAATCGTCCATTTTTCAAAGTTATGCTGTGGACATTTTATCAAAAGTTCTTTGAATCTTTCAAAATATTTTCCAAATGGTTCTCCCTTGAATTGATGAAAATTTACAATTTCATTTCGTATTCTACTCGTTTTTTCCAAAGGGTAGAACTTTTTTAAGAAAGCTTTTACGAATTCTTCCCACGTTTTAATCGAGTTCGATGGTAAGCTGTACAACCATTTTTCAGCGTAATCCGTAAGAGCGAATGGGATTAATCGAAGTTTGATTCCATCATCGGAAAGTTGTTGGAGTTTAATGGTTGCACAAACTTGTTCGAATTTCATCAAAAAGATGTATGGATCATCGTGCTCGAAATTGCCAAATTTTGGAAGAGTGGCAATATGGTTCGAGTGAATTTCGAAGTGGTTACCCGTAGGGGCGGGTAGCGTGATGCAAGATGGAATAGAAACTCTATCGGGAAAGATTCTATCCATAAGAGTTCGAGGGGCGTTTTCGTTCGCCATTTCGGGAGGATCGTCTATTCGAGTTAAACGATTAGTGGTTGAGTCGTGAGTCCAACGATTTGTTGTTGTGTCATGAGTCCAAGTACTCATGCACAAGCAAAAAGTCGAGAGGAGAAAGAAGTTAGAAACAGTTTAGAGAATGAAAGAAGATTTGAAAAAAAACAAAGAGAAAATTTGTTTTTTTACAAGGGAGAAAACTATTTACCGAGTGAAATTTATTTTCAAAAGAGAAGTTTGATTTTTTGTTTTGTTTTTGAATTTTCAAATTTTTTTATATGTTTTTTCTTTTTGTAATTTTTTTTTGTTTTTTTTTAATTTTTTTTAAATATTTACCAAAAGGATTTTTTTTGTTACTTGAGTCTACGATTTCGCAATTGTAATTGGGATTTGGGTTTGTGTGGCAGTTTGTTTTTCCATTTTACTGTATTGTTGACTTGAGAAGAATGAAAGAATTAAACTGGTTTAAGTCGGGTTGTGGGCTTGCTCACTAGTGGGTTGTGAGTTTGCTCACTAGTGGGTTGTGGGCTTGCTCACTAGTCGGGTCGTTGTAGTATAGTGGTGAGTATTCCCGCCTGTCATGCGGGTGACCCGGGTTCGATCCCCGGCAACGGCGCCAAAAACTTGTTCGTCGACAAATGTTCTATCGATTTGAAAATAGTCGAACGAATTTAAATTAAAATTTACCGCAAGCGCACGGCATACACTTTGTAGTACATAGCGAATACGGGTCGATCCACAGGGAATTGTGAGAGATTAAAAATCTATTCAATCAAATTAGACTAAAGAGAGATGAAGTTGTTAACTACAAAAAAGAAGCTAAAGCTAAAATTAAAATGTGATTTAAAAACTATTAAACTAGAGAACAATTTAGAGGAAAATCCACTCTAATATTTTTGTAAATCAACAAACATAGAATTTATGATCTCTAACTTTGATATTAAGTGAAATAAGTGTTGCATTTATCATAAGTATGGTTTGTTTATGTTATTGATTAACATAACTCAAACCATCAAACTATAATACAACAATTATACCACTTATAATTCTCATGAAAATGAAGCCAAAGCAAAAGTTATTTTAAGTATGATCTATTTACTATTGTAACTAGTAATATAGATCATCAAATTTCATTTTTACTTTCATTTCAAAATCAAAAATGGATTAGCAAATGATGATGCAACTTGTGTTTATGTTGAATAAGAATAGCTCATTTGCAAAAGCAACATAAGCTATCAAACCCACTTGTATAAACTTGCATCAAAATTTACTTTCATGAAGCATAGACAAAGAGATCATAAATCATAGAAATGTTGAAATTACATAATATTTGAGAGCTTCATTACCCCTAAATTGAAGGGTTTAGCTACTCATTTGTGGCATTGAAGCAACACTTGTAAATTTCAACATGAAAGAGCAAAGAAATGAAAACTAAGCAAAGGAAGAAAGAGGGATTAACTAGTAACTAATTGCATAAAAATTAAAGCTACACTACTTGCATAAATGTAAATCTAAGCTATGAACATTAAAGGAAAGAGAGCATAGAAATAAACATTAACAATAAAACAAAGAAAAGCATGTAGAAAAGAGAGAACAAAGAGGCTTGGAAGCCATTTTTATTTCATAGAACATTGAGCTTACAATTTGATCTCTTAATTTCCTAAGTAAAATGAAAGAGTAGATGATAGTTTCATGTACATAAGAGGGCTATATATACATGCATAAAACCCTAATTCTATTTTTAGGGGGCTTCCTAAAATACCTTTTAGGAAGTGTGGCCACCAAGTAACCATTAGCCACTAATTAATCCATCATTTGTTGTGCATGAAGCTTTAACCTCCACTTAGTTGTCCATTAGCTCATAATTATACATTTAGGTAAGTGGGTGGGGTCCTCCATGATCTTGAACTTGAATTATTTCCTCTTCATTCCTTTGTATTTCATTTGTGCATGCATGTATCTTCATATAAGCCTCTTCCATATGCATCCAAATATCCTATAAAAATAATAAAAATTGTCCAAGTAAAAATTCTCAAATGACACATGCACAAAAATGACCGTTTTGCCCCTGAATGAAGGTGAATATATGATGATTTGAAATTAATTGAATTTTGGTTTTAAACATGTAAAAATGCCCAAATATGATGTTTATTGAAATAAAAAGAGACAAAATATGGATGTATATATATGCACATTTACGTGCACATCACTCGCCAACTCCTCGCTAATGAAAACATAGCATTGACAATGACTCTAAATGAGTCCGAAGAGGAAAAGGCGTAAATGGCAGCTAAACAATCCTCCTTAAAGGAAAAGCTAAAAAAGGGTAAAGCTTCCTTAAAACTGGCCACCGACACAATTTCCAATGAAGCGGCGAGTATCACAATTTTTGGATTCTTCTCTGAAAGACATTATCATGAACTCTTTTGAGTACGCTATGATGCTCGCCTACGCTGATAACGTCAAGAAATGCCCAAATTTGAGCTTCCCCTCGCTCGACCCTGATCTCATTGGTAGAGTCATGAATAAAATCAAAAAGATGGAGCAGGAGACTAAAGTTGCCGAAAGGGAGCAAATCGATGCCTTAAAAATCTATTGAAATTCCTTCCTTCTAAGTTGAATCTAACTCTGAAGACGAAGGCGACAAAAATGAGGTATTCAAAGAAGAAGGCGGTGGCAATGATGATGGTAATAATGAGGATAACGATGATGATAGCATCAACGGAGGTCAATGTTCAGGCGTTGATAGAGGTGGTCAATCTGATGCTCATGAGAAAGATGGAGATGATAACATGAAAACTTCTGAAAAAAGGCAATCCCAATCCATCTTCTTATGAACCAAGCCCGCCTGAACCCCCTGTGCCTTCAAACCCTTAGAAGGAGCCTACTTATATTTACGTTGAAGAAACAAAAGAGAAGGAGCAGGCTTCTCAAGCATCAATTCATATTTCTCTGTTATGGTATTGTCTGTTTAAACATCTTTCACTTCGAAGATAGTAATTGTTTAAATCATTTATTTTAGATAGGAAGGAAATCCTTTCACCCCTATAAAACTAAGCTTGAAAGAAACAAGCGGAAATAAATTGTATGCATTGGGAGTTATATAAACAATTGAAGGAGCGCAACATTCTCTCCGATAAATATCATAGACTTAATAGAAATGCGGCAGAGTTAGCATCCTTTAAACATCAAGAAGCTGCCCCATGACTGAGGAGGGCGTGCCCTCGATATGACGGTCTTCTTAAAGAGAATCGGGAATTGATCACACTTTTTTAGATGTTGATCGACGAAATAAATATTCTGGTGGATTTTCTATATAAAGCCTATTGTAGACACCCAACAGTTGACTACCCATACTTAGGTGATTTTAATGGGGGTCTACTTAGGCATCTACATAAAAGATACTTAGACGACTTTGGATCTCACCTGCATCCTGGAGCATGCTGGAACTTGCCAGGAGTCAAATCAATTCCCCAAGACTTGCCTTCTGATAACTTAAATATTATAAGGACAAGTTTATTTTGAGAATTATTTACAAAGTCTATTTTGTATGAACCAGATGAATAGTCAAAATTATATAATAATATTATTTTGTGAATGTTCGTTTTAGTTTTTCTTTTGTACTTAGCCGCATTTTATTATGTGATCACAGAGTGAATGTCCCTCAAGCAATTTTGTCTCTAGAGATTATCTAAGCCAGTATGTAAAATTAAGAAGTGATTATCTCGAAAAGCCATCAATTTTGAAATCTTCAAAACTTGCCAGATATTGTTTCCTTAGAGATTTACAAATTTTTTATATGGAACATCCTCGCCTTTACTTTGATTTTCTTGGTTAAGAAAAAGAAAAGCTACTCAAAAAGATCTGGACATATCATACCAAACTAATATGTGGTCGTGATAGTCCTCCTGTTGGGGAATTAGACTATAGTAAATATCCTCTGATTAATACTCCGGAAGGTCTTAATGTTCCTTTTGACTCAATAGTTATTCTTTTTGCTAATTCATTAAATAAAGTTAGAAATGCAATTATCCAACTTTAGATGTAAAGTAGATGTCTAATTGTACTTTTTAGTTTCATTGTTACTTGAGTTGTAATCTTTTATCGCTTTTAATAAAGAAATTGATTACTTAAGTCTTGACTTTATTTTCTTTTTCTTTTTGTTTAAATAGGAGTTACAATTATCCGCAATGCCTCTCTCATTATATTCGGCATCACACGTTATCAATATCAAAGATAGGTTGTTAGCGGATCTTGAAAAGAAAACGCTTCTTGACGATACTTTATCTGTTCGTTTTCAAGATAACATGGAAGCGTCAAAATGGTATAGAAGATTTTTGCTTCAGAGAACAATTATTAGAAATCTCGACAATCAGACTGTCAATTTAGAAGCAGATGTTAAGAGCAAAAGTGAAGCAATTTTCTCATTGAAGCGTCAAGTCAAGTCAAATCCGTAAATCGACTTTGATCATAAAATGTTATAACACTTCCAACAGATAAGCGATTTGGAGATGAAATTAAAGATAGTCTGGGTCAATGTGAATCTTTGGAGTTCATTATAGGGAATTACATCTCAAGCATTGATTTGCCAATTTCTCTTGCTATTTCTTCTATCGCCAAATCTACTAGGTCCACTTCTCTTCCTACGCAGAAGTTTTCCATTATGACAAATCCTCCACCAGGCTTAGAAGAAAAGATAGTGGGGGAATGGTGCAGAAAAGTTAAATTTGAAATGATGAAGTATTTTGACGAGCAGCAAAAAGTAAGATACTCCCAACGCATAAATGAATATGTGGCTAAGATTCAAAAGTTAGAATGTAATAAGTATCTTCTTTTAAAGCGCATCGCTGATTTAGAAAGGGAAAATAAAACATTTAAAGGTGCGAACAAGGCCTTTAATCGTGCTTTGAAGACCAACATCGAGACTATTGATGAAGAAAACAAAATGAGAAAGAAAGAGAAGAAACTAAATGAGGTCCTTCGCACTACTATTCATCACATCGTGGACCCCCTAATTGTTGAGAATGTGAATAAAGCTGCTCAAGGCTTATGAACGATTTATGAAACGTATATTTTTATTCTGTATGCTTGTAAATAATGTCATATATTACGTAAATTATGAAAATTTTGTAAATATCACCTGGATTGTGGTCTTTTCTTGTAATGTTATTTCTGATATGTCTGTTTGATAGCTTGTACCATAATTTACTTATTTGTTGAATATCTCAATCCTTTTTGCTATTCTGCTTTCCCTGAAAAGCATGAAGCAAACAATATTTCTTATTGTTAGCTTGAAATTTATATACAAGTTTATCTATATCATTTGCGGAGATTAATAAATCGTTATGTCAACATATGACAATAAGTGAAAAGTAATCGCTCTTGATGAAATGTTTTGTAACCCTTCCTTGGTAGTGATAAGAGATAATTAAGAATTCAACTTTAAGCATATTTTTGGTATATCTGAAGTCTAATGATATAGAATCATTATCTCAACTGTGGATGTAAATGTTTTAGAAAGTTATCCTCTGGAGATAGCTAACATAACGTTAATAATGACCATGTAATAGAAGTCCAAAAATATCTGTCCAAATACTTGTGATAGAAATCCAATGACCTAGGTTCGGGCACCAAGAAATGAAATTCAAAAGTTAGAAAGTTTGGAACCCAGATTAGGGACTTAGCGAATAATAATCAGAATTCCATGATAATCTTCTTAGTAGAAGTCTTGAGCCTGGATTTGGGCACTAATGAGTGAAGTTAAGTAATAGTCTCAAACCCAAATTCGGGTATCAGAAATCCAAGATAGTTACCTTCATAATAGAACTCTCAAGCCTAGATTAGGGCGTTAATAAGTGAAGTCTGATAATAGTTTCAAAACCTAGATTCGGGTATGATAAATTAAAAGATTCGTAACCCATATTCGAGTGTTATTGAGTGAAGTCTTGTATTTTAATAATGAATAACCCGAAACCCATATTCGGGCATTAACGGATGAAGTTTAGAAATAAAAACCCAAAACCCAGATTCGGGTATTAATAAGTGTAGTTCCTTTCTATTCCTTAGATTATGTCATCTTTGACATATGTAAACCCTTTAGGCTGTGTATGTAGTTGCGGTTTGATTGGCTACCTCTTGAGCTTGGACATCTTAATCACACATTTTATATGCCACTTCTTGGGTTCGGACGTCTTAGTCTGATGTTTGATGTGCCTCTTCTTGGGCTTGGATATCTTAGTCCATTGTTTGATGTGCCGCTTCTCTGGCTTGGGCGTTTTAGTCCATTTTTTGATGAGCCTCTTCTTGGGATTGGACATCTTAGTCAATTGTTTGATGAGTCGCTTCTTAGGCTTGAACGTCTTAGTCCATTGTTTGATGAGCCTCTTCTTGGGCTCAGACGTCTTAGTCCATTGTTGTATGGTGCTCTTGGTTAGCTTATTCTCAAGCTGGAACCAAGGACTTACCCAACCTCCCTCCAGGACGCACCTTGACCTAACCAGAGGCGCGGCCAAGGGCTTTTCGATGCTTTAACCTAGCCATATCATGGCGCGGATATAGGCTTGCACTCCTCCCTCCAGGAGGTACCCTGACCTGGCCATAGCATGGTGCGGACAGGGGCTTGTCAATACTTTAACCTGGCCATAGCGTGGTGCGGATAAAGGCTTACACTCCTCTCTTCAGGAGGTGCCCTGCCCTGGCCATAACATGGTCCGGACATGGGCTTTTCGATGCTTTATCCTGGACATAGCATGGCGCGGATAAAGGCTTACACTCCTCCCTCTGGGAGGTGCTCTGCCTTGGCTAACACGATGCAGATAAAGGCTTTGACTGTTTAAGGTAATGTCCAAATAAAAGTAGCATTTCACTCCCAACCATGTAGATTCTCTTTAGTAAAGTAATTCTCTATTGACCTGATTTAGTTTCTCTTTACAAACTCATTGATTTTGCCTTGACGGAAAAAATTGATTATCATCCCTTCCAAGGCTTTGTTGTGGTTAGTTTCATGACCATTCATCATATGGTAATAGCAGTAGGATCCTCCTAGATTCCTTTCATATTTTGGTTTCATCTTTTGTGATGGCCAATTGTTGAGCTCATCTTTGGTTAGTATGTATACATTCTCAATAGATGTTGTTAAGTTGCATTCTTTTGGAAGTCTTGACTTGAAGTTTGTTTCTCGAAGATGATTTCTTGATCTTTTATTACATGGCTCTGGAATTACACCTTTATCATCTGGTTTTTTCTTTAAAACTCTTTGTAGTTCTGGTGTTGGTAGTGTTCCACCTGTTACTTGGTCCCATTTGTGTGCAAAGGCGTTGTAATCAGCCATTATTCCCTCTTCAAAGATTGTGCCTTTGGTATAATGTTGAATTGTTTTCCACATTTGGTCAAATAAGTTATCACTTTCATTTGTCTTTCCTAAGGCAAAGATAGGGGTGGGGCCAATATGGAAAGGATTTAAGCTCCATTTGTCTGGATCATATGACTCTGCTCTTTTCTTCTTTATTATCCTTAGAGCTTCCAATCTTAGCATTTACTCTTCATATAG
Organism: Allium fistulosum; assembly: GCA_030737815.1. NCBI lineage: Eukaryota > Viridiplantae > Streptophyta > Magnoliopsida > Asparagales > Amaryllidaceae > Allium > Allium fistulosum. Next base: position 195,559,603 of record CM060902.1, on the reverse strand, counting down.
TTTGGAATTTTGAGTTGTTCTTGGGGAGAATCCTATTAAATGTGGTTTCGAGGATCCTTGCTCGGATCTTTTGATTTTGCCAGCCATGATGAAGTAAGACCTAAAGTGGGAAAGCTTGGAATAGAATTGGGTTAGAGGTAAGCAGTGTTGGATGTTCAACAGAGTCGGAGGTTCAAGCCCTCCTTCTAGTGCCAAAATGTTAACAAGAAAACTTGTCAACATCCTAAATTTGATTTTAAAGAAAAGGTTAGTCCTTAATATCACTCTTGGTTAAGTAGAGGAAGAAAGCATGTGGATATTCCGTTCAAGACACCCTTTCGACTTGGTTTCAATTGTGAAAACCTTCCTTTACTGACCTTTCGACCCAGTCGAAACACTTAAATCCCTTTCTTTATGATCATTCGAGCCAAATAGAGTAGTTTGATTATCCCTTCAAAACCTTCTTTCTGAAACAGTTGCGGAACACAAATGGATGGTTCTAAGGATTCAAGAGTAGGTTTGATTAAGTGGGTTTCGACATTATCGAAGGCTAAGTTGCTTAGTGTATTAAGTTGGGTTTTGGAATCTATGGTAAAACCAGCTTGGGTTAAGGTTCCGACTCACTAAAGGTGAATATTTGATGAATGGTCATTCGTAGTTAAGGATTTGGATTACTTGAGAAAGCAAGGGTTATGACTCACTCGGAGGGTGCCTTTCGGTGAGGTCGATATGTGTAAAATGTAGTTAAATCCAAATAAAAGCCTTCGAAACAACTATATAATCAAGAATATTGAAATTTTCCCTTTATTAATCCAACGAAGCTTTTACAAATTAATTTTCCCCAATTTGATTTGCAAATTAGGGCTTATAACTTTAAAGAGTTAAGAAAATACAAGTATGGAACAAACGAATTTGGGTCCCCTAAAACAGACCCCTTTGGTCTTATTTATAGATGCGGGTTGGCACCTTTCAACCCAGTGCTTTCAATCTGGTCGGAAGGTGGCTTCAGATGCCTTTCGATTCCTTTGATGCTTGCGCACCCCTCTGCAATGTTTTTGAATAGGTTTGAATGCCTTAGTCTTCGTTGGAAGGGGGTGGTTGCACCTTTTCTTATTTATGTTGCTTTGTTGTCACAAGGAATAAGGGTAGGAGCCTTCGACTTTGTCGATAGGCTGTTTTCGGGTGTTTCAAAGGTATTGAAACGCTGATGGTTTTGACGCCGTTAGTAACTTCCAAATATATGCCTGTGAACTGATGCGGAACCTTCCTTGGATGTTAAGGGCTTCGACTGGTTCGAAAGGCTTGCTTTTGCTTTCGAAAGGGTTGTTCTAACTAAGGCATGTTTCTGAGTGGTTTGAATGAAGGCGAAACCTTTGGTTTCGAAAGGTTTGGCGTGCATATGAAGGGTTATCATTCCTTATCGTCGAAAGGTGTTGCTCTAACTCAATCGAAAGGTCTTCATGTATGCGGAAGCACTTGCTTTGAAAGGGGATCTCTTGAAGAGGAAGGGTGCTTTCGACCCTTTCGACCCCTTCGAAAGGTTGTTATATTTCTAGTCTTTGGCTGTGCACCCCTTCGACTCCTTGGAAAGGTCTTGTTGGAGCTTCTTTCTCTTGTTCTTCTTTGTCACCTATTCAATAGGTTTTCAACAAGGTCGAAAGGATATTTGGTAGTGGCACAACTAAATGGAAAAGAAATAACTAAGTGAAATAGCGTCGTAAGTGCTCGCTATTCCACGCCGTTGGGAGTGTGATGCCATCGACGGTCCCTAGCCTGAAAGTTCCCTCTCCATGCCTCTGCTTAATGACATATAGTCCTTCCCAAGTTGGATTCATATGCGACGAGGCTGGAAAAACCCGTTTCAAGATAAGATCGCTGATTTCGAAGGTTTTAGGTCGCACTTTAATATTGTAGTACCGGGCTACTCGGTACCGGTGCGCAGCCGCCCTCAAATCAGCTTCTTTGCGGTTCTCATCTACAAAGTCCAAAGATTCCAAGAGTAGATCTTTATTTGTTCTTGGATCGTAGTAGGTTACTCGATAAGAAGGAACTTCGAGCTCAACAGGAATAACAGCTTCCGAACCGTAAGCAAGGGCGAATGGAGTATGGACAGTCGCAGACTTATGGGTGGTCCTATAGGCCAATAGTGCTGATAGTTCATCCACCTACTTGCCTCTAGCCTTTTCCAAACGCTTATTAAAAATGGATTTTATGATTTTGTTCACAGCTTCAACTTTCCCATTCGCTTGAGGGTGAGCGACTGCTGAAAATCTCTTTTCAATACGATGTCAACGATAGTAGTCTTTGAATTCAGCATTGTCGAATTGAGTCCCATTATCTGTTACAATAGTTCGTGGAAGACCAAAATGATAGATGCCTGTTTGGAATAATGAAGTTGATTACTTTCTTGATTGTGATCGTGGCTAAAGGTTCCGCTTTGGCCCATTTGGTAAAGTAATCAACTACGACGATAGCGTACTTTGCACCACCTTTATAAATCGGTAAGGAACCGATAATATCTATATCCCACATGGAAAACGATCATGGGCTGACCATTTGTGTAATTTCAGTTGGTGGAGCTCTTGGAACTTTGCGTATATCTAGCACTTGTCGCATCGCCTTACATAATCTGCAGCATCTCGATTAACGGTCGGTCAATAATACCCGTAAAAAAGTATTTTCTTTGCTAGGGTTTGCCCTCCAATATGACCGCAACATTCCTCTTCATGAATTTCCTTTAGGACTCATTTTATTTCATCGTGAGCGATACACCGGAGCAAGGGAACGGAAAAACCCTTTCTGTACATAGCACCTCGTGAACCTTTACGAAGGACTTGTCACTTTTCATACCTTTGTTCGGGAAGAACTCCCCGTAGCAAATAGTCTTTAATCGGAGTCATCCACAACACCTTCTCAGGCTCCGTCCCTAGTACCTAGTCGATTTCCATCAGGTTTATTGTCGAAGCATTTAATACTTCGACCAGAACCAAGCCCATCTGTTGTGCATCCCCGGTGCTAGCAAACTTCGCCAATGAATCAGCCTCTATGTTTTGATCCCAAGGAATGTGCGTAATATCATAGTACTCAAAGTCAGTCAACTACTCATGGACTTGGGTAAGGTATGGAGTAAGCCGTTGTCTTTTAGCTTGGTTGTCTCCCCTGACTGGGCATATTACCAATTGTGAGTCGCAAAAGATTTTAGAAGACTTTATCCCCAGTTCTCTGTCGAGTTTAGGTCCATCAATCAAAGCCTCATACTCAGCTTCGTTGTTTATTTCAGGGAAATCAAGCTTTACAGCATAGCAAATTGATCGATCTTCAGGAGTTACATGCACAATTCCAGTTCTAGAACAATGGTCATTGGACGCTCCATCCATATATAAATTCCACCGTATGGTAGGGGTTTCACTGATCTTTGGGAAATCATCCGGTGCAGTAAATTCAGCTATAAAATCCACCAGTGCCTCTGGATAGCCCTCCGAGGAAGATAAATAATGTCGAATTGGCTAAGCTTGATATTCCACTTGAGAACCTTCCAGATATCTCAGGTCACTGCAGGCCCTGTCGTAATGGCTAGACGGTGTAAACATTGATAGGGTGTGCCTAGAAGTAAGAGTAGAGCTTTCGCGATGCAATCAGCAAGCAGTATGCCAGTTTCTCTATCTTCGGATGGTTATTTTCAGCCCCTGTCAATCGCTTGCTAATGTAATAGACCGGTCTCTGGATTCGATTCTCTTCGCGAAGTAGCATGGCACTTATAGCATGTACCGACACAGCTAAGTAGATATATAAATCTTCATGATCCTCTGGCTTTGATAAGATGGGAGGTCTCTTTAAGTGGTTCACCAAAGCTTGAAATGTGTCTCTATAATAATGTGTCCATTCAAAATTCCTTTTTCCTCTCTTAATAAAGTCAAAGAAAGGAATGCATTTGTCGGTAGCTCTGGAAATAAATCGGCTTAGGACAACAACCTTCCTGTTTAGGCTCTGTACTTGTTTGGTAGTCTTTAGCGCTTGGATATTGCGAATAGCTTGGATCTTCTCGGGATTAGCTTCGATTACCCAGAAATTAACGATGAAACCCAAGAACTTTCCCGATGTAATGCCAAAAGAACACTTCAGAGGATTAATCTTCATCTTGTAATATTGGAAGATGTTGAACATTTCTGCCAGGTCTCTAATGTTGTCGCTTGACTGTCATGACTTCATGAGCATATCATCTACATATACCTCCATCGTTTTTCTGGTCTGATCTTTAAACATTCTGTTGACTAGGCGCTGGTAGGTCGCTCCTGCATTCTTTAGTTCAAACGGCATCACCACATAGCAATATAATCCAACTTCGATAAGGAAACTGGTGTGCTCTTGATCGGGAATGTGCGTCGGGATTTAGTTATATCCTAAGTACGCATCCATGAAAGATAGCAATTCGTGTCTCGTGGTTGAGTCCAGCAGCTGATTGATCCTTAGAAGGGGAAAGCTACCTTTAGGGCATCCCTTGTTCAAGTCTAAGTAATCAGCGCATGTCTGTCATTTCCCATTCGCCTTTCTCACAAATACAAGATTAGATACCCACTTAGGCTAGAAGGCATCATGAATAAACCCATATTCTTTAATTCCATCCACCTCATTTTTAAGAGCGGCAGATTTCTTCGAATGCATGCCACATCTTTTTTTGTTTCACTGGGACATGCATCAGGTCGATATTCAATGCATGGCTCGCAATGGCAGGCGAGATCCCACACATGTCAGAGTGAGTCCAAGCAAATACCTTGAGATTTGCTTGGAGAAATCCAACAAGTTCTTTCATCATGGGGGGGTGATCTACGATCCGATCTTTAGGACCGTCATGGGTCGTCATGGCTGACTGTGATGTCAATCGTTAGCTCGGCCAGTGTAGCCTTGGTCTCTTTGGGCTCCTCCTCGCCATCTCTCATATCTACATCTCTATAGAACCGATTGTGGCGCCTGAGCCAAGGCTCAGGTGCTAGTTGTCAATCTTTAGTGGCTTGAAATTGGACTGACTTATCCACACCCTTACCTTTCTCCTTTCGTTGAGCATCCCTCAACTCAGCTACATAACAGGCACATCCAGTTGCCTGGTCACCATGAGCAACTCCAACACCATTTTCTGTCGGGAACTTCAAAATTTAACACCATAGAGCAAGAGCAGCCCAGAACTCAGCTAGGGCCCGTCGAACCAGAAAAGCATTGTATGGAGAGTTAAAATCCAAAACAACATAAGGCAAAATCCACACTCTCCTACGGTCACCTTCTCCCAACTCTACAGGTAATTCAACATAGCCGACGACTTCAGTTGAAGCACCATTAAAGACATGAATGCAGGCTTTAGATGGTTTCAAGTCTTGGATTCCATCCTCATCTAATCGTAAGCCTTTTTAAAAATTATATTTAAAGAACTTCCACGGTTAACCAATATCCTTCTCACTAAAGCGGGGCCGATCATGGCCGAAATGACCATTGGGTCGATCGTTGGAGCCTCCACCTAGTATGCATCTCTGTTTCTAAACATGATATCATCTGCCATTGTACATTGCTGTTTTGCCAGAGCTCCATCTTCCATACTTGAACAACATTCAAAATCCATGTGCTTAATCGCATTAGCATAGTGCTTCATCTCATGCCAACTCTATCAGCCGAATGCGGTCCACCGACTATTGTATTAATTACTAATCTTCCACCAGTCTACGTAGGCTCCTTAGCCCTGTGTGGTGCTTGTCCTCGGTTGGGATCAGATGTCCCATGCCCACCATCCTACGTGGTTTTTACGAACTGCTATAACTTCCTTTCACGAATCATCTTTTCGATAATATCCTGGAGATGTATGCACTCATTTGTGTTATGTCCGTAGCATTCGTGAAACCGATAATATTCATGGTTTGTCTTTGCTTCTCCGTTGATTCTTTTGGAGACAGTTTCATGTACTGCATGATATTGTAGGTGGGCAAATAGATATTCTCGGAGGACGTATTCAGTGGTGTGTAAGTATCGTACATCGAAATTCTTAGCTTTCCTTTTCCAGAATCCCTCTTCCATTCTCGGCTCCTATCTCTGCCTTTCTTTATTAATTCGGTTTGTTCTGGACATTCACTTGAAATTTTCTAGAGCTACCATCAGACTGCTTTACTGTAAAATACTCTGTACTCCCTCTCCGCTTGGTCCCAAAACATTCTTCTTCCTAGAGCACCTAGCTTCCTCCTTTCTCAAATACTAAGCCACCTTCGAATAGAAGCACTCCAACATTACGGGTTGCTTGCCAGCTAACTAATCGCCAAAATCAGATTTTGGATCAATCCCACTTGTTACGGCCATCAGTATTGCATGGTCATTCGGATTACTGATTTTTGTGACAACAGCATGTACTATCTCTAAATAATCTTTTAATGACTCTTTCGGAGCCTAGATCATGCTAGATAGGGACATTACATCTTTGGGGTGAGTTGCACGCATACGGAACTACTCCACAAACCTTGTTGCCAAATCATCAAATTAGAGATCGATCGTTGGGGTAACCTCGTAAACCACATTATTGCTATTCCGGAGAGAGTTATAGGAAAACATCTACATTTGGTTGCATCATCTGCTTATGTAGAATCCATCAGCCATTCATATCTCATGATGTGCTGCCTAGGGTCGGTTTTTCCCTCGTAGGCAGGCATCAACGGCATGTTAAACCTTCTTAGGTATTCTACATGTAGGATATTGTTAGTGAATAGGGTATGGCTTCTTAAGATTCCCTAGTCGTCATCGGTCAAGCCATGACTCTCTCTCACTAACTGTCTAACCATAGCCGACAAGTCCGGCATTTGGATAGTTTGTGCCAAGCGGTGGTCGTGCTCCACCTCACGTGAATGGTTCGATCGATGTCTACGTGCCATTCCACGCCTTCTTGGTTCAACGTCTTCCTGATGTATATCATGTAAATTCACTTCATCGTCATTCCGAGGAAGCATTCGGTCAACATTTAACTAAACTCCATCATCCAAATCGGTTGTAGTAGCTCCAACTTGAATTCTTGCACATATAGCCATATTCCCTCCTCTGGAGGAGGGATTGGTACCGATCCCTATGGAGGGGTTGGCACAAATCGGTCCTAGCAGACCAGAAAGGTCTGCCTGTTGACGACCCGAAATTTCTACGCAATATCCATCTATTCTACGATGCATATGCCTTTGATACTCATCCAATAAACTAGAACTCTCCGATTCCAAGTAAATGGTAGGGTCCTTCCTAGCTTTCCTCGCTATTGCTGACTGAGTTGGTTCATTAGGTTGATATTGGTTTGATATTGCCGATTTAATTGTCGACAGCTGTCTACTAGCTCTCTCATTAGATTTTGGAATTTATCTCTTGTAATGGAATCAGCTGGATTTTGGACTTCAGTTGGATTAGCATTCATCTCCATTGGTTGACTGCTCAGGCCTCTTGCTAAATGCTAGTGTTATCGTTTCCTTCCGCGTTATGAGAAGTAGATCTAGTGTTCCTCGTCATTGTTTATAACATTGCTTAGATTTCCTCAAATCTGAATAGAACGAGCAAACTTCCTGAAGATAACTGTGGATCTCCTTTAGGGGATTTATACATAAGTAGCGACAAAGGGATCCTAATAAGCTAAGAATCAAGATTCTCGGTGAAAGCACCAAAATGTTTGCACCAAACATTGGCATAAACACCTAATAAAAGTTTTGTAGAGGAATAAATGAAGAATATAAAATTTAAACAGAGGATAATAGCAAAGAAACAACAGTAAATTGAATGAATAGTACGAAGACAATGGTTTATAGTGGTTCGGCATCGTTTGTGTACGGCCACTTTGAACAGATTGTTTTATTAATCACTTTTTAGACTGAGTACAATAGAGGTCAGATGAAAATCCTTAGTTACAAAAGAATATAAAGCAACTATCAGCGTCCCAAGTCCCGAAAGTGAACAACGAAGCTTGCATTTATAGACGAAGACGGCCAAATATCTCTCTAAAAACTCGGCAGAAGGAACCTTGAAGCCATATAGGCCCACAAGAGGGATCGCATAGCCCAATTCTCAAAGAAGAGGGATCGGTACCGATCCCATCTTTGGTTAAATTTTTTGGAGCGATCCCTATGGTGGCATCCTCAAGCTAAAATACGCTTAGACTCCAAATTTCATGCTAATTGGATCGGTAAATCTTGAGATATTGCTCGACCTTTGTTCCATTATGGTTTGCTCGCTTATTACTGCCGATCCCTTCTAACGGAAGTATACCAATCCCTCCAACTTCATCTCCTTGAGCTGCGATCCCTAGGGTAGGCTACCTAGGGTCTCTATGTGATGCTCATAAAATTTCATATGCATTGGAATTGTATTCGGTCATTCCTAAAATTATGGATATTGAATAAGTTGCACTTAGGTAAATAGGTCAAAACAGACATTTCGATGTGTAATATCCCATTATTTTGGACCATTCAAATCGACAATAAAACCACATATGTCAGACTTGAATAATTCAAAACAACGTATTGTTAATAAATTTTGGAGCAAATAAAATCAATCACAGAATCACAGACATAGAATCACAGACACAGAATATCATAATAACTCGCAGCGGAATAAAAATAACATAGTAGTTCATGTAGCTACTACAATACATAGTCTCAAAATAAATACATAATACTAGAGTCTGAAAGCAAATACAACTGGAAATCCAAATACATAAGCTCACCAATACATAAGAAAAGGCTGAATGGAAATAACTGAAATAGAAATAGATAGACAACTAGATAGATAAATCTCCAGTAATCTCTAGCTCCAAAGATGAATCCAAAGCTGTGATACTCAGGCTGACCCGAGTGTAAAGCAAAACACAAAACACTCGAGTCAGGACATACATACTTATAAAATGTAAATCAACTCAAGTGAACTGTAATAGAAATGCATCAATAACTTAAAGGATGCTTGGGATCGCCCATCCTTTAAGGATCCATTAAACTATCTACTATGTAGTAATATACGCTATTATAATAATGTCTAAAGTAAAATAAGCTATTTAAAAATAGCATTAAGGCGTTACCCATATCCCCCTTAACACATTTTATAGTGCCAATAGTCTATACAGTACCGTAATACCCCATAAACTGGGGCTACCAGAGGATACTCCATAGGTACGACACAAATCAAACTCGTAAAGGCGCACTAGGGTAGGTGACACGACACAACTAGGCAATGCCATGGTAGATATACCAATTACACTTCCGGGCTGTTGGTAAGGCAAAGCCACATCAGTCGCCCAACTCGAGCCACACTCCCGAATCAAAGGTGTGCACCAAATCAATCGCAAAGTAATAGAATGGAATACGATGGAGTGTGTCGGATCAGAGGAGCTACCTCATTGGCCCGTCGATTGCTCCTGTTTTAGCCCCCTTATGCCCACTCACGGGAGTTGGGTCCACGTAAATATACCTTTAGGATCGTCGCCACCATCCTACTTCATTCTGGAATCTCCACCGCGTACACGGTTGTTAAAGTGGTTTTCGGTATTGGCGGAGAGTATGACAATAACCGATCCCGGTCTCTTTAACAACCAACCGTTATTATAACCCGTGGTTATTTATTTCAAATGGTTAACATTTCAAATCAAAACATATTTATTTTAAAACCATTAAAATCCGATGACATTATTCTTTCAAAATATTATTTATTTTTCCAAAGTTGTAACACTTCCAAATCTATACACATAGTTATAACACTTCAAAAATGTAATATTTAGAAACCATAACACTTTTTTAAAATGTAATATTTAGAAACCATAACACTTTAAAAATGTGACCCTTATATAGTAGCATTTCGAAAATGTTACATTTTTAGAAATAGTAGCATTTTAAAAACATAACCTTAAAACCGTAGCATTTTGAAAATGCTGCAATTTCTATTATATTTTCTACTATAACATATTTAAAACATCATATCTTATATTTTTATCATAGTTATTATATAAGATCTATTTTACTTGGCTTCCTCAATCAGGTGTCCCCCTCACGACGTTTTTTCTCCGTGATTTCCCCCTTCCTGTCTCCTCGTCCCGATCCTTCACCCCTTTTATGTCCTCCACTCCTTCTCTTTCCCCACCTTTGCTCCTCCCCTCTCCCTCTTCAACGAGATCTGGGCGCCTCTTTAGAGCCATGTCAGCAGTAGGTGCAAAACCGAACCTTCATTCGAACACTGATTTTCCGCCACTTCATGCTACAAATCTTTCAACTCCCTCGCGTGATGGGTTACTTGATGCAGCTGCTATGCCTTCTGGCGCTGTTTCTTCTGTGTCAGGATTACAGAGCAATCCGACTTCGTCTGGAGTCAATGTTTTTTCGCTTGAGAAATCTATCAGTGAATTGGGGAAGTATGTTTCGACTGCTATGATCGATGAGACTGGTATTGGTGGCCTGTCGAGAAGTGTTGTGGGATTGGCTGAGGCAGCTGTGTCCGGTCGATGCACGTCAAATGTTTGTTATAATGCATCCGAGGGTAATGGTCCAATAAACTGTTCTGACTGTTTGGTTGCGTCCAAGTCTGGTGTATCTCCTGTTATGCCCTTTGTTGAGGAACGTCCACGGCCTACTGCAACATCGCCTGCTTGCCCGAAGACTTGGTCTTCTTTATTCAATTCCCTGCCTCGGAATGCGGGTGATTACATCCCAATTGAATTTGAAATTGTTGAAGAGAATGGAGTGATGATCCCTCCTCCAAACTTTATCCAAGCTGGAGTTGATTTTTGGTCTGAATATTTGGTTGGTTTCTTTCTTGAACCTAATCACTGACTGCGCGGTCCTTCCTCCGTTTTACGTATGGTTTGGAAGCTGCGTGGCAATTTGCAAGTGAAGCTGATTGACTCCCTGTATTATCTCAAGTTTTCTTCCGCTGAGGATCGTCGGCTAGTTCTTAGTGCTGAGCCTTCATTTTTGGCGGGAAGGCCCTTTATTATCACTCCTTGGTCTCCTACTGTCGCGACCGCTCGTGAGCAAGTGCTTTCCATCCCCGTTTGGGTGTACTTTTCGCAGATTCCCTCTGCTCTTCAGCCTTTGCTTGGGTTGAATTGGTTAGCATGCAACGTTGGAAAATTGAAATGTTTTGACTCTAATACGGTTGCCCGAGATAAATTGATGTATGCTAAGGCTCTAATTGAGATTTCCCCCTTCAAAGCTCTCCCTGCTTTTATTCCTGTCCAGCTTGCTGTTGGGCATGTTGCCGAGGTCCGTGTTCGCTATGGTTGGGTACCTGATATTTGTTCCTCCTGTCACTCTTTTGGCCACTTGGCCATCACCTGCCCTCATGCCAAATCCTCTGCGGCTGCTCCTAAGATTCCTCTTCCTCGGCCCCCGCTTCGGAAATGGATTCCTAAGGTCGTTGCTCCTGAGGTTCCTTCATCTTTCCCGGATCCGCCTCCTCGTTCTGATGCTCAGCCTCCTTCCCCTGTTGTCCTGTGTGATGTTTCAGCGTTTCCATCTGTTGTTCCGGACCCTTTACCGCCTAGTTCGTCAATTTTATGGGATGAGGCTGAGAAATGTTGGGTTGATCACATATCTGATATGAGATTTAACCCCGTTGATGACTGCTATTTTAGATTCGTTTCTGATGATCTTTTGGACCTACGTTGTCTTTATTACCGGCCTTCTGGAGACTCCTTGGTTCTAGATATGGACAGACAGTTTGCGGAGACTAATTCTGCTATGCTAGCTGATTCAACTTGGGATCGTTCCTTTATATACTCTTCTGCTGTTGGTTTTTTCGATCCAAGTATTGCTATTTTATTTCGTCCCTATGTTGGTCTTATTGGGAATGTCCCCTTGGTATCTGCCCAGGTAATTGAGGATGTTGGTGCTTCTCCCTCTTCTGAGAAGACCTAGTCTAGTTTTTATTGAGTAGCTGTGGCGTTCTGTCACACTCCTGTGCTTTATTTTTTCCTTTTCTTAGTAGTTAAGGTGTTTTACCTTACTCCTGTACTTCAATTTTATTACGTTCGTAATAAAAGTGGACGGTCCACTATAAAACTGGCTGGCCTTGCCAAAAAAAAAGATCTATTTTACTTTGCAAACTTATTTATTTGGATATAAATAAACTATGATTTTAGTTACATAAAACTTATTACTAAAATATCCAATTAAAACTATATTTTCTTATATTAAGTTAAAATACATTTAAACCATTTATTAACTTATAAAATTTTAACTTATAGAAAATCAGTATATATATTTTTAAATCATTTAAATCAAAATTTAAGTTAAAATTCAAAAATTTAAAATTCAAAATACTTAATAATTTTTAGAGAACTACTATTTAAAATTTAACCACAGGTCTGTATAATATTTTCTAACCTAGGTCAAGTGATACGGATATGTATCATTTCAATCCGAAATATAAAATTTCGGTTTTATCATTTCAAACCCGCAATCCCAAGTCAAAATAAAAATCGCTCGAGCCTATCATTTCAGCTCATAATGATTTTTCCCTATTCTAAAGTCCGTTCGGGTATGTATCATTTCAACCCATAGTGAGAGAACTTGCAGTGTAAGAAACAGAATATAAAAATGAACAGTATAGCATAGCATATCATGTCAGGTGATGAAACAGGTATAACATCAGGTTATACATCATATAGTTATCATATCACAGGCATATATGAGACTACTATCATCATGGCATATTACTATTACAATTCACAAGTCATTGATTCACTAGAATATAAGTACGAAGTCAAGAGTGATAAACTTACCTTCTTTGGCTAGAGATGACAAATCAAACACAAGACAACTTCCAAAAAGGCACGACAAAGCACGAATCAAACTTGAGTGGAAGTAGAACCCAAATCCAAATCTTAGAAGCAAACAAAATAATATATATATAAGTAAATATTTATACATGAAAAATAAAATAAAAGACAAAGGAAAATGGCTAAACAAACACAAGTGGGCTCGGCCACTTTGGAAATAGGCTCGGCCACATGCAATTGTGCTCGGCCCTAGGCTTGTGAAATGGCTACAAAGGCTCGGCCATAGGTCAATGCAAGGAATGGTAAGGCATGGGAAGGCAAAATGGTTTTGGACAAGTGATATTTGGTTTGGCCATAGGTAAGTTTTGGGTTCATGGCAAGGCAAGCAATGGTTTGGGAGGCTTTTGGATTCGGCCATGATAGGATTTTAGTCAAGACAAGGCTATGAGTCACGGCTAAGCAATGGTCATGGCTATGCAAGTGGTGATGGTGGCCGAGGCAAATAGAAAAGGGAAAGAGAAGGAAGGAGATTGGCTAAGGTTTGGAGTTTAGGTGGTTCGGCCTATGGTAGGTCACGGCCATGGTGATGGTTTGGATGAAGGCAAGGGTCGGCTACAAGGAGCTTTGGTGATAGAGAAGGGGTCGGCTATGGAGAGAAGAGAGGAGGTGGATGTGATGGTCGAAAATAGGTAGGTGATGGAGGAAACAAAATGAAAAAAATTTGGGAAAGAAGAAGAAGCACTTACTGTAAAACTTCTGAGCAGGAAGAAAATGAGAAAGAGAAAGGAGAAGTCAGAAGTTTTGTACGTATTTGTTTCTCAAAAGACATCTTTTCAAAATGAACAGACTACTGGTGACTATTGGATGATCTAGCCATTAGCCAAAGCCCATCTACAAATAACGAGCCAATTTCGGAACCAAATCTAGCCCAAAACCCAATTAAAAATAGGAAAAATAAAATACGGAAAATAATTGCGTGAAAAACGCTGAAACTTTGCAGATTTGAAAAGTATAAATCATAATTTAACAAAACAAAAAGCAGGGAGAATGTTAGAATCAAATTCAGCTTCAATGAAAAAGAATTAAATTTTAAAATTCAAATTTAAAATTTTCAACCGAAAGTCAAACTTTGACCAAAGTTGACCAAAAATTCAAATTTCAGAAAAATCTTTATTTTATTGTATTTGGAAAAATAATTCTCAACAAATCCCAAAAATACGTTGAAAAATTCCAATTTATCAATTTTAAATGATTTAAAAATCAAAGTTTCAAATAAATTGTATTTAAAATATTTGCTAAAATTACGGGTTATTACACGATGATTGAATTCCTAGGATTGTCTGTAGTCCTTGGTCTAGTGTTGTTTCTAACACAACAAGGTCCTTATTGTATTGAACTGTATTAGACATGATCTCGCACTATCTTTTACTAGCTTATTTCGAATGAAACATTTTCATCGAGATTTCGTACATTACGAACATGATTGTTTACTATAAATTTTTTGTATATGATCGAATACGGATCAAATATCCATACCTTTTTTTATTACTTTAAAGTTCAAATCTCAAAGAAGACAATACATAATCTTGGAAAAATTAACACTTAAGTGAGAAAAGCACAAGTGTTTTTAATGGTTGTATAATTTGGCTCCTGCATTGGTCTTGAAGAAGTAACACTCCAATAGATTTACTGCTAAGTATAATTTACATTTCTTCATTAATCTTTAATTCAGTTCATTAAGTATATTTAGATCGATGGATAATTTTATCAATTATATTTGATGTGCAAATTTATTTTAGTACATTATTTTAATATTACATATGTTCTTATGGTTATTAGATTGGTTTATTATATCTATCTAATAAGGCTCCCACTAAATTATACTTCTTCCAAAACCCTAACAGAGATACGATAATTTCATTAGTTCCTTCAGTGGGTTTAGGATCCGTTATCATATTACTATAACCTTGAGGGTACTTAACAAATTATAGACTCCATAAACGATAAGTTGCACTTTACTAATTATATCTTGTATATAACTCCTAAAATAGTTTTTGTATGCTCCTAGTCATATTTATAACCTTGAGGGTGCTCAACAAATCATAAAGTACATTAAATATCTTAGCCCCATCAGTTCACGATATCCTAAGAGGAATTATGTCACCCTTAAGGGTGCTCAACAAAGTAACATAATATTCTTACTTATCTTGAGATAACCTTAGATATTCTATGGCTTAAGGGTGCCCAATAACCATATGTATGTAAGGTAACCTATTTATATTATAAATTATTAGTGATGGAGAACATTTTTATTTTAAATTCATAATTCAAAATATATTTTACATTATTATAGACTATTTATGGGAGATGAGTATAACTCATGACATCATATATCTTTATATACATCCAACATATACCGCCATATGTCTCTTGGATTTTAATTTAATTAACCATCCATTTTCTTTATACATATTATAATTATATATATAATTTCAATATAACATATATAATTCACTAAGTTATATATATATATGCGTCTTTCAATTAATTAAACATTTCAATTAATTATAAATATAACATATATATATAACACTTTTAAATTTATTATTTATAACCTCTATAAATACAAGTTTAAAATAGCTTTAATTTATATTCATAACCCTTACAAATTTTAATTTTAATTTAAAACAATTTTAAATTTGCATTTTGTTACTTTTTATAAAATAGCGTAATACTTTATTTAAATTTAATAGGGTTTAAAATTTAATTTACAATATTCAAATACGCTTATTTGAATCAACCTAAGGATTAAAACAATTCTACGCTTTCCACAAGGGCATACATTTGGAACAGACCACTTTGATAAGCCAATTAAAGGCCCGAAGATTGGAAAGTTTTCTGTTTATAAGAATATTCCTTAATTAGAGTAACATTTACCTTAGTTTAAGCGCATTTTCCTTAGACACCCCATCTAATTGGTTTTTTTGAAAGAATTACCCTACGTATTGGTTAATTGGTCACCTAAGCACAATCTCGCTCTTTTACCATTGTTGGATCAAGTGCATTGGTAGCAAGAGTGAAATGGTAGATTTAAAAAAAATTGCATTTATTATTTGTAGAAGATCGTACTTTGTATTTATATGAGTGTTGATGCTAAAAATGGCACAACACCAAAAAACCTATATAAATATGAAGATCTAGCGGAAAAATAAATGTAAAGTAGTAAGAACACTAAGATTTTTATAGCGGTTCCCCAATCTCTACCCTACGTCCACTTTATATTTTATTTATTAGAGATTCGAGAGAGATTGAAATCACAAGTATAAATAATTAATAGGTTCTTAAGCCTAAAACTACCAATAATGTCTGCCTTGGTTACTATTTTGAAGAGAGATAGGGGATGAAGAAGGAGAAGTGCTAAAAATCGTTTTTGAGTTGCTATAGAGTTTGTACTTATAGGGGAAACTACTCTACAAATCTAGAAGCCTACATAGTATGAAGTCCAAATGCAAGCCCATAAGTGGAGGAGAGCGCACATAGGGCCAATTACCAATACAGACCTCTCGATTCGAGAGGTTTAATTCGGTGAAAACCCAACTTTTCCCTTTGTGATGTCTTCTTATCTCTTGTTGTATTCGAAGCACTTTTCTAATGAAGTTTGAATTGCTTCCGATGGTTTCCCTAATAGCTCTTGTCTTATCCTGCTTTCTTTGGTCGCTTCTCATCAATCCTTAGAATTGCTCGTCTATTCTTTGAGAGAAGCACTTGAGAGTAGTCTCTTGAGGTTGCACTCAAGGTGTATGAAGTTTGGAGGGCTCAAACTAGGGAAAATACCTCTTGGTACTGAGAGGTACGTCTCGGTACCGAGAGTTTTACTTAGTTCCAATTTAAGTGAAGTTTCTCAAGCTCCATTTTCTAGCCCTTCTGAGTGTATACTTCAAGTTCGTGAGTCGCTTTGTCTCCCTGTTTGTCCTCTACTTCTAGTTGAAATCTACTTGGTTAAAAACCCGGTTAATAATGAATAATAAATTTATATTAATCATATTTAGTTTTTATTAATAAAAGATGTTAGGAATTTTTTTCCAATTTATTTAACTATATTTAAAATATTTATTTATTTCTTATTGTTCAATAATAATGCTTTGTTATTAAATTTTTTTTAATTTTTTAATTTTAATTCAATTTACTAATTTAAATAAAATTTATTTTTACATTTTGATATTTTATTATGTTTGTATTCATAATGCATACATTAAATCTATATTAAAAATGATCATTTAGCCTAGGGTTAATATGAGAACAAGTGCGGTATTTGTATAACCAACTGTAATGACTTACGGTTAATGATGGTGCTAATGAACACGCGTGTGCGCACACATACATCAAATGATAAAATATATGTGCACTAATATAAATTAATATTTTTCAAACATTTGTTTAATTGATATTTATGTATATATATATATATTCAAAAGATATATAAAAAATAATTTGGCAAATGTATATATAAACATATATTTAAAATAATTTATTTGGATTAATAATGTATAGACACATATATTTGAACTAAACTAAAATGTTTACATATTTAATAATTTTAAAGTTCAAATTAAAATTTTTTACCCTTGCAAATAAATAAAAGAACTTAATTAAATAGATCTTTTATCTAAAAGAAGCCACCAACAAAAGATAATTATTTTTTTATTCATTAAACCAAATGGATTCATTTAAATTTTAAAAATTCAAATTTTAAAATATGTTTGACTTTAAAAAAAATTAAAAATTATCTTTTGTTTAATGGAAAAGCGTAAGTTTAATTTTGTATATAAAATTTTCAAGTAAAAATTTAATTGTTTGTTTGTATATATTTATGTGTGTATGTGTGTGTGAATGTATATTTGTTTTGAACCTAAATGCTATCATAAAATAATTTTATTTCTTTATTTAAATATATATATATATATATTTAATAGTGGAAATTTGGCTCCACCCCTTATTTTCAGAATTGACATGTGAAACACAATCCCAATAACATGTTTTAAATTACAACCCTATTTTTAATTTCAGTAAAAAAACATTTCTTGTTGGAAATTAAATCTAAATAATAATCACATGTTTCTATGATCAAAAAAATTCTCTTACTTCTTTGAAAAATTGCAAATATTTATAGAATTCTCTACAATTATTCGGTAAAAACAATATAAATATTTGTAGAAAATTCTGTAGATTTTTCTACAAATATTTGT
This sequence comes from Allium fistulosum, assembly GCA_030737815.1. Classification (NCBI taxonomy): domain Eukaryota; kingdom Viridiplantae; phylum Streptophyta; class Magnoliopsida; order Asparagales; family Amaryllidaceae; genus Allium; species Allium fistulosum. The sequence goes on along the minus strand of CM060902.1, from coordinate 195,541,621 downwards.
AGTATGGAAACTTTGAATATTTGCATATTTTCAAATTCTCTGCAAATATTTGTAGAGTTTTCCATAAATATCCTGAAACTTGAAAATAAGGGTTTTCTTATAACATGTTTTTGGAAAGGGCGCTTGTGTATTTTGAAAGTTAAAGAGGGCGTTTTACGAATCATCCTCGTTTAATAGACTATTTGGATTCAAATATATGTACACTAAACTATGGTCGTAACATTGTCGTTATGCCATGTGTTTAAACATAATCAAAGTATAGCCTAGCTATTTAAGGTTAATAGTACCATCAAGTTTGAAGACTAATGTTGGCCATTACCATGAGATCTTCTATTTCGACTTAGTGTAATAACCTACATAAGACTCATGTCAAATCGTTTTACGATTGTTCCAAACAGCCACAAGTATGTAATCCTTTGGTGCCTTGAATGGCCCTACGTAATTCACTGTCCATCGTGTGGAAAGGGTAACATACACTAGTCTCAACAGACGTATTGATCTCCTTTTCTCGACATGTCTTACCTAGTAAGGTTTAAGAAGTAGGTATTTATATAGATCGATCCAATACTCATTGTTACAAACACATTCATAACTACAACCTATAAAATATTTCTCCTAAAGATTTTCCACTTATATATGTTTATTGTGTTGAATAACAGTATTTATGTCTCTATACAACATGTATGAAAGAAAAGAAAATTAGAAATTTACTTCATTTCAAACAAAATACCTTATTAAAGTTAGTTATGTAATCAAATTACATAATTGTTTATGAATGCATACATTAGGTATAATCAAATTCCTATATTCAAACCCAATAAGGAATGCTCTATTTTTGTAAATGATTAGGGATATAATATTATAAATTCATGCACTTCAAACTCAAAAACACAGGTGCAACTTGCAAATGATTGGTCAATAGAATGTTCATGAATCGGATTGGGAGAAATATGAAGGTTTATAGGATGATATATTGGTAAATTCAAAGGAGGAAGTCGATCATGTTAAAAAATTGGATGAAAGTTCAAAATATTGCAAAGTATAACATGAAGCCGAATCCGTGAAAATGCTCCTTTGGAATATAAGTAAGAAATTCTTGGTGTTTATGATTGTGCACGATAGATAGAAGCCAACACCGAACAAATTTAAGAAATAAGATATATGACTGAACCTAAGACTTATGTAGATGTAACGAGTTTAAAAGGGAAAGTGGCAGTGTTAGATCGCTTCTTCACAATAGCAATAGAGAAATGTAATCCTTTCCTTGATGTAATCAAGAAACATCAAACATTTGAGTGGATAGAGGAATGTCGGAAAATATTCCAAGATTTAAAAGGGCATTTGGAGAAACCCCCCAAGCTTATCTAGTATTTTTATAATTGAAGATTTGTTTTTGTACATGGTGGTATTGGAGCATGAGATAAGCTTGAAGTTAATAAGAGAAGAAAAAGGGATGTAACTTCATGTTTACTAACCCATAAGAGGTTAAAGGATGTAGAGATCGAATATATAGTTATGGAAATGTTAGCAAATTATCTATTATTAAAGGCATGAAATCGTAATTTTTATTTCCAATCACATCCCGTAAAGGTCCTGACCAATTACCCACTAAAGCAAATGTTCAACTAGATAGAAACTTCAAGATGACTGATAAAATGGAGGATGGAATTAAGTCGGAATGACATAACATTTTTACCAAGAGAGACAATAAAGGGTCAAGCTCTGGCATATTTTATAATCGAGTGTACATGATTTATTAAAGAGCAAGCAAGGGAGGAACAAGATAATAACAAGAAATGACAATTATACATGGATGGGCCATCGAATGAGCAAGGTGTCAGTGAGGTAAATGTTATAAGCACTCCAAATGGACATCACTTACAATATGTCATGAATTTAGGGTTTCCCTCCACAAATAATATCATATATATGAATCAATGATAGTTGAATTAACAGTTGCAAAATAACTGAAAATTCCAATGATTGAATTATTTAGTGATTTTGGGCTAATGGTAAATTAGATAAACAAGAAATATCAAGTTGAAGATGCCAAATTGTCTTAATATGCGAAAAATTACAAGAAATGTTGACAACATTCGAAACTTTCAATTCTATCAAATACTTAGAGAAAAGAATGCTCAGGTAGATTCACTTGCAATATTAGCAAGTCCACGAGGTACCATCAGGTAAAAAAATAACCTGATAGGATTACAAGAAGGACCGACTATAAAGCCAAAGGAAAATAAATTAGCGAAGAAATTTTGGTTATAACACGATACCAAACTTATCGATGATGGAGAGTAGAAAGCCCCCATGAGGAGGAATTATGTAAAAATGATTTAGACACTGATACACGTGTTAACATATTTGGAAGCCAATATTCAAACCACTGGATTATACCTATGGTGGAATAAAAAATGATTTTCCAAAAAGAAAGTAATAAGGCTAGGAAGATCAAATGTCAAGCACTATCCTTCACAATAGTTGATAGAATATTGTATAAGAAAGGCTACTTAGTACCATATTTATTGTGTTTAACCAGTGAAAATAAATGATTCTGTGGAGATCATTCTAACAGAATCAAATTAGCAAAGTAAGTAGTATGGTAAGTATATTATTAGCCTCAAATGAATGTAGATTCTCTAGCTTATGTAAATTGAAGTGATAAGTGTCAATGGTTCTCAAGGATCCCCTGGCTACCCCCAAGCAAGCTTACGCCTATAGCGAGCCCATAGATCTTCGATGCATATGGGGTTGACTTAATTGGCCCTTCATTGATCCCTAAAGTTTGAACCAAGTATGCAGTAATCGTCAATGTCTAGATAAATAAATGGGCGTAGGCAAAACCATTGTCTAATATAACAACTCAGAAATTTCATCATTAGAAACATAGTAACCCAACTTGGCCTGCCAAACAAGATCATATCCGAGAGTGGGACTTATTCTGAAAGTGAAGAATTTACTTAATTATGTAGTATAAATGGGATTAGTAAGAGTTTTTCATTGATAGCTCACGATAAGGCTATTAGAGTAGTTGAAGCCGCTAACAAAATTAATAAGAATCCTCTCAAGAATCAACTCGATCGAGCCAAAGAGATATTGGTGGCTGGGTTGCCCATAGTTTTAGAGTCTTACATGACTTTGGTTAAAATGGTAACCAAACACACTTCATTTTCTTTATCCTATGGATTTGAGGCAATGCTACCACTAAAGGTGGTAATTCCCTCTCAGCAAAGTATTGCATAATGCATATGGACCTAATAAGGAACTAAAGAAAGTGTCTTTTGATAAAATTAATGAGTTAAAAGGTAAAAACAACCCTAACAACTACAAAATTTCGATGAAGATCTTTGGGTATTACAACTTAATTACAAAAGAAAGAGCCTTTCAAAAAGAGGACTTGGTATTAAGATGAGTAATGGCAAAGACAAAGAATACAATGGGTGAAACACTTGGATCTAACTACGAAGGACCCTTGGTTATTTATGAAGTAATTCCTCCAAGGGCATATTGGTTGAGTATACCAATTGGAAGCATTATGATAAGACTTGGAATGTTGAACATCTTGGACTATATTTTACTTCATGAGATGATTAATGGATAATGGACTGTCATAATGATGTGTTTTTAGGATTATTTATTTCTAATCTCTATAGGAAGCTCTTTCTCCTAAATTGAATCTAAGAGAGTATTCTTGAGATATTAAAAGAAAGTCTAGAAAAAAATCTACATTGGAGAGGGCAATCCTAAATAAGATATTTTTGGATTTCTTAGAATTTTTGGACTCCTTGGTTATTTTGGATTTTTATCCCTCTAAATAATTTTGAGATTGTTCGAAATTAGACAATAAAGATTTTGTCGAATACATCTAAATAAACTACTTGGTTTTTGGCTAGGAACTATGATAATATGGATCTTCACAAATTATGAGATTTAAATTGGTTTAATGACTAAAAACTGTACCAATCACAAAATTATATTTTTCAAAAACCTTTCTTAGTTTATCTACTAAGAACCATGCAAAGAAGGGATCTCCACATGTTCTGGTTTTAAGAAACCATTCTTGATTTGTCGACTTAGAAATGCACTAAGAAGGAATCTTTACAAAATTCTGGTTTTTGGAAACCTTTCTAGGGTTTTTGACTGAGAACCGCGCCAAGAAGGGATCTTCATCTGATTTTCAAAAACCTTTCTTAGTTTATCAGCTAGGAACCGTGCCAAAAAGATGATAGAGTTAAGGGTATGTCCTAAGAGAAATTTTGTAAATAGTTGTATAACTTAACTCTTGTAAATAATCTTATTTGAAATAAAGTATTCATTTGGTTTTATTTTCTTCTATATATGTTGTTGTATAGAGATGTAAATAATGATATTAAATCATTAAACATATATAAGTAAAAAAATCCTTAGAAGAAAGTATGTTTATTGATTACGGTTGTGAATGGCTTTATAACCTTGAGCTTTAAATCGATACCCAAATACTTATTTCTTAAATGTTCATAGTCAAGATGTATCAAGAAAACATATCGACACATCCATTGAGACTACTTTATGTAATGCTCTCCATTGCATGGATGGTGAATTGCTCATGGTTGTTCAGGGAACCAAGGGGTAACGTACTTGTAAATATTTAGAATAATAATAGAACGACTTAGCGAGAGTCTTCTTTATGTTAATACAACTAAGTCAAAATAGAAGATCTCATTATAAAGACATGTAGAGGTCTTTAGACTTGAGGGAATTGTTGCCCTTATGCAGCCAAGTTTCACTTTTATTATTGCCAATCACGTGGTATGGCGACCATGTTACTGCTGGTATTTGGTACGTTGAACTGAAACACTAATCGAGAGAGCATTAAGTCTCCCTCGTTATAGAAATCTAGTATCACTGTAAGTGGTAGTCAACTTAAAGTCAAAATCGCTAGGTAGAGTAAATGAGTTGATTGATAAATGTGAATTGAAAAAAGGAATTTAAAGTGGTCTACGTAACTAACTATGGATATTAATAGAGTTTTTGAACTTAAAGAAACCTTTAAATATCTTAGTGATATGATAACGACAAAAAGGAAACATGCACATGATTTATTTACAAAATGCAGCTTAATAAAGATTAGAAATTGGATTTTCCTAAATCATCTAAGCGATTGAACCTATGCTCCACACTATACTTTAGCAAAATTTGTACATGCTTCCATACTTAAATTGTTTAAATATTGACTAAGGACCGAGTTCACACTAAAGAGTCAATATTACCGTGTTATTAGTTAATTTCCAAGTTTGACCAATTTAAAATTAATTTAAAAATGTTGTAAATTAAAAATAAAATTAATCAAAATTTTGTACTAAATTTTTATGGAATTTTAATAATTTCTTTAAAGACTTAAAACTAATTAAAATGATGTATAATTGCTATATATTGATTTAATTACAGTATAGGCTTAATAGATTAATTAATAATTAATTTACTTGTTAAACCAATTAGGCTCGAAGTTTGGAAAGCCCATACTAGGAGGCCAGCCATAACAATGGAAAAGAGAGGTAAGAGACCTAGACTCTAGGTATGGAGAATAGAGTGCAAGAAATTTGTGATCGGTTGGCTATAAATAGAAATACCCCCCATGTTCTCCAAGTAAAAGCAAACTCTAGAGTATACTGATAGAAATTTTATGATGCCTTGTAGACGAATTTTCAACCCATGGTCGAGGACATATGACCTAGAGTTTGGAGAAGGAGATCATTGACATCCAAGGTGTTAGCAATCGGCATGATCTAAATAGGTAAAAACTCTTAGTTCAAAATCTAATTCAAAATTATATTTATATATGTTTTCCCTCCTATTATATTCGACTAAAATATAGAAGAATTGAAAAATAAAAGTATTTTGATGATATCCGAGTTTGACCAATTAATACAAAAGTTGTATTGAGTTTTTATGACAATTTAGTTATTTATTTAAAGCCTTAAAATAATTAAAAGGACGTATACCTGTTCTATATTGATTTGGTAAGGTACATGCTCAATAAATTAATAAAATAATTAATTTAACTATTAAATTAGTAAGGCTTGGAGTTTGGAAAGCCAAGACTAGAGTGGTCGGCCATTGCAATGGAAAGATGGGTAAGAGACCCGGTCTATAAATATGGTGAAAAGGGTATAGGTTATTTGTGATCTGGTTAGCTATAACTGGCCACACTCTTCATGTTCCCCAAACATACCCTAGCCTCCATTGAAAGAAAATTAGTGACTTCTTGCAGATGGAGTTGCAACCTGTGGTCGAGGACATATAACCTAGAGTTCGGAGAAGGAGATCAATAACAACCAAGTTGTCAACAATCGGCAGGATCTATAAAGGTAAAAAGTCAATGTTTAAAATATGATTCATAATTATTTTTATACAAGCTCCCCTTATATTATATTCTACTATAATATAAAAAAATAATAAATAAAATTTAAAACTAGACTAGAGTTCGGATATTGAGAAAGCAACTTGCCCGATAAGGCGAGTGAAAGAGTTCCTATTTTGGTAATTTTAATATGTTAACACATGTGTGTATGTGTGCATTTTTTAATTTGGGTTACAAAATATAAAAAAAATATTTATTTATGAAAGGCATAAATTAAAAAATAATTTTTATATGCATACACACAAATACACACACACGTTTATATATATATAAATATATGTTTATGTATATATATATATAATTTCCATAATAAATTAGATTTAAATGGTTTTTGGTTTGATTTTAAAAAATTCTATATTTTTCTTGGTTTTAAAAAATATTTATTCAGATCTAAATTATATTTATATATATAGATATATTACACACACATATATTATATATATATATGTACATTTGAGTTATTGAATTATATCAAATATATTTGTACATTTACGTTTGAAATAAATGCTATTCGCTTTGTTTATTTATAAAATTATTTGATTAAGTCAAATATATATTAAATATCTAATTAGTGAAATACATATTTAAATTTGAATTTAAACTAAAATATTTTAAACTATATGTATAAATAGTTTTCGACTTTGAAAAGACTAATATTTTACTAGACTGAAATATAGTATATATATTACTATTTAATAAATTTAAAATTATACACACACACACATAGAACTTATTCATGGTTGAATAGAGAAACTAAAAAATTACACACATACAGATATATATATACACACATTCATAGATATATATATGTATGTATGTATGTATGTATGTATGTATGTATGTATGTATGTATGTATGTATCTGTATGTGTGTACATCCTTATGCATTATATATGTTTGAAATACCCATGTTAAAATTATCGCTATCTTGACATTATATTTGTTAATCATAGATTTTAATGGTTAATTATACACCTATGACATTTATTCATCATTTATTCCTTAGGTTAGCAAACCATATTTATAATAGTTGTAATGTTTGTATTGCGAATGCAAGCATATTATAAACTAAAAAATATACTTAAAATAAAATAAAACATATATTATAAATCATAACATATAAACTTACAAGCATCAATACAAATTAATCAAATTAAAACTAAAACCCAAACTCTTTTTTTGTTGCTACTAAATATTATTTAATACAAAATTATTATTCTAATATAAAATAAGATCCAATACAAATAAATACAAGGTAATTTTTTGAAATTTTCCCATTTTCTCCCCCCGCCAATGCACCTGATTAAATAGATAGGATCTTCACAAATTCTTATTTTCAAAAACCTTTCTTGGTTTGTAGGCTAAGAAATATGCCAAGAAAGGATCTTTACAAATTTCGATTTTCCAAAATCATTCTTGGTTAATCAGTTAAGAATCGTTCCAAGAAGGGACCTTCACAAATTCTGATTTTCAAAATATTTCTTGGTTTATAAACTAGGAACCATACCGGGGAAGAATTTCTACTTATTCTAAACATACTCTCTTGGTTTCCTAGCTTGGAACCGTGCTAAGAAAATCTTGTCTTAAGAAGAATCTCATTTGTTCCCTTAGTCCATGGGTTCCACACCATGCTAAGGGGAATTTATTTATTCCCTTATTCCATATTACCTACATGATGAGGCGACTCTTGGTTCAAGATACACAAAATCTAACAGAGCCCCTAACCTAATGAGATCGGAGAGATTTTTTAGCCAACGTAACCCTTGCACCCAGTAGTGTAAATTCTTTAGATCCATGCCTTAACAGTTGAGTTGGAAAGCCCTTAGTCTTCATTGCTAAGGCAATCATTCGAATATTCTTATAAGGATACAAAGAACGGCTTAATCAAGCCTTTGGTCTCGTTGGTCATGACCGGCTAAAGCAATCACTATGAAGAAAGAGTAGTAATCATAGAAAAATTGTCAAATACTTAAAATTTTCCAACTAGAAATTGAGCGAATAGCCATTTTTAGGGAAAATGGTCTAGCAAATGACCTTGTACAAAAAAATTGTTGGTCAAAAATCGGTCTAAAAATAATCTTAGGAAATGGTTTAGAATTAACATCTAGTAGCTTGAGTCAAATTAGGATAAGGTGTTAGCTCATGTGAGAAAAACCAAATTAGGGAAAATTTTCTTACTCGCGTAAATTTTTTAAATTCGAGTCAAGTAAGATCATTTGAAAGCGGAATCAAATGTGGTGGACTATAAAAAAAAGGAAAGGAAAGGTAGGAAAAATGTGGAAGAAATGAAACAATAATCAAGTTTAAAATCAATGGCGTTAAAAGAGATTCCTTTAGCTAAAGCATAAGCAAACTTTTTTATGGGGAAAATGTTATACATAATTTTTATGAAAGAAAGGAAAGAGAATTCCAGGAAAAATTGTGGCAATCCTACTTTTTACGTCATAAAATAAGTAAATTAAATTTAATTAAAATAAAGTTATTTTATTTTGATATTTGATAATTATTATTTTGAAAATAAATTTTTATCTATTTGAAGTCTATTTAATAAAAGATTTTGTTTTAATAAATTGAATTAAATCAATAATTTCTTTTTGGATAATATATTTGAATCAAATAAAATGTTTTAATTAAATTATAAATATTTTAAAGTGTAAATAATTTATATATCGTTAAAATAGTCGAAAAAATAATTTTACTGTATGTTAATGCCAGAGAAATACTTATTATCATTTCAAATGATGATGCCAAAGCAATATACGCAACAAATGGTATAGATGAAGTGTGCATAGCAAAAATTAAGTCGCATAAGAAAATTAGCACAACCCACTACAGGTTTGTGTGCCTTGACATTTTCAAAACTTTGTGTAAGCCATCCTTGCTTACCCTGCTCCAGTATAATTTTATAATAAAACAAATAGCCATCTCAAATGACATTTATTAAACACCACAATATATGTGCGACCAAACTCCATAAAATTTATTTGTTTGCTTCAATAAATTATCTGTATTCCTTTTCATTTTCACACCAGATATAGTCCTTAACTTTTCCTTATTCAGTGAACTAGTAATTTTTTTAAACTACTTTATAATTCACCTTTTCAAAGTCTCGAACATCACTTAAAATATAATTTCAAAATATTAGTTAATTCCTGAAATATAATTTATAACACTTCCAAAATCTTTACATTATTTTTCAAAATAATAATTCTTCATTTTCCAAATATTGTGTATGTATATATATTTTCAAAATATCGTTCTCTTTCCAAAACATATAATTCTTTTCAAACCATTATGTCTAAATGTGATGTCCTAATGTTTAGGAATCCCTATCGATAACGTTGGTTTGATATATCAATCAGAATTCTTAAAGAAGCAAACAAACAAATTAACAAAAATTTTATTTAAATACTTTATATACATACATTTTAATTACTTTCACTTTTATAAAATAGTTATTTCATTTTGTCTTAGAACATAATCAAACAACACTTTTACCTAGAACATATACATGTTTCCAATATACATTAAAATTATTAATCATTTTTAAAAATTTAAACATCACTCAATAGCAAACGACACCATATACATACATCCATAATCAAACAAGCATTCTATTAATTTAATTTTTCCATTCCATATTTTAGTTATATATATATATTATTGTTGTTACTATTATTATTAATAAATTGATTTATTATTCCTTAATGGTTCAGATTTAAATAAACCACTAGCTTCTATTTATATTTGCTTCGTTCGGATTCAAGTAGGTTTAAAATATCTAAATGATAACTCTTACTCAGTCCCGCGTTCTAGACTAAGCCAAATGGAAAAAAATCAATACAACCAAACCCAAATCAAACAACAAACAAATAAATGCCTTCAGTGGAAAGCTTTCTATCAGCATCCACTACTTATTCTGATCTCTACTTGATCAGACTACTCTATTCAAAGTCACACAGAGATTTATTCATCTTTACTAATGCCGACAATACTAGTTTAGCAAACAACACTTTATTTCACTACCTCTATCCACAACTAAATTCAACAAAACATAGATACATATGGAAGAGGTAGAGATAAGGAATATATAGACACACATGCATATATAATAGGAAAAATAATAAATACATCACCAGATGATTGCCAAAGTAACCATCAAACAATAATCTATCACACAACCACGGGGACAGGGACTCTAAGTCTCATCTATAGTCTTAACTTGTGTCTTTTATATATGATGTATTGTTCTGAACCTGGCTCTGATACCATTTTGTAACAGCCCACCTCTATATCTATATTATCCAAGAGTATTACAGAGTAATACGGTCAGATAATATGGAGAATGAAGCTATATGGGGTACATATGTGAATATTCCCTTGGACTAACGCTGGTATGTATTAAAACATCAAATAAATATTTCACTTATACGTACACAATATCGGTACAAAGCAATAAACATACGTGCCTTCAAGACGGAACAATACATAATATATAGTAAATAACAGAGAATACAGATTCAATCACAGTGATAACATATAATATAATATATTATGCAATAATATTGTAATGGTACAAAACATCTCAATTGTAATCTATCTCAATGTAGTATGATGAAAAATCAATATACAAATCAATATCTGACATATACAGTAAAATAATGTCTTATATGTATCATACAATATTCTAATATACATCTCCACTAAGCCCAATAAAATAAATGCTAGTTATGTCGTCCCTGTACCTGAAATGTCTCGGTGTGATGATCCTGAACTCGGCCTTCGAAAATTGGCACCCGTACTTTACTTGTACTCGAAATGCCGCAGATTCAAACGCCGAATCTGGCTCACCGGAGCTTATAACACCAATAAGTATAACAACACAGCGAAAGAAAGAAATAGATGATATCATATACAACTTCCAATGAATACAATATCCAGAATGATATACAACAATGATATCAATATGATACAAGAATATCAGAGATAAATAATGATACAGCGGAAATAACAGAAGTGATAACTCCAAGTGATCCTCAAAAGAGAATGAGTCCAACAACTCCAACATCAGCTCGAACCACCATCACATTGCACCAAGATAAGCAACGTCAGTCGTGAACTCCAAAACTGAACTAGCTCCCGATAATCTACTAAATCTGACTATCTGAAAAACCCAACTCTAGACTGCCCATGTGGAAAATTGTGGGCACCCAGAGTTTAGGAAGGGAACAATAAACTCCGAGTCAGTCATGGGACTGGTGTGAGTAACAAAAACAGTTTATCTTTAAAACAAACAACAAAAGAATTTTAAACATTAAAATCCGCAATGCTTTTGGAAATTGAAACTACCATAAGACCTCCCACCACACACACAATGCAAACGCAGAATTGGAGGAGATTTCTTCTTATGATAGTCAAACATGCTTACTACGCAAACAAACTCTTTTTGATATTATTACTAGTGCATAGTGTACAAAAATCATTTCGACAATACAATATTAATCTTAGCCAGCATAGGTACCATTATATTATGCCTACTATAGCTACCATTTTAAATGGCAGGTTCTACAACTAAAACCGTACAAGGCTCGTATTGTTTCTTTGGATTTCTAACAAATGGTCAGGCTAAGGAACTTCCTACTTCCATCTTCAATTCAAACTTGAAATTCCTTTAATTCAAATTGGAAATTCATTTCTTATATGAGAGCTTTTATCAAGTGAAAACAATTAGTTTTCCAAATCATTGAATTCAATTTCAAATATTGAATTCAAATTTTAAATCAAATTACTTAAATTTTCAAAAATTGATTAAGTTATTCAAAATAACTTTAATCTTTGAAACTCATTTACAAAAGCTCTTAATTCCAATTCCAAAGCTATTTTTGGATTCAAGAATTCAATCTTTAAAATTGTCAAAAATCTGCGACTTAACTGATTTCCACGTGAAATCCATATTTGTGTGTGTATGGTGTAGTCCAGGGGTTTCACACAATAGTGCAACATCATTCAATCATCACAGATTCAAATACAGAAATATAGTTTATAAGCGGTATAAACTATAACGCTTATCTTTCATTCACAGATCACAGATATATAAATCACAGATAATAATTTACATTCATCCCAGATAAATAACTACAGTACATATCACACACAAATCAAAATATATATCACACAGCATCACAGATCAGAGATATCAAGCAATTCAATCATCCATTCAAGTCCATACATTCACAAGTAAATTTATTAATCAACTGATTAATTTAAATCAGATGTATCAATTATTAATCTGGGTTAATTATCATAAGTTAATTACAAATTATTTGAAATAAATCCTCCTTTCAAATTTATTAGTTAACCCTTAATTATTAACTAATCAATTTAAATCAATGAACCAATTTAACCTTTAATTATTAAATTAATCTTAATTAATCACTATTATTAATTAATCCTTTAATTTATTAACAATACTCAAATTTCAAATCAGCATTCAATTAATTACATTCAGTAATTATCTAGTAATTACTTCTCTAGTAATTATATTTTTCCCAAATTATCAAGTAATTATTCTGAATTATACTTAAGAAATTTAACTTGAACTAATCAAGTTAACTCAATTGATTACACTAAATAAATTAATTCCTTAATTACTTATATTAAGTAATTATGCTTATTGATTCCACACATGATCATTATTAAATTAATTTATCTAAATTCATTGTTAAAATTAGTCACATTAATTAATTGTTCAAATAATCTTAGTTAATGATTTCATTAACTATTAAATTTCTTTAATCACCTTTTTAAAGAAAATTTCTTATATTAATCATTTTTGATTATAAATTAATTAACCATTAGGAACTCATTTATTAATGAATTTTAAATCATAAATCTTCATTTTTTTAAAGTAACACATTCATATTTATGATTTAATGATGATTTACCATATATTGAAAACATTGTTTCTAATTTCCTTTTTAAATTTCAATTTAAATTCAAAATTGAAATAGATTCTTGTTTATCTTCAAATAATATTAAAACAAAATTTCTTAACATTTTTAAATCTACATATTAAGATAACAATTTATTACAAAAGAAATTTTAAAGAGTTTAAAATCAATTTTCTCTTTTTAACTTTAACATATTTAACTTAATGCAACACTTAAGTTATAAAATTAAAATTAATTTCCAAAATCTTAAAAATCTGATTTAAAATTTATTTCAGGTTTAACTTTTAATTTTAACTTGTTTAAATTTCATTTTCAAATTCAATTCTATTTTGAATTCAAATTTCCCCCATACATTTAATTGTTTTTAAATTATTGAAACAAATTGAATTTGAAACTTTATTTATTTTCAAACTAAATTTCAATTCAAACTTGAATTTACATTTTGCTTTAAAACTCAGTTTTTTTTGAAACTTGATTAAAATTTAAATTTAGTTTAAAAATCTTTAAAACAGAGAACAGTTTCAGGTTGAAAAGCCTGAAACAAAACTCTGACCCGAGATGATAAATTTTTGCTTCGAGTAAACAACTCGATCTACTCGAGTACGACGCGAGGAAACACTCGTTCTTCCCAGGCAACAAAACACTCAGGCACAAAATACTCGTGCACGTGCACAGGGTCGTCGATCAACTCCAACCACCTCCGATGATCTCCACACATCAGAAAACGACTACACACCCAACCCCGATCATCAGATCACTCTTCTTCAACTCGAAGTTTTGAATTCGAGTCCACAGCTAAACCTGGAAACAACCCAGACATCACCCCCTACCCTGTCAACACCTCGTCCATGCGGCTCCGACCACTGGCCAGCCTACAATTCCAGCCATCGACGCGCCAAACCCATAGCTACCATCGCCCAAAATCTCGAGACACTCGGTGCTCGAACGAAGACGTAGTGCGCGAATTTCCTATGCGCTTAAAAATTAGGTTTACGAACCAAAATCCTACGCCGCCGACGCCACAGTCATCTTTGCCACCTCCGACTATTTTTCCTACCACCACCGTAGGCTCGTCCACCTCCACGCGCAACCCCGACACCCTCAGATCAACGTGTCGCCGGAAATTGGTTAAAATTCAATTTTCGATCATCATTGAGCTGCTCCTAAACCACGCATCTAAAAATCATCAAATACATCTTAAAAATCATAACTTCCAATAGGGATTCGAGTCATGTACTTGAATCAATAATTCATGATACTGGAAATTTCTCGAAATTAAAGTTTTTACTGTAAAAACTTGATCTTTCATTCTATATACCTTTATACTTCACGAAACCATTTTTAGATTATAACCCATACTTAAACACAACTATTTTGTTTTGAAACTAAGGCCTGATATGGACTATAAAATAAGAAATGGAATTTTCTTGTTGTTTGATGCTTTGTAAAACAAACAAAGAAGAAGGAAAGCACTGATACATATATATATATATACACAGAGCAAATGACAATATATATTCAAGTTTAAACAGCTATACGTCACTCACCTTAAACATCTTGATTTCCAGAAGTCTTCAAGTTGAAAGTTAAAATCTTTTTAAACTTTGCAAAGTTGAAAACTGGGTTGAACTTGATAGCTGAAAGTCTTTGCTTGATCTCAGATTTTCTTTGATTGTTTGATGGTTTAAGTTGAGATGTTTGTTTGATTGTAAGATGATATTACTTCAGATTTTCTTTTACTCAGTTTAAATGGATGAACGAAACTGAGATGATATGGTTGTTGATGTATATAGGAAATGAGGTTTACAGGGTGATGATTTATGTTGTACAAGGTGATAAAATTTGTTGTACAAAAATCAGGGATATTTTCTTTGCTTTGGGGCTGATGGGTATTTGCATTAATTAGGCTTGTACTATACAAATTTTTATTTCTAAATTTTCTTTCTCTCGGTTGTACAAATATATGAGATAGTTGTGGCTTCCTTTACAAGCTTTTTATACATGTATTTTTGTTTACTTATTTGAATTTTTTCATTTGCAATTGGTTCATGAATATATAAAATTGTTTGCTTCCTTTCTTTTTGTTTATTTTATTACTTTATAATATAAATCTTTAATATGTTATTAGATTTTATTTTGCCTTGTCTCATTATTTTACAATATGAGTAAACTTCTATTTTTACTTTATTTTATTTTTCTTTTATTATTTTTGAATGTATTTCCATAGTTAATATGTTGTTATAATTTATATATGTATTTATAATTTATTTAATGTTGTTATAATTTATTTATGTATTTATTTTATTTTGTTTTAAAATAAATGAATTTCTATATTTAATATATTGTTAAAATTTAACTAATTTATTTACTATATATATTTTCTATAATTTATCTTATGTATTTGTATTCCTATTTCTATCTCAATCATTTATTTCTAAATTTAATACTAGTTATTTTTATATTCATTTTGTAATATGGGTGAATTTCTAAATTTTAATTTGTTATTAGATTTTATCCAATGTATTTACTTTATACTTCTATATCTTATATAATTTGTATCTTTATTTTTAAACCATTTATTTACGATTTAAATTCAAATCAAATATATATATATATATATATATTCAAATTTACTCATATATGCTCAAATACATATATATTCACATATATACACATATACATACAATATTTTAAATTTAAATGATTTATACAGAATTTATTTGAATTCGGGGAAACTCGCAATCAATTTATCGATTTATTTCACAAATTTTATTCAAAAATTAATTAATTATCAATTTAAATTTATATAAAATTCGGGGTCGTTACACTCGGACTGGCCCAAGTATTATAAAATAACACATAGGTCAGACTATGTCCAATCAAGGATCATAAGTAAGGTGATTGAGTATAAATAAAGAAGAATAATATGATATCACAATGAAAGTACTCAAAATGCCAAACGACATGTCAAAGTATATATATGTATGTATATGTGTATATATACATATATATATAGAATAATCTTCAAGGCATTACATCACCCAAATATCTCAAATCCATATAAAATAATTAGATTTGATATCAAAAGATGTCATTGCCCATTTAGAAACACATCAAATCAAAAATCGCATAGTAAACACAAATGGGTGAATCATACATATCCAGAAACCATCGTTTAAATACATAAAACATCAATAAGTGAGATATCACTAAGTATATCGGGTTATCTCAAAGCAATGCCCAAATATCTCTCAAACTCATATTATAGGATATCATCATCAAATCCCTAAAATCAATAAGAAATTTCGGAGCTAGCTCATCACAGTGTCTAAATATAATCAATAATAGGTAAGCTATATATCAAAGAATGATACGGGATTGATTGTACTTTGGACACAGTTTCAGGTATAGTCTCGTCTTATATATACCTATCTACCACACGTGAACTGAAACCGAATGGGAGAATGATTTCCGTATGCCCATTCCAGGAATCTAAGGTCTACTAGTTGTATGCTAAGTAGTCGGATATGTTCCTACAGCTTTAGTTCACGCAAACCGAAACCACACGGGAGACTGATGGCCATATGCTTGCTCTAGAAACCAATGACTGCCGTATGCCTATAGCCGGATTTGTTCCTACATTCTTAGTTACCTCGACGGAAATCATGACTCGTACCCACCAGTGGCTCTTCAACTCGTAGCCTCGGTCACGACCCTATTTTGCCTCTATAGGTCACAGAATTTTGGCCTAAGTGATACAAAGGGTTATCGACACCTACCCATCTACTATGATGTGCATCCGAAATAATATATAACAACAGCGTCACAGATCTAGGGTGCAACCCAACGATCCGACTGCCAAGGTGGATACTGTCTAGTTCGGTTTACTCCCAAACCATAAAGGGAGATGGACAAAGGTAGACATACATATAGAGTATACACATTGGTCGCTACGTAGCTCTACATATAAGTCACCACGTGACTATCAAATACTCAACGCAACAAATATCATATGTACCAAACCCTATATTGAGTGTCAACCATGAGCAAAAGAATAATTGAATAAATATCATAATGGCATCCCATACCACTGCATGTTACTAATCCGTTTATTTAATGCTCATACATCACACTCGCCATTCCTTATTCTATATAACGAGTCCAAAGAATAACCAGAAAAGTGTTACCGAAAGTCCTATAATAGACGGTACCACTAATATGTTTAATCAGATTTTTCATCACACGGAATAAATATCAATAAATCAAACAAAAAAATATCATCACCGTATCATCTTAAAATATATCACAAATCTATACAACGGTGAGTCGTTCATGATATCGAGATCGAAGTAAAAATGAGAAATCAGAAAATAGAGAAATCAAACATAAAATCCCAATTTTAATTCAAACATGAAATAATAATAAATTTCAATAAAATTTCATTAAACAATTAAATCAAATATTCATATAAAATGTTCAAATCAATTTATAAATCAAATATCCTTTATAATAAAAATCACTAAAAACAATACTATTATTTCCATAATACATTTATAAAATAGCCATATATATATATATTACATTTTTCCTTTATAACAAATTCAAATTTATAATATATTATAATATTGATTTAAAAAAGCGTTTTATAATCAAAAGAAATTTATATTTTTAATTAAAAATATTTACAGATATAAATGTATCTAGATTATTTCAAATTTAATATAATTTTCATAAAATGCTTTTAATAAGATTTTAAAACCCTTAAATAATTTTTCTAAGCTTTCTAAACATTCATTAAAACAAGCAATAAATAAATGTCTATATAAATATAATTATGATGTAAAAATTGCTCCACAAACATTTCAACAAACAATGATAAAAATATCGTATGACTCGAGTCGAGTCCCTCGAACTCCGATCAAATATAAAGTTAACACACATTGACATACAAATAAATATTTAGTTCAATTCATAAATGGATAAAGTTTTGTTTGTAAATTGACTCTTCCAACTAACATAATCGACCAATTATCACAATATCATCCATATCAACCAAATTCATCACAATAAACCAATCAAATAATTCAACCCATTAATTTACCCATATATCAAGTAATTTCATTCAACTAAGCAATTTAAGAAATAATTGGGGATAACTATATAAAAGAATGGATTATATAAATAGTTGTGAGTATAAAACCCACCGAATTATCCAACGAAGATTTTTCAGCCTTCATCGTTAACGTTCACGCATCAACTACCTCTAATGCCTACTGCTATAGCCTGAACGCTCGCTGCATCCCCTCACTCTCACTATAACTACATTCATCGTGTGCTTCATTATCGTCACTACAACCGCCCTAAATCTATACTCATGCTCGATTCTGTTTGCAAATGATAGAATCCACATCGTGACATCAACACGTTGCCTCACGTGCCTCGTCATGGCCCAACCTATACCGCATTGTCTACCTCATCACAGCCAGGTCGCAATTCCATCACATTACCGCTCGCCTCCATTGCCTTCGAGTCTTGTGCGATTCCCAAGTTGATTCGTGATTCGATCGATTTTTTATTTTTACTTTGCGTTCGATTTTTTTAGGGTAACCTAGAAGAATGGGTTATGGGCTTTAAGCTTTGGAGAAAAATATGGAGAGAGGTATGCTAATGAGTTTAGAAATAAAAGAAGGATAAGTGTATAAATGGGATTGGGCTTGAACTGTATTAGGGTTAAAATTTAATTATTTCTTTTATTTGAAAGAACTCTTTTTAATGTGTTTGCAAATTTATTCAAGTCTAATTCATATTAATTTATATTATATTTTACAATATATTCTAGATAATTGGATAATTTTATTCAATTTAATTCTTGTTTATTTTTATTTAATTATTCATTGCATTAACGTGAAGTAAATTTTTTTCAACTATTTTAACGATATATAAATTATTTACATTTTAATATATGCATAATTTAATAAAAACATTTTATTCGATTCAAATATATTATCCGAAAAGAATTGATTAATTTAATTCAATTTATGAAAAAAAATCTTCTATTAAATAGACTTCATATAAATAAAATTTTATTTCAAAATAATAATCATCAAATATTTCAAACAATTTTATTTTAACTAAATTAATTAACTTATTTTACGACGTAGAAAGCAGGGTTGTTACAAAAATGCTATGGAAGATAATTATGGACCATATCCTCCAATAAGACTACTAGTGGCATGAATAAGACCAGCAAAGTGCGGAAGAGAAATCATCAAGGGAATGTAGTAATGTTACTAAGGAGTGAGATGAAAAAAACTAGTACTTTGGGTTTTGATGAAAAAATCGTTACAACAATGCTACTAATAAGCTTATCGAGCTGTTACAAATTTATTAGCATACCAAGTACCATTTAAGTGGAGATTAAAGTTGGAAATAAGTACATAAGCAACAAGTAGAAATAAAGAAGAATCGAGGTCATATTAGAGCATTCACGCATATGGAGTGGAATACGAGCAATAAAGTGATAAAGATGGAATAAATAGATCAACTGCACTTAGGGATCACTTGGTGATGGACTACAAAGCTTTAAATGAGTATGTCATATTTTAAGTCCTTATTGGTTCAAGATATGATTTGTTAAAATCCCACAGTTGATCTCCAAATCACTCCAAACTTTACTACATGTCTAGAAATAACCTCAAGCATTTTATAGAACATTTTGGATTTTTTTAGCAATGGAATTTGTAAAAATAATTAAAACATTCAAATGCTTTGTGGATTAGGAAAAACCAATAGCAATTGGCCGAGCGCTTGCCACATAACAGAACGACTTGATATTGCAAATTTCATCATAAAGGGTCACGGTATGAATAGTTACGACTCCCGCTCCTTCCTCTTCATTGCAGAAGATGTCATCTTTCATAAATGATGAAGAGTTGTAACACATCCCTAGATCCACTATAAAATTCCATAGCCTCTTCATTAGTTTGAATTCAATAAACCACTCAAGATCATCTTAGGCATTACCTAAGATGATCTTAGGTTGTTATCTTGTATTGCTTCTCCATGCATTCAACTCCACATTGTATCCAGAAGCAACATAGCATCTCCTAGCATTTACACATTCAACCCAATATCATTTGTAGGGGATATAAGATATATTTTACTTAAATATTTACAATATAGTGTATTGGAGACATAATATGATTGTCATAGAACTTTGTTCCACTAAACAAAGACCAAATGCTATTCTGTTATTCAGGTGAAGGCAAAGTCATGTTCTATTGTTCAAGCAAAGGTCGAAGCCCTGGTCGGTTGTTTAGGTAGTTCTATTTATACTTATTCCTCTAGATTGAGCAAGGGTGGTAGTAAAATTCTAAAGGAAGTTCTAGGGTTAGATATAGGATGGGGATGTCTGAACTAGCATAAATAGACTGTGTGATTTACTTTATGGTGCTTATACTTTTATGCTTCAATGTTTGATACTTGGACATTTCTTATTTTTATTTCAAAGCTAAATCCAACATTACAAACATATAGCATGCACCTATCACAACTTCTAACATGAGGAAATGGACTAGTGGAAATATACAGTAAAGGCTAATAAAATATCAGATGATTACTAGCATAAAAGCAAGAAACTATGGAAGGATTATTATTAATGTAGATATGAAGGATGAGTTTCAAACGGAGAAATAACATTTGTTAAATGGCTTTTTGACCAAGTGGATTTCAACTGGAGTTAGAATGTCAAAATGAAGACGAAACGATTCGTGGACTTGGGATCATGTTTGGAAAAGCAAGAAGATCATACTCAATAAGTTTCAACAAAAAAGGAGAAAATTGGAGCATTTGGTACCGAGAGGAACCACTCGATATCAAGAGGTTTTTACTCCACTTTGGAAAACCTCTTGTACTAGAAGTACTACCTCAGGTGATTGCCATGGAGTGCTTTCCCCAAAGAATAGATGAGCAACTCCAAGGATAATCGGGAAGAGAGGAAAAAAAGTAGGAAAATGACATGCAGTATCAAGGAAATTGTCATAAATAACTCAACCTTCAAGGAAAAGTGTTTGGAATGCAATGAATCGGAGATAAGAAGGCTAAACAGAAGAAGAGGCGTAGAATTCCCCTATAAAAACCAGTCGAAACTGAGAGATTTCTCTTTGGTACCGAGATCTTCTTATGGGAGACCGGGCCAGCTTTGGCTCCTCTGTGCCTTTGGACTTGGATCTGGACCTTCTACTTCGTGAGACTTCGAGTCTATTGGCAAATTCCCCTATGAATACATACTTTATAACAACTAAGTGAGGACTTTTTACACTTCATCTCCTATCTCTCCTCCATGGTAGTCACTATGGAGCTACTATTTGATGTCCTAGGCTTTAGTTCATTAAAAATCTTGTACTAGTGACTCTAAATCTCTCCGAATCTATCTAAAACTCTCTCAAAATATAAATCATAAAAGCTACAGTGGACATAGGTTAGAGATTGCCAAACCACTGTAAAAATCTTGGTGTTCTTGCTTTTTTTATTATATTTTCTGCTAGGTCTCAACTTTTCAATAGATTTTTGGGTGTTGTGCCACTTTTAGCATCAACAATATGGTGCTTTCACTGAAAATGTTGGTTCTCACGGTCCGATCTAGCTTGCAATATTGGGTTTTAGGAGATCTAGTGGTTAGATCCAGAAGATTTAGTTTAAGGAATTTGGAAACTTGCTGATAGAAATCAATGGTGAATGGGAGATTTGGAAAATCCTCAAAAGCAGTAGCTAGTGGTGATGAAAGAAATGGTCACCAATTGGAAGTTAGTAATCAACAGGCAATACCAAGATTATCTGCTCAACATGAAGTGGTTACTGGGGTTGAGCTTGATAAGATGTTGCAGCAGTTGAACCAGAAGTTAGTTGACGGTCAGAAGGCTTTGATGGAAATGATGGATGCTAGCATAGCACTGTTGATCCAGCAACCACAAAGGACTAGGACAAACATGAGGGAACTTCTCCCTGCAGATCTGAAGAAACAAATTCATCTATTTTTTATTAGAATAAGCGAAATGAAAGGAAAAACTAAAAGGAAGCAGCTCCCGGTCCAACAGAAGGAGTTGTCAAAGGAAGTCAAAACGCTTCCCCTAAAAGAAAACAACTTGGCGTCGAGAGGAATTGAGTACCAAGAGGTTTTCTAGGAAATAGGAATGATAGAGAGCTGAAGCTTTGGACTTGTATGATTTAAAGGATGATCAACAGCTTGAAGATGATGGCTAAGAGCTGAATATTGGAGCTGATGATGTTGGAGATCAAACAGCTACAACGAAACCAATCGAACGTCAATGAAAGACCGGAGGAGTGGTTCTCCTAAAGACTACAGAGCCTAGACATCACTGAGCAAACCGAGATTTGCAGAGCCAAACACTTGGTACAACTCCTTATAGTTGACCTTTGGAGTACCATGACAAGGTGGAGTATACAGAAAATATGGTTAAAATGTTGGTAAAGTTAAGCAAAGGTAAAAAAACAAGGATTGGGGTTCTGCGCCAAGAAGAACTCTGTTCATAGAAAATATTTCGAGAGAAGAATATCCCAGGAAGTTTAGGATGCCAACTATGCCATCATATAATGGGACTACTGATCCTATGCAACATTTACTCAAGTATGAATGGCACATGGATAGTGCTAAGGCGATAAATGCTGTTTGATGTAGACATTTTCCTATCTTCTTGGAAGGAGTGGCATCGATGTGGTTCACTAGGCTCATGCCGAGATACATATCGTCTTTTGAAGAGTTAGATAGGAAGTTCATGGAGTAGTTTTGACTCCACGCTGCTCGACCTAAGGATATGATGTCCTTGTCGAGCCTGCCTCAAGGGTCCAAGTAGTTGCTGAAGGGGTTCTTAAATTGGTTCAATATTGCTGTTACAGAAGTAAGTAGTCCAAAGGAGAATCTGGTATTTATGGCATTGGTCTGAGTCATACACCTAGACATGGATTTCAGTCGATGGTTGAAAATGAAGCAACCTATGACTATGGAAGAATTTCATCGAAAGGCTAACCAGTTCTTGCGGTTGAAAGAAGCGAGTCTAGCAATAGGAAAGACTGATGATGGACAATCAAAGGAAGTTATCCGAAGCAATATGGCGATTAAACAGTGACGCAGCAGATATTACAAAAACAATGTAGATCGTTGAATGTAGCAATCGATGGATTGATGGATACTGAAATGCCCGAATTCGTTGATCTGAAGATACCGAACTCTAGCTATCTCGAACTCGTTGATCGCGCACGATACCGGGTTCAAAGATCTTCAATTCTTCGAGCGTTGATCTAGCACACTAGATTCCGCGAATCGGCTTCTACAATCGTTGAATCGAGCGCACTCGATTATCCGAAAGAGGAGATAGGAGATTACACTCAACTACCAATTTAAATGAAAGCACAAAGCAATCAAAAGAGAATTTTATTCAATATTCAACAACCTTTACAAAATGACCATACATGCCTATTTATAGGCTACAACTCAACACAACAGAAAATTCACTAACTCCTAAGTCGGTTCCGACTTACGACCTACGACCCATCCTAACTCGGAGACGACTTAAGACAAACAGTTACACTACTTGCCTTTAGCGACTTATCAACATACAACACGACTCACGACTTATTTACAAAGTACATGACTCAAAAGTAAATGACTCAAATAGACGACTCACCTTAAGTCGTTTACGACTTATCAGATTACAATACAATCATACGACTTAAAAACAAAATTACAAACGACTTATAACAGATGCGACTTAACAACCAACACAACAGCCACTTCCTTCGACTTAAGAATCCACGGTGTAGATTAACTCGCAGAAGAATCTACGACAACAGGCTTTAGCGACTTAAGAACATGCGCATCTCATATCAGCAACCTAAAGAACAACGGTAGAGATTAACTCGTAGAAGAATCAACGGCAGTGTGCTTCAGCGACTTAAGTCCTGATTCATTAGGTCGTTCACGAGACTTAACTAAGTCGTAACTCGCTTCCTCTTCACTCCTTTTGTTAAGTCGTGGACGACTTATACCTTCAGCTTTGTTAAGTCGTGGCCTTTCACTAAGTCGCTGCCGAGTTATACTAAGTCGCTGGGACGACTTAAAACCTTCGTTAGGTCGCGAACTCGAGTTAACTCCTTCCCCTGGTTTCCAGTTGAGTCGTGGACGACTTATAGCTGCACCGTTAACTCGTATACGACTCATCAACACCGAACAACTTATGCTCTCCTTAAGTCGTAACTCCCTCCCATCTGAACTGATAGGTCGTAGACGACTCAATGCCGATTCGTTAACTCGCCGCTTCCCCTCACATGGCTCCATAGGTCGTGGACGACCTATAGCTTCTGCCTTAAGTCGTGGATGACTTATCTCCTCGCCTTCCTTAAGTCGGTCACGACTTATGTCCTTAGCTTTGATAAGTCGGTCACGACTTATGCCTTGGGCAATTATAGTTTGGCCTACATCATCCTCCCCAGGTTGAAAGAAATTCGTCCTCGAATTTGCATCTTCCTCAACATCAGTTCGTTGATATGGTACGAGATGTTTAACATTGAACACATCAGACGTATACACATCATTTGGCAGTTTCAGTTTATAAGCATTTTCATTGATTCGTTTCACAACTTCCACCGGACCAATTTTCCTGGCTTTCAACTTGTTATAAGCGCCTACTGGAAAACGATCTTTTGTTAACACTGCATAAACCATATCACCTTCATGAAATTCAACACTCCTTCGTTTCAAATCTGCAGATTGTTTATACTTCTCATTTGCTTTCTCCAAGCGTTCTTGAACAATTTTATGACATTCCATCAGCCCCTCGACAAAATCAACAGCTTTTTTAACTGTCTTCTTTGATTGTGGTACTATAGTTAGATCCAACGGTCCCTTCGGTAAACTCGAATAAACAATCTGGAATGGACTGAACCCAGTACTTCGATTCTCAGCATGATTATGGGCAAACTCTGCCTGGCATAACTTCACATCCCAACTCTTCAGATTGTCTTGAACAAGACACCTCAACAAATTTCCCAATGATCTATTAACCACCTCTGTTTGTCCATCAGTTTGCGGATGATAGGCACTACTAAACTTCAACTTCGTTCCGACCATTTTCCACAAACTCAACCAAAAATGACTCAGAAATCGAGTATCTCTATCCGACACAATAGATTCTGGCAATCCATGAAGTCGATAGATCTCCTTGAAAAACAACTGAGCAACATGAACAGCATCCGCCGTCTTTTTACAAGCAATAAAATGTGCCATTTTCGAAAATCGATCAACCACCACATAAATGGAATCGTTTCCCCGTTGGGTTCGAGGTAAACCCAAAACAAAGTCCATACTCATATCAACCCATGGTTTAGTTGGTACCGGTAACGGCATATATAAACCAGCATTAGTCGCAGTTCCTTTCGAAACTTGACATATATGACATCGCTCCACAAATTTTTCCACTTCTTTCCTCATCGATGGCCAAAAGTAGGACTGTGAAATCAACTGTAAGGTACGGTCTCTCCCAACATGTCCCTCTTCGTGTA
Organism: Allium fistulosum; assembly: GCA_030737815.1. Taxonomy (NCBI): domain Eukaryota; kingdom Viridiplantae; phylum Streptophyta; class Magnoliopsida; order Asparagales; family Amaryllidaceae; genus Allium; species Allium fistulosum. The sequence goes on along the minus strand of CM060902.1, from coordinate 195,515,693 downwards.
ACTCCTTGATAATCTTCATTCTCAGACTACCCTCCGGTATGCACAATCGATTTCCCTTGAACAGAAAACCATCTACCATCAAAAACTCATCCGTCTTTCCCTCCTTAACTTTATCAACAAACTTCATGAAGTAAGGATCTTCAACAAATAGTTCCGGCAACATTTCAAACCCCGTCACTTCAACCTTCAGCGTAGTCAACAAATGACCCCTCCTACTCAAAGCATCAGCCACTCGATTCGTCACCCCTGACTTGTGTTTAACAACGAAAGTGAACTGTTGTAGATATGCTATCCACGATGCATGTCTTGCTGAAATCTTGTCCTGCCCTTGTAAATGCTTCAACGCTTCATGATCAGTGTAAAGAACAAACTCCTTCTGAAATAGATAGTGTCTCCAATGTTTGATAGATTGCACAACAGCATAAAACTCCACATCATATGTACTATATCGCATCTTCGCTCCTGACAGCTTTTCACTGAAATATGCAATTGGACGTCCCTTCTGACTCAACACTCCTCCAATCCCAACCTTGGATGCATCAGTATGTAGTTCAAACAACAACTGAAAATCAGGTAATACAAGAATTGGTACAGATGTCAGCAACTCCTTGATCTTCCCAAAAGCATTCCCTGCTTCCTCTGTCCATGCAAACTGTTTACCCTTCATGCAATCCGTAACAGTTGCCATCACACTACTAAAGTGTGGTATAAACCTTCGATAGAATGAAGCCAACCCGTGAAAACTACGAACTTCCGTTATCGTCTTGGGCTGCGGCCAATCTCTAATTGCTTCGACTTTACTTTGGTCAACCTGTATTCCTTCCTCTGAAACAACGTACCCCAAAAATAACACACTATGCGTCATGAACACGCATTTCTTCATTGCAGCATAAAATTGTTCTTGTCGTAATACCATCAGCACTTCTCTAAGATGATTCAAATGTTCCTCTGGACTCCCACTGTAAATCAGAATATCATCAAAATATACCACCACAAATTTCCCAATGAATGGTCTAAAAATTTGATTCATCACCCTCATGAAAGTACTCGGTGCATTTGATAAGCCAAACGGCATGACCAACCACTCGTATAGACCCTCCCTGGTTTTAAAAGCAGTTTTCCACTCATCGCCTGGTCTGATACGAATTTGATGATATCCGCTCTTCAAATCAATCTTCGAAAATATAGTAGCTCCGCTTATTTGATCTAACAAGTCGTCCAACCTCGGCATTGGAAATCTATATCTCACAGTAATCTTATTCAATGCTCGACTGTCAGTGCACATCCTCCACGTTCCATCCTTCTTAGGTACCAATAAAGCCGGTACAGCACAAGGACTTAAACTCTCCTACACACGCCCCTGTTCAAGCAATTCCTCTACCTGCCTCTGCAACTCTTCATGTTCCTTCGGACTCATTCGATAATGTGGTCTGTGTGGAAACACAGCACCTGGAACAAGATCTATCTGATGTTGTATATCCCTCAATGGTGGCAACTCCGTTGGTAACTCCTCTGGAAATACATCGTCAAATTCTTTCAAAACGGGTTTAACTTCTTCTGGAATTTCAACTTCTTCACGGCTCTCCCGCCCGATCAACAAGAACACTTCCGGCTCTTCTTCAACCTCCTTAACAAACTCCTTCAAAGATAATAAAGTTTTCAGCTCTTCAATTTCTTCTGACTTACTTTCTCCTTGTGGTCTCTTCTTTGGAACTAGGATAATTTTCGTACCTTCAAACATAAAACTGTAGCTATTGGTCCGACCGTCATGTTGTACTGCTCGATCATACTGCCATGGTCTTCCCAATAATAAATGACAAACATCCATCTCTACGACATCACACCAGATCTCGTCTTTGTATTTCTTCCCGATAGAGAATGGAACACGAACTCGTCTATCCACTTTCACTTCTCCTCCTTTTCTCAACCATGCTAACTTGTATGGATTCGGATGTTTCTCTGTCTTCAATTTCAACTTTGTCACAGCTTCGGTTGAAATAATATTATCACAGCTTTCTGCGTCAATCACAAACTTACACACCTTCCCCAGAATAGTACATGTTGACTGAAAAATATTACTTCTCAACCAACTTGCTTCCTCCTGCTTCGGTGTTAAACACGATCTCCTCAGCATTAGATTACAACCTTCGTCTCCTAACGCAATATCCTGTTCATCTTCCTCAACTGGACTAGAACAATCCCCATCAACATCCTCATCTTCAACTTCTACAATCATGGTTCTCTTCTTTGGCTTTGGACACTCACTGCTTTTATGACCCAATTCCTGACAATTGTAACATTTGAAACCATTGTTAACTTTCGTCTTCTCAGCCTCCTTCACCACTGGTCTACTGATAGGTTTAGAAACATTAGAACTTCCACCAACACTCTTCGCTTGATTGTTAGAATTAGTAAACACACCACTTCCTCGTCTACCCTGTTTCTCCCAAGCCAACGCTTTCTGATGTGCTTCCGCTATAGATCTTGGATCGAACATATTAACCATATCCTGGATCTGCATTCTCAATCCCCCAATGAATCTAGATGTCAGCTGCTCTTCTGTTTCCATAATATCATTCCTGGCAATAAGTTGATAGAATTCATCAGCATAGTCATTCACAGATTTCGTCCCTTGTCTCAAGTTTTGCAAACGTTGATACATCAAAGATTGATAATTGTAAGGTAAGAACGTTGCTTTCATCAATTTCTTCATCTTCTCCCAAGATTCAACTTTTGACTTTCCCATCCGATCACGTGTAAGTTTGGTCTGCTGCCACCATGCCAAAGCTCTACCCCTCAGCCTCGTAGCAACCAACTTCACTCTACGATGTTCTGGAACTTCTTTGAAGTCAAAAATCTCCTCGACGTTAGCCACCCAATCTAGAAACTCCTCTTCTTGCATACCACCTTTGAATTCTGGAATTTCAGTCTTCATCCCCGACTCCCACTTGTGATCATACTCAGAGTGATTTCTTCCTTGTCCTCGAACACTACCACCATCATATTCCTCTTCAAAATCAGATGTGTATCGTTGTCTATCTCGTCCACCCACATCTCTACTACCATTACACCTTCCACCATCATCCCTTCTATCTACATTCCTCCGTTCATGATCATTCACGTTCCTCCCACACCCTTGATCATTTTCAACACTTCTGTCTCGATTGGAATGTGGCGAGACTCTACTACCCCCATGGTTAGATTCAGGTGAAACCCTTCTCCGATTTTGATTCATCTCCGTCATAAGCTTCTCTAACCGGCCAATTCCTTCGTTAAGCTTTTCACTAAAGTTTTCATTGATTCTTTGCTCCATCTCATCAGCCTCTTCTCTTCGATACAAAGCTTCTACGTTTTGGTGGCGATTAGCTCTTCTTGGCGGCATACTTGAAATCTTCCAATACTTCAAAATTCAAACACTTTTCGGATTTTGATCCAAAATGAAACGGATCGAAAACTTCCACTTTGTAGCAAATCGCGATGATCACGATGGACAAAGTTTCGGCCTCCAATTCAAATCCGATCAAACAACTTCAATGCAAGTCGAACACTTCTACTTGCTCACGGCTCACTCTTCAAGCTTCTCGGCCAAACAACTTCAAACTTCAAAATGATTAGGCTCCAAGTCTCGATCTAACTATGATTAATTATAACAAGCTCTGATACCAAAACTGACGCAGCGGATATTACAAAAACAATGTAGATCGTTGAATGTAGCAATCGATGGATTGATGGATACTGAAATGCCCGAATTCGTTGATCCGAAGATACCGAACTCTAGCTATCTCGAACTCGTTGATCGCGCACGATACCGAGTTCAAAGATCTTCAATTCTTCGAGCGTTGATCTAGCACACTAGATTCCGCGAATCGGCTTCTACAATCGTTGAATCGAGCGCACTCGATTATCCGAAAGAGGAGATAGGAGATTACACTCAACTACCAATTTAAATGAAAGCACAAAGCAATCAAAAGAGAATTTTATTCAATATTCAACAACCTTTACAAAATGACCATACATGCCTATTTATAGGCTACAACTCAACACAACAGAAAATTCACTAACTCCTAAGTCGGTTCCGACTTACGACCTACGACCCATCCTAACTCGGAGATGACTTAAGACAAACAGTTACACTACTTGCCTTTAGCGACTTATCAACATACAACACGACTCACGACTTATTTACAAAGTACATGACTCAAAAGTAAACGACTCAAACAGACGACTCACCTTAAGTCGTTTACGACTTATCAGATTACAATACAATCATACGACTTAAAAACAAAATTACAAATGACTTATAACAGATGCGACTTAACAACCAACACAACAGCCACTTCCTTCGACTTAAGAATCCACGGTGTAGATTAACTCGCATAAGAATCTACGGCAACAGGCTTTAGCGACTTAAGAACATGCGCATCTCATATCAGCGACCTAAAGAACAACGGTAGAGATTAACTCGTAGAAGAATCAACGGCAGTGTGCTTCAGCGACTTAAGTCCTGATTCATTATGTCGTTCACGAGACTTAACTAAGTCGTAACTCGCTTCCTCTTCACTCCTTTTGTTAAGTCGTGGACGACTTATACCTTCAGCTTTGTTAAGTCGTGGCCTTTCACTAAGTCGCTGCCGAGTTATACTAAGTCGCTGGGATGACTTAAAACCTTCGTTAGGTCGTGAACTCGAGTTAACTCCTTCCCCTGGTTTCCAGTTGAGTCGTGGACGACTTATAGCTGCACCGTTAACTCGTATACGACTCATCAACACCGAACGACTTATGCTCTCCTTAAGTCGTAACTCCCTCCCATCTGAACCGATAGGTCGTAGACGACTCAATGCCGATTCGTTAACTCGCCGCTTCCCCTCACATGGCTCCATAGGTCGTGGACGACCTATAGCTTCTGCCTTAAGTCGTGGATGACTTATCTCCTCGCCTTCCTTAAGTCGGTCACGACTTATGTCCTTAGCTTTGATAAGTCGGTCACGACTTATGCCTTGGGCAATTATAGTTTGGCCTACATCAAACAGGCTGGGGAAAGCTCTGGTAATGTGGTAGTTAGCGTTGGAAACTTTGGTAGCTAGAAGAAAAGGAACCAAGACCCTGGTGGTAGGCGCAATGACAATAAGAAATGCCCGAGGAATATGAAACTGAAAGACTATACGCCCTTAAATGATACACTAAAAAACAAATACCTTGCTACTTAAGGAATGGAACGATATAAAATGCCACCTCGAAAGGAGGTGACCTAGCAAGAAAGGCGCTCTGGAAAGTTCTATCATTTCCACGAAACTCATGGGTACAACACGAATGAGTTCTGACATTTGAGAGATCTCATCGAGAAGCTGATAGGGAAAATTAAGCTCCAGCAGTAAGTTAAAGAGCCACAAGAAGGTGGTCACGCTGCGAGACCCCTAGGGCCGCCTGTCCAAGGGAATCCGCTTGGGCCAAGCGGAGAAGGGCCTAGGTGGAATGATAGAAAATTTATTATCAATACTATTAATCAAATTTTTAACCCAGTAGAATTCAGAAGGAGTTAGAACATTCAAACTAAGCCAGAACGACTCGAAACTTGATCGGATGACCTAAAAGTACATGACAAAGAAACCCCGGGGGTTTGAACCAAAAATACGCCAAGTATTTAGATCGACACTGATCCAATCCAATTGGATTGGTACCGATCCAAAATATTGACTTGTGGATTCTCCAATCCATATGCATTATGTTTCAATATCTCTCCTAAACTTATCTACCAAGTTCGATAACATTTTGAGCATCCGAGTTGAAGAATTTTAGACTTATCCGATTCAGATTACATTTCAATCTAATTTACAAGTGAACCATCGTCGAAACTAGTCAACAAACAATGAAATCACATGGGGAATTCACATGCAAGAAAGGAAGTGAACGAAGTAGCAGTTGTGCAAAAATTTCACAACATTTTGGATTGGTGCCAATCCGATCCAATTGGATCGGTACCAATTCAAAAAGTCAGTTCAAAATTACCCCAAATTTTACATGCCCCATCCAATGGATGACACATGCTTCTGGTACTCTAGTTTCGATCCAAGTGCTATCTAAATCCTATAAATACCATCCTATCTTGAATAGAAAAGGGGAAGCTACTCTGATCATTGGGGAAACTCTGCTACGAAGATTCTTCAACCTTCTTCCTCCTCACAATGGCTATCATGGGATAATTGAGATCCTTCCTTTTGTCTCCATCAACGGTGGTCTGATCTTTCTTCATTCAATTATAAGAATTATAAATAACAACTACTTGTAATCAACAGTCAATCCATCAATAAATCTATAAAGTGGACGTAGGCTTCGTTAACAGCCGAACAACTATAAAAAACTTGTGTTTCTCTACTTTATTATGTCTTTTCTGCAATTTGGAGAGTGTTTTGCTCTACTTTATTTATCCTGATAAACAGGGCTGGTGCTTTCACATTCATATCAGGGTGTTGATCCATTTTTGGGTTAACATTTTGGTGCTTTTACTAGAACATTGTATCTTGGCTTAGATCCAGCTATCTAATTTGGATCAGATAGGTTCAGAAGTTAGATCCTCAATCTCTGCTCAAAAGACTGCTACTGAGAATCAATGGCACTAGAAAGAAGGAGAACTACTCTCGGAAGATCCATAAGAGTTGTAATTACTGGAGAAGAGATCAATCCTCAGCAAATTGAAGTCAATGGCGCCAACACAGGAGATCAGGTGTCGGGATCCTCTATTTAGCATGAAGTTGTCACTAGAATTGAATTAAATAAAATGGTTGATGAAATTAATCAGAAGATGGAAAATAGCCAAAGAGCTCTTATGGACAAATTGAATACCCTATTGACCGTACAATCACATGCTGCTCCAAGAACCACGATAGAGCCCGCGGGTACCATGGAATAAGAAAATTCTTTCTATCTCTGGCCTAAATAGGAGAAACGGAAAGCAGTAGTAGAAAGGAGTGATAGGTGGAATCGTAGGAATTACTATGGAAGGAAATGCAAGCGCTCCACCAACTGCGAGGCAACCAGCTACAAACTTGAATCTATAGGCGAAAACCCCACGGGAAGATATAGTAATGGATCTCTCCGACTCAGAAGATGGTGAGCGACTTGACGATGACAATTTGGAAGGAACTGTCAATGCATTCAATAACGCCAGGGAGATCCAAACTGCCCCTACCGGACCACTTGTAAGCCAACGGAACTCTAAGGGAGTGGCTCTCCCAAAGACAGGAAAGCCAAGGCTTCAGTCCACTTACCAAGATCGTTTGCAAAATCAAACACTTAGTGTAGTCACTAACAGCCAACTTGCAGATTACCGGACATATGAGGCATATATCATGGACATGGTCAAGTGACTAATTGATGAAAGTAACGGTAGAAGGGATGATGAATGGAATCCACTCCAAGTTGGACTCCCTTCACTGATGAAATTTTGAATGAGCGGTACCTTGAAAAGTTCACTGTGCCAACTATTCCGTCTTATGATGGAACGAGAGACCCAAAACCCCACTTGTATAAGTACAGTTGATACATGGACGGAGAAAATGCTTCGAATGCCATTCGATGTAGATGTTTCTTGATTTTCCTGGAGGGTATTTCTTCCATGTGGTTCACCAGGCTTTCGCCAAGATCCATCTCCACTTTCAATCAACTAGAAACAAGATTCCTTGAATAATTTAGGCTTCACATGGCATAACCCAAAGATGTGATGTCCTTATTCGGCCTATTCCAGGAATGGAATGAATCTCTGAAGTCCTTCACGAATCGGTTCAACACCACGATGACTGAAGTAAGTAATCTAAACGAGGATATGGTTTTTATAGTCTTGGTCCATGCTATCCACCTTGAAACTAAATTCGAAAAATGGGTCAAAATGAAACAACCTACCACTAGGAAGGACTTCAATCGAAAGGCGATCCAGTATTTGAGATCGGAAGGGAACATGAATTAGAATGGAAATCTAATAAATTACAACCAACCAACATTAGGCAAAGTGGTATGGCAACAAACCAATAAATAAATACCTCCAGGACCACTAAACAAAATGCAAGAAAAGATGGAAATCAAAAAAGGAAGAACCTGAATTCTAACAAGCGAAATGGAAGTAACAAGTGACTTAAAGGTTTGAGGCCCAAAGAATACACCTCGCTCAATGATACTCTAGAAAACATCTATCTTGTGACATAGTGGATGGAAGAGTATAAGAAGCTGCCTAAAAATGAAGCAACTGAACATTAAAAGCGTTTCGTAAAGTACTATCGCTTCCATGAAACACATGGTCACAACATGAATGAGTGTCGTCACCTAAAGAACTTGATTAAGGAGTTGATTCGGGAAAACAAGCTTTAGTAGTATGTGAGGAAACTATAGAATCCTGACCAACAGTGCCCAAGCTCCTAGAGATCGAGGGAATCAAGCTGGAACCAGTGAAGAGGGACACAGACGGACTGACCAGAGACTCGTCATTGGAACAATACCTGGAGGACCCCATCTCGCATAGAAGAGTTGGGTAGAAATGGAGCGGTATGCAAGCTCATTAAAGCACGCTCCGAAAGATACATGCTTTGTGATCGAAGATGGAACTCCTACCAAGCAGTAGGGAACCCTGAACGATGACATAGTATTCTGAAATCAAGGCACTATAGGGACAGAAGCTCCAACTCTCTACCCCATGGTCATGACAGTAGGAATCGGACCTGCCATGGTCCAACGAGTATTGGTAGACAGTCGCAGTTCTGTGAATATCCTTTTCAAATGCACCTTTGATCGGTATGAAAGATGTATCCGCTTGTCGAACAAAGATCTAGAGATTCACCAGTGAACCCAAAGAACCCTTCTGAACAATCGATTTACTTATAGAACTCAAAGAAGTTGACTAAAGAGTCGTCCTCATCCCAACCTTTGTGATTATCGATGAAATATCCGCCTACAATTCTTTCGTGGGTTGGCCCGCTTGGGCAGATTTTAGGATTACTTTAGCTTAATGGTCTAACCATGAAATTTCTGATAGAGAATGGAGTTGCAGCGATCAAAGGAGACCAAAGTGCTGCTAAAGAGTGCTACATCGCAAAACTACACGAGTATAGAAAAAAAGAAATGGGAAAGAATGTAAGGAGAACTCTCCACATTCATGAACCTACCGAATAGAACTACAGAGCCACCCCTGGCTTGGGGACCATAGCCGATTTGAGAAGGTTTTGGACCCTAGAAAAAGAGTTTAGGGGAGGAACGGGCAGCACCGGAAAAATTGATGGTGTATGCCCCAATGGATATGGATGACCAAACACGGGTCCTGAAGATTGGATCACATCTTGGAAACAAGATGCCACTAGAACTCATCAAATCTTCACGCCAACCTGGACGTATTCGCTTGGATGCATTCGATATGTGCGGGTTATCATAAGTGATTGCATGCCACGCACGCAACATCGATCCCAAGTATACACCAGTAAAGAAAAAGAGGCGCAGCCTAGGACCAGAACGGTTGAAAGCGCTAAGAGAAGAAATATACAAGCTGATGGCGAATGGTTTTATCCATGATGCAACCTACCCCAAATGGGTATCTAGCTCGATCTTAGTCAACAATTCCACTAGGAAATGGCGAACCTGTATTGACTACTCGGATCTAAACAAAGCTTGCCCAAAAGATAGCGCATTTGCCCAGAATCGATTAACATGTGAACGGGCGGCTGGACATATATTGTTATCATTTATGGACGCATACTCGGGATACAACCAGATCATAATGCACGAACCTGATTAGGAAAACATCGGTTTCATTACCGATCTGAGGTTATACTGTTATAAAGTGATGCCATTCGGCTTAAAGAATGCTTAGGCAACTTATCAACAACTAGTGAATGCCATGTTCATGCATCATCGGGAAAACTATGGAAGTCTATGTGGATGACATGTTGGTTAAAACACGTATAGCTGCAAATCACTTGGATAATCTCGCCGAAAAGTTTGAAATACTCTACAAATATGGAATGAAACTCAATCCACTTAAATGTCACTTCGGAGTAGCCTCTGGAAAGTTCTTGGGATTCATCATAAGCGCCAGACGCATTGAAGCAAATCCTAAAAATATTACTACTCTATGAGAAGTTGAGGCCCCAAAGAGCAAGAAAGAGTTACAAAGCTTGAATGGAGAAGTTGCAGCACTGAGCCGGTTCATCTCAAAAGCAACCGACAAATGTATACCATTCTATGACGCATTAAAGAAGGGAAAGAAGAACTTCAAATGGAATCAAGCTTGTCAAACTGCATTCGAAGAGTTACTGCAACATTTGGAAATCCCACCAATCCTATCTAAGCCGGTGGACGGTGAAGTCTTGTTCATCAACTTAGCAGTCTCACCTCACGGATTAAGTGTCGTGCATATACATGAAGAAGCTAGATCCAGCGCCCCGTATACTAAATCAGTAAATGGTTCACTGGAGCCAAGAAGAACTGTTCGAAATTGGAAAAGCTTGCATATTGCCTCTTGATTGCATCTAGAATGTTACGACTATATTTCCAGGTGCATTCGATCAAGGTACTAATAAATCAATCCTTGAAGCAATTGTTGTATCGCCACGAGATCTCCGGGTGGCTTATCAAATGGAACGTCGAATTGAGTTAATATGAAATCACTTACCATCCTCGAAGGGCGATCAATAGGCAGGCATTGGTAGATTTCATTACCGAATTTACTATACGGGATAATGTATAAGAAACTACTCCAAAAGTGGAGAAATGCTGGAAGCTATTTGTTGATGGTGCATCTAACAACTTCTACTCGGGAGCAAGGGTAGTGCTTGAGACTCCCGAAGGACGATCCGTTAGCTATGCCTTACGCTTGGAATTCCCTGCAATAAATAACGAAGCAGAATATGAAGCATTCATAGTTGGGCTAAAGATTATGAAGAAACTTGAGATAAATCCAAACACATCTATAGCGACTCTAAGTTAGTCGTCCATCAAGTGAAAGGCGAATGCCAGGCTTGGGGGGCGAACATTGCCCCATACCTATCTAAAGTGCAGGAACTGCTGAACAACATCGATCATTACACCATTACTCATATCCCGAGGGAAAAGAACACAAAGGCGGATTATCTAGCCAAATTGGCCAGTTCCGGAGAAGCTCAGTCATTGGGGCTAGTCCCGGTTGAAACCCTGACCACTCCAAGCATAATCGAAATGAATATCGACTAGATTTTGAGACAACTAAAGAACCAGAAACATGGATGACGCCAATCAAGGACTACCTGCTCGCAGGATCTCTCCCTACTGATAGGAATCAATGGATAAAGCTTCTTTGAAAGGCACCACGATTCGCAATACAAGATGGGATACTCTACCCCCTTACTCAGACGTGTGGCCAACGACGAAACTCGAAGGATCCTAAGAGAATTTCATGAAAGCAACTGCGGAGATCATACTGGAGGGTAAACCCTTGTAAAGAGAGTTCTCCGGTTTGGGTATTTTTGGCCAATGGTAAATCGTGATGCAGCGGATTACGCCAGACGGTGCGACCAATGCCAAAGATTCAACAAGATCAAAAGAACTCTTTCGACGGAGCTAACATAGATGGTTAGCCCATGGCCATTCACAATCTGTGGAATCGATCTAATTGGTGTATTACCAATGACTAAAAGAGGAGCGAAATATGTTATCGTTGATGTTGACTATTTCACCAAATGGGCCAAAGCGGAACCGCTGGCCACTATTACCACACAGAAAGTTATTAACTTTGTTACCAAAAAAATTATTTGCAGGTTTTGTGTGTCACAGAAAATCATCATGGATAATAAGACTCAATTCGAAAGTGCTGAGTTCAAAGACTTTTGCAAATGCTTTCGAATCGAGAAAAGCTTTTCCTCATTTGCACATCTGCAAGCAAACGGGCAAGTGGAAGCAGTAAACAAGGTCATCAAGTCTACCATCAAAAAGTGGCTAACTAAAACGAAAGGAAATTGGGTTGATGAACTTCCACTCACACTATGGGCTTACAGGACAATGCACAAATCTGCAAGTAGGCACTCTCTGTTCGCTCTGGCATATGGTTAAGAAGCAATGATCCCAGTTGTGTTAGAAGTCCCTTCTCATCGAAGACAAAACTTCGATAAAAGGCAAAACGAGTAGCTCCTACCTGAGTCGCTTGATATGGTCAATGAGAAGAGGGAAGAAGCCGAATTAAGGACTGCCGCTCACCAGAAAGGGTCGCATAGTACTTCAACTCCAAAGTTCATAATCACACCTTTAAAGTGGGAGACCTTATCCTCAAACGGGTCTATCTTGTACCAGGAACATTCAGACAAAACTGAGAAGGGCCCTATTTGATCGGTCAGAAGCTAAGGGACGGGACATTCAAGCTAACAACCGTTGATGGAATCCAAATTCCCCAAGCATGTAACAACGAATCACTACATCGTTACTTTATCTAAGACTATTTTATGAACTTCCTATTTCTAGCAAATATGCCATCCCGGAATAATGGAGGCGTTGTAAATAATTAAAACTTGCTTAACTTTTATTAATAAAACTACTTTGCTTTTCGAACCAATAAAACTTTGTTCAGAATAGTAACCTGTTGAGTTAATGGGGTCAAATCGACTTAAAACCATCCAATCGTTGCTTGAGATAGTGGAACCACACTCAAGTACACCCCATCTACCCGCTGGGTCTACGGAAGCAAATCGATCCAAACCGTGGGATTAATGGAACTCGATCCTTACCATCTAAGAACCAATGTTGCTTCGATAACACTTGGAAGGCCCCAATCAAAGCCGTGCACCTCCATAAGTCACGCATTGCTTCTTGAGTCATGGAACCATGCTCTTGAAACATGAAATTCTCGCGTTGCCTAAAGATTGGTAACGTCGAGAAATTCCATACTGTTCTGGATCATGGGTCATATCGATCCCAAAAGTCACGCATCCCATAAGCTGTGCACATTCCCAAAAGCCACACATCTCATAAGCCACGCACACTCTTAAAAGTCGTGCAGTTTATAAGTCGTGCACACTCTCAAGTACTGGTATTGTTTCGGCAATGCCAGAAACTCATTTATTGCAGGACCAAAAATAATCAATCCACTCCCACTGTCAGAAGTAATGGGCATGAATCCAGCAATGTCGCATGACTACGAATCGGCAAAGGATTTCGATCATTGACCAACAAAATCTTTGGAATTGAGACGCTCAAATCACAAGTTCCCGAAGATAGGAACCACAAAATAAACTCGGTTACAAGTGTTTGTACCAAAATTAGGCACAACACTCTTCGAAAGTATTTGAAGAGATTAAAATGAGGAATATAAATGAAAAGGAGGTTAATCTAACAAACACGCCTAAACAGAAAAACAAAATTGTAAGAACACAAGAATTTAGAGTGGTTCGGCGTTGTAGCCTACATCCACTATGGAAAGTTTGTAGTTTTATTGAATTTTATAATCTAATTACAACAGTACACTCTCAAGCATTCGAGTTACAATGAGTTTCCAATAGAATATCTGCATGGAAGAATCAAAAGTCCCTTTTCTGGAGGCATATGGCTGCTATTTATAGGAGTAGGCTGAAAATATCTGGCTAAGATCTCGGAATACTCCTTCTCTCACATGGGTGGGCCCACCAGATCGATTTATGGTCATTTGGGATCGATCTCTGATCGATCCCTATCGCATTCGTATCGATCAATACTTGCTCCATTTAGGCTAAGATCAATCAGAGGTGATGTAGAGGTGGTACGCAAGCTCCTATGAAAATTTGATAGCATTTGGACTTGTAGATTTTGAGTTATGATCGATGCAAGTTTGGATTTGCAAAAGGCTGTCGAGTTCGTATTGATGGATTCGTACCAATGACTATTCGTATCGATGTTATATGTATCGATAAAGGTAACGTGGTGCTATATTTCAGGATCGATCCACTTTTTATGCCGAGTGACTATTTCTTCCATTTGAATCGTGCTTTGTTCGTATCGATCTAAGGTAACCTCATTCGTATCGATGCTTTACACTTTACTTCGTATTGACTCTTGGAGCCACTTTGTATTGATGGCTGGAGGGTCAATTCGTATTGATGCTCTATGCTCCGCTTCATATCATTGACTTAGGGGACCCATTCATATCGATCACTGAGTAGTTAGTTTCGTATCGATGTTTTTAGGCGCTACTGCGTATCGATTGTTTGGTGGCATATCTCATACCGATTGTTGGCCGATCGATACAAACTACATTGATGGATGACCGATACGCAATGTGTAGGAGTGGAACTGATATGAAATACCTTCATCCGATGGATACGAAATGGAAAATACATGATGGATACGAAGAGGAGTAGGCACTGATGGATACAAACTGATGTTTTCTCTCTTGATCTTGATCGGTCCATGTCTTGAGCATACGGACTCTGATTGACTTGAAATTTGGAACGTTGGCTTTCATGGCTTTTCTTATCGTACCATGTTAATTGTAGCTCAATCCGAACTTGGACAAAATTTGCTAGTATCTATAGTGAACCTGTGTATAACCGGTCGTCGGGACAAATTGTCTTTGGTTTCCAGTAAATTCCTTGGTGTCATGGCCTTGCCAAAAGGCGGGATAACATTTGCCCTCCAATGTACATCTTGTGTCTTGTTTCTGAAAAGTTCTATCTGATTCGTTGAATAGTTGTTGTCTTATCGTTAAAAGATGTAACCTTTGATTGATTTCCAGTAATATAAATGAAAATTGTTGACTGCCAATGATTATGTAGTGCATTGTTGTAATCGAGCATCGAGTGTTAGTAATTTGTTGTTCACTGTTGTTATCGTCACCAAGTGAGCATTCAACTCCTGTGAATTTTGAAAATTTAATGTTATTTCGTCACACATGCACGTATGTTAACCTAACTCCCGTTAACGTTTGCACGTTAACGAGTCGTTGTCAAGTTGTTGTTGTTTTTTTTGAATCGAGTTTCGTATCGATCCTCTCCTGGATCGATGTGAAATTCGAGTTGTAACAACGCTTGATGGTCATTTCATAATATCCCTTCATATCAATCCTCTCCTGGATCGATTTGAAAAGTTGCGATAAGCATTTCGTATCGATGAATCATTGAGGGATCGGAACAGTTCATACAATCCTCTGTCTTTCTTTCATATCGATGGGTCATCGATGGACACGAATGGCCATGATCTGGATCGATTCGAGTTGATGGTTATGAATAGTCATTGTTTTAGATCGATGGTAAATGGATATGAATAAGCTTCTTCGTATCGATTGGAGGGGAGACCGTTCCAACCGGTTAACGTCACTGGGAGATGAATCATTTTTTTCCTTTTCGTTTTGTATCCATATAAATACTTTAGGACTTAGAAATTTTTTTACTTGTCTCAATTTCTTCATAGTGCTTTCGTATCAATCTGAACTAAATAGAAAGAAGAACTGCCTTTGTTTTTGAATCATTCAACCCACTAATCTCTCGATCTAACTGCCTAAATTAGGTAATTATCCCATAAATCCACACTTAAATAATGAGATTCGAGATCTAACATCAATCCATTCACAACCGAGGTCGACTCTGGTGATGTTGTGGCCTGAAATGGATCGGAGCATGGTTGAGGAAGGAGGAGATGGAGCTCGAGCTGATTGGAGAAGAAGTGTAGATGGATACGAAAAGAGTATTTGTATCGATGATGGTTGAAGGACGAGTTCGTATCAATTCGGATATAATGCAGCTTCGTATCGATTGAAGGGAATTGCTTCGTATCGATTGAGGGTGGGCATTCGTGTCGATCAATCAACTATGCCATTCGTATCAATATGTAATGATCAATACGAATTTTGGAACTGGCAACCGATACGAAGTTATTACTGTCGATCGATACAAATTGAAGATTTATTGATCGATACGTACACTGTTTTTCTGATCGATACGAATTGTTCATTTAACGATCGATCCAATGTTCTAATTTCGATGGATACGAAATTTTATACACACTCGAACGTTTGACTCCGATGATCTTCTGCCTTGCATAATTGGACTTAATCATCTCACTTCATATTTGACTCCCCTTCGAAGCTCGTCGATAGGCTTGTAACTCGAAAAAATTTGTGAACTGTAACTTGGATCGTTCTTTGAAGTCTGGATGGTACGACTATGACGGTCAGCGATGACGGTCACTCTTGTTGAATCTCGAAGTCATGTCGTTTGAACATCCCATGAATTCCATAGAATTTCTTAACTATTATGTATCACTGCACTGCACAACACATTTACGCACTTCACACTGGAGGGAACACATGTTTATTGTCGTCTAACAATGATTTTTACTGAGTTCAATAGCTATGGAACCCGAAAGTTCACAATCGCAGGGTGTTCAGAGTCTGCCTCTCCCCGTAATCGAAATGCCGGCTATTACAGCTGAAGAAATTAGCCCTGCTCCGGATGAATTTCCGGAAGCAGTCTTTATTACGAACCCATAGGATTCTATCTGCTCTAATATCTCTGAAGTCATGTTAGGCAGGATTTGCCTAAGGCATGGTTTGACGGTGAACGATGTCTTACTGCCGAGGCCGGAAGATAGAGCCCATAACCCCCCGGAAGGGTACACAGCTTGCAACAGATTCATGTGTGTAGCCGGGATACTTCCTACCTTCAATCAGTTCATCTGGGAAGTTTTACTTTTCTTAAGGATTGCCCCGTCCAAGTTGCATCTGAACGGGTATGCCTTGCTCAACGGCCTGTTCGTTATCTTCATGGAGCACCTCTTCCGACCCCCGACGGTAGAACATATCAGATGCTTATTTAATATAAAGAGTCACGGGGACAACCCTACCTTCACTTTCCTAGATGTAGTTAGGAACTATCAAGTCGTGGCCGAAGCTTGGAGCAAGTTGAGTTACTTCAAAACTGAATGGATTTTCGTCCGGTGTCCACCGGGATTTGCCAGGAGGTGGCTAGTCAGACGTAAGTGCTTCAACTTCTTTTTTGATTAACAGGACAATATTAATTGATGCGGAGTCTAATATTTTACTTCTTATACAGCTTCAATTCCATGACTTGAAGGAGCTCGGTTTAAAGAAATAGTAAGGGTTCTTCAAGAGGTGCCCACCGCATAAAGAGAAATCGATGAAGTCCTCACAGACGAAAATCCAATTGCTGTGAGGCTAATTGATCAAGACCAGAGCATCGGACTTGTAGGAGTTCTTAGGATGGCTCTAGTGAGGCAAGTTAGAAGGAGAGCTCCTGGAGTTGTGATTGCCAAACAGGGCAATTATGAAAATGTGCCCACTGGAGACGAACCTGTAAATGTGCTTCTGCGGAACCCTCAAGCATTGGGAAAAATAAAAGGCAAGACCGTTGTCCGCAAATCTCTAAGGCGCAAAACCGTTGTGGTGTATTTGCCTGCTACTAGTCAAGAGATTCCTCCTCTGCAGATGGAGAGTTCTTTTGAGGGACTGGCGGACATCCCTATTCCTAATGACATGCCTTTACATCAAGATATCGGACTAGAGGGGCTTCAAAGCGCCTTAGATATAGGAGAGCCAACTCCTTCGAGTTACGGTTGCTACAACCGGTTGGTTGGGGGGTTTGCACATACATGCACACACTTCATGGCATTACACAATCTCTAATCACAAGCTATTAATCTCTGGAGATTACCAACTCTGTTTCTCTTTTCATTTTACAGATACAATGTCGAGGCGGGGATCTATGCTCGGTAGTCTCCGTTCTGCACGCCATTCATCTAGTCCGAGTTTCGCAGGCGTGAGGCCGAAAGAGAACGCGATCCGGCTATTCCAGTCAAGTGAGGGAGCATTACGAGTGGGAAAGAGATAGGGAGAGGGAGAGGCAGTATAGGCGTCGTTCCCGGTCGCGCTCTCCGCCACCTAAAGGTCCAATGCAACCCTCCGGCTCTGGAAAAAAAAACTACTGAAACATCACGCCAACCAGTGCCTCCACAAATTTCGAGATCTAGCGAGCAGCACCGTAGAACTGGGACAAATGTTTCTACCGTCCCTACATCAGTGGATATGGAGCCCATGGGAGTGGGAGCCATCCAAATAGCTCAGTTGAAAATGGATTTCCCTAATATTTGCTTTGATTGCTTTCACTTCCCCCGAACTTGAAGCGAATTCTCGATGGGGTTGAACAAACTGTTAATGACTATGTATATGATATCTACAACCAGTATCGAGAGTGGATGAAGGCCACAGAGAAAGCTTCAGCGGTGGCTTTTGATCGGGCAAAGATAATTGAAAATCTGGAGAAAGATCTTGCCCAAAAAGATCGCATAGTGTAAGTGCTTACCATCGAGAATGACACTTCAGGGAACTCGGAAATAGAGGCCCTTAAGAAAGTCGATGAGACAAACAAGAAGATAAAACAGATGCGATAGGAGCACTTGACCTTAGTCGAGGAGATGGGCCACAGAACCACCACCGTTATAGCAGAAAGAGATGTCGCGCTCAAAGAGCTTGAGGAGCTTAAAGCCAAATTTACCGAAGTCATCAAAGAGAAAGACGGTGCTAACAAAGCTACCCAAGAGGTATGTGAGCAAGCCGTGGCTCTCAGGGGTGAGCGGGATGCAGCCAAGTTAAAGTCCAAGAAACCAAGGCCAAAATCAAAACCGATGTTAGAGCAGTAGAGGCCAGGTTGGAAGATGACATCGAAGACCTCCTGGTCACTTATAATGTCAATGTCCTGAAACACCGCAACCTAAGCTGGCTCGATGACTACCCGCTTCATCTATACAACACCCGGTGCTGCTTCATAGAGGATGAAAAGGTGGACCACTACACTACATCTATCGACGACTTTGAGCTGGAGAACCGAATATTAACTGAAGATGAGAGAAAGGTTCTTCATGATGCCATTGTCACTTTTGAGAAGGAAAAACTTGCCGACCAATATCCGAATGTTGGAGAGGGGTCTGGAGTTGGACACCACGAAGTAAGCCCTAAAATTCCTGTAGCAACTCAACCTGAGCTTACTTCTACAATAGACCCTCCCACTATTCCTGCTTATGACCCTGATTAGCCGCGTTTGTCTCCAGTACACGAGCATGGCTTCGAAGGCGTGCCAGCCCTACACCTGAACCAATCTTAGGAAGGTATTCTAAACATTTCTGGTATCCATTCAAAGTCGGGAGTGCTATCGGAAGATGTCACTAATGTTTTCTCTTATCTTTGTTCACTTATTGAATCTGCACCGGCCGAGCATCCTGCAACCCAAGAGCTGCATCATGAGCAGGAGGCCCTTATGACGGAGGCAACCACGACAATGGTCGCTGCATCAGCTGAGGGAGTGCATGAGAGTGCTTTCATTTTTGATGAACAGATGATAGAAGAACTCCTTGGTCATTAAAGTGATCCACTTACCAACTTGCCATTCATCATGGGTGAGGATGTGTTTACAGCCAGCTCTTCGGGCCCAACTAGCAGCATTCCTGTGGAAGCCCAAGCGATTCAGGAGGAAGAGATAATGGTAGAGATCAATGCTGAAATGGAAAGAGCCACGCATGCTAGTAGTATTGGAAGTGGCATGGCGGGTCCTGGTCCGGTCCCCATGCGTATGATCTCTCCTAGCAGCACAATCGTTGACACTGGCGTGCCTCCCTCGTCCTTTAACATTAAAAGTACCACGATTCCTCCGACTCTGCATTCTAAGAGTATCTCGATCCCTGTGAGTTCGGAGGAAGAGATCACCATAATTCACCCGGCTGAAGACCAACCAGCGAAAGGAGGCAGGGGAGGAAAAGGCTCGAAAAGACAGCCGAGCGGTAGTTCCAGTGGGTCGACGCTGAGGAAGAAGAAGAAGAATCCGAGGAAGAAGAAGAAGAAGCCGAGGGAGTAGACATGCCCTTTTGCTCCCTTTTTTGGTAGATAGGTAGGAACTTCTTTTTGCTTTCCGTAGATCGTGTATAGATGCGGGTTCGGCCCCTGCTTATAGAAATTCTTGAAATAATTTTTGTACTTATCCCTTTCTTTCAAAGAATAGTTGAAATGTAATTCCATTTTGTTTTCAACATAACTCTGTGTTTATTTTCTTAAGTGTTTTAGCGCTCGAATTTCCATTCAATGTACTTGTGAGGCTTTAGTCTCTGAATCGGACTTAAGTTCGGTTGTCAAGTCCTGAAGTCATGGCTTCTAGTCATAACCAAACATTAAGCCGAGTCCCAATGTTGTACTGTCTCGATCAGCAACTGGTACTTGAGTTTTCCCCTCAGTTCTGGGATGAATTGAAGTGGTCGGTCGACAGTCGCTTTTCACCTTCTATAAATTGAGCATAACTTAGTCGGAACAAAGTTGAAATGAGACGAGTTCGAGTTGTCAAATCACACTCTCTCATCTATTGGTAATCGCATCCACACTCTGGGGTTGCACTTGTGTGTCGGCGGTCGGTCATGCCTGCTTAATGTTTAAAGATATGTCCGCGCTTCGGGGACTAAGTTATTGTACGGGCGGACAGTCACACCCGTCTGATATTTAGAATTACGTCCGCACTCAGGGGACTTAGATTGATTTGTGGGTGGTCAGTCACTCCCAATTTTACGTTTTGTACTCCAGTCCGCACTTTGGGGACTTAGAGTTATCTCGCGGGCGGGCGGTTCATACCCGGTTTGCATTTATACTCCAACCCATGCTTTGGGGACTTAGAGTTAGTCGATGAGTGGTCAGTCACACCCATCTTGATGTTTATACTCCAGTTCGCACTCCATGAATCTGGAGTTAATTGGGAGATGGTCAGTCACATCTGCCTAAGTATCGAGATCTTGTTCACACTTCGGGAACGAGAAGCTAATTAGGAACGTGGACGGTCGGATCACATCCACCCTGAGTAGGCAAGCGAAGTCGTAGAGGGACGGGTCCATCCTCCTCGAGCTTGTAAAAATGGAGACGAGGTCATGGGTGGACAGATCCATCCTCCTCGAGTTTAGATTGTACATGGGTGAAGTCGTGGGTGGATAGATCCACCCTCCTCAAGCCCATGTTTTAGATTTGAAGTTTATACACCAGCTCACACTCTGGAAACCAGAGTTCGTTGGAGGATTATCGTGTATCAATCCTTTTGGCTTTAGTGTAGTTGCTTGCCCCCGAGCTCAGGGTTTCACTTAGTGAGTGACCAATCGTATCATAGTCACTCCCTATTTGAATAAGTCTCACCGTAAGATGGAACTTAGCTCTTCGTGCATTGTGATCGTCGCCTGACGCATTTCAAGAATCGCAGCTCTGACTCGACGAGTTTGCATTTTATTGCTGAAATGAGAAAGTATGACAAAGTCAGTTGCCTTATTACAAGTTCAAATTTTGAAATGCATAAACAAATTTCAAAGGAAAAAGCAGACAAAATGAATAAACAAAGGCTGTTATGTGTAGTAGCGACGGAGACTCTCGCTATTCCATGCTCTCGGCAAATTGAGACCATCAATAGTGGATAATTTGAATGTGCCATCTCCAAGTCTCCGTTCGATGACGTACGGTCCTTCCCATGTTGGTTTCATATGAGAAAGGGCCAGACGAACTCTCTTAAGTATGAGATCATCAACTCCGAAGGTTCTGGGATCAAGGTCCTTAAGGAACTGGTTGTGGCGCCTGGGCCTAGGCCTAGGCATTAGTTGTCAATTCTCTGAAATACGGACATAGAGAGATTCCTCCACGCCTATGCCTTTCTTCTCACACTGCGTATCCCACAGCTCAGCATCATAACAGGCGCGTCTAGCCGCTTGATCACCTTGAACAACTCTGACCTCGTTGTCAATGGGGAACTTAAGAGTTAAGCACCACGGGGCAATAGCTGCCCTGAATCCAGCAAGGGATGGTCGGCCCAAGAAAGCATTATACGGAGAATTAATATCCAACACAACAAATTGTAGCATTCGGACTTTCTGGCGATCTCCGATTCCCAGCTCGACTGGCAATTCCACCGTCCCAGCGGGTATCGTTGCCCTTCCATTAAAGCCGTGTATGCAAGGCTGACATTGCTTCAGGTCCTTTGCCTTCATTTTCATCTGTTCATAGGCTCGTTTGAAAAGAATATTCTTGGAGCTTCCATTATCTACCAAGATCCTCTTCATCCAAGCAGGACCTATTTGAGCTGATATGACTAGTGGATCGATAGTGGGGGCTTCGACTCTATCAACATCTCTGTTCCGGAAAATGATGTGGTCTGTCATTGCCTTCTATCATTTCACCAGAGCCCCATCGTCAATATTACTACAACATTCGAAGTCCACATGCCTAATCGAACTGCATATGACTCCATTTCCTTCCAGCTCCGATCGGCTGGATGAGGACGGCCACTAACTATATTAATTACCAACCTCCCACCAGTACGCGCGGGTTCCTCTGGCCTAGCCTGGTTTTGACGTTGATTTGGGTTTGACAGGTCCGCACCTCCATTCTACGGTGCCCGCACAAATTGTTCCAACTTCCTCTCTCGATCAACTTCTCGATAATATCTAGGAAGTGATGGCACTCATTAGTGTTGTGGCCGTAACTGTCGTGGAATCTACAGAATATTCCGATTTGGATCAGCTTCTCAGATGATTGTTTCAGAGCTGGTTTCTTATACTGGCCAGTATTACAAGTTTGAAGATAAACATTCTCCAGGGTTGTATTCAGGGGAGTATACTGTTCGAACATGGGAGCTCTGCTCCTCGGTCCACAATTTTGATCTCGCACCTTACCCTGAACTCCATTGCCTTTCTGCTGGCTCTGCTTGTTCTGTATATTCAATTGCACTTTACCGGAACTCTCACCGGTTTGTTTCACAGCAATGTAACTTTGAATGCCTTCGACACCAGGCCCCGCATCATCCTGCTTTCTAGATTGTCTAGCGTCTTCTCTCCTCAAGAACTGGACCGCCTTAGCATAGAAACGATCCAATGACGCGAGGGGTTTCCCAGCCAACCAATTACCGAACTCGGAATCGGGATCAATTCCTTTAGTTAGTGCCATCAGTATAGAATTGTCATTGGGGTTACTAATTTCCGCACAAGTAGCATGAAATCTTTCCAAATAATGTCTGAGTGTCTCTCCCGGAGCTTGAGTGATGCTGGATAGGGTGTTAACATCTTTCGGTCTCATAACATGCATACGAAACTGTATGACGAACTTTGTGGGCAACTGATCAAAGCATGAAATGGATCGGGGTGGTAGATGAGTAAACCACATGGTTGTGATGCCCCTAGGGAGACAGGAAAGCTTCTACACTTGATCGCATTGTCAGCTCGTGCGGCGTTCATGAGCCATTCATACTTTAGGATGTGTTGGTTAAGGTCTAAACTCCCTTCATAAACAGGTAAAGTTAGCATCCTGAATCGGCGAGGTGGTTCAACATAGAGGATGTCATCAGTGAATGGCGTATGACTCTGGGAGATTCCCTAATCGTCATTAGTGAGGCCTTGACTTTCGCGGATCATTTGACGGATCATGGATGGAATGTCTAGCATTTGGACATTTTAGGCCAAGGCATGGTCGGGTTCCACATTGTGAGGATGGTCCAGACGCGGTCGACGGTCAATGCCTCACCTCCTTAGCTCCAGATCTTCGGGCACATAGGGTTCGGGAACATGATTGCGTTGATGAAAGGCTGGGTTTTGTTGATTCAAAAGTTGAGCTTCCATATTTTCCGCAGCAGCAGCTGCATGGCTATCAGTAGTGTGATAAGGAGGTAACCCTCCTTGGGAGGAGGGTCCAGCCTAGTGCCCCATGGAGGCACCAGCTCTAGTTTGCCCGAGATTCAGAATACGCTGATGCCCAGAGGCTTGCGCGTAGCTTCCATCTAGCCATGGATGTGTAGATCTATGGTTAAAATCAAAAGAAGATGAGCTTTCGGTGGATGAATAGGAAGCATCATCCCTTCTGGATCTCCTTTGTCTCTTCTCGTTCAGTCGGTGGGCCAGTTCCGTGTTGGCACGGATCTATTGTGTGAGCTCCTAACGGCTCTGAGATAGTTATTGCATTAGCATTTGAAACTCCCCCTGGTGACAGGGCCTTGTGGATTTGAAGGTCCAGCAGAAGTCTAACCTGTAGCAGGTAGCTACGCGGAGTTCTGCCTATCTCGTCCCTCTGGATTAGCAGCAGTAGAAGCAGTCCTTGTGTTAACCATGGATGACGTAGCTCCTTCCTAGGTCTGATGCAATCAGAATAGTATGGAATGAACTCCTGGATGGTAGATCTGGATCTTCTCCTTAGATTTATGCAATCCAACAACGGCAGTAGATCCAATGGAGCGGAGAAAAGCTGGGTTTTTTTAGTGAAAGCACCAAAGTATTTACCTCAAAATTGGGCACAACACTCTTGTAACGTATTTGAAGAGATTAAAAATGAGGAATACAAATGAAAAGGAAGGTTAATCTAACAAATAATCCAAAACAGATAAACAGAAATGTAAGAACACGAGAATTTAGAGTGGTTCGGCATTGTAGCCTTACGTCCACTATGGAAAGTTTGTTGTTTTATTGAAGTTTATAATCTAATTACAACAGTACACTCTCAAGCACTCGAGTTACAATGAGTTTCCGACAGAGTATCTACGTGGAAGAATCAAAAGTCCCTTTTCTGGAGGCATATGGCTGCTATTTATAGGCGTAGGCTAAAAATATCTGGCTTAGATCTCAGAATACTTCTCTCACGTGGGTGGGCCCACCAGATCGATCTATGGTCATTTGGGATCGATCCCTATCACATTTGTATCGATCAATACTTGCTCCATTTAGGTTGAGATCGATCAGACGTGATGTAGAGGTGGTATGCAAGCTTTTGTGAAAATTTGGTAGCATTTGGACTTGTATATTTATAGTTATGATCGATCCAAGTTTGGATTTGCAAACGGCTGCCGAGTTTGTATCGATGGATTCGTACCCATGACTATTCGTATCGATGTTATACGTATCAATAAAGGTGATGTGGCGCTATATTCTAGGGTCGATCCACTTTTCATGCCGAGTGACTGTTTCTTCCATTTGTATCGTGCTTTGTTCATATCGATCCAAGGTAACCTCATTCGTATCGATGCTTTGCACTTTACTTCGTATCGACTCCTGGAGCCATTTCGTATCGATGGCTGGAGGGTCAATTCGTACCGATGCTCTGTGCTCAACTTCGTATCAATGACTTAGTGGACCCATTCGTATCGATCACTGAGTAGTTAGTTTTGTATCGATGTTTTTAGGTGCTACTACATATCGATTATTTGGTGGCATATCTCATATCGATCATTGGCCGATCAATACGAACTATGTTGATGGATGATCGATACGCAATGTGTAGGAGTGGTACCGATACGTAATACCTTCAACTGATGGATACGAAGCGGAAAATACATGATGGATACGAAGAGGAGTAGGCACTGATTGATACGAACTGATGTTTTCTCTCTTGATCTTGATCGGTCCATATCTTGAGCATACAGAATCCGATTGTTTTGAAATTTGGAAAGTTGGCTTTCATAGCTTTTCTTATCGTACCATGTTAATTGTAGCTCAATCTGGACTCAGACAAAATTTGCCAGTATCCATAGTGAACCTGTGTATAACCGATAGTCTGGACAGATTGTCTTTGGTTTCCAGTCAATTCCTTAGTGTCAAGGCCTTGCCAAAAGGCAGGATAACAATGGACATCCAAAAGGCCACCAAAAACACGCAGTCTCATGTCAAATGTTTAAAGTAAACAGCCCCATTAACTAGGGGGCACACACCAATACTCAACCAAAAAAGCAAATACTTCACATTTATGTTACTCCAAACAAAGAATTTTAACGGTGATTACAGGATTAAATAAAACAATGATAATAAAATTGGCATAAGTGCATGAAACATAGATAAGTAGACAAATAAAGTTACAATCAAAATATTAACATTCTGTTACTTATAACATTTTCAATGTACAACAGCAAACAGCGGGTGTCGTGCCTGCACAATATTGGTCAAAAAATAGAAAAATACAAAATATCACTGTGACAACAATAAGAAAAATGTTAAGTGCAGACTCTACACTTGTACAAAAGGTGATCAAAAACAACAAAAAGAGGAAAAGACAAATCAAGACGTCTTCTCACGCTTCCCCGGTCGTCTTTCCCGCCTCTAATTTGTAATTTCTCGGGCTTATCCTTTCCCGGGGCAATCTCACTCTCCAAAGAATGGTCGTTGGCGGACCCTCCTTTCCCTTTATACTTGCGGGATCGGTCCGATGATCTCTTATGCGCTTCAACCTTATCCTTTTTCACCATGATCATCTGTTGCTTGGTCATTGGCTGCTCGGCCTCTACTTTATCTATTTTGCTGCCTTGGTCTGCTTATTCTCGTGTATCACCAGCTGCCCTCTCAGGAAATAGAAGGGTCATCCAAACCATGCAACGCCGTAATTTGCTTAGAATGGGAACCGGGCTGCGAGCCAGAAACGGAGATGATGGTTGATGTAGTTAAAATAGCGGTAGACCCGGCATCATGATAAGAATGCAATTCAGTGGGAAATGAAGGTTGATCTACAATATCAGAATGAAGGGCAGTTATCTCGATAATTTCATCAGGCGTTAATTGAAAATCTTCAAGCACGGGAGAGATAAGAAAGTTACCTGCTATGAGGGTTTATTCATGTGCAATGACTTCGAAGCCTTCGGTGTTGCCTTCCTTCAATGGCTGCATGACTACAAGAGAAGTGGCAACAATGCCCATGCCGATACGAAGATGTGAAGACAGCTCGCCTGGGCTCGAAGGATAATGATTAGTAGCAGCCTCGGTGGTTGCCGTAACATCAATGATTTCAGGCCCCTCTTCAGCTTTAAGATTTTCTGGCCTTCCGCTAGAGCAAGGCGGGATTCTTCGTTCGAGTAGGCCTAAACTAGCTCCTCTTCAGTGTAACCGCCACCCATGTATTGAAACCGGCCAGAACTTCTTCCCAAACTACAGCGAGCGTGCAAGGGAACAACTGAACCAAGTAACTGAGGCTATAATGTTGAAGCACGAAATTAACATAGAAACCTAAAATGGCAGCATCCAAGCCTTCCATTTTCTTTGCGAAAGTATCTTGGAGCTCTAAAAAGCTGGCCTCCATGCTAGTCTTCTCTATTTCCAATTGATTTTTCTCAGAATCCAAAGTCAAAATTTGTGCACGTAGAGAGGTAGTTCCTTAGGATTGTTCGGCGACAACTGTCTTCTCTGCCTCGACCATCGTCTCGCTTGCCTTTAGTTTTTCTTTTAGAGCTACCTCATCGGTGTGGCATTTTTTTATTTCTTCGCCGAATATGAGTGTGGCCTAGTTGGTAGACTCCTTTAACTCCTTGAATAAAGAGGCACTCCTACTTTCTCTCTTTAGGGCGTCATTCTCTCCTTCTTCGATCTCTCAATCTCCGAGTCACGGTCCGCAAGCTGCTTCTTGTATTTATCTTTTTTTTGACTCGAATGAGAGAATCTCTTGGAAATTGTTTCGATTAATGGTATAAAGTTGCATGCATAATTCCCCCATCCCTCGGCTTGCTCCAAGCCACTCTGAATCACATAGAGATAGGGTGAACAAGATTCTATGCAAACCAACTTCAAGTTGGGTTTATTGAAAACAACCCCTCTTAAGAATAAGTTGGGAAACACAGCCTGTAGGAGCGGCAGACCAACAGGGAGAATGTAAGGAGCTCGTCTTGCAATTGGGAGAGAAGCGGCTGCAGCAGCGTAAGTGGAGGAGGTCACGACTCCGGAAGTGGGAACGGCGATCTTAGTAGAAGTAGGAAGCTGTATGGCGGGAACATGTTCTTGATATTTCTTTAGCTTCTTTGATGAGTCTTCCGGTGCAATCAGGCTTTTCCTATTCTCATGGACACTTCCTATGTCGCGAACTTGATCCTTTTCAGCTCGGCAGTGCTTTTCTGCCTCCTTATCTTTTTTCCTCCTTCTCTCTTTGTCAGTTTCACGGGAGGCGTAGTATCTGGATGAATGCCTTTGCGAACGTTGAGACTCAAGTACTTGGTTAATATCACTATAGAAGCCACGAGACATGATCCTCGCAACAAATAACAAAACGACTTCAGAAAAGAGGCATTTGATGGATTAAATATCCTAAGAGAATAACAGTGAAATACATGATCCTAGTGAAGTGTGCGCTACGGTTTAACAACCCCAGCAGAATACACAAACTGGATTGATCACCAACTAACGTCAAGACATTAATTTCGGTAGGAAAGATTTGGGTAGGCTGGAAAGGCAACACTTCCAAAGTGAAGTCACCCATAAATTCACCCATATCTACAAAAATGTCGCCCGCACCTCCCAAGTCAAAATGGCGCCCTTTGACAAAGGGCTGGGAACAGATTCGTTCTTGGGAGGAGCATCTTCAAAAAAATTCTTTCAAAGGAGGGGAGGGAGTATGTTCAGGACTCAACTGCGGGGTTTTGTCACCTAAATCGACATCACCTTCATCGGTATCTATATCCCCATCTATTTCTTCTTCAATTAAAGGGAGCCCCTTACCAATCTCTCCTTTATCCTTTCCCTTAATCAATGGAGCTTTGCCCGTCCGATGAATAAACTCTTCTTCTTTCTCCTCCGTAATTGAAGGCATCTTTGGTAGACTGTCTACCCCAATTTGAAAATAGGCCTCTTCAGAAGTTTTCTCTGATCCGCCGGACGAATCGCTTTCTTCCTCCTCATCATCATCGCCACCTTCATCGGAATCATGGGAAGAGGAGACTGAGTGAGATTGGGTTTTGGAGTGAGAAGAGGCACTAACGAATCCAACAGACCTCCCGGGATGTAAGAGCCTACACCGGCGAATTTTTTCGTCTGTAAGCAGAAACCTGATCGTGCGCTCTCGAGCATCGACCGCTTTCAGGGCGTTGAGAACAAGGGCTGAGTGTCGAACCTTTATTAACCTTCGGGAGAACTGCAAAAGAATAGACGATCATTCAGAAGACTTGTTAGCAGCTAAAGTAAATTCCATGCATAGTGAAATAAACTTACCCCCCGTGGTCCACAAACGGGTGAATCCCTCTGGACACTTGGCAAAAAAGAACTGACTTTTTAATGAGGGAACCTTGCTAGGAAGATCAAGTATAAACTTTTGGTTGTGTTGCACCTCAATATAAATGAATGACAGATTAGCCTCCCTCTTTTAACATAATAGGAGATACTACAGCTCGGCAAAGCTCAGGGCGCGGTTAAGTGTTCGCGAATAGAATATACAAGCAAGTTAGCATAGCGTAACCATTCGGGAGGATTTGAAATGGAGTCAACCCCATGTTCTGAAGAGTCACCATAAGAAAGTGATCAAACGGGGGCACCGCACCATATATACACATGTAATGATGGCAAGCCACGTATTCGAAAGGTGACCTATGAGAAAACTCCCCTCTTGACGGTAGAAGCATGTCGTCCTCTGGTATGTTGTATTGCAAGCAAATGCTTTGCAACACCCTGTGTAATCAAAGAGGCTTTCTACGGAGGATCAAGTAAAACCCTGAAGTTGGGGGGAGTGCGGTCGACGATGGGGCCAACTAGGATCAGACGGCCATATTTCCCCAAAGCTATGGAAGTAGCAGGTCCAACCGGGATCGACGAAGACTCCACTTCAGAAATAGGTGAGCTCCCTTCAACTGACTTACACTGCGAGGATATGTGCATCATATTATATAAGAAATCTTGTATTTAAAACGGTCAGGTACACCGACTGTGAAATGACAAGACCAAACCAATGCGAGTAAATATAGACCGATGAGCCCGAATCGAGAAGAAAATTATCAGTTTAAGTCAATTTCAGTTTCTTGGAAATTGATAACAACCTAAGCTGCATGCAAGACGTCATCCTAAGTTATTACCACCTTCCAGAAAAACCAAAATCAATTGGCAATCCGTAACATGTCATGCCAGAATCGACTGTGAAACTTGGTACAAGTTAATTCTGATTCTGTGGATAAAGATAGCAAAACATGTCAAGCGCCGAGGCAAAACCCTGCCTTCATTCCATAAAGAAGTTCGAACTCGATTTACTATCTTCTTCCACAAAATCACTATAATGACCCAGAATTTGACCGCTTTAAAATATACTATTTAAATTGATTTTAAATATAAAATAGGTAAGGTTATATGATTCAAACAATATTATATAGGATTTGGAAATAGAAGTATCCACAAAAATAGTAACATTTGCTTATATCGATAAAAGTGACAAAATGCTGATTTCAGAAAAGTAAGTTTCGATGGTTAAATAAATTATTTTAATATATTTATGAGTGTTTATATTTTTTAGATAACATTATACAAATTTATTTTTAAATTTGGTTTACATAAATAAATAGTTTAACTAAAACATTAAAATGTGACTGTAAAACATTTTGTCGAAAATCAACGTTTTGTCGATTAAAAGTTATCGCAACGTTGTCGCATCTTTATTTTCTTGTATAGGAACATATATTTAAATAGTATAAGTATTAATTAATTCACTAATCAAGTTTACTTTTACTAAACAAGGTTAGAAACTTCTAGAAAACAATTAATAAAAAGTAAGCACAAAAAGATAAAAAAGTACAAAAGTCAAAAAGTAAAACATCAAATCAAACCAAACATAATTATTATATTCTTTACTTAATACTTAAGTGAAAATAACATAAAGTAATGATTTGAAATGTGATGTTAAGTGTTGAAAAAATAAGGTTGCCTCAAAAGTAAGTAAAGGGTATTTTGGTCTTTTTATAAAATATTATTTTAATCCAAAACTTTTTTTATAAATAAGCATCCACTTTTTCACTTTTTTTCACTTCTTCTTCTTCCTTTTTCAAGCTTTTCTCCACTTCTCTAATGACTTCGTCTCTTCTCTTTTCCTTACTAACTTTTTCAAAACCATATTAAACAAAGTCAAAACACCACCAAACTTTTCCAAAGACCTTAGAATACCATTAAAACATGGTTTAGCATCTAAAAATGGAAGAAATGGAGGAAGGGATGGAACCCATGGAGGCCGAGCACATCAAGAAGGAGGAGCAAGTTCAAGGAGCTCTGGAGCAAGAAAAAGAGAAGGAAGTACTGCCGGAATCAATTCGGGGATCTACATAAAAAAATAGTGAAGTGTTGGATTAAATGAATGTTGGTAGGAAGTTAAACGATTTGGTTAAAGGTGAGACCTCACATTTTAAAGTTATTAATTTCTAAAAATATTTCATGTTAATTATATAAAAAGTTTGTTATATGTTGAATGGTTAAATGTTTGATAACTTGATTGCAAAATTGGTTGATTATATGATTGTTTATGTGGATGATAACTTGGTTTGACAAAAGATAAGAGAAATGGTTAGTAAGTATTGTTAATTCAATGGAAATTAAATCCATATAAATGTATGTATGGAAGTTATTTAGCCTCTTAATGATTTCAAAATATCTAAAAAGATTGAAAATGATAGTATAATAATATGATATTATAATATGAAATAAAATGAAAAATGAATTTGAAATATAAAAATATTGTTTAAAATGAGTTTAGAATTATTTAGAAATGTTTTATAAACATTTAAAACGGTTTCCAAGAAGTTTGAAAAGAAATTGAAAAACAAGTCAAAACTAGGCGCGTCGCATAACGGTAGTTCGCGATTTCGCGCCATAAAAGTTAAATGAATGTATAAAGTGGAATATAGCTTGGAATTCTTCGAGATAAGAATTCTCTGGTCTATTATATCCATAGTTTTCAAAGGAAGAAAGAAAATCAAGATTTCATTAAGTAGATTTTGAAATGTGTCCAAAACAATTTTCTAAAAACATCGCGGTTTTGCAGTTCGGAATCCAAAAAGGGATTTCTTTATAAATGATATTTTTAAATGATTAAAAATATGAAATAAATTTGATAAATCTATTAAAATGGTTTAAAAGATATTTGGAATGGAAAATATGAATTTTCAAATATTAAAAAGTTGTTTAAATTAAATAAGCTTATACAGCACTTTCCGTAGCACTTTTATGCTACGAATTCTATAACCTTTTGAATATGAGTTTAAACTTAACGATATTTCCTAGAATCAATTATGAATGTTTTTAAAAGGAAAATTAAGAGTTTAAGAGATAATTTGGAATCTTATAATCAATTCCTAAATAAAGCTAATAATTGAGTATGCGGAAACGACTAGTAAATTTGTCCCGCCTGTGAGATCTAGGAAGATAAAACAAGGTGTTTAACTAAGGTTAAGGATAGAGTAACCAGTGCTCTGAACTTACCTGGCCTATGTTTTCTCTTTTTAGGCGAGGGATGGAATAGATCGAAAGGAAAGCCCGAATGCTCTAAAAGGTCATATTTAAGTTTTCTAAGATAAAAGAAAAGAAACAAATTCTTATGTTATTTAACCACTTAATATCTTTTTATCGATGATTAGTACGAAGGAACTGGGATTGGATTTGGGTGATTCCTATCCGAAGAACCGGGATCGGATTTGGGTGATTCCTATCCGAAAACTCCTTCAAACTAATTTTCAAAATAAAACATATTGAAGACAAATATCATTGAAGAGAAAGATATTCATGATGTAGGATTACTTACCATTAGTCCCTGGAGGTGAAATTTACCATATCTAAGGTGGCAGTAGTACTCTGTTATGAAAATCTTCGATTTGCAAGAATATGAATTGAAGTTAAAAAATAAATCTTTGATTAAGATTTAATAAATGATTTGGGAATATTTTCCCTAAGTTAAAAGTTACAACTTGAATATAAGAAATCTTTAATCAAAATTTAATGAATTATTTGGAAAGGTTTTCCTAAGTAAAAGAGAAAATGATTTGGAATTATTCCAAGGTTTAAGAAAGGTTTAATAAACCAAATGATTTAATAAATGAGGCTTAATGATTCCATATACTCTTGAAAAGAAAATGGAATAAATTGAAAAGAATATATCTAAGAAAGATATTTGATTTAAATAAAAGATGAAGTAATTGATTGATGATTGATATCCACGTATGAACTTAACATCTTTTAAAGCGATGATTGGCTTCGAAGGAACCGAAGTCGCATTTGGGTAATTCCTATCTGAAAACCACTTCGAACCAATGTATACGTTCGAAAGTGAAGACATGTTGAAGATGATAATTATTGAAGACCGTGGATCTTCATAGCGTGAGGGCTACTTGTTGACATGCTCTGGGTCCCTCCCATTATAGATTTATTTATAGTATTGGTCTCTTCGTTGTGGAGATTTTTTTTGGATTGCAAGGGCTTCTCGCCTAGTAATGGCCGAGGAAAGCGCCTTCGGTTTCGTTCAGTTCCAGAATGAACTTGTATGGATGAAGGTCTGACATTGCATTTCTAAGACTTTTTACAAATGTACATCAGCTTGGTGGCGGAGAAGGCAACTTCTCTTAGCTTAACACCCTTTTTTGAGACATACGAGCTCAGAGGTTGTATGCTTGTGGGAGTCAAATAGTGATTAAAGGAATGGTAGTGTGGCATTCAAAGTGGAACCTGTTATGATTAAAGTGTGGTTTTATATGAAAAGCGTTGCTTTGAAGAAATTGAGCGTAGCCTCGCGAGCCTCACACCCCGGTTATGGGATTCTATGTGTTCAGATGTATGCTGACATTTCGGATAGTGGTGATTTGGGTTATCAGATGTTCTGAGCCCTAGGTACCATATACGTTTGGGACTCATGGCAGGGATGCGCGAAGTCTGAGTCCTTGGATGTTATTCGCAGATTGTATTCCCTTTTAGCCATTTGTGTTGTTGTATAACGGCGTCTGAGTCTTGGATGTAAGCCGTGGATATAGATTGATCTTTCCACCAGTTCCCTATCACGTTGGAAATCCAATCCCAATACGAGGTTTACGGTTTTGATTGTAGTTCCAAAATAGCTGTAATGACTTGCATACATTTCAGCTACACCTTTTCGGTATCATATATTTCGTTTGGTATATTCCGTTGACCCAGTCCGGATATATTACCTTAGACTTAGTCCAGATATTGATACCTTATTTGAATAAGTTTATTTGAAAAGTGTTTTCAAAAGGAATGTCATTAAAAATAATATCAAGTGTATTTTGGTATAAAGTGTTTTGGTTATCATAAGGTAAAAACCCGTCCGTGTTTATGAGTGGGTATGGTCTTATGAGATACCCTTCTTTTCAAAGGTTTTGATAACATAGTTATTTTAAATTTCGAGCATCTCACGCTGGTTTATCAAGCCTGATCCGGGTATTTTTAATACTCAGGTTATATCTGAGTAATTTCAGGTTTAGTTGAAGACGGTTGGAGTTTCCAGAGGAGAGCTGGAGATCTTCATCATCGTATGGACGTATTCTATTATCCGCTTCATATTGCATTTGTTTTGTTGTTTTCAGCATTTGTAAGGATAGAGGTTTATAACTGTCCAGGCCGAATCTAGCTTATACTCTGATATCGTATTTTAAAATTTTCCGCTGTAAAGATTATTATTGAAATAATATATGTTATTCCATTCGTGTGAGATTCTATTCTGTCTTTATTTTCTTTCTACCCTTAATGATCTACTTATTCGTGCAATTTAAGTTGGACATGTGTGGTTTATTGTCGATTCAAAGGGTATGGAAAAACGGGTCGTTACAATCACAATCAGCTCGAATCTTCCATTGCATCCATCATCAACATAACCTCACCGTCAATCGATGATGTAATATCACATAAAGATCCACTTCACCGACCTTCGAAATTGAGAAAAGGATGAAGTCTTCAATTCAAGATGGCACAAACTAGGGTGCTTTGGATTGGCAGCGCCTTAAGGCAGGCAAAATCACGGTAGCAAGTGGCGCTAGAAGTGAGGATCGACGGTGGCGGCGCTTTGGTGATGGCAGAAGGTTGATCAACGAAGGTTCGACTTCCTTCGGAATCAGCTTGGCTCAAAATTGTAAAATGAAAGAATGGAAATCCGATCCCACTTATAAAAATAAAGAAAAAGGCAGAAAATTTTCCTAAGTATTAGGATCGGTGTCGATCTGATCTAATTGGATTGGTATTGATCCAATTTTTTCCCCTAAATGACCTCAAACATTCCTTGTTTTCCCAACTCGATGTTTGTATTCATTCTGGAAGTTATCAAGTCAAGATCACTTCGTAATTACGACTAATGAAGATTTCCACTAAGGATTGTATAGTCAGCCGGAAAGTCATAGGCAGCTACTCAAGGATGCTAGATACGACCAATAAAGCTCCATGTAGTGGACACCGAAAGTTAAATAATTCTAGAGCACACCTTATTTCCAATGAAAGGCTTTAAGAGGCAAAAGTTGAATGTTTTTTGATCCAGTAAAATTTAGAAGGAGTCAGGACATTCAAACTGAGCAAAAACGACTCGAAACTTGACTGGAAGACCTAAAAGTACATGACAAAGAAACCCCAGGAGTTTGAACCAAAAATATGCCAAGTATTTGGATCGGCACCGATCCAAAATATTGACTTGTGGATTCTCCAATCCACATGAATTATGTTCTTACATCTCTCCTAAACTTATCTACCAAGTTCGATAACATTTCGAGCATCCGAGTTGAAAAAGTCAAGACTTATCTGATTTGTATTACAATTCAATCTAATTTATAGGTGAACCATCATTAAAACAAGTCAACAAGCTATGAAATCACATAGGGAACCTTGCATGTGAGAAAGGAAGTGAAGGAAGTAGGAGTTATGCAAAAATTGCACAACATTTTGGATCGGTACCGATCCGATCCAATTGGATCGGTACCGATCCAAAAAGTCAGTTCAAAATTACCCCATATTTTACATGTCCCCTTCTATGGATAACTACAGGCTTCTAGTACTCTGGTTTCGATCCAAGTGCTATCTAAATCCTATAAATACCATCATATCTTCAACAGAAAGGGGGCAGCCTACTCTGATCACTGGGGAAACTCTGCTACGAAGATTCTTCAACCTTCTTCCTCCTCACAATGACTGCCATTTAACAATTGAGATCCTTCCTTTTGTCTCAATAATTGGTGGTCTGATCTTTCTTCATTGAATTATTAGAATTTTAAACAACTTGTACTTGTGATCAACGGTCAATCCATCAATAAAATCTATAAAGTGGACGTAGGCTTCATTAACAGCCGAACCACTATAAAAATCTTGAGTTTCTCTACTTTGTTCAATCTTTTATGTAATTTGGAGAGTGTTTTGCTCTACTTTATTTATCCTGATAAGGCTGATGGTTTCACAATCATATCAGGATGTTGATCCATAACTGGATGTTAAAGAGTCCCACGAAGGTGGTCACACTGCGAGACCTCTAGGGCCACCTGCCTAAGGGAATCCGCTTGGGCCAAGTGGAGTTGGGCCAAGTGGAGTTGGGCCCAGGTGGAATGATAGAAAATTTGTTATAAATACCATAACTAGAGGACCTCATCCAATAGAGAAAAGATGGAAGGAGATGGAAAGGTACGCGAGTTTGCTAAAGCATGTACCGATTTAGCACAGGAGGATTGCTTTGCCATAGAAGATGGAGTTTCGGCTAAGCAACAAAGACTTATAATGGATGATGTAGTGAAAAAGAGATGTTAATGGAGTCGAAGCGTCAACTTTTGATCCCATGATAATAATGACAGATATAGTACCGACGATAGTACGTCGAGTCTTGGTAGATGCTGGAAGTTCTATAAACATTGTTATCCTGCCTTTTGGCAAGGCCGTGACACCAAGAACTTAACTGGAAACCAAAGACAGTCCGTCCCAATGACTGGTTGTACACGTGTTCGCTATGGATACTAGTGAATTCTCTCTGATTCCGTATCGAGCTACAATCGATATGGTACAACAAGCAAAGCCATGAAAGTCAGCGTTCCAAATTTCAAGTCAATTAGGGTTCGTATACTCAAGATATTGGTCGATCAAAATCAAGGAAGACGCCTTCAAGTTCGTATCCATCATGGATAGAAGTGATTTGTATCCATGGGAAGAGGCAACCTCGTTCGGAACCATACATTCGTGGCCGCTTCGTTCGTGTCCATCCACTTCGTAGTTATGGCCAGTTCGTATCCATGGAGGGAAGCAATGTGTTCGCATCCATTCCATCAAACAAGCCTCATTCGTATCCACCGAACGTCCATCAGTTCGAATCCATCATGCATGCTCCAACTCGTATCCATCGCCTAGAAGCGCTTCGTATCGTTCCCACTAGTGCACGATTCGTATCACTCGGTTCCTCCATAATTCATATCTATCTACCAAAGATCGATACGATCCATACATCCCTCGAGCGATATGAAGCGGCCCTCTCCCACTGTTACGAAGTGATCAAGTCAAAGAAATCTGAAACTAACGATATGAAGAGATCGATACGAGATAGAATGTGATTGATGGATACGAATGAAGTCACGTTGGTCGATACGAAAGAGATACGATCAAGAGAAAGACTCAGTCACTCGGCATGAAAAGTGGATTGATCCTAAAAGATAGCGCCACGTCATTGGCTATCACGTGCCTTTCATCGATACGAAATGGAGCGATACGAACGTATTGATACAAAGCTCAACCGCACATTGAAAACATAAACTTGCATCGATCATATCTCAAGATCTACAAGTCCAAATGCCACCAAATTTTCACAGGAGCTTGCGTACTACCTCAAGAATGTGCCTGATCGATCTCAGCCCAAAAAGATCATTTCTTGATCGATATGAATCCATACGTATCGATCATGGATCCAGTCTAAATGTCCTTGGATCGATCACGTGGGCCCACCCATGTGAGAGAAGAGGTCTTCCAAGATCTGGGCAAGATACTTGCTGTCTACACCTATAAATAGTGACCCTGGACCTACAGAAAAGGGACTTTTTGGCTTCTCTACGCTGATACTCTGCCGAAATCATCACTATACTTCAGTTGTACTGCTGTAATCTCTCTTAATCAGCAAGTGAAATTCAATAAACATCAATCATTTCATAGTGGACGTAGGCAATACGCCAAACCACTCCAAATTCGTGTGTTTCTGTGCATTTTCTTATCTATTGATTGGTGTGTTTGTTAGAACTGCCTCATTTTACATTTACTTTCTTCATTTTATCTCTTCAAACACATCCGAAGAGTGTCGTGCCCAATTTTGATACAAACACTTTGATGCTTTCACCGAGAACAACCCAGCCTTTCTCCTGCTCATTGGATCCACTGTCGAAATTGGATTGCAAGAATCTAAGGAGGAGACCAGATTTCAAGCCTA
This sequence comes from Allium fistulosum, assembly GCA_030737815.1. NCBI lineage: Eukaryota > Viridiplantae > Streptophyta > Magnoliopsida > Asparagales > Amaryllidaceae > Allium > Allium fistulosum. Next base: position 195,477,574 of record CM060902.1, on the reverse strand, counting down.
GAAGTTCTTCCATCCTATTCCGATTTGCACCAAGTCTAGGAGAGAACTTCGCTATCCACCATGGTCAACACTAGGACTACCTCAACAGCTGCAGATCCAGAAGGATGGGATAAGAAGTACCCCGTGCAACTTCCTTCTACAGACCAAAATGCTGCCGGACCTTCGAATCCACAAGGCGGGAGGAATTCCAACTACGTATGCAAGAGCTGACTCAAAGCCGCCAACAGCTTACCCAACTTCTCCGCGCCAACACGGAGTTAACCAATCTGTTGAACCATGAAAGATGAAAGAGATCCAGAAGGGATCAGGCTTCCTATTCATCCACTGAAAGTTCAGCCTCTTCTGATTACAATCACAGATCCACGCGCCCACGGCTGGATGGAAGCTATACACAGGCTACTAGACATCAGCGTGCATTGAATCTTGGGCAACCAAGAGTTGGTCTATCAACCAGCCACCAGATCGGACCCTCTTCCCGAAGAGGGACGGTTCCTTATCACGCTACCAATAACCACGCCACTGCCACTGAGTTGGAAGCTGACACTCGGAACCAAACAGATTCGAACCTTCGCCAACGTGATTATACTCCTGAACCTTATGTTCCCGAAGACCTAGAGCCAAGGAGGAGAGGTATGGACCGTCGACCGCGCACGGCCCATCCTCGCATTGTGGAACCCGACCACACCATGTCCCAGCATGCCCAGAATGTCCAGATTCCAGACATTCCGACAATGATCTGTTAGATGATCCGTGAAAGTTAGGGCCTCACTAACGACGACTGGGGAATCTCCCGGAGTCATACCCTTTCACCAACGACATCCTCTACGCTGAACCACCTCGTCGATTTAGAATGTCAACTCTACATGTTTATGAAGGGAGTTTTGACCCTAACCACCATATTTTAAAGTATGAATGGTTAATGAATGTCGCGCGTGCTGATGATGCGGTCAAGTGCCGAAGTTTCCCAATTTCCCTAGGGGGATCGCAACTATGTGGTTTACTTGTCTACCACCTCGATCTATCTCATGTTTTGACTAGTTGGCAATGAAGTTTGTTGAACAGTTTCGCATGCATTTCACAAGGCCCAAAGATGTTAATACCTTTCCAGTGTCACTCAAGCTCCCGGAGAGACACATAGACGTTATCTGGAGAGGTTTCATGCTACATGCGCTGAAATTAGTAATCCTAATGACAACTCAATTATGATGGCACTAACAAAGGGAATCGATCCCGATTTCGAATTTGGCAACTTGGCCAAAAAACATCCTGCGTCATTGGACCGTTTCTATTCCAAGGCAGCTCAGTTCTTGAGAAGGGAGGATGCGAAACAGTCTAGGAAGAAGGATGATGTAGGGCCCAATATGGAAGGAATCCAAAGCAATGTCGCTGTAAAACAAACCAGGGAGAGTTCCGAAAAGGGGCAGTTAAACATACAGAATAAACAGAATCGATAGAAAGGCGATGGGAATCAGGACAGGAAATGGGATCAGAATCGTGGGACATGACGTAGAGCTCCCATGTTTGACACTTATACTCCTTTAAATACGTCTCTAGAAAATGTGTACTTGCAGACCTACAATACTATCCTATATAAGAAACCTTCTCCGAAGCAATCGTCAGAAAAACAGATTTAAATGGGGAAATTTTGTAGATTTCTCGATAGTTATGGCCACAACATGAACGAGTGTCGTAATTTACAGGATATTATCAAGAAGTTGATATGAGAAAGAAAGTTGGATTAGTTTGTTCAGGTGCCGTAGTCTGTAGGTACGGGCCCATCGAATCAAAGCCAAGTACCAAATCAGGTTAGACCGGAGGAACCCGCTCGTTGTAGGATCGATTTCACCCTAGAGGGGGGTGAATAGGGTGATACTAATAATTATAAAAATTTAATGCGGAAGTTTATAAAATAATTGTAGCACTGATAATAGCAGAATACTAGCAACACAGATAATAGCAGAATATAAAATGCAAAAATAGAACAACACAGATTTACCCAGCTTCGGCAAAACCCTACCTACGTGCTGCCCCCAAGGTTTCTACTAGAAATTAAGTAGTCAGACGCTTACACACGTAAACTCGTGACACCCGCTATCGACCAACCTAACTCTACGCTCAAAACCCTGCCACAACTCAGCCACTGAGTTGCGAATTCTCGAACTACACCACCGTAGTTCGTCCCCTAGTCACACGACTAGAATTTACAAAAGTTTAAATGGAAAATACAAATTTAAAAACAATTTAAAAATACAAAACCCTAATTTATAAAATAAATCCCAAAGAGATATTAAAAGTCGGCCCAATAAAATTATCACTAAAAAAGCCGGCCTCTTTTTCACTTTTTCTTCTGAGTAAATATGTTGGCCGATTCCTTTTGTTTCTTCGTTCGTTCCTCTTTCTAATTTAGGGTTTGTGGGTTGAAGTCGTCGCTTGTTCTTTAGCTTCAAATGATATATGAGTTTGCTTTGGATTAATTAATACTTTGTTCAACTTTGGTTGGTTCAACATGTTGAGATTGAATGATGCTTTGAATTGGTTCGTTTATCCCTTTTCGGTTATTAATTATTCTCGACTTTGATTCAAGTTGAATGGTTTATTCTTCTCTGTTGTTACTTGAACTCGAATGAATCATATTGCCGATGATGATTGGCTTTAAATAGAGAATAAAGCCCAAAAATTTTGTTCGAATTTTTCATTTGAATTCATCTGCTAATTTTGCTCGGCCACTCATTTTTAATTGCATGCTTATGATTGATCCTGACCTTTTCAATACGTATATTTTCGTTGCTTGTTCAACTTGGTTATCACGGCTTTGACTTTGGCTTGTTCGATCTTTTCCTTGGTCATCACGGCTTTGATTTTGTGGCATTTAAACTTGACTTTGATTCCGATCTTTATGCTGTTGATATCGGCCACTTAGATTTTGTGAAAATTTGACTACGACTTCGTTTATGATATTCGAATTTGATATCACCTGACTTGTTGGCATTTGACTTTGGGAAGTGCTTTGCTATTGCCTCTGGTTTCACTACATATATATATATATATATATATATATATTCATGTTGTATGTTGTAGACTTGAGTCTGGTGGTCTTCATTGCACTGTCCATTGATATTTGAGTCTGGGTTGCATTTACTTCACTTGAGTTTGCACTGGTTCGTTGCTGGTAGCCTGACTTGTTTCACTTGATATCCGTATAGTTGTTTGCAATTTTCTCTGTCGTATCCATTTTGAAGTCTGGTGATATTCTGATTTTTCATTTGTTGTTACATGATGGACTTGTTCCTTGATTTGCACCGTCCACATGAGTTCATATGCATTTAGTCCAGACATTGTCGTTTGTGTTGCTATAGTGTTGCAGTCTGATATGCTATGCACTGCATGTATGGTTCACTTGATCTTTCTTGTTTGACCATATGCATTTTACTGTTGAACTTGGTAGCCTTGCACTTTTTATATTGCGTGTTGTTTCATGGGCTTATTCCTTCTAGTCAGTCTGCATCTGAATTGAGTTAGTGCATATGATATTTGAGTTTATTTGCTCATAGAAGATGTTGTCTTCATGTTGAGGCTGCACTTGTACCATTCTGTTTTCACTTGGAGTTTACATGTGAGTATTGCTTCGAGTTTGAAGTGCTTGCAGACATGAAGTCTTTGTACATTTGAGTCTTGAGTTTGTATTCATATGCTTGCATTAGAACTCGACTGTGCTATCTTCACTTGTATTCAGTTTAGCTACTATCTCATTGTGATATTGTGTACTTATAGTCTTTGGTTCAGGTTGCATAGCTTCGAGTCATGTTTCAATGTGTATGCATACATATTTGTTGAACTTCATGTGTGCTCGAGTCTGGGTTGCTCCTGACCATTTTATTGCATTCATGTTGTTGAGCTTTTATTTTACTGTTGATCTTCATTGTAGTGCTTGTTCATTTTTTGTTTTGGACTGGTCGAGTTGTTTTAGTTGTCTTGACCATTTTATTGGACTTGTACATTTTGATTGCACATGTGTTGAATCCAGCTTATAGCTTGGGTTTGACCTTGTGCTCGTGTCCCTGCAGATTTTATCAAGTGTATAACGGTGTGCACGGCCTTATGGGATGTACAGTGATACATTATGCATGTCACAAGTTGTTCGTGTATGATGAATTCAAAATAAATATGATGACGAACAACCCAAATAACTGAGGCAAATAATATTTTTAAAATACATTTTATTTTACACTGCAAAAATGTTTTCTTTTCAATTTTACTGCTTTAGTGTTTATTTTGCAGATTGTTAAGATGCTGGATTCAGGCTGGAGCAGAGTCGAAGATAAAATACGAGTGGATGAGTGATATGTAGTGAGGTGCAAATGTAAATTAAAAATTGTGATATAATCGAAATTGTATTGTAATGGAAATTGTGTATATATATATAGTGAGAGCTCAATTTGCACTATTCAAAATTGTAATAAAATATTTGTTTGAATTTAAATTCTATGTTATTTATTTTATTCAGAAAATATTTATTTAATTATGTGAAAATAAAATAGTACAATAACAAATACATTTAAATGAATATATATATATATATATGTTTATTATCATCAAACAAAAATCATATACTTGCATATTCAACAATCTCCCCTTTTTGACGATAACAAACATATATTTAAGATTTTGAATTTGTTAAATGTATTTGATCATTTTATTTGCTCCCCCTATTTGAATGCTCCCTCTCAACAACAAAGCTCCCTCTTCATATATGCATGAAAATAAATAAAAATATGCAAATGAGCCTAGATACAAATAGAAAATATAAAATAAAATATTTGACCTTTATTTGCCTTCATTTGACAAAATCTTAACTTTTGTATCCCCCTTTTGTTATTAGCAAAAGAGTAATAGTGTTAGAAAAATAGAGATGTTTATAAAAGAAAATGTATGCTAATTGAAAATTATTTGAAATGAAAAATATGCATATGTTTTATTTGAAAATGTGGTGCAACTAATAAATGTCTCAACATAAATCACGTTTCACTAGTAAATTTTTCTATCAACTAGATTACCAGTGTAATCTGCATTCAAATTTTCCTTCGACTCAAGATTATCGTTATATATCATAGACCAGACCTTGAAGTGTGCAACAAAATATCTTAAAATCATTTTTAACAACTTTTAAATGAAATTGAATTGAAGCCGTGCAAATTTACAAACAGTGAACATAGTGTCAGATCTAGAGCGGTAAGATAAACAAGTATATCCATGTGTATTTAGAGTAATCAAAACACAATTATTAGTCCAAACACATCTATATGAACTAATTCAAAGTCTTTAGAAATACTTATAGTATCCTTAGCAAAAAAATATAATTGGCCATCAATTTTGAGTACGTCAGAATCAATATCATCATTTTTAAAATTAAAATCGACATTTATTTCATTATCACATAACTGGCTGATTTAATTCAGATTATGGTGCAGATTTTCACATTTAATAAATCATTCAAGATGAATATACAGTTACCTGTTTTACCTTTACCGATAATATTTCGTTGTTGCCCATCGTGATTCTGCCACCTTTGTACTAGGCTAAGGAACTTTGATTTGTCGCCCATTGTGTGCGTGGAACAGCCAGAATCCAGATAGCACTGTTGTTGTTCCTTTGCCTGCCACCATACCTACATGAGAGAATATTTTTGTGACCTATTTTTTTTATAGGTCCATGGTTGTTAGTGGCAAACGATTTTATAAAATAAGTTTGTGGAGACCCAAAACTATTTATATTTGTTCCTTTCGGCACCCAGATTTGTTTGACTTTGAGGGATTTTATATTTGTGCCTTTTGGAACCCAAATTGGAATCGTTTTCACGTGTTTGGGTCTATACCAACAATTGTTTTGGTTGTGTCCAATTTTTTTACAAATTGTGCACTCGGATTTGACTTGATTAATTTTGCTTCTAACAAGTTCAGATTGATTATATCCAAGTCCTTGTCTAACTGTATTAACAATTTGTTTCCCTAACAGCATATTTAAAGATCTTTCTCCTTTGGAAAATTTTCCTAAAGTTGTAGATGATTGTTGGACTTGTGTTTTGAGCGATTCATTTTCCATTAATAATTTTGTGCACTTTCTAATAGAATTTTCTCTCCTAGTATTTTCACTTTATTTCAAAATCAGAATTTCATTTTTAAGTGATTTAATTCTAATTTCTGATTTTTTAATTTCTTCTTCAAATGTTGGACACTCATCACACTTAGGGCTCTTGCTTTGATAGTTTTTAACCAATTGATCAAGTTGTTTATTTAAATCTATCAAAGTATCTCTTTGTGATTCAATTTTGGCGTATTTCTCCCTAAGTCTTTCGAAACAGCCATTTACTTCGTGAAAATATATAAGCAATTCTGAATGAGTAAGTTTTGATACCTCGCTTGGCTCGTCATCATCACTGTCTGTTATATCACCTCGAAGACACAGATCTGCTTTTTCGCTCTCACTGCCAATGCTTTTATCATCTTCATCAGTATCATCCCAAGTGGCTGCAAAACTTCTCCTTTTTTGTTTCTTTCCATGGGTGAATCGATTCTGTGGACAATTGGGCTTGATATGACTGAGTTTGTTGCACTTGTGACAAATGATCTCATGTTCTTCTGAGTTGTCTAGTGCTTTAACTATTCTGCTTTTCATTTTTTGATTTAGAGCTGGATTTCCGTATTTGCGATTCCACCTTTTGAATTTCTTTATGAATAGTGCTAGCTCAGCTGCTCCATCATCATCATCATCACTTTCTGTTGTTCCTCTAAGAGCTATTGATTTCTTTCGAGTATCACCTCCTTCACGCTCTTCCTTGAATTTCATTTCTAGCTCATAAGTGGTGAGATTTCCGATGAGTTCTTCAACTTTGATCTGCTTCAAATCCTTTGATTCTTAAATAGATATGACTTTGGTTTCAAAATTTCGTCGAAGGACTCTGAGGATTTTCCGGACTATTTCCAACTCTATGTATGATTTTCCAAAAGCTTTTGATTTGTATATAATATTGGCATCTCTTTGAAATTTTCACCCTTGGCCATTGTGAAGTTCTCGTATTCGCTGCTTAGCATGGCAAGGTGAGAATTCTTGACTTGAGATGTTCCTTTGTGAGTCACTTCAAGTGTGTGCCATATTTCCTATGCAGTTAGACAATGTGAGACACGATTAAATTCAATTTGATCCAATGAACAAATAATAGAATTCATAGCTTTAGCATTAGCATTTTGTAGTCTATTTTCTAGATCTGTCCATTGATCCATCGGTTTCTCCATTTCCTGATTATCTACAACTATAGTTGGTGCTCTATAACCTGTCTCAACTATATTCCAAGCATTAATGGTTTTCAGAAAAATTTTCATTCTATTTTTCCAGTAAGCATATTCACCATTGAACATTGGTGGTCTAACTATGGACTGACTCTCTGCAAAAGCATTATTAAAAGAAGCCATTTGAAAAATTCAAATTTTTAAAACAAAAATTGGTTTTTGAAAAATAAAATTTTTAAAACAAAAATTGACTTCGGTTCCTAGCTCCGATACCACTTGTAGGATCGATTTCATCCTAGAGTGGGGGTGAATAGGGTGATACTAATAATTATAAAAATTTAATGCAGAAGTTTATAAAATAATTGCAGCACCGATAATAGCAGAATAATAGCAACACAGATAATAGCAAAATATAAAAATGCAGAAATAGAGCAACACAGGTTTACCAGCTTCGGCAAAACCCTTCCTACGTGCTGCCCCCAAGGTTTCTACTAGAAATTAAGTAGTCAGACGCTTACACACGTAAACTCGCGACACCCGCTATTGACTAACCTAACTCTACGCTCAAAACCCTGCCACAACTCAGCCACTGAGTTGTGAATTCTCGAACTACACCACCGTAGTTCGTCCCCTAGTCACACGACTAGAATTTACAAAAGTTTAAATGGAAAATACAAATTTAAAAACAATTTAAAAATACAAAACCCTAATTTATAAACTAAAGCCCAAAGAAATATTAAAAGTTGGCCCAATAAAATTACACTAAAAAATCCGGCCCCTTTTTCACCTTTTCTTCTGAGTAAATATATTGGCCGATTCCTTTTGTTTCTTCGTTCGTTCCTCTTTCTAATTTAGGGTTTTGCGGGTTGAAGTTGCCGCTTGTTCTTTAGCTTCAATTGATATATGAGTTTGCTTTGGATTGATTGCAACTTTGTTCAACTTCGGTTGGTTCAACTTGTCGAGAATGAATGATGCTTTGAATTGGTACGTTTGTCCCTTTTCGATTATTAATTATTCTCGACTTTGATTCGAGTTTAATGGTTTATTCTTCTCTGTTGTTACTTGAACTCGAATGAATCATATTGCCGATGAAGATTGGATTTAAATAGGGAATAAAGCCCTAAATTTCCGTTCGGATTTTTTGTTTGAATTCATCTGTTAATTTTGCTCGACCACTGATTTTTGATTGCATGCTTACGATTGATCCTTACCTTTTTAATACGTATATTTTCTTTGCTTGTTCAACTTGGTTATCATGGCTTTGACTTTTGCTTGTTCGATCTTTTCCTTGGTCATCATGGCTTTGATTTTGTGGCATTTAAACTTGACTTTGGTTCCGATCTTTATGCTGTTTATATCGGCCGCTTAGATTTTGTGAAAATTTGACTATGACTTTATTTCTGATATTCGAATTTGCTATCACCTGACTTGTTGGCATTTGACTTTGGGAAGTGCTTTGCTGTTGCCTCTGGTTTTACTGCATATATATATATATATATATATATATATATATATATATATATTCAAGTTGTATGTTGCAGACTTGAGTCTTGTGGTCTTCATTGCACTGCCCACTGATATTTGAGTCTGGATTGCATTTACTTCACTTGAGTTTGCACTGGTTCATTGCTGGTAGCCCGACTTGTTTCACTTGATATCTGTATAGTTGTTTGCAATTTTCTCTGTTGTATCCATTTTGAAGTCTGGTGATATTCTGATTTTTCATTTGCTGTTACATGATGGACTTGTTTCTTACGTTGCACTGGCCACATGAGTTCATATGCATTTAGTCCAGACATTGTTGTTTATGTTGCTGCAGTGTTGCAGTCTGATATGCTATGCACTGCATGTATGGTTCACTTGATCTTTGTTGCTTGACCATATGCATTTTGCTGTTGAACTTGGTAGCCTTGCACTTGTTATATTGTGTGCTATTTCATGGGCTTATTCCTTCTAGTCAGTTTGCATCTGAATTGAGTCAGTGCATATGGTATTTGAGTCCATTTGCTCATAGAAGCTGTTGTCTTCATGTTGAGGCTGCACTTGTACCATTCTGTTTTCACCTGAAGTTTACATGTGAGTATTGCTTCGAGTTTGAAGTGCTTGTAGACTTGGAGTCTTTGTACATTTGAGTCTTGAGTTTGTATTCATATGCTTGCATTCGAACTCGACTGTGCCATCTGCACTTGTATTCGGTTTAGTTGCTATCTCATTGTGATATTATGTACTTGTAGTCTTTGGTTCAGGTTGCATAGCTTCGAGTCATGTTTCAATGTGTATGCACACATCTCTATTGAACTTCATGTGTGCTCGAGTCTGGGTTGCTCCTGACCATTTTATTGCATTCATGTTGTTGAGCTTCTGTTTTACTGTTGATCTTCATTGTAGTACTTGTTTATTTTTGATTTTGGACTGGTCGAGTTGTTTTAGTTGTCTGGACCATTTTATTGAACTTGTACATTGGGATTGCACATGTGTTGAATCCAACTTATAGTTCGGGTTTGACCTTGTGCTCGTGTCCCTACAGATTTTATCAAGTGTATATCGGTGTGCATGGCCTTATGACATGTACAATGATACACTGTGATGTCACAGGTTGTTCGTGTATGATGAATTCAAAATAAATATGATGACGAACAACTCAAATAACTGAGGCAAATAATATTTTCAAAATACATTTTATTTTACACTGCGAAAATATTTTCTTTTCAATTTTACTACGTTAGTGTTTATTTTGCAGATTGCTCAGATGTTGGATTCAGGCTAGAGCAGAGTCGAAGATAAAATATGAGTGGATGAGTAATATGTGGTGAGGTGCAAATGTAAATTAAAAATTGTGATATAATCGAAATTGTATTGTAATGGAAATTGTGTATATATATAGTGAGAGCTCAATTTGTACTATTCAAAATTGTAATAAAATATTTGTTTGAATTTAAATTCTATGTTAGTTATTTTATTCAGCAAATATTTATTTAATTATGTGAAAATAAAATAGTACAATAACAAATACATTTAAATGAATATATATATATATATGTTTATTATCATCAAACAAAAATCATATACTTGCATATTCAACACTCGTACCGGCGGGAGGTTAGTGATAAACACTGTTAGTGGTGGTCCTCATCCAGCGGATCGGAGCTGGAGGGAAATGGAGTCGTATGCCAGCTCTATTAGGCATGCGAGCTTCGAATGTTGTAGTAATTTGGAAGACGGGGCTCCGGCCAAACAACAAAAAACGATGACAGACGACTTCGTATTTTGAGATAGGGTTTTTGCAATTTTGAACGTTTTGAGACAGTGGTAGAGGCGATCGACTGCTCACGTATAATGGTGGCTAGGGTTTTGCAATTTTGAATGCTTCGGATTTAATTATTTAAATACGATGGTTTTAGTGCTTTCTCACCACTATACATAAAACCTAGACCTCTTACTTTTTCACACAATATTTTGGAAACATTAGTGAAGCTTTGTCAGTTTATCTCTTTCAAGATTCAGAAACTTCATTAGGGTTTCAAGTAAGGAATCCTATAGATCTATCTTTGTTTATTATTTATTTTCCCAATTTCTCCTCCTCCAAATCTTTAATTTTCTGAATCTAGCGTATAAAAATCCTTTGTTGTATATATATATATATATATATATATATATATAAAAGAGAACTGATAAGAGATTATCAAAGGCGTGTCAAATCAAAAGGAGGCGAAGCTAAAGCTATACTATGAGTGAAAATCTTATCTTTTATATTTTAGTAATTGATTAGTGTAATTTGGGTTTGAATATGCTTTGGGGAGTTTTGGTTTACAATAACATCATATAATAAACCCTCGAAAATCCTTCAATGTGGAATGTCAATTCTAGGTTGAATCTCAATTGTTTATATTAGAAGAATGGAAATTGTGTAGATTTGCAGTTTTTATAATTTTACCTTCTATTCCTCTCCTTATTCATTTTCTTTGAATTTGATTAAGTAATAGTGTGTGAGGAACGAATTTTATTCGTAGTTTGTACCGCTTATTCCCATGAATAAAATAGAAATTCTTTTCTTTATTTTTATGTGAAATGGAGTTGAATAGAGCGTAAAAATTGAGTTTGTGTGTTTCTATTATAAAAACATTGCATTATTTTGGTGTATAATTTGAGTCTAGATTTTTATTTTATATAACTTTGTTTATTGGAAATTTTCGATATGAATATTGGAATTTTGGTATTGTTGATAATATGAAATAAGACTTGTATAATTGTTTAAAGAGTTGACATTTAAAAGTTAGTTTAAGGTGTATTCTACGCGCTTAGAGATTACTAGGCATGCATTTATATACATACATACATATATATATAAGCATAATTAACATATAATTGTATAGCTAAATAGGTTATTTATGTGAGAAATGCGGATTACGGATCTTAAGACTAGTATAAACACTAAAGGGGGGTGAATAGTGTTTTAAGGAATTACTAATTCTTTTTGAGCTTATATTAATTTGAAAACAAATGTATGCAATATTCAGACACATATATGATCACAGATTCAAACACAGATGCAAATATAAAGTAAAAGTAGTAAAGGAAAGAACACACCGGATTTTATACTGGTTCGGAGTTACCCTACATCCAGTCCCGCAAAAAAGTACGGATTCCCTTTCAAAAACAATCTTTACAATTACAACCCTCGATTTCAAGGCCACAGATTCACAATCCTCTGGGTAGAGATACTTGATTTCCCGGGCAACAAGTTCACCCAATTGATTTCCTAGGCTACAATCACACCTTTTCTCGCTTGATTGATTTCAAAGGCTACAATCACACCTTTCTTACTTGATTGATTACAAAGAAGCCTATAACTCTGAATAGCACTGGGATCTTGTTGAGATAGTGATAGAGAATCAAACCAGAAATGATCTAGTTAAATTCAATGGTGATTTCGGCAGAGTAATGGTAAGAAATATATAAAGAAATGTGGAAGAAGAAGAGGAGTGAAAACCAGAAAAAATATTGTTGAAAATTCGTTGAAAACATCCCCTATTTATAGAAGAACAACAGGCATGTCTATTCGTGAAAGGTTATGGCGAATAGACACTTCTTTTGAAATTCAAATTTTTGAAACCAACTGCCTTTATGTCGACATGGGTATCTTGGGTATGTCGACATCCCAAAGGAAATTTTGGTGATTTGTTTTTCTTTGAAAATTACTTCTATCTTATATTAAAACTATTTTAAACTTTATAAATATACTTAACTATAGTTAAAATACATAAGTAAATATAGAGAATAATATATATAATTTTACTATAATTTTATATTTAAATCTAAGTATAAATATATTATAATTAAAAGATAGTTTAAAACAAACGAAGTTTAAAACAAGAGTTTATGTAAAAACAAAATCAAAGAATATTTTAAGGCTAAAACATCTTTTTGAAAATCATTTGAAAAGACAATTTTTAAGGCTAAAACATTTTGAAAAGCAGTTTTGAAAATCATTTTGAAGTAGTTTTGCAAGCTTCTTCCTGCAAAATATCTCATCACATCAGGACTCGAGAACTTGTACAAAACCAGGATGTTTGTGGGTTTGTAAGCCACTTGTCGTAGGTTTGTAAGCTACTTGTCATGGGTTTGTAAGCCACTAAAAAGGTAGAAATGGGTTCCATCCCAAATGAAATATGGAGTGAAGATTTCAGTGCTATTATTAAGTTTTAACATAATTCTAGACTCAATACTTATCTTGTACTATTTGATAATCTTGCTATTCTTGATACTCATGAGTCTTCAATCTTGATATCTTGAATCTCTATAATATACAGTCTTCATTCTTAATACCTGCATGGTTAAATCCTGCATATACATATATATCTAAACTATAATGTTAGTATTTATATTTTATAATCTTATTCTAAGGTTGTTGTCATCAAAACCATCATCTCAAGGACTAACAATCCCCCCCCTTTTGATGATGACAACCTTTGTTTATAAAATATTATTTCTATCCTAATGACTCTCCCTAAAACTAATAACTCCCCCTTAATCTATGCCTAACTATCCTATATTTTATACTTCTCCCCCTTTGTCATCAACAAAAACTAACTCCAAACTATATAACTCCCCTTAGTCTAATATTAAATGATTATAACGATAGTGTTATCATAAATAATCAACACTTAAATCTAAAACTAAAACTTTAGTCCTAAATTACAAACTCTCCTAACTAAGAATCTATATATGATAATATTTGTAATATAAGAACACAAATCATTTATATTATTATATTTTACATGAGCGTAGAGAACGTAAGTAAAAACATACGACAATAGGAAAGAGGAAAGAGAAACTAATGCGTGTCCTTAAAAATGGGAGATCTATGAACCGAACAATTTGGATAGTGGAAACAGAAATTTCCACGTTGTTCGACAAGATTTCCATCTTTGTCAAAGCACACTTCGCCAATGCAAACGACTTTGTCATTATCTTCAACATGCTCTTCTTCCATGGGGGCTTCATCTTCTTCTTCCTCGTTGTCGTCTTGCACTTGATCTCCTGAAGACTCTTCATCAATCAAGATCGGATTAGCATGATTTTCCATTAGAAATTTTTGCAAATTTCTAAGAATTTTGCCTTGCCGTTCTTGTTCTTTGGCCAGTCTAAGTTGCACCACTTGAATTTCAGTCATTAGTTGCAGTGCATCCTTCAAAGAATCCTCCATTTTCGTCACTCGTGCAAGTGTAGTTCATTGAAACGGTCCAGAAGTAGGAGAAGGAAACGAAAAGATTGAATTTTTGTTTGATTTGGAAGAGGAGGCCATTGTTTAAATGTTTTCAGAAGATAGAACAGAGAAAGAACAGAAAGAATGATCCAATTTTCGAAATAAAAAGAATATATAACCACTTATTTGAATTTTGGTGGGAAAAATTCAAAAATGAAAAAATCATTATATGTCGACATGGTTAGGAGGGGGATGTCGACATGGTGCTTGATATTTTTACTATTTGATTTATTTTTAATTTAATTTTTAATTATACTTTGTTATTATATTTTATATTTCAGTTATTGAACAAATACCTAATTCTCTTCTTAATTTAGTAAATATAGATTCATTTAAGGGTTTTTTAATATATCAGCCATTTGATTCTCAGAATTCATATAATCGAGAGTAATTACTTCCTTACTTATATTATCTATGAGAAAATGATGTCTGATATCAATATGTTTAGTTTGAGCATGATGAGTAGTATTTTTTGATAAATTTATTGCACTAGTATTATCACAATAAATTGGTGATCTTGAGATATTTAAACCAAAATCTTTTAAAGTTTGTTGCATATATATTACTTGAGAACAAGCTAAAGCAGCAGAAATATACTCTGCTTCAGTTGTTGATAAAGAAACTGTGTTTTGCTTTTTACTTAACCAGGAAATCAGAGAATGCCCCAAAAAGTGATAAGTTCCACTTGTACTTTTTCGGTCTGACTTACAACCAGCATAGTCAGCATCACAGTAAGATATTAATTCAAAAGAATCATTTTTAGGATAAAATAAGCCATAGTCAATAGTGTGTTTAATATATCTTATGATACGTTTTACAGCTTTTAAGTGGGTCTCTTTAGGTTGGGATTGATATCTTGCACAGAGGCAAACGCTATGCATGATATTAGGTCTACTAGCAGTGATATAGAGTAGTGATCCAATCATTCCTCTATATGATTTTTGATCTACATCTTTCAAGAGACCTTCTTTACTTAGGTACTCATTGGTTGCCATGGGAGTGGGTTTTCCACTTGCAGTAGTCAAACCAAATTTACTAACTAGGTCTTTAGCATATTTTTCTTGACTAATAAAGATACCATTATCTAATTGTTTTATTTGTAATCCTAGAAAGAAGTTTAATTCACCCATATGACTCATCTCAAACTCTTTTATCATTATTTCAGAAAATTCTTTATTCATTTCAAAATTAGTTGATCCGAAAATGATATCATCTACGTAAACTTGTGCTAGTTGAATATCATTTTTATTTCTTTTAATAAAAAGAGTATTATCTACTTTACCAATTTCAAAGTTTGATTGTAATAAGTAAGATCTTAGTCTATCATACCAGGCTCTAGGAGCTTGTTTTAGACCATATAGAGCTTTCTTAAGTTTGTAAACATGATTTGGAAATTTTTCATTTTCAAAAAGTGGTGGTTGTTCAACATATACTTCTTCTTTTACAAATCCATTTAAAAAGGCACTTTTAAAATCCATTTGAAATAATTTTAAATTATTATAATTTGCGAAAGCAAGTAGAATCCTAGTGGCTTCTAATCTTACTACGGGAGCAAAGGTTTCATCAAAATCTATTCCTTCTTCTTGACAATAACCTTGAGTGACTAACCGGGCTTTATTTCTAACGACCTCACTTTGTTGATTCATTTTATTTTTATAAACCCATTTTGTTCCAATTATAGTTTTATTTTTAGGTCTAGGAACAAGTTCCCAAACATCATTTCTAGTGAATTGATTTAATTCTTCTTGCATAGCCAAAATCCATGAATCATCAGTTGATGCTTCTTTTGGAATTTTGGGTTCAATAGTTGATATAAAAGCTACATTGCTCATTTTACTTAGTTGATTTCTAGTTGTAACAACAGATTGCATATCTCCTAGAATATTTTCTATGGGATGATCTTTTAAAAGTTTAATCCTTTTATTAGGATGATTAAATTCATTATTAGTTTCAATTGACTCTTGATTTTGAGTAATTAAATCCTCTTCATCATTTGTCTCTACAAAATTTTGGGATTTTCATCGAATGAAACATGCATTGTTTCTTCAATGGTGTTATTTCTTAAATTAAACACTCTGTATGCTTTGCTTCTATTTGAATATCCGATAAAGATAACTTTGTCGAATTTAGGATCAAATTTATCTAAGTCATCTTTTGTATTTAAAATAAAACATTTACTTCCAAAAATTCTAAAATAAGATACCTTAGGTTTCTTTCCATGAAGAAGTTCATAAGATGTCTTATCAGTTAAAGGTCTTATTAAGATTCTATTTAAAGTATAACAGGCGGTAGCAACTGCTTCTGCCCAAAAATGTTTTGGTAAATTACTATCTGAAAGCATAGTTCTCACACACTCTTGAATCGTCCTATTTTTACGTTCTACTACTCCGTTTTGTTGTGGAGTTCTTGGAAATGAAAAATTGTGAGTTATCCCTTTTATTGCAGAATTCCTCAAACTTTTCATTTTCAAATTCACCACCGTGATCACTACAGATGGTTATAATTTTTACAGAAAGTTGATTTTGAATCATTTTTGTAAAGTTCTTAAAACATTCAAAAGTATCACTTTTATGTTTCAAAAATACTGTCCATGTAAATCTAGAATAATCATCTACAATTACAAAAACATATTTACTGTGATTTATTGACTGAATTTGAGATGGACCAAATAAATTAAGATGAAGTAATTCAAGAGGTTTTGAAGTTGAAATCATATCTTTTAATTTAAAGGAACTTTTTCTAAGTTTTCCTAATTGACATGCATCACATAAACTATCTACTTTAAAATTCATTTTAGGGAGACCTCTTACTAGATCATGTTTTGACAGTCTAGATAAGAGTTTGAAATTCAAATGCTCAAATCTCTTATGCCAAATCCAAGGGTCACTTGTATTTGCCAAAAGACATAAGTTATCATTTGAAACTTTCATACTAAGAATATAAATATTCTTTTTCCTAATTCCCTCAAATATTATGGTTCAATTATTATCTTCAACGTGACACTTATCTTTTTCAAATTTAATTTTATATCCTTTATCGCAAAGTTGACTAATACTTAGCAAATTATGTTACAGATTCTTAACTAGCAAAGCGTTAGTAATAATAGGAGTTTTAGAGTTACCGACATTGCCGATGCCAATCACATATCCTTTTGAGTTTTCTCCAAAGTTAGCCAATCCTCCGTCTTTGTATATTATATCATTTAGCATATCCGGATTACCAGTCTTGTGTCTAGAACATCCACTATCGAGTATCCATTTATTCTTTTTGATTTGCACAATTTGTCCATTGTGGATTGATTCCTCAACACCCATAAAACATGTTTCTTGCACATCATAAAAACCTTGTGAACGATTTGACTTTGAATATAGATTATATGCAGACTTATGATACAATGATGATTTGAATATTTTTAAACAAGTATTAACAAAATTTTCAAATATAGCCATTAAAAAAATTTCAAAATTCAAATTATGAAACTTTGAAAACCTTGCTCTGATACCAAATGTGAGAAATTCGGATTACGGATCTTAAGGCTAGTATAAACACTAGAGGGGGGTGAATAGTGTTTTAAGGAATTACTAATTCTTTTTGAGTTTATATTAATTTGAACACAAATGTATGCAATATTCAGACACAGATATGATCATAGATTCAAACACAGATGCAAATATAAATTAAAAGTAGTAAAGGAAAGAACACACCGGATTTTATACTGGTTCGGAGTTACCCTACATCCAGTCCCGCACACAAGTACGGATTTCCTTTCAAAAACAATCTTTACAATTACAACCCTCGATTTCAAGGCCACAAGGTACACCACTCCAGATTCACAATCCTCTAGGTAGAGATACTTGATTTCCTGGGCAACAAGTTCACCCAATTGATTTCCTAGACTACAATCACACCTTTTCTCACTTGATTGATTTCCAAGGCTACAATCACACCTTTTCTTACTTGATTGATTACAAAGAAGCCTATAACTCTGAATAGCACTAGGATCTTGTTAAGATAGTGATAGAGAATCAAACCAGAAATGATCTAGTTAAATTCAATGGTGATTTTGGTAGAGTAATGGTAAGAATATATATAAAGAAATGTGGAAGAAGAAGAGGAGTGAAAACCAAAAAAAATATTGTTGAAAATTCGTTGAAAACATCCCTTATTTATAGAAGAACAACAGCCATGTCTATTCGTGAAAGGTTATGGCGAATAGACACTTCTTTTGAAATTCAAATTTTTGAAACCAACTGCCACTATGTCGACATGGGTATCTTGGGTATGTCGACATCCCAAAGGAAATTTTGGTGATTTGTTTTTCTTTGAAAATTACTTTTATCTTATATTAAAACTATTTTAAACTTTATAAATAAACTTAACTATAGTTAAAATACATAAGTAAATATAGAGAATAATATATATAAAATTTTACTATAATTTTTTATTTAAATCTAAGTATAAATATATTATAATTAAAAGATAGTTTAAAACAAGAGTTTATTTAAAAACAAAATCAAAGAATATTTTAAGGCTAAAACATCTTTTTGAAAATCATTTGAAAAGATAATTTTTAAGGCTAAAACGTTTTGAAAAGCAGTTTTGAAAATCATTTTGAAGTATTTTTGCAAGCTTCTTCCTGTAGAATATCTCATCACATCAGGACTCGAGAACTTGTACAAAACCAGGATGTTCGTGGGTTTGTAAGCCACTTGTCGTAGGTTTGTAAGCTACTTGTTGTGGGTTTGTAAGCCACTAAAAAGGTAGAAATGGGTTCCATCCCAAATGAAATATGGAGTGAAGATTTCAGTGCTATTATGAAGTTTTAACATAATTCTAGACTCAATACTTATCTTGTACTATTTGATAATTTTGCTATTCTTGATATTCTTGATACTCATGAGTCTTCAATCTTGATATCTTGAATCTCTATACTGTACAGTCTTCATTCTTGATACCTGCATGTTTAAATCCTACACGTACGTATATATCTAAACTATAATGTTAGTATTTATATTTTATAATCTTATTCTAAGGTTGTTGTCATCAAAACCATCATCTCAAGGACTAACAATTTATCTTATTAAATCCCCCTTAGGAAGGTAATTAATGTTAAAAGGCATAATGAGAAAGATTTTCTATAAGGCCTTCGTTATGGAAAAGGTGAGATGTGTGATAATATGTGTAGAGTGTATAAAGATTATGACTAAGTTATAGGGATGCGAGGTCAGTCAAAGACACATGAAAGTCTACCTAGCTAATCTGGCTACCAGCAATGTGACTTTGGGCCTGATGTGTGACATCGCCTATAATAAATAACTACGAGGATGCGAGGTTAGTCCCAAATTATATTGGGTATATCTACCTAGCTAATCTGGCTATCAGTACCTATGAACAATCAGACTAATATAAGACATCACCATGGTTATGGATCATAATATGAAGGACCTACTTCAGAGATTAAAGGTATTAACTGGTTGTCTTAGGGCCCGCTTCCTCTCTATGTAGGAAGTAGTAAATGGTCGGGGTTATGGGTTAGGCACGGTAGAGGATATCCTAGTAGAAGGCCAGATTCAATAAGAAGTATTAAGAGGCTGAAAGGATTCCATGTAATGTCGGCTAGATATTTACTAGTGAGGAGTCCGCCTTTGGATTATAGGTCGTAAATGACGTGGACCTGCCTTATATAAGGTAGTAAATGGTTAAAGTCTACCTAATTCCCATTAAAGATACTAAGTGACTTGGGTACTATCTCTTGCATTGATAGGATAATATTGACGACAGATATGGGTTATTGGGATGATAGCAAGTTTGTTATAGGCTTATATTTGGAAAAGCCTTTTTATGTAAGCATTTAGGCTTGTATTTGGAAAGACTTATGTTGTAGGTAGAAAATTTAAGACATATTCCTATTAAAATTATACTGCCCAAGTACTACTGTAGTAAAGCTCGAGATTTTTATTCATCAGACATATGTTGTTCTGACTCCCTCCTCATTATAACACAAGTCTGGAAGGGCGATGCTGAAGGCGGAGATGCTGATGGTGCTTACAGTAGTACTCTATTTTTTACATGTTATTTTCAGCAATTTTTTATGTACCCATGAAATAAAAAAAAGTAGTGTTGTAATTTTGAATATTGTGGATATGTATGGTTATTGTTAGGTTTTAACATTATGGATATTTTAATATGGTTTTAAATGAAATGGGTATTGTTGGTATTATTATATTTTATCCTTCCGCTATGAGATTCTGAATATTTAGATAAATAGCTCTTTATTTGATGGTCCTTTTCTAGGTTGGAATTTAGGCCCATTTCAAGGTGGGTTGTTATATTTGGTATCAGAGCCTAGGTTACCTTATTGACGAGGTAAAGTATACGTATGAGAGACCATCCTGTTATTTTTGAAAAGCTTTTTTTTCAAAAGACCTCTATTATATATACTTTATCATGAACATATGCATATACACTAGGCAAATCTTCTTTCCATGTATAATACCATCTTAGGAAATTATGACTAAAAATTTAACCTATAGATAGTAAACGATGGCTGAAAATCCTTCTTCTTTTGAGACTAGGAATCCTACCAAAGGAATACCCACCATTCGTTGGATGCCCAAAAGGTTTAAACAATACATCTGGCCTACAGGACAAGTCACTGTTCCCAAACAAACTACACCGGCAGCACCCATCGTTCCACCTGCCGAGGCAGCACCTCGTCCTATCAATGTTCCCAAAATGTGTAAGGATTTTATGAGTATAGAAGAAAGAATATATTCTAGAAAGGAAAGCTTCTTGGAGACTAAGGCATGGATAAATGACTGTAAGAGGATATTTCGAAAGATTGGTTGAGAGGATCAAGTGAAGCAAAGAATGGCAGCATTGCACCTTAGAGGAGAAGCCATGGATTAGTGGATTTTGGTGGCTGGAGCTACCTATGAAATGCTAGTTGAGATGTCTTTACTACAGTCAATTAATGCTAAGGAAAAGAGACGGAGAAGGAGAAGGCAGGACCTATACAAAGTCAGGGAGGGGCAAAGAAAGGAAATTTTTGGATGAATAAGAAGTCAAAGGGGAAGTTTAAGAAGGAAGATAAAGTGTGCAGTAGATGCCAAAAGAAAGGACACCTTGCAAAGGATTATAGAGTGAATCTGTTTGAAGGAAGCTTTTAAGGGAAAGTGTAACCACTACCACGAGGAAGGGCATTTCAAAAATCAATGTCCGCAGATGGTAATGTAAAGGTAGAATGGGCAAGCCTACACCATTGAGGTTTCCCCTATTTCGAGTAGACCACCCTCGAGGGACCAAGGAAGGTCAGCTATGGAAGGTATAACTCTCATTTTAGGAAATTAATTCGGTACTCTATTTGACACCAGAGCATCACATTCATTCATAGGTATGAATGAGATTAACTCCTTAAATCTTCAAACCCAAACTATCACCCACCCAATAGTAGTTTCAAATCCTATTGGGGGGATGACACGCCTTTTCTCAATTTGCAAAGACCTAGTGTTAGACATATGCGACATTGATTTCATATGCAATGCGTACATTCTAAATTTTGAGGGGTATGGACTTATTTTGGGTATGGATTGGTTGTCACACTATGGAGCAGTCCTAGACTGCGATAAGAGGGTGGTATGGTTAAAGAGTTGTAGAGGACAAGACCTAGATGTTCATTGTACACCCTTGAATTCAGCCGAGTTAAGTTGTATATACTCGTCAAGCCTATCATAAGATGAACTTTCATCCGTACCCATAGTTCAAGATTTCCCTGCTGTCTTTGAAGAAGTTTCGGGGCTTCCACCTCAAAGGGAGACAGAGTTTAGGATTGATCTGGAGAAGGAGCTAGACTACTCGCTCTGCCATTGAGACACATGTCCCCTAAGGAGAGATGAGAGTTGATAAGCATATCTCGAAGCTACTACAAAAAGGTTTCATCTGACGAAGTACCTTTGAATTAGGAGCCTATGTTTTCTTTGCTACTAATGTCGATGGCATAATGAGGCTCCGTGTTGATTATAGGGAACTCAACAAGTTGATGAAGAAGACTAGGCATCCCTTACCTAGGATAGATAATTTGTTTAATCAACTTGTGGGAGCTAAAGTCTTCTTCCAATTGGACTTGGCAACTGGATTTCATTAGCTAAGGGTTGCAGAGGAAAGTAAACCTAAGACTGCATTTCGCACACCAAATGGATGCTATGAATAGAAAGTGATGCCTTTTGGATTGACAAATCCTCACGTATACATTGTAGATTTGATGAGTAGAGTATTTAAGGGACAGATAAACAAATTTGTTGTAGTTTTTAGATGATATCTTGGTATTTTCCAAAAGTGAAAAGGAGCATGAAAGTCACTAAAGGTAGATATTAGCAACCTTGAGAAGGCACCAACTTAAAGCCAAATTCTCAAAATTCTACTTTTGGAAGAAGAAAGTGAGATTTCTTGGGCATATTGTTTCATAACATGGGTTAGCAGTAGACCCCACAAAAGTGGAAGCTATTCAAAATTGGAAGACTCCAAAGAATGCCATGGTTGTTAAAAGTTTTCTAGTGTTAGCAGGTTATTATAGAAAATTAATAAAGTATTTTGCAAAGATAGCAGTTCCTCTAACCTGTTTGACATAAAATAATTTAGTCTTCGCTTAGGATGAGAAATGCACGGAATCGGTCGGGAAGCCAAAGGAGCTATTGACAAGTGCACCAATATTCATCATTCCCGATGGAACAGAGCTTTTTACGGTTTATGCAGACGCATGTGGCACAGGATTGAAAGCAATTCTTATGCAAAAGGAAGAGTGATAGCTTATGCTAGCAGGCAACTAAAGGACCATTAAAAGAGATATCCAATGCACGACTTGGAGCTGGTGGCCATTGTTTTCTTGGAAGATGTGGAGGCACTATCTTTGGGGGAAAGATTTGAGTCGTTTACTGACCATAGATCACTTAAATATCTATTTCCCCAAAAGGACTTAAATCTTAGGAAGCAGAGGTGGATGGAGTTTATAGCATCCTACGACTTTAGGATACAGTACACCCCTGGAAAAGGGAATGCCATTGTCGAAGCCCTAAGATGAAGGTGTGCTACCCTAGGTGCTATATATGAGTGGGGGCTATTGGAGTTCCTCTCGGATTTCAACTTCCAATCACCAACAAGACCCACTCAAAACTATTTGGTAGCAGTGGAGATTAGGCCTGTATTAATGGACCGTATTGAACTTGAGCAGAATAAGGATGAGCAGATAGTTGATATCTTGGATAAGCTAAGAAGTGGAGAACAATTTCCCATGTCAATAGATATGTGGTTGATGAAAAGGGATGTTTGAGGAGAGATGGATGCCTCTGCGTCTCGAAAATTGGTAGTATATTGGAAGAAGTGCTTAAGAAATGTCACCGTTCACGAATGACTGTTCATCCCAGAGGAGATAAGATGCATAGGGATATGAAACGGATTTTCTATTGGCTAGGGATGAAGAAGAAAGTGGCTTAATTTGTTTCTACGTGTTTGACATGTCAAAGTATTAAAGCTAAGCAAGGAAATCCCGGAGGATTGTTATTACCATTAGAAATTCCATCTTGGAAATGGGAACACATATCAATGGATTTTATAGATGGGTTTCTTAGAATTCAAAGAGGTAATGAAGAAATTTGGGTAATAGTTGGTAGACTCACTAAAAGTGCCCATTTTATTCCCGCTAGGAGCAATAGGACCGCATCATCTTTAGCACAGATTTATCTTAAGGAAGTAGTGCAACTTCATGAAATTCCACTCAGCATCGTTAGTGATAAAGACCCCTTATTTACTAGCGAGTTTTGAAGGAGTTTACAATCAGCTTTAGGAACATTGTTGATTCTCAGTACCTCTAACCACCCGTAGATAGATGAATAAACGAAAAGAGTGAATAGGATCTTGGAAGACTTGCTGAGAGCATGTGTCGGGGACTTTGGAGGACATTGGGAGCACCACCTACCTTTAGTGGAATTCGCTTATAATAACAGCTATCAATCGACGATTGGTATGGCATCCTTTAAAGCGCTTTATGGAAGGCTGTGCAAATTTCCATACTGTTGGTGGGAAACCATTGACTAAATTTTGCTTGAACTAGACTTGATTCGTGAAACTTCAATGAAGGTAAAGTTCATTAGACAGCGAATGAAGGTAGCGCAAGATCAGCAGAAATCTTACCTGGATAAGAGGATGAAAGAATTAAAGTTCATGGTTGGGGACATGGTATTTATCAAAATATTCCATCTTAGAAAGGTCATGAGATTCTGAAAAATAGGAAAGTTGGCACCAAGATTTGTTAGGCCTTTTCGAGTTATGGAAGAATAGGAAGACTGGCTTAACGTATGGAGTTACCCGATAGACTAGCAGGAGTCCACGACAATTTTCACGTTTCACACTTGAGGAATTTCCTTTATGACACAACTATTGTGGTAGAGCCTGATCAATTGGGATACATTGAGATGGAGCCAATGGTATCCAGTGCCATCACACGCATTATGGAGCACGAAACTAGAAATCTCCGCGATAAAGAAATTAGGTTGGTTCGAGTATGATGAGGAGATAACGCGATGGAAAGCATATGGGAAACTGAAGAGAAGATGAAGATCTCTCATCATAAGCATTTCACTAGTAAACTTTTCTCTCCAAAATTAGCTTGGTTGCATTATAGTTGCCTGATTGGATGGTAGGAGATGGTTGCTACACTTTTCACCGTCACTTTACACTCATGTAGAAATTTATTGCATGTTTAGGGTGTTTTGCACACATATTTATATGTTACAGTCACACATACATGCTAGGATTGAGATCATTTATAGTATGTATGCAATACATAATCACATTGCATTAATGGTTGAGTAGATGGATGTGTAGATAACTTAGTTATATAACATAGATGTTTAGTGCATATTATGTTGTTCACTCCTTAGAAAAGATTTAAGGGATGAAATCCTTTTTAAGGAGAAGAATGTAACACCCCTTAAAATCAACCATAAGATAAATTGAATAAATTAAATTAAATTAAAAAATTTAAGTCTAAAAATGTAAATTTTGCAAAAGTTGAAATTTAACCATGAAAGTTCTGTCATTGCGTTCGTGTGAAATTATGATCAATTTTCATATATAATATGTTGAAAACGGAGCTCAAACAAAAAAGTTATTGACGTCTGATGTTTCGGGTTTAAAATAACTTAAATAGAATTCAAATTCAAATGGAAAACTAATTTTAAAATTTGAATTCAAAAATTAATAGTAGAAAAGCTTAGGGATTAAGGAAACATTAAAGTTAACATTAAAAATCAATTAAGTAATATAATAAATCAAACAACGGCAAAAGCAAAACGATCCCAAATAAGGGAAGAGGTCGACCTGTCTAAATCAATAATTCTTTGATCAGCCTTTGGGCATCCTATATTCTGGAATACCTGATCTCTTGGATGTAATTCTACTGACATAGGAGTTAACTCAATATATATTCACTACCGGCTCAACCTAGCTAGTTATTCTTCCCTTAACACCTCAAAATGCAGTTATGGGTTGATTATAAAGTGAATATGTTTACAGAAGAAGCATACATGATAACTGATCATAACATAATAATATAAACATCTATAGTTTAATTTCCTTATAATCATTTTCAAATGAAACATGGTTAATACCCTTAACCCACTATCTTTAGCAAGGAAAGCTTCTTCAAAAACACCAAAGTTGAGTGCCATTTCAAAACTCTTTCATATAGCTATGGGTTTACTTTTAAAGTTAAGATTGGGTTTCACATCTGAAAACTAAGGCTTTCTGTAATGAACCGTTTTTCCGTACCCTTTGAGTTGACAATAAACCACACATGTCTAACTCGAATTGAGCGGAGAGGTGGATCATTAAGGGTAAGAAAGAAAATAAAGACAGAACAGAATCTCATACGAATGGAATAACTTATATATTATTTCAATATAATCTTTACGGCTAAAATTAAAATGCATTTTTCAGAGTTAAACATGGACGGTTATAAATTTCTATCCTTACAAATGCGGAATATAGATAACAATCTTTAGAAGAATCTTCTAACTCCATGCTTCGAGCTCCATCTAGATTTCTTTTAAAATACACCTAACTACTAAGCTGCTCGGGAAAATTAGGGCACCCAGAGTTTAAGAAAAGGGAAAAATAAACTCCGTGTCAGTCATGGGACTGGTGTGAGAACTCAAAATACGCGTTTTGAAAACCAGAAAGGTATCTCGTAAGACCATGTCGCACATAAATACGGAATAGATTTTTATCTTATGATAACCAAATCATTATTACGTAAAATCACTTGATATTATTTTTAATGACATATCTTTAAAAGCATTTGCAAGTAAACTTATTAATCTTAGCCGAAATTGTTACTATTATTAAATTCCAGCATACTAGGTCCTACAAACAAAATGGCAGGCTCTTATTGGAGAATAGATTTCCATACAAATGACCAGGTGAAGGGACTACCTTCCAGCAGTAAATCTCTAGAGGAATGTACCAAGGCCCAACTTATGGTCCTCTACCAACAAAAGACCAACCTACCTCTAACTAGATAGTATCGAATATTTCATCACCTCGGTCGTTACCGACCTATCCGAGAGCTCTCTTCGCATACACCATATTATTATTACTCGACGTCATAGCGGGAATAAATATATCTCGAAGGGGATGATCATACCCTAATGGTTGCGAACCACAAAGCCTTGCTGCATCCACTCTATTTTTGTCATTTTCGGGTGTGAGGCTTGAGGTAACGATTACCTTTAACATAGCACATCATATTTCTTCTTTGAATGCCACATTGCCATTCCATAATCACACAACTAATTTCTACAAACA
This sequence comes from Allium fistulosum, assembly GCA_030737815.1. Taxonomy (NCBI): domain Eukaryota; kingdom Viridiplantae; phylum Streptophyta; class Magnoliopsida; order Asparagales; family Amaryllidaceae; genus Allium; species Allium fistulosum. Next base: position 195,450,667 of record CM060902.1, on the reverse strand, counting down.
TATAACTCCTGAGCTCGTACGTCTCAGGAAAGGGTGTTAAGCTAAGAAAAGTTGCCTTCTTCGCCACCAAATAGAGTTACGTTCATAGAGATCACTTATGTAACTATAAATGTAACGTCAAACATTCGTCCGTACAAGTTCGTTCTAGGATTGAATGAAACCGAAGGCACTCTTCTACCACATTCTGTAGGGAGTTACCCCTAGGATTAGTAGCAATCAGTCCTCGCATTGGATATTTCATAACAAAGAGACTACTACTACTATATGTATATTGGGAGTTTATCCCCAAATGATCAACAAGCAGTCCTTCATTATGAAAATCCCAAATATCATATCCATGTCTATACTTCGAATACGTTAATTGGTTCAAAGTGGTCTTCGGATAAGAATTACCCAGATCCGACCCCGGTTCCTTCAAACCAACCATCGAAAAAAGAGGTCAAGTAAATAGGTGAATAATATTTGATTATTCCATTTCTTTTATCAAAAATATCTTTTAGAGATATATAACTTTAAAACACTTCTTTCCGTATATATGGAATCATTAAACCTCTCTTATCAAATCCTATGATTTCTTAAAACCTCTTTTAAACTGGGATAAATTCGAAATCATTTCATTTTCCAATTCTTTTCATTTAAATCTTAACAAAGATTTCTTAGTTCAAAATTCATAATTTTAATTGAGTTAAAACCATGTTATCTAGGATGTTAATCAAAACCAGCAAATATTAAGTGAGCAGAATCTATAGAAATCATCTAATTCTACTCAATATCAATTCCCGTATTCAACAAATATTATGGGGGAATAATGGATAAAACACCTTTTAAATTCCACGAATAGTATGAGTTCCCTCTTCATGCTTTAACACCAAGTATAAAAATATCATCTCTATAAAATCAAAGTTGAATTTAATTTAAATTTGGAAAATTTAATCTCTTTATACTTAACTCGTTTCCGATATTTCGACCTTATCTATTCCTCGCCCAGGGAAGAGGCTAGGTGAGCCAGGGCACTGGTTGCTCCTAAACATCTCCTTAGCTTAAGCACCTCACATCTAGATCTCACAAATAGAAAAATCCAATCTACTCGTCGACTTTTAGGCCAAGATTAAACCACTAAATTTGTAAATAGCTTTTCTTTACATCGTTTATTTAAATTCTTTTTAAACGAAATATAAAACTTCCAAATCATCATTAAAACACTTAATTATTCATTTGAAAACATTTATAAAATATTTGGAAAAGAATTGTTAAGTTTAAAACTATATTTCAAAGGTTATAGAAAAGTGCTGCAAAAAGTGTTTTTTAAGCTATATTGACCAAAACGACTTTTCTACCATTGGAAATTCATTTTTATAACTCAAATCAATTTTAAAACATTTTAAAAGATTTTGAGAATTTATTTCAAAATTTTAAAATATTTAAAATATCATTTTCAAAGTAATCCTATTATGGATTTCGAACTGCAAAAACCGTGATTTTTCTAAAAACTTGTTTTACTCATATTTCAAAATCTACTTATCGAAATCTTGATTTTCTTTCTTTGTTTGAAAACTATGGATATAGTAGTTCGGAAAATTCTTATCACAAAGAATTCTAAGCTATATTCCATTCTATATACTCGTTTGACTTTTGTGGCGTGAAATCGCGAACTACGTTACGTGACGCACCTATTTTGGACTAAATTTTCAATTACCTTTCAAACTTCACCAAAACACTTTCATATGTTTATGAAACATTTTAAACTCATTTTTAAACCTTTTTAAAGAGGTTTTACATCCCATATAAATCAATTCATAAAATAAAGGAAAGTGATTTCCTTTGTGCTTATCGACGTGCATTTCCGTGACTTGCATATATATTCAACATTCATATGAAACAACCAAACTTGATGATCAAAGCATATTAAACATCCATTGCAAACATCATATCATCATCAAAAATATAATATATATAAGAGTTTCTCAACTTAGATTCGAACGATCTACTTTAAATCGGTTATAGCTCCGCTACCGTTACACCGGAGCTTATGGAATCGATCGTAAGAACCCTAGATGTGCACGGCCAAGCTTGGAAGAGGTGGAAGGGCTTGGTCGTGAATTTACAAGAGAAGAGGAGTGGATTTAACTTGTTTTTGAGATGTATGAATATGTTTTTCATATGTTTATAATATTTGCATTGTTTCGGCATAAATTTCTTTCTATTTTTTTATGTGAAGAGAAGGCATTAGAGAGGCCATTAGAGCTTGAAAAGAAGAGGAAGAAGAAGATGGAAAGTTGTGTGAAAATGTGAATGAATGTATGCATGTATTTATAGCCAAAATTTACAAAATATCCCACATCACTTCACCTTCCTTCCATCACCCATGTGCACCACTTCACTTCCTTCATTTCCCACCATATTATACATGTTGCCACCTCCATCATGTGTTGTGATGATGGTTTGTTCTTGTGTTGACTTATACTTGCTTAAAGATGAAGTTTGCTTAGATATTTGTCACATATATGTATGTAAGTATGTTGTATATATATATATATATGTTATATATATCATCATTCTCATCATGAAGCCACCACCCTACCTCCCTCCTACACCTCCTAGGATGGCCTAAGGTCACTTCATGCATAGACAAGGCCATGTGCCATGTACTTGGTTGACTTATGTATGCATAAATGAAATGAAAATGGAATTATCTTATATATTTTTAACTTTATATATATATAATGTATAAATGTGTTATGTACACATATATGGATATATGTATATGTTAGGGTGTGTATTTATGTGTTATATATGTGTACATGACATATAAACAACGTTTCATTGACTCCGAACAACTTCCGTTCGATAAACCATTACCAATCGGAGAACCGATTCCCGATCACATTTTCACTTATTAATTAACGTGCATATATTTGTAAAAAAAATTTGAAAAACATTTTCTTATCATTTTAGATGAATTAAAATGATTATATTTGAATTATAAAACCATATAAATTAATATTAACAATTATTTACAATAATTGCTATTATACCGATATAGTGATATCGATTTTTCCTTATATTTTCAAATCAAATATATATATCTTTATAAAACTATTATAAATGATTTATTATCACTTTATAACTATTCAAAATGAATTATCATCATTTAAAATAATTATTTGAATAATTAAATTAATTATTAAATCATTAAATCTCAATTTAATTTAATAAATCAATATTTAAATACGATTCCATTATTGGTGACGACATAAATACATTTAATTTCCAAAAGTAAAATAATTAATTTTATTCCATATTCTTGTTCAATTATAAAAATAAGTGTGTGTATCCAACTTTGTGCGTGACGTTTTACGGTTATAGAGATGGTTATTGATAAAACAGTTTTCGCCATTTTATCGATTTAAATTTCCGAGGGAAATATTTTTGTAAATATTTATTCAAATTACTATTACTTATTATTACTCAGAACAATATTATTTGTATTATCAACCTTTTATTTTAAAATAAATATAATTTATCAAAGTGATAAATTTGCGGGTCATTACACTTTCAAAACTTTAGTCCTTCTCTTTCGAAACCATTAAAACATATCTTTCGAAAGTATTCAATCCTTCCTTTCAAAACACTTAAAGATACATCTTTTGAAACACTCAAAACAATCCTTTCGAAAGCATTGAAACCTTCCTTTAGAAATTATTAAAGAAATACCTTTCGAAACACTTAAAGCTTATCGTTCGAAATACATAATTCATACCTTCTGAAATGCCTAAAACATACTCTTCGAAAGACTTATGCCATTCCCTTCGAAATCTTCACAAAAACCACTTAAAAGTGTTCCTTTTGAAACCATTGGGTTTAACAATAAACATAACTTATGGGTCAAGGAAAACAAAAGCGAAAGTAACCCTTTCGAAAGCATTGATCTAACAAAAGCGGCTACAATAACCCTTTCGAAAGCATGGTGAAGGCGGCTTCAAATTTTACAAGGGCGAAAGCTCACCCTTCGAAAGAATTGACTTAAAATTATAAAGAAGGCGGCCTTTAACTAATTTGAAATGTATGAATGCGGCGGTTAGGTTTCTAATAGGTTCAAAATGCAACTACTCTTTCAAAAACTCCTTTTTAAACAAACAAGCAGCAACTCATTCGAAAGCTTTTCTTAAAACAAAAGGGCGGCAACCCTTTCGAAATCTCTTTTCAAAAACAAAGGCAAATTGATTGAATTGAAAGCTAATATAGTTGGCTTCAACCCCTTCGAAAGCATAATTTACAAACAGAAGTAATTCAAGGTTAATAAGAATAGCTTCTACCCTTTTGAAAGCAAGGTTTCGACGCTGTCCTTTCTGCCTTTCTCCAATGCACTGCATATCAATTGCTTGATACCTTGTGTTTTGGTTTCGAATGGGTATGTAAGCAAAGGTATGGTGACAAAAGCTAACAATTGGAAGTGGCGAAGTGGTAAATTATGTCCAAAATTATTTTATGCCTTACAAAGTAACTTCTTTTCATCTAACATTCCAATTTGGCAAAATATAATTGGTTTCCATTTCTTTATCAAAAATCCTTTCTTTAAAAAGGCTGCTGAATTCAATAATTTATAATTGAAAATTATTTTAACAAATAAGCCATTCCCTTCAATAAAACTTTTAAACGTTTGAGTCCTTCAACTTAAATAATTTAATAACCATATTAAAACACTTAGGAAAAATCCCCAAAAATCACAATAATTCACTTTTATTATGTTTTCTAACATATTTAAATTTCAGACCCAAAATCAATATATAATTGCCGTAAATAATCTAAACCCGAATTTTTTATTTCTCCCATTCGAAAATTCTTAATAAATTATCCATAACTTGGAATATTATGAAAATTTAAACACATCTCCAAAATTATGTTTTAGATAATATATTAAACCCTCATGGCATACGAAACCCATTTTACATGATTTTAACCTTAAAATTGAATTATACCTTTACACAAAAATACTTGTTAAATCAAACATGGCATATAATCAAAACATATCATCATTCAATCCATCCAAACAATTTTACAGCCACATACCCAAAATAAAAATGTTCATTAAGATATGTATGTATGTATGTATGTATATGATGGATAGGGAACTTGAGATTTGTTCTTGCTTAATTCTTCCTTGCTTGAATCTTAACCTCTAATTGATTTTGATCTCCTTTTCTTCTAGGGTTATGGCCGGCCTTGATCTCCTTTTGTTTATGTTTTTGTTTTTATGAAAGTATGAATGAGAACGAGATAAGATTTTAAGGGTTATGGGGTTATATACAGCTATTCCCATATTACCCTTGCCTCATTCCATTATGTATTTAACTTATAAACCATTTTATAAACCCATTTAGTTAAGGCACGACCCTATTTAGTTTCCAAACCTCAATCCCATTATCACTCTAGTCTCTACATTATTCTATTTAATCTATCTAATTAAATCTCCTAAATAATGTTATTTAAACTTAGAGGTGTTATTGGCTCCCCTCCTTAAAGAATTTTGTCCTCGAAATTTAGTAAGGACTAAATACTAAATAAAGCAATCATTTGTAACAAACACTCCTAACTGCCATACTAGCCTACATGACTAGCAAATAGTCTATATAAAGCAAATATAGAACATACCCATACAGTAGATTGGGATAAGTATCTCTAATCCTTTCTTCTATCTCCGAAGTACAGTCCTTCTCGTTGTCGCTCCACTAAGCTTTCACCAACTTGACTGTCTTTTTTCTCAACCTATTCTCATCTCTCGCTACAACTCGAACTGATTGTCTAACAAAAGTCAAATTTGGTTCTACTATTAAATCTTCCAACGCAGTCAGAGGAATAGTATTTTCTGGATCATGCACATACTTACAAAGATAAGACACATGAAACACATTATGGACACCTGCTAAACTGCTTAGCAACTCTACTCTGTATGCGAGCTTCTCGATCCTCTTTATAATTGGGAACAGTCCAACATATCTCGGTGCCAATTTCCTTGACTTTCTGAATCATACCACACCCTTCATCGGTGATACTTTAATGAAAACCTTATCTCCAACTGAGAACTCTAGATACTTATGCCTCTTATCGGCGTAACTCTTTTATCTAAACCAAGCTTCCCTCATCCTACCTCGGATCAACTCAATCTTCTATGTTGCCTCTCTTGCCGGATCTGGACCTAAGACTAATCTGTCTCCAGTTTCCAACCAACATGTTGGTGATTTGCATGGCCTTCCATACAAGCCTTGAAAGGAACCATTCCTATACTAGTCAAATAACTGTTATTATAGAAAAAATCAACTAGATGTAGGTGATTTTCCTAAGATCAACAAAAGTCTAACACACAAGCTCTTAACAAATCCTCGAGTACCTTGTTGACTCTCTCTATCTGCCCGTCTGTCTGAGGGTGATAAGCAGTACTCATCTTGAGCTTGATACCTAACACATCTTGTAGACTCTTTCAGAACTCGCTAGTAAACAAAGTATCTCTATCACTTACTATACCACTAGGAATTCCATGCAGTCTAACTATGTTCTTCATAAACAATTTAGCCAAAATAGGTGCCGTCCTGGTGGACTTAACCAGAATGAAATGGGCACACTTAGTCAACCTGTCCACTATGACCCATATACTTTCATTTCCTCGATTCAACCTTGGTAACCTATTTATAAATCCATGGATATCAAATACCATTTTCAAACTGGTACCTCCAAAAGGTTGAAGCAATCCATCAGCCGCTGATGCTCGACCTTCACTTGTTGATAGTTTACACACTGCCTTAACCACAAGACAACATCCTTCTTCATACCTTCCCAGTAGATACTTCTCTTCATGTCTTGATACATCTTGGTTCCCCCAGGATGAATCGTAAATTTGGATAGATGACAATCCCTAAGAACTTCTCTCCTTAAGTCCCCAACATTCGGAACAACAACCATCCCTTCTTTCTCAACCATCCTCTCTGGTCAAGACTGAAATCTTCTAGATCATCAATATTTGATCCAACCTATAGCCTTTTAATCTTCTAGGATAACAATGGATCCTCTTTCTGCTTAGAAGCAATCCTCTCGATCAGTACTGGTCGAATTTCCAAGTAGGATAACATGTCAGTGCCCTGACTAGAACTAGCAGTCGATCTTAACTACACACTATAAGCAGTCAAAGCCTCTAGATCCTTCCATTACATTAACATGGCTAACACCACATTCTGATGTTTTCTGCTAAGAGCATCTGCTACTTTACTGCCCTTTCTAGGTGTGTATTCTATACCAAAATCATAAGCTGCTAAAAAATCCAACCACCTCAACTGTCTCATATTCAATTCCTTCTGAAAGAATAAATACCTTAAGGACTTATGATCTGTGTATAACTCAAATCTCTCCCCTAAGAGATAATGTCTCCATACTTTTAGTACGAAGATCACCGCTGCCAACTCTAGATCATGAGTAGGATATCTTACTTCATGCGGTCTAAGCTGTCGTGAAGCATAGGCAATAACTTTAGCTTTTTGCATCAATACAGCCCCTAATCCGATTCCACATGCATCACTATACACTACTAATCCTTGGTTTTCATCTGTAACCACTAACGCATGCCTATTGCTCAACAAATGCTTTAACTTAAGGAATGCTTCTTCACATTTTTCAGACCAAATAAACTTTACATCCTTACTGGTTAGCTTAGTCAAAGGCAGTGCTAATCGCAAGAAATCCTTAATGAATCTCGGTAATAGCCAGCGAGTCCAAGAAAACTTCTAATCTCAGTCACCGTCTCTAGTCTATTCCAATTGTTAACTACTTTGATCTTATATGGATCAACTGACAGACCCTTCTCTGAAACCACATGACCAAGAAACTTAACTTCTTCCTTCCAGAAATGACACTTTGAAAACTTTTCTATCAGCTGATGCTGCCTTAGCGTCTCAAGTACTACTCTAAGATGAACTTCATGTTCTCTCTCATCCTTGGAGTATATTAAAATGTCATATGTGAATACCAATACGAACCTATCCAAGTGCTCTCGAAAAATCTGGTTCATCAAATCCACCAAGAAGGCTGGCGCATTCGTTAACCTGAATGGCATTTCTAACCATTCATATGAACCATACCTAGTCCGAAACGCCGTAAATGGAATATTGTCCTCTGCCACCCTTAACTGATGGAAACATGTCATCAAATTCAACTAGGAAAATACTTCGGCTCCACTCAACTGATCAAATAAATCATCGATTCTCGACAAAGGATAATTATTTTTGATCGTCTTCTCATTCAACTTACAATAGTCGATACACATCCTTAACGACCCATCTAGTTTCCTTACGAACACTATGGCCGCTCCCCAAGGCGAACTACTCGATCTAATAAAATTCTTTCCTTCTAAATCAACTAGCTGCACCTTCAATTCCTTCATCTCAGTCGGTGACATCCTAGTAGGTGGTCTACTTACAGGTTTCGCTCCTGGCACAAGATCTATCCAAAACTCAATGGCTCGTTTCGGTGGTAGTCCTGTGATTGGCTCAAAAACTTCTACAAACTCTCTTGCTACGAAAACCTGATTCAACTTTTCTTCTACTTTCATTGCATTTAGCAAAGCATAAGCATTTGGGTCTAACTTCCCCACCGAGTATATAATTTGGTTATGACTATTGGGGTGTCTTAGTGATATTTCCCTATCTTGGAAAAATATCCTAGCATCATATTTATCTAGCCAATCCATACCCAAAATGATTCCGGAGCCTATGCAATCAAAAACATACAAACTGCATGCAAACTTAAGACCTAACAAATCAAGTTCTAACTGGTCACATCTCATTCCTAGAGTTGCATACCCTCCTATCAGTTTCACAACCCTTAAAGAAGTGACAAGTTATGAGGGTTTTAAACATAATCTATCAAACACTGAGGTATAAATGAATGTGATGTGCCAGTATCAAATTGTACCCTAACTATTATACTTTGAATCAAAAGCGTACCTTCCATCACAGTCTTTCCTTTCTCAACAGTAGTTGGCCTAGTAGACGATGGTCCTAAAGCAAAAACCTTTCATGTAACACCCCTAATTTTAATTACATTATTCAGGATATTTAATTAGATAAATTAAATAGAATAATGAAAATGTTAAGTGATAAAGGGATTGATATTTGAACAAGTATTAAGTGGCCGTGCTTAAGGAATAAATTAAATGGGCATAGGAATGGATTATAAGTAAATTAATCTACACAAGGGTATAATGGGCATAAGTTTTACATAACCTCTTATCTTTATATATATATATATATATTCTCTTTTTTACATTTCATTTCCTATTGACTTAATTTTAAAATCAAATCAAAAAGTAAGTAAAGAAGAATAGAGCCAGCCATTAAAAAGAAAAGAAGAAGAGAAATTCAAAGAAAAAGAAAAAGAATTAAAAAGGGGAATCAAACTCATCTCAATCCACTTTCTTTATCAAAGATTAAGGTGAATGATAATTTCCATCTCTATTTGTTAAATATATGTTTCAGATTTAAGTTTAAATTCGCATGTATGATATTTGATGATTATATGCTTGAATTATGGTTTATTTAAATTTAAACAAGGTTGTTTAAATAATGGTTCATATGGTTTTAGATCAGAAACATGGGTTATTGATGTTTAAATGCCATGGAAAAATTATATATTATGCAAAACATGATTTTAGAGTTGGGTTTTAAGTTTGATAATTTTCCAAGCTTTGGAAAGATTATTATGAATATTTGACTGAAAATATAGCATGTTGGGTTTAATAATTTATTTCAGAAAATATATTGAGAATTTGGGTTTGAAATTTTGATATGTTAGATAACATGATCAAAGTAAATTTCTATAATTTTTGAGGATTTTTCTTAAGTGATTTGATATAAAAAATAAATTATTTTGAAAAGAGGATCAAAATGATTTACGTGTAAATAAAAGGGAAGGTTTTATTTGCAAAAGTTTAAGTTTGATACTTATCCAAAATAAAAAGGTTGTTAGTTTTGAAAAGCATGGAAAAAGTTAAGGCAACCAATAAGAAATGAACGCGTTGGTAGGTTAGTTTATATAAGTTACTTAATTTAGTATTTAACCTAGATAAATATGTTTTGCCTCTAATCAAAGTACCTTTCGCTCCTTTCCTTTCGCCTTCGATTGTGTCAAAACCCCATTAAGTTAAATTCAATACACATGGTATCATCTAAATGATACGTAATGCATTAGAGAAAGGCGAAAGGCATGGTGTGGAAAGCATAGTTTCGATGGGGTCGTTACCTCAGTTTGTTTTAAAAAGATAAGCACCTGCCTTTGTTTTACTAAGCTTTCGACTTAGTCGATACGTATATTTTAAAAGAAGTTTTATAATGGCTTTCGAAGGGGTTGCCATGTTTGTTTTAAAATAAAAAGAAGCTTCAAAGGTGTTCCTTTAATTATAAATCAATGCTTTTGAAAGAAGGAGTTCCGACCTAATTGAAGCACTGCCGCCGATTCATGTGCCATTCGAGTGTATTGAAATCATCAATACTGTCGAAAGGTACTGTTTGTTTTAAAGCTATATTAAGCCATTTTCTAAATGCTTTTGATAGGGTTATGGGTTTCGAAGGCAATGGTTTCGAAAGGGGTTTTAAAGCTATCCTTCAACATTGTAAATGTACGCTTTCAACTCTGTCGAAAGAGATGGTATCGACGTCATCATAAATTCCCCAATATTTTTATATAGTAAAGAATGGTTTCGAAAGAGATACTTTCGTTTGTATTTCCTTGACCCAAATGATATTTTAAAACAGTAAACCTAATGATGTCAAAAGGGGGACTATCAATGCTTTAGGAAGAGATACTTCCAATGGTTTCGAAGTTATGCTTCTAATAATTAATATGTAACACTTTATTATAGTCGAAAGGTTTTGAAAGAAGGATTTTAAAGTGTTTTTAAAGGTAGAAGCCTAATGTTTTGAAAAGAGATATATGCTTTTGAATGAGGCTATCCAGTGAGGTCGAAAGCAAGGTTTCGAAGGTTTCGAAAGTATAGTTTTCAAAATAATTAACCCAATCTTATCTAAAAGCAAAACCATGGCATATTAATAAACAAAGTATTTTGAAATAGAACTTATGAAGAAGTCTAAATGGGTTAAAGGAATTAACCAAGTTATATAATTGCTTCTTCATATATGTATATATTCACTTTATAATAAATCCAAAAAACTCAACTTTGGAAAAAGGTAGAACAACTAGTTGGGTTGACCTAGTAGTGAACAAATAAAAGATATTGGCAGGGGCCAATAGGTTAACAGTAAGCCCATGAAAACTGTGTAAGGGAAAAGATATTGGCAGGGGCCAATAGGTTCATAGTTAGCCCATGAAAACTATGTATAATTAAATATTTCAGTTAGACAGGTTTATAGTAAGCCCATGAAAACTAAATCCGGATAATAAAATGAAATATTGACAGATAGTCAATAGTTTCCTAGTTAGCCCATGAAAACTAAGGCAAAAGAAAGATATTGACTATTAGTCAATAGGTTCCTAGTCAGCCCATGAAAACTAGGATAAAAGAAATGATATTGGAGTTACCAATAGGCTTATAATAATCCCATGAAAACTATAAATTGATAGGGAGTCCTTAAAAGTTCAACCGGTTATTAGTTAGCCCATGAAAACTATTAGGTTAATAGTAATCCTAGAAACTATAATTATGACAGATAGTCAAAATGAATTGGTGATGGATAATCCAAAATTGATTCAATTGTTTTGCATATCATCGCATAATAATGTTCTGAATTGAATTAACCATTGTGAATGCAGGGGCACAGAAAATGGTTTATAAAGGTTTTAAGATAATAGTGAGGGAAAACCTGTTCCGCTAAGTGGCGTGGTCTCACTAGATATCTAAATGATTTGAGATGGTATATTATTATTCATATAAGGCTTTATGTCTGACTCAAAGTTTATGTTTTCCCTTAAACTCTTGGGTACTCAATTGATTTTGAGTAGTTTCAGATTTATGGATTTTCGGTACCTTTTAAGACGAAAAAGCTTCCGAAGTCGTGCAGAAGGCATGCAGTTATTTAAGTTCTTTCTCATGTGATTCCGCAGTGTATTTTTGTTAAGGCAAAGTTGATTATTGCCTATTATACACTCGGATCACCAAGTGGGCATCTTCATATGTCACTCTTGGAGTATATTGTAATAATTATATTTTTCTGAACGTGGTTAATGTTGTAGGATTATGTAAAGAATGTTGAAACGAGTTTGGAATGGAATGTGAAAGTTGTTTTGAAATTTTAAACTTTTTCCATATCCATGTGTTTCCGATAGATCAATTTATCAAACATTACCATATTTGGTCACCGAGGATTAATAACTATGGATGACTGCAACATCCGTAGCCGTTAGTTTTGGCCCTTCAAGTGGGAGATGTTACATTTCCCTTGTCCGCTCTGACTGGTTCGAGACACTGAGTCTTGTAGTGTGCAATCTGGTCACAGTTAAAGCATTTCACTCCTTTCTTATCTACAGCCGTCTTCCCTTTTCCAGTTCGATATTCATAGGCATAATGTCCATTCTTATCACACTTAAAGAAAACTAGATTAGCCTTCACTGTAACGACCCAGAATTTTGAACAAATTAAATTGAGAATATTTAATTAATTTTAAATATTTGAATGATAATTTAATTTGAATCCCCGATATAACTTTGAATTTGGTGATTAAATTATAAAATTTAATCTATTGTAAGTTGAATAAAATTTGAATCTTCAATTTTAAGCCGAAGAAAAATATTTCAAAGGCTTAGGAAATTTATATTGATAATTCTGAAGGTAATAGAACTTTCAGAATTGAATTTTAAACTATTTTGCTCAGTTTTGAATTTAATTGTTTGAACCGATATTTAAAAATAGTCATTTTTCAAACAGTCTTGGAATTCGACGAAACCAGTTCCATTGGGTCCGTAATATTGAATTATTGTCGGATTTCCAATTTCGTATTTTTCGGAGTTATTATGTGAGCACACGATAGGTAAACGCATTGAAATGTAAATTGAATTCAGTTTAAATTTAAATTTGAAATAAGTCAAAATTGCCGCACGTTGTCTCCCTTTCATCACGCCGAGAATTGCGCCTAACATCACGAGATTTATCGTGCAAACCATGCCTCTTCAAAAATAAATCTAATGGCCGCGTTCGTTCCCTTCATTCTCAGTTTCGAAATCAAAACTGGTTCTTCCTCCCTCATTCAAAATCTCAGCCTTTCGAGAAAACAAAATAACAATGGTGGCCGAGCTCTTCCATTTCCAATCAAAATCAATAGCTACGCGCGCTCGATTTGGGGGGGAGTCGCGACGTGGTCTCGGCTGGGGTTCGTGATGTCTGCGAACTCGACAGAGCGGAAGGGGGATGTTCGACGAATTCGTGGTGGACAGCAGTGCGATGGTTGGCGAAGTGGTGTCACGCGCGTGGAGTTGGGGTGGTCGCGATCTTGCCTAGCTCGAGGCGGCGACCTGGAATTCAACTGGTAGCACTTGCGTACGATGAAGTGATGATTCCAGGAGAGGGCGACTCGACAATTGGGGTATCGCGAGGTAGCAGCTAGGGAGGTAGGGGGTTCGAGGGCGACGACAGACAGTGTTCCAGTTTGGGTTGCTTTCGATTTGGGTAAGGTTATCAGTTTAAAATAAAATTTATTTGCAATTTAATTTAATTTAAGTGTATATAGACTGAAATAATATAGATACATACAGTTTAAAATAAAATTTATTTTATTTATAGTACATTTAAAATGTTGTAGGGTTCACTCAAGGTTAACTGAAAATTTATTTGCTGAAGGAAACAATCCTGTTTACATATCTATATGTATATGTAAAGAAAAGAAAATATATATATAAGGTTATATAAAGATTGGATTTTTATAAAGTGTAGTTTTATATATATAGATAAACTTTGAAAGAAAAAAATAGGTATATTAGCAGAAAAATTTAGTTTTGAAAAGTAAAATTTTAGTTAAATGTTAAAGGAGAAAATTTGTTTTAAATTTAAATTCTAGTTAAGCAAATTTATTAAAAAGAAATTGGTTTAAAGTCAAAGGTGTTAGTTGAAATAAAATCAATAGTTGATTTAATTGTTAAAACGAAATAAATTGTTCGATTATCCCAAATATTAATAAATTGTATAAAATATTTATACAAGGTCTGAAATCGAGAAAACAAACTGGATGGAAAAATGGATTGCTAATAAAAGCTAAGGTGAGATTTTTCTCACTCAAAAATTGATTGCAGTTATTGATTGTTTGATATGATTGCTATGTGGATGTGATATTAGATATAGTAGGATATATCTATATATATATATAGCAATATATACATATTGGCATATGTATATATTGGATTGATGATTTCCCGCCTCGTATAGCGGATGAGACCCTATTGCGCCGTTAGTAAGCGGATTATTTTATAAAACCCATATACCGCGATATTCCACCTCGAAGTGGAATTGGTATTGTGCTAACATCTTTGGATGCAGGGAAACAGGTTGGAGGGATCCAACTGGATTCCTCACCAGTATTTAATTATTTGCAGATATTTGTTGTATGTGCTGTTATCATATCGATATATGATATTGAATGTTGTGATGGACTAATTGATGTTGTTGCATCATCGAATTCAAGTTTTGAACTTTAAAAATGACGACTTTTAATTTAAAAGGATTTTTAAAGTGATTTTTGAAAGTAGACGTTTTATTGAATTGTTGAATTGATTTATTTTAAATAAATAAACGTTTGAAATTTTAAAGTTATAAAAGTTAAGATTTTTGTGAAATATAACCCAAGTGTCATTTTTAAAATAAATAGTTGATTTATTTATAAAATGGTTTAAATTGAGTTTTTCACAGTATTATAAACGGTCTATTTAAAGGATTTAAAAAGTCGATATTTATAAATCTAAAACATTTGAATTTTTTTAACGAGCTTTGTAAGTGTTAGAACAAGATGAAATAAAAATTCGTGAGTGAATGAAATTTATAAATTACGAAGTATAAATTGAATAGATGTGTAGAATAAAAGATTTATAAGTAATAAACTTATAAATTAGAGTGTTGCACTTAGATGGAATATGAATAGAATTGGCTAATAAAATGATTTTGCAAGTTGAAATTGTTATGAAGTATGAACGTGATTTCTAAACGTTGTTTTATAAATCCAAAACCAATTGAAATTGATAAGTTAAACATAGAAGTTTAATAAAGGAGATATATCCGCGATTTTGGATAGTGGATAATTATTGAAATAAAAACGTGTAGAAAATATTGAAATGTGGTTAGTGATGGATATTCACGATTTTGGACAGTGAATATATTGTTTAGTAAAATGGATTCATTTTTGAAGAAGTAATATTAAAAATGAAGTTAAACATTTTAAAGATGTTTTAAAATGTATTGTGAATTGAAAGCATAGATTTCAACGTTCATTGTTGAAATAGGCGTTTTCGAAAATAGAAGGAAATGGTGGACTATAACACTGTTGTTATAGTAAATGATTTCCGAAAGGAAATGTTTTATGCAGTATTGGGATTTATATATACCTATCTTAAAATCTGAATCCCTATACTAGTGATTTCGAGTCGTCGTAACGATGTTTTACGCAACATTCGTTTTGACTCAAATAGATGTTGTTATAGTAATGTTTTCCTTAAAAGAATGAAATATATACTTAATTTGATTTAAGTATATCGAATATTTTCAAATGTTGAAAATAAAAGATTTGTGAAACACTTATTATTAAATAAGTATGGAATGTTTTCCAAAATGAAATGAAACGTTTTTGAGATTTTATCTTCTTAAAGATAAATCGAAAATGAATATTTGAAAATGATTGAAAATCGAATATTAGTAGATATTCGAAAAATGTAAATTCAATATGGAATTTATAAAGGAAATGGAAACTGTTTAGAAAAATAAACATTGATTTATTTTTGAAGTGTGGAAATTTTATATCTAGTAAAGATATTTTGGAAAATAAATAATTTGAAAAATTATTTGGAATCTGATGATGTTTGCGCATCTTTATTGATAGTTAAATAGCCGACTATCAATAATTACCTTGAAAAGGTATTTGTTGTGAATTGGATGAATTTGAATGCCACACTTATTTTTGAATAATCGCTCACTATTCGGGTTAGCCGGGAAAGGACCATGGGGTCGTATAACCCATTCTGAATATGTGATACGTCGTTATGAATTGCATTCGAAGACCGGTGTTGAAGACCGGATATTTTTGAAAACGGAAGGATTACCGTCGAGTTACTCTACATCGGCTGATCTCCGATTTAGAGGTTTTATCACCCTTAGTGACGGGAAGTCCGGACGTGATTAGAAAATTATCCGGATATGCAAGGGCTTCGTGAGAAGTGCCTTCGGTTCTGTTCGATCCCGGAACAGACTTGTATGGATTGTGTGTCTGACGTTACAATTTGAGATATAAAGCTGATTTCTTTCAAATACATTTCTGTTGGTGGCGGAGAATTTATTCTCTTAGCTTAACACACTTCTCTGAGACGTACGAGCTCAGAGGTTATGTAGTTGAAATTTATCAGCGATATACTCCCAATTTGGTAATGTGGCATACTGAGTGTTGCTGTGAAATGATCAGTGTTTGATCATTTGCGATATGATCATTTGTTTGATCTTATATCTTTGTGATCATAGGTTGATCATTTTTGTTTGACCCGAAGCATGGCTTTGTAGAAAGCGTAGCTTTGTGGACGAGACTTCGTCGAGCCTCACATCCCGGAAATGGTCGAAACAGGAAGGATGCAGCAAGGTTCTAGGGAGTAGCGCCCCTTAGTGTATGTCATTCCTTCTGGATAGAGGTGGTATCATGGTATGGAGCCCAGATACTTAACCTATGTGGTTGCTGCATTTTTACTATGTGGTTTGTTGGAAATCGGGGATCCTCGGGAAGATCGGTTACGATCGGGGGATGGCATACGCGTGTCAGTAGTTACCTACTTTTGCAGAGGTAACCCGGCCTTGTGTTGGCAGAGATCTAACCGTAATGTTAGGTTATTTCTCGGGTCGTCTATTCCAGGGACGTACCCGTCGTGGAAAAGGAAGTTCCTTAGCCTGACCATTTGTTGGAAATCCAAACTCCAATACGCACCTTGTACGGTATTAGTTGTAGAACCTGCCATTTACGTACGGTGGTCACCACTGTTTAGATGGTAGCTATAGTAGGCATACGATACTGGTCGTATGTTGGCTAAGATTAATATTATACTTTCAAAATGTTTTCTACACTATGCACTAATAATAATATCAAAAAGAATTTGATTTTTGCGTAGTAAGCATCTTTGACTATCATAAGAAGAAATCTCCTCCAAGTCTGCGTTTGCATTGTGTGTGTGGCGGGAGGTCTTATGGTAGTTTCATTTTCCAAAAGCATTGCGAATTTGTTTTATTTTCTTTGTGAAAAAAATAACTGTTTTACGATCTCACACCAGTCACCATGACTAACTCGGAGTTTATTGTTTCCCTTCTAAACTCTGGGTGCCCACAAATTTCCACACGGGCAGTCTAGAGTTAGATTATCAGGATATTCTGGATATTCTGGAGCTTTGGAAGCAAGCTGGATGACGAGACGTAGTATTTGTATCTGACATTATTTATTCCGCTGTGTATTCTGTATGAGGACAAGTATAAAACTGTACATTGTTGTACTGAGTTGTATAGTGACTCTGATGATTGATGTATGTATAAAATGATATAGTTCTTTGTTTTAAAGATTATTCATTTATCTATTATATATTGTTCCGCTGCGATATGTGAGATTCTGATATTGTTTTCTGTTTCTGTTCTGATGTTGTTCTGTTCTTCTTCTTTCTTCTTCTTCTTCTATCTTTTCTTCTGTTTTCTTCTTTCTAAAACCCTAAGAATTCGGTTTTCCGGCATTCGTTGCTCGGCAGTTGATACAGTGGATGTATCGATGTCGGTTTTCGGAAAAGAATCGGGTCCTTACATTCACCTTCTTGGTAGCTCCTCCCTTTTGGGTTCCTTTCTTCTTAAAGAATTTCCTCTTCTTGCTCTGAAAACCTTAGGTTTCAACCTGCTTCTCCTTCCCCAATGTAGAAAGCTTCACTTCATTCCAGATTGCCATCTCCACTACAACTGTACTTGGATCATGAAGATGTGGGTCGTTATAGCAATCTCGGGTATTAACCCTCAAATAAATTTCTCATTTCTTTTAATGACGGTGTCAATGGTAGCATATCTGTATCTGGACAACTCATCAAACTTCTTAGCATACTCAATTACTGACATCTCACCCTGCACTAATTCCATGAACTTTCTCAGCAATACTGACTTGGAAACTTCAGTCAAAAACCTCTTTTCGAATCACCTTCGAAACTCTGGCCAAGTCAACTCTTCCTTGGGAACTCCCACGGTAACATTATCCCACCAATGAAGTGCTGCTCCCTGCAACTGTCTAGAGGCAAGTCTCCTCTTCTACTCATCATTTAATCCGAAGTCAGCGAAGATCCTTTCACAATACAATAACCATTTTTCTATTTCAACAGCATTCTTTGTTCCTAAAAATGGCTTCCCACCAAGATCGGTATAATCCCCGCTCGGCTTAGCATAGGTATTTCCAACTGGGGCCATGAGATTGGCTCCTTCAACATTCATAACATTATCCCTAGCTACTCCTGCAGCCGCTCCAGCTTGCATCAGATTGACAAAGAACTAATACATCATACCCGTACCTACTAGCGGGGTTCCAAAACATACGTTGGCATTTTCATTTGGATTAGCATTTGCCTGACGACCCAGGTTTCTCCTGGTGTTGGGTTGAACATTTCCGTTAGCTGTGGTGCTTCCTCTACCTATATTTCCTCTTCTGTTTCCTGCCTCCATATCTTCCTTTCTCGTAAATCTGCATACGAGCCTTGGTAAGACATAGAAGAATAATCTAAGAGAGAGAGGAGTACGTACTTGTAGATTTATACATAAAAAATACAAGTACGTTACTATAGCATTAAACCCAGGCCCCAGTCTCATTTTTTGATTTATCGGGTTATGTTTTGAAAAAAATTTAGGTTTAAATTTCTTTTTAAATTTACATAAACCTATGCTCTAATACCAACTTGTAACATCCCCATTTGGAGGCCTAAAACTAACTACTACGGATGTTGCAATCATCCATAGTTATTAATTATCGGTGATTAAATGCGGTAATGTTAGATACATTGATATACCAAAAACACATGAATATGAAAAATAAATAAACTCAATTTAAAAAAAATTCTCATTTCATTACAAATAGTATTTCAGATTCAATGCATAATTCCATACGTAAGCCACGTTTAGAGAAATTATAATTTATTACAAAATACGCCAAGAGCGACATATGAAGATGCCCTCTTGATTGATCAGAGTCTAAATTTAGGCAAATAGAAAACTTTGCCATTACATCCAAAAAACAGCGGAATCAAATAGAAAGAACTCCTAATAGCTAGCTTGCCTCCTGCACATCTCCGGAAGCTTATTCGTCTAAAGGAGAATCTTAAAACCTTAATTCTCAAACTACTCAAAATCAATTGAGCACCCGAAAGTTTAAGGAGAAAACATAAACTTCGAGTCCGACAAAAAGCCTGGTGTGAATAATAACATACCACCTCGAACCACATAGATATCCAGTAAGACCACGCCGCTTAGCGGAATGAGTTTTCCCCTCACTAGTATCTTAAATCAATTTATAATAACCATATAATGAGCACCTGCATCCGCAATGGTTAAGACATAACATAATAAAATATATCATGATGATATGCAAACATGCAATATGTTCTGGATTTCCAATCCACATTTATCTGACTATCTGCCTTAAGTTATAGTTTCTAGGGTCACTATTAACCTATTAGTTTACATGGGCTGACTAATAACCTGTTCAAAGCTTACAGACTATTTGTCTGATTTCATAGTATTCATGGGATCACTAAAAACCTATTGGTATCTACCAATAACTTCATCCAATTTTAATTTTTGTGGGCTCACTATGAACCTATTGGGTTCTCCAATAACTTCTCTAATGTCTTAGTTTTGATGGGTTGACTATGAACCTATTAATCTCTGTCAATAACTTATCCAAATATAGTTTCATGAGATCATTAAGAACCTATTGGCCCCTGCCAATAACAATTTCTATACATAATTTTCATGGGTTTACTATGAACCTGTCTAAAGCAATAATTCTTTAATCAGTCTTTGGGCATCCTATATTCTGGTCTACCTGACCTCCTGGATTCAATTCTACTCACATATTCTGGCCTAGCTGACCTCCTGGATGCAATTCTACTCACATAGGAATTAAGTCAATATATATTCACTATTGGGTCAACTTAGCTGGTTACTCCGCCCTTAACACCCCAAAATGCAGTTATGGGTTGATTATAAAGTGAATATATTTATAAAAGAATCATACATGATAACTGATTATAACATATCTATGGTTTAATTTCCTTATAATCATTTCCAAATGAAACATGGTTACTACCCTTAACCCACTATCTTTAGCAAGGATATTCTTCATATAGTCTAATTATGTTCTTCAGAAATAATTTAGCTAAAACAGGTGTCGTCCTGGTTGAATTAACTGGAATGAAATGGGTATTCTTGGTCAACTTGTCCACTATGACCCATATACTTTCATTTCCTCAATTCGACCTTGGCAACCCGTCTATAAAATCTATGGATATCGAATCCCTTTTCCAAACTAGTATCTCCAAAGGTTGAACCAAACCACTCGGCTTCTGATGTTCGACTTTTACTTGTTGATAGTTTGAACACTACTTTACCCATAAGCCAACATCCCTTTTCATACCTTCCCAGAAGAAACTCCTCTTCATGTCTTGATACATCTTGGTCCCCTCAGGATGAATCGTAAATTTTGATCGATGACATTCTCTAAGGACCTACTTCCTTATGTTTTCTACATTCGGGACACACAATCGTCCCTTCTTTCTCAACCACCCTCTCTTGTCAAGACTAAAATCCTTTAGGTCATCAATCTCGGTTCCGGCCTCTAGCCTTCTAATCATCTCAGCTAACACTGAGTCATCCTTCTACTTAGATGCATACCTTTCGATCAAAACTGGTCGGACTTCTAAGCAAGATAACATGGAAATTCTTTGACTAGATCTAGCAGTTGATCTTAACTGCACACTACAAGTAGTCAAAGCCTCCAGGTCCTTCTACTCTGCTAACATAGCTAACACCACATTCTGATGTTTTCTGCTAAGAGCATTTGCTACTTTATTTCCTTTTCCAGGTGTATAATTTATACCAAAATTATATGCTGCTAAAAACTCCATCCACCTCTGCTGTCTCATATTTAACTCCTTCTGAAAGAACAAGTACCTTAAGGACTTATGATCTGTGTATAACTCAAATCTCCCCCCCAAGAGATAATGTCTTCATACTTTCAATGTGAAGATCACCGCTGCCAACTCTAGATCATGAGTAGGATATCTCACTTCATGCGGTCTAAGCTGTTGTGAAGCGTAGGTAATAGTTTTACCTTTTTGCATCAATACAGCTCCCAATATAGTTCCACATGCATCTATATACACCACTAATCCCTGATTCCCATCTGGAACTACTAACACAGGCGCGTTGGTCAACAAGTGCTTTAACTTAAGGAATGCTTTCTAACATTTTTCAGACCAAATAAACTTCATGTCCTTCCTGGTCAGCTTATTCAAAGGCATTGCGATCTACGAGAAATCCTTAATTAACATCACGTAGTAACCAGCAAGCCCAAGAAATCTTATGATCTCAGTCACCATCTCTGGTCTTTTCCAGTTGTTAACAGTTTCGATCTTATTTGGATTAACTGACAAACCCTTCTTTGTAACCACGTAACCAAGAAACTTAACTTCTTTCTTCTAGAAATGACACTTTGAAAACTTCGCTTTTAGTTGATGTAGCCTCGGCGTCTCAAGCACCACTCCAAGATGAACTTCATGCTCTCTTTCATCCCTAGACTATACTAAGATGTCATCTATGAATACTAATACAAACCTATCCAAGTGTTCTCAGAAAACTCGGTTCATCAAATCCATGAAGAAAGCCGGCGCATTCGTTTAACCGAATAACATCACTAACCACTCGTACGAACCATACCTAGTCCAAAACGCCGTCAACGGAATACTATCCTCTGCCACTCGCTGATGAAAACCTTTCGCCAAATCCAATTGGGAAATTACTCTGGTTCCGCTTAACTGATAAAATAAATCATCAGTTCTCAGCAAAGGATATCTATTCTTGATCGTCTTCTTATTAAACTTACGATAATCGATACAAAACCTTAACGACCCTTCCGGTTTCTTTATAAACACCGCAGTCACTCCCTAAGGCAAACTGCTAGGTCTACTAAAATTCACTTCTTCTAAATCCACTAGCAGCACCTTCAACTCCTTCATCTGGGTAGGTGTCATCCTGCTAGGTGGTCTACTTACAGGTTCTGCTCCTGGCACAAGAGCTATCCAAAACTCGATAGCTCATTTTTGCGATAGCCCTGACACTGGCATAAAAATATCTGCGAACTTTCTTGCTACCAACACCTGATCTAATTCTTCTTCCCCTTCCATTGCATTCAGCAAAGCACTAACACTTGAGTCTAACTTCTCCATCGAGTATATAATTCGGTTATGACTATTAGGGTGTCTTAGCGATATTTCTCTATCTTGGAAAAATATCCTAGCATCGTATCTATCTAACCAATTCATACCCAAAATGATCCCGAATCCTACGAAATCAAAAACATACAAACTACATGCAAACTTATGACCTAACAAATCAAGTTCTAACTAGTCACATCTCATCCCTAGAGTTGCATACCCTCCTATCAGATTCACAACCCTTAAGTAAGTAGCAAGGTGTGAAGGTTCTAGACATAACTTATCTACCAAACACTGAGATATAAATGAATGTGATACACCGGCATCAAATAGTACCCTAATCAGTATACTATGAATCAAAAGCGTACCTTCCTTTATAGTGTTTCCCTTCTCAGTAGCAGTTGGTCTAGAAGAAGATGGTTCCCAAGCAAAAATCTTTCCCTTGTCCGCTCTAACTGGTTCTGGACACTGATTCTTGTAGTGTCCAATCTGATCACAATTAAATCATTTCACTCCTTTCTTGTCAGCGGCCTTCTTTGCTTTGCTTGTCCAACACTCGTGGGCAAAATGTCCCTTCTTATCACACTTAAAGCAAACCAGATCAGCTTTTGCCTTCTTGGAAGCTCCTCCCTTCCGAGCTCCTTTCTACTTAAAGAATTTCCTCTTCTTGCCCTGAGAATCCTACGTTTCAACCTGCTTCTCTTTCCCAAAAGTACAAAGCATCTCTTCATTTTGATTGCCGTCTCCACTACAACTGTACTTGGATTACAGAGATGTGGCATAGTAGCCCTAGTAATCTCGGGTCTTAACCCTCGAATAAACTTCTCGTTTCTTTTAATGACGGTGTCAATGGTAGCACATCCATATCTGGATAACTCATCAAACTTCGTAGCATACTCAATCACCGACATCTCACCTTACACTAAGTCCATAAACTTTCTTAGCAATACTGACTTGGCAACTTCAGACAAGAACCTCTCTTCGAATCTCCTCCAAAACTCTGCCCAAGTCAACTCTTCCTCGGGAACTCTCACGGTTATACTCCCTGCAACTGTCTAGAAGCAAGTCTCTTCTTCTGCCCATCATCTAATCCCAAGTCAGAGAAAATCATTTCATAGTGCAATAACCGGTTTTCTACTTCAACAACATTTTTTGTTCCTAAAAACAGCTTCCTACCAAGGCTGGTGTAATCCCTGTATAGCTTGGCATAGTTACTGCCAATTGGAGCCATGGGATTAGCTCCTCCAACATTCACAGCATTTCCTCCAGCAGCTGCTCTAGCTTGCATCAGATTGACAAAGAACTTATACATCATCCTCATATCTACTGGTGAGGTTCCAGCACCTACATTGGCATTTGTATTTGGATTAGCATTTGCTTGTCGACTCGGATTCCTTCGGGTATTGGGTCGAGCATTTCCATTAGTTATGGTGCTTCCTCCACCAAGATTTCGTCTTCCGTTTCCTACCTTCATATTTTCTTTTCTCGTATATCTTCATACGAGCCTTAGTAAGATACAGAAGAATGGTCTAAGAGAAAAAAGGAATACGTGCTTATAGATACATATATAACAAATGCAAGTACGTTACTATAGCGTTAACCCAAACCCCGATCTCATTTTCTGATTCATGGGGTTATGTTTTAAAAATATTTAGGTTCCAATTTATTTTAAATTTACATAAACTTATGCTCTGATACCAACTTGTAACATCCCCCATTTGGAAGCCCAAAACTAACCGCTACAAATGCTGCAGTCATCTATAGTTATTATTTTTCGATGACCAAATGCGATAATGTTAGATACATTAATATACCAGAAACATATGGATATGAAAAATTTTAAACTCAATCTTAAAATAAATTTCTCATTCCATTTCAAATCGCATTTCAGATTCATTACATAATCCCAATTCATAAACCACGTTCAGAGAATATAATTATTACAATTTACGCCAAGAGCGACATATGAAGATGGCTCCTTGGTTGATCAGAGTCTAAATATAGGCACCAAGTAACTATGCCATTACATCCAATTACACAGCGGAATCAAACAGAAAGAACTCCTAATAGCTAGCTTGCCTCCTGCACGTCTTCGGAAGCTTATTCGTCTAAAGGAGGACCTAAAAAAATTAACTCTCAAACTACTCAAAATCAATTGAGCGCCTGAGAGTTTAAGGGGAAAACATAAACTTCGAGTCAGAAAAAAAGTCTGGTATGAATAATAACCTACTATCTCGAACCATATAGATATTTAGTGAGACCATGCTGCTTTGCGGAACGGGTTTTCACCTCACTAGTATCTTAACCCAATTTACTGTGCACCTACATCCACAATGGTTAAGACATAACATAATATAAATGTGTCATGATGATATGCAAACATGCAACATGCCCTGGATTTCCCATCCCCATTTACCTGACTATCCGTCTCATGTTATAGTTTCTAGGGTCACTATTAACCTATTAGTTTTCATGGGCTGACTAATAACCTATTCAATTCTTTATGGATTTCCTATCCACTTTCATAGTTTTCATGGGCTGACTGATAATCAGTTCAATTCTTTATGGATTTCCTATCCACTTTTATAGTTTTCATGGGATCACTATGAACCTACTGGTTTTTATCAATAACATCATCTAATCATATTTTTCATGGGGTCACTATGAACCTATTGGATTCTCCAATAACATCTTTCATGTCATAGTTTTCATGGGCTGACTATGAACCTGTTGATCTCTATCAATAACTTATTCCGGACATAGTTTTCATGGGATCACCAAGAACCTATTAGCTCATGCCAATAACAATTTCCATAACATAGTTATTATGGTCTTATTAATAACCTTTTTAACTCCATGGCCTTTTGATTCAGTTTACATTTACTATTGGGTCAACCTAGCGGGTCATCCTACCCTTTAACACCCCAACATGCTCATATGGGTTATAAAGTGTATATGATAACACAACATTCATGATAATTGATCAAATGATACACACTATATAAACATCCATAGTTTATTTCCATATATTTATTTTTCTAATAAAAGGTGGTCAATACTCTTAACCTACCTATTTACTAAGGAGAGCTTCCATTCGAAAACATAAAATATATCCATAATTATTGCTTAAAATTTTAGGCATCCTCTTTCAAAATCATAAAATATATTTTTCGAACACTTGGAAACATCCGTTTCAAACCACTTATAAACATGTCTTTCGAAACATTTAAATCATACCTTTCGAAAGCATAGGGTTCTAGTAAAAAGTTATGGAAGCATAGCTTCAAAACCAATTAAAAGCGTTTCTTTCAAAACCATAGTTTGAAAACAAAACAAAGTACAAAGTATATAAAAGGGGACACATTCGAAAGCTATCCCTTAGAAATACCTATGGTGATGGCAACACGCTTCCGCATGTGTATTTGGGTTTAAATAAGCGGCTTCAACCATGTCGAAAGGTATGAGAACGGCACCCACCCTTTCGCATGTATAAGTTAAAAGAAAAGTAGCTTCAACCATGTTGAAAGGTATAGAAGCGGCACCCACCCTTTTGCATGTATAAGTTAAAAGAAAAGCGGCTTCAGTGGTTGCGGAAGGGTATCGATTCGAAACCCCACCCTCCGAACTCATTGATTCAAAGAGTTATAAGAGCGGCCTCTTACAAAGGCGAAAGGTTTTAATGCGGCAGCTAGAGTATCAAAGGGGTTCAAAAGCAGCAACCCTTTCGAAGGTATTAAATCAAAGGTAGGTTTATAGATTCGAAACCTGGAAATACAAGTTCATCCCTTACACATGCATACTTTTGACACCTTTGCTACCTTTCGCATAGGTCCAATACACTTCGCACCACTAGCTTGATACCATGTATATTGGCACCGAAAGGATGCAGAAGGGTTAGAGGCGGGTGTGTATGAAGTCAAAAGCCAGTAGGGTTAAGTGGCGAAGATTTAATTTGGATAAAAACTGCATTTTTGCTTATTAAAGAAAATACTTTTCACCTACCATCGATATTTGTCTCAATCTTATTGGTTTAGAAAACTTTATTAATTTCCTTTTTCAGAATTTGCTATTGAAATTAAATTTGTATTTGAAATAACTTAACACTTAATCCCTTCTCTTTAATAAAACATTTAAAACATTTAAGTCCTCTAACTTAAATAGTTTATTATCCATAGTAATACAGTTAGGAAAAATCCCCAAAATCACCATAATTCATATTAAATATGTTTTCTAACATATATAAATTTCAGACCGGAAAACATTATTTAATTGCCTTAAATAATTTAAATCAGAAATTAACAACTTTATCGCTTAGAAATTTATGATAAATCCATAATTACTTGGAAAATTATGAAACTTGAAACCCACTTCTAAAATAACAATTTTGACCATATATCCAAAAATGCAATACTATTGGATGTCAGATGATAGGTTTTCCATTCTAAAACCTATCATAAAATTCATATTAAATTATATAAATCATCAACAAGCATATATATATCCATTGAATCTATCAAAACATATCATTATTCATCAAATCATACGGTTTTAAACCTCAAACCCGAATTAAAACATTCAAGATGACTTATATGACATGGTTTAGATCATTATTCACCTTGCTTGGATAAGGAACTTTAGATTTGTTCTTGCTTTAATATTCCTAGCTTGAATCTTAGCCTCTAAATGGATTTTGTGTTCCTCAGCTTCTTAGGGTTATGGCCGGCCTTCAACTTTCTTTGTTTATGTTTTGGTTTATAAAAATGTGAATGAGAATGAGGTAAGGGGTTTAGGGGTTATGGTATATGGCTATTCCCATTTTGTCTTGCCTTATTCTCTTAAGTTTTCTAATTTATAAATCACGCTTATAAATTCACTAAGGCACGACCCTAATTAGTTTCCAAATCTCCATTCTCTTATCGCTCTAACCTCTACATTATTTTATTTAATTTATCTAATTAAATCTTCTGAATAATGATATCTTAAAATTAGAGGTGTTATAACCTCATAATGTGTTTAAGCGATGATACTTTCACAAAGACCATGTCGTCCACTGTACTTCAACTCCATTCGTCTCCTGAAAACATATGATTTCTACCTATTTTGTGCAGTCTTTATTCTTTTATGAATCAAGTCTACTTTCTTCGAAGTCTCCCTAATCATATCTGGTCCAATAAGGATTCTATCTATAGTCTCTTACTAACAAGATGGTGATCTACAAGGCCTCTCATACAACGTCTGTAACGGTGCCATCTCAAAACTTGCCTGATAGCTATTATTATATTCAAACTCTATGAACAAGTGATCCAAAGTACACATTTGAAGTAAGTCCTCTGGCAAGTGATTCAAATTCTATCTATAATCTGCCCATTTGTTCTTGGGAGACAAGCAGTGCTCAAATTTAATCCAGTGCCTAAAGTCTCCTGAAGACTCCTTCAAAACTCACTAGTGAAAAGTAGATCTCAGTCAATGACAATGCTAGAAGTAACTCCATGCAAACGAACTATCTCTTTCATATATAAGGTCACTAAAGACATTGTTGTCTCAAACTCTTGATTGGAATAAAATAAGCGCACTTGATCAGTCGACCGATTATGACCCAAATGCTCTCATTCCCCCTTCCAGTCATAGGTATCCTATCAACAAAGTCCAAAGAGATACTCTCCCATTTCCACCGCGGAATATCCAACGATTGTAGTAATCCACCGGTCTTCGTTTTTTCCCTTTACTCTTTGACAAGTGACACACTTGGAAACATACTCTGCCACATGCCTCTTTATACTATGCCAATTAAATAGTCATTCCATATCATACATTTTATTACCACCGGGATGAATAGTTATCTTTGAATGATGGGGCTCTTTTAGTACCATGTCTACCAACTCCTTAAAAAGAGGGACACACAACCCACCATCTCTTCGTAACCATACCTTCGAATCAATAGAATAGCAATCCAAATGACTCGAATACTCTCCTTTGTTCAGCTTCTCGACAATATCCAATAACTCCTTGTCTTCTTTAACTTGAACCGGCATGGTCCATAACTGAAGGCTGAACATTCAAAACTACCAATAATCCTGAAGTAATGTCCGATGAAGAATGAAAATAAAATCTTGAAATGAACTCCAAGTTCATCCATTCCAAAAACATAGGACTCTACATTGCATGCTTTCTACTCAAGGCATCAGCTACAACATTTCTCTTGCTCGAAGTTTATGAGATACTGAAATCATGCGACGCCAAGAACTCCATCCACCTCTACTACCTCAAATTCAATCTTTTTTGGAGAATAAATACTTTAAAGGCTTGTGACTGTGATTAGCTAAATCGCTCCCCTAAAATTTAATGCCTCCATGATTTGAGGGCAAAAACAATAGCAATCAATTCAAGATCATGAGTTAGATTGTTTCTCTCGTGTACCTTCAGTTATCGATTAGCAGAACAGATCACTCTACCCTCCTGCATCACACAACGCCCAATCCTCTTCCAAAAGCATCGGTATATACTATGAACGCCTTCGAACCATCAGAGAGTACTAAAAAAAGTGCGCTAGTCAACAGTTCCTTCAGCTTAATGAAATCATCCTCATATTCTGCGTTCCATGAGAAAAATAAGTTCAATTTAGTAAGTCGTGTGAATGATGCAAAAATCTTAGTGCGATCCTTAATGAACTTCCTATAGTAGCCAGCCAAACCAAGAAAACTCTCACCTCTATGGCATTCTTTGGTATATGCCAGTCTTGTAATGCATCAACTTTACAATGATCGATCGCTAGTCCATGCTCAAAGAAAACATGTCCTAGAAGGTGAACCCCCTTGCACCAAAAGTGACATTTGAAAAAAAATCATTAGCTTATGCCTACGGAGAGTATTGAGCACTTCTCCTAAATGCGACTCATGCTCTTCCTTGATTTTTGAATAGTCAAGTATATCATCAATGAATACTACGACAACTTATTTAGTAACCCTCCAAAGACTCAACTCATGACGTCAATAAAATATTTTGGTGCATTGGTCAGTCCAAATCTAACCACTTATAAAGTCTGTTAGGTGTAAAAAAAAGTAGTTTTCTGAAGATTATTCTCAACTACACGCAATTGATGGAATCTAATAGCTAAGTGAAGCTAAGTGAATACTTTTGCTCTGACTAATTGATAAAAGAGATCGTTTATTCAGGGCATGGGATAACGATTCTTCTGTGTCAGTTTATTTAGCTCACGATAGCCGATGCAAAGGCTTAAAGAGCTATCTGCTTTAGTAGCAAAGACAATTGGTGCTCCCCACTCTAAAATACTTCTACAAATAAAGCTCTTCTCCAATAATTCATTCACTTTGCTTATTTAGCTCATGACTTTCTCTAGGAGCCATATGCCTAAGGGGCAAGGTAACAGGTCAAGCATTCTCTTCAAGGTTAATTCAAAATTTAATCTCCCTATGGGACGGAAGACTAGTAACTTTGAAAAAGGCATCTGGGTAGTCACAAACTCCTAGTACTAAAGCCAACTCATCATGTGTTAGGTCTAAAGAATATAGATAACTCAACATTACTGAACTCGTAGAATTGCAGTAAACCTCTAGGCTGCATCCGTTGTAAGTATTCAGACGAACCACCTTCCTATCACAATCTAGTACCACTCCATACATAGTCATCCGACCCATTCCCAAAATTAAACCAAACCCAAGAAATACTAAAACAAAAGCATCACAATCGAATTCAATATCCAAAATATACAACTTTAAGCCCTTACAATTCATGGATAAATAAATCGATCGTCCAATAGGGTTCAATACTACTACAGGGTCTGTAACTATACTAGTCGATAAGTGTAGTTCATCAACTAGTCTACTCGAAACAAATAAGTGTGATGCTCTGGTGTTAAATAAAGTGAAAATAGATAAACCAGAAAGAGTTAACACACATTCGATGACAACTTTCTTCCCTTTCTCCACAGCTAGAACTGTGCTCGAGCTAGGAATAGCATCTAGTGCATATTTCAGAACATCATAGGTAGAAGTCTTAGACATGTTCGAACACTCCTTCTTCATGTGTCCCAGCTAGTTGCAGTTGTGGCAATTGATATTTTCTAAATTCGTCTTGCAGTTTCGAGCCAAATGCCCTTTGAAATTGCACCTCCTCACCTAAGCTCATGCTTCATTATCTTGCCTTGAGCCTCTATTCCACTTCTGCGTCAATTCAGCTGAACTGACTTCCCTTCTACTTCCTTAGGTTCATCCTTCCCAATTGAATTCAATAGTGCCATCTCAATCAAGCTTTCAAAAGTAGCTCTAGTAGGTACATGACTCAAAACAATACTCCTCAAAGATTGGTACAACCCCTTGGCAAACTTCATTGCCTTTTTTGCTAGTGTATTGATAAGGTCTAAGCCATACTTTACCAGCTGATTAAACTCATTCACATACTCCTTAACACTATGGTCGCTTGCTCCAAATGAATGAATTTCTCTAACTTTATTTCCCATTCTACCTTATAAATTAACTTATTCTCGATGCACCTCTTAAAATCGGTCCAAGAGATACCGGTCTTATTTGTCTCAACAATAACAATCTTCCACCAACTCAAAACTTCTCCTTGCAAGTGCCATGAAGCTAATCGCCCCTTTATTGCATCCTCCACACCCACTATAGAAAATATCCTACCACGGTTCCTCGGTCATGCCCACATCCCAACAAATGATTCGATCCTATAATAGTTCTTTCCTTCCAGACTCTAGAAATCTATACATAACTTAGGTAAGTCCAAAGTATGCGTAGGAGTTGGGGCTGTAACTTGCACTGCAGGTCCTCCATTGGGATTGATTTCAGTTTGGCCACTCGCTTGAAGATACTAATGGAATCATAAAGGTTCATTCATCATCGGAATCTCAACTGCTTCACCATAACTATTTCCAATTTGATTTCTCATTCTCAGCTATTTGTAAATAGTAATTATTAGCAACTTTCCTCTGATAGTATTAAGCATTACTAGAATATGGGGTATGTTGGCATTATACTTATATATATAATAATCATACACATACACACACATGTGTGTGTGTATGTGTTTGTGTGTGCGCGCATGTGTGTGTGTAAAAATCTTTGAAAATATATAAGTACGCTCTCTTAATACGCGCCTAATCCCTAAGGAATACTAAACCTCACTCTAATGACAAATGTAACAACTCAAACCTCTTGGCACATAGGTCCAACTTAAAGTAACTTTCGAACTCGCATCGTGCCATGAAGTACGAGTCGTTAATTTTAAATGATTTAAATAGTGTTGAGATAGTTGTAACTTTAAAACATTTCTATATTTCAGATCTCACAGCAGAAGGAGTAAAATATAAGTACCATAAACAACCAAATTAGATAATAGTCTCAATAACATGGTCCATACAACAATATCTCCAAATAGTATACATAGAGACATAATATGAATTAGAATACATGGACAGTAACGGTAAATAGATATAATTCCAGGCGCTACGCCTTCTTCTCCACGTATAGAACTCTAGCCAAATCACATAATAGCCTATCCTCCTGTAACAGAGATTTCTCCGCTCCATCTTTATATGATTAACGATTCCAAATCTTTTCGGCTTTCCATTTTTTCGTCTATGAATGATTTCTCCGACATCCATCTTTTCGGCTATGAATGAATTCCGCCATCTATGTAACAGACGTATCATGATTTACCTCTTAACGTTAAAACTTCCTACTATGAATGATTTCTCCGCCATCCATCTTTTTGGCTCTCACCCATAAGTGATCAGGACTAGCTATAAATGATAAGAGCTTCTAATTGTGATTTAATCACTCGTTATGATAAGTGCCAAGTTCACCAACTTCATGAAGCAAGGGCTAGGAATGACAATGGGGTGGGTTGAGGTGGGTTTTTTATGCCCCAGACCTATCCTGGGTTTTATAGGCCCTGCTCCGGACCGTCCTATAGACTCGGTGTGGGTCCGAAATATTACTCCGAAATCGAAACCCGTACGGGTCAGGGTAGACCCGCCCCGCCCTGCCCCAAGACCCGTTGAGACTTTATGTATTGATTCAAAATTGTGTGCTAATGTACATATATTTATATTTATTATTACAAAATAGTACATTAGATATAAATAATAATGTGTTTACAATGATAAGGAAAGATAATAAAAACGAGGTTTACAATAACAGTTTAAAAAATATGCATATGTTATTGTTTTATTATAAGTGATGCAACTAAATAGTATACAATTTTTTATAGCTTATTGATTGGAACATTGTAATATCCATATCATAATCACTTATATCTAAGAAGATTAAAAAACTACCATTATAGTAATAAAGCGGTTTCATGAGATGTCAGTAGTGCGAGTCGGGTTGAACGGGTCAGCCAAGCCCCGATCCACTTTAAATCCGGAGCTCTCAAGAACGGGTCACAGGTCTATCTGCCTCGATGACAAAAGGGGTGGGTCTGGACGGGTCAAAACAGAGGCACGTCTATCGGGTTCGGATCCTAGATCCGCCCCATTGTCATCCCTAATGAGAGCCTAGGACTTCACCAATGTGATTATGTTTTCAGCTTGCTACACGACTCTATTTAGCTACATATACAAGGAAGTGGGAACATGTTTCCCCGGTCCTTCCTACATGGCCTGTACTAGGTCCAGGTTCAACCTGGGCTAACTGGCATAATTCACACATTTGAAGAATGGCTTCAAACATCTGACTGTATATGAAAAAATTATGCATCGGGTATTCAGACGTCTGATTTCGATTTCAGGCATCTGAAAAAGAGTTCAGATGTCTGATTTCAATCTAAACTAGAACGAATTCTTCTCGGATTGTAAATCTCTGAAATTCAGCCATTAGAAAAATGGTCTAGGACGTATGAAAAATAACTTCAGACATCTGATTCACATTTGAAGCGATTTCATTACATTCATCATATAGAGCACTTCTATTTAAATTTCAGATGTTTAAATCGATTGAATTTATATCCATTTCAATAAATATCATGTGCATTCAAAATTAAATAGGCGATTCTTAGTTAAATTTAAGGGGTTGTATTTGTTTATTCTTCATTTATCAAAAATAAATTCGACTTTTATACAAAATTCAAATTTATACAATTTATTGTAATCCCAATTCAATTTACTCTTCTCTCCCAAATCATAGTGGTTATTTCACAAACCTATCAATTAGGTTTTTCTAACTTTTTTTCATTCATAATACTTTTGTAATAAACATTAATTCAATATGAAAACATTTTTTAATTCTAATAAGGTTATAAACGAAATTCAACTCCTTATCTACATCATCTACACGTAGTAGATAAACCCACTAACCTCTTTTGTATAAATTCTTCTTCTGTTTTGAATTTGTTGCTTTTCTCCTTTCTTCAATTTGAGTCCTTTGCTTTTAGATTCGTAGCCTCTCTTTCTTTCTTTAATTTGATTTCTCATTGTTTTAATTATTTATTTTAGAATTTTTCGAGAAGGAAAGAAGTTTTGTTTAGATTAAGAAGTGAGGACTAGAATTTTGAGTGAGAAGAAATGAGGGTTATAATCTTATTTATAGTTGAAAACTATGGTTATCTGGCCTAAATTTGTAATGCATAATTACATAAATGTCACTGCTTATATTTTTCGTAATTTCGACTCGTTTTATTAAATATAACAAGTTATATATGGTTTTAACCGTAAACGACATTCCAGGCGTAATGTAATAATTCTCATCGTATAATTCTGACATTTATGAAAATTTATATTTTTTTATTTTTGCCATTTTGTTATTTTAATTTATTATTTAAAATTTTCGCGGATGTTACCCTAGATGCTAAAGATTTTATAATTTATGCATGTATCGTTGCCCACATTCAACGAATTAGTACATTTAAAATTAGTAAAGGGTTAACAATTATGTTGCAACTTGACAAACTTGATTTCATGAATGTACCGAGTGGCAAAGTGGCTAGGAGTTAGTCGAGGACACAAAATGCAAAAGAGAACCACTACAAAAGATAAGGGCCTGTTTGGTTTCATTTTGTATTTTGAGTTTTGTGTTTTCAATTTGCACTAAGAAATAGCAAGAAATAAGAGAAGAATATTTATAATTCTTAGCCGTTGGGACGACCAACGGACAACGAAAAAGTTTGATTGTTTTCCGTGCTTTTGTTATCTCTCGAAACACGAAAAATAAAATAAATTTGTTCTCTATTTTACATGTTAATTTCATTTTTCAAAATTGTTTGTTTTTCAACTATACCTACAACGGACGCGTTTTTGTATAGACGAAAATACAAAACTAAAAACGACAAGCCAAACGGGGCCTAACATTTTCAAAAGGGTGGATCTGGCTCTAATTAAGTACAATTGATAATATCATAACGTGTTTTGTATTTTATATTTTCTGCCGTGCAGCATTATTTCATAGAGTATTGTTAGAATGTATTGTCATGTTTAAATTAACTAATGAAATTTATATATTATTTAATTACCTTTTAATTATTACTTGCTAATAATATTTAATTAATTGGTGTAAAAAAGCAACTAGTTAAAAAGTAATTGAAAAAAATAATCATCTCCATTTCGATCTTTTAAAAACCACAAGTTTTTTTTTCCACTTTCTTTTCTTTAACTTTTTTTTCTAAATTTTTTTCCACATTCCTTCTCCACAAGCTATATATGCAAAGAATGTACTATAAAAAAACGGTTTATCATTGATGCTCATCGAATTCTCGTTTTAATCAAGAAGATTGAACTTTCACAAAATTAAAAAGAAAATGTTAATTATGTTCATAATGACATATATTAAGACTTAATAATCCTTTTGGGTTTCATATGTTTATTTTTATATAAGAATAAAATATGTTTATTTTGTCTTTTATTATAAATTAATCCCCGTGCTCTTATGCCTCATGATAAAAATACCCAAGTTAAAATACGAGAAGGTTTTGAAAGATATTATTGTAGAAGTTTTCACAGCATATGAACTAGAACACTCCCACATGCTCATCAATTATACTTTCTACGAACATAAAATCTTTCTTGATCAATTACTTGCACCACTGTTATGGAACAGGAATAAAGATTCCTGTGGAGTCTGATTTTTCTTTGTACAAATACCAGAATCATATTTATAATACATTAAGAAATTCAACTCTCAAAGCCAATTCTATATCAGAAAATTGGATCGATATATTACGTGGAAGTAAATAAAGAAAAAGAAACAAAGAAAAAAAGGAGAAAAAAGCATGGATCCAATCTGACCCCGCCATCTTTGAACCTTGGCAAATATCCAAACTATATTCGGCAGTGCCACTGCACCGACAGCCCCAATTTAATGCATTCGTGGACCCTATTCTCATGTTTTTAGTTAAGAGCCCAAAGTCAGAACGTTGATCCAATTTTAAATTAAACTTTGTGGTTAATTATATTGAAGTTTTTAACAACATGATACACGTCATATGTTAATGTTTATTTCCAAATTATGGAACAAACCTTGGTTGGTGAGGTTTTACAGTATATTTATCCAACCTAAAGGAATATATTTTTAACAAGTACTCTTTCAATTCTGTAGAAGATTTTCTTCTAACAGGTACTTTCAGTCGATGTTAATTCCAATCTCAAAAGGAAGATGCGTACACAAACCTAAATTTGGTAGCTTGTTGGACAAAAGTACAAAGTTTTCAATGATGAAGTTGATTTATTTAACTAGGACGTTTGGTTGAACGGTGGACTCAACAAGTCAAATGAGCTGTATATAATTCTCAAATTTTAGCCCTAAAGATCAACGCGTCCTGTTTTATTTATTAAAGCAGAAAGAATCGAAATGTACTAAGCGGACCAATAAAACAATCAATTAAAAATTACATCTACCGAAAGACAAAAAGCACAACATTAACCTTCGTCAACATATGCAATCAATTACAGCGATCCAACGTAAAATCTCCGCCGGCATATTAAGTCCAACCCTCAACAACCACTATGACTTAAAAACTCAGCAAATAAGTGAGATAAGCGCGTGCGCACGCGCACACAGACATATATGTATATGTATGTATGTATGTGCGGGAAAAGCAAAAGGAAGCCAAAAAGCATTGAGGAATTAATTATCAGTCGGTAGTAAAACGTTCGTAGAGTGGTCTTCGTTAAAAGTGTTTACTAGGTCGTTGCTCAAATTCAAGTAATGTCTCCAATGTTATAATTAATTTTAAACTTCAAAATAGCAACGTGTCCTTTTATTTTTTGAATAAATTCCTTAAAGGGCATTGTTGGTCAAATTTCTCTCAAGTATAATTAGCAAGCCGATTAAGCACAGCCCGGCTCATCCATGCCAACCCAGCACATCTAAGCCCGGTCAACCAATGCCAACTCAAACATAATCTAATCCCAAGCCAGCCCATCTACCCTCTGGGTCAATTGCTACCGGCTCAATTTAAGGCGTCTTCAATAGCCAGTTCATCGGACAAGGCCAAGCTCAAGCATGACCCAGCTTTGGCCAGGCTTCATCACAGCCTGCCTTCGATCAGTCTTGAGCAGCTCGTATCGCGATCCCACATTTAGCTCGGCATATTCTATAACATCTCATATCTGGAGGTCCGAAGCAAAACGCTACCGATGCTGCAGTCATCCATAGTATTAACTTCCGGTGATCAAATATACGGTTATTTGGATACCTAACCTCATGCGGTCACCGCAGCTAATTCCAAATCGTGAGTTGGATACCTAACCTCATGCGGTCTAAGCTGTCGAGATGCATAGGCAATCACTTTACCTCTCTGTATTAGCACAACTCCTAACCCTGTTCCACATGCATCTGTATATACTACTAAATTCTGATTTCCTTCCGGAACAACTAACACAGGTGCATTAGTCAATAAGTGTTTCAGCTTCTGGAATGCCTCCTCACACTTATCGGTCCAAACAAACTTCACATTCTATCGCGTTAGCTTGGTCATCGGTGCTGCTATTCGCGAAAAATCCTTTGTGAATCTTTGATAATATCCAGCCAATCCAAGAAAACTCTTTATCTCGGTTACTGTCTCGGGAATCTTCCAATTATTCACCGCTTCGATCTTAGTCGGATCTACAGACAACCCTTTTTCTAAGACTACATGACCAAGAAACTTCACTTCCTTCTTTCAGAAATGACACTTTGAAAACTTCGCCTTCAGCCGATGCTGCCTCAGTGTCTCAAGCACCACTCTAAGATGAACTTCATGCTCCCTTTTATCCTTAGAGTATATCAAAATATCATATGTAAATACCAAAAAAATCTATCCCAGTGCTCTCGGAAAATCCGATTCATCAAATCCTCAAAGAATGCTGGCTCATTAGTTAGTCCAAACGGCATCACTAACCATTCGTACAATCCATATCTAGTTCTAAACACCATCAAAGGAATACTACCCTCTGCTACTCTAAGCTGATGAAAACCCGTTGCTAAATCAAACTGAGAAAATACCTTGGCTCCACTCCACTGATCGAACAAATCGTCAATTTTAGGCAACAAATATCAATTCTTTATCGTCTTCTCATTCAACTTACGATAATCGATACATAACCTCAACAATCTGTCCGACTTCTTGGCAAACGCTACGGCTGCTCCCAAAGGCGAACTACTAGGTCTAATAAAATTCTTGCCCTCCAAATTCACCAACTGCACCTTCAACTCCCTCATCTCGGTAGGTGTCATCCTGCTTGGCGGTTTACTTAATGGTTCTGCTCCAGGTACTAATTCTATCTGAAACTCAATGGCCCGTTTCGGTGGTAATCCTACTACAGGTTCAAAAACATCCGTGGATTCTCTAACCAACTCGATTCAACTAGTCTTTTACCTCCACAACACCCAATAAAGCATTCACCTCACAACTAGGGTTTTCTACGATATATACAATCCAATCACTACAGTCAGGGTGTCTAAGTGATATTTTTCTATCATGGCAAAATATCCTAGCATCGTACTACTTAACCAATCCATACCCAAAATAATTCTGAACCCTACGAAGTCAAACACATGCAAACAACAAACAAAGGTATGACCTAACAAATCAAACTCTAGGTGGTCACACTTCATCCCAAGTGTCGCGTACCCTCCTATCGGATTTGCAACCCTTAAGGAAGTAACTAAGTATGTGGGTTCTAGGTTAAGCTTATCTACCAAACAACGAGATATAAAATAAATGCGATGCACCAGTATCGAACAGAACGCTAACTGACATACCATGAATCAGAAGCGTACCTCCCAACACAGCTTTTCCTTTTACCTCTACCGTTGACCTCGAGGTAGCTGGCTCCAATGCAAACACTTTGCTCTTCCCTTCCTTAGCAGGCTCCTTGCATTGATTCTTGTAGTGTCCAATTTGATCGCTGTTGAAACACCTTACCTTTTTCTTCTCCGCAGCTTTCTTTCCCTTGCCTGTCCGGCACTCATGGGCATAGTGTCCCTTCTTATCACACTTGTAACAGACTACTTCTGCCTTTCCCTTCTAAGCAGCTCCACCCTTCTGAGCTCCTTTCTTATGGAAGAACTTTCTTTTCTGACTCTACCCCACCTGGACTTCCTTTGCCTTATTTCTCTCCAGAAAAGCAAGCATCTCCTTATTCCTTAAAGCCATCTCAACCACAACATCACAAGAGTTTCTGATATGCGGTAATGTAGCCTTTGCCAACTCAGGCTTCAACTCCCTAATTGAACTTCTTGTTTCTCTTAATCACAGTTTCCACCGTCACGTAATGATACCTTGCCAATTCCTCAAACCTTGTAGCATACTCCAACACAGTCATCTCCCCCGCTCCTACTCAGCAAACTTCCTGAGCAAGGTAGACTTCGCCATCATAGACATGAACCTCTCCTCGAACCTCCTCTTAAACTTAGCCCATGTCATTGTCTCCTCATTCACTCCAACCATCACACTATTCCAGCAATATAAAGCTGCTCCTTGAAGTTGTCTCGAAGCAAGCCTTCTCTTCTGCTCGTCATTGAGCCCCAAATCTTCAAAGATTCTATCACAATGCAGCAACAAGTTTTCAACTTCAATAGCGTCTTCAGTTCCGATGAATGGCTTTCCTCCTAGCCTAGCATAGTCTCTACTCAAAAGAGCATAATTGTTTACCACCGGAGCTTCCTAATTCCCTACTCCAGCATTTCCTCCAACTACTCTAGCAGCAACACCCGCCTGCATCATGTTGACAAAGAACTGATACATAGCTCCCATGTCAACTTGTAGGACTCCAGCACCCACATTTCCAGCTAGTGCCTGACCTTGTTTCCTTCTCGTATTTGGTCTGGCATTACCATTTGTTGTGTTGCTTCCCCCAAGGTAAACTCTTCCACTTCTAACTTCCATATCTGTATTCAAGCCTCGTGAGATACAGAAGAATAGCCTAAGAGAGATAGGAGAATAGAGATAAAGCGTATACTTATATATAGCAAATACAAGTACTTTACTATAGCGTTACCCCACACCCCAATCTTATCTCTAATTCCTTAGGATTATGTTTTCAAAAATCATTTTAGTTTAAAGTTTTTCGTAAACCTATACTCTAATACCAAATTGTAACATCCCCTATCCGGAGGCCCGAAGCTAAGCGCTACAGATGCTACAGTCGTCCATAGTATTAACTTCCGGTGACCAAATACGGTAATGTTTATGGTATTCATAATATCAGAAGCACATAATAAATAAATAAAATAACTTCTGTTAGATACTCCACTTCTGAACGGTATGTCCCAAACTTACTTCTCTAGGGTCAACTAATCCTAATGGTTTTGCGGGCTCACCAATAACTTATCTATGTACATATATATTCCTTTCTGCGTGTAACATCATTTTAGTCTTACCAGTGACAAAGCCCTACACGTTGGAATTTTGGACTAAATTAGCTAGGCGCTAATAGATAATGTATAGGGCGCGACCTTATACCAGTCCCATCTTGTATTCTAATATCTGAGTCATTTTACTTAGGTTCATCTATCCTGAAATTTTCCTTGAAAACCTTTTCTTTCAAATTGATTTAAACCTTTAAATCATACTTTAAACAAGGAAAATATTCTCTATGCTTTACTCAAATAACCTTGCCATGTAAATATACTTTACGCAAAACTTTGTTGATGAAAACATTTTAACCTTTGAAAGTACTCCTTTCGAATCCATTGAAAGTACCCCTTTCGAAACCAAGTAAAACCTTAGGTAGAAGGCCAAAACATACCCCGTCGAAACCCTTCATAGTAAACCTTTCAAAACCATTGAAAAACATCACCTTCGAAAGCTTTAAAACCTTAGACATCCTATCTTTAAAACACTTAACATTGCCTTTCGAAAACATTAGAAATCTTCCTTTTAAACCTTTTGAAACCATTGGGAACCATCCTTTCGAAACCTTCATTTAGACCTTTCAAAAGCATTAAAATCTTTTGTAAACATCAAACCTTTCGAAAGCATTTGGGCTTAAGTAAAACATGTGGAAACCTTTCGAAACCATTTAAAAATCTTTCCTTTCGAAACCTTTGGGTTCTACCTTCAATAGAAAAAAGGGTCATAAAACAACTAGGTCGAAAGCACTCTTTCGAAAGCAATTCCTAAGTAAAGAAGTGATGGTGTCGAAACCAACCCTTCGAAAGCATTGAAGAAGTGGCTTGGGTTTTAAAAAAAAGAAACTCTTTCGAAGGCATTGCTTCGAAAGGTAAGATGCGGCAGCAAGGGGTTTGGCCCCTTCGAAAGCATTTACTTAAAACAAAAGGCGCAGCCATTTTCGAAACCATTCATGTAAAACAATTTAACCAAGTCGGAAGCCAATCAAGTTGAAAGCAAAAGCAAAGCAGGTGCATTTTCATTTAAAAGCAAAGTAAAACTTCAACCCCTTCGGAACCCCTTGTTTCGACTGCATACCTTTCGCCTATATCCAATTCGCTACGCACCAAGCCTTTGATGCCATGCACGTTGGTTTCGATGGTGATGAAGGCGAGAGTACTGGGTCGAAACATAGGTGCCGATATTGGCTAAACATGTAAAAAGCATGTTTAATCTGATTTTTAACCTTTTAAAGCAGCTCTTTTTAACTAACCTACCTTGTATGTCAAAACATGATTGGTTGCTAATTTCTTTTTCAAAATTACTACCGAGATTTCAAAAATAAACAAATTAAAATTATTTACAAAATACCCCTTCTCCTCTTTCGAAACCATTACTTTAAAACAATTTAACCCAGTCGGAATCCAACCAAGACAAAAGCAAAAGTAAAGCAGGTGCGTTTTCATTTAAAAGCAAAGTAAAACTTCAACCCCTTCGAAACCCCTTGTTTCGACTGCATACCTTTCACCTATGTCCAATTCATTGCGCACCAAGCCTTTGATGTCATGCACATTGGTTTCGATGGTGATAAAGACGGGAGTACTGGGTCGAAACATAGGTGCCGATAGTGGCTAAACATGTAAAAAGCATGTTTAATATGATTTTAACCTTTTAAAGCATTCTTTTTAACTAACCTGACTTGTTTGTCAAAACATGATTGGTTGCTAATTTCTTTTCCAAAAGTACTACCGATATTTCAGAAATAAACAAATTAAAATTATTTACAAAATATCCCTTCTCCTTTTATAAACATATATAAAACATTTAAGTCCTATACTTTATATATTCATTAAATCACTTAGGAAAATTCTACAAATATTCCTATAAATCGTTTTTAAAATGTTTTCTACCATATATAAATTTCAAACCTAAAACATATATTAGCAGCAAATTATTTTAAACCCAAATATCCATTTCCTCACTAGAAAATTAATATAAAATCCACAGTAATTCAAAAAATTATGAAAATTGAAACCCATCTCTAAAATATCATGTCTGACCTATTCTAAAATCGTAAGACATTTGGATATCATTTAATAGGGTTTTCACGTTAAAACATATCATACAACTATATGAATTTGCATAAATCGTCAACAAGCATATATATATATATATAATCATTTCAACATTCAAAAACATGGCAAAACCTTGCAAAATAGTTCAGATTCAACTTAAAACCGAAAATAATAGAAAACATGAGAAGTAGTGATTATTCACATTAGCTTTGAGATTAAGGAGTTTGAGATTTGAGAATGGATTAACTTGATTT
This sequence comes from Allium fistulosum, assembly GCA_030737815.1. Lineage (NCBI taxonomy): Eukaryota > Viridiplantae > Streptophyta > Magnoliopsida > Asparagales > Amaryllidaceae > Allium > Allium fistulosum. The sequence goes on along the minus strand of CM060902.1, from coordinate 195,407,889 downwards.
AGCTTCTTCCTTTTACTTATCTTCTTCTTGTTCTTGGTTATTGGTGGTCGGCCTCTTAGTTTTAATTTTTGCAAATAAACGTATGAAATGAATGAGTGTAAAGGTTTAGGATATAAGGATCTACTTATTCCTATTTTGCCCTTTATCTAACTTCTCTAACTTATTTTATTTTGATTCATGTTAGTTCATTTGTTAACATGACACGACTACCCTTACTAATCACAAATCTTAATCCCTTAACCATTACATTATTTTATTTAATTTAACTAACTAAATATCCTACATAATGTTACTAAATATTAGGGTCGTTACACATTCCTTGTATCTTGGTTCTTAGCAACATTCAGCTTTCCTTAGTAAGCTTCGGCAGCGAGCGATTAGCCAATGCAGTCCGGAAGAATCTACTTGCCGCTCTTCCACATAAACATACAAAAGTAAACGATAAGTCATACAACCAGCTATACTAGAACTATGTGTAACATCCCGTAATTTTATCGTTTTGATTTTTGAATATTTAATTAATTTTAAATATTGAAATATTAGTTTTTAAAGTTTAGTAACTTATATATTCAAATATAGTGATTATTTAAATATTTGAATTTGTAAATTAAATATTAATTAAATGGATTTAATAGGCTTATTAAACTCATTTTAATTACTAAATAATAATGGTGAACACATTTTGTAAATTTATTTACAATAATAAATGGTTCGAATAAATAATAAGAAAAATCCAATTGTTGATAAAACGACTTGATTTTTATTGTAGTATATATAATTGGATTTATGTGATTTTTTCATAATTTTTAATTTTGAAAATATTTAAATTATCATTTGACATATTTTTGGGCAAACAAATGTATTTTTGAAATTTAACAGAATAAGTTAGCCAGTATATTTTATTATTGTTTTGAGATCACGTCGCTTTGTCATGCGCAATCGTATTTTTGTTTTGTCGTTCACGGTTTGTACGTGGGCGGAATTCTATGTAGCGAGATGTTGGAAAGTGCAAAATAAACCAAAGTCAACACCTAGGGAAAAAAACAACATGCTTCAATTTTCTTTGCTTTTTCACTTTTCTCTTTTCTTCTTCCAATAAGCAAGAAAACTTAATTTCCTCCATTCAAAAATTAAAATAAAATTATTTACTTAACCAAAATTTTCAAAACAAATATCTTTGGGTTTGTATTGACTAGATCTACAAGTTGGTGTGCTCCTTGTTGTGTGCAGGCATTAGAAGAATGGGTGCATGACCATGTTTATGTGCTGTCATGAAAACGTGAAGAAGGATGGGAAGAAAGTGGTATTTAGGCCGTGCGTTTTGAGTATGTTAGGCTTTGGAAAGAGGGTGAGATTTATTTTGTTAATGTGATTTAGTAGTTAAAATGGTTTAAACATTGAAAAGGTTTAACTCTCCCATACAAAGTTTGTTTAACCCATGGTCTTCGACACTAGATTTTTATAGACGAGTAGTACACACGAGTGTAATTTATTAGCACATTTGGTGAAGTATAAAATAATGATAAATTATTAATGATTAAATTTAATTACAAACAGCATAGTTAAATAATTATACGTCATTTTGGACATTTATTTAGCAGAATAAATACCCATTCTGCTATGAGGGTTTTAGGCTCAAGGAAAAAGTTAGAAAAAAATTTAGTTTCAGGGACAAAAAGTTTGTTTTTTAGACTGAATGACACATTTTAGTGTAAATCACAGAATGATAGTTGTAACTATCATTTTCAGTTTACACTAAAAAGTGTCCTTCAGACTAAAAAGCAAACTTGTTGTCCTTGAGACTAATTTTTTTTTGCAACTTCTTCCTTTTGTCTATTTACCTGTTCTGCTATTATATGAATTTGAACATTTATTTATATGTCAATTAATTTCGACTGTGGTGTTATTGTCCGTTTATAATTGTTGATAATAATGTCTTTGTTATTATTGTATGTTTGTTTGTTTGGATTATGCTCAGCTCATTTATGAGTAATTAATTACCCATTTTTACTTGGCATGGGTCGGGTATAAAATAATTGTAGGCTAACACCTTGTGATTATTTCACAATTTGACTATAAGGTGTTTAGCGATAATATTGGTTTATTAAATTATTATAATTAGTTGCAATAATTTAATATTCAAATTTTGAACTTCAATTTAAATAAGTTGCTTAGAAAGGTGATTTATATTTGTGAAAGTGTTTTCCCCAATTAGAATATGTTTAAAAGTAAATATTCTTGGGAATAAATATTGATTGAAATGTTTTGTTAAAAAATATATTATAAAACTATCTTTTATTTGAACTTAGATCCCAGTGGTTTTGAAATCGTTTTGAAAAGGGTTTTCGAAATGATTTTGGGAAGAAATAATAATAATATGATTTGAAGTATTTGAGAAATATTATTATTTCGATAAGAGTTTGAATTTGCTTTAATAAATATTTGCAAAGTATTTTACAAATATTTTTATTTATTGCGGTGAATGACTAAAACCAAAGGCGATTGGGAGTTTCCCCATTTTGGGACTCACCAAGTATATTTGTTCACTCTATTATGTTTAGAAGGTACCAGAATACCATTGGAGGCTCCATTTTTGTTTAGAATTATACCATGCTCAGAAAGGGGGGCGTACCCTCCTAGTAATTATTGGAAATTGTTTTGATATATTCCTTTTTGGAATGAGTTTAGAAAAATATATTCTGAATAGAAAAACCTAGATATCTAGTTCTAAATTATCTTTTGAAAAGAATTGAATAATTAAGCCTAAGTGGGTAGGTTTGGATACTACAGTTTCATGTATTATGCTATGTAGTTTGGGAATTGCATCTTTGTTTATGCATCGTAGGCTCCTTGAGTCCTATTTATGGTAGGAGAACTACATTGGCTTGATCCTGTATCTAATTGGATACCCAATTAGATAGGGATACATAGGCAGTCACAAGTGGTAGTGATGCAGCTCCAATAATAATATAATAATTTTCTATTTATTGTTTTCTATAATTATCATGTGTTGGAGTATTTTTCTAGCTTACCATTTTATTCTACATTCACACTGTTTATTAAGTTTTTAGGAATGGATGTTGATGTCTCTCACATCAGAGTTGTGCAGCGGTAGATTTATTGTATTTGAGTTTTGGTATGTATTAAAGCACACCATGAAGAATAAATGATCACTCTGATAAGTTGTATTTTTGAAACTGTATCCTATACATTTAGTGGTGCAATATATTTATCAAATGTTGTTGTTTATAGTTGGTAGTTACCATTTGATATTTAAGAACAAATGGGTTTTCAGCGATTTTGACTGGTCTTAAAATCCGGGTCATCACACTATGACAGATCTTCCAAAAGAATACGTATTCCTATAGCATGTCACCTGCATTAAATGTGCACTAAGTGTAAGATACAGCTTGCTATGGAGAAACAATTGATATACTTCTTAGCCGCGCATTCCCTTTTACCTTTACAACTGTCTTCCATCAGCCCATGCGACCAGATCAATGGTTAGACACTTCCTGCCATTTTACTACGTAGTCCTAGTTGACCATCATTCATCTTAGCTACTATAAATACCCCATGCCTTACTACATCAAAGGTGTTAAAGGTTGATTCTTTGCTATTCTCTCACAGCCAAAATATTATCACAGCAACTTAAAGCTCTAAGCTCTCAAGATTAGCAACTTTTTAGTCTTAAGTACTTTTTTCTTATTATCTCTTGTAATTCTATGTAAATGTAAGAGAGAAACATAGTAAGAGTGTTAGAATCTCTCTTGTTAGATTTTATTAACGAAAACTATATAATCATACCATATAATCTATATACTGACATATAGGTACATAAGCATCAAATCTGAGCACAATGGAAGTCATGAAGGCATCGAAAAATGGATATATCATCAAAGAGCTCGACATGAAGACAAAACATTATAAGGGTCATATACTTGTGTTGGTATCTTTGATAAATCTATACAATCTACCTTGAGTATTATAAACAAAAAATATTTACATTGAAAAAGTTTTATTCACTCAAACTAGATTTTGAATCAGTTTTAAAATTTTCAGAAACTCAAACGTCTGGGAGCAATATTCAAACGTCTGAGGTCATGTCTTTTTGAAAAATAATTTCTGGTATATTTTCATCAAAAGTCAGACGTCTGAAGTCAAATGTTCGAAAACAAGTCCTTTTGAACTACTTATTCTCTAGAACAAAATCATTCAAAGCTAGACGTTTGAATAAATTATTCATAGGTTTGAATCTTTCCAACAGCTATATTTCGAAAAAACATGTCTCTTCTTCCTCACGGGATGCAACCCTGTTTTCAATGACTTTCTCTAATAAGTTGCAACTCTTAAAAGAGACCTTTTTGACAACTATAAATATGACTATGGCTAGAGTTTTAGACTAACTTCTAGTTTCCTACTTCTTGTTTTCAACATATCTTTCTTGCTTTCTAAAACTCTATTAATTTCTTGCTTTCGATATCACCAACAACTATTCAATAATTTCAGCGATCTACTTCCTTAAACTGACATACATTTGCTTAATCAACTCAAAAAGGCTATTATAGGAAGCCTTGTAATATAAGTCAAGATTCATGTTGATAGAACACAAGATTGTCAAGTCAACAAACTTCTATATCGCCTATTCCTTCGGGCTAAGTGAGGGTGTCTTTGTTTAGTGGAAATTCCGAAGGGGAACTTCGAGACTGACCTAAGATGCAAGGTCCGAACCAGTATAAAAATCTTGGTGTGATTGCTTCTTACTCTACTTTACTATTTCCGTTGTTATATAGCTTGATATTGCTTATTCACTTATATACATAAGTTAGCCATGTTACTATAGATCCTTGTGCACTTTCATTTGGTATCAGAGCAAGTTCATTTCATTAACCGCAATAAAGTTTTTGAAAAATTAAAAATATGGCAAGCAGTTTTCTAGAGGGTCAATTAACTACACGTCCTCCACTATTCATCGGGTCTAATTATGCATATTGGCCTATCATATGAGAATTTTTATAGAAGCTAACGGGTTTGAGGTTTAGCAAGCTACTCAAACTAATTATGAAGCACCTTCGACTGAAATGAGTACTTGGACGGATACTCAAAAAACAATGGCAACCAACAAATGGAAAAGCCATGAATGGTTTGTTTTGTTCACTTGACAAAAACGAATTATCTAGAGTCATGCTGTGCAGAACCACTTATGATATTTGGCATACACTTCAAATCACACATAAAGGGACAAGAAAAGTTAAGAAAACTAAAATCTTGTTTTTCAAAATAAATTTCAATCATTTAAAATGAAAAATTGAATCGATTGTAGATATTTACGCAAGATTCCAAACCACACAAAATGATCTCATGGAATTAGGAGTTACATTCACTGATTTTGATCTTGTTACACGTATTTTAATTATTTGACTGTTAAATGGGAAAGAAAGGTTCTAGCAATAGAAGAAGAAAATGATCTTTCTCAACTCAACGTTGAATAATTAAATGGGAATCTGATGTCATATGTAGCAAATATACAAGCAAGAAAAGAACAAAGTCAAGAGAAGTAGAGTACAGATTTTAAAGCCAACGATGAAGGCTTGGACTTAAACGAATATGAGATTGTATTCATTACCAAAAACTATAGCAAATTCAAAATTTTCAAGAAATTCATGAAAGAAAAAAATGAAGGTAACTCAACTTCGATCAAGTGATCGAATACGAAAAATTGGGCAAATGATGAAAGATTGTCCATAATCGAACAAGTAAAAGAAGAAATACAAATTTGAAAAGTTCAAGAAGAAAAGAAAAGCTTTTCAAGTTACATATATCATATAGTGTTCAATCAAAGGTGAGTTAACTCACCAAAATCACAACCGGCGCTTAGGCGTTCCTGCTCGATCTAAAATTGAATAGCCTTCGATTTTAGCTTAAAATCCTACTTGTTCCAAACCTGATGAAATTAACTCCAGTGCAAAGATAACACTCCTATGAGTGCAATATAAAAGATCATGTTTTATTTGGATTTCATATGGATAAATTATTGGTTTATAAGATTTTAGATTAATTAATTAACCAATTACTTAATTAAATTACTAACTACCAATTTAAACCTTCTTCCCCAATCACTATCTCCCTTCACTGTACACATACAATGTGCACACACACCCCCCAGCGCTGATCCCCCTCTCTCTTCCTATCTCCCTCATCTCTCCATGAAATCATGCGTTGTTCGCTCTAACCCGCGAGCTCCACATCCCACACCACTATCTGAAGCTCGATGTCACTATGCAAATCACGACCTGGGCATAACATCGCGACAAGGTAAATGTCGCCTTCTCCTAGTAGCAACCGCACCATGCTGAATTACCACCATCGACTCCCTTTTATACGACAAGCCCGAATCCACCATCACCTTGGCCTAATTCTCCTTCAATCAACCACAAATCAAAACCCTAGCTTGGCCATTACCATGTTGATCATCCTCTACTCATGCTGCACACCAAACAACCCACATAGATTTGAAGCTCCTCTCACCACCAGTTCAATGGATCCAATGTTGTAAATTTTCGTGCATCATAGCTCCTTATTTTGATTTTAGAAGAGGAGACATGATTTTCGTGTTTACAGAAAGAGGAAGAACGAAGAGTAAAGAGGAAAAAGAAAAATGAAAAATGAAGAATAGTCTAAGTGTGGTGTATTTGTTTATTTAATGATTTTCGGTACTTCGCTACACAAAATAAAAATACAATCGCGCACAACAATACGGCACGATCACAAAAAAAACAACAAAATACACTGGTTATCTTATACTGAGAAGTTTTCAAAAAATACCAATGTTTACCACAAAATACGTCAAACGATAATTTAAATGTTTTCCAAATTAAAAATTATGGAAAAATCCTATAAATTCATTTAAAAATACGTTATTGAAATTAAATTGTTTTATTAATAATTGATTTTCTTATTATTTATTAAATTTAAATCAAAGTTGAATGTTTAAATAAATTAAATATTCCCATTCGAATGTTAAAAATTATGGGTCGTTACACAACCCGCACCTCCTGACACACTGATCCAAAATCTAGGGTGACTTTCGAACTCGCGTCGGTGCCAAGAAGTACGAACTATTGGGTTTTTAAACATTTTAGAGACTAAAGATACAAGGATAAAATCTAAGACATACTACACTTTCATATCTCACAGCGGAAGGTAGAAAACTATACTATGCTGAAAATAGTCATCTCAGAAAATATCCAAAACATAGTCTCAAAACAGTACGAAGTCAAATCCAGAGTGTACAGAAATACATCAAATAGTCTGATAAATTACTAAATATGATAAATAGCACATAGGGAGTAATAGAGAATAAAAAGCAACCCTGATGCCAAGCTCGCCTCTCCAAGTACTATCATTGGGCCTATCACCTACTGTCATTTCCTCTTATGGTAGGAAAAAGAAAGGAAAAAGGGTGGGTCAGATGAAAGTCTAGTAAATAAGTACACCATTAATATCCGGTGATCACATGCAATTGATTTTAGTAATATTCTATATGGCCTAGAATTTCCTACAAGTGTCCATGAGTTACTTGTTTTCCTTAATTAAGGGGTTTAGCTCAATAAACACCTACACTAACGACTTGTGCAAGCTCATACTTAGGTCGGACAACTATCGAACCTCAAGACAACTAATGATCGCCTAATAGCTACTAGATTTATTCCACATAGGATTATCCTACAATTTCAACCATGGGGCTATATTTCCCACATTACGACTACACGTAACTATTCCAACATAGGATTTTCTACAATTTCCACCATATGACTAAGTTTTCCGCAACTATGATTACATGTATCCTATTTACGCATTGAGGGAGAGTCTGCAATGCCAACTCGCTAAATTGTCTCATTGTTGCTACATTCATGTCCACCTCTCAATGGTAACATAACGCCTCTTATTGCACCACACTGGGATCCATCAACAACACAACATTACATTGCATTACCATGAACAGCAAGGAACATCCATTAGTATCTAGCCACACATTCCATCTGGAATCATCATCAATGTTACGCGTCAATCATAGAATCTACTGTGAGTGAAATTTGCGATAGAATCGCCCCCAGTCGAACATCCACCCCTACTGGATAAATAGCATTTACCCAGTCCTACAACGTCCTGGCATCACCACATAAGGAGCTTGCTTCCTTAACTATACTAACATCCATATAATATATATATATATATATATATACTACCATTTTATTTATAACTTAGGCCTTAGGCCAAGGTTTAGGCTGCACCAATTTTCGATAACGGATCGACCGCTTGCTGTTGACCGCTCCAATGAGCGCGGTCTCATCGCTGTTTAGTGTTTTAATTAGGGATTTTCGTTCATTTTTGTTTGTTAATTATTGTTGTTCCCAAATTGATTACAGTAAACTTTTAACTTCGATTACAGTTAACCCTACTTGTGAATCTATGATTTGCAATTATCAAACTACATATTCAATTTCGATTTACAGTAAACAGTTTAACCTAGTTTTAGCATCATCATCAACAAGTTATACAAATTCTTATCAATTTGAAAAAAGGGCTATATATAGATTTATCAATTTCTTAATTTACCATGTTAACATCAATTTATATTTACTATTAAATCCCAGATCTAGATAAATAGAATTCTCAATTTCAATTTTGAACAAACTAAATCAAATAGGGTAGAATAAAATTAACTATAAATAAATCATCTAAGTAATAATGAACCCACTCATCTCATCCCAAAGCTATTCCCTCCAAATTACGCCTAGAATCTCCTACGTCTGCTAGGTCTCCACTTAGTTTAATCTTCTTCAATCGCTTTTTTTTATATTTAATTTGAAGAATTTTTTGATTTGAGGAGAAGAGGGTTCCAATTTTCAGAGGAGCTGAGTTTGGACGTAATATTGAAATTTTGCGAATTCAGGTTTCAACTAGTGTTGTATTTACAGTGGTATAGGCTAACGTCCACCATTTAAAATGTAAAATGTAATCTTAGATGCTGATAAAAATACACAATCAAATCCAAACCGTTGGCCAAAAAAATCCTAGCCGTAAAGCGTCAACTGGTCGACCGCTTTAGATAGGAGCGGTCGACCGTTAGAGGTCGACAGTTCCCAATCTAGGTGTCGATCGGTGGAGCTTTTTAATTAGTATATTTTTCTTTCCTTGTTTTCCTATTTAATTATTTTTTATTTTGAAATTTAAAACGTTTATAACTTTTCATATTAGCTCCGATTTTAAAACATTATATATGAAATTCGTCTAGAAAATCGCTATGACTGCAATGTGCAAGTTTCGTAGCCAGGTTCAAACGTTTGCAAAAATTCCATATTTAACCTTATTATTTTAAATTTAATTCTTTTTTTAGACTCTCGCTTAAATTTTCTGGGTGTTACAAATCCTTAAAGCCCATGTTACTACTCCCTTATCACGTAGCCTTCAAAACGAAACTGTCCTTATCATGTAGCCTGCAAGATGCCAAATCGCGACATCACTGTTTTACAAATTGCAGTGTCCACTAGAATTGAGAAACCATCACCCTAATCTTTAACGTTTGCAGTGGTGGAAGGATCGAAAACAAGGTGTCGAGCACTGTGACATCGACCATCCTTCTGTGTTTTTGTTATCGGATTTGGAAAAGACACATCCAAACTCATTTTTATTTGCTTGAATTCGAGTTACTTCTCATTGTCTTTTTCATGTGAACATAGCCATGCATTTTGATGGAAGGAAATGATATCTTTTCCTTGAGTAAACACAGTGACAGGCATAAGAATTGTATTTCATTACTTGTAACGAATTCGATTGTCGATTGGTAAGATTCGAATAAAGCATCAAACTCAAACTTTAATCACATCCAACTATGTAAGGGTAGAACTCTCTTCACAAGAGAGGAACCCATCAAAGGATGTACAAGATGGGGAGCTTTGTTTAAATGAGTTTTTTCCCTTTTATATATGTATATGTATATAATTTCACATTTTCTTTATGGAATTAAATAAAAACTATTTTTTGGTTTATATATATATATTAAAAGTTTAAATTATCCTGACTAACTAAATTAGAATCAATTTATAACTTAAATGAACAATGTTAATATATTTTAGGTATATGTATTTTAAATAATTAAAAAAAGAAAAAGAAATTTGTTTTTCGACCATGTGTGTATGTGTATATGTACATATGTATGTATGTATGTATGTATTTATGTATGTATGTATGTGTTATCCCGCCTTTTGGCAAGGCCATGATACCAAGAACTTGACTAGAAACCAATGACAGTTCGTCTTGGAGATCGGCTATAAGCAGGCTCACTATGGATATCGACGAATTTTGTTCGAGTCCGGATCGAGCTAAAATTGATATGACACGACAAGCGAGGCTATGAGAGCTAACGTTCCAAATTTCAAGTCAATCCGAGTTCATATGCTCGAGTTATGATCAATGCAAGATGGGATGAAGAACAGCCTCGAGTTCGAATCCATCGACTAGCCTCTGTTTGACTCGATCTCATTCGAATCCATCAGGAAGCCTCTGTTCGACTAGATCGAGTTCGTATCCATCATAAGAACCCACTTCGTATCGATCAGCCAGTGACCACTTCACATTCATCACCAGAGTCTACTTCGCATCCATCGCTTGAAGAGCTTTGTTCGAATCCATCCAGCTTCTATAGTTTGTATCCATTAGTAGGCCGCACTTCGTATCGATCGGCCAGCCCCACTTCGTATCGATCAGCTTCGCATCCATCGACGAGCCACTGCTCGAATCCATCAGTGGATCACTGTTCGCATCCATCAGGAAAGCCTAGCTGCTTCGTATCCATCGCGGAGTCCCTGTCCGTATCGATCATATAATGGTTATTCGTATCGATCAGCAAGCCACACCACTTTTATCGATACGAACAGAACGTGACCATCGATACGAACTGAGGAGTCTTCATCGATGTGAACTGTGCATCTTTTATCGATACGAACAAGGCAGCACCATCGATACGAATGAGGCGAAGTTCAAGGACAACTCGTTCAACTCGGCATCGAAAGCGGAGTGATCCAAAGATTCAAGCGCCACGACAACTCACAGTCACGCGCAGCTATCGATTCGAACAAGATCGAGTCGATGTGATCGAGTCGAACCAGACAGCCTGCCGAAAGCATCCATTTTGTATCGATCGTATCTCACGATCCACAATTCCAAATGCTACCAAATTTTCACAGGAGCTTATGCACATGCTAAAGAATGTCCACGCCAAATTTCGACTCCATTGGATGAAATCTTGATCGATACGAAATTCGTTCGTATCGATTACAGATCGGACCGAAACTTCACGGGCTTGGTCGCGCAGGCCTACTCACGTACCAGAAGTAGTCTCCCGAGATCTGAGCAAGATATCTTCCTCCTACACCTATAAATAGACCCCCAAAGCCAATAGAAAAGGGGATCTTCTTCATCTTTGAATTCTCTAACGCCCAGACTCTGCCGGATTTAATTCCATACTCCATTACTACTGCTGCAAACGAATTTCACTGCTGTAATTCATTGTTATCTGCTGTATCTTGCTACTATCAATTGTAATCATCAAAGAAACATCAATAAAGTGATCAATTTCATAGTGGACGTAGGCAATACGCCAAACCACTCTAAATCCTTGTGTTTCTGTGCGTTTTAATCATTTTCATATCTGTTTTTTGGAGTTTTTGTTAGATAATCCTCTTTTTCCATTTAATTTCTTCATTTTCTCTCTTCAAAAACTTCCGAAGAGTGTTGTGCCCATTTTTGGTTCAAACACTTTGGTGCTTTCACTGAGAGAAACCCAACTTTTCTCCTGCTCTGTGGATCTACTACCATCGTTGGATTGCAAAAATCTAAGGAGGAGATCCAGATCTGCCGTCCAGTGGTTTCTTCTATTCTATTCAGATTGCTCCAGATCTAAGAGGAACTGCATTCATCTATATTTTCGTATCCATGTTCTCGAATCCAGAGAATATGGTGATTTTCGTATCCATGTTCTCGAATCCAGAGAATATGGTTATTTTCGTATCCATGTTCTCGAATCCAAAGAATATGGTTATTTTCGTATCCATGTTCTCGAATCCAGAGAATATGGTGATTTTCATATCCATGTTCTCGAACCCAGAGAATATGATCATTTTCGTATCCATCATTTTGTATCCAGAAAATATGATCATTTTCGTATCCAGAAAATATGGTGATTTTTGTATCCATGTATTCACATCCAGAAAATATGACAACATTCGTATCGATCGAACTTCGTATTGATCATCTTTCGTATCGATCGACTATTCGTATCGATCAGTTTTCGTATCAATCAACATTCGTATCGATCGACTTTCGTATCGATCACTGTTCGTATCGATCGAAAATGCTCTGTTCGTATCGATCTTAAATGCTCTGTTCGTATCGATCGCAAATGCTTTGTTCGTATCGATCGCAACTGCTCTGTTCGTATCAATTTTCACACGCAGTTCGTATCGATCCATCTACGTACAATTCGTATCGATACTCACATCCACTTCGTATCAGTCCAGCTATACGCCTTTCGTATCGATCCAATTGTCCACGTTTCGGGTACGATACAAAATTTCAAAAAAAATATTTTTCGAGTACGACTCAAATTTCTAAAAAAGAGGCTAAAGGAATACTCTGTTCGTATCAAACCCTAGCCGCAACGCAGAGCACCCGCATAGTGAATTCAAAGCTCAATTTAATGAAGGAACATTCCATCCACGCTTATAATTGTTCCATGATTGAACAAGACATGGGAGATCACAACAGCAAATGCTGAATTGCAACCAAGGAATGGGTAAAGGAATACTACTCGACCGGTGCTCCCAGAGGCTGGAGAACCTAGCTAGTACTCCAAGAACTATAGTTGGTTAATATATCATGCTTCCAAGGTGAACTGCAACTTTCCCCAATTGACCAGCTTTTAAACTCCTGAATTGATAACTATGGTATGATGGCTAATATGACGACTTCCCAACACTGTCTCCTCTGCTAACTCAAAACATAGCTGGTCACCGCTGAACCATCTTCAAAGGCCCGCATCTTAATCATTCCACGTCCACATGACTAAAAGCATGGCATACAACCTCAAGAGGACTTCCTTAATACCCTATATAGGTCTCCTATCTGGATGAATGTTGGGGATAAACACCAATCTATTAGCCCATTTTAACCAACTCGCCATCCAATCAGCATTACCCACCACTCAAACGTTGGACAATCATGCATGCATCATTCGCCAGTATTACAAGACCCCGTATCTATAAAATGGACCTAGTCATAATGACAAACGGAGAATCTTCCCCAGTGGAGACCTATTCATTGAAACCATCCTACCTGCAAAATTTCCAGTGAAAATTCAATATGTTGACTATGTCAGTATACTATGGAAATACAACCCCCGACACTACCTCATGAAGTGAGAATGGCACATGGACTCCACCAAGAGTGATGAATGCCATCAAATGCAGATGTCTTCCCCCATTCCTCAAAGAACACTGTCATTCATGGTTAGACATACCAGTTCTACTTCTCATATTGCTGAAGGGAATAAAGAAGCTGGCAGCCAATGAATTTATCCAAAGCCCACATCCAGTTGCTGCCAATACCCATAAATGAATTCATCAGCAGCGCTTATTTCCATACTTTGATAAGGGAACTGGTGGGTAGCCACCGATGACTATGCCAAGATGTCCATGCCAATATTGAGTTGATGAATCATATGAAGGATCAACTTGGCGAGATAAGGAGGGAACCTACTCCATACTCTAGATTGGAAAAATCCTCTTCTTTAGATGGTTACCGTGGATGCCAACGCCATAAGGCTGCTCCGGAAAGGATAACTCTGACAATATTTTCAAGCCCCATAAAACGAAGGGCCGGGAACACCCGACCCCTATCAATCAAGAACTTTGATCAAACTGAACAATTTGCGTTAGACATCCAACTGTGAAAGGCTGTACCGAAGTGCAATAGCGAGCATACGACGCCGCTTCACTTATCAATGAGATTTAGTCCGATCTCTTTTGAATTATTTCTATTTCAATTTCGTTTACGTTGCGAAATATGACCTACTTGAATTAAACTACTTGCAAATGATGCAGGTAACCGAGTACTTAAAATTGGGTGCAAAACAACCTCCGCGGACTATGATCAAATCATTGAGGTATCATTGTGACGAGCATGATTCAACCACTCATCGGCTACTATATGCCCCTGACTGGGGGCAAGGCATCAAAGTGGAAGAGACCGACAAGGTCAGGACTCTAGTACAAAGTGGATGCAACCGACCATCCACTCATCCGCTTATGCAATTTAATTACGAGATGTAAGAAAGACTTGGAGTTATATGTCCCAACAATGCACTCTCCATCTCGTACTTGAAGCTCGCCAAAATACTTATGCTTCTTCTGATGCCTGATAAAATCGGTATAACACCAAGGGTGGACGTGACGTCACCATCCATGCATCCAATCCTACATTAGACACTTGGGATTATTTGAGAACACATGTTTAAAGTGGATATGATTTGACCGTTCACTCTCCAGTTTGCTTCTGTAATTCGGCAAAACAGTCATGCCTTAAACCAACTTCATCAGGGTCCAACCCTCAATTTAAAGTCATCAACGACTGACTGCTTACTCGCTAACCATCATGAGCTATCATTTCAACTCTCTTCCTTAGCTCGATCGAAAGAAAGCAAAGTATAAATTGGACGTAACTCGACTGTCTACTCTCCAATTCTTGCACCCGACTTAAGGGAAAATACACAACTCAAAGTGGATGTAGTTCGACCATCCTTTCCTATGCTCGAGCACAAAGCTTGCCAGAACATTAATCTTACTCCTTAGGCTTAGCAAAAGTGGAATCCAAACAAACATGGACGTGATCCAACCGTCTATAAACTAAATCTCATCCTTCGTTGAGGGGCATATAAGTGGAAGTTAATCGGGATCCCACCGATCACTCGCTAAGTGAAACCCCGAGCTCAGGGACAAGCCATCACACTGCGGCAATAAGGGATTGATACACGACAATCCTCTAACTAACTCTAGCTCCCAGAGTGTGAGCTGGAGTATAAACTTACGGACATGGGCTCAAGGACGATGGATCCGTCCATCTAACGACTTCGCCCATGTTCAACCTAAACCCGAGGAGGATGGATCAGTCCATCTAATGACCTCGCCTTCTATATTTACAAGCTCGAGGAGGATGGATCCGTCCATCTAACGACTTCGCTTGCCTACTCAGGGTGAATATGATACAACCGTCCGCGTACCTGATCAACTTCTTGTTCCTAGAGGGTGAATGAAATCCTAAAGCCTAAATAGATGTGACGACCATCTGTCGGCTAACTCCAGATTCCCAGAGTGCGAACTGGAGTATAAACATTAAATAACTCTAAGTCCCCAGAGCGCGGACTGGAGTATAAACACTAAAATGGGTGTGACTGACCACCCATCAACTAACTCCAGATTCCCAGAGTGCGAACTGGAGTATAAACATTAAATAACTCTAAGTCCCCAGAGTGCAGACTGGAGTATAAACACCAAAATGGGTGTGACTGAGCACCCATCAACTAACTCCAGATTCCCAGAGTGTGAACTGGAGTATAAACATCAACTAACTCCAGAGTACGAACTGGAGTATAAACATCAACTAACTCCAGATTCCCAGAGTGCGAACCGGAGTATAAACATCAACTAACTCTAGATTCCCAGAGTGCAAACTGGAGTATAAACATCAACTAACTCCAGATTCCCAGAGTGTGAACTGGAGTATAAACATCAACTAACTCTAGATTCCCAGAATTCGAACTGGAGTATAAACGTCAACTAACTCCAGACTCCTAGAGTGCGAACTGGAGTATAAACATCAACTAACTCCAAACTCCCAGAGTGCGAACTGGAGTATAAACATCAACTAACTCCAGATTCCCAGAGTGCGAACTGGAGTATAAACATCAATTAACTCTAGATTCCCAGAGTGCGAACTAGAGTATAAACACCAGCTGGGTGCGAATGACCACCCATCAACTTACTTCGGTCCCGAGAGCGCAGGCTAGAGTATAAACACCAAATGGGTGTGACTAACAACCCATCAACCAACTCCAGTCCTCAAAGCATGTTTGGAATATGAATACCAAAAGGGATGTGATTCGACTGTCCATCTATCGGCTATGGTTCCTCATCAAGTTCTATAGTACAAAAAGCGGATGTGGTTCGACCGTCTGCTTTCCAATCTTCCCCTGACATGGGGGCACGCTTAACACACAAAATTGGATGCGATCCGACTATCCAGCACTAAGCGGGCGTGACACAATCGTCCATGCATCAACTCTTGTCCCCGGCGTGGGACCCATAATGTAAATTTGTAGGGATGCACTCCAACCCTACAAGACAAAATTTCTTCCTCGATTCAACAGGGAGGCGTAGATTCGAAAAAGGGACCTAGCTGGATGTCCTATTCTGAATTGATAATACCACCATCCAACCGCAAATGAACATGGCATGACCGTTCATCTTCTAACTCTCGCCTGTGATCCAACGGGTTGTGCATGCAACATGGACGGATGTGACCTAACCATTCGCCAATCAATTCCTTCCTACAGTTCAGTGGGAGAAGCATCAAACTAAAGTTGTTGTAATTTGACCGGCCACACTTCGGCTTTTTCCCTTGACTGGGGGCAGAGGAATTGACCGAGGAAAACGCGGTCTGACCATTTTCTACTAAAACTCTTAGTCCCCAGAGTGCGGACAGGGGTATAAACATCAAATAGGTATGGTTAATGGCCCTTCAACTTACTTTGATCCCCACAGTGGGCTACAAGAATAGATAAACGGATGAATGTGATTTGACCATTCATTCACCAACTCTGACCTAAACTCGACATGAGGAGTATAAACTCACCACAGGTGCAATTAGACCATCCACGAACTAACTTTGCTAACCCAAGACTGGGGGCAGAAGTACAAATCACCGAAAGAAGAGAAAGGTGACTCGCTACATCTCCAGCTTAGCGTCCTTTACAACTTAAGGCAACGACTACAAGGAGACCCTAATGATAACCAATCAGAATGATGCCCGAAGTTCTGGGCAACCAATTATATCATACCGCCGGATCGACGGGCAATATCGATCTGCACCTTTCACATCGTACCATTGAATCGACGGTCAATATCGGTCCTCTTCGTCTACAAGTCGATGTGACCCGAACTCCATCGAATACCTTTTACCAACAGAGCATGGATAGAAGAATAAACCACGAATGGGTGTGACTCGACCATTCGTCCTCCGTTACCTTCCTTTGATCCGTCTGGAAGAGCATGAGACCAGATGAGCATGACATGACCACATTCGAGTTAACTTTATCCCTAAATCTGATGGGGGAACATAAATCGAAATGAACATGGTTGATCACCCAACTCCAAATGAATGCAACGCGACCATTCATTCATTGACTCTTACCATGATCCGAGTAAAAGAGCAATTCAAAACAAGTGCAACCTAAACATCTGCACACCAATTCTTGCCCTGGATTCGGCCAGGGAAGCATCAATCCCACATTGGATCTGACTGGACGATTCACTCTTCAGTTTTTGCCCAGAGTATGGCGACATAAGCAGCAAAGTGAATGTCATTGACCATCCAGAACTTAGCTCATGTTTGAATGTCGGTGAGGTAATGAAGTCTCCTACCTAGAGGAAAGAACTAGGACAGAATGCAGGATAAGGCACAACTCGGCCATCCATCGGTTAACTCGATCCCATAGTTCAACAGGATAGAATGTGAAATTGAAGTGGTCATTTTCTACCTAGCCACTTATCGAGATATTCCCCAAACTTGGGGGGGCATGTGCGAGAAATGAGATGAATGTAACTTGATCGTTCATCAAACAACTCTGGCTCTTACAGCTTGGACTACAGTATAAACACAGCAGAAGCTAGGCTCGATCATTCGCACAATACGTCCATCAACCCAAGACTGGGGGCACGAGTCTGATCATCCAAGAGCTGGATATGACTACTCAATCCTATAGCTTGTGACTACTATTTATAACAACTTAAAGTTGTGACCGAGAGGATGCTTAGAGATAGAATCATTAGATCAACGTCTGGACTTATGGGCAACTGATCAACATTCTGACCCTTCCGATGAGCAATGGATCGCAGGTACATTGCATGAAAAGCGCATCATTCAGAAACACAAGTAAATTCAATCTCAAAGCTGGAGCCAGCTATGTAGCAGCATGCAGTACAAGGCTAAGTTCTACTAATCCTTTGATTCAACGTCCTTATAAGCCTGATCATTTACCATTGCAAATAAACACATGAAGCGCCTACAACCTATCACGAGTATTGTAGATCAGATCACAACTCTGCGCAACGATGAAGAAAGAGTCAACTGTTTTACTTCAGGTGAATCTTGATGTGTTCGCTTGGACTCGATCTCATATATATATATATGGACTCTCTCCAGCCATGAAGAACCCTACATTAAATGTCGACCCGAGGCATGTCTCGGTGAACAAAAACGATGCGACATGGATCCGGAGAGATCTGTTGCACTTAAAGAGGAGGCGAATCTGCTCAAAACCCGTGGGTTTATCCATGATGCCCTCCAACCAAAATGAGTATCCAATCCTTTACTTATAAGAAAAACAAACAGGGAGTGGAGGACATACGTCAACTACTCAGATTTGCATGGGGTATGACAAAGCACAGCTTTCCACTTCCAATGATATCCCAACTAATGGACCCAACCATCAGACATGAATTACTCACATCCATGGATGCAAACTCCAGATACAATCAGATACTGAAGCATGTCCCAGACCAGGAATACAACTGTTTCGCTACTAACCTGGGCCTATAGTGCTATGCTGCAATCTATAGATTCAAACTTAAGGACACTTGTGCTGCTTACAAAAGGACGATTAACAGATCATTCAAAAATTAGCTCGACCGATCGATAAAGGTAGATGTGGTTAATATGCTCGTGAGATCATGACTATCAAACAACCACATCGATGACTTGGAAGAGATATTCAGTGCTCTCCAGAAAATGCAGGATCAAACTCAATCCTTCGAAATGCTCTTTCACCATTACATCAGAAAGATTCTTTGTTTTCATCATCAATTCTCATGGAATCAAGACTAATTTCTAGAAAATTCCGACTGTTAGAGACACCCATGTACCAAGGACAACCAAGCAGCTCTGATAGATCGCTTAAAGAGACCTTCCATTTTACCCAAACCTTTGGATCGCGAAGATTTATACATCAATTGGTCAGTGTCAACACGCGCCATAAGCGTCGCAATGCTATGTGAAGAGAAACGAATCCAAAGACCAGTATATGATGAAGGTTGGCTATTGACAAGCTCACCCCGTTAACGTCCATATCAACCAACTGTTACGATAGGTCCAATAGAAAACTTAGATGTTTGAAAAGTTACTCAAATGGAGTATCAAGCTAAGCCAATTTGATATCACTTATCTCCCTCGGAGAGCTCTCCATGGTCAAATATTAGCATACTTCATATCTGAATCCACCACATCAGACGACTATCCGAAGAACAGTGGAGGACCGTCCAACCGATGGAGAACGTACACCAATGGAATTTCCAATAATCGGCTTTCTAACATCGAAGTTGCGTTAATGACTCCTGAGGAACGAACGATCTGGTATGCCCTGAAACTCAACTTCCCTACAACACATAACAAAGCTAAGTATGAAGCCTTGGCGCTAAAACTTGCAAGAAAACTACGAGTGGAAACTTTACATGTCTTATGTGATTACTGGTTAGTAGTACGCCAAGTCAGGGAAGATTATCTGACTAGGGGGTAACGTCTTGCTCCTTATCTCAACCGGGTCCAAAAGCTAATAGCCGGCTTAGACTATTACACCACTACACAAATCCTCAGAGAACTAAACGAAAAGGCCGAATCACTCGCCAAGCTAGCCAGTTCTGGGGATGCGCGACAAATAGACTTTGTCCCAGTTGAAATGCTTATTATTCCAGGCATTGACATATGAAGATCAACTAGATCTTGGAGATGGATCTAGAAAAAGAGTCATGGATGACTCCTATCAAAGATTATCCACAATCGGGGATTCTTATTGAATAAAGGAATAAGAAATGGCATATCCTCCGTGAAGCATCACTGCATGATTATGTCTGGATCGTTCGACATAATCGATACAAAGCATTACTTTTGTATCCATCGATCCAGGACCCAATATTACGTATCCATCGATACGAAGCATACAGTCCAACATCTCAGATCGATCCAGGAGAGGATCGATACAAAGGAAGGACTTAAAACAACCATCGAACGTTGTTACAACTCGAATTTCACATCGATCCAGGAGAGGATCGTTGCGAAACTCGATAAAAAAAAACTTGACAACGACCCGTGAACGTGCAAACATTGACGGGAGTCAGGCTAAGATACATGCATGTATGACAGACTAACATTCAATTTTCAAAATTTACAGGAGTTGAATGCTCACCTGATGACAATTACAACGGTGAACAACAAATCGCTAGCACTCAACACTCAGTCACAACAATGCACTACATAATCATTCGCAGTCAACAAATCAACATTTATATTACTGGAAATCAATCGAAGGTTGCATCTTTTGACGAAAAGATAGCAACTACTCAACGAATCAGATAGAACTTTTTCAGAATGAAGGATGCAAGATTTCAAAGCACATCATGTTTCCATAAGACGTACTTTGGGGGGCAAATGTTATCCCGCCTTCTGGCAAGGCCATGATACCAAGAACTTGACTAGAAACCAATGACAGTTCGTCTTGGAGATCGGCTATACGCAGGCTCACTATGGATATCGACGAATTTTGTCCGAGTCCAGATCGAGCTAAAATTGATATGACACGACAAGCGAGGCTATGAGAGCCAACTTTCCAAATTTCAAGTCAATCCGAGTTCATATGCTCGAGTTATGATCGATGCAAGATGGGATGAAGAACAGCCTCGAGTTCGAATCCATCGACTAGCCTCTGTTCGACTCGATCTCATTCGAATCCATCGACTAGCCTCTGTTTGACTCGATCTCATTCGAATCCATCAGGAAGCCTCTGTTCGACTCGATCGAGTTCATATCCATCATCAGAACCCACTTCGTATCGATCAGCCAGTGACCACTTCACATTCATCACCAGAGTCTACTTCGCATCCATCGCTTGAAGAGCTTTGTTCGAATCCATCCAGCTTCTATAGTTCGTATCCATCAGTAGGCCGCACTTCGTATCGATCAGAAGGCCTCTGTTCGAATCCATTAGCTTCGTATGATCGGCCAGCCCCACTTCGTATCGATCAGCTTCGCATCCATCGACGAGCCACTGCTCGAATCCATCAGTGGATCACTGTTCACATCCATTAGGAAAGCCTAGCTGCTTCGTATCCATTGCGGAGTCCCTGTTCGTATCGATCATATAATGGTTATTCGTATCGATTGGCAAGCCACACCACTTTTATCGATACAAACAGAACGTGACCATCGATACGAACTGAGGAGTCTTCATCGATGCGAACTGTGCATCTTTTATCGATACGAACAAGGCAGCACCATCGATACGAATGAGGTAAAGTTCAAGGACAACTCATTCAACTCGGCATCGAAAGCAGAGCAATCCAAAGATTCAAGCACCATGTCAACTCACAGTCACGCGCAGCTATCGATTCGAACAAGATCGAGTCGATTTGATCGAGTCAAACCAGACAGCCTGCCGAAAGCATCCAATTCGTATCGATTGTATCTCATGATCCACAAGTCCAAATGCTACCAAATTTTCACAGGAGCTTACGCACATGCTAAAGAATGTCCACGCCAAATTTCGACTCCATTGGATGAAATCTTGATCGATACGAAATCCGTTCGTATCGATCACGGATCGGGTCGAAACTTCACGGGCTTGGTCGCGCAGGCCTACTCACTTACCAGAAGTAGTCTCCCAAGATCTGAGCGAGATATCCGCCTCCTACACCTATAAATAGACCCCTAGAGCCAACAGAAAAGGGGATCTTCTTCATCTTTGAATTCTCTAACGCCCAGACTCTGCCAGATTCAATTCCATACTCCATTACTATTGCTGCAAACGAATTTCACTACTGTAATTCATTATTATCTGTTGTATCTTGCTGTATCTTGCTGCTATCAATTGTAGTCATTAAAGAAACATCAATAAAGTGATCAATTTCATAGTGGACGTAGGCAATACGCCGAACCACTCTAAATCCTTGTGTTTCTGTGCGTTTTAATCATTTTCATATTTGTTTTTTGGAGTTTTTGTTAGATAATCCTCTTTTTCCATTTAATTTCTTCATTTTATCTCTTCAAAAAATTCCGAAGAGTGTTGTGCCCATTTTTGGTACAAACAGTATGTATGTATGTATGTATGTATGTATGAGTGTGCGTGTTTAGCATTTTAAAATTAATTTGACTACGTAAGAAACATAACCTTAAATTTCAAATTTAAAACATATTTTATTTTTAAATGCAAATAAAGTTTTTACATTTATTATTGTTGAAACAAATCTTTTTTATGTATACATTATATATGTTGCTTAAAGATTAAAGTCAGCAAATATTTAAGGCATCTCTACGTGTGTAAATACATACACGGATATATATACATACATACATACATATATATATATATATACATACATACATATATATATATGTATGTATGTATGTATGCATGTATGCATGCATGTGTATGTATGTATAAGTTCAATTTAGAGTCATTTGTCTTTGTGTAGATCATAATATGACACAATGCATTAATCACATTGTTAACACTGTGACACAAACATATCCATATTCTATTTAATTTATTGCTTAGACTAAATCCTTTATGATATCTACACCATACACATTATTATTGAACATATGATGTTAAATTATCATTCAACACAAAAAACAATGCAAACCTAAAATCAAATTTTAGTTTAATAATGTAGAACTAAATATTAAAATTTTAGCTCAAAATAATCAACGCAAAGTTAAAGTAAGTTAAATATTAAACATACAACATTGTTTACTGTAATACCCCGTAATATTATCGATAATTAATTAAAAGAAATTAATTAATAGATAATAACGTTGGAAAATAAAATTTTCAAAAATGTCATAATTTAGCTATGAAACTTGCACTACTAGATTCGTGGCGATTTTCTGATCAATTTTCGTATATAAAGTTTTCCGATCAGAGTTCAAACGAAAAAGTTATTAACATTTGAATAATTTTGAGTAGGAAATAAATATATATGTAATTAAACAAATAAAAAGTAAATAATGAAAATTAATTAACATTAATAGGTGCTTAGGGTTAAAGAGAAGTTAACATGGAAAGAAATTATCTCAGGTCAAAGAAAACGGAAAGAAATTAACCAAAGTAAACATGGCAAATTAATTGCCATTAACATATACGATTGGTCGAACCCTAAGCCACGCTGGTCAACTGGTAGGGGGCGGCGGTCGACTGGTTGAATTGCCAATTGGAGAATTTTGGCATGGCCAAACAACCCGGATTTAAAATAGTTTAATCTAACGGTTGGCATTGGGTCGAACCCCTATAAATACGGGCCTAACCTCTAACTTTTCTTCTCATATTTTCTAAAGCACAGTGAAGCTCTGCCATTTTCTATTCTCCACAAAATTCTAAATTCTTAAAAATAGTTATATTTTATACGTATATAAAACTGTAGAAGCATAGGATAATTGAGAAAAAGTGTAGGGTCAAATCAAACCATCATGCCAAGGTAAATTATAAATCTAGATCTAGAATTTAAACTAAATTAAAATCTCTATTTTGATCTAGATTTCTGATATATATATATATATATATGTATGCTTGCGGTATATGTATTCAAATAAGGGTAAAAGGGAGTCAAATCGAATAATAGGGATTAGATTTGGAGATTTATAAAGCTAAAAATTTAAGTGGGAAATTATATATTTTATATAATATTGGATTTATATCGTTGTAAATCTATTCATGTATGCCAAAAATGTAAATTGGAGTTGTAGGATAAAATTTGTATATGTGTAATAAAATTATAAACCTTTCCTACATATTCTTGATTGATAACTTAAATTATATATCGCTTATATGTAAATCTAGAAAATGTTGGGTACTAGCAGTCCCTGAGTTTAGTATTAGGTGGTGGTAGTCCCTGAAACTTATAAATTATATGGTAATTCCAAATTTTTAGATTTGAATGGATGTTCCAAGTAAGAATGTAAATTAAGTTATCACAATAACTTATGGGGATTTAAATAGTATTTTAATTCATTGGAATATAGGGTATTGCAATATGAATTTCTATAGATCATCAAGTTTGATTTATAAATAAAAGTTTACCGTTTGAAATAACAAGGAATACACCTAAAAGGAAAGAGATGTATAAAATAGGGATATTTATTGTATTTTGTACCATCTATTTCAATCACTATGAAAATGATAATTTCTTGTAATTCCAAACGTAACACAAATTCTCCTTTGGATGAGATATATAAATTTACAGGGTTGACCTTTCCATTTAAGGAGAAACGTAATTCCAATGTATTAAAATGCATAAATCCCTAAAGAATTATAAATGTGATAATAATAACGGTCTAAGAGAAGAATTAATAAATATGCAATATAAGCAAGATAGAAATTAAATAAAAACGTTGAAAAGGATGGCAAGTAATATTTTAAAATAAAAGGGTATGGGTAGTCCTCTAAACAAGGAGGAAATAAAGGTTAAAGGGGAAATTGAGATAGAAAATTAAATATAGAGAAAAGGGAAGTAAATGGGAAAAGAAATTTAGATCTTTTAAATGAAGGCAGTAAATTACCTTAAATTAAATAAGATGTAAGTGCAAAATGAAGTAAAGAAATGTTATTAATAGTAAAATGATAGAGGCGCAATAATTCAATAGTATGAATGAATACACACACACACACACACATACACACATACATACATACATACATACATACGTACATACATACATACATATACATACACATATATACGTAGCCTTAAGTATGCATTTATGACGGGTATGAATTATTAAAGTTAGTAAAGGACTTAAGTGGATAAGAATGATATAGTCATTAGAATGGGTTGGGATGCGAGGTCAGTAGTGTTACACAATATAAGTCTGCCTACCGCAAAGGGCTACCAGCAGTTGTGTATACATTATTATTGATGTGGAACATATCCAACTATAGGACCCGTGGAATTATATATGCTTGCGTATAAATGAAGGAATACCCTAGTAGGGTTTGCTTCAATCATTTATGTTGTATCATCTTAATTGCGTTAGGCAATTTAAATAGGATGGTGAGCAAAGATCGGCACTATGTACTTTGTTGGTACCATATTAGGGACTAGGAGCTGTGCATAAATCGCGAACATCAACGGTCCTGGGCAGTCAGCAGAAAGACGAGGGTTACACCTAACGGACCATACCTCCTACTAGTGTAGGTCACGTTAGTTCATGCACTATCACAGTTGTTTGCTAGTTTGTTTGTTAGGAGGCAAGGCTAGATAACCCTTAAGAAAGGTCTTTCAAAACGAATGGGTAGTCCATTGAGCTGAGTCCACAATAGTTCGTAGAGCTGAATCCATAGTCCGAGGAGTTGAGTCCTCTATAGTCCGTGGAGCTATGTCCACAGTAGTCCAAGGAGCTGAGTCCTTTATAGTCCATGGAGCTGAGCCCACAATAGGAAGCAGACAAGTAGAAAATTCTCAAGGCGAAATAGAATACGGCTAAACTATTGTGATGCTGTTATTAGGCACTACGAGGAGTTTCTTAGTATGCATGACTACGAGGATGCGATATTGCGATGATGATGGATCCTGATGAGGTGATAGTTACGGATACTAGTGGTGATAATATCTTGATCCAAATGGAGATTGATGGGGGCATATCATACGTGTACGTGTACTCGAGACGACTAAGTAAAAATAAAATACATTCATGTGATGGAAGATAATCGGCATAAACTATTGTTATGTGTAAAATGTATAATTTACCAGTCACAAAAATGTAGTTCTGACCCACATCCTCATTACAACCCACGGGATAGCTTTAGAAAGACATGTGCTGGTGCAAGGCGAGAACGGTGGAAGGATATTTTCCCTTATTCATGTTCGACACTGACAAGGACACTAGTTAATGAGAGTGTCAATCTTGGTCAGTACTATTTCATTTATTATACTTTACTATTCCATTGTGAGTTACATTAATAGTGCTTTGATATGTATTTATTTGTTTATTAACAAGATACCAAACCAACGATCCGTACTTTGGTGGACTTGGGTTTTCGATTTAGCAAAAATTCAGGCTCATTGGGGTGCAGGCTGTTACATTTACATCAAAACAACATTAAATATAGTTTCATGTTACAAAAATTATTCATGATAACACAAAGTTAAGATCTAATGCAATAACTAGTAAAAGGACTTTTTTCGAATTTTGCGCCCTTTTAACTCATAGCCAACATGCATGATACATTAATGGCAACATTTTGACTATTTTTAGATGAATCCTAAAAACGGGGTTTGGTTCGTACATAAAAGTGTCCCACTTTGGATGTCTATTTAATAGGTTCTAAGAGGCGCCATTTGAACATACGTCTAACACCATGTGGTAGTTGGATGTTAATTACAAAATATAAAATTAAGCATTTGTTGTGTTGAACAGACCTTTTTTGAGATGCCTTGAGAGAATGCAAAATTATGCACTTTTTTAAGCATGCATGTAAACTATGAAAATATGAGTTCAGATTGAATGCTACTAAAAATGACTCTAGTGCACCATTTTAAAAGATACGTATACAAAATAAAATAGTTTTGGTCATTTTTAAAAGTTTAACCTTTATACGTTTCTAAAAATAGAAAATAGTATGCAAAAGTGAAAATTATTAGTAGCAAATTGGAATATTACTGAAAATTCACATTTTACATGTAAAAATAATGAATAAAAAAATATATATCAAAACGCGCATATATTCGCACTTACTGGAACATATTAAAAATGTACATTTTTTATACAAATTATCTAATAAAACTTAAAGTGTACAACTAAAAGTCGCATATTTTTTTCTTGGAATAAGAGTGGTAATTTACTAATGTGAGGCGCCCATTTTATTGTTTCAAAGATTCCAACCAATGAATTTTGAAACCTCGGTCTTGGCACCGTACACTTGCCACTTGAGCTAGTGGTCCTTACAAAAATAGTTGCATATTTCGTATACTACAAATGCTAAAAAACATCGTATTTTAGAAAATCACATGTAACATGTAATTTTTAAAGTGGATAAATAATGCAAAATATATGTAATTGCATAATATATGTAATGATTCGGAATTTCATCGCTTTGATTTGTGAAAATTTAATTTATTTTAAATATTCAAATAATAGGTTTTACAATCAAAATAAACTCCTTTAAAATAACAACTAGAGATGGTTTGTTTACAAAAGTAATTAGTTCAAAGAGAAATAAAAAATGTGACCGGAAATCATTTTTCGAATTTTCGAATTTTCATCGGCTGAAAGTTGTCGGGAAATGTTGCGAACACTATTGTATACCCATATGCATAAATTTGCAAATAAGTTAAGGTTATGCGATATACAAGTATACTTAAGCATATATAAAAGGATGTGACTTATTATGAAATTTGAAATAAATCTAAATTGGTAAAGCAAGTTTCACATTTTAAAAAAGAAATTATAAAAATAAAACACGAAGTACATAAGTATTTAAGTCATTATGAAACATTATTACTTGGAAACTCTTTTTAACCCAACATACACTTACATGGCGTGTACTTAGGCAAACATTGAAAAGATGTTAGGATGAAAGGAAATATTTTCATTTCTTTATTTTTCCTTTTAAATCCTTTATATATATATATACCTATACACACACTACTTCACTTTTATATATATACACACACACACGCGCGCGCGCGCGCACGCACACACATACTCATCATATTTCGAGAGAAAAAACCTTAAAAAATATACTTCTTTTAGAGCTCAAATTTTGTAAAGCTTCTCAAGTCAAAGATCTCAAGAAAAATTCAAGGAGCAATGTGGAAGGCGAGAATACTTATTTTGGTCTAACAATCTTGCGTCATATTTAAATAACAAGTTATATGATGAAATTTATGTTAAATCATGTTTGAATCTCATATGTATACTTTCTTGAAAACTTTTGGTGTTTGTATGTATGCTTTGTATACATGTATATGAGTGAAATCAGGTTACTGTAAACATAGATCATCTCTCTTTTTTTAGTTAAAACATGTCTTCTAGTTCTTCAAAAATTCCACACCATCAAATCTTTTCATTTTCAACCAAACCACCAACTAGAAACTTGTGTTTAGTCGAGTCTAGTTTATTTTAAAATTGTTTTGGAAACTTTTACTAAATGTGTGAGGAGATAAAGGTATATATCAGTCAGTAGCATGATTTTAGCCATGATTCGACCATGGTGGTTTTGAGAATGGATTGTACCAGTGACCCGATCATGGAAAGACACGAGTTAAGAGTGGACGCAAGTTTTATAATGAAGCATCAGTGTGGGATATCAATTTTTCTATTTTTGGGGGAAATTATAAATGGTCGTTAGGGCCAATGGTAGAGGCAATGGTTGGTCGTGGAGAAACTAGGGGTGGTAGTGGAGCTGCAGTAGCAAGCGCATGGTTAGCTGCAGCCTGGAGTGGTGGGACCAGGCATTCTAGGGTTTTAGGGGTGTCATGAGTGCTTGGTTTGATGGAGGTTGCACGAGTGCATCAAGGCATCGAGTTGGGCCGGGCTGGTTCCAAAGGTGCGTGCGTGAACGAGGAGCAAAGTGGTGGTGGTGGGGTGGTCGTAGGTCGTCGAGGTCGTCGGGAGTTGTTGATGTTTGATCACATGCTAATGTGGTGAGTGGGTTGCTTTCGATTCGATTGTGATTTTGAGTAGGAGAGAGTCAAAGCTCAATGTGGATGGTCGATTATGATTATAACGATCTGCCTTTCTTATACCTAAAGACGATTTTTAATACATCCACGGTACTCATGTACCGATCATTTAAGTGTCCAAAAGACAAGTCATTAGGGGTGAAATGAAAAAAAAGACAGAAAAGATAAGAAGAAAATAAACAATCACAGAATCTCACAATGCAACGGAATAACATATATTAATCAACATAATTCTGTAACGACCTGTATTTTTCCGATAATTAAAATATTGAATTTAATAAGATTTTAGGATTTAACATTGTATGAAATTAGAAATTTATGATTTGTTAGTAAGAAAACAATTAGAATGTAATTTAATAATGTGATTTAATGTAATTAATTACTACTTTAGTGTAATTTCAATTTATGTTAATAATTGTTTGAATGTAAGTTCCATTGATTGTAATAATAGATGCTAATATAAGAATGGAATAATTTAAGAAATAAATGTTGGAATATACGAAATGAATAGAAAACAGTTGTGGTATAATGAGAATTCATTTGAAATCTAATATTGAATATAAATTGTAATAAGAGTTGTTGGAATCCTTTAATTGAAAGGAAAAGACAAGTGCATTGTAATTAATAAGTTCAACATAAGAACTTACATTTTAAATTAAATTAAGATAAACATTTTAATGAAATTTAAACTTTGATTTGAAAAGAATAAATTGTATGTTTGTCTATAACCGGAATAACAAATGTTGAATTTGAATAAAGGATGGAGTGAATGTTTTAATGAAAGAATAACATAAGTTCATATTTGGAATGCATCTTGGAGAGGTTGATTTCAATAAGATAAAACATTTACTTTGTAAATAGTGAATAAATTTTGTTGTTTATGAAATTTTATAAAACATGTCTGAATTGGTATAAATGAAAAGAAAACAGTGTTTTATAATTAGAATTTGTTTGAAATTAGTAATGAAATGAATTGGAATTAGATTAATTGAAATATTTCAATTAAAAGAAAACATAAATGAATGTGTAATGAATGAGTTAATATAGGAACCTGCATTTTGTGTCAATAAGGAATGAATATTTTGATTAAGATAATTGCATGTTTTGAGACGTATAAAAACAAAACTTTCATTTTGAATAAGTATGATTTTGGAAAAAAAAATTGAATTTTAGAATAATCTATATACACACGCATTAATATTCAAATTTTTAAATATATCACAGGGTTCATGGTGGTGTAAATGTTGTGGAATCAATTAGAATTACCTTGTATTAACAGTTGTACATTACTTACATAGGTTCACATATATTTATTTTTCCATTTTATGTATGGTTAAAACTTGTAAATTGGTTGCATTATGTGACTGTTACAGTAATTAAAAAGTAAAGTAAATCATTTTTATAGTGCATAGATAGATATATAGTCATTAATTAATAAAATTGGTTTGAGTAACGTATATAAATATATAGATTGATTGATTGTTAATTGATTGATTATGTTAATGGAGTGTGCACATATATTAACATAAAACGAATGTTTTAATATTGAATTAAATGACGTAAATATGTTTATATTTGGGTTTATTGATATGAATTAATTGGAGTAAGTTTTGGAATTTGGACCCCAAAGGTTTGTTTATAGGATATAGGTGGTCCCTTCATTTGCTTTGCATTTATTATCACGTCGCATTCTCTTTCTTTTCATTTTCAAGTTCTCCGTGTAGGTTTCACTTAAGCATCCATTTAATTGTTAGATTACTCATTCGTTTCTTATTAATTAATAGTTGTTTCATTTGATTTATTTATAATTAATAATTGCCTCATTCTCTTCATTTGTTTCTCATTTGTTCGTTTTCTCCTTTCTAGTGCTTTCCTTGAAAGTTTTTTTCCTTTTCTTTTTTTTCATTTTTAATGTGAACATCCAAATTAATATTCATGCCATCTAATTAGCATTTACTATTCTCCATTTCTGAAGTTTATTTTGTTTATACGTTATTAGTTCTTGTGCCTTCCTTTAATTAGCAACTCTTTCTTCTTAAGCTTTATATTAAAGAACGTATGATTTATTTTTATCTTTATTCATATATTTATTCCTTTACTTTACCTCTTTCAATACTACCATTTTAGGGCTGTTCATATTTTTACTTTATTTCAAATTCCTAGTTTGTTTATGCATACCTTATTAGCTTTTCATTTGTTTCCATCTTCATTCCTGTAGCCTCATTTCATTTTCAAATCTCATCTTCTATAGCTTCATTTTTCCAAACAAACTTCCATCTCATTTTTTCTCTCCCTTCATTTTCCTCCTTCTTCATTTTTCTTCTACTTCAAATCTCCTTCTTCTCTTTTTCTTTTCAAAGCTTTCTTTTTCTTGTTCTTATTCTTCAATCGTTTCCTTCTTTTTCAAAGCTTCGTTTTCTTTTTCAATTCTTCATCTTCTTTAAAATCTTCTTCTTCATTTCCAAACATTTTTTGTTTTCCAAATCATTTTCTTCAAAACCAGATCTATACAAACTTCTCTATCTCTTCCAAAACTTTTTATAAAAAAAAGATTAAGATAGCAAGGAAACAAATCAAAAGGAGGAAGAAGTAGCGGATCCAAATCCGACTAGAAAAGGGAAATTCATAAGGTGAGTGTTTAAACTCACTCACGAAATACTAAAATTTTATTGCAAGTTAAACCAGGTCATATAGTGATAAATTTTTGATTGTTGGTTTGGAATTTTAATTGATATTTAATTTGAATACCTAAACTCCAATATGTGATAAGTAGTTATTATTTTGGCATATTATTGAATTGCTTGATTTGAATGTTGATTGTATGTTGTGATGGATACTATTATGATTGAATGTGTGTGATATCCCGGAATTTTGGCAATATCAATTTAATAATCTTTATAAATAATTAAATTGATTTGTTGATTTATTTTATAAATTGACAAGTTTATTCATTTTAAAAGGTTAATAACATTTTAATTGGCAAGTTTATTTCTTTAAAAACTAATAACATTTTAATTTGGGTATATCTTTTCTAACAATTTTAAATTGGGAAGATTTATCTTTCTAAAACTTATATATAAATGTTTTATATTTATAATGTATATATATATATAGGTATATATATTATAAATAGGGAGTCTTTTAAAACTATGTTTTCAAATTATAATATATATGTATATATATATATTGTGATTTGGAGTTATGTATTAAATTCAATATAGTAATTATCAAAGCTAATGTTAAAAGTATTTCCATTTAGAATATATATAATTGTATATATTGAAATGGAAAGAATATTGAATTTGAATTTAATAAAGTATTTTCAAACTTTAATATTTATATAATTTGTAATTTGGAAATTTGTAATTTAACTTAATACTTTTGAAAATGATATTTATGATTTAAATAACAAGAATAATTTCTTATTTAAAAATATATATGTAAGCTTAAGTTTAAATAAGATTTAAATAAGAAGTTCATTTATTTTAATAATCTTTTCTCTTTTAAAATTCAAAATGGTTTGTAAAAATATATATATAGTTAAGCTCAATTTCTCAAGCATATATAAGTATGTTATATTTAATTGATATAAGCATAAGTTATTTTAAATAATTGTTTTTCACACTTGTATATTTATTAAAATCTAAAAGCTTAAATTATAAAAAGAGATAAATACATTATATACTTATAAATATTTCATAAAACATATAAATGTCTTAAATAAATTTATTAAAAACAAGAATAACACTTGTTGGCATATTAGAGTAGTTTAGTGACATTTGTAATTTGCAAACCTATGTGTAAGCTAATTAAAGTGACAAGTGTTATTCCCTTGATAATTAAATTTAAAATTTAATTGTAAAATTAGAACGTGAGTTTTAATCTTCAGCTAAATATTTTCTTCATTTTCAACCCAAACACAAAATGAATACAAATGCAAAACAAAGAATAAAAGAAGTGAAAAATGGAACCTGGAATTCAATCTGAAACAAGAAGAAATAAGCTGGATATTCAAATACAATCAAGAGGAATTAATCAACATGCTACTGGATCCAAACAACAACAACAGGATGTAAAACATCAACATGCAATTCAGATTCATCAAGCAAACAATTCAGTAATTAACATGCAGTGAAATTCAAAAGCTTATGAACTAGCCTGGAAACAGTTTCCACCCTCTGCATATATTGGTGAGTAAATAGAATTTTAAAAACAGTTTTAAATTCTGGATTTCAACTGTTCTTATGAATGAATAACATGATGTTATCTGCAATATTTGAATTATATGGAATGCATGTTTGAATGATAAATACTTGTGTTGTTAGAACTTATACTCTGTGTGATAATAACAGGATTCATTTCATAATAAAATCAATAACTCAAAGTTGAATGTGAATTGGCTAATGATTTATAAATATAAGTTGTTTGTAATCAAGTAATCTATCACCTAAAAATAATTACAGGTTTTAAAAGTGAATAATTGGCTCTGAATTTTTGAGTTTACAGTAAATTTTCAATTTGGGTCGAAAATTTATAAAAACAATTTTAAGTTTTGATTACATAATTGAATTCGTAATGTTAAATCATGAATTTTAATGGTTGAAATATAATTTTTAGATTAATATTTGGAGTGGATTCTTGGGTTGACTTTTTTTGGGTAAATTGATCAATTCACGGCGAACAACGGCGAAGTTGGGGACGTGTTTGAGCTCGAAGGTGGAGGGGGCAATGGAGATCATAGGAAAAATAAATTGGGAATTTATTAAGATTCGAGTTGGCCGATAATTGATGGATTAGGGTTTAACACCCTGTGTTTTGTCGTTGATGTTCATTTGATCTTCGCGGCGATGAGGGGCTATCGGAGTCCATCGCGAGTGGTTCTGGAGGTGCGGGAGGTTGCGACGTGGCCTAGGGAAGGATCGCGTGGCATCTCGTGGCAAGGATCAGCGGCGGCAACAAATTTTCTGATGATATTAGGTTCAGGCAGTTGGGTTCGAGGGTCAAAAATCGATGCTCGATCGTATCGAATTTTCTGGGTTGAGCGTTGAGTTGTAGGAGTCGAGTGCGACTTGGTGGAGGCCGGAGAAGAGTTCGCCATCGACCATCGGTGATGTGCACGTTTACGTGCACGATTTCGTGCTCTGCAGTGGGTTTTGGGGAGAACGAAGGTTGGGCTCGAGTATTCCTCCGGGTATTTGTTGAATTGGCTCGGAGCTGGTATAGGGTTGGGGTAACTCGGGGTAAACGCGGGTTTTAACAGGGTTTTGCTCGGGTTTTAGGTGAACAGGTTTTAGCATTTAACAGTATGTTTTTTTTTAGTTTGAAACAAAGAAAATTTTATTTTGTAATGTTTCTAAGTTTTAAAAACAAAAGTAAACAAGTTTTTAATTGTAAAATAACTTGTTTTCAAAATTAATGTTTTAACAAGTTTTAAATATTTAAATAGATAAGTTTTGAAAGGGTAGATAAGTAGATTTTCAAAAATGCTTTTTGTAGTAAAGTTAATTTAATAACTTTGGAAGTTCAAAGATTTGAAAGTTGAAGTAGAAGTTTATAATGTTTTAATTATAATTGATTTCTAAAATGTTTTATTTTAAATAAGTTTAACGATAAGGATTTTAGTAAATCAATTATAATAAAGAATTTATCTTAAGTAATTAAGAGATTTAATTAATTAAAGATAATTAATATGGGGAGATAATTAGATTGTTGGTCAATTTAATTTATTTAATTAAGATAATGATTTTCTTAATTAAAATCTTTAAGTATAAATAGTTAATAAATTATTTAATTCAATTTAAATAATTAGTTAAATAATTAACTAAAGGATTAATTAGTGATTAATTAGAGATAAACACTTAAAATTAATTAAGTGTAATTACTTGATGAAGTAATTAAGGAATAATTACTGAATGTAATTAAGTAAAGGTAAAATATTTAATAAAGTAATTAGAGGATAATTATTTTATTAAATGGAAATGATTAAGGGTTAACCACCTAGTGTTATTAATTAAATAATTTGTTTAATTAAGTTAATTAATTATTTGTTAAGGTAATTAATTAAAAAGAATTAATTAAGGGAAGTAATTAAGGGAAGTTAATTACTGGTTAAGATTAATCAAAGGTGATTAATAATTGTGGTTTAGTTAAGATTAATTACTTAATGTAATTAATTTAAATAAAATAAATAATTAAAGATGTAATTAGAGATCATTAGTTTATAATTAATGATGTAATTAAGAATTGATTAATTAAGATTAATTAATCAAATGATAGTGATTAATTGTAATTAATTAAGAATTAAAGTAATTGATTATAATTAATTAATTAATTAATGAAGTAATTAAAGGTTAATTACTGTATTTAATTAAGGATAATTAATTTGTGAAATTAATTAAAGATAATTACTTTAATGTAATTAAAATATAATTAATCAAGGTGATTAATTAAAGTGGATAATTAGAGAATGATTAATTAATTTATTTGTAATTAATTAATGATTATATAAGTAAGATTTAAAATGAAGTAATTAATTTAATTTATTTTAAATTAATTAAGAAATGAAGTAATTAATTTAATTCACTTTAAATTAATTAAAGATAGAGATAGTTAATTTAATTCATTTTAAATTAATTATGTTGTGATTAAGTAAATCATTGCTTATATAAGAATGGATGACATTGATTGTCTTGAATGGATGTAATCTCAGAAATGAGATTGAATGTATTTCATTGTTTGATATCTCTGATGAGATATGATTGATATATGATATGGATGTTTGGTTGAATTATAATGATAATGTGAATTATCTGTTTGGGATGATAATGTAGATTATCTATTGAATTATCTATCTTTGTGTATATAGATAAGAGTTTAAATGTTTAAACCTTTAAACAACTTGGCCTTAAAAGATACGTTTTGGATTTCGATGAGACCGGGATCGGGTTTGCTACATTACAGCATGATAGGGGGTTCTCGCT
The DNA here is from genome assembly GCA_030737815.1 of Allium fistulosum. Classification (NCBI taxonomy): domain Eukaryota; kingdom Viridiplantae; phylum Streptophyta; class Magnoliopsida; order Asparagales; family Amaryllidaceae; genus Allium; species Allium fistulosum. The sequence continues at coordinate 195,371,849 of CM060902.1, read as the reverse complement.
TCGCGGTTTGGTGGCGAACGGGAGACTCTTACCCCTACATGTCCCATTGAGGGGTTGGTTGCGAGTCGAGAGGCTGGCCGTAAAAGCAAATTCGAGGTATCACTGTTTGCCACGGTGGGTCTGGGATGGTTGCAAAGCCTACCAGTCGCCACTGGCTCGGCCCGTGACAGTTGGTATCAGTGCATAGGTTGAGTGAATACCTAAGCTCTGGAGTGGTGTTTATCTTGAGAGCGCGTAATTGTTAGTTATATAAAAATGGTTTTATATTGTGTTAATTGATCGGTTGAGTGGTATATGGATTCTGGTCAATACGAGTAGCTAACGTTATTGATAGGGATCTCTAAACACTTGAACCAGGCCAACGGACACAATATTGTTTTAAAGAGGTAAATGAAATAATTTTACCCAGAAATAATTTGTATATAAAAAGTATCATTTTAAATATATATATATATATATATATATGTATTTCTACCTATTTGATGGGTTACCTGTTCGGGTTTTCCAATATAAGTTATAAAGGTAGATAAGGTGGTGGTGTGTGAAACACGACTACCAATGGTTAGAGTTTGAGTGTTGAGGATGGAAGTGTAATTATCGAGACTGTAGACCTAATACCGTCTCGAGTGAACTTTGTAGTGGTGTAAGGATTTCACCGATCTCTGAAGGAAACCTGTTAAAGTAAGGAAACCTGTTAAAGTTCGGAGTTTATCTTTGAAGTTGGATAAATAGAGTAGATCTATTGATGAGCAGAAGCGAGTGATGGTATCTTGGCAACTTCAGGAAGTAGTAGTTGTGTGGTGAGACGAGGTGACTATGGACGTTTCTGAAGATGTTTCTTCTGAAGCAAGTTTTAGGAAGTATGTCTGTTTCGGTGTTGTGGTTGAGTTCAGCATGGTGTTTCTGTTTGGTTTGAGGTCCGAGTTTCTCGAAGAGCTTTGTTTTGAGAAGTCTTTGGCATCTGTGGCAGCAGTGCAGCTCGGAGTGTTCTGTGATTGGCAGGAAGTTTCTGGCTGAGCAGTTTTTCTGAAGGTAAAGTCCAGAAGCAGCAGAGTGAATCCATTTCTTCGATGAATTGGATGGTTAAGTGTAAGCTGTTCTGATTAGTGAAGAGAGAACAGTTATCTTTGGAAATTAGGCCGGGCTGATCGCAAAAGTGACTTGCGATTGTTTGAGTGTTCTCTTGGGTTATTGGAGATTGAGATTCTGTATCGATTTGATTCGTGGAGTTACCCGTGATTCAGCTTTGTAGAAGGATGTCTCCTAGAGAAGAATTTTGGTGAAGCGGCTCAGTATTCTTTGAAAAGGGATTGATCACACCTAGTTGAGTTTCTGCTGAGATGTTTTTGATTAAGTAGAATGGTTCACTAAGATTTTATGGGTCTTATGAACTGTGAAATGATCAAGTTTGTGTTCGAGTTTCTCCGATGGCATTCTCACCTGTTCAAGATCAGAGTTGTGCAGCGAAAGCAAGATAGCAGCTATTCTAGAGTGGAAGCAACCGGGAGTTGTAATTTTCTTGGAATAGAGGATTTCTATAAGAAATTCAAGTATAAATCTAAGTGTGAAAGAATTTTCAGGATCTGGAAGTAAGGTTGTCAAGTGCAACTGTTTGGCTATTTCAGATAGGAGAGGTAGTTCAAAGTGCTCTAATGTTTGTGGAGTAGGGTTGTGTTCTGGATTTCGGTGATTTTTGGGAAACCATTTTGTTGAGAAGGATCCGGAAATTGGTTTGATGATGGTCTAGATTATTTCAGGAAGCATCAGCAAGGGCTAAGCTGATCAGGAAGGATGAAGTGACTCAGGATCGTCAAAGGAGTTATGCAGTTAAGAATTGATGGAAATTGGAAATTGAAGTTGAAATTGGATATTGTTTAAGTTTTTCTCCGATCAAAGGAGATATAAGAGTTGGTAGGATGGGAAAGCTAGCTCCAGAAGTATTATGAGATTTTTCTGTGTTCTCAAGAGAATTAGTTCTTTGATCTATAGGATTGAGTTGCCAGTTCGAATAACTGGAATTCATTTTATTTCACGTATCTCTGAGGGAATACGTGTTTGATCTGTCATTGGTTGTGGGATCAGCAGTTCAGAAGGATTTGGTAGTTGAGATGGTTTTGAGTTTAGTCTGATATTTTGTTCAGATTTGTAATCTAGATGGGAAGGAGTTCTAGACTATTGTAGATAGTTAATTAAGATCCTGTAGAACGAGTATCCCGGTATATATATATACTTGGGGAAACTCGAGGAAATTCTATCCAGAATTTGTCTGGATAGTTAAATTTGTTTGATTAAATTGTTTGCTATGATTGTTAAAATATGATTGATATGTATGGTTGCTGTTTGAAATTAAAATTAAAATTTTGCTGGGTTATTAAATTATCTTTGCTTTTAAATTTCGGGGACGAAATTATTTTAAGGGGGAAGGAATGTGATATCCCGGAATTTTGGCAATATCAATTTAATAATCTTTATAAATAATTAAATTGATTTGTTGATTTATTTTATAAATTGACAAGTTTATTCATTTTAAAAGGTTAATAACATTTTAATTGGCAAGTTTATTTCTTTAAAAACTAATAACATTTTAATTTGGGTATATCTTTTCTAACAATTTTAAATTGGGAAGATTTATCTTTCTAAAACTTATATATAAATGTTTTATATTTATAATGTATATATATATATAGGTATATATATTATAAATAGGGAGTCTTTTAAAACTATGTTTTCAAATTATAATATATATGTATATATATATATTGTGATTTGGAGTTATGTATTAAATTCAATATAGTAATTATCAAAGCTAATGTTAAAAGTATTTCCATTTAGAATATATATAATTGTATATATTGAAATGGAAAGAATATTGAATTTGAATTTAATAAAGTATTTTCAAACTTTAATATTTATATAATTTGTAATTTGGAAATTTGTAATTTAACTTAATACTTTTGAAAATGATATTTATGATTTAAATAACAAGAATAATTTCTTATTTAAAAATATATATGTAAGCTTAAGTTTAAATAAGATTTAAATAAGAAGTTCATTTATTTTAATAATCTTTTCTCTTTTAAAATTCAAAATGGTTTGTAAAAATATATATATAGTTAAGCTCAATTTCTCAAGCATATATAAGTATGTTATATTTAATTGATATAAGCATAAGTTATTTTAAATAATTGTTTTTCACACTTGTATATTTATTAAAATCTAAAAGCTTAAATTATAAAAAGAGATAAATACATTATATACTTATAAATATTTCATAAAACATATAAATGTCTTAAATAAATTTATTAAAAACAAGAATAACACTTGTTGGCATATTAGAGTAGTTTAGTGACATTTGTAATTTGCAAACCTATGTGTAAGCTAATTAAAGTGACAAGTGTTATTCCCTTGATAATTAAATTTAAAATTTAATTGTAAAATTAGAACGTGAGTTTTAATCTTCAGCTAAATATTTTCTTCATTTTCAACCCAAACACAAAATGAATACAAATGCAAAACAAAGAATAAAAGAAGTGAAAAATGGAACCTGGAATTCAATCTGAAACAAGAAGAAATAAGCTGGATATTCAAATACAATCAAGAGGAATTAATCAACATGCTACTGGATCCAAACAACAACAACAGGATGTAAAACATCAACATGCAATTCAGATTCATCAAGCAAACAATTCAGTAATTAACATGCAGTGAAATTCAAAAGCTTATGAACTAGCCTGGAAACAGTTTCCACCCTCTGCATATATTGGTGAGTAAATAGAATTTTAAAAACAGTTTTAAATTCTGGATTTCAACTGTTCTTATGAATGAATAACATGATGTTATCTGCAATATTTGAATTATATGGAATGCATGTTTGAATGATAAATACTTGTGTTGTTAGAACTTATACTCTGTGTGATAATAACAGGATTCATTTCATAATAAAATCAATAACTCAAAGTTGAATGTGAATTGGCTAATGATTTATAAATATAAGTTGTTTGTAATCAAGTAATCTATCACCTAAAAATAATTACAGGTTTTAAAAGTGAATAATTGGCTCTGAATTTTTGAGTTTACAGTAAATTTTCAATTTGGGTCGAAAATTTATCAAAACAATTTTAAGTTTTGATTACATAATTGAATTCGTAATGTTAAATCATGAATTTTAATGGTTGAAATATAATTTTTAGATTAATATTTGGAGTGGATTCTTGGGTTGACTTTTTTTGGGTAAATTGATCAATTCACGGCGAACAACGGCGAAGTTGGGGACGTGTTTGAGCTCGAAGGTGGAGGGGGCAATGGAGATCATAGGAAAAATAAATTGGGAATTTATTAAGATTCGAGTTGGCCGATAATTGATGGATTAGGGTTTAACACCCTGTGTTTTGTCGTTGATGTTCATTTGATCTTCGCGGCGATGAGGGGCTATCGGAGTCCATCGCGAGTGGTTCTGGAGGTGCGGGAGGTTGCGACGTGGCCTAAGGAAGGATCGCGTGGCATCTCGTGGCAAGGATCAGCGGCTGCAACAAATTTTCTGATGATATTAGGTTCAGGCAGTTGGGTTCGAGGGTCAAAAATCGATGCTCGATCGTATCGAATTTTATGGGTTGAGCGTTGAGTTGTAGGAGTCGAGTGCGACTTGGTGGAGGCTGGAGAAGAGTTCGCCATCGACCATCGGTGATGTGCACGTTTACGTGCACGATTTCGTGCTCTGCAGTGGGTTTTGGGGAGAACGAAGGTTGGGCTCGAGTATTCCTCCGGGTATTTGTTGAATTGGCTCGGAGCTGGTATAGGGTTGGGGTAACTCGGGGTAAACGCGGGTTTTAACAGGGTTTTGCTCGGGTTTTAGGTGAACAGGTTTTAGCATTTAACAGTATGTTTTTTTTTAGTTTGAAACAAAGAAAATTTTATTTTGTAATGTTTCTAAGTTTTAAAAACAAAAGTAAACAAGTTTTTAATTGTAAAATAACTTGTTTTCAAAATTAATGTTTTAACAAGTTTTAAATATTTAAATAGATAAGTTTTGAAAGGGTAGATAAGTAGATTTTCAAAAATGCTTTTTGTAGTAAAGTTAATTTAATAACTTTGGAAGTTCAAAGATTTGAAAGTTGAAGTAGAAGTTTATAATGTTTTAATTATAATTGATTTCTAAAATGTTTTATTTTAAATAAGTTTAACGATAAGGATTTTAGTAAATCAATTATAATAAAGAATTTATCTTAAGTAATTAAGAGATTTAATTAATTAAAGATAATTAATATGGGGAGATAATTAGATTGTTGGTCAATTTAATTTATTTAATTAAGATAATGATTTTCTTAATTAAAATCTTTAAGTATAAATAGTTAATAAATTATTTAATTCAATTTAAATAATTAGTTAAATAATTAACTAAAGGATTAATTAGTGATTAATTAGAGATAAACACTTAAAATTAATTAAGTGTAATTACTTGATGAAGTAATTAAGGAATAATTACTGAATGTAATTAAGTAAAGGTAAAATATTTAATAAAGTAATTAGAGGATAATTATTTTATTAAATGGAAATGATTAAGGGTTAACCACCTAGTGTTATTAATTAAATAATTTGTTTAATTAAGTTAATTAATTATTTGTTAAGGTAATTAATTAAAAAGAATTAATTAAGGGAAGTAATTAAGGGAAGTTAATTACTGGTTAAGATTAATCAAAGGTGATTAATAATTGTGGTTTAGTTAAGATTAATTACTTAATGTAATTAATTTAAATAAAATAAATAATTAAAGATGTAATTAGAGATCATTAGTTTATAATTAATGATGTAATTAAGAATTGATTAATTAAGATTAATTAATCAAATGATAGTGATTAATTGTAATTAATTAAGAATTAAAGTAATTGATTATAATTAATTAATTAATTAATGAAGTAATTAAAGGTTAATTACTGTATTTAATTAAGGATAATTAATTTGTGAAATTAATTAAAGATAATTACTTAAATGTAATTAAAATATAATTAATCAAGGTGATTAATTAAAGTGGATAATTAGAGAATGATTAATTAATTTATTTGTAATTAATTAATGATTATATAAGTAAGATTTAAAATGAAGTAATTAATTTAATTTATTTTAAATTAATTAAGAAATGAAGTAATTAATTTAATTCACTTTAAATTAATTAAAGATAGAGATAGTTAATTTAATTCATTTTAAATTAATTATGTTGTGATTAAGTAAATCATTGCTTATATAAGAATGGATGACATTGATTGTCTTGAATGGATGTAATCTCAGAAATGAGATTGAATGTATTTCATTGTTTGATATCTCTGATGAGATATGATTGATATATGATATGGATGTTTGGTTGAATTATAATGATAATGTGAATTATCTGTTTGGGATGATAATGTAGATTATCTATTGAATTATCTATCTTTGTGTATATAGATAAGAGTTTAAATGTTTAAACCTTTAAACAACTTGGCCTTAAAAGATACGTTTTGGATTTCGATGAGACCGGGATCGGGTTTCCGTATACCGGTATTCCAGGTCTGGAGACCCGAATACCACATCGATCCAAATTAACGATAGGTCGTGAATCTCAAGTGAAGATGAAGATTCAGAGTGCAAGGGTTATTGTCGTTAACTCTGAGGGTGATTCCAAAACGAGTGTAACGAGATAATGCCTTCGGTTTCGTTCGAACCCGGAACGAACTTGTATGGATTGAATGCTTTCAGCATATCGTCAGGCGGACGATGAGCATTCTAAGTGATATGTTCTGATTAAAGGTAATCGTAACCTCAAGCCTCATCAACCGGGAATGGCTAAAACAGGGGAGGTGCAGCAAGGCTTCGTGGGTAGCACCCACTGAGAGCAAGATAGATCCCTGTCTAGAGGTCCCTTTTCTTTTATTCGGCTTAGTGTGTGGTTGGTCGCGCCAACTACGGGATTATCCAGTAAGGGATGGTTCCGACTTTGTGTTGCAGGGGAGCGGGCGTACTCCTTGGTACGGTGATCTAGGCCACATACTGTGACGGGCGGTACCCCAGTAGCCCTGCCATTGTATGGAATCCAAACTCCAATAAGTGCCGTACGTATTAGTTGTGCCCAACTATGTTGGAATATGAGATGTAAGCATTTCAGCTATTTCTGTATTTTACTTGAAAACCCTAGACCCTATTATAATATAACTGGATTTCCTATCAAATGTTTTGGTTAGCGTAAGGTAAAAACTTTTCCATGTTTATGTGTGGGAAGTCTTACGTGATACCTTTGTTTTCAAAAGGTTTTGAAGTTAAACAATTTTAACCCGTTTACTCACACCAGACCCATGTCTGACCCAAGTGTTTATTTTCTGTTTTATTAAACTCTTGGGTACTCAAATTTTTACGAGTAGCCAAGGGATTCAGGTTAGTCTTGACGAATTCTGGAGGAGCTGTGAAGCAGAAGGCTTCAGCGAGTAGATATATAGAGTTTCCGCTGTGTTTGTATTAGTCTGTATTGTACTGATGTACTTGTGTTGTATAATAGACAGAAGTTTATAACTGTCTATTCTGTGATGTATAAGTTGTGTAACTCTGATGTAATATGATACTATGTAATATTTTATGTGATATATTTTATTTTATTCGTTCCGCTGTGAGATTCTGATGTGTTGTTCTTTCTTCTTTTCTATCTTTTCTTCTTCTATCCCTTTCTTTCTTAATTCATGATACGTCTTTCTGGTGGTAGAAAGTCGGGTCGTGACAATGTGTATTGTTCATTTATTTTTATAAATCCTTGTTATCACCATATAGTTTATTGTAATCATATAAATTTTCATATTGATTATTTGAACACGGAATAAAAAAAACCCATGAATTTCATATATTTACATGAGAGGAAAAAAAACTAGTATGTTTAGATTTACTATTTGGACAATAAAAATGATTTTGAGAAATAAACCGTCGTTACCTTATTTGAAAGTTTTCAAAATTAAATTTTGAAACATTGGGAAGTTTCCATAAAATTGAATGTTGAAACTTTGGAACATTTTTATAAATCAAATCTCTTGAACTCTGAAATTAATTGGGAATTGTTCTGTAAATTTGTAAGTTACTAGAATTGATCTGTTGTGAAATCTATTTTATTTTAAATATAGAAACAATAAATTTTTCTGGAAATTTGAACCTTCACAAATGTAGTTATCTGCATTTCTTATTTCATCTAATTTTGATTTAATTTGCATAAGAATTTTAGTTCTGACTCGAGTGTATTATTTTCCTTTATGCTCGGTTCAGCCCGAGTATTTTCAGTGTATTGAAGACCATTTTATTTTGGATGATGAAGGCGGAGATGAGTCTACTATTTATTATAATTATTCCATTGCATCATGTGTTCCGCTGCATTATTTGTTTATTTCTAATGTATGTATAACTCTGATTTGAATTGTAAAAGTGTACTCAAATGTTATTTATAAAACAGCTTCATGAACTGTTTATTTGATTATTATATTTTGTCGTTTCGATGCGAGATTCTGTTACTTTTGTTTTTTTCTTTCTTTTCTTTTACTTTCTTATTTACCCCATTAACAATCCTCCCTTTTGAATGGTTTGAATTAGACATGTGTGGTTTATTGTCGATTTAAACCGTCCAAAAAGGTGGGTCGTTACAGTTGGTATCAGAGCTTTGGTTTAGACATACCTTAGCCTGTTGGGGTTAACTCATTAGAGATAAGGTAGTAATATCCTAGAATGAGTTTGTCTGAGTGTATACATATATACGAGAGCGCGTATTTGTTAGTGTTATAAAAATGTTTTATATAAGTTTTGAAATGAAATAATTTTCCTAATATTATATGTTATATATAAAGGAAATTTTTTATAACTATTATAGTTATTTGTAATGCATTTGTTTTATGAAATGGTAATATTTAATTATTATCATTTATTTTTGACTTGTTGTATTTAGTCAAATTATAAGCGTTGGCTATTATTATTGATTGAATTTATGTACCGAACACTAGTTTAATAATGGTGTATTAAAGAGAATAAAGTGAATAATTACGATATTTGTTTATGAAATTGAAATGTTTTATTGTGAATTTTGTCGTTTTTTGATTGGTTGTTTCAACTGTTGAAATAAAATGGAATATCTGGATATTTCGAATAGTCGAAACTTCTAAATTAATATATAAGTGGAAACTTAGTAATTGTGTTGAATTATGCAGTTGAATTTGATAACCTTAATTTGAAAACAAGTGAAACAAGGTTTAATTTGTTATATCTATGTTTAGTAAATGAATAGAATTGTTGTATACATTCTTGGCATGTATATAATAATATACAAGTGTGAACTTTAAGCCTTGGTATGTTAAACTGAAATTGTGATTAAGGAAATGATGTAAATGAGATTAAATTGAAAAAACATATATGTTTATAAACTTGATTAAAATTTATGAAATGTGTCATAAATAAATTTGAAAAGTAAAAGTGAAAACTAATTGAATAAACAAATATGAACTAAACATGAAATGATTATAAATAAAGTCATGACTTGTAAATTATTAATGAAATAAATAGAGGTTGCAATAAATAGTTATAATGTAAGTTGTGATAACTTTAAACTCGAATAATGTTTTATAAAGAAGTTAAGCTTTTATAAATTGGCTATAAACTTAAGGAAATTTCTTATGAAATAATTCGCAAATAAATGTAGTATCAAATGAGAAATATTACATGTGAAATTGAATGTAATTTAAAATGAATATAAATATGAGCAATGTTATGGGAATGAATATGTTAATGTTTTATATTAAATGGAGAAATTCTGTGAAACAAATATTAAAGTATGAAGTGATATTTGTGTTAATCAATGAGATTAATAATGAATTTAAATTGAAAATGTAATTTTGATGAAACAAGTTGGAATAGATACGTAAGTTATAGGTATATTGTTTTATTCGCATAATTAATTTGATCCAGATTTGAGTACACAAGTTCGAGGTGAATTACACCATTTCGTGTTAGGATTTTTCATTCGATTCTTTAAGGAGAATACTTAATATGGATTTTTGGTTTGATTCTAGAATTCTCTATCATAGTATATGGCTATGCAAGGAGAATAATGGCTTCTAGTCAAGAAACCATATCGAAGTCCGCATTAGAGAAGTCAAATGGACAATACTAGTTCGAAAGCGAACTTGTTTGATCGAGCGAGCGATCGAATGTGATTTTGCGAAATGATGACATATGCACATCTTATGTTCTAATATTATTGATATACTTTGGCGCTGAAATTGACAGTTGTTGGGTTGGATATTTTTGTAATTTAAATTGGATTTTTTCTTTTATGCAAAACTACTATTAATTTAAAACCATTTTACAAAACAATTTTCTTTTATTTTTCTTAAACAAACTATTTTATACTATTTTACATACAAAATATCTTACAAACTATTTTATGTACAAAACTATTTTACAAACTATTTTATATGCAAAACTATTCTAAATTCAAACCTTTTATAAAGCAAAGATGTTCATTCCCATATGGCTCTTCATGCAGCGTAATTGATTTTGGAAAATTTTGATTCTTATATAAGATGGACATTATGTAAGTGGAAAATGATTTTGAAAACCATTGATTTTGGAAAGTATTCTATCTGAAAATGAAATCTTATATATAATGGAATTTATATAAGTGCGATAATTGAAATTATGATTTTGAAAGGGTACTATATATGATATGATATATTTTGAAGTAAATAATATGGGAAGTACCTTCCATCGAAAATCGCGGTCCTATTCGGTAGGGTTGCGTTGGAACTCCGCGTGGGGTGTCCATTGGAAATCGGGGTCCTACTCGGTAGGAACACGTATCGAAACCCACTTGGTGGGTCACTTATTATACTTATTTGATATTGTTGAATAGCGTAAATCGAGGGGCGTGATGCCTACAACTACAAGTGATTCCGTTGGGATAGTGGCGTAACCATTGCGTTGCTACGATCTATTGATGGATAGTGTAAATCGAGGGGCGGGATGCCTACAGCTACAAGTGATTCCACTAGGATAGCGGCGTAACCATTACGCAGCTGCGATCTATCAACCATGGCGTAAGTCGAGGGGCAATGATGCCTACAGTTACAAGTGATTCCGTTGGGATAGCAGCGTAACCATTGCGTAACTGCGATCCATGGGGAATGTACTGTCCATATCTGTTTATAAATGTTTTTTAAATATTTTCACTAGGTGTTGAAACAGGTCTACTAAGTACTTGGAGATGTCTAGCCTTGCGCCTGATCAACGCATGACTAGAGTCTGCAAGAACGAGGATAAACTTGTTAAAATATTAAGTTATAAAAATATTTTGATAAAGTATATTATAAATATATTTTAAAGTTAATTATTATTGATTTATTAAAGATGATTGAAAAGTATTTTGAGATTTAAAACTAATAAATTTATAAATAATGGATTTAAGGTTTTCAGTAAATTCTTTTTAAAATAAGTAATGATGTAAATAATTATTTTCAAATAGTTTACATATATTTATAAAGAAGTTATTTAAGATTTTAAAAATGGTATTTATAAATGAAGCAAGAAATTTTACGGATGAATTCTGTAAAGTATTAAAGATGATTGATTTGCAAATGAAGTTTCAAATAAATATTTCGAGTAAAGTTATATGAGTTTCTTTAAATGTATAATTTTAAAGATATTAAATGATTTGGGAAATTTATTTTAGTAATATGCTTGAAAAATAAATTGGAATTGCTATTTTTGAAGTATGTTTTTGAAATATTTACTTGATTTCAGAGTACTAATAGTTGTATGCGATATATTTATTTGATAGGAAGTGAAATTTTATAAATATTGATTGCAAAATAGGATTTATAAATAAAATGAATTTAATTGGAAATTTGAGAACTCAAGTTCCGAGATTTTGAAACTGTTTTTCAAGTGATTTTGAAATATAATACTAGTATTGTTTGGAAGTATTTTGGATAAATATTCTTAAATGTGATTTGAAAGAAATGTTTTAAAAGGAAAATAAGTTATGTACTCCCCTCTTTTGTCGTTGGAAAATAATTTCGGTGATGAGTGCATGCATCATCGACTTTCATTTTCGAGTTTCAAAGTGGGAAGACCCATGTTGTAGTTTTATTGCACATTAGTTTTGATAAACAAATCCTAATTTTGTATTTCTAAATATGATTTGATATATAAGAGCTATGAGTATGTGTGTGTGTGTGTGTGTGTGTGTGTATTATTTCACATGATTTGAGATGAACCCGACATTTAGTTCTTTAAGTTTCTATAAATTAGATATTTCAATTATTATAGTGAAGGAAATCTTGACTATATTAATAATTGGAAACTTCTAAATTGAAATTAAGGAATTGGATGCTAAGTGATTAATGAAATATATAAGAAATTGAAAATAACTTGTAAATATGAAAATTTTAGAAGATATAATTATTGAACATTTTTTTAACTACAGTGAATAAGATAAACTTGTGTAACATTCAAATTCATTCTATAAAACATATATATAACTTACCAAAATGTTCAAAGTTGAAAATGTTAAATAGGAATATGTAATTGAATATTATACAAGTAAAACTTAAGTAATGGAAGTGTTCAATGGAATTATTTCTATAAATAAGAATTTTGATGTACAACAAATGTTATAAACGTAAGTTAATATTGTGAAATGCTTGTAATTAAATTAAATAGTAAAAAGGTAAATACCGTTTAGGTAAATGATTATGAACTCAAGAAAAAGACTGAAATGATTTACTGATGAATATTAATGTTAAATGGATATCAAACATCATAAGTAAATAAATGTGAATTAAACTGCAATGAAAAGTATGTTATACTTAAATAATGAATTCTTTAATTATTTTAGATATTGAATGTGAAATAATTTATGTAAGTACATGGAAAAGACATTGTATGAATGAATGAAAATAAATAAAAGGCAAGTGAGGTAAAAAGAAACCAATTGAATAAACTCAAATAATTTGTTGAAATTATTGGTTGTTTTGGCATATGGGATGTTTGGAAAGGATACTTCTAATTATTTAAGGTTGTATGGATAATCTATTGAGTAATTATCCAAGGCTGTTGAGCGTAGGGTACACTTGATGGTTATTTATCACCTTGCATGATTAAAAGTTTCTGAACTAAATAAACCATTTGTTTTGGTTACTATGGATGTATGATGGATTCTTTGGTTGCATAAATGGTTGTATTATTTGTTTGTATATATTTTATATTGATTTGCTTTTGTTGCAAATTGAAAACAACTAAATATTTCTCTTGAATAAAATTCTCACTATTTTGGATTATATAAGTGAAATACAGGTTTATGGAAGCAATATTTACTGCTTTTGGTTTCATAAATAAAGCATGTTTGCCCGACAAATTGGTACGGTTTTATATCGATATATATAGTTTTCCCGTGGTTTGGGGTATCTTATTTCGAAATATGATATATATATATATATATATATATGTGTGTGTGTGTGTGTGTGTGTGTGTGTGGTGTTATTATTGATATTATTATATCTTTCGGACCTCTTCGTACAAAGGAGACGCTGCTGAAATTTTTCATGAATTTTTTACTTAGAATTTTTTTATGAAAAGTGAAAATATTTTATAACTTTAGTAAACTTGAATATGAAGATTTAATTTATTAATTAGTATATTTTATTTAAAATACTTAATTATGTAAATTTAATTGTTTATAAATTAATTAATTGAATAAAGTTATTTTAAACTTCTTAATTCCTTCTCATTCCTTTTCGAGGACGAAAAGATTTGAGTGGGAGAGAGTGTAACGACCCGTATTTTTCCGATAATTAAAATATTGAATTTAATAAGATTTTAGGATTTAACATTGTATGAAATTAGACATTTATGATTTGTTAGTAAGAAAACAATTAGAATGTAATTTAATAATGTGATTTAATGTAATTGATTACTACTTTAGTGTAATTTCAATTTATTTTAATAATTGTTTGAATGTAAGTTCTATTGATTGTAATAATAGATGCTAATATAAGAATGGAATAATTTAAGAAATAAATGTTGGAATATACGAAATGAACAGAAAACAGTTGTGGTATAATGAGAATTCATTTGAAATCTAATATTGAATATAAATTGTAATAAGAGTTGTTGGAATCCTTCAATTGTAAGGAAAAGACAAGTGCATTGTAATTAATAAGTTCAACATAAGAACTTACATTTTAAATTAAATTAAGATAAATTTTTTAATGAAATTTAAACTTTGATTTGAAAAGAATAAATTGTATGTTTGTCTCTAACCGGAATAACAAATGTGAAATTTGAATAAAGGATGGAGTGAATTTTTTAATGAAAGAATAACATAAGTTCATATTTGGAATGCATCTTGGAGAGGTTGATTTCAATAAGATAAAACATTTACTTTGTAAATAGTGCATAAATTTTGTTGTTTATGAAATTTTATAAAACATGTTTAAATTGGTATAAATGAAAAGAAAACAGTGTTTTATAATTATAATTTTTTTGAAATTAGTAATGAAATGAATTAGAATTAGATTAATTGAAATATTTCAATTAAAAGGAAACATAAATGAATGTGTAATGAATGGGTTAATATAGGAACGTGCATTTTATGTCAATATGGAATGAACATTTTGATTAAGATAATTGCAAGTTTTGAGACGTATAAAAACAAAACTTTCATTTTGAATAAGTATGATTTTAGGAAAAAAAATTGAATTTTAGAATAACCTATATACACACGCATTAATATTCAAATTTTTAAATATATTAGAGGGTTCATGGTTGTATAAATATTGTGGAATCAATTAGAATTACCTTGTATTAACAGTTGTACATTAATTACATAGGTTCACATATATTTATTTTTCCATTTTATATATGGTTAAAACTCGTAAATTGGTTGCATTATGTGATTGTTACAGTAAATAAAAAGTAAAGTAAATCATTTTTATAGTGCACAGATAGATATATAGTAATTAATTAATAAAATTGGTTTGAGTAGCTGTAACAATCCGCATATTTATCGATTTTATATTTAAATATTTTAATCGTTAATCGGATCCTAGTCTGAAAGGCTACTTTTTGCATACGGTCAAATTAGGACTCGAGACCACCTCCATTGAGTTCAAAATGACGTTTGCGATCTTTTTAAGTATAAACTTTGATATGTTTGGAGATAGTAGAATTTTGCTACTTTTCCACTTAGGGCTTTGGTCTTGTTTCAGCTCATTAGACCCAAGCTTCACCCCTCCTCTCTTCATTACCTTACTTCTTTTTCCTAATAGTCAAGCTTTTACAACAATGGAGAGTGGAATGGGAAATTAAAACTCCAAGCCCTAGTTTTCTTTTGCAAATCAAGTTCTAGCTCCATACTAATAGAAGAAGCTTTGGTAAGCCTCCTCTTCTTCTTCTCCAACTCATTCTCTTATCAATTTCAGAAATTCCTAAACCTAACTTAGGAAATGTGTCTCTTTTTAGCCTAGATTCAAGGTTGTTGAGTTGGAATTGAAGTGTGCTTGCTCTTGCCATTGCTCTATAGCTTCTTCTTCATTTGTTTTGGGTTTAAAGGTGAGATTTTTATCTCACATCTTAGTCTATAATTATCTTCGATTGTTAGGTATGAATTCCTAACACTTATTCTTGTGCAATTGATTTTGGTTTGGATTGATTTGGTGTATATTCCAATTTTTGGTGTTTTGAAATCAAAATCTATGAAAAATCCTTTTATGGATATTTGGATATTGATATTTGAGGCGTGTCGAAGAGCCGTTAAGGCTGGGTTGTCGCATGGCGTAATTCCTTAGTCGTTGTTGCTCAATCGATCGCTTCCGGTATTCATTTGGCCATTTTTGGTCTAGGTTCAGGGAATGCCTTGAACCCTAGTTTCAGACGTCTGAAACGTTAGATTCAGACGTCTGAATACTTTTACTGGGAAGATTTTTATTCCTAGATTTAGATGTCTGAATCTATCATTTCAGACGTCTACATTGGTTAGTTTTGAACCAGAAAAGAAATAGGCCAAAAAGTGCCTATTTCAGACGTCTGAAATCAAGTATTCAGATGTCTGAATTCTGTTCTGGAAAATATTTTATTTTCCAGATTCAGACGTCTGAATCCTTGATTTCAGACATCTGAATCTGCAGTCTTCTGCCTATTTGCCTATTGAGCTTGAATTGCCAACTTTAATCGATTCGTGTTGATTCCCTTTTTTATTGTTATCATTTATTATCTGCTTTGATGACATTTTCTTCATGATTACTGGGAGTATCCGTTTTGATGGATTCGTTATCGATTTCTTTGGATTTTATTCACGTCTTTGAATGTGAATTTTGGTGATTGATTGTTCTACAATCATTTTTGTGATTTGTCACTTTAAAAATATAAAGGTTTCAATACTAGTAGTAAATATCAAAACTCTTTCATCAAAACGATTTCAACTCTATTTTCAATACCAAACTCGTTTATAAAACCGTTTTCCAATATATTAGTATATACAAACCTTTACCTCACTCGGATGAGAAATCTAATTAAATGGCTTAGTAAAACAAGTGGTATGAAACGCTTGCGTTTACTTCGTCGGTTAATTCTTGGACTTGTTCGACTAAACCTCTTGTGACAATTTCCTAGTGAAGATCTACAGTTTGTTCGTAAATATTTAAGTTAAGCTAGTGGTTATGGGACATGAAGCTAAACTCATATATTTACTAGCTTGGTGTGATTGACACTTCTTGGTGATCATGACGATCATTTTTGTGATTTGATTTAGACTAGCAATTGTGCGATGTCTCTTTGTCTACGAGGGAGACTAAACCCCGTTTGTGTGATGTTTCACCATCACATATGTGGGGTAGCGCCCCACGGTCTTCGGGCCATTCTTATGGAGCTTCGGCTCAAAATTAATGGTTAGCTACCATGAGATAGCGTCTCATCTTGTGTTACACGTGTTGGTGAGTTTTCATACTCCCATCTTGTGATAGGCCTCCCCTCCTTCTTGTGATTTCTGGATTTCTTGTGATGATTTCTGGAATTTTGTGCTTCACCAATTTTCGTGATTTCTATTGATAAGTTTTATCAATTTTTGTGCATTGGTGAATTTGTGTGTCATTGACTTGTTATGAATACAAGTTTAGGGTATGATACCCTATTTTACCTTTGAGAAGATTCTTGTGATATTGATTAATCTCATGTTGATTTTCAATTACATACTTATAGTAGTATGCCATTATGGTTATTACATGTTCATGCCATGTCTTTTATTTTGTACCATATCATCTGATATTTATAGCTAGACTAATCCGTTTATAATTTTCTTATAAATAATACTCGGGTCAGACCGAGACGTTACAGGTGCTTCTGCTTGACTTCTCCTCTGGATTTTTCTGACTTTTGGCTAACTACTTAGATTAGTAGTTTTTGTTGTATACATTTGAGATATAGACTCAGTGATGTATACTTATTCTTTTGTGTAGCTTGTAGCTATTCTTTTGTATTATCGTGGATCTTTTAGACCACTACTCTGATGTACACTTACATGTGTTATATATATTCATATCTTTTTCCGCCTTTGTGATATGGATGTCTGTGACTGATTTATGTTATGTTTATTTATATGTTTGTTTCCGAAGATTATATATAGCCACTGTGTGATAGCTTTGAGTTTTTATCGGTATGTCGGATTTCCTCCTTAAATAATAGGCATTCTATACTATCTGACGTATCGGTACTCGCACAAAGAAGTTACATGGATGGTCGCTCCTCAACAGCCTTATTCTCCGTGCTAATTGACAGCATTACACCGTAGTGTTCTTGGTTAGCGTGGGTATAGAGGTGGGACGTCACAGTAGCGTAAATAAATATATAGATTGATTGGTTGATTGATTGATTGTTAATTGATTGATTATGTTAATGGAGTGTGCACATATATTAACATAAAACGAATGTTTTAATATTGAATTAAATGACGTAAATATGTGTATATTTGGGTTTATTGATATGAATTAATTGGAGTAATTTTTGGAATTTGGTCCCTAAAGGTTTGTTTATAGGATATAGGTGGTCCCTTCATTTGCTTTACATTTATTATCACGTTGCATTCTCTTTCTTTTCATTTTCAAGTTCTCCGTGTAGGTTTCACTTGAGCATCCATTTAATTGTTAGATTACTCATTCGTTTCTTATTAATTAATAGTTGCTTCATTTGATTTATTTATAATTAATAATTGCCTCATTATTTTCATTTGTTTCTCATTTGTTTGTTTGCTCCTTTCTAGTGCTTTCCTTGAAAGTTTTTTTTCTTTTTCCATTTTTAATGTGCACATCCAAATTAATATTCATGCCATTAATTAGCATTTACTATTCTCCGTTTCTGAAGTTTATTTTGTTTATACATTATTAGTTCTTGTACCTTCCTTTAATTAGCAACTCTTTCTTCTGAAGCTTCATATTAAAGAACGGATTGTTTATTTTTATCTTTATTCATATATTTATTCCTTTACTTTACCTCTTTCAATACTACCGTTTTAGGGCTGTTCATATTTTTACTTTATTTCAAATTCCTAGTTTGTTTATGCATACCTTATTAGCTTTTCATTTGTTTCCATCTCCATTCCTGTAGCCTCATTTCATTTTCAAATCTCATCTTCTATAGCTTCATTTTTCCAAACAAACTTCCATCTCATTTTTTTTCCTCTCCCTTCATTTTCCTCCTCCTTCATTTTTCTTCTACTTCAAATCTCCTTCTTCTCCTTTTATTTTCAAAGCTTCCTTTTCAATTTCTTATTCTTCAATCGTTTTCTTCTTTTTCAAAGCTTCATTTTCTTTTTCAATTCTTCATCTTCTTTAAATTTTTCTTCTTATTTTCCAAACATTTTTCATTTTCCGAATCCTTTTCTTCAAATCCAGATCTATACAAACTTCTCTGTCTCTTCCAAAACTTTTTATTAAAAAAAGAAGATTAAGATAGCAAGGAAACAAATCAAATGGAGGAAGTAGTAACGGATCCAAATCCGACTAGAAAAGGGAAATTCATAAGGTGAGTGTTTAAACTCACTCACGAAATACTAAAATTTTATTGCAAGTTAAACCAGGTCATATAGTGATAAATTTTTGATTGTTGGTTTGGAATTTTATTTGATATTTAATTTGAATACCTAAACTCCAATATGTGATAAGTAGTTATTATTTTGACATATTATTGAATTGCTTGATTTGAATGTTGATTGTATGTTGTGATCGATGCTATTGTGATTGAATGTGTATTATTCATTTATTTTTATATATCCTTGTTATCACCCTATAGTTTATTGTAATCATATAAATTTTCCTATTGCTTATTTGAACACTGAATAAATATATAAAACCCATGAATTTCATATATTTACATGAGAGGAAAAAAACTAGTATGTTTTGATTTACTATTTGGACCATAAAAATGATTTTGAGAAATAAACTGTCGTTACCTTATTTGAAAGTTTTCAAAATTAAATTTTGAAACATTGGGAAGTTTCCATAAAATTGAATGTTGAAACTTTGGAACATTTTTATAAATCAAATCTCTTGAACTATGAAATTAATTGGGAATTGTTCTGTAAATTTTTAAGTTACTAGAATGGATCTGTTGTGAAATCTATTTTATTTTAAATATAGAAACAATAAATTTTTCCGGAAATTTGAACCTTCACAAATGTAGTTATCTGCATTTCTTATTTCATCTAATTTTGATTTAATTTGCATAAGAATTTTAGTTCTGGCTCGAGTGTATTATTTTCCTTTACGCTCGGTTCAGCCCGAGTATTTTCAGTGTATTGAAGACCATTTTATTTTGGAGGATGAAGACGGAGATGAGTCTACTATTGATTATAATTATTCCACTACATCATGTGTTCCGCTGCATTATTTGTTTATTTCTGATGTATGTATAACTCTGATTTGAATTGTAAAAGTGTAATCAAATGTTATTTATAAAACAGCTTCATGAACTGTTTATTTGATTATTATATTTTGCCGTTTCGCTGCGAGATTCTATGACTTTTGTTTTTTTCTTTTCTTTTACTTTCTTATTTACCCCATTAACAATTCTTCCTTTTGAATGGTTTGAATTAGACATATGTGGTTTATTGTCGATTTAAACCGTCCAAAAAGGTGGGTCGTAACAAATTCCTTACAAAGTCATTTCCAAAATGATACATAAGAGTTTTCTACCCTTGGACAGTTATAGCAGCTTGTCCCTACCTAACTGATACAAGATACATATAATACAGAGGTAATAAGAAAATAACTAGTTATCGATGAAGCCTCCTGCTCCAAGCTCCTCCAAAATGCATCCGTGGGAAAACCTGAACTACATGGCTACCCATAAAAATTTGAGCACCCAAGAGTTTTAGGAAAAGAAAATAAAACTTCGGGTCAGACATGGGTCTGGCGTTAGTAAACTCAAACATCTAAATTATTATGTTTAAAACCCTTTTAAAATCAAAGGTATCTTGTAAGACCGTGCGGCACATAAACACAGACGGGTTTTCACCTTATGATAACCAAATCATTTTCTATTGAAAATCCAATGTTATTATAATAACGTCTAGAGTACAAATACTTATTAATCATAGCCGAACTTGTTACATTAATTAACTTCCAGCATACTAGGTTCTGCAGTAAAACCCACAAAAACTCGTATTGGAGAATGGATTCCATACAATGACTGGGCTACTATGGTACCGTCCGTCACGGTGCATCTCTGGATAAAATAACACCGAGGACCTTGCCAGGATCCCCTGCCAACACAGGACCGACCTACCACTTAACTAGGAGTAACGAATATGATCACCCCTCCGTTAATGGGCCCCGAAGCATATAAATGAGAGGTAATTTCAACTCTAAAGAGGGATGATCATACCCTACTTGCGAGTGACCCACTTAGCTCTGCTGCATCTTCCCTGTTTTAGTCATTCTCGATTGATGAGGCTTGAGGCTATGTTTTACCTTTCATATAAGTTCGTTCTGGGACTGAACGAAACTGAAGGCACTACTTCCACTACATCCATTTTGGAATCACCCTCAGGGTTAGTAGCAAATATCCCTTGCACTTCAAAACTATGTCTTCGATTCCATACTCTTCAAGTCGAAACACTTGAGTTGGATCAAAGTGGTTTCCGAATAACATATCTGATCCCGGTCTATTTGAAACAACTTTCGATAATTTTTGGTAAACTCAACCCTGGTTCTTTAGGAAATAAACAGACAAAGATAAGAGCGGAGATCACCTCCTAACCATTAATGGATGGATTCCCTTATCATTTATCCTAGAAGAACAAAACAAATTTATACATACAGTATAGCACCACCGACGGTAACTATACCATATAATTTCCGTGTTTCTCCAAGATATTTCCAAATATTTTTGTCCAAATTTTGACAGTCAGTTATTTAACTATCAATTAACAAACATTAAAACATTGATTAAATTCCATATGGGATCCACTAAGCCTTTATTAATTAATCTTTCCTTAGTTAAAACACTTTGAGAAACTTGATCAAAGGATCTTTTCTAAAATACTTTTTTTCCAAACCCCTTACATTCCTCTAATACTTGGAAAAACATTTTATATACTTATCTCAACGGTATAAGTATATTTTCTAAACTTTACAAAAGTTTCCTTCTTTTCAAATTTCTCTTTGAAAACATTACTTACTATAAACCAATCCACTTATCCTTTATAAAAGTTCCCTTTTAAAAGCTCACTTCATATTTAAATACTTTTATAAATTTCCAAATTCAATTTATAAAACACTTTTATAAGTCTACAAGTCAATTTACAAAACCTCTTTACAAACCCCTAAAATCATTTATAAAACATTTCCCCATCTAATACTCCTTTGATAAATCTTCTTTAAGAAAAATCCTTCACAAAATACCTTGTGCAACTCACCCTTTTAAATCACTTTAAATAAACCTTTTTACTTAGTAAAACCCATTTTTATAAACAAGTTATTATTTATAAGTACCTTTATAAAATAATAATATAACTTGAAAAATCATTTATAAACCTTGACCCCAAACTGATTTAAGAGTTGGAGCTAATTTAAAACCATACTTTATAATTTAAAAAGGAGGCTTAGCAAACCCAATAGTAGTAAATTAAGTTACCATTTAACAACAATTTCACTTTCAAGTCACTTAACCATTTATTCATATAAGTCAACATATATGTATATACAATTCACATCCAAATCAGGAAATAACATGTCAATACAACTCAACTAGCATATACATATCCAAATAACATAATAGCACAATGGGAATTTATTCTACTAAATATATGTCCAAATAATTCACTACTTATAGCAAAATGGGGATTTATTATACTAAATATATGTCCATACAATAAACAATTACATTATAGCAGAACAGGGATTTATTCTGCTAACAGATGTCCAAACAATCAACTTATAGCAGAATGGGAATTTATTTTGCTAACACATGTCTGCACAGTCAAACCATTTACATAACTCATTCACAATTGTTTGTCTACTTAATAGTATCGACATTGGAATCCCTTGTGTTCGAAACCATCTTTGGAAAAGTACCTTTAAAATAATTTGATTCTCGAAACAAAGGATTTAAAACTTAAAATTCCCTTTGAAAATGATTAATTACAAGTTAAACCCTTTACTAAACCATAATTAAACTTTTTTAAATTTGAACTTAATTTAATTATAAATTAATAAATAATTTATTTATAAATTAAACCCTTAATTAATCCTTTAGTAATTATTAAATAATTTAAAAACCTTTATTAATAATTAACTATTAATTAATCTCAATTAATTAATTAATGTTTTAGTTAAAACTTAAATAATAAATTAATCCTTTAATAAATAATTATTTTAAATTAAAACCTTAATTAATTTATAATTAAATAATTAAACACTTGACTAATAATTTATTTAATAATTAACCTTATACTTAATTAATTAAAAATAAATCCTATATTTAACTCATAATTAATTAAAAATTAAACTTGCCTAATGAAAAATTAATTAATATTAATCTTACTTTTAAAATATAATTAATTAGTAGTTAATCTTCACTTAATTATAATTTATAAACCCTGTTTAATACTTAAGTAATTATTAATTATCAAAACTTAATTAATTAAAAATTGATTATTAAATTATTAATTAACTTTCTAAAACACCATTATTAAGTTTATAAAACATTTTCAAAACACTTTTAAGTATGAAAACTAAATTTTTCAAAAATCCGATTTTTTTTTCGGAACTGCATCCATAGAGACTATTGCTACTGATGCAATAACTTGAGTTTGTTTTTCCAAGTTACTAAATTTCCAATTCTCCACTTCTATTTTTGTTTCATTTTAAACCATAAAGAAAAGTTTAGAAACTAAAACAAAGTTTAACTTTAAAGTTTTAAAAACTTAAATACTTTAAAACCATTTCCTTCCAAAGAATCCAAATCTCCTTTTAACAACTCAATGTTAACTAATAAACATACCACATTGTAACCGAGTTCACATTCATATCATATCTAAACTTACAACCAACATCAAATTCAAAGTTTATAAACTATATCATAACCAAAGTTTAAAATTTTTCAACAATACTAAGGTAGACTTCATTCAAGTCCACTTTTTCCATCTCGAATCATCTATATCCACAAATAACCAAACATATAAAAACTCAAACATATTTCACACACATCATAAAGCAATTTCTGCAACATATATCAAGTTAAAAACTATTAAACTAAAACTAACGTTTACTCACCAAAAGCTTGAAAATCACAAAAATCCACTCGAAAATAAGTCATCTTCTCACTGATTTTTGACCATGTTACTCTTGAAATTTGGAAATGTCATAATATGAAAAGTTTTAGGAAATTATTTTCTCTACAATTTGAAAAAATGAATCACTCAATTTCGATTTGTTTTGATGGAGTTATAGTCAAAATAAGGAGTGGTGTTTTCAGGCTTCAAAATATGGGTCAGAAAGAAATGAAATTTTGACCCAAAAATATTTAAAAATTGTAAAGATCATTCAAATGAAAGTTGTCCACTAGAATTCTATATGATTTGAAAAAAGAACATCTTGATTTGGAGTAGTATGAAGGAAGTTATGGCCGAACGAAGTAGGAGGAAAATGGAGAAGTTTTTAAAATGAAAAGGAGGAGATTAAACAAGTTTGAAATCATTTTAAACAAATAAAAATTTTGAATTTAAACTTTAGAATTTTTAAAGAGAAGCTATTAAAATCAAGAGCTTTAGGAAAGAAGAAGGAAAGCTTTACGAAAAAGAAAGAAAAAAAGAAAATTAGAACTTTGCTTATATACAAAAGGCATTAACTAAATTTACCATTATACCCTCTTACCTTACCCTCCACACATATGCTTCCGTATCACCATTCTTGCCTCCTTCTATATATACTCACGTCCTTACTTGTCCCCTCTCGCTTCATTTGTTCCAACATTGCATTTAATGCCTTAGTACTAAATGTTTTCTTAAGCATATTTTTAGGAAAAATGTCACATCACTACTTATATAAACTTATATAAATTCGTGTATATATATATATATTATATATGTAATTCTAACAAATAAATGTGTAAATGTGTGTGAATATATTTTCATTAGAGTTCATAATGTTTGTGACAACTTTTAGCCGACGAAAAATCGAAGATTCGGAAAACGAATTTCGGTCACATTTTCAATCTTTCTTCGAACTAAATATTTTTGTAAACCAAATTTGAAAACTAATTCACCATCATTATTTATTATTTTAAATATTTTTATTTTCATTATAAAACCTATATTCTGAATATTTAAAATTAATTAAATATTCGCAAATCAATGTAGTGAAATTCAGGATCGTTACATTCTTCCCTCTTAAAAGAATTTCATCCCCGAAATTACACCTTAACCTAACCTAGAAAACACTTAGCACTATACATCAGTTCGTATGACGTATATAGATCATTTATATACAAAAGTATGATTCGATCACTACTCATATACATAACTTCAATTCCGAACTAGTATCGCTCACTCGATTCTCTAGTGTGGACTATGATTAGGCTCCTTGATTAGGAACCTCTGTTCTCCTTATATAGCAATGTACTATGATATAGAATACTGGTCCTATACCAAAAATCCTCCTCAAGTGTTCGCTGTCAAAATCGAGTAATAGATCCTTATCTAGAATGGTGTGAATCACCTCAAAGCCATGTACTCGAATGGTTGATCAAAACTATATAGAAGGAGAAATGATCTACTACCAACCTACGCACTTATTTAATTGGTTCTAACTAAGACAAACTCTATTCCCACTAAATTATTTATGAAAACATTTCATAAACAAAACTTAGGTTCAACTGGGATATTGCTCCACTACATCCTAAGAGTATATACACCTATTTGATCCACTATTCCATTTTGTACTTATTTCCCTAAGAAAACTCAAGATCCAAATACCCGGTCTTATTTCAAAAGCTTTTTGAATTGAAACAATATATTTAAATCATAGAATATATATATATATATATATATATATATATATATATCCCAAGTAACTCCAAAATGATACTAAGGAACTGAGCACTACCAAACATTATCATACACTCTCTCACCAAGGAGGGTAATACTCAACAGAAGTGTTTACCATTCGAACGCATCTCTTTCCCAATTTTAAGTTATTTTCGAGCCACTCGAACTAGTTAACTAAGAAATATTTCTTTTATTTCAAAATCCCATTTTTGAAACAATACTTGACGTATTTCCAACAGAACATATATCACCAACTTGCTTTAGGCTCGTTCGGGTTTGACTTTGTTTCGATTGTACAATGATATAGAGAATAATTTACTAAATACCCCATAGCGTTCGCCTAGGAAAACTTCCGATCATCACTTAGAAGATTATCCAAATCATCACAAAACAATCAAGACTCATTTTCCCAAACTAATCCAAAGAAAACACTTCTTACTTAACCTTTGTATTCGAATCAAAAATATTTTCAAATAATACTATTATTATTTTCTAATACTTAAAAACCATTTTCCAAATCCCGGGATTTTAGTCCTCATGTTTCAAGATAAATTCTTTTAATTAAAATACACCTTCTTATTAATTCATTTTATAAGATCAATGTGACACCCCACCTCTATACTCACACTAGCTAAGGACACTACGGAGTAATGCCGTCGACTAGAACGAAGAATAAGGCTGTTGAGGAGCGACCATCTGTGTAATTGCTTTGTGCGAGTACCGATATGCCAGATAATATAACTTACATTTCGTTTCAAGAGGAAATCCGACATATCAAATACAAACTCAAAGCTACCACACAGTGGCTATGTGGACTTCAGAAACAAATATAGAAATAAACATAACACAAATCAGCCACAGATATTCATATCACAAAGGCGGAATCAGATATGAATATAACACATAAAAGTGTACATCAAAGTAGTGGTCAAACAAGATCCACTACATCACAAAAGAATAGATACAAGTGCTAGACAAAAGAATAATTATACATCAAGGAGTCTATATCAGAAATGTATAATAACAAAAACTACTAATCTAAAGTAGTTAGCCAAAAATCAGATGATCATCCCTGATAAGAAGTCAAGCAGGAGCACCTGAAGTACCTCGGTCTGACCCGAGTATTATTTAAGAAGAAAATAATAAACGGATCAGTCTAGCGATAAATATCAGATAAAATGATATGGATAAGAGATATGACCAAAAACGTATGATAACAAAAATGCCATACTTCGACAAGTATACATCCGATAACAACAAAAATCATACAATATCTCAAATATTCTCAAACACCAAAAGAATGTCATATCCTTTAAATTATTCACCAAACACAAATATTGATAAAACTTATCAATCCAATCCACGAAAATTGGTGAAACACAAATTCTAGAAATCATCAATTAGAAATCCAGAAATCACAAAAGGGGGGAGGCCTATCACAAACGGGAGCATGAAAACTCACCAACACGTGTGTCACAAACGAAAGGCTATTCCATAGTCGCTAACCATCAATTTTGAGCCGAATGTAGTGACCCACTTCTTTTGGATTTATTTTTAGTGAATTTTCTGTTGAGTTTTTTTTTTACACAATATATATAAATCAATGGATCACTTCTCTTAATAAATTTCCCAAGATCCAGAATTTACCAATATAAAAATATTAGTATATAAGTCAAATCATGTCATTTATATATATGAAGATATATAAATGTTTCCTTGCTTATCAGAGTATTTGAATTAGCAAGGAAATTAAATCACACATTATTTCTCATATTTCAGAGATTTGGTGTCACATAGCCATTTCTACTTTTTAATTTTCTTCCTTTGAACTCAAGCTTGATTAATTTTAGGATCAAATATTACCACTTCTCTTATTTTCTTGTTTTACTTCTCAAATTAATTGATTCCTGGATTTACAAGCCATACATTTGAATTCTGGGATTTTTGTAATTTGATACTTATTGTTCTATATTAAATAAATGGTGTTTAAAATAACATAGGCATATTAGTTTAGCCCGGAATTCTCATTTCAAATTCAAACAATTTTATGTTAGGTAAAATACTCATGCTTTGGTTTATAAAGTAGCAATGATCAGGTGAATATTGAAATGACAAACTAATTTAAAGGCTAAGCAGAGGAAAGCAATACAATCAAACCAGAATGCTAACTCAAACTAACATGCCAAATGGAGACTTAGAATATGTGTGCAGACAGTATGATTAAGGCAATGTCAAAAGTCAGACAAATGCAAAACTTTCAGATGAACCTATAATGAAGACAACTAATGTTTTCTAAGTAAATAACAAATGATAGTGATCACTATTCTGTGGGGTGATGGAAATGCTCATTACAAACAAGACCACATGATACTACAAATTACAACAGGTTTTGACTATGACCAAATGCAACCAGACTTGAATCAAGTATCTGGATAATAGGATTTAGTTAAGTATAGTTGCAGTGAAGCCTACAAGTACCAAGCATGCATATGAGCTTATTACACCAAGCAATACAAGTTTTTTTTTACTGGAAAATCAAATGCCTAGACAGGATTACAGGCTATGTCTTCAAGCCTTTGCATGGACTTATATCAATTATAAGTCATGGTCAAGCCTTACTGGTTAGCCAAGACCAGATTCAACCCATCCACTTAACAAATTTATTACATACCTTTCAAAAACAGCCTCATCTTTATAATTAAAATCACTTAAACATTGCCAAGGAATGTATGTCCACATATCATATTACATGGCATAATTTCCTTCATCACATTCCACCAGAGATCATCAAAATAAGTTGCTTAAGTCAGTAACTCATAAACACACATAGAATACTTAAGTTTTTACATGTTCTTTTCAAGTGAACAAAGCAAGCATCAATGCTGAGAATACATAAGATAAAAGAAAGTTTGCCTAGATTATTTATTACAAATTATACTACTACTTCTTTAAGCATTTTAAATTCATCAAGATCTTCAATTATCCATGCAAGCAAGCCACTTATACATCTTTCCCTGTAGCAATACTTTGAACTGCCTCAATAAAAATGAGACACCCCAAATATTGCAAAGGCAACAAATAGGGTCAGAAATAAATTCTGGTGTGAGTGAAATCATGGATTAAAATAATTTGTAAATTCCTATAACTGGGTAGAGAGCTGATATGTGTTATGCTATACAAATTCATGTAAAAATCTGAGTACCTGTATATATATGTAAGCTTAACTAACAAACATACATTCAAGTATTCATCCATTCACTTCATTCAGTTGTACATGTACAAGCTCCTATGGACTAACTCACTAAGTTCCATAGCGTAATTTCTCACTCTCATCTTTTTATTTATTTGGTCTGAACTCTTGCCATTGAACACCATGTGTGCATTACAAAGGGGCTCAGTTCTGTTAACCCTTTACACAGAGGCCTACAGGACTTAAGCAAGTCATGCACATACCCATCATCCACCTGATGATGAGTAGATCAAGGCACTACTCCTAAATTATTTTATAATTTAGAGACCATGCTTATTTATTTTCTGAGGAATTTTTCTTTTATTAACTCCAAAAATTCTTATATTCTTCTCTTCTTTTCATAATTCAAAAATTACTAAGTTCACTCAAAGATTATATCCAGACATACAAAACATTCATGCAAAATTGCACATCTCATTCCAAAGTCATTTATGCTTAATCACACTTTCTAAAACCTGATTGTATATTTATTTCTAGAGATTTTCCCCATTGTTTACATAAATCTGAAGAAGTCATGTGAAATACTATTTTTATTTTTACTGTGAACATAGGATATGGTTTTTGAGAAAAACCCATAAAAACATATTGGCTTATGATCTGAACAAATCAGCACATATTTGTAATATTGCATTGTTCATATCATTTTTAATATAAACTAGACATAAGCATGAATCTCATTATTCACACTGCCTACTTCTTTTCTTTCATTGATACCCTATTTCTCAGTAAAACATTTAGTTCATTTTCATATAAAAACTAGAATATAAAATCTATTTCTGTGATTAGAGTATTTGTTTGATTATTTATATTTTAAGACAAAACTGAAACCATCACAACATATTAAAATCTCATCCAAAAGTTCAACCAGAATACCATCCATGATCAGCATATTTTCATCCAGATAATAAAATCAAACAGAAAAATCATAATGTAAGTTATATAAAATATCTTGGCTGCCCTTAACTTGGGTCTTAATTCCTCAAATCTCATAAGTGATTAATCACTCACCTTCCTTCCTCTTTTTCCCCGAGAATGCTTAAGCTTGAAGATAACGTGAGTTTTTCTTTTCTTTTTCTTTTATTTCTCTGTTTTTCTCTCAGAAACAAACTGCTTCTCTCCTCTTATTTGAAAACATTTAGCTAGGGTTTAGTAGAGAGAAAAGCCCATTTTATCCTCATACAATCTAGAGAATCATGTATATATGTTTATGGCTAAATGTGCCATTTTCTTTTTGATTTCTATTTCAGGTAAGGGCAGTTGCTTCTCTGCTTTTCTGTGTACATGCTATTTGCATGATTCACCTATGCATTATTTATTTGTGTGACTTAGCTTCATTGTATATTTTTGTTAAACCTGAATAGTTCACTCATACCCCTTTTTATTATAATTCCTAGCTATTATTTCAAACTATTTATTTTTCTCTTGATTTATTTTAAAAATGTATTTATGCCCAAATAATACTAAACTGGTTTTATGCAATTTAATTATCAGAAAGATTTATTTTATCTCTTGATATTTGTATGGCTTATCATTTTTAATATATATACACATATGAGATATGTGTATGTAAAACTCACTCATACTTGATCATTTTCTTCTCCTTATTATTCATTAAAAATTACTATCCTCTTATTTAATTATTTCACTTACTCTTAATATTTATTCTCAAACTATTCTATTCTTCAAATATTCTTTGTTAACTGATTTCCAATTTTCTTTTAAAATTATTTTTATCTCAAAAATTTTGGGTCTTCACACCGAAGCTCCACAAACGGCCCGAAGACCATGGGTTGCTACCCCACCAAATTGAACCGAAGTTCCACAAACGGGGTTTTTAGTCCCCATACAAACAAATAGACATCGCACATCGCTAGTCTAAATCACAGAATGATCATCATCGATCAATAAAAAGTGTCGATTACACTAAGCTAGTAAATATATGAGTTTAGCTTCATGTCCCATAACCACTAGCTTAACTTAAATATTTACAAACAAATAGTAGATTTCCACTCGAAAATTGTCACAAGATTTTCAATCGAACAAGTCCAAAAAATAACCGACGAAGTAAATGCAAGCATTTCATTCCACTTGATTTACTAAGCCGTTTAGTTAGATTTCTCATACGAGTGAGGTAAAGGTTTGTATATACTAATAGATTGGAAAACAGTTTTATAAGCAAGTTTTGTATTAGAAATAGAGTTGAAATCATCTTTGTGAAAAAGTTTGAATATTTACTACTAGTATAGAAACCTTTATAATTTAAAGTGACAAGTCACAGAAATGATTGTAGAAACAATCAATCACCAAAAATTCACATACGAAGACGTGAATCAAATCCAAAGAAATCGATACCGAATCCATCAAAATGGATGTTGCCAAAAATCCCGAAAAAGAAACTATCAAAGTCAACTAAAAGTGATAACAACTAATCGGAGAAAGGAGAATCTATCAAAAATTGGAAATCCACACAAATTTGCCTAAAATAGGCAAAATAACATCTCCCAGAATCAATCGACTGGACTACAGGGTCAGTCGACTGACACAGACCTGGAAACATTCGGTTTCCAGGTTCAGTCGACTGACTCAGTGGGTCAGTCGACTGATACAGGGGCAGAGAATTTTCTACCCCCTGGTTCAGTCGACTGAACCTGCTTCATCAGCAGTTTCAGCCTAGCCCCCCTATGGGGCAATATCAATAAAACAGAACGGAAGCGAACGAGCGAGCTACAACGACTAGGGATTTACACCAAGCGACAACCCAGTCTTGTATGGCCCTCTAAAACACCCCACTAACGTGTTCAAACATCAAAGATTGGATTTTTAAAGATTTGACCTCAAAACACCAAAAATTGGAATATTCACAAATTCAATTCAAATCAAAAGCAAATGAACATAAATAAGTGTTAGGAATTCATACCTAACAACAATGATATCTATAGAAGTAGATGTGAGTTCAAAAACTCACCTTTAAACCCAAAAACACAAGAGAGAAGCTATAGAGCAAGGAAAGAACAACCACTCTTCAATTTTAACCTAAGAAGCTTCAATCTAAGCTCAAAAGAAAAACATTTCCTAAGTTAGGGTTTAGGAAATTTCTGAAATTGAAGAGGAAATGAGATGGAGAAGATGAAGAGGATGCTTACCTAAGCTTCTCTTAGATTTTGGAGCTAGAACTTGAGTTTGCAAATGAATCTAAGGCTTAGGAATTTATAATTCCTTTTCTCTTCCCCCATTTTTCTAAAGCTTGAAGTGTTAGGAAATGATAGTGTATGAAGAGGAGAGGGGGTGGAGTTAGGATATAAGATGAGTTGGTTAGTGGGCCGAAACCCAAACCCAAACCCAAAGCCCTAAGTGAAAATGTCAAAATTTTACTCAACCCCAAACTTATCGATGTTTATACTCAAAAAGGTTGCAAACATCATTTTGAACTCATTGGAAGTGGTCTCGATTTCTAATTCGACCGTTTGCAAAAAGTAGCATTTCGGACTTAAACCCGACTAACGATGCTATATTTAAATAAAACATTTAAATATACAATCGTAAAATATGCGGGTTGTTACAGACTCCCCTCCTTAAAGAAATTGCGTCCTCGCAATCTTTAAGAAATAAATAAGAAGTAACAACCATAAAAGCATATCAACACAGAAAAGAAGAAATTTGAAATAAGAAGTTCATCTTAAGGAGCATGGGAGAGCAAGTCCGGATGTGTTCGCTCGATGAATTCTCTGGATTCCCAAGAGCAATACTTAGGATTTGAGGACCATTGAACTTTCACAAGAGGAACATCTTTATTTCGAAGGCGTTTAACCTCCGAAGCAATGATACGAATAGGAAGTTGCTCATAAGTCAAATTAGGCGAAACTTCAATTTCTTCAATAACACGGGGCTCAAGAATAGTATCGGAATCTCAAAGGCATTTTCGTAGTTGAGAGACGAGAAATACGTCATGAATAGCAGAAAACTGAGCCGGTAATAAAAGGCGATAAGCCACGGAACCAATGCGTTCGGTGATGGGAAATGGCCCAATATATCGAGGTGCTAATTTTCCCGATCGACTGAAATGCACAACACCCTTCATAGGTGAAACACGAATAAACATAAAATCTCCCACAGAAAATTCTAATTTCCTTCTTCGGTTATCGGCATAGGATTTTTGTCTACTTTGAGCTTCTTTCATCCTATGACGAATAAGGTCAATCTTTTCTGTGGCATCCCGAATAAAATCTGGACCTAAAACCAGCTTCTCACCGGCTTCAAGCCAGCACGAAGGAGATCGGCATGGCCTTCCGTAAAGTGCCTCGAAAGGTGCCATACCAATACTAGATTGGAAGCTATTGTTATAGGAAAACTCAACAAGAGAAATATGATCTTCCCAACTTCCACCAAAGTCAAGAACACATGCACGAAGAAGATCTTCAAGAGTTTGATTCACACGCTCAGTTTGTCCATCGGACTGAGGATGATAAGAGATGCTAAAATTAAGCTTCGTTCCCAAAGCTTTTTGAAGACCTTTCCAAAATCCACTAGTAAACAATGGATCACAATCGCTAATAATAGAAGTGGGAACCCCATACAATCTAACAATTTCCTTGACGAAGAGTTTAGCCAAAATAGGTACGGTCCGATTGGACCGAACGGGAATAAAATGGGCGGATTTTGTATGTCTATCTACTATCACCCATAGGCTATCATGACCCAAATGAGAACGGGGAAAACCGTCAATAAAGTCCATGGAAATTTGCTCCCACTTCCATATTGTAATTTCCAAAGGTTGTAATAACCCACCGGGCCTTCGATGTTCGGCCTTTACGAGTTGGCAAGTCATGCAACGCTTAACAAAGTTAGCAATATCAGATTTCATTCCATCCCAATAATAAAGTTGCTTCATGTCAGCATACATTTTACTACTATCGGGATGAATGGTAAATTTAGAACAATGAGAATCTTCTAAAATATCTTTACGAAGATCGATAATATTTGGCACAATAAGTCTACCAAATTTTTGAATACCGCCACGAGCATCAATATCAAAGTCTTTCAAACCTTCAATATCAATTTTATCCATACAACTTTGGCTAAGAAGAAACAATTCGGGATCATGCTTTTGACCTTCAAGAATGCGGTCAAAAAGAGTAGGATGAGCCTCAAGGCTACACAAAACAAGAGATGAACATGAGTTGGATTCACGATATCAAATCTCACAAGTGGATAAAGTCGCGAGATCATTCCACTCGAATATCATCATAGAAACAACCGCTTGTTGCTTACGGCTAAGGGCATCGGCAACACGATTTCCCTTTCCGGGGGTATAAAGAATATCAAGATCATAAGATGCAAGGAACTCGAGCCAACGTTGTTGACACAAATTAAGTTCCTTTTGAGAAAATAAATACTTCAAAGATTTATGATCGGGGTAGAGAACAAACTTCTCCCCCAAAAGATAATGACGCTAAATTCTAAGGGCGAAAACAATAGCTGCGAGCTCTAAATCATGAGTGGCATATCTAGTCTCGGCAGGCTTTAATTGCCTAGAAGCATAAGGGATAACACGTTCCCTTTGCATGAGAACGGCTCCCAAACCAACACGACTAGCATCGGTGTAAACAATGAAGTCTTGGTTCCCATCGGGAATCACAAGAATAGGAGCATCGGAAAGGAGTTCTTTTAGTTTCTGAAAAGCAGCTTCACATTTGTCTGACCAAATGTATTTAACTTCCTTCTTTGTCAGACTAGTAAGAGGTACGGAAATTTTAGAAAAGTCTTTTATGAAACGACGGTAATAACCCGCCAATCCGAGAAAGCTACGAATTTCCATCACACTCTCCGGTCTCTTCCAATTTTGAATCGCCTCAATCTTTGAAGGATCCACGGAAATTCCGGATTCAGAAATAATATGCCCCAAAAATTTCACACGAGATTGCCAAAAGTGGCATTTAGAAAATTTTGCTTTCAATTGGTTGCTCCTAAGAGTTTCCAACACAATTCGAAGATGATTTACATGCTCTTCCTCGGTTTTAGAATAAATAAGAATATCATCTATAAAGATGAGAACAAATCGATCGAGGTAGTCTTTGAAAACTCGATTCATAAGGTCAACGAAATAAGCTAGAGCATTCGTCAAACCAAATGGCATAACAAGCCATTCATAAGATCCATAACGTGTACGAAACGATGTCAAAGGAATGCTATCCTCTGCAATACGGAGCTGATGAAAACCGGTTGCTAAGTCTAACTGTGAAAAGACTTTAGCACCACTAAGTTGATCGAATAGATCATCAATCCGAGGTAAGGGATATTTATTCTTGACGGTGAGATCATTAAGCTTGCGGTAGTCAACGCAAAGCCTAAGTGTACCATCCGATTTCTTCACAAAAATAGCTGAAGCTCTCCATGGAGAGGAACTAGATTGAATAAATTGCTTCGCTTCCAATTCGGATAATTGTTTACGCATCTCCTCATTTTCCTTATTGGACATACGATAAGGAGGACGAGTAATAGGTAGAGCTCCAGGGATTAGATTAATTCTGAACTCAATTGCTCGCATAGGTGGTAATCCTAAAACGGGCTCAAATATGTCGGGAAATTCACGAACAATGTGAATGAGAGAAATGACTTCTTCCTCATCATTGTTATCGTCATCATGAGGATTTAGTGAATACAAGGATGTTCCCGAATTGGAATCTGAATCTTTAAGAACAAGAGAAATCTGCTTAACAGATTGAGGATGTCGAAGATATATAGTCCGCTCGGGACATAGGATATGGGCTTCATATCGGTTAAGCCAATCCATTCCCAAAATCATTCCGAAACCTAAGTAGCGCATAACATGCAAATCGGCTCGGAAAGAATAATCACACAAAATAATCTCGACATCTTTACAAAGTAAACTGAGTGTTGCGGATCCACCAACCGGATTCGCAATTCTCAAAGAAGTCATCAAGATAATAACATTCAAAGACAAAGCATCAACTAGTTCTTTTGATATAAAAGAGTGAGATGCACCCGTATCAAAAAGAACTCGAATAGAAAAATCACAAAATATAATAATGCCATCAAGGATAGAATGAGAAATACCTTGACCACGAGAAGTGTTAGCATGGGCTTGCACAACATTTAGCTTGCCTTCCTTTTTGCTTTGAAGTTTGGGACACAAAGATATAGTATGACCTGAACTCTTGCAATAGCGGCAAGAAAGAGACTTCGGACACTTGTTCGCATAATGGTCCTTAGAACCACAATTGTAACATTCTCCACGACTAAAGGTAGGAGTTTTTGCTACCGAAGTTGCTTGCTTCCCTTTCTTGTTGGGATTAGGCTTGAATTTAAAAGGCCTCTTCTTATTGATGTTTTATTTGAATTCAACATCACTTTCTTTATCGGCCTCTTCGAGTCGAAGAGCGATATCAACAAGCTGATCGAAAGAAACTTCCAGTTTCAGAAGTAATGGCTTCTTGAGATTCTTATTCAACCCGTAGACAAATCTCTGATTTTTCTTCAATGGGGTATTAATATACTCGACCCCATATTTAGATAGTGTTTCCTGAGGATTTGACCAGGCAACTAGTACTCGGCAATAAGTGCTCGGCATCAGAGAGTGTCCGGCATCCAGGAGTGTTCGGCGAAGCAACTGACACCCATGAGTACTCGGTGTAGTACTCGGCATCCATTAGTGTCCGGCGTCCATTAATGTTCGGCGAAATACTCAGCAGTGTTCGGTGTCAACTGGCACTCAACGTCAACCACTGCTCGGCATCAACACTGTTCGACATCAAGACTGCTCGGCATCGAGACTGATCGGCGTACAAGAATACTCGGCGTCAAGGCTGCTCGGCATACAGGAGTACTCGGCCTCCCATGGTGTTCGGCGAGGCACTTGACATCCAGGAGTGTTCGGCGAGGCACCCAACATCCAACGAGTGCTCGGCAACAAGTGTGCTCGGCATCAAGACTGCTCGGCATACCAGAGTGCTCAGCAACGAGAGCACTCGGCGTCAAGACTGCTCGGCATACGAGACTGTTCGGCATCAGGGAGAACTCGGCAGCATCTGTGGTTCGACATACAGGTGTACTCGGCGTAGTACCCGGTGGGATTAGAAGTATTCGGCGTAAGGGCACTCGGCGTCTAGAAGAGCGTTCGGCTTCATCTGACTAACACCCTACACTTCCCAAACATCAACCACCTCGTTCGGCATAGAGAGGACCGTTCGGCGTCAGAGTGTTCGGCACATCTGTGGTTCGGCATACAACGCTCACTATACTCGGGCTGGAGTGTTCGGCCAACAGCCCACTTGGGAAGTCCAACCCATCTTTGCCTATAAATAGAGGGGCAGGGTCACAGTGAAATGGATCCTTTTTTTGGAGAGAAAACACCGGGGAGACTCTGCCATTTTCAAGACTCATCTTCTCTACTTAACAACTTCATTAAAGCATTTGATTCACGAATTGTATTTGTAATCAACTATAAAGAAGATCAATAAAGTTTAACCTCAAAGTGGACGTAGGCAATTACGCTGAACCACTATAAATTTGGTGTTCTTACTTTCTGTATTTAGATTAGCACTGTCTTCTCTGTTTAATTTGATTTCATCACTTATATCTCTTCACAATCTTCTTCTACGAGGTTAGTGACCAATTTTGGTGCTAACACTTTGGTGCTTTCACCAAGAATCGAATTCTCAGACCTCAAGGATCTGCTTTGAAGCTACTGGATTGAACAAATCCCCCAAAGAAGATCCGACTTACTGATAGGACATCCGTTGATTCTACTCAGAGTTCATACCGATAACTCTACAATGGCAAGACCACGTACCAGGTCAGCTTCTCTTAATGCGGATGCCCGAGAGACTGCTAGCGTGCAACAAGCAGGACCTAGCAATCAACTGGCGATCCCGAGTGCAGGGATTGCCGCTCAAGAACAGACTTCAGTTGTCACCAGAGTAGAGTTCAATGACTTGATGAGAGAACTTAGGGAAAGCAGAAGACAACTGGGAGAACAGATGCAAGCTAATGCCAACCTGATGGCACAACTCACTCAACAGCAGCAACAGAATGCTGGGGGCAATCCTGCTGCTTATTCCTCATCTGACAGCTCTACTTCTTCTGATGAACCACCCAAGCGTAGACGCCGCAAGACTGAAGCTGCAAGGGCGGATGCTGCTGTTCGAACAGCTGGAGACCGCGACCAAGCCAGAACTGGGAGCTTCAGAACCGGAGTACAGATGGAGGATGGAGCTCCAGATCATCAAAATGCTAACAATGTTGAGCCTCAAGACGCACGATTGGCAGATCACCAGGAAAGGAGGCATCAGCATGGACAGGCGCGTAGAACTGACTCCAACCTCCCAGCTTCCATACAGACACCCGATCTGACAGCCATGATCAGGCAGCTAATGAAAGAAAATCAGGGCTTATCAAATGACGACTGGGGAGTGTCAAGAAGTCATACTCCGTTCACAGATGTTATGCTGCAAGCGGCGTACCCCAAGAAGTTTAGCATGCCAACTATTCCTGCATACGAAGGAAAGGCTGACCCCAGACAACATGTAATGAGGTATGAATGGATGATGGATTCAGCCAGAGCAAATGATCCCACCAAGTGTAGGTGCTTTTCGATTACTCTATCTGGGATCGCTACTATGTGGTTCACCCGACTTCCTCCGCGATCCGTATCAAGTTTCGAGGAGTTGGCAAAGAAGTTTATTGAGCAATTCAGGATACACACTACACGCCCGAAGGACGTGATGTCTCTGTCAAGTGTAATCCAAAATCCCGGAGAGTCGCTGAAGGAGTACTTACAAAGATTCCACGTTGCGGCAACTGAAGTCAGTAATCCCAACGACCATGCAATCCTAATGGCTGTAATGAGAGGTGTAGATCCGGATTCTGAATTTGGAGACTGGCTGGCAGGAAAACCTCCGGCTATGCTAGAGCGTTTCTACTCCAAGGCACACCAGTTCATAAGAAGAGAGGAAGCTAGGTGGGTACGACGAGATAAGGCACCGGGACCTGCCCAAGAGTCAATCAAGAGCAACATTGCTGTGAAGCAATCTGGAGACAATTCGGGAAAGGTCCAAGTCAATGTCCAGAGTAAGCCTGTGCAGCCCAAAGAGTCCGGAGGAAGAAGTCAAGGAAAGAGGAAAGAAGCGGGAAAGTGGAAGTCGAGAATTCCAAGCTACAGCGAGTACACTCCGCTAAACGCCCCACTTGAGAACATTTACCTATCCACCTGCAATACTTTTCAGTACAGAAAACCACGTCCAAAAGAATCAACTGAAGAACAGAAGCGGACTGGGAAATATTGCCGCTTCCATGAAACTTATGGACACAACACGGAAGAATGCAGAAACCTGCATGACGCTATCGAGAAATTGATCAGACAAAAGAAGTTGCAAGAATTTGTAAAGGATCCACAGGAAGGAGGACAGGGAACGTCCAACCCAGGTCGTGCACCAGCTCCACGTCATCCTGAGGAGCCTGCTCGGACTGTTGGAAGACTGGTCATAAATACAATTATCGGTGGACCTCATCCCGCAGATAAGAACTGGCAAGAGATGGAACGATATGCAAGCTCATTGAAGCATGCAGATTTTGAGTGATGTTCAAACGTAGAGGATGGGGCCCCTGCTAAGCAGCAGCGCGTGATGACAGATGATATTGTGTTCAGGAACAGAGACGCTGATCAGGTAGAGGCTCCGACCATCGATCCCATGGTCATATCTGCAACGATCGGACCAGCATATGTAAAAAGAATTTTGATTGATTGTGGAAGTTCAGTCAACATCATCTTCAAGAAGGCCTATGATCAGATGAAGCTAGAGACAAAAGACTTGAAACCATCCAAAGCTCGTATCCACGGCTTTAATGGCGCTGCGACTGATGCAGTAGGATATGTCGAGTTACCAGTTGAACTGGGACAAGGCGAGCGTCGGAGGGTACGAATTCTACCCTTTGTAGTTTTGGATGTGGACTCTCCGTATAATGTTTTCTTGGGTCGGCCGGCCCTGGCTGAATTTAGGGCGGCACTAGCCCCGTGGTGCTTGACTTTGAAGTTTCCGACTGACAAAGGAGTAGGCATTGTTCACGGTGACCAAGCAGCTGGTCGTTCTTGTTATGTGGCCGAGCTCCGAGAGGCCCACCGGAGGGAGAAAGGAAAGGTTGCGGACAATCCCGTCCGCATCCTCAATACAAATAATTGACAAGTAGTGCCCGAGCCCTGGCTCGGGCATAGTTCTCGGATCTACGGAGATATAGATCCGAGAGACGACGATGAGAAACCCAGGGAAGAGAAGGCGGCACCGGCTGAATTAACAATTGACATTTCAGTTAGCCGTGACGACCCTTCACGAATACTGAAGATCGGATCACAGTTAGGCCCCGCAATGACTGAAGACCTTAGCGACTTCCTCCGGGCAAACCTTGATGTTTTCGCCTGGACGCATTCTGATATGTGTGGGATTTCTCCCGCCATCACGAGTCATATGTTGAACATAGACCCGAAATACGTCCCAGTCAAGCAAAAAAGGAGAGGAATGGATCCGGAGAGATCCGCCGCTCTTGGAGAGGAGGTGGACAAACTCAAAGCAAATGGGTTTGTCCGCGACGCCCTCTACCCAGAGTGGGTCTCCAACCCCGTGCTAGTAAAGAAGGCGAATGGGAAATGGAGGACGTGCGTAGATTATTCCGACTTGAACAAAGCATGCCCTAAGGACAGTTTCCCGTTGCCTAGGATCGATCAGTTGGTCGATTCCACAGCAGGACACGAATTATTGTCATTCATGGATGCGTACTCAGGATACAACCAAATCCCAATGCATATTCCGGACCAAGAACACACCAGCTTCGTTACAAATGTCGGGCTGTATTGCTATGTAGTGATGCCCTTTGGATTGAAGAATGCTGGAGCAACTTACCAACGTCTGGTGAATCGAATGTTCAAGGACCAGCTGGGCAAAACCATGGAAGTCTATGTGGATGACATGCTCGTGAAGTCACGACGGTCAAACGACCACATTCAAGACTTAGCTGAAATGTTTAACATACTCAGGTTTTATGGAATGAAGATCAACCCACTGAAGTGTTCTTTCGGCGTTGCATCAGGGAAGTTTTTAGGATTCATCGTCAACGCTAGGGGAATCGAAGCCAACCCAGAAAAGATCCAAGCCATTCGAGATGTACAAGCGCCCAGGACTATAAAGCAGGTACAGAGCTTGAACGGAAAAGTAGCTGCGCTGAGTCGATTTATATCCAAGGCAACTGACAATTGCATCCCGTTCTTTGACATAATAAAGAAAGGAAAGAGTAATTTTGAATGGACGTCTAGCTGCGAGGAAGCATTCTGGAATCTGGTAAGGCATCTGGAGAGCCCACCAATGCTATCTAAACCAGTTGACCATGAGATGCTGTACGTTTACTTGGCTATATCCCCTCATGCGATAAGCGCAGCTTTGGTTCGTGAGGAGGATCGAGTCCAGAAGCCGGTATATTATGTTAGCAAGCGTTTAACGGGGGCAGAGAAGAATTACCCTAAAATCGAGAAATTGGCTTATTGCTTGGTGATTGCATCACGCAAGCTGCGCCCATACTTTCAAGCGCATTCAATCGGTGTTTATACCGATCAACCCCTGAGGCAGGTACTTCAACGACCGGAAACTTCTGGAAGATTGCTAAAATGGAACATCGAGTTGAGCCAATTCGACATCGCGTACTTACCACGGAGAGCCATCCGAGGGCAAGCGTTAGCAGACTTCATCACTGAATCTACCATACCCATCAAACCGGACGATCACGACATCATTCCCCCCATTCGATGGAAATTATACACTGACGGTGCATCAAACGACCGTTGCTCCGGCGCGGGCATAGTTCTTATAACTCCGGAAAACCGATCAATCTGTTATGCCCTGAAGCTCGATTTCCCGGCTACAAACAACAAAGCTGAATATGAAGCACTGATCGCTGTCTTGAAGCCCATCAAAGAACTCGGGATCGAATCAGTCGAAATCTTTTATGACTCGCAGTTGGTGGTTTACCAAGTACGAGGAGACTACCAAGCAAAAGGACGAAAGCTTGCTCCGTACCTCGTTCAGGTCCAAGAACTACTATCAAATCTTGAGCGTTATGACATTTCACATATCCCGCGAGAACAGAACAAAGAAGCCGACTTGTTGGCTAAGTTCGCAAGTACCGACGATGCTCAACAAATGGGATTGTATCCCGTTGAAGTCTTGCATGCCCCGAGCATAGACGAGATGAAAATCGATCGCGTGTTGGAAACATAAATCGAGAAGGACTCGTGGATAACCCCATTCAAACTGTACCTGACAACCGGGGCTTTACCAGAAAGAAGAAGCGAAAGACGACAGGTCCTTCGGAAGGCTGCGCGGTACGTAATGCAGGGTGGATCCATGTACCGAAAAGGATTCTCGGTCCCATTATTACGGTGCATCGCTCATGATGAAACAAAGCGAGTCTTGAGGGAAGTTCACGAAGGGGAATGTGGCGACCATACTGGGGGGCAAACGCTAGCAAAAAAGATCCTCCGCTATGGATATTACTGGCCCACCGTAAACCGGGATGCCGCGGACTACGCAAGAAAATGCGACAAGTGTCAAAGATATGCGAAAATCCCGAGGGCTCCATCAACGGAACTCACACAAATGATCAGTCCTTGGCCATTTGCGATCTGGGGAATCGACATAATCGGCTCTTTGCCTCTATCCAAAGGTGGTGCGAAATACGCAATAGTTGCAGTTGACTATTTCACGAAATGGGCTGAGGCAGAACCTTTGGCCACTATCACCTCTAAGAAGGTCATTAACTTCGTTGTACAAAACATTATATGCCGCTTTGGCCTTCCACGCACCATCATTACAGACAATGGAACGCAATTCGAAAGTAGAGAGTTTAAAGAGTTCTGTTTAAAGTACGGCATCGAGAAAAAGTTCGCCGCCGTTGCACACCCAAAAGCTAACGGACAAGTCGAGGCCGTTAACAAAATAATCAAGTCCATACTAAAGAAGCGTCTGGAGAAGGTTGGAGGCAAGTGGGTAGATGAACTCCCGACAGCATTGTGGGCGTATAGAACTACCCACAAGTCCGCGACCGGCCACACTCCATTCGCCTTGGCATACGGCTCTGAAGCCGTTATACCCGTGGAACTTGAAGTTCCATCGCACCGAGTGACATACTATGATCCCAAGACGAACCAAAACCTCTTGCTGGAATCACTGGACTGCATCGATGAAAAGCGGGAAGAAGCTGAATTAAGGGCGGCGGCGCACAGACTTCGAGTCAAGCGTTACTATGACGGCAGAGTCCGCCCAAGATTCTTTGATGTGGGAGATCTCGTTCTGAAACGAGTCTTCCCGGTACCATCACGCATGAATCCCAGCTGGGAAGATCCATACGCCATTGAACGGAAGCTTGGAGAAGGAACATTCAAGCTAGCGACCGTTGATGGCGCGACACTCCCCCGAGCATGGAACAGTGAACATTTGCGGCACTATTACATTTAGCATGTTTTCCTTTCTTGTTGTAGGCATTGTTATTTCCTGCATGTTTCCATTCAATAATGACTTAGTTTCCTTGTGAAAGTTGTAATCAAGCAATTCAGTTGATTTTCGTTAATAAAGGCTTGAAGCCATATTTTCTATGAAGTTTCCATATCTCTTAATTGGATGATAAATTACGCTATCATTCACAACATGCAGACTCGTACGAACGATTTCCAATCT
Source organism: Allium fistulosum (assembly GCA_030737815.1). Taxonomy (NCBI): domain Eukaryota; kingdom Viridiplantae; phylum Streptophyta; class Magnoliopsida; order Asparagales; family Amaryllidaceae; genus Allium; species Allium fistulosum. The sequence continues at coordinate 195,328,285 of CM060902.1, read as the reverse complement.
CCGAATCCCCAGAGTGCGGAGCGGAGTACTCTAAGTCCCCAGAGCACGGACTAGAGTATAAACGATTTCAAATCTCCGAATCCCCAGAGTGCGGAGCGGAGTACTCTAAGTCCCCAGAGCGCGGACTAGAGTATAAACGATTTCCAATCTCCGAATCCCCAGAGTGCGGAGCGGGGTACTCTAAGTCCCCAGAGCGCGGACTAGAGTATAAACGATTTCAAATCTCCGAATCCCCAGAGTGCGGAGCGGAGTACTCTAAGTCCCCAGAGCGCGGACTAGAGTATAAACGACTTCCAATCTCCGAATCCCCAAAGTGCGGAGCGGAGTACTCTAAGTCTCCAGAGCGCGGACTAGAGTATAAACGATTTCCAATCTCCGAGTCCCCAAAGTGCGGAGCGGAGTACTCTAAGTCCCCAGAGCGCGGACTAGAGTATAAACGATTTCAAATCTCCAAATCCCCAGAGTGCGGAGCGGAGTACTCTAAGTCCCCAGAGCACGGACTAGAGTATAAATGACTTCCAATCTCCGAATCCCCAGAGTGCGGAGCGGAGTACTCTAAGTCCCCAGAGCGCGGACTAGAGTATAAACGACTTCCAATCTCCGGATCACCAGAGTGCGGAACGGAGAACTCTAAGTCCCCAGAGCGCGGACTAGAGCATGAATAGTCTCAAGTCTCCAAGTCCTCGGAGCATAGTGTCAGTAAACCAAATAAAGACAAGAGAATCGTTCGAACAAAAAGAAACTAAAATTTTATTCGATAAGTCCAAAATGGGGATACAAGATCACTCCTACAAAATTCAGGCATATACAAACTACAAGTAGTGGAAGATAAAAACAATTACAAAACTTAAGCAGGAAACTTGTTGAACAAGTGCATCGATTATTTCTTCGACTTCTTCTTCTTGTCTGCCTTTGGTGTTTCCGATGACTCCTCTCCCTCACGCTTTTTCTTGGACTTTTTGCTTGCTAGAGAGACGGAGTCAGGAGTAGGAGACGGAACATCTAGTGGTTTGGACCTGCCCGGGAGAATAATTTTCAAAGGTCTATTCCGCGGGTCAGTCAGTTCCAGTACTTCAGATTCAACTTTGACTTTGACCTTTCTCTTCTCCTCGTCGGCGAGACGGTCCTTCATGCTCATCTCTGAAGTATGTTCGGAGGCGCCAGTGATTTTAACTTCGTCGCTTCCTTCGGCAGGAGACGAAGTATCAAGTTTGTCATCATCAAGCGCCCCGATCACTTGAGCATTTGGACCGGGAGTTACCCCTGCGTAAGCAACGTCGCTTGTTTTCCCTGCTTCCTCCTTGGCGTCATCGCTCCTCGGAGTTAGCTCGGCGTTAGAACAACCTGCATGAAAATATAAGAAGTGGGCATTAGAACGAATAACCATTGCTGAAAAATGATGGGATCTCTTCGACTTCTAAAGAAAGAAGAATTTCCTACCAGGATCCGGTTGGCTATCGGTGGCGCGCGGGGTTTCACCCTCCAGGATAGGTGACAGCACGTGAACGCTGAGCCCGGGATCTTCGGGATCATAACTGGCATGCTGCTCGAATGGATCAAGCGTCGACCGACCGGCCGATTGAGCAGCATAAGGAGCGGCGATGTGAGGAGTAGTAGCGTCGGCCTCTGACGGGCCAGCCTCGTCGTTCTTCTCTTTCGAAGGGGAAGAGCCTTTGCCATAAAGAGCCAATGCTGCAAATAAATCCGATGGCTCATTCCCCCTCAGGAACTCCTTCACCAATGCATCCTCGTCGATCTCTTCGGAGCCTGACTCGACTTTCTTGATCTTTATCAGAGTTTCCCATGCCTCAGCCAGGGATTCGTGGTAGCCGTCGCCCAAGAATGTTAGGTCGCGGTGCATAAGGACGCGAGCTCCGTACTCGGCGATCAGCGGGTCAAACATACTCTTGACCTCTTCCCTGCCGGCCTCTGTGGCCGCCTCAAGGCGAGAATCAAGCTCCTCCACAGCCATTCTTTTGCCCTCCTCACGGGCCTCATCCTTCATTTTTTCGACCCCGGCAAGTTCGTTGTCGAGTTTTGTCTTCAGGAGTCGGGTAGCAACAATCTCATCACAATATCGCTGCGATTCTTCCTGAGCAGCTATTTTGTCTTCTTTCTCCTTGGAGAGTTGTTCTTTCAGCTCTTTGACTTGAGTAGCGAGCGCGTCCCTTTCTTTTTGGACAGAGTCTTTTTCTAGGGCAAGGGCGCCGCTGCGCTGAACTGCTTCGTCAAGCTCCTTTTTGTGAGCCACCTCTAAGCGAGCAACTGCCTCAGCAGTATCTTTTGCACCTTGTTCAGCGGCTTCTAGCTTTGACTTATACGAAGCGAGCTCTTCGTCTTGGAGTTTGATGATTTTCTTATCGCTGTCAGCCTCCAGATTCAGACGGTCAATCTCGTGTTGACGCTCGACAGATACTTCCGAGATCTTCTCCACCAAGTGCACGAATGCGTCATGTTGAACATAGACATCATTGTTGCAGGCAATGGCACTTTGCTTCACGTGCCCAGGAATGTGATGGATGGCTGGGAGGAATTTCAAGCCGTCAAAACAGATTTTCGGAAACTTGGCCTTAAGGTCGACCATCTTTTCCGCAACAGTTGGGTCCACGGCAGGAGTAGGAGGAGGAGGCTTAGAGAATTCCGTTCTTTTACGCTGCTCTCGAACTTGCCTCGTACTCGATGAACTGGAATGTTGTTCTCGAGCAGCATCAGACTGATAACCCTTCTGCAAAGACTTCTCTTTATCCGGCTCAGTTGGAGGAGGAAGGTCGCGGGACTGGGAAGATTGAGAGTGTGCTTTCTTGCGGTGAGACGACTCGCGCGGACGATTGTCCCTATCTTCATAATCACCTCGGTCCCGGCGTCTGCCTGAACCGGAATCTCGTCCGGAGTGATGGAATATAGAAGACCCCTGAAGGCGATCAAGTCCGTGTGAGCGGCCCATATCACCTGCAAAGAAGGGAGATAACAACAAGTTAAGGAGAATTCACGAATTAAAAAGACTTGAAGTATATTATGGAATGTGCATGTGCGTGTGTGTCCTAAGTGTTCCCCCCGACGGACCCGTTCATTTATCTTTGCTAATCGGAGTATTGTCTCCTTGAGCCGGGAGTTGAACTCCTACATTGCCTCTAGCGGGCGAAGAGAATTTGAGAGCTTCAGGATCATCGAACCCGTAATTAAGTATGTCTTCGGGAATAGAAAGGTTCGATAGACCTCTCAAGGAACTTTCCAGATGCTGCGAAGAAGCCTCTTTCTCAGGAGGGGTAGGCGTAACTTTTGAGGTGCCACCAACTTTCTCCTTTTGAACCGTGTATTTCAACTTCTTCTTTCCCTTCGAAGGGGAGGATGATGTCTCAATATCCTGAACTTCGATTGCCGGATTCCAAGCGGGACCCACGTTCTCGCCCTGAGTTTCGGGGGCATCATCCTCTTTGCGCTCGCCTTCTTCATGCGTGTCGGGAGCGCGACGCGACGATGGTCCGGCAAGTTTTTTCCCTTTACCAGATGGAGGTTTGGGAATTGTAACACCTTCTGGAAGGCTGATCCGACGACCAGGGGCTAGCAAGCCGAACCCCGACAGCGATTCATTTGAAATGATAGCTCGGATATCTCGATCCTCGGTCGGAAGAGCTCTAATCGCATCGACAGCATCAGAATATCCTCGGCCTTTCGGGCGTGGGCTGATACCTGAAAAGATGAAACGGAAAGTTAGGAAAGACATGCTCGGGTTAAATACGAATAGTAACTCGGCAGAGAGACTTACTGCCTTCAACCCATCTCCTAGCGAAACCGGAAGGGCAGCGCACATAGAACCATTCCTGTTTGTACAGGGCGAATTTGCTACAGGCCCCTGTCAAGATCTGGCACTTGTGGTATGGCTCGAGGAACATGAAGGAAGGGCTATCTTTCCGTCTCTTGAACATATAAATGTATCGGATATCACCGGGGGTTGGAGGTCTGGAGAAAACGGCCATGAAAAGTAAATAAGTCCCATATAGAAACGCATGGCCATTCGGGTGCAGCTGCGACGGAGCTATGTCTATATACTGCAGCACATCCCGGAGAAATAAATTGAATGGAGGCACGTTGCCCATCCAACACATGAACTTGTTGCAGGCTGTGTACCCAACTGGGGGCAGATGAGGGCGGTCGTGTCTCGAAGGAACTAACACGTCAGCAAAGGGAATCCCGTGAATGGAACATATCCATCGCAGAGCGGCCTCGTTGATCTTCGAGGCTTGAGAATCGATCGGATTGTCCAGTAAGATGGTTGACTCCAGAGCATCGGGCGCCAAGTTATGAGCGGGAGAGATTGACGGGTTGGAAGTATCTGCGGCTCCTTGCCTCGATGACGGCCCAGGCCTGTCGGATATGGTGGCGGAGCTAGATTTTCTCGACATCCCGAATAAATAACTAAATGCTTGAGAAAGCTATACTTGAAAAACGTTGAACGTTAGAATTAGCAACACGAGTTTTCCCCCCACGTGGTGTGTGAACTAGTGCAAGCAATTGTGTACAGACAATAAGAATGTTTTAAAAGATATAATAATTAGCTTCGAATCATCGCCTTCGAAGACCGTCATCGCTGACCGTCTCAAAAAGCTCGCCTTGAGGTGATTACAGTTCCAGATTCAAAAGACATATTATTTCTAAAGTAACCGGCCTAAGTGTAGTTTGACATTTATACTGGTCGGCATTTAAGTAATATTCGGCATTCAAGATTATTCGTCCTAAGTATAGTGTTCGACTGTGTTTGGCTCGGTTTAAAGAGTGTTCGGCAATTGTATTGTTCGGCATGTCAAGTGTTCAGCAATTGTATTGTTCGGCATGTCAAGTGTTCGGCAATTGTATTGTTCGGCATGTCAAGTGTTCGGCAATTGTATTGTTCGGCATGTCAAGTGTTCGGCAATTGTATTGTTCGGTATGTCAAGTGTTCAGCAATTGTATTGTTCGGCATGTCAAGTGTTCAGCAATTGTATTGTTGGCATGTCAAGTGTTCGGCAATTGTATTGTTCGGCATGTCAATTGATCGGCATTTAAGTAATGTTCGGCATGTCGGCTGTTCGGTCTGGGTTATCATTCGGCTAAAAGTGGCTCTCCACCACGATGTCAACTTCACCCTACACCATCTCCGTCTGCGCCGAACGTCAGGGACAGATCGCTCGGCGAAGACTACGCCGTTCAGCATCCTATCTTTCTTTTCCTTCCATTCTTGTTCGGCGCAAAGGAGCTAGCCCTAACTAGACGACTCCAAGCATGCGAGCCATTTCTGCTCAACGCTTATTATACGATCATGGAAAGGTCACGTTTCCCATGAAAACAACCTAAGTCTTGTGTTGAAGTAATCTAAATCACAGAAGGATTGATACCTAGTTCGGAAGTCGAAATTGAGGAAGGATCGATTAGGTCTCAAATCTGGTAGGATGGCAAGAATTGAAAGTCTTTAAAGAATGACTGGAAAGAAGGCGTAAAGGGAAAAGAGACGGTGAAGACCTGGTTATATAGAGGGAGGTAGAAGTTGAAGAGGCTATACCCGGTAGAACCGGTCAACACCGAAGGGTTCGGCATCGTAGCAGAGTGACGTTCGGCACACGAGATACGTTCGGCTTCGAGCGTATCGTTCGGCATTTAAATCTCGTTCGTCTTGCTCCTCCTTCGCTAGCATTCTCGAGAAGGTACCTCCGAGGTAGATTGTACCAGATTCAAAGCGCATCACGTTCGGCCATGCAATACACTTTGGGGGGCAAGTGTTTCCTGAGGATTTGACCAGGCAACTAGTACTCGGCAATAAGTGCTCGGCATCAGAGAGTGTCCGGCATCCAGGAGTGTTCGGCGAAGCAACTGACACCCATGAGTACTCGGCGTAGTACTCGAAATCCATTAGTGTCCGGCGTCCAGTAATGTTCGGCGAAATACTCAGCAGTGTTCGGTGTCAACTGGCACTCAACGTCAACCACTGCTCGGCATCAACACTGTTCGACATCAAGACTGCTCGGCATCGAGACTGATCGGCGTACAAGAATACTCGGCGTCAAGGCTGCTCGGCATATAGGAGTACTCGGCCTCCCATGGTGTTCGGCGAGGCACTTGACATCCAGGAGTGTTCGGCGAGGCACCCAACATCCAACGAGTGCTCGGCAACAAGTGTGCTCGGCATCAAGACTGCTCGGCATACCAGAGTGCTCAGCAACGAGAGCGCTCGGCGTCAAGACTGCTCGGCATACGAGACTGTTCGGCATCAGGGAGAACTCAGCAGCATCTGTGGTTCGGCATACAGGTGTACTCGGCGTAGTACCCGGTGGGATTAGAAGTATTCGGCGTAAGGGCACTCGGCGTCTAGAAGAGCGTTCGGCTTCATCTGACTAACACCCTACACTTCCCAAACATCAACCACCTCGTTCGGCATAGAGAGGACCGTTCGGCGTCAGAGCGTTCGGCACATCTGTGGTTCGGTATACAGCGCTCACTATACTCGGGCTGGAGTGTTCGGCCAACAGCCCACTTGGGAAGTCCAGCCCATCTTTGCCTATAAATAGAGGGGCAGGGTCACAGTGAAATGGATCCTTTTTTTGGAGAGAAAACACCGGGGAGACTCTGCCATTTTCAAGACTCATCTTCTCTACTTAACAACTTCATTAAAGCATTTGATTCACGAATTGTATTTGTAATCAACTATAAAGAAGATCAATAAAGTTTAACCTCAAAGTGGACGTAGGCAATTACGCTGAACCACTATAAATTTGGTGTTCTTACTTTCTGTATTTAGATTAGCACTGTCTTCTCTGTTTAATTTGATTTCATCACTTATATCTCTTCACAATCTTCTTCTACGAGGTTAGTGACCAATTTTGGTGCTAACAGATAGAGATTTGAAAGAAGCGACGTAATCCATCACGGAAGATTCACCTTGAACAAGGTCAATGAAGCGTCGAGCAAGAGATACTTTTTCAGCTTCTGGCATAAATTTTAACTAGAATCTTTCCCGAAATTGCTCCCAAGTAAGATCCGCTTCGATAATTTCGGAGATCAGAAGCTCATACCAGTCTACTGCTCTTTCTTGGAGCATGCTAGAAGCCACTTGGACTCGATGTAGATCAATAAGATTCATGCGGGAAAAGATGCGATCGCATGATCTAAGCCAAGCCTAGACTTCTATAACGCTTTCAGAACCCTTGAAAGGCTTTCCACCCAAGTTGGTGTAATCACTGCAAAAGCGTGCAAACCCAGATTTAGGATGAGTGGGCTCTGGAATAGGTCCGATAGCTTGAGCATTTTTCACAAGATCTAGAAGTTGCTGAGCAGACATAAATACTCTGTCCTGAGGAGTAGCACTAGATTGACCGGCGCAGGGACGGCCTGGTCTAACCATTTCTCTTCTTTAAGAAAGAAAGAAGAGGAAAAAGGTTATTCATAAAATGAATATCAAACAAATTTGATTGATAAAACAAGGCATCATAAAGAATATAGAATAGAACAGTACAAAGACTCGAATTAAATCTTATGGCACGAATCCTAAGAAAGACTTAGGGCAATGATCCTTGCAAGATTATTCTATATTGTTCCGAAGTTTGGCTCTGATACCAAGCTGTGACGCCCCACCTCTATACTCACACTAGCCAAGGACACTACGGAGTAATGTCGTCGACTAGCATGAAGAATAAGGCTGTTGAGGAGCGACCATCTATGTAATTGCTTTGTGCGAGTATCGATATGTCAGATAATATAACTTACATTTCGTTTCAAGAGGAAATCCGACATATCAAATACAAACTCAAAGCTACCATACAGTGGCTATGTGGACTTCGGAAACAAATATAGAAATAAACATAACACAAATCAGTCACATATATTCATATCACAAAGGCGGAATCAGATATGAATATAACACATAAAAGTGTACATCAAAGTAGTGGTCAAACAAGATCCACTACATCACAAAAGAATAGATACAAGTGCTAAACAAAAGAATAATTATAGATTTCCATTCGAAAATTGTCACAAGATTTTCAATCGAACAAGTCCAAAAATTAACTGACGAAGTAAACGCAAGCATTTCATACCACTTGTTTTACTAAGCCGTTTAATTAGATTTCTCATACGAGTGAGGTAAAGGTTTGTATATATTAATAGATTGGAAAACGGTTTTATAAGCAAGTTTTGTATTAGAAATAGAGTTGAATCATCTTTGTGAAAGAGTTTGAATATTTACTACTAGTATAGAAACCTTTGTAATTTAAAGTGACAAGTCATAGAAATGATTGTAGAAATAATCAATCACCAAAAATTCACATACGAAGACGTGAATCAAATCCAAAGAAATCGATACCGAATCCATCAAAATGGATGTTGCCAAAAATCCCGAAAAAGAAATTATCAAAGTCAACTAAAAGTGATAACAACTAATCGGAGAAAGGAGAATCGATCAAAAATTGTAAATCCACACAAATTTGCCTAAAATAGGCAAAATAACATCTCCCAGAATAAGTCGACTGGACTACAGGGTCAGTCGACTAACACAGACCTGGAAACATTCAGTTTCCAAGCTTAGTAAACTGATACAGGCTTGGAAACACTCGGTTTCCAGGCTCAGTCGACTGACTCAGTGGGTCAGTCGACTGATACAGGGGCAAAAAATTTTCTGCCCCTTGGTTCAGTCGAATGACCTCCTGGTTCAGTCGACTGAACCTGCTTCATCAACAGTTTCAGCCTAGCCCCCTTGTGGGGCAATATCAATAACACGGAATGGAAGCGAACGAGCGAGCTACAACGACTAGGGATTTAAGCCAAGCGACAACCCAACCTTGTATGGCCCTCCGAAACACCCCACTAACGTGTTCCAACATCAAAAATTGGATTTTTAAAGATTTGACCTCAAAACACCAAAAATTGGAATATTCACCAATTCAATTCAAATCAAAAGCAAATGAACATAAATAAGTGTTAGAAATTCAAACCTAACAACAATGATATCTATAGAAGTAGATGTGAGTTTAAAAACTCACCTTTAAACCCAAAAACACAAGAGAGAAGCTATAGAGCAAGGCAAGAACAATCACTCTTCAATTTTAACCCAAGAAGCTTCAATCTAAGCTCAAAAGAAAAACATTTCCTAAGTTAGGGTTTAGGAAATTTCTGAAATTGAAGAGGAAATAAGATGGAGAAGATGAAGAGGATGCTTACCTAAGCTTCTCTTAGATTTTGGAGCTAGAACTTGAGTTTGCAAATGAATCTAGGGCTTAGGAATTTCTAATTCCTTTTCTCTTCCCCTATTTTTCTAAAGCTTGAAGTGTTAGGAAATGATAGTGTATGAAGAGGAGAGGGGGTGGAGTTAGGATATAAGATGAGTTGGGTTAGTGGGCTGAAACCCAAACCCAAAGCCCTAAGTGAAAATGTCAAAATTTTACTTAACTCCAAACATATCGATGTTTATACTCAAAAAGGTCGCAAACATCATTTTGAACTCATTGGAAGTGGTCTCGAGTTCTAATTCGACCGTTTGCAAAAAGTAGCATTTTGGACTTAAACCCGACTAACGATGCTATATTTAAATAAAACATTTAAATATACAATCGTAAAATATGCGGGTTGTTACAATCAACTTTTATAAAACCATATTTTTTTACAAATATTTATTTTAAAATATTCTAATCTTTAATAAACATCGTTTATTACATCAAATTTAACCCTACATTATCAATCGAACGCCTTATAGTCAAATTGTGAAACTTAATTCACAAGGTGCTTCTATTTACCCAACCCAAATCTTAAAAAGAAAAGCTACCTATACACACTAAAAATAGTCAATGCTCAACTTGACAAGCATGACAAACAAAATCCTAATTGATAATAATAAAATATTATTACCTCCTAACAAACAACACCTCAAAAATACTATACTATACTATACTATTTTTGAAAATCATTCTTTATATATAAAATATATTCTAGGTAAAATTATTTCATTTACCCAATTTCAAAACAATATTGTGTCTGTTGGTCTTGTTTAAGTGTTTAGGAATCACTATCGACAATGTCGATCAGGCGCGTTGACCAAAATTCATAAGCCGCTTAACAGATAAAACAACACAATATAAAACATTTTATATCACTAAAAAATATGCGCTCTTATATATACACACTCAAACTCATCATAAGGCATTCCATTACCTTATCTCTTGATGAGTTGCCCCACCAAAGCCAAGGTTCTCGCTTAACCTTGCACTATGATACCAAATGCAACGATCTGCCTTTCTTACACCTAAAGACGACACTTAATGCATCCATGGTATTCATGTGTCGATCATTTAAGTGTTTGAAAGACAGGTCATTAGAGGTGAAAAGAAGAAAAGATAGAAAAGATAAGAAGAAACTAAACAATAATAGAATCTCACAACGCAATGGAATAACATATATTAATCAACATAATTCCTTACAAAGTCATTTTCAAAAATGATACATCAGAGTTATACTAATACAATTCTACCGTTGGATAGTTATAACAGCATGTCCCTACCTAACTTATACAAGGTACATATAATGCAGCAGAAACAAGAAAATAGCTAGCTATCGATGAAGCCTCCTGCTCCAAGCTCCTCCAAAGTGCATCCATGGGAAAACCTGAGCTACTTAGCTGCCCATAAAAATTTGAGCACCCAAGAGTTTTAGGGAAAGAAAATAAAATTTCGGGTCAGACATGGGCCTGGTGTGAGCAAACTCAAAAGACTAAATTATTATGTTTAAAACCCTTTTAAAATCAAAGGTATCTCGTAAGACCACGCCGCACATAAACACGGACGGGTTTTACCTTACGATAACCAAAATATTTTCTATTGAAAATCCAATGATATTAAAATAATGTCTAGGGTACAAATACTTATTAATCGTAATATAAATTATTACGTTAATTAAATTCCAGCATACTAGGTTCTGCAATCAAAGCCGTAAAGGCTCGTATTGGAGAATGGATTACATATAATGACCGGGCTACTGGGGTACCGCCTGTCATGGTACATCTCTAGATAAAATAACACTGAGGACCTCGCCAGGATCCCCTGCCAATAGAGGACCGACCTACCACTTGACTAGTGGTACCGAATATGATCACCTCTTAGTTAATGGGCCCCGAAGCATATAAAAGAGAGGTAATTTCGACTCCAGATAGGGATGATCATACCCTACTTGGGAGCGACCCAATTAGCGTTGTTGCATCTCCCATGTTTTAGTCATTCCCGGTTGATGAGGCTTGAGGTTATGTTTTACCTTTCATATAGCACTTCCCACTTGGAATGCTAACACTGCCCTCTAAACAATAATGCAATGCCAGCATTCATTCATACAAGTTCGTTCTGGGTCAGAACGAAACCGAAGGAATTACTTCCACTACACCCATTTTGGAATCACCCTCAGGATTAGTAGCAAATAGCGCTTGCACTTCAAAACTCCATCTTCGCTTCCATACTCTTCAAGTTGAAATGATTGAGTTGGATCAAATTAGTTTTCGGATAACATATCCGATCCCGGACTCTTTGAAACAACTTTCGATAATTTTCGGTAAACTCAACCCTGATTCTTTAGGAAATAAACAAATAAAGATAACAACAGAGATCACCTCCTAATTGTTAGTGGACGGATTTCCTTATCATTTATCCCAGAAGAACGAAACGAATTTATACGTACATTATAGCACCACCGACGGTAACTGTACCATATAATTTCCGTGTTTCTCTTAGATATTTCCAAAGTTACGTTTTTGTCCAGATTTTGATAGTCAGTTATTCAACTATCAAATAAACAAACATTCAAACCTTAATTAATTTCCATATGGGATCCACTAAGCCTTTATTAATTAATCATTCATTAATTAAAACAATTTGCAAAACTTGATCAAAAGATCTTTTCTAAAACACTTTTTTTCCAAACTCTTTACATTCCTTTTATACTTGGAAAAACATATTATATACTTATCTCAACGGTATAAGTATATTTTACAAACTTTACAAAAGTTTCCTCATTTCCAAATTTCTCTTTGAAAACATTACTTACAATAAATCGACCTACTTATCCTTTATAAAAGTTCCCTTTTAAAAGCTCACTTCACATTTAAATACCTTTATAAATTTCCAAAATCAATTTATAAAACACTTTTATAAGTCTACAAGTCAATTTACAAAACCTCTTTACAAATCTCTAAAATCATTTATTAAACATTTCCCTATTTAAAACTCCTTTGATAAATCTTCTTTAAAAAAATTCCTTTACAAAATACCTTTTGCAACTCATCCTTATAATCACTTTAAATAAACCTTTTTACTTTGTAAAACCCATTTTTATAAACAAGTTATTATTTATAAATACATTTATAAGATAATAATATAACTTGAAAAATCATTTATAAACCTTGACCCCAAACTAATTAAAGAATTGGAGCTAATTTAACACCATTTTTATAATTTCAAAAAGAGGCTTAGCAAACCCAATTGTAGTAATTTAAGTTACCATTTAACATTAATTTCACTTTCAAGTCACTTAACATTTATTCACATATGTCAACATGTATGTAAATACAATTCATATCCAGACCAGGAATAAACATGTCAATACAACTCAACTAGCATATACATGTCTAAATAGCATAATAGCAGGATGGTGATTTCTCCTGCTAAATAGATGTCCAAACAATTCACTATATATAACAAAATGGGAGTTTATTCTACTAAATATATCTCCACACAATAAACAATTACATTATAGCAGAACGAGGATTTATTCTGCTAACAGATGTCCAAACAATCAACTTATAGCAGAACGTAAATTTATTCTGCTAACACATGTCCACACAATCAAACCATTTACATAACTCATTCACAATTGTTTGTCTACTTAATGGTATCGACATTTGAATCCCTTGTGTTCAAAACCATCTTTGGAAAAGTACCTTTAAAACAATTTGATTCTCAAAACAAAGGATTTAAAACTTAAAACTCCCTTTTAAAATGATTAATTACAAGTTAAACCCTTTACTAAAGCATATTTAAACTTTATCAAATTTGAACTTAATTTAATTATAAATTAATAAATAATTAAACCTTTAATAAATAATTTATTTATAAATTAAACCCTTAATTAATCCTTTATTAATTATTAAACAATTTAAAAACCTTTATTAAGAATTAATTATTAATTAATCTTAATTAATTAATTAAATAATATTTTAGTTAAAACTTAAATAATAAATTAAAACTTTCATAAATAATTATTTTAAATCAAAACCTTAATTAGTTTATAATTAAAATAATTAAACACTTGACAAATAATTTATTTAATAATTAACCTTATACTTAATTAATTAAAAATAAATCTTATATTTAACTCATAATTAATTAAAAATTAATCTTTCCTAATCAAAAATTAATTAAAATTAATCTTACTTTTAAAACATACTTAATTAGTAGTTAATCTTCACTTAATTATACTTAATTAATTATTAATTATCAAAACTTAATTAATTGAAAATTAATTATTAAATTATTAATTAAATTTTCTAAAACACCTGTTGGTGTTAAAATTGGCCACCAACACCCAACTGTATGAAAGAACCAATATCCAATCCAATCATAGAAATATGAAGAGAAATGAATGAAGAAAAAAATTAAAACAATAAGAAAGCAAGTAATTAGAGACGTAGATTTATAGTGGTTCGGCTAACTCCGGCCTACGTCCACTCCAGAATAATCCTTTTTATTATACTGAAGTTTGTTTACAGTTACAATCTGAAATCCAAGAATAAAATTAGCAGAGTGTACCCTAGGTTGAAGATAAAGAGAAGTAGAAAGAAGATCCCTTTTCTGACACCATGCTTGCTGTATTTATAAGGGAAGACGTGCACGGATCGGGCTGAAATTTTGACCGAAGGTTCGGGAGACCAAGATGAGGCCACCCAAAAATTTCCAGGCCCATTGGGCCCAACAATAGGGATCGGTACCGATCCCTCTTTTGATGTCCAAATGGGGTGCAATCCGTCTAGGTGGTTCCCTATAGTGTTAGCTACTTGGTCCCCAAATTTCATGCAATTCTGACGTACGATTTGTGAGATATCGCATTTTCCATGATGTAGTATTACTTGAATTCTGATTTCTGCCGATCCCTCTAGAGGGATAGGTACCGATCCCTCTTTCTTCATCCAAATGATATGTGATCCCTAAGGTAGGCTCCCTAGGGTCCCCACATCTTGCTCACAAAGTTTCATGTGCATCGGACTTGTAGATCTTGAGATATTGATTGTTTTCTACAAGAATGCTCTTGTACTTTGAAGTAAGTTGATCCCTCTTGTTAGAGCCAATCTATGCTGATCCCTCTTATGCATTGAGCCATATTTCATACTTCAAACATTCTGCCTTGCATATCTATCAATTCCATTCAATCTTGACTTGATACTATTATCTATACCTGATTTCTGGGTCCTACAATCGTCGCTCTGTATGCATCAACCTTGATAATCGTGAAGTCTATTGGGTTAAATCCACCTGTATACTGCCTTAGCAATAGGTGGGTTAACACTTTGCCCTCTAAAACATGCCTTGTGATAGGAATGTGTGTTTTGAATTGCCATAAATCCAAAATCTGAAATCCATAATCCATTGATTGCCATATTACCCAATCCATTGCCAATCCAAATCCATGATCTCTCCGGATCGTTAGTGAAATCTATGACCATTCCGAGTCGATATCCAATTCCGAACCCGCGATCTCTCCGGATTGTTGGCTAAAGCCTAGACTGCTCCGAGCCCATATCTAAATCCATAGCTGCTCAAAGCTGATATCCAAATCCATAACCTCTCTGGGTTGTTATCCTAATCCAAATCCTCGATCTCACCAGATCCTTGCCGAGCATAATCCGTACTTGATGACCTGAGTAAGCCGATCCATCGCGTTCGAGCGATTCGACCTACCCCTTGCCAGGCATTGTCCATACCCGACAACCTTGATCTCTCTGAATCCGTGCCGAGCACAAGCCATACTCGAAGACCAGAGTAGGTCAATCCATCGTGTTTGAGCGAAGCGACCTACCCCTTTCAAGGCATAGTCCATACTTGACGACCTTGATCTCTCCAGATCCTTGCCGAGCACAATCCATACTCGATGACCTGAGTAGGCCGATCCATCACGTTCGAGCGAAGCAACCTACCCCTTACTAGGCATAGTCCATACCTGACGACCTATGTTATCTATTACATTGATCCAAATTTAAACATTCCTAAGTTCATATGCCGAATATAAAATAAGAGTCTGTATAACCAATAAACCAGAGTTCGAAGCAAACAAGAAGAAAAAACAAATTTCACAAACCTTAGCATTACGGTTTATCATCATCTCAGAGCATGACTAGGGACCGTCCTCGGTCCCGTACATGTGTAAGTGACTTAGCCATCCTATTGTGGAGTTTGCTACTTATTCCATGCCATCCCGATCAATTGATGATAAATTGACGATGATGCTTGATCCAGTGCCATTTTCATTCGAGGTGGATGGTGGCTGCTCATGTTCCATCACCGCAGCCCGAGTCCTTACATATTGTTGTAATTGACCATTCTTCAAGTGTTCCTCAATGATATCCTTCAAATGCCTACAGTCATTTGTATTGTGCCTATCCAGCTCATGGAATAGGCAGCGCTTTCCTGATATCCGTTCACGTTCGGAGGGTTCCCTCCTTGCCAGCTTTGATACGGAAGGCGTCCTGGAGTATCTAGATATATCCGTACTAAGGTTTCATTCAATTCCAAGTAAGAAGAGAATTTGGGTTCTCCCCTCTGTCACTTCGATCCATCGAAGCTATTGTCCACGTTCTGTTTACCCTTGTCCTTTCCTGAGCTTTCACCAAGCGGTTCTCTACCTCATACCGTATTAACTTTCGTTGCCACTTTATCAGCTTTTGCATCTTCTTGTCGTAGAAAACTTTCTGTTTCATGGTAAAATTCCTCGAGATCCATCGGTGGATCCTGTATCGGTGATATCTTAAAATCTGAATTATCTGCAACTCTTGACACTACCGCCATCAAAACCATCGATGGATCTGGTCGATCCACTGAAACAACTGCCGCATTGAACCTAGTTAAGAAATTCTTGGGTGATTCTCCTGCCTACTGCTTAACTGATGTCAATGTCATTACATTCTTGGGTCTTGTAATGTGAACCCAAAATTGCTTCATAAATCTTTCGGCCAATTCCATCCATGTGCTAATTGAACTACTCTCCAACTGTCTGAACCATAGCGTAGCTACATCCGTTAAGTACAGGGGGAAGCATCGTGAGGACTTCTTCCAAAGCCCTTAGTACTTCCATGTGCCATATATACCTCATCATATATATAGTTGGATCTGACTTTCCATCATAAGCTTCCAGTGTTGGTAGTTTGAATTCTGATGGATTCCTAGCATTCCTGATATTAGAAGCGAATGGACTTCTATTTACATCCTCCAGATCTCTGTTCACCAATTCTCCATGCATAGTTTGCCTTATCATCTCTGCAAACGTGTCATTGTCTTCCAGTGGTTGTCTCCTATCATTATGTCCAAGCTGCCCCCCGAGTCCACGAGGGAATTCTGGAACGTATTCCTCTGGACGAGCATCCAAATTTCGATTCGCACCAAGCTCCATAGGATCGACCGTAGGTCCTCCAACATCGCGACCAACCGGACCCGGGGGCATGCCCTCTAGCCTTTGGGGATCGGTACCGATCCCTCTAGAGGGATCAGTGCCGATCCCTCTAAGATAGCCGGGGACTGCCCCCGGCTGCTCTGCTCCACTCCATCGTCCATTAGCTCCATTTCCATGTTCCCAGTTTTGATTTCCAGCGATTCTTGCCGCCTCAACTCCTTGATCCATAGCTCAAGTAGTCCATATCGTTCCAACTCCTTGGTTTTTCTTTCTGGTAGCTCCTATGGCTCCAGCCTGTCCGATCTGTCGGAGTAGATTCTGCATCATCTCCTCCTATCTTTTTAGCATCTGCTCCTGCATAGCATCTATCATTGTTCCCATTTCATCTCTGGTGATGTAGATAGATGTTTGATTTGCTCCAGCTCCCGAGGAAGCCTCATGGCTCCCTTCATGATGGCTCATATCTGTCACTTGTCTCCTTGTTGATTGTCTCACCATTGCTCCAAATCCAAGCTCTCTAATTGATTCCAAATCTAAACTCAAAATCCACAGGGGATAGCTTTCTCAGTGAAAGCACCAAAATTTTGGTGTTAAAATTGATCACCGACACCCAGTTGTATGAAAGCACCAATATCCAGTCCCATCATAGAAATATTAAGAGAAATAAATGAAGTACAAAATTAAAAAAATAAGAAAGCAAGTAATTAGAGACACGGATTTATAGTGGTTCGGCTAACTCCGGCCCACATCCACTCAAGAATAATCCTTTTTATCATACTAAAGTTTTTTTACAGTTACAATTCGAAATCTCAGAATAAAATTGGCAGAGTGTAGCCTAGGTTGAAGATAAAGAGAAGCAGAAAGAAGATCCCTTTTCTGACGCTATGCCTGCTGTATTTACTAGTGAAGACGTGCACGGATCGGGCTGAAATTTTTGACAGAAGGTTCGGGAGACCAAGGCAAAGCCACCCAAAAATTTACAGGCCCATTGGGGCCTACAATAAGGATCAATACTGATCCTTATTTTGGTGTCCAAATGGAGTGCGATCCTTCTGGATGGTTACCTATAGTGTTAGCTACTTGCTCCCCAAATTTCGTGCAATTCCGACCTATGGTTTGTGAGATATTGCATTTTCCGTGAAGTAGTATTGCTTGAATTCTAATTTATGCCGATCCCTAGAGGGATATGTACCGATCTCTCTTTCTTCATCCAAATGATATGCGATCCCTAGGGTAGGCTCCCTAGGGTCCCCACATCTTGCTCACAAAGTTTCATATGCATCGGACTTGTAGATCTTGAGATATTGATTGTTTTCTACAAGAATGCTCTTGTACTTTGAAGTAAGCTGATCCCTCTTGTTAGAGCCAATCTATGCCGATCCCTCTTATGCATTGAGCTATATTTCATACTTCGAACATTCTGCCTTGCATATCTATCAATTCCATTCAATCTTGACTTGATACTATTACCTATACCTAATTTCTGGGCCATACAATCGTCGCTCTGTAATCATCGGCCTTGATAATCGTGAAATCTGTTGGATTAAATCCGTGTGCATACTGCCTTAGAAAAAGGTGGGTTAACCACACCATAATTAAGTTAATAAAACATTTTCAAAACACTTTTAAGTATGAAAACTAAATTTTTCAAAAATTCAATTTTATTATCGAAACTGCATCCATAGCGACCATTGTTACGGATGTAATAACTTGAGTTTATTTTTCCAAGTTACTAACTTTCCAATTCTCCACTTCTAACTTTGTTTCATTTTAAGTCATAAGGAAAAGTTTAGAAAATAAAACAAAGTTTAACTTTAAAGTTTTAAAACCTTAAATACTTTAAAACCATTTCCTTCCAAAGAATCCAAATCTCCTTTTAACATCTCAATGTTAACTTATAAACATACCACATCATAACCAAGTTCACATTCATATCATATCCAAACTTACAACCAACATCAAATCCAAAGTTTATAAACTATAACATAACCAAAGTTTACAAATTTACAACAATACTAAGGTAGACTTCATTCAAGTCCACTTTTTCCATCTCGAATCATCCATCCATAAATAATCAAACATATATCAAGTTAAAAAAAAAAATTAAAACTAACATTTACTCACCAAAAGCTTGGAAATCACAAAAATCCACTCGAAAATAGATCGTCATCTTAATGATTTTTGATCATGTTACTCTCACAATTTGGACAAGTCATAAAAAGAAAAGTTTTAGAAAATTCTTTTCTCTACAATTTAAGAAAATAAATTCTCAATTTCGATTAGTTTTGAGGGAGTTATGATCAAAATAAGTAGTGGTATTTTCGGGCTTCAAAATATAGGTCCAAAAATGGGTCAGAAAGAAATGAAATTTTGACCCAAAAATATTCAAAATTTGAAAAAGTCGTTCCAATGAAAGTTGCAGCCACTAGAATTCTATACTGTTTGAATAAAAGAAAATCTTGATTTCGAGTAGTATGAAGGAAGTTATGATCGAATGAAGTAGGAGGAAAATGGCGAATTTTATAAAATGAAAAGGAGGAGATTAAACAAGTTTGAAACCATTTTAAACAGATAAATTTTTTGAATTTAAACTTTAGAATTTTTTAAAGAGAATCCATTAAACTCAAGAACTTTAGGAAAGAAGAAGGTAACCTTAAGGACAAATTTGGAAAATGAGAATGAAAATGAAAAAGAGATTTAGAACATTGCTTATATATAAAATGCATTAACTAAATTACCATTATAACCTCTTACCTTACCCTCCACACATATGCTTTCACACCACTATTTTTGCCTCTTTCCATGTACCTTACGTCCTTGCTTGTCCCCTTCCTCCTTCATTTGTTCCAACATTGCATTTAATGCCTTAGTACTAATTGTTTTCTTAAGCGTCTTTTTTTTTACTTTTTTAGGAAAAATGTCACATTACTACTTATATAAACTTATATAAATGCATATATATTTATGTATATATGTAATTCTAACAAATAAATGTGTAAATGTGTGCGAATATATTTTCATTAGAGTTCACAACGTTTGTGACAGCTTTTAGCCGACGAAAAATCGAAGATTCGAAAAACTAATTTCGGTCACATTTTCAATCTTTCTTCGAACTAAATATTTTTGTAAACCAAATTTGAAAACTAATTCACCATCATTATTTATTATTTTAAAGACTTTTATTTTCATTATAAAACCTATATATTGAATATTTAAAATTAACTAAATATTCGCAAATCAAAGTAGTGAAACTCAGGGTCGTTATAGTGATGACCAGAGCGAGGCGAACAAGGAGGCGTCGTTGCGGCAGGGTCTCGGGTGGAGCAGCTCGTGTGCATGTACACACACACGTGCACGAACGTGCATTGGAAGGAGAAGGAGACGAGTGATGTTATGTGCTGCCTTGTTTTCTCGTATTAGTAATTATAATTCATCACCGATCTTTTGCTAGCAGAATAAAACACTGTTCCACCAAATAAAACAATATCAGATATTGGTTTAACAGAATAAATCCCCCCTCTTCTATTTTATTAATTTTGGTCAATTATTTGATTGTCAATTATCAAGGACAGGTAACGTGTTATCTGTCAATGTTAATTATGCAATTATTTTACATAATTGATGCTTATGTAAATGTCAGTGATATAATCTAAATTATTGAATTGAATTTAATGGTAGCTTGTCTAAGTACCATTTGTAGCCACCAAGCATCTTCTTAATAATGTTTTAAGCTTAATCAAACATATTATTGATAATATTTTAAGACTAATTATTTTATTACTTAATTTATTAGAAGTAAATTTATGATTTATTTAAAACATGTTAAGTTATTATATTTTAATTGTTTAAAGATTATTTAATTATACTTATGTAATCTGCTTAGAGCCATTTAATATATATATATAATTAATGTTAAAGTTAATTAATTATTTTATCAATAATTGTTTTAATTATTTATTTTAAAGTTATTTAATTATATTTTGTTATTATTTAAAGGTTAATTGATTTTCACATTGATATTTTTTTAAATTAATTAATTACTACACTTATATTGTTTTAAAGTTTAATTAATTACTATAATAATGTTTTGAAGTTAATTAATTATTATATTAATATTGTTTTGAAGTTAGATTATTAGTATAATAATATCGTTTAAAGTTAATTTAATATATTATTAGTGATATTCTAAAGTTATTATTTTGAATAAGGTTTAAAGTTAATTTAATGAAGAATGTTTAAATAATAACTTGTTTATTTAAATGTGTTTTAGATAATTGATTAAAGTTTATTTAAGAAGTTTGTTTTAAACAAGGAAAGTTTATAAAAAGAAGTTTTATAAATTGAAAGGAGGTCTTGAAATCGGGAAAGAGTTTTATAAATGGTTTTGATATTTATAGAAGAGTTTTATAAACAGACTTGGAGATTTATGAAAAAAAAATATAAATAGATTTAGAGTTTTGGTAAAGGAGATTTCCACAAATGAAAGGTTTATTTAAAATGAGGCTCAGTGGTTGCTATGGGTAATTAAATCTTTGAATTGTTGCTTATTTGTCTATTTGATAGTTAAATAACTGACTATCAAATCTGGACCAAAATATAATTTCGGAAATATCTAGGAGAAACACGTGAGTTATATGGCACAGTCATCTTTGATGATGCTCTACTGTGCATATAAATTTTGTCTTGTTCTCCTAGGACGAATGATAGGGGGATCCGTCCACTTAAACGGTTAGGGGGTGATCCCAGCTCCTATGTATTGTCTGATTATTTCTAAAGGAACCGGATTTGAGTCTATCGAAACTATCGAATGTTGTTTCGAAGAGACAAGGATCGGATAAGTATAAATTATCTGAAAACCACTTCGATCCAACTCAAGTGTTTCGTTTCGAAGACATCTTGAAGATGATTGAAGATGGAGTTTTTGAAGTGCAAGGGCTACTTACTACTAATCATAAGGGTGATTTCAAAATGGATGTAGTAGAGATAGTGCCTTCGGATTCGTTCAGACTTAGAACGAACTTGTACGAATGAATGCTAGTATTGCATTTCTGCCTGGAGGGCAGTGTTAGCATTCCAAGATGGTTTGCTATATAAAAGGTAATCGTAGCCTCAAGTCTCACAACTCGGAAATGGCTAAGACAAGGAATGCTTCAGGGCTATGTGGGTCGCACCTATTAGGGTATTGTCATCACCTTTTCTAGATATATATTTATGGATTTGGTTGTGCATGAGAGCTCTCGAAAAAGGCTGCAAAAGCAACCGGGGTGATGAAATATTCGGAACTATCCAGTCAGAGGTAGGGCTAGTCCTAATTCATAGAGGGTCCATGTGAGGCCCTTGGAACATTATCTAGAGATGTACTGTACGAAAGGTAGTCCCTTACCTTGCCATTGTGTGGAATCCATTTTCCAATACAAGCCTTTGGACTTAATTGTATACCTATTATGCTGGAATTTAAGTAATGTAACGATTTCGGCTATGATTAATATGTATTTGTACCTTAGACATTATTATAATATCACTGGATTTCCTATAGAAAGTGGTTTGGTTATCGTAAGGTAAAAACCCATCCGTGTTTATGTGTGGCGTGGTCTTATGGGATACCTTTAATTTTAAAGGATTTTATAAGTCATAATAAATAAAATTCCTTTTGATTTGAGTTTTTCATGCTGGTTTTGCCAGACTGACCCTGCGTTGTTTTCCTATAATGATCGGGTCAGCCCGAGCATATTTTCCAGATTTAGCTGGATTCTTTGGAGCTTTCAGAAGACAAGTTGGATTCTCTAAGATGTATTCGCATATCTTAAAATCTTCCGCTGTTTTGTTTTGTTCTGTATTTAGTGTTGTATTTATCAATAATTGTAAGGACAGATTGTTATAATGGTCTAAGCTGATAATAGGTTAGTATACTCTGATGTTGTGTAAAATAAAGATGATTTATTTTTATAAAGACTCGTTCATGTTATATATTACTCGTCGCATTTTGTGAGATTCCGTTCTGCCTTTTTCTTTCTTCCACCCAAATGACCTGTCTTTCGGAAACTTAAATTATCGGCACACAAAAACCAAGGATGTATTAAGTGTCGTCATTAGGTATAAGAAAGGCGGACCATTACACTAAACATATTAAAAATATATAAATGCAAAAGGAAGTCCTGTTATGAAAAATGCATACGTAATGCATTTTTTAAAATGCATAATAAATATATAGTCGAAACGGTAAACCTATGTAGCTACAAAATTTGGTATTAAATCTAAAATTCGAATTGTTTTGATGCAAAATGAACAAACCTTGCACATTTTGAAAAGTGCAACAACCATAAAAGATGCACAAAAGTAATTATGTAAATATGAGAAAAAGTTACAATAATGGTATAATTAGTAATGTTATTTGTATATGTCTTTGTGCATGTATGTGTGTGTATGTATACATGTATGTATGAGTGTGCATGCGTGTGTGTGTATATGGATGTGTGTGAGTGTGCTATATATGTATACACACACATAGAGATACATACACACACACGCACAAATATATATATATAGATGTATGTATGTGTGTAATATGAAAAACATAAATTTTATCATTGAAAGTGTAAGAATAAAATTAGAAAATGAAAATGAAAACCTTATGCATATTGTTTATAGTTTTAATGATCATAATGAATAAGCGATAATTTTGTGGTATTAATGTAAAGTACACGATCTCAAAGCTTCAAATAAAAAAGGCGAAAATATTACAGTCTTTGGTTTAAAAATGAGTTTTGTGTACTGTGTTTTCAACATGTATTTTAAAATACACGGCAAATGAGAAGGAGGTGGAAAATGATTTATTTGAAAATGGTTTCATTATATAAAACAAAAAACGACCTTTTCTTGTTTTTTGTACTTTCAAAATTGTCATAGACTATTTTCTACTTTCCCTCTCCTCATTTTTGGGATGACTAAAATTTTCCAACCCCTCATTCTCTCCCACGTCATTTTACATAAATGTTAAGAACGCCAAAGATTATGGATTTTGGAACAAACGCTATTATCTTAATTGTTAATTTTCTTAAAAATAAATAAACATGACTACCATGCAAAGGTAGACTAGAAGGAGAAGAAAAGAGGATGGTCCATTTGAATTCAAAGCAAATGAAGTTGATAAAGTGATTGATAACCCTGCTTGGTCCAATTTAGTATCTCAAGTCAAATCAAAAGCTAGAAAAAGCAAGAGTAGTAAAATGAGTTTCACCCATAGTAGTTTTGAAATTAGGGGAAATGCTAAATTTATAATTAATATGGCATTCCTTATATGGAATGTCAAGAGGAGGAATCTCTCAAAAGGAAATATGATACCATCGAGCATATCAATAGAGTTTAATCCTTTATAGCGGGTATAGTGGAACATAAACTTAGCAATGATCTAATACATGTACATATTAAAAGCTTCAAACTTAATAGGGCTTATGTACACAATGTTGTGAAAGATAGAAAAATTATGATTATACTTCTCCAACACCCCAATATATGGAGTAAAATCATATTGTTCAATGATATCTAGTGCATTTCTTGTTTATTACAAAATAATGGTGGCCTTAACATTGCTTTAACTATTGTATACAGAATGCATACTCAAAATCAAAGAAGTAAATTATTGGAACACATTAAAGAAGCAGATAATAACTTCTCTATAGCTTGGCAAATTTCAGGTGACTTCAATTTTATTTTTATGACTCTGATAGAATTGTGCCTATGGATAAATCAAACAATGCAAACAATGATTTTTATGATACTTTTTAATGCCTATTTTGCAAGAATTCAATATATTGGGAATAATTTCATTTGGAGGGAAGAAAGAAACTATTCCACTCATAAAAAAATTGACAGAACTTTTATTATTTATGCGTTTCAATCCATATTCCTATACACATATGCTCAAAATTTGAATCATTCTACTAATGATCATTGTCCTACATTGATAAAATTATTGAATTGCAATTATCAAGCTAGAAACGTACCTTTTAGGTTCAACAACGCATGGATTTACTTGAATGGTTATAAATTAATCATTGATAGTGCTTGGCTTGTTTCCAATGAAGTTAATCCGTTGTTTATTCTGGTACAAAAACTCAAAAATATTAAAAAAAATCACGTAAAGTATGGAACAAATGAAGGGTTCGTTTGGAGGAATTATATGAAAATATGAGGGAGAAAAACAATATTCCCTACTTAAAAAAGCTATAAATCCATCATATGTTGATATTGTACAGGAATATAAGGACAATCTATTCAAACTTGAAAGTAACATGCACCTGTGGAGAATCGGCAGAAATAAAAAATTAAATGACTAAATGATGGTGATCAATGTTTAAAATTTTCATATTCAAACATGTCCACTAATAAAAATTGAAACATCATTAGGTATCAGATTGATCCAAATGGTAACCCAATCACTGATTTATCTGAGTTTCATAGAACAACAGTCAATTACTTTTGAAATCTGCATAACATCGATCACATTAGCGCATTTTCCCTTTATATTGTTTGCAAGTAAGTGTTAACAGATAAAGCTAGAAAAAATTTGATTGTAGATGTAACAATGGAAGAAATAAAACTTGATACTTCTCAAATTGATGATGATAGCAGTCCATGCCTAAATGTGATTGTAGCAAAAAAATTCAAGCATCACTAGGATTTAATCAAAGATAATCTTGCTTCCACCATACAAAATACGCTCTCATGTACTGGTCAATTTATTAATGAAATCAACCAAACTTTCATTAATTTAGCACCTAAATAAGAAAATACTCATTCCATATTAGACGTTAGACCTATTTCTTGTTGCCATATCATTTATAAAATAGTCTACAATGCAATATTCAACATAATTGAGGAGGGTACATAAATGAGTTAATTTCTCTTAACTCAAATGCTTATATTCCAAGAACTCTTATTAGTGAATTTTTTTTATTAGCATATGAAACGCTCATGACATTTAACATGAACAATTCCAATAATGTATGCTTAAAAGTTAATCTACAAAAAGCCTTTGATAAAATAAGTAGAGAATTATTTTGTTATATATAGTTATTAATGAGGGTCCCACATAAGTTAACTTACCTGATCTACAAATGAATTTCATCCTTCGCTTGCATCCTTCGCTTTCTTAGTACTAATTGATGGTTCCCTATTTGGTTTCGTAAAATGCAATAGAGGCCTAAGACAAGGAGATCCACTATCTCTTATCTTTTTGCAATAGCCATGAAGTACCTCGTAATCATGTTTGATTTAGAACGCATAAAAGAAAATTTAACCCTAATATATAAATGCAACCATGTCATCAATCAACAACTTTATGATAATGAAGCAAACATGGAGAATGCTCACTCCATCAAAAACATAATGCAAAACTTAAAAATGTATGTTGGTTCAGTCATGAATGAACAAAAATCATAGTTACTTTGCAGTAAAGGGGTAAAAATGAAACAACGCATTTCCAAGTGAGGAATGAAAATGGAAAACCTTCCCATTATCTACCCTGAAATTCCACATGGTGGTTCTACTCTAAAAGGAGTAAACTTCAGTATACTCATTGATAAAATTAAGGAGATTCAATGGATGTAGTGCTAGATTGCTTACACTAAGTGGAAATATGAAATCAATTAAAATTGTTGTTCAGTCCACGATATCAATTTGGATGCAAATATGTCAAATGCTAAATAGTATCATAAATCATATTGAAAGCCCATTTGCAAACTTCTTATGGTAAGGTGAATAACATCAAGTGACTTGGGATATTGTTCGCAAGCCAAAAAATGAAGGAGGTTTTGGTTTGAGGAGCTTGCATGATTTAAACAATGCTTTATCTTTAAAAGCATTGTTGAAATTTCTACAATAGTACAATCTATGGGCAAAATGGATGAAAAACAAATAGTAAATGATCGTTAATGAGGATACGAATACCTCTTATACATGGAAGCTACTGATCAACATTAGAAGTTTGTGCCATGGCTTAAAAACAGGAAAATCAATAATAGAAGAAACACAAGCATGTGGTTCGATCAATCGATACATGAAAATTTTCTTTTCAACATACTTGGAAGACAAACCATGAGTAACATAGGTGGTGTAGATGGAGATGTGTTTGCTCTCTTCTACTATTCAAGTTGGTACCTCAACACATCAAACCTCCCGCTTAACGTATGCAAGCAAATAGAGGGAAGTGGCATTTTTAACAATGTAGACAAAGATTTCTAGTGGTGGAACGCAAAAGATAATGGCCAATGTAACGACCCACTTTTCGGTACAGTTCAAACTGACAATAAACCACACATGTCCAACCCAAATTGAATGGAAAGGCGGATAGTTAGGGAAAAGAAAGAAGAAAGAAGACAAGAAGAAACTAAACAACACAGAATCTCACAGCGGAACGAATAATCTATAATATATGACAAATCTTTACACAAAAATAAAACAATAATATATGTACATACAGATGTCAATCAAAGTATACTAACCTATTTCAGTCTGGACAGTTATAACAACCTGTCCTCACAATTATTGAATAATACACAACAATGAATGCAATGGAAAAAATAACCATATACGTGAAAACGTCTCTGGGCCCCCAGCTCATCTCCCGAAGCTTCAAACTTCCAACTAAACCTGGAAATATGCTCGGTTCGACCCGAGCATTATAGGAAAACAACGCCCGAGTCAGTTTGGTAAAACCAGCGTGAGAACTTAAATCACAAGAAATTTTATTTATTTTAACTTTTAAAATCCTTTAAAATCAAAAGTATCTTGTAAGACCATACCGCACATAAACACAGATAGGTTTTTACCTTACGATAACCAAAACATTTATATCAGAAATCCAGTGGTATTATAATAATGTCTAAGGGTGAAAATAATAATACTCAAGTAGCTGTGATGCTCGTGAGTGTACATCACATCAATATTAGGTATAAAATCAAAAACCGATAAGGCACGTTCGCTAATTGTGTAGGATTTCCATGGAGATGTCCTCAGTACTTCTAGAAACGGTCCTCCTGCACAAGGATCGTAGATATCCTTCCGAAGCAGCATACATCCCTAGTGATGTACCATAGGAAAAATGTGGCTGGTCTTGCTAAGACCGAGTGCATCTCCCCATGCATGCATAACAACTGTGAGTGACATCTAGGAGGAGCCGACTACACCTTATGGGTTTGCCAACCCTACTGGCCATGCCTTATATCTCTGTGTCTAGTCATTCCCGCTGATGAGGCTACGTCTGGAGTTCCAGCTCACGCACCGCCACTAAAATAGATCACGGAATCCCACATGGATTCCAATACCCCAAAGGGTCTTGGAATCACACATGGATTCCCACATCTCAAATAGATCTTGGAATCACACCCGAATTCCCATACCCCAACGGGTCTCAGAATCACACATGGATCCCAACATCTCAATATATCACGAATTCCTCCATATAACGTATATGGTTTTTGGAGTGGTTACGGGTTCGAGTCATCTCTTACGAGTACACTCTTACGCTTCCTGGGTGCTCCACAAACCAAACGCCGATTTTTGGAATACTCAATACCGATTCTTTAGCAAATAATAAGACAATACATAAGAGCATGGATCACCCACTAACCATTTAAGTGGACAGATCTCCTTATCATTTTTCCTAGAAGAACAAAACGAGTTTATATGTATAGTATAGCACCATTGATGGTAACTGTACCATATAATCCCCGTGTTTCCCTTAGATATTTCCAGAGTTAAAATCCTTCGGTGTTAAGTAGGGAATATTTCCCTACCACCAAAATTAAGAAGGATTACATATTTAGGCCAAGATTTGATAGTTGGTTATATAACTATCAAATAAACAAGCATTCAACACAAAGATTACATTTCCCATGGAAATCACCAAGCCTCTTTAAATAAATCTTTTATTAATTTAAATTCACATTTCAAATACTAGGAAATCACTTCCATATACTTATCTCAACGGGATAAGTATATTCACAAACCACTATATTTTCGGTACTTAGAAAATATAACCATATACTTATCTCAATGGCACAAGTATATTCACAAACCATTTCACTTTCAAAACTTATAAACTTGAAAACTCTAAAAAAATAGATATGGAAAGTACCATTCAATATCGACTATGGATCGCAGCTTACACAATGGTTACGTCGCTATCCTAGCGAATCCATAGTAAACTGTAGGCAATCCCTGGCCCTCGAATTACGCCATGAATATCAACCACCTCTTTCAAATTTCTTTATCTTATAAATATTTCCAAACCTATTCATAAAGCTTCTTTATAAACCTGCAATCTATTTATAAACATTCTTTATAAATCTCCAAACTCCATTTATAAAACTTCTCCTTTTTAAATCCTTAAAACTCATTTATAAGTTCTTTTATAAATATCCAGAACCATTTATAACACACTTCCCCTATTTTAACAAACCTTTTTAATAAACTCCTTAAGTCAAGAAGGTTCCTTCAATAAACCATACATTATTTAAAATGACTTAAAATAATAAGTTATTATTTAAACATACATCTATTCCATTCAATTTAAATCTCATTTAAAATAATAACTTTAAAATCTCATTAACAATATATTAAATTAATTTTAAAACACTATTAGTATATTAATAGTTTAACTTCAAAACAATATTAATATAATAATTAATTAATTTTAAAACGTTATTAAAACAATAATTAATTAACTTTAAACTAATATTAATATTATAACTAATTAACTAATAAATTTAATTAAATAACTTAAATTAAGATAATTAAATAACTTTCATTAAAAATTAAAGTATAGTTAAATCACTTTAAAAAAATAATTAAAGTAAAATTAAAACATTTTAAAATAATAACTAAATAACTTTAAAATAATAATTAAACATCCATTCAGGAATAACCTTTAAGAATCATATTAAAAAATAATTAACTTAAAACATTATTAAAAGCAATTATAAATTATCTTTAAAATAATATTATTAATAAGTTATTACCTTTTTAAATCTTATTACTAAAGAATAATTATCTTTAAACCCTACAAAAAAATATTCTTAAAATAACTTTCAAATCAACAATTAGCTTTTCAAATTTGAAGGAGGCTTAATGATCACTATGGTACTTAAATAAGCTACCATATTATTCAATTTAACTTTTCAAGTTAATGATAAATATTTACATAATCCACGACTATGTAAATAAATCCAACACTTAACCATCATTGGTTAATATATCGCTTATTCAAAGTGGCATATCAGTTAACGATATATAATAAAATGTCCAAAACTATAAAATAGCAGAACGGGAATTTATTCTGCTAATTAATTATCAAATTAATTTAACTACTGGAATGGTGTTTTATTCCTCTAAACAGGTGTCCAATTACCATATTCAATCCAGTTTAACTCAATAGTAATTTATTTGGCCAAATAAACATCAATAACTAAGGTATATAAATTTAAACGACGTTATTAATTAAAATAACGTAATTTAAATCATGTCCATTTAAATATGTCATAAATTTTTACAAGTCCAAAGCTACCAACAAATTATATTACAATGTTGTACTCGTGTATACGAACCCAACGTGAAAATCCGCGGGTTAAACGGATTTAATATAAACGAGATATGAATTTTCAAAGTTAACATGTTTAATATATATATATATAAGTAAAAGAAAACAATTATATAAACACTCACCACACAACTCAAACGGGCCAAGCCCATATCCTTCTAACCGCAACCAAACCCATACGCTACAGCAGAACTTCACCTTCCCCAATCTTCATTCCTTCCTCTTCCAGTTCTATTTTACAGCCATGCACGTGCACGTGCACACAACTTCAAGCCACGTACCCACCAAATCGAGACCACTCACATGCCACAAATCACTACCTCATCATGATGGACCTACCCACCTCCGCTCCGACCCTCCGAAGTAATTTTCGTTCATCTTGTCCCAAAGCCCGAAACACCTGGAACTCAAACAAGCATGGAAATCGAGCAAATTCACCCACCACACTCACCTACAGCCTCGCCCACCATCACCAAAGAACCTTTGTCACCTCACCTAGCCTCCAAACCCACCACGATTGACCCCGACATCCCCTACCACCGCCAGCAAGAGTGCATACGTACCCTTCTATTTATGTCCCTTAAACCCTACTTTGACCAATCTCCATCAACATAGATCACTATAACAAAATCCGCCACGGTCAATGTCTCCGCCTTGTCCCAAGGCTCCTCCCCGACATCTCCGATCAACATATCGACCACCGATTCGTCGAAAATTATTTTTTGAACCAAAATCGATCATCTCTTCCTCCACGACAAACCAAGCCGCTAAAACATGAGACGACCACTAATAATCATGATTCGCCAAGGCAGTCATGATATGCCTTCACTCGACGATTCGTGCTGGACGAAAATTTGAAAAAGCTCGACTATTTACTGTGTTTTACAGATATCTCTCGATTTACTTGATGAAAACTTATGAAATTATTTTTAAAAATAACTATACTTGATGGCGAATAACTTTCTAGTTAATCATACGAGCTAATTCTTCATGGTTAGAGAGGATTTGATTTTTGAGTGATGAAAATGTTTGGTTTTCATGAGTTTCTTAAACATGTATAGAGTAAAACAAAGAAGAGAGAAAAGATTCAGCTCTCTGTACATATGCCTATGTATATATATGCTTGATCATCTTCATCTGTACCCAGATCAAATAAAAATCACAATTAATGGAGATAGGGAGGCGCAGCCAAATAAGGGGAGACAAAGATGTGGTTGAGCAGAAGAAAAAAGGAATGAAATGTTGTGTACTTGTTGTATATAGATGTACAGGTTAGTACATATGTGTATACATTGTTTCTTGAATTGAATAGAAAATATTTAGGTACCTCATCCCACCATATCGCGTCTACGTATGAGCCGCGGATGATAGAAAATGGAATATGGTCGCGTATAGAAATGTAAAGTGATTACATAACAGAAATAAAATAGGTAAGTTAACTTATCCTGTTAAATTTTGAATGTGCCGACGTTCGATGTAAATACATCAAATGGTAATTTTAATATTTTTCAAATTAAAAATTATGGAATTTTTTTATAAATTAAATTAAAAATACGTCATCGAAAATCAAGTCTAAATTTGAAACATACTTTTTATTATTATTTAATTCAAATCCAAATATTTAAAAAAAATTAAATATTCAAATTTGAGGACCCAAAAATACGGGTCGTTACACTCCCCCCTAAAAAGAATTTCGTCCCCGAAATTCCAGCACAAGAACCCTCAGTACTATTCATAAGCCCGCATGATGTTCATAGATCATTTATATAATAGAATCTGATTCGATCACTACTTGAATACATGACTCTACTTCCAAACCAGTATTACTCACCCGATTTACTAGTGCGGACCCTGATCAGGCTCCTTGATTAGTAACCTTTTCGCTCCTTACATAGCCGTAGCTATGTTGGAAAATCTTGGTTCCATATCAAGAACCCTCATCAAGTGCTCGCCGTCAAAATTCAAGTAATAGATCCTTATTTGGAATGGTGTAAAACACCTCAAAGCCTTGTACTCGAATGTTAGATCAACTATATGGAAAAGAATTGATCTACATCTAGTCCACGTACTTATTTAATTGATTATTCCAATACCAATTCTATTCCCATATTTGTGAAAACATTTCATAAACCCAACTTAAACTCCCAAATTTAAATAATATCCTATCACACCCAAGAGGCATGCACAACCATCCAATTCAAAACTTTATTTTTGGAATTCACTTAAAAATTTTAAACACCCGGGTTTTATTCAAAACACCTTTTTGAAATAATACTATATATTTTAACCCACAGAAATATATATATAATTAGCCCGAGTAACCCCAAAATTATACCAAGGAACTGGGTACTACCAAATAGTATTATATATTCCTTACTGTAAGGATAATACCCAAGAGAAACGTTTACCATACAAATGTATCTCACACCCATTTTTAGTTATTTTTGAGCCACATGAACTAGCTAACTTAAAAACAATTTTTTTCAATTTTCAAAATCCCCTTCTTGAAACCATACCAAATATATTCCAAATAAATAGTTTTCATCAAACTACTAGTTTCCAACTTACTTTAGATTCGTCCAGATTCAAACTCGTCCCGACTGAACAATGACAAAGAGAATAATTTACTAAGTGCACAATACTGTTCGCCTAAGCAAACATCCAATTGTCACTTAGAAGATTATTCTGATTACCACAAAACAAATCAGGACTTATTTCCTAAACCAAATCCAAAGGAATACCCATCTTTCTATAAAGTTCCTTTCCAAAGATATTTACACTTAAATATATTTCTAAGCAAGCTATTTCCAAAATATTGATACACCAAAAACCCCTTTAAGATCCAAAACTATCTCAAATAAAATTATTATTTCCTTTCTCCAAAATCATTTGAAATATTAATGTACACTTTTACTTTATAGTAAATCAAACCATACTTTTGGAATCAAACCAAAATTTGTTTTATCAAAAAAATATTATATAGCAAGGTCCTAATGGTAGTAATTCCCTACTTAGAAACTCGAAAACGAACTCTGACGGCATTGCAATCATTGTATTCACAAACCATTTCACTTATCTCAATGGCATAAGTGTATTCACAAACCATTTCACTTTCAAAACTTGAAAACTCTAAAAAGAATAGATATGCAAAGTACCGTTCAATATCGACTATGGTTCACAGCTTATACAATGGTTACGTCGCTATGCCAGCGAATCCACAATAAACTGTAGGCAATCCCTGCCCCTCGAATTACGCCATGAATATCAACCATCTCTTTCCAAATTTCTTTATCTTATGAATATTTGCCAACCTATTTATAAAGCTTCTTTATAAATCTCCAATCTATTTATAAACATTCTTTATAAATCTCAAAACTCCATTTATAAAACTTCTCCTTTTTAAATCCTTAAAACTCATTTGTAAGTTCTTTTATAAATATCCAGAACCATTTATAACACTCTTCCCCTATTTTAACAAAACTTTTTAATAAACTCCTTAAGTCAACAAGGTTCCCTTGATATACCATACAATTATTTAAAATAACTTAAAATAATAAATTATTATTTAAACATCCCTCTATTCCATTCAATTTAAATCTCGTTTAAAATAATAACTTTAAAATCTCATTCGTAATATATTAAATTAATTTTAAAACAATATTATTGTATTAATAAGTTAACTTCAAAAAAATATTAATATAATAATTAATTAATTTTAAAACGTTATTAAAACAATAATCAATTAACTTTAAACTAATATTAATATGATAATTAATTAACTGATCAATTTAATTAAATAACTTAAATTAAGATAATTAAATAACTTTAATTAAAAATTAAAGTATAGTTAAATCCCTTTAAATAAATAATTAAAGTAAAATTAAAAACTTTTTAAAACAATAACTAAATAACTTTAAAATAATAATTAAACATTCATTAAGGAATAACCTTTAAGAATCATATTAATAAAATAATTAACTTAAAACATTATTAAAAACAATTATAAATTATCTTTAAAATAATATTATTAATAAGTTATTACCTTTTTAAATCTTATTACTAAATAATAATTATCTTTAAACTCTATAAAAAAATTATTCTTAAAATAACTTTCAAATCAATAATTAGCTTTTCAAATTTGAAGGAGGCTTAATGATCACTATGGTACTTAAATAAGCTACCATATTATTCAATTTAACTTTTCAAGTTAATAACAGATATTTACATAATCCACGACTATGTAAATAAATCCAGCACTTAACCATCATTGGTTAATATATCACTTATTCAAAGTAGCATATCAGTTAACGATATATAATCAAATGTCCAAAACTATAAAATAACAGAACGGGGATTTATTCTGCTAATTAATTTAATTAGCGGAATGGTGTTTTATTCCGCTAAATAGGTGTCCAATTACCATATTCAATTCTGTTTAACTCAACAGTAAATTATTTAGCCAAATAAACACCAATAACTAAGGTATATAAATTTAAACGACATTATTAATTAAAAAACGTAATTTAAATCCTATCCGGTTAAATATGTGATAAATTTTGACATGTCCATTGCTACCAACAAATTATACTATAATGTTGTACTCATTCATACGAACCCAACGCAAAAATCCGGGGTTAAACAGATTTAATATGAACGAGATATGAATTTTCAAAGTTAACATGTTTAATATATATATTTAAAATAAAACAATTATATAAGCACTCACCACACAACTCAAACGGGCCGAGCCTACATCCGTCTAACCGCAACCAAATCCATACGCTAGAGCAAAACTTCATCTTCCCCAATCTTCATTCCTTCCTCTTCCAGTTCCCTTTCACGATCGTGCACGTGCACACAACTTCAAGCCACCTACCCACCAAATCAAGACCACTCACATGCCAAAAATCACTACCTCATCACGATGGACCTACCCACCTCCGCTCCGACCCTCCGAAGCAATTCCTGTTCATCTTGTCCTAAAGCCCGAAACACCTGGAACTCAAACAGGCACTGAAATCGAGCAAATTCACCAACCACTCACCTACAGCCTCACCAACCATCA
This sequence comes from Allium fistulosum, assembly GCA_030737815.1. Lineage (NCBI taxonomy): Eukaryota > Viridiplantae > Streptophyta > Magnoliopsida > Asparagales > Amaryllidaceae > Allium > Allium fistulosum. The sequence goes on along the minus strand of CM060902.1, from coordinate 195,292,967 downwards.
CCAAAGAACCTTCATCTCCTCGCCTAGCCTCTAGACCCACCGCGATTGACCCCGACATCCCCTACCACCGCCAGTAAGAGTGCATTCGAACCCATCGATTTATGTCCCCTTAAACCCTACTTCGACCAATCCCCATCAACACAGATCACTAGAACAAAATCTGCCATGGTCAACGCCCTCGCCTTGTCCTAAGGCTCCTCCCCGACATCTTCGATCAACACCTCGACCACCGGTTCGCCGGAAATTATTTTTTAAACCAAAATCGATCATCTCTTCCTCCACGACAAACCAAGACTATAACGACCCGGATTTTTCGACATTTGATTTGAAATATTTAAATGGTTTTAAATATTGAATTTGAATTATAAATTGATTTCAAATATGGAAAACTTGGGTTTATTTGTAGGATAAATTCAGAATTCAAATATAGAGATTTATTGGATAATTTAATTATTGAATTTTATAATTAAATATTGGTTAAATTATTGTATCTTGAGTTTTCAGCCCGATAAAGTAATTTAAAGGCTTATAAAATTCATATTGATAATAAGGAAGTTAATAAAAGTTTAAAATTGAATTTAGAAGTGATCTATTCAAATTTAAAAATAGTTTGTTCAAATTGACATTTAAAAATAGCCTTTAGGGGTACAGTCTCGGAATTCGACGAAACCAGTTTCATTGGATCCGTAATATTGTATTATTTTCGGATTTCAAATTTCGTAGCATTTGGAGTTATCATTTGATCATACGGGATAGAAACGCGTTGAAATTTATATTGAAAATTTAATAAAATAATTGGGTCCAAAAAGCTATCTTCTCCATACGATCGAATTAGGACTCGAAACTTTTTCCATTGCATTCGGAATAGGGGTATAACATTATAAACGCCTAGTGGCACGCCTCGATAGGAGTTCGCGATTTTAAGTTGCATTGATCGAGACATTTTGGAAATTAAATTATTTTATTTATTAGTCAAACTTCTTTCAGCTGTGACATTATCTTGTCACTGTACCTTAGCCAAATTGAACATGCCACTTATTCCTTTACGTAACCACCTCCTTTCTCATTTAAATCACATCCCTTCCATCAACCTTAAAGCCGTATCCTTTCTCCCTTCTTTTTGATAAATCGAGATCAATTCATTCACAAGAGAAAAAAATGGAAGCTAATATCAAAATCGCAACTCATTCAAATCACTCGAATGCGAGTTCTCTTCCTTCCTCTGGAAATTCTAATCTCGAGTTCGTTTATATAAAAATAAAAAAATTGAAGTCGCATTCCTCATCGAATCAGTTCGATATATACAGAGGGGATTATACGTAATCAAATTCATGTTCAAAAAAAAAGATAAAGGAATTGAAATCGACATTCATGAAAGGGGAATCGTGACCTTGTCGCGAGGTCGTTCTCAAGCACGCGACTTCGAAGGCGGTAGGGAGGAGAGGAGTTGCGACAGGGAGTTTGACAGTGGAATGGGGCGGAGAGCTCGATCTAGGGCTGGAGGATAAGGCTCGATCGCTCGCGCACGTGTACGTGGAGGTGCAGTGGAGAAGCGCGCAGGAATAGGAGATGAAGGCGTGGCGACAGTCGGAGCCAAGGGCGAAGTCGAGCAGTTAGGGCTTGGTGATGGAGGCCGTGGACGCAGTGGTAGTGGGCGATTCTGGGGATGTTGTCGTCGAGATCGAGTTGGCTATGGGATAGCAACGTGAGTAGATTTAATCTGTGATTTTCTATTAGTTATTATAATCAGGATATATAAATCATATTATAAATCGAATATTTACAAATTCGTAATTTGTTTATGCGAGGCTTAAAAATCGTGAAATCAAGTCGATATTGGAATGGATTGCAAATAAAATCAAAGGTGAGTAAAATCTCACTCATTTGGATTGCTAGAATAATTTAAAAATGATGAATTTAAATTATAAGTTGTTGGTTGATTTTATAAATTAATATATGTTGATGTTAAAAATATATAGTAGTTTATATATATAGTATTGAAGTGATATTCCTGCACATTATAGCGGATGACACCCTATGCGCCCCGCATAACAGCGAATGACCCTATATACCGCGATATCCCCCTCGAAGTGGGATTGGTATTTTTATATGTTGTATTAACATCTATAGATGCAGGGAAACAGGTTGGAGGGATCCAACTGGATTCCTCAAACTTATTGTGTATTTTTTATATATAGTGATATATGATGCGTGTAGATAATCTTTAAAATAGACTATTGTTGAAATTGGAATATTTGAATGTTATCGTGGCACTGGCCTGAATTTTGATAATTTAAATATTATAAATATATTTTTTAAAATTTAAGAAATTCAAAGGAAATTGATATAAAAATATATATTGGAATTGGAGTTATTTTAAAGAAAATTGAATTAGAAAAAAAATATGATTGAATTTGGCTATACTTAACCATTGCAAATTAATAAATGGAGATTTTTTAGAAATGAATTATACAAGAGAATTTCTAAATGATACCCTGGAAATATAAAAGGAGTTAAAATCAATATTGAAAATAGATTGGAAGTGTAAATGGAATTTATAAGAAAATGAATTTATATAATGGAATTTTATAGATAAGATTTGTTTTATAAATAGGTAAAACCAAAGAGGATTGTAAAATTTATAAGCGATGTTTATAAATAAAGGAATTCGATATCAGATGATAATTGGAAATATTAATTTATAGGGTGAATTTATATTAAAATATGGAAATAGGGTTGAGAAAAATAGGAATGGTTAGGAAATTGACAATGAATCAATATGTTGTGGAATCGAGAGGAAGTTATAAATTAAATTGGCTATTGAGATTTTAAAATATATATTTTACTTAAGAAGTTAAGTTCGTTTTTCAAAAGGGAAACTTTATTATTTAAACTATAAAATTTTTAAAACTAGTTAGTATTGGAATACTTCGGAAAATTGAATTTTCAAATATTTAATATTCATTGAAATAAAAAATTTAATTTTTATAATCAGCTTTGTAAATTGAGTTGTTTATTTTTAAAAAGAGTTATTGATTGTTTATAAAAAGTGGTTAATATTTTAAATAATAACTTAAAACGTATTTTAAAATATAGAAATAAATTATTACACTTTAAAAATGATTATATATATATATAGTTTTGAAATGATTGAAAATTTATTTATAAAATTCTCTCGAAGTGTGTAAACATTTTTAATTTAAGAATGAGATTTTGTAAGACAAACCTCATAAATGGAATTATATGGACTTAAGAAAATTTCCAATGTTAGATGCGATAACTCCGAAAAGATTTTTGAATTCATTTAAAGAAGTTAAAAATGGGTGGTTGGGATTATAAATAAGTATAATCGGGTTGGAAATTGTAAGAAGAATTTATTAAAAATTTCGGAGACTTATGAGATAAGTATAAAAATATTTCCAAGTTAAATATTAAAATGATTTTGGAAATTATACGTATAAATATTTTCCTAAGTATGGAAAGGAAGATTGTGGAAATATTTTTAGTGGAAAGGATTTGGAATAGAAATATTTTCTAAGTGTGGTAAAAATAGAAGTTGGAAATATTTCTAAGTACTGCAAGGGTAAAATATACTGTTATGGATACAAGTATTGAAATTGTTTTCAAATATAGAATATTGAAGAGATTGAATATATATATATATATATATATATAAATATATCTTGGAAAAGTTGTTTTGAAATAAATATTCCAGAGATTTATTAAGTAAGGCCTAGTGTTGTTTTGGATGTTACTTGATAGTTAAATAACCGACTATCAATATTGGCCAATTTCGTTAATCGTTTTGAAGAGACCGAAATCAGATTTAATTATTCGAAGACCACTTCGATCCAGTTTGAACGTTACAAATGAATACCGTGAAGATGACGAAGTCGGTGGTTCGGTTTGTCCAGACCCATGACAACTTGTATGGATGAATGCTATCAAAACATCGTCATTGGAGGACGATGAGCATTCTAAGTAAAATTGTTCTTGAAAGGTAACGCTTAGCCTCAAACCTCATCAACCGGGAATGACTAAAACAGGGGAGATGCAGCAAGGCTAAGTGGGTCGCACCCAAGTAGGGTATGTTATCACCTTTCTAGATGTCCTCGGAAACCCTATTTATCTTATATATGGGTACACACGAAAGAAGAAGCGTTCGATGGTAAGGGTGGGAACACCCAGGGTGATAACATATTCGGTCTACCCAGGTTAGGGGTAGGCCGGTCTTGTGTAGTAGGGGATCCCAACGTGGTCCTCGGTACATGGTTCTAGAGGTGTACTCTGACGGGTGGTACCTCAGTGGCCCAGTCATTCGTTGGAATCCATTCTCCAATACGAGCTTACGGTTTTGTTTGTAGAGCCTAGTATGCTGGAATTTAATTAATGTAACAATTTCAGCTATTTGAATAAGTATTTGTATTTAGACACTATTATAGTATCACTGGATTTTCTATAAAGTGTTTTGGTTATCATAAGGGAATAACCCATCGTGTTTATTTGTGACGTGGTCTTACGAGATACCTTTGTTTTCAAAGGATTTGAAGAGTTAATAATTCAAATTGAGTGTGTTTTCTCAGATTGGTTTTCCAGACTGACTCGGATTTTATTTTATTATAATGCTCGGTTCAGACCGAGTATTACAGATTCATGGTAGAATGCTATGGAGCTCTGGAGACGAGCTGGATGATAGAGATGTACTTCCGTACTTGATTATTATTCCGCTATGTAAGGACAAGTTATTAAACTGTCCGGATTGATAAATTGATTATTATACTCTGATAGTTGTAAGTATATAACAGTTACAGATTTCTTGTATTTAAATTCTGTTGTTATATTTTATATTTTGTTCCACTATGAATTGTGAGACTCTGATGTTGTTGTTTCTATTTTCTTCTTCTTTCCCTAAAGATTCGTATTTCCATCCAATTTGAGTTGAGCTGATGTGAAATATTATCGACTCAAAGGGGTATGGAACTGCGGGTCTCTACAAAGATGCTAAAAAACATGAGATGACCACTAAAAATCATGATTCGCCAAGGCGGTCATTACTATGCCCTTCGCTCGACGATTCATGCTAGACGAAAATTTGAAAAAGCTCGACTATTTACTGTGTTTTACAGATGTCTCTTGATTTACTTGATGAAAGCTTATGAAATTATTTTTAAAAATAACTAGACTTGATGGCGAACAACTTCCAGTTGATCGTACGAGCTAATTCTCCATGGTTAGAGAGGATTTGATTTTTGAGTGATGAACATGTTTGGTTTTCATAAGTTTCTTGAACATATACAGCGCAGAACAAAGAAGAGAGAAAAGATTCAGCTCTCTCTACATATGCCTATGTGTGTGTGTGTATGCTTGATCATCTTCATCAGTACCCAGATCAAATAAAAATCACGATTGATGGAGATAGGGAGGCACAGCCAAACAAAGGGAGACAAAGATGTGGCTGAGCAGAAGGAAAAAGGAATGAGATGTTGTGTACTTGTTGTATATAGATGTACAAGTTAGTACATATGTGTATACATTGTTTCTTGAATTGAATAGAAAATATTTAAGTACCCCATCCCACCATGTTGCGTCCACGTACGAGCCGCGGATGATAGAAAATGAAATACGGTCGCGTACAGAAATGTAACGTGATTACATAATAGAAATAAAAAAGACAAGTTAACTTATCCTATTAAATTTTGAATGTGCCGACGTTCGATGTAAATACGTCAAATGGCAATTTAAATATTTTTCAAATTATAAATTGCAGAATTTTTTTATAAATTAAATTAAAAATACGTCATTGAAAATCAAGTCTAAATTTGAAACATACCTTTTCTTATTACTTAATTCAAATCCGAATATTTGAACAAATTAAATATTCAAATTCGAGGACCCAAAAATACGGGTCATTACAGCCAATTTTGCCTCAAGTCTGGCTGGAAGAACATCTGGTTAAAAGATTTTCCCCAATCATAGTGTCATCATATATGGAATAAGATTGACTCCCAAAATGTCCAATGTATGTAGTTAGCAATGGTAAACAAATCAAAAACACTAGACACGGTTAAAAAATGTTGGATACGATCCGCCACTTGTGAACTTTGTAACAAAGAAAATGAAATTAGAAATCATCTGTTTTTACGTGTGAATATGCTAATTAGATTTGGAATCAGATCGAACAGAAGCTACTATCATAAACAATCCAGTCTAACAACATCATGGAAATTCTTGATTTTATATCAACTAATCCCACAAAAAAGAGCTCTACAGAGATTAAATTGATGTTGTTATGGCTACTACTATTTGGCACATATGGATTAAGAAGGATTCTAGGCTATTTTAAAAAAAAGACTATCCAAGCAAATTAATCCTGAATTAATTTTTTAAAACTGCTAATTTATCATCAAGAAATAAAACATTACATCGAGCATGCAACACAGATATATGTACTAATTTTGGAATATATGAGCTTGCCTTGGAAGTTCAATCATAAGCTAGTGAAAGATCTATATCTGCTCCTTGAATTTCCCAGCTTTCCCTTCTTTTTCGCCAAAATGTGAGTTCATATCTAGCAATGATTGGAAGTTGAAGTCCCGCGTAAGCTTGATTTTGGTAGTGAGGAAAGGAAAAGTCTTCACCGTTTTTTCTATTTCTTGAAGGTTGATTGATTTAATCGCAAATGAAGAATAAACGAAGAGTATAATGTTTGAAGTACGAATATATGGTGGATAACTAGATGTATTCTTTTCATTGTTATTTACAAGTACGGGTGAATGTTGTAACAATCCTTCATCAATTGTTTTTGGCTTATAGTAATTTGGGTTTAAACTATTTATCCATTTATAATCTAGTATTAATTTAAAAAAACAAGAAACTAGGGATAAGTAGAAACTTCAGCCATATTTTTGAATGGACGTAAATTTTTAAATTTATTCTGAAGAACACTTAATGCAATATTAATATAGCATTAGACAAAACAGATGTTATATGAACTATGAAAATGAATGCTAAATGAACTTAGCATTATATATGCATAATGATATATCAATTTGGCATTTCTTTCACTGTGAAAATGAATGCTATTTTTGTTCATCTACTGTGGTTCATCCCTTGCTAGTTTAATTTAGATTATGTTTATCTAATGCTAGTTTAATATAGCATTCTATTTTATCTTATGTTATATTAATATTACCTTCAGTGTCTTTCATATTTATGGAGAAATAGGAATGATAGCCTTAAAATATTTCATCATAGGCTGTAAACAAGAAACAAATAAAAGGCTATGGAGAAATAGGAATGATAACCGCAAAATGATTTATCATAGGCTATAAACATGAAATAAATAAAAGGCTAGTAACCAATTATACAAATGTCAGCTATACTTGGTACTTAGCTTGTAATTATGGTATAATTAGGCAATTATGATTTAGAAAAATAAGAAATGGTTAGTAGAATTATAATTTAGGAAATAAGCAATGGCTAGTATAATTAGGCTATATATAATCATGTACAGAGAGCTTGTAAAATCATAAATTAGCAATAAAACTTATTATTCATCATATTCAATCTTCTTCTAAAAAATTTGATACTTAAAAATTCAGTATGGTATCAGAGTGGGTCAGATCCTGACTCAAAAGTTCCGCAACAATATCAAAAGCCGCAAATAACAAAGAACCGCAGCTAGTTCAACATATCTCAATCCGACAACACTAAAACTCACAAATATCATTGTTGATGGCAATAGAAATTACATTCCCTGGTCCAGATCAATAACAATTGGTCTTAGTGGCAAAGAGAAATTAAGCTTTTTCACTAGAAAAATGGGAATAACCCAAAGTAGCAAATCCAACTAAGCCAACTCCCAAAGAGAAACTAAAAATATAAGAATGGGAGACAACCGACCAATTAATCATGTCATGACTACTCAACACAATGAAACCCTAAATTTCAAACGTACTCATGTACTCCAGCACATTGTTAAAGGTTTGGGATAAAGCCAAGAGAAGGTATGGTCAACAAAATAATTTCGCTCATATCTTTAGCCTTAAACAAGAGCTTCTCCAAATTAAACAAAGTACCCAAAGTAATAATGAACTAGTGATCGAAATTATTTCAAAATGGGAAGAGCTCAATGTCTACCTCCCACCAACAACAGACCCTATTGAAACCAAAAAAAGATCCGAACAAGACTTAATTTTTACCGTCTTGGGGGCTCTCGATCCAAGATATGAATCAATTAGGTCTCGAGTCTTGGCTTCAGCTAAGATGCCAAGTTTTGATGATGTAGTGGCAAGAATTGAGCAAGAGCAATCTTGACGAGCACTCACGAATTCTCGACGGTCAAAAATCAAGAGAACAAGACATTTCAGGTAAAATAATCAAACCCTAGTTTTAGGGGTACTGCTAAAGGGAAGGGAGCTTTGAGCACCAAGTTGTGCAACCACTGCAAGAAAGCAAAGCATAACCGTGACGGCTGCTGGATCCTCTATCCCTACCTTCGGCTGGTCAGAGAGAAGGGCGACAGGTAAGGTAAGTAGGGCGGCACAAAAAAGGAGAATAAATTTTGTGGTTTTAGCAAAGGAGCAGAGATAGAAGGGAATGGATCTAAAATGGCTCAGTGAACTCAACCAAATAACAGCTCCGCTTTAGCAAGATCTTCTATGGCATAAACGGTACAACTGAATCAACTACTAACTAAATTAAACAGTTTGTTACAATAACAAATTTTAGTTTTGTATATTCTAACGCTATTTTTATCTCATCCAAAATCAACAACAATTTTAAAAATGCAAGCATGTGTCAAAATACAAATAGATGGTTAATTGACTCATGTGCTACTGATCACATGACATGGAATAAAAATAAATTAACCAATGTAAACAAAATAAAGACCCTCAACATGTAACTGTTACTAATGGAGATAAAGTTAAAATTCATGGTTTTGGTACAACAAAATTTCTTTAAAAAGATATGAAAAATATTATATATTTGCCAAATATTAATTCAAATTTGTTATTAGTTAGTAAAATGACCTGTAACGACCCTACCGCGATACCCATATTATTAAAGAACATTATAAATAACGTCGTCTAATAATACAGAGAATATGGCTTGTTAAGGGCGACCAAATATGAATATATCTTTAATCTAACACTAACACGTCACATTGCCGTTTTTGATAAATATATGGAATGAAATTTTTAACGTATTCAATCTTAGTTTAAAGAAATAAACACATCAGTTTCTCAATATCAGAACAATATATCATATGCAATAGCAATCATAGATCGCAACGGAATAATATATATCATATACAATACAAACTGTGAGTCTAAAAAATATAATACTAGGCTCACATGATATACATCCAAAATAAGTCATTATCTCAACAATACATCCCATAATACAACATGTGAATATACTACAAAAGATAAACTAAGATGTCAAAATGTCTATCATCTGCTAGCACACCTACCCTAAAGCCTGAGCGTCCTGAAAAACTAAAAAGTCTCCGCCAGACCCGAGTTTTTAAATAAATGGGTCAGACTATCTCTAAATATCCAAAATGTGAGAACAACATATAACATAAGAGTATATGACATTAAAAGAAATACGAATGCCATAAATATAAACAAAGCACTGAAATAGTTTAACTTTGAATCCATTTCAAGCTATTAAAATATTTCAATCGCAAAACACAGAATAACTCATGAAAATCCATAAATTCCAGCATAAAAACAAATAATCTCTAAAGCTCTAAGAAAACAAAGTCATATCGATCTCAATGATCGTACACATACCATGGAGAACAAAAGGTGGTATCACTCATACCGATCTGATACCAATGATCGTCCATACCGTGAAAACAAATCTCAAATCCAAGAAAACAAAATCTTAACCGATCACAAGGATCGTATAAAGATCCATGATTTTAGTTCTTAAGGATCTAGCAGCCCCATGCCGCACACCAAAAGAGAGTAAACTCCAATGTACAAAGTACTATCAACTTTAGTAATCACGAGAACTTAACCAAAACGTCTCATACCGTTTGGTGAAATTCAAGTATTTACTAGAAGTTAGTAAATCTCACTCGTTACGGATACTACTAGAAAACATGAACTATATTCTATTAAGGATCTAGCAGCCCCATGTCGCACACCAAAAGAGAATACAACTCTAAAGTGTTAAGTACAAACAACAAAATCAATCACAAGAATTTAACCAAAGCATCCCATACTACCCGGTGAAATTCCGGTATTCGCTAATGGATTAGTAAATCCCACTCAAACATTCTACTCAACGAGTTGTACAATATTCGATGAAGTGTTACTCGAGAGCATTTAAACCAATCGGTAACACCACGTTGATTATTAATATTCCCAAAATTATAAAATTAAGGTTATCAAAACAATTAATTTAAAAATCCAAAAGTCACATGAAAATGTCCAAAATCGCATAAAATCCAAGATTTAATTTAAACTCTATTAAATAATAGGAAATCACATTTGTTAGAGAATTATGAAAATAGTTTTGAAAACAATAGCGACATATATATGTGTGTATGTATGTATGCATGTATGTATTTTATACAACTTAATTTGTAACTTTTAAATAATTCAATTTCCATTATAAACTTTCTCTTTAAAAATAATATTTGTATAAAAATTTCCCGCAATCGCTTTGAAATTTCAAGTATATGTATATATATAATTTCCCAAAACATTCTTTTCCAAATTACACATTTTTCGATATATAAATATTTTTGTAATTGAAAACAATTTATTTCGGAAAGGAATTTTCTTTGTAAATAACTTTACAAATGTATATAAACACATTGTATACTTAGCACTTAAAACATAGAGCAAGGGTTCAATATAAACAAGATCATTAAAGTGGTTTAACAACTCGAAAATATAACCAAAATCATCAGAAATCAAAGTTCAAACAAGGCTAAGAAAGAGAAAAAACAAAACAATCAAGGCCCCTAAAATCATAGCTTATAAACACACAAAAGTGGACAAGAAATCAACAAACAAAATCACATAAAGTTATCTCAAAACTCATTTGCATAAAAACAACTTTTCATAAAATTACTCGGTTCAGGTTTTCAGTGTTGAAATGCAATTTTGACCTACTAAATCTCAAAATTATCAAAAACTTACAACACGAAAGTTGTTCCTTAAAGTCTCAGCTTTCCATCAAACAAAATTTTGCACAATTTGGATCAACGATTAAAAAGTTAGGCAATTTTAATCTTAGGTTTCAACTCAGAAAATTACACTAGCCTGAGCTATACCATCTGTTTCAAACTCAATTTAGACTCTTATGATACTCCCACTGAATGGGTGCATAGTCCTTTATTGTTTGAGATATAATTAACAAGTATCATATGGTTCAAAATCAAATAATAAAATTATTTCTCAAAACTACGGCTTAGTCTATAATTCCAAAACAACCATAAATAATATTAGATACTTTTGTATTTTCCAATGCATCACTTTTCTTATAAGAAAAAATTACCATACTATAGTTTTATTTCACAAAGAATATTCATATTGAAATATAGCTATGTCTATTTTTTTCAGTAGATACCGAAAAATAATCATTATTTCATAAATAATGCATGGTAAGTTATACGAAAACAATTTTCGTACTATGATGTAATTAATAAGTGCTATATTGTATGCTCCCACTATTTCCGCCATTACTATAATAGCATATTAAATTTGGAGATCCGTTATTCACTTAATATAATTTGTTTATTTCATACACTGCAACTATTTACAGTGGAGAGTTCGTTGATCGAATATCTTGAGCTCAAAGAAATAAATCTCATAGAAAATAATTTTCTATATGAAAATACATTTCAGAATAGAAATCATATTTCTTGTTCTAATATTAAGTATCAATTATTTATTACAATTCATATTTCCAATGTTTCTCTATGAAGCAGAAGTGAGTATTCATTCTCTTTATTCCAACTGTACCTTAAATTACATCTATTTTTATACATTCGTTTTCTTTCAAATAGTCAAACTATTCAAAAGAAAACCTTACTATAATATCATAATAAACTCTTTACAAAAGCACATTTGATTATCCTTAACATTTAAGGACATCAAATATGTTGCACTTTACGTAAACCAATCAAAATGACATTTCAGCGATCGAGTTCTTATATCTATCTTGCATTTTTTGGTCTTGTGTTACATTAACACAATATGATCTCTTTTGTAAACAATCATATTGAATACTCAATCTTGCACTAAGGTTTATTCGGTTTTTCGGATGAACCGATTTCATCGAAATATTGTACATTACAAACTTTGACCATTCACCATATAACATTTATATGCAATTGTATATGGATCAAATACCCATAGTTTTGTATTGTTTTAGAGTTTGAAACTCATAAAATGCAATACATGGCCTTGACCAAATAAATGCATAAGCAACCAAACCATAAATGTATTTAGTAGTTGTAAAATCAGGCACTTGCATGGGCGTTGAAACGTTAACATGCAATAAGAATTTGATAGTGGGTATTATATTTTCGTTTGTTAACTTTCAATTCAGTTCGTTTGTATATGTTAATTGATAAACATTTTACCAGTCGTATTAAATGCATAAATTTATCATTGTAGATAATTATAACATTATTTAGTATATGTTCTTACAATATTAGAAAGGTTAAATGTTACCATTTCATTTTTCGAATAAGGCTCCCACTAGTCTTTTATGTTTCTCCAAACCCTAAGATGAAACAAAGAAGTCTTTCGACTTCACTAGTGGGTGTTAGGACTCGTCTGTCTTGGTATTCTGACTTTGAGTTTTCTCAACAAATCATAGCCCCACAAACGATGGATAACTCCTTATCGGTTGTATCACATACAACTCCTAACCCATTTTTACTTGTCCTAATCTCATTTCGACCTTGAGTTTGCTCAACAAATCGAAAGAGATTATTCACTCATACCTACCATATCGTGATGGCCTAAGTATAATATATATACCTTAAGTTTGCTCAACAAATACATATAGTTATCTTACCTCATCTTTTCAATATATTAATAATACTACACATAACATCCCCAGCTTGAGTTTGCTCAACAACTAAGGAGTATGCAAGTAATTTATTAATATACATATGGTAGAGGACAACATTATATTGAAGATTTATAATCTTCAATATATTATATTGAGTGATATCAACTTATGGAATAATGTATTTCTTATGAAATATCCTCGTGATTCAAGTGTTAGACACATCAGAAATCACAGTATACGTACATTTACGTATGTATTTATTCCTTACGTCTATTTAGGTTTCTTTAATGTTCCACTTTTAGTTTATACATGCATATCATATAAGTTTTGGTTGTTATATAGTTTTTATATTTCACATTACTTATATAATAGTCTTGTGTATAATATTATATTAATTAAATCATATTTAATTAATTAACATTTTAATTAATTTTATATTGATATAACATTTATATTTATTATGTATTATAACCTTTATAGTATAACACATTTATCATATACATGTGTAATTATAATTTAAATTAATTAACCTTTTAATTAAATTACTTAAATTATCTTGATTTCGAAAATCATTATTCATATGTATGCATGCATATTTATGATATCTTAAACGTTTTAAAATAATAACATATTTCATAATTAATTTAATACATGCACATACATTTTATTAATTAACTTATTAATAAAATTTATAATTTTCGAAAATTATGTTATTTTGTTTTTCAAACATTTTGAAAAAAAAATGTTACATTATAACTATTATAATAAACAAATATTTTATTTTAAATTTAACAATTAAATTTAAAATCTTTTACTTTATTTTTCAAGACAATTTTGAAAATTATCCCAAGGCCCAAATTAAGTTGGGCCTTTTTTATTAGGGGCAACCTTTGGGCTCACTTCACCTTTCAGGCCAGGCCAGTAACCAGGTAGGACAGAGTACTTGATTACCCAATTTCAATCCTAGACATTACCTTTCTAGACACCGTACTAAGTGGGCAAGCTTAATAAGTTAGCTCTAACATGACTAATTTAGACCGCATAGGTTATTGGGCTCTGATACCATTGTTGGAACTAGGCCAGCCCGCAGCGGTAATGGTGGGTGTATTTCAAATTTTTTTATCCTATTGGATCTTTATTGGGCCTATGAACTCTAATTCATTTAGAACAATACTAAATTTGTTTTACATAAAATCATGTATTTTATTTAAATTTAAGTATTTTGTAATGTAAAGTCAATTGAATGATTTAATTTATATATATAAATGTATCATATACATATACATATATGTGTGCATGTGTGACATAATAATCCGTGAAGGGTATAACATGTCCATATATAGATGTTGGGATTTACATCGCAACGGACACATTAGCTCATTTCGTATGTATTGTATGTTGTCTAAATATGTGCATAAATCTATAATGCAAAGTATATTTATAGAAATACATATACATATATTTAAAATATATTTTATAACTAAAAGTCTCAAAATTATATATATATATATATGAGGTTAAATAAAATGTATGTATATAAATAATTAATTAAATTCAAATACTTAAAATATAAATATATATTTAAAATTATTTCCAGATCAAAATTAGCATAACAAACATAAAATAATAATTTTATAATTTTATCATTATTATATATATATATATAATAAATAGTTTTGATCATAATAACTAAAAATATTAGTAATAAATATTAAAAAATCAAATTTTAAAATTTACAAAATTTAGGATCAGAAAATACAGGTTTAAAATATTTTTCATGATTTTTTGAAATAAAATATTATTTTTAATAAATAAAAGAAATATTCAACCGAAGTAATTTAATTATTAAAAATATTAAATATTAACAAAAAAATTTGAAATTTTTTTCGTGGGTTACTACATAGATGAAGTAATTTTAAAAAATATAAAATCGAATTTTCAGTGCAATAATTATTATAGATATAATAAACAATTCAAATAATCAATAAAAGATAATTTATAATTATTTATATATATAAAAAATTTATTCTCGAATTTGATAATTCATATTATTTATAAATAGGTGTAAGGAAAAATTCTTAGCTATTTATACATTATAAATGTACATATATGTAATTATATGTTTAAAATATACATTAGTCTATATTTAAATTAATATATAAATATACATAAAATAATCAATAATGACAGAATTTAATTTTTACAGCAAATTAAATTTGTTTATACATAAATTATAACACACAATAATATAACCATGCACATAACCAAACTAATTTGTGACAACTACATATACCTACGAAAATCTCACCTAACTATATATACAACATTAATATAAACAGATTGGGATTAATCAATATTAAATCATAAAATATGATATAATTACCGTAAGATATAAATAAAATACCAATTGATGATGCCTTTGAGTCCACTTGAATCAATGAATTCCCTTCTCTAGTTATGCTCGATCCGTCGGATTGCAAGTCTGGAATCATCGACCTTTTCTATCAAATAGTGTTTTTACTTAACTTGAATTGATTTGAGATTCTTAGAACTGACATGGGGATTAATTTATGCCAGCAAACTTGATAATTATTGCAGCCAAAAGTTGTTTTTGATTAAGGGTTTAGAGATCCATATATATAGCCTTGTACAAGAGAGATATTAGGACAATCTCATTACCTATTCTCTCTTAATCTTAGCCATCCATCTCTAGGTCTAATCCTAAGTTTTAGCCACCTCCAATAACTTGTCAAAACCGAAATTTGTAGTCCTAATGATGGGCTTTAAACATATTTAAGTCCAAGCCAAAATGCTATGCAACTAAATCTAATTTAATCGCTTTTCGATATCGTATATCGATTGGTACATTTATAACTATTATAAATATATAACAATTTTTATTTCTCAAACCATATTCAAATTTTATAATTAATATTTCATAAATATTAATTAATTTAATTTATTTATAACAGTTATAAACTAATTAAATCATTCGGTCTTAAGGGAATTCATCATTTCAGTTGTGTAACTCTTGGGTGTAAATTTGGTCAGCAATTAACACTAAATTATTCGAATGTTAACGTTCACACGTCACTTGGCAAGTGGTGTGACATTATGGACAAATTTATCGCTTATTCATTTTCAATAAAATCTTATTTAATTTAATAAGCGTTACCCGTTAGTGACATTTATATACACCAATTCTCTTCGCCAAAAACTGTATCACTTTGGATTTATGGAATTTGGTAATGGTCAAAATTCCAATATTGTCTATATTCAACTCTATAGTCCAAACACAAAATCCTTGGTTCAATAATAATAATTATTATTAACCGTACTACTCTGGCCAGAGATTTTGACTTTGGGTTGACTTGAGTTAACCATGATACTAACCTCATATAACTGAAGTGACGAATCCTCTCTTGAATAGTGTCTTCCTTCCAATACTTCCACTCGACCCAACTATAATCACTTGATGGATGTCGTTCCATGATTTGACTATAATCAAAGCAGAGTTTTTCATATTGAAGGTTGATAGTATTCTCAAGTCGAAAGAATTGTGTAAATTAGTCCCATCGATATTTTCTATTTGACCTTAGTTATATTAACAACCAGAAAACTATCAAGTGAGTCATTCCATAGTTATCCAATAACTATCAGTACGTAACCCCTTGGTGCCCCCAACAGTCATGAGTAATACACTGCCCAACATTTAAAGAGCGTTACGTACTCTAGTCTCAACGGATATATCGATATTCAGTCTCGATGCATCTGGACTAGGAACATTTAAAATGGTACATTTGTTTCATTGTGATAAATTACTCACGGTTACAACACTTAGTAACTACTATCACAAAACATACCATTTATGGATTTTCTATTAAATATACTTTTAATTAAATTTATTAATTAATATAACCACATTATATCAAGTATATAATAGAAAGAAAATACCTTTATTTCGAACAAGATTGGTCAACGAGTTAGATATATGTAACAAATTACATAATTGCCCCTAGGGCATACCCTTAACTCTATCAACTTGAAGTAGGGGTATTATAAGTGGGGATGCCCATCAATTTGTAGCGAGAATCTGAATTCCCTGGATCAGTGGCTTTGGTTCTAGTGTCTAGCTTTGGGCTGTGTGATACGAGAGTACACAAAGAACCGAGATTTCCATTAGTCCTTTGTAGTAAGTAGGCCATACGAGTTATCATATGTTCATAGCACAGGGATGAGTGATAGTGAGTCTTGTTTGATGGATGCTATAGTTGCTTTGGTTTCTTTCCTTTAGTGGGCTATCACTTGGGGATATCATTGGGAGTAGGTACTGGAGATAGGGATATTTGGACATCCATTATGGTATTTTGTATTGTACCTTTATGATATAGTAGAGTAGCATATTATACTGTTATGTGCTAACTCTTTGGTTGTTGGGACGGGTCAGGTATGGTTCGTGTACTCTTGTTCCTTACCACGTTTACTTATATAGTATTTTGAGATTCATCTACCGCTCGCACCAGGCTGTTGTCTAACTTGAGGTTATATGATGTGTTTGTTATTACTCATATAGATTATCATCCTATATCGGTCGTGCATGACTGCCGCACACTATTTAGTTATTATCTATGCCGATAATATAGGGCGGTCGTCACATTTGGTATCAAAGATTTGGTTACGTTATTAACCTTAGTTGATACCGTGATCCAGTAGAGATAAAGAAGGCTAATCATCTTGGACTAGATCTAGAGTGTATATACACGAGAGAGTGTGTACTTGTCATATATTTTTGTTTTAAAAGCTATATAGTAATATATTATATAATATAAGTCGCATGCACATAAGCACTATAAATACAGTTTTCTTTATGAGAGACTGATCATTCTTGTTACAAATAAGAATGAGCCGGCATACAAGGAATACTGTGAGAGATGCTTTAGGAGTTGAAGAGGGAGCATGATCAGGAGCTATTATGCCCGATTTCCTAGCTATGTTCCATGCTATGATGGCAATGATGATGAGGAGGGCTTCGGGTGGGGTGGTTGGAGAGGTGCTCCAGTGCAAGCGCCTAAGGCTGATTTCGCTAAATTGAGCAAGGATTACTCTACCCTTGGAGGAATGACATTCCATGAGAAAGAGTTAGCCATAGGAGTGCAAGATTGGTTGGATACTTTTAAGCATGTCTTTGGTGATATGGACGAGGAAGATGTTATGAAAAGAAAATAGGCTTTGAGACAGCTTCAGGGCTGAGCTGTCAATTGGTGGAATGCTGTCATTATTGCTACCCCAGAAAAACCAGTTTTCTTAGGATTAATTTAAGATGAGGTTTGAGGAGAAGTTCATTCCAGCCGCCCAAAAGTCGTTGTTCAGAAAATTTGCTAATCTCAAGCAGGGAAAGATGACAATTTCTAAATATGTGGGGGAATTTGATGCTTTATCTAAGTATGGGCTATCATTCATCGACACTCCCTTGAGGAAGATGAGAAGTTCATCATAGGATTAGATGATTATCTAGGGGAGAAGCTAGTGGACAATATTGATGAGCTATTTGAAAAGCTAGTAGAGAATTTGCTTCGCCATGAGAATTTATACCCTAAAGTTAAGACTGCTATTGTTGTTTCTTCTGAGAAAGAGGAGCCAAAGCCGCATCATGGCGGTGAAGGCAAGAAGAAGTGACATGGCAAGAGAAAGCACTCCCAAAGAAAGGGTGGTAAGAGAAGGGTAAATGGGAACTTATTTGCTATGAGTGCAAGGAGAAAGGTCACTTGATTAAGGATTGCAAAGCAAGTGATAAGAAGAAATGCTGCAACTACGATAAGCCAGGGAATTTGAAGAAAGACTGTCCATAACCAGCGAAGGATAAGAAGATAGTGAAGGCATACACTTTGGATGTGATTCTGACTTCACCTGTGCTCCCTCGGCAAAGGAAAAGGGAAAGGGAGTCGTCATTCAAGGTATGCTTTCTTTACCAAGGAATTGGAGGTGCAAGTGAATGACCTATTAAGGAAAGGGTTCATACGGAGAAAAATATCTGAGTGCGACGCACATGTTGTATGCGCATCTAAGGTGGATGGCTCTTCAAGGTAGTGTGTGGATTATCGTGAGCTGAATAAAGTGATGAAGAAGAACAAGTATCCAATCTAACGCATTGATGACTTATTTGATTAGCTGCACGGTGCGAAGGTGTTCTCTCAAATGGATTTGGCAACGAGATTTCACTAGCTTATAGTAGCGAAGGAGAGTGTGCGTATTACTGCATTTCGTATGCCGTTGGGTTTTTATGAGTGGTTGGTGATGCCCTTCGGGTTGACCAACGCTCCGACATACTTTGTGGATCTCATGAATCGGGTTTCCAGAGACCAACTGAATAAGTTCGTGCTGATCTAGTCCAAAACCGAAGAGGAGAACAAGGCGCACTTGAGGATTGAGCTAGAGATCTTGAGAAAGCACAAGTTGAGAACGAAGTTCTCTACGTGTCACTTTGGAGAGAAGAAGTGAGATTCTTGGGTCATGTCATTTTGGGATAGGGTATAACAGTGGATCCTACGAAGGTGGCAGGGGTCCAAGATTGGAATCGACCCAAGAATGTTATGGATGTGAGGAGTTTTCTTAGATTGGCGGGATATTATAGACGCTTCATCAAGGACTTCTTGAAGATAGCAGTACTGTTGACTAATTTGACGAAGAAGAATCAGACTTTTGTTTGGGACGCAAAGTGTGGGCGTGTATTTATGAGTCTAAAAGAGAGATTATGTACCAGTGTTGACTATTCCAAGTGGAAATGAAGAGTTAACATTATATATTGATGCCTATGGTACTAGATTGGGTGCGGTGTTAATGCAGAAGGGAAAGGTTGTCGCTTATGCCAGTCGACAGCTAAAGCCGCACGAAAGGAAGTGTCCA
The DNA here is from genome assembly GCA_030737815.1 of Allium fistulosum. Taxonomy (NCBI): domain Eukaryota; kingdom Viridiplantae; phylum Streptophyta; class Magnoliopsida; order Asparagales; family Amaryllidaceae; genus Allium; species Allium fistulosum. The sequence goes on along the minus strand of CM060902.1, from coordinate 195,273,017 downwards.
ACTCATGATTTGGTGTTGGTGGCGATTGTTTTTGCTTTGAAAATATGGAGGCATTATCTATTGGGAGAAAGGTTTGAGCTATTTACGGATCACAAATCCTTGAAGTACCTTTTTTCTCAAAAGGATCTCAACCTTCGTCAGTAACGGCGGTTGGAGATCTTGGCATCTTATGATTTTGGTATTTCCTATACACCAGGAAAAGGTAATGAAGTCATCGATGCATTGAGTAAAAGACATCCAAATTTAGGAGCAATGTTCTTGGAATGGAAGAAGATAAGTACAATATTAGATATGATTTCAGACCTCATTACGAGCTGGAACTAGAGATGTTGGCAAGTTAGTCGGTTAAACCTACTCTTGTTGAAAGGATCGGTGTTAGTTAGAAGCTAGATGCTAGGATGGCGAAGATCATAGTGAAGATAATAGAAGGAGTAGAGTCTGAAGACATGAAGCAATATGAACTCGACCGAGAGGGTTGGCTTTGTAAGGATGGAAGACTATTTTTACTGATGTTGATGGGTTACGAGGTGAAGTGTACGAGAGTGTCACCATTCTAGGTTGACCATTCATCTCGGTGCTAATAAGATGTACCGAGTTATGAAGAAAACCTATTATTGGGAAGGCATGAAGAGGGATGTTGGGGCATTCATCTCGAAGTGTATGAACTACCAGTTGTTAAAGGCAGAGCAGAAGAAACCTAGTGGACTGTTGCAACCGCTAGAAATTCTTGAGTGAAAATAAGAATAAGTATCGATGAATTTTATAGATGAACTGCCGAGGACTCGAGCAGGGTACAATGACATTTGGGTCATAGTAGATCGATTGACCAAGAGGGCGAGGTTTATACTCGTCGAGTCAAGTAGAACAACATCCAAGTTGGCAGTTGTATGTAAAGTGGATAGTGCGATTTCATGGTGTGCCAAAGAGTATTGTGAGCAACAGGGACTCGTTGTTCACTAGTGAGTTTTGGAAGAGCTTACAAGAGGCGTTAGGGATGGAGCTACATCTTAGTACAACTTATCACCCGTAAACGAATGGGTAGACAGAGAGAGCAAATCATATATTGGAAGATCTCTTGCGAGCATGCATTATAGACTTTGGTGGATCATGGGATGATCATTTGCATTTGGTGGAGTTTGCATACAACAACAGTTATTAGTCGAGTATTCGAATGGCTCCATGTGAAGCATTGTATGGAAGACCATGTAAAGCCCCTTCATGTTGGTGGGAAGCGAGCGAGAAATCGATACTTGGACCAGATATTTTTAGAAAGACATCGGAGAAGATTAAGAGCATTTGGCAACAAATGAAAGCTGCTCAGGATCGATAGAAAAGCTACGCGGATAAGAGATGAAGGTATTTAGAGTTTTCTGTCGGAGACATGGTGTTTGTGAAGGTTTCTCCTCTAAAGAATGTAGTTCGATTTGGTAGAAAGGGGAAGTTGGCACTGAAATTTGTAGGCCCTTTTTCGTTAATTGAGGGGATTTAGAAGCTAGCATATAGTGTCAACATACCTCATAAGATGGTGCACGACGTTTTTCATGTCTCTTATCTTCGGAAGTTTGTGCACGACTCAAGCATTACGATTACACCAGATCAGCTAGAAGATGTTGAGGTAGAACCGGAAATTTCTTGGTCTCGTAAGCCAGTTTGTGTTGTTGGGTACGATACGAAACGGCTTATGAGAAAGATGGTAAACTAGTTAAGGTACAATGGAGGGAAGTGATGATGATTGTACATAGGAGACGGAGGAGTGCATGAGGACTAGGTGTCCGGAGCTCTTTGAATGGTAAGACCCAACGTTTATCGTCTCTACTTTCACCATTGTATATTATATTAGATAAGTTAGTATTCCACGTGTTAGGATAGATCACCTATGCTATTGATTGCATGGTTGCTTGTTTGATATGTGTGATTGCTGTTGGTAGGCATGCATGATAACTATGACTGCTTATACTATGGCCTGTTTGAAGATTTTGAGGGCGAAATTCCTAAAGTAAAGGAGAATGCAACTACCCATATTTTACGTATCGGAGGATCGTAAAATATTTTTATTTTACTCTTGTGAGGTCATACGACTCTATAATTTTGGGATATGACTCTTAGGACATTTTACATACTTGAGATTTTCCTGAATTTCTAAGTGACAATTTTAACCCTGGAACCTTCTTTGGGCTATAACTTTTGATAGGATTTGAATTAGGGTCTCAATCCAGTTCTATTACTTAAGGATGATGGTTTTCCTTTCTTTAGAGTGGTTATAATAGAAAAATAGACTTAAGGTTAGGAAGTTGCCTATTTTAAATTTTAAAAGCTACTGGCCAAAATTAGTGTGTAATTAATTAAGCCCATTGGTCTAATTGGAGAACCACTATAAATAGAGGGATAGAGAGTCAAATTAAAACTTTTCCCCTTCATTCCAAATCAGGTCTAAAACTTAATTAGCCTAAATCCATCCTAATTCATCCAAATTTCTCTATAAATTAAACTAGATTGTTGATTAGTAATTAGATTGTCAATTAGAAGATAGAGATCGTTAATTTGCTTGATTTGGAGTGCTTTTCTTCGTTGTCTGGATTAGATCTACACACAAATTGATTGAATTTGGTAATTGGTACGTGGTTTATGCCTTCTCACTATCCTATGCATGTTTATATGGTAGAATTATAGGTTTTAACATGATTTAAAAATGATTTTGGCCATAAAACCTTTCCTAACTTTGATTACATGTTAACCTATGTAAATGATTTAGACTGATTAGAAATTACCCTTATTCATGCTCATATATTCATGTAAATTGTAGATCTAGATAAGAATTGAATTGTTTATCGTATTCTTATCTTTTGATTGCTTGAATGATATATATATATATATATATATATATATATATATATATATATATATATGCATGTCGTTATATGTTGTATGATGTGATTTGATGTTGTTTGTTAGTGTTTTGGATGTTTAGAAAGATAGATTGGAGAATTTGGCAAATTAGAGGCAAAGATGATCAGAATTGTACGAAACTTGGAAGAGAGGCTCTGGAGTATTGAGAGAGTCGATGGTTCAAGTCGTGTCTTCAAATTATTTAATTGGACATGTCGACACTAACATGTTTAAATCAGTCTTATGGGTTAGCTACTTTAATGAGGCCAAGAGCAAGGCTAGTGGAGATTGCCCAAGGTGATGGATTGGTGAACTTGGCTAAGTGTTGGAAGCTATGATGACTTGTTTCTAGATCGTGGAGTTTAGTGCTTTAAAGGAAAACTTGTTCCTATGCCGACTTTTTTGGGTTGATAGGTCGGGGTCAAAGCATCTAGGCATGGAGTACTAAAAGCAAGGAAGGAGTAGAAGACAACTTGGCCACTAATTGGCTAAGTAGAGAGATTGGCACTGACATGAGAGAGGTTGGTATCGACTTGACATGTTAAGTCGGATGATGGTGGAAATTTTGAGGACTGGAGTAGAGGTTTTGTAGATTGTGCTGGAGGTGTTGGCTCATTCGCATTAGAGTTGGACAGCGATGTAATAGCATGACGAAAAGCTAGAATCTTCGGATATTGGCTCGTGTTGGGAGTAGGTTTCGAAGATAGCGACTTGGTATTGGAGGGAGCTATAAGATCGAGGAATGTGGAAGGGTTCCCCGTGAATAATGGAAAATGGATTAGGGAAGAAGGGCTCAGTGTCCAAAAAGAGCGAAGGAGGGCTCGGATGAGTACATGCTAACGAATTGTTAATGCTCGGAGTATTTTCTTGTGTACTCGAAGTAGGGGTATTATAAGTGAGGATGCCTATGGATTATTAGCAAGGATCTGAATACCCTGGACCATTGGCTTTGGGTCTGGTGGCTAGCTTTAGGCTATGAGACACGTATCGAGCTTTGGGTTGCGTGATATGAGAGTACACAGAGAATTGGGATTCCATTAGTCCCTGGCACTAAGGAGGCCATGCGAGTTATCATATGTTCATAGCACAGGGAAGAGTGATAGTGAGTCTTGTTTAATGGATGCTATAGTTGCTTTGGTTTCTTTCCTTCAGTGGGCTATCACTTGGGGATATCATTAGGAGTAGGTACTGGAGATAGGGATATTTGGACATCCATTATGGTAGTTTGTATTGTACCTTTATGATATAGTAGAGTAGCATATTATACTATTATGTGCTAACTCTTTAGTTTCAGGGACATGTTAGGTATGGTTCGTGTACTCTTGTTCCTTACCATATTTACCTGTATAGCATTTTGAGATTCATCTACCGCTCACACCAGACTGTTGCCTGACTCGAGGTTTTATGCTTTACTTCTTATTATCTTGGGTACTCTTAAATGAATAGAGTAGATAACAGGTCTATGTGATGCAGTAGTTGTTCAGAGGACAAGATGGATGGAGCTATCTCGTATTATATACTTATATGGAGTCTACGATTATTCCGTTGTGCAGCACTGGGGAGCCTCAATAGTGACTACTTATGCTTGTATTTGAGACGGTTATTGAGTTTGTTTCCATCGTATAAACTCTATGACATTTAATGTATAACTCTGTGGATCCGTGACTCTAATGATGACTTTTTCACATAGTTATTACGTCTCTTCTGTTGTATTTATGATATTATATTGCATCCACGCACTATGAGATATGGCAGGTTATATGCCGTGTTTGTTATTACTCATCTAGATGATCATCCTATATCGACCGTGCATGACTGCAGTGCGCTATTTAGTTTTTATCGATGTCGATGGTATATGGTGGTCATCATAATTATTTCTGTCCCAAAGAAAATATATCCTTGATCTATTAAAAGTCACTGGTAAACTGGGAGCTAAAACAGCCAGTATTCCTATGGAGACGAATATTAAACCAGAAATGAAGAAGGTGAGACATTATTTGACATAGGACAATATCAAAGGATGGTAGCAAATTAATTTACCTTACAGTAATCAGACCTGACTTTACCTTGCAGTTTGTGTCATAAGTCAATTTATGCATGCTCCATGTACCAAACAGTTGAGTGTAGTTGATAGGATATTGAGATACCTTAAAGGCACTCCAGGTCAAGGAATTTGGATGAAGGAAAATAATTCTAACAACGTGGTTAGTTTTTCTGATGCAGAATAGGCTGGAAGTTGCAATAGAAAATCAACCACGGGATTTTATACATTTGTGGGTGGTAACTTCGTCACTTGGAAAAGTATGAAGCAAAATGTTGTGGTTAGATCAAGTGCAGAAGCAGAATATCGAGCCATGACATCCACAACAAGTGAGCATACTGGATTAAGCAATTTCTCAGTGACATGAAAATAAAGCACACAAGAACAATGAAAATGTAATGTGATAATCAAGCTGCATGACATATTACATCCAATCCAGTCTTCCACGAGAGTGTAACGATCCGTATTTTATGTATCAGAGAATCGTAAAATATTTTTATTTGATTTGTATGAGGTCGTATGATTCTATAATTTTGGGATATGACACTTAAGGATATTTTACATACCTTTGATTTTTTCCGAATTTCTATGTGACCAATTTGACCTTGGAGATCTTGTTTGGGCTATAACTATTGAGAGGAGTCGAACTAGGGTCTCAAACTAGCTTCATTGCTTCAGGATGATGGTTTCTCTTCTATAGAGTGGTCATAATAGAAAAAAGGACTTATGGTTAGAAAGTTATGCCCGCTTTAAGTTTTTAAAGATGCTAGGCAGGATTACTGTGTAATTAATTAAGCTCATCAGTGAGCCCATGAGTCTAGAGAATACAATAAAAGAGGGCTGAAGAGTCAAGTTAAAACTTTTACTTCTCATTCTAAATCAGGTCTAAACCGTAATTAGTCCTAGATCCATCATAATTTCATCCAAAATTACCCAAATTGCTCTCTAAATCAAACTAGATTGCATATTAGAGATTAAATCATCAACTAGAAAATAGAGATAATCATTTTTCTTGATTTGAAGTGTTTTCTATTGTTGTCCCGATTGGATTTACATTTATATTGGTTGAATTTGGTAATTGGAGAGTGGTTTATGTCTTCTCACTAAACTATGCATGTTTATATGGTAGAATCATAGGATTTATTTTAAATCAATTTTTGTCCATAAAACCTTTTCCAACTTTAATTACATATTAAATTATGTATATGACTTAGATTGATTAGAAATCACCCTTGCTCATGCTCATATATTCATGCTATATGTAGATCTATGTTAGAAATTGACTTGTTTGTCTTATTTTGATGGATTGCATGTTTGATTGGATGAAATTATTTGTTATTCTATGTTGGATGATATGATTTGATGTTGTTTGTTTGTGCTATGATTGCATAGAAAGTTAGGTCGGAGAATTGAGCAAATTAGAGGTAAAGTTGGTCGGAATTGGACGAAACTTGGAAGGGAGGCTCTGCAGTATTGGAAGAGCATGTGGTTCAAGGCTCAAGTTCTAATTAATTAACTACACAAGTCGGCACTGAGTTGAGAGGTTGGCACCGACATTTGTATTTTGGTCCATGGTGACGGCGATTTTGGGGAGAGCAAGGATGTTGCTAGTAGAGGTTGCTTGAGGTGATGGATAGGTGATTGGCTAGCTGTTGGAGGCTATGACGACTTTTTTTAGAATATGAAATAGGATGCTTTGAAGAGATGACTTGTTCTATGACGACTTGATTTATGTAGAGAAGTCGGGGTCAAAGCATCTGGGCATGGAGTACTAGAAGCAAGAAAGGAATATAAATTGGCTAAGTAGAGAGGTCGGGCCGAGTAGAGAGGTCGGTATTGACATCTAGGGTTAGGTCCAAATGGGATGAAACTTCTGGGAGGTGAAGTAGGGTCTTGTAGATCGTGCTGGAGGTATTGGCTCGTTTGTTATCAGGTTGGATGAGAATATAACAACATGATAAAAAGCTAAGGTCTTCAGATGTTGGCTCATGTTGGAAGTAGGTTCTAAAGATGGCGGCTCGCAAAGGAGGTGGGCCATAGGATTGGGGAATGTGGAAGGGTTCCTCGTGAATTGTGGAAACTGGATTAAGCAAGAAGGGTTTGGTATCCAAATGGAGCAAACAAGGGCTCAGGTGTATGTGCTAAGGAATCGTTAAATGCTTGGAGTGTTTTCTATTGTACTCGAAGTAGGGGTATTGTATGTGGGTACGTTCATACGGTCAACGAAGGGACATGTATACCCTGGACCTATGGCTTTGGGTCTAGTGTCCAACTTTGAGCTGCGAGACACGTATCCAGCTTTGGGCTGCGAGATACGAGAGTACAATGGAGAACCGTGATTTCCATTAATCCCTGGTAGAAAGGAGGCCATACGAGCTATCATATATTCAGAGCATAAGGAGTGATTGTTAGGATTGTTTGATGGATGCTGTGGATGCTATGTTTGCTTTGGTTGCTCTCTTTAGTAGACTATCACTCATATGTATCAGAGGAAGTAGGTATTGAAGATAGGAATACCTAAAAGACTGATATTCTTTATTTGGTTTGTAGTATATCTTTATGATATTGTAGAGTATCATATTATATTGTTGTATGCTAACTCTTTGGTTGTAGGGATGGGTCGGGTATGGTTCGTGTACTCTTGTTCCTTATTATATTTACCCATTTAGTATTTTAAGACTCATTTACCGCTCACACCAGACTGTTGTATGATCCAAGGTTTTATATTTTGCCTCTTATTATTTTGGGTACTCTTAAATGAGTAGACTAGATAACATGTCTATGTGACGCAGTAGTTATTTGAAGGACGAGGTGGATGAAGCTTTGTCGTATTCTTTATATATATATATATATATATATGGATTCTATGCTTATTCCGCCAACAATGATGTGCAGTCCATGACAGTGCTTGCATATTACAATTTGTATTAGAGAAAGTTGTTGAGTTTGTTTCTGTTGTATAAACTCTATTATTGATGCATAACTCTGTGGATATTGTACTCTGATAACGATAGTATGTTCACATTGTTATTAATGTCTCTTCTATTGTATCTGTGATATTATATTTTATTCATGCGTTGTGAGATATGACAGTTATATGCTATATTGGTTCATCCTAAACCTTGATGATCATCCTGTATCGGCCGGGCACGACAGTAGCGCACTATTTATATACTATTGGTGCCGATGGTATAAGGCGGTTGTCACAGAGAAACACCCCTTCAAAATGGGAATAATAGTCGCACATCGTGGAAAAACACTAAGAAGTGAGTGCTTATATACCAAAGACTTCACCTCATAATACGTCGAGGCCTTTTGAGGAACAAAATCCCACACCTTGGCTTGGCTCATGAGGCGGAGGTGACTGAGTTGGGGACAATATCCGCGTTAAGTGAGGTGCGGGTTGTTACAATGGTATAAGAGCCATACCCAGCCGGAATTGTGGTCTGTGCGTATTACAGCCATGACGCCTGAGTGATGTTGTGTTCATGAGCCAACGAGAACGTTGCGCTCTAAAGAGGGGGAGATTGTAACACCCCTTCAAAATGGGAATAATAGTCGCACATCGCGGAAAAACACTAAGAAGTGAGTGCTTATATACCAAAGCCTTCACCTCATAACAACGTCGAGGCCTTTTGAGGAACAAAATCTCACACCTTGGCTTGGCTCATGAGGCAGAGGTGACTAAGTTGGAGACAATATCTGCGTCAAGTGAGGTGCGGGCTGTTACATTGAGACAAAATATATAGAGGTAGATTGTCACTTTGTAGGAGAAAAAGTGCAATCGGGGGAAATAGAACTCCATTTGTCAGAAGCAAGCAACCACCAGATATTTTCACAAAAGCAATCGACAAAACCAGCAGTCTAAACATATTCGACAAGTTGGGTTCTATAAATTTATTCGAACCTCACTTGAGGAGGAGTGTGAAGAAATATGAATGATAGCCTCAGAATATTTCATCATGAGCTGTAAAAAAAAACAATTAAAAGGCTGTGGAGAAATAGGAATGATTGTCTCAGAATATTTCATCATAAGCTGTAAATAGGAAACAAATAAAAGTGCAGCATCCATTATACAATAGTCAGCTATACTCGATATTTAAAATGTAATTAGGGTGCAATTAGGTAATTAATTTTTTTGCAAATAAGCAATGACTAGTAGAACTATAATTTAGGAAATAAGCAATGGATTGTAAAATTAGGCTCTATATAATCATGTACAGAGAGCTTATAGAATTAGAAATTAACAATAAAACTAATTATTCATCATATTCAATCTTCTTCTTAAAAATTTAATACTCAAAATTCAATAATATTAAAACTTAAAATTTACGTCTTTCAAACTAAAATTAGTTTAAGTATTTCCATTAGAAATTCTTTCAAAACTGAAAAATAAACAAAGAGATCGGCTATTTGGATACAAAATAAAACACAAATGGTGATACAAAAGGTTTAGACCGTTAGATTATTTTGTCCTTACATGAAAGGTGGATCTCAGAGAACAATCCAATGGTGGTAATCCATCGTGTCATCGATTAGGTCGTCAAGTTGTGTCCATATAGATTTTTTCAATTGATAAACATAAGTGACATATGTTTATAATCAATGCTTATGTGAATTATAAAAATGATCGGAGGTGATGCAATAAATCATGAATGCTGTTGCATTAAAAATCATGAGAACTAACAGTACTGCAAATCAGTTTTAGCGTTGGCCGCCCTAATTAATAGTTAAGTTCCACCGTCAGCACGGCTCGATAATTACTTTAAATTGCTAATCACCCCCTCTCTTTTTCAATTTTAATCAGAGGCTGCAAATTTCCGTACAGTAACTTATCCTCGTCTCTATATATCGCAGCTGATTACGAGTTCTCCTCAATTATCTCCACTCTCTCTCCCCCCTCAAAAATCTAGAGAGAGAAATTGCAGGTATTTCGTTTCTCACTAACACTACTCAGTTTTCTCTACATTTCTGTTCTCATTTTAAGTGCACATGTAATTTACTGTCGATTGAGATTACTGCTGTCTGATTGCTATATATTTTTGAAGATCTGATTGAATTCTATTGCTGGATCTTATATTTAGTTTTGATTTTTAATTTTTGTTTAACTATTTTTTTGTCAAAAAAGTTGCTTGCTCTATACTCTTCCTGTTAGCGATGTAAATAGCCATTATCTGATTTAATATGTTTATATGCTACAATTTATTCATAGTGAAAACTCGGTCAGCTTAACCTTTTTAAGGTTAGTATGTCATAAAATATATGCTGTGCACCTATCAAAATTTTAAAATTGATGCAAATAACACGGTTAATTACGATTTTTAGCATTAATCAATTAATTATCAATAAATTGTTGAGGTCGCATGTTAATGGATCTACGCACTGAAATCTGCTTTGGTCTTAGATCCTTAGTACGACTTGTGAAACAAATGACTATGGATTTGACATATTTAATGATAGTTTTGCTAAGTTTGACATTTGTCACTGAAAATCTGAGGAATCTGTTAAGTTTTATTGTGACCACAGATTGTCATTGAATTCTGCCGGCAAAGATTGATTATTGATATTAATATAAAGGAGGCTGTACTAAATTTGTTTATATTTCGAAAAAAATGCCTGTTAGAATCTGATGTTCAAGTTAGGCTTTTATAGTGTTTGAATTTGACGCCTTTTATAGCTATTCCTATTGCGTTTTATTAAGTTTGTAATGTTGTTAGTTAATGATGTATTTTTGTTTGCTATAAGTTGATTGCAAAGGCTTTATTTGGATATGTAAATGGTTGTTGCATAGTACAAGTTTATCATTTTTAGTTTTGAGTCTTTTTCCATTTATATTCTTGGATCCGAGGTTAGAAAATTATGCTTCTACTTCCCCGTTGATCATATACAATGTTGCATGTTGCTGTAACCAACAATTTTCTATTGAAAAATTAAAGTGCCCGAGTGCCGTAGCGGCAGTATTTGATTATTGGCATAATTTATCATTTATTGCACGCTTTGATAAAAAATTCTCTGTTTTACTTGAACCATAAGCAAGCGAACTACTTTATTCTTTTATTGACAAATTTATTTTTAATACCTTGCATACTCACTAGTCACTACTGTTGGCACTTTCGTTTAACATACAGCTATTTTTTACTTTTTGTCGGTGTCATTTATATTTTCATGAAGTTCATGGCTGCAATTCCTAGACATTTGCATAGTCAAATCTTGTACCTCACTGAAAAGCTTTGTTATTTCGTTTACAGGAATTAAAGTAAATTAATAAAATGAAGAGCAAAGATGGCAAACCAGGGGTTTACCCTAATAAAAGTTCGAGGGTACCCATGGCTTTGATATTTGTTGTATTATGTGGAATTTCATTCTATCTTGGAGGAATTTATTGCCCAGAAAAGAATGCAACTTTCACGAAAGTTGCTGTTCCAGCAAATGGAGCCGTAAAAGATTCTAAAATAGAAACTGCATTATCTACTCTTCAGATGAATTCCCAGAATTTTCCAGAGTGTGGTATTGATTTTCAAGATTATACACCATGCACAGACCCTAAGGTATATATATGAGTTTTTAGTGCAATATTAATATCTTTACTGAAATAATTGGTAGAAATTGTAGACCGATGAAGGATGTTGGTATATCTATCTATTCGTTTGATGTAAGTATCTGAACAAAACAAGAAATGTTATTTAAGGTGCATCGCTTTAAGTGATATTTCTTCTAGGATGGTAATTATATCACCATGCCAAGTAATCAAATAATTAAGGGGACCAGTTTTATCTCAGGTGGTGTAAAAATTTAGGCCACAAAGTTTATTTCAGGTGGTGCAGAAAATATAATGTTAAACAATATATCAGTCTTGTCGAATATTGTATGATTATCTGGTCAGGTTGTTCAGTTATAATTGCATATAGTTGGACAAAAATATTCTTTCAGTTATTATTATCATTGTATTGCATATGTGTCCAAATATCGTTACTAAGTGGTAGTCAGACTAGTCTACCTCATTTGTTGACTGCTAATTTGCTATGGGCTATAAGATTTTATCTATTTATTTATATTTTTGAAGAGGCTATGTGCTTAAGATTTTTAAATGTGAAGAGAACATTACAATGCTTCTGTCATTTTTCTTTTACAACTTTGGATCATTTTACCATTGTCTGTAAATTTTCACAGCTTAATTATCATACCATTTATAAAACGATGAAGAAGTTCTTCAAAACACACCAATGGTTAAATATTTCAAGCATGTTTTGACATGTATCTCTCTCACAGTTGATCACTTACTCCTGTTTCTTTTGGAACACAACAATGAACTAATGTTTATTGGTTTGGCAGAGATGGAGAAAATACGGAAATTACAGATTAAGTTTTATGGAAAGGCATTGCCCGCCTATGTTTGAGAGAAAACAGTGCTTAGTGCCACCTCCAACTGGTTACAAACCTCCCATTAAGTGGCCAAAAAGCAGAGATCAATGTTGGTACAGGTATTACATTTTCCATATCTTTTAGCTAATCCATTCCTAGCTTAAAATCCAAATGAATTCACACTTACATTGTTCAATTTATCAACTAGAAACGTCCCATATGAATGGATAAACAATCAAAAATCCAATCAGCATTGGCTTAAAAAGGAAGGAGATAAGTTCCTATTCCCTGGTGGCGGGACCATGTTTCCAAATGGAGTTGGTGCATATGTTGATTTGTTGCAAGATCTTGTTCCAGGAATGAAAGATGGAAGTGTAAGAACTGCCATTGATACTGGCTGTGGGGTAAGTAATTCTGATTTCAAAATCCTTGGTGGCCCACAAAAAATGCAGATCATTTATCCCTCGTTCAGAAAATGAATGGGTCAGCCTCACAAGTCCAATTGGATCAATCTTCCATTTTTTCTCCATGCGGGCTACCCATCCCATATTTATTGTAGGATGTGTAGCAAAGTCGTGTGATATATTTGCATAATTGCAGTTCTGCTTCGTTATGAAAATTAGATACTGATTAAGAGATGAAACACAGAAGTTAAATGGTTGACTGAAATATGTTTTTTTTTAAGTTTTAAAGATTAATATCCAATTCAAAAAAGGAAAGAAAAAAAAGTAATCTCTTATATTAGTTGTTCCAGGTGTCCGCAAAGGCAGTGTTTCACTTTTCAAAAAGTACCTTATCACTTTTCAAAAAGTACAAAGTGTGTTATGCTTTGGAAGTGACTATATGGTTTACTTCTCCAAGAGCGCAAAAAAAAAAATTGAACCAAGAAAGTCTGAACGTACTTGTTTTTATCTATAATGTTCCCTGCATTTAAACTGAGGTGCTGTTTTACAGGTTGCAAGTTGGGGAGGTGATCTGCTGGATAGAGGAATTCTAACCGTCTCTCTTGCTCCTAGAGATAACCATGAGGCTCAAGTGCAGTTCGCGTTAGAGCGTGGTATTCCAGCAATATTGGGCATCATTTCTATGCACCGTCTTCCTTTTCCAGCCAATTCTTTTGATATGGCTCACTGCTCTAGGTGTCTCATCCCATGGACTGAATTTGGTAAATTTCATAAACATTTTTACTGTTATATTATAAAACAATTCATAAGTGATAAGGTAGAAGAACAAGAAGGTTGACCCCATAATTCTAACCTTAAGCAAATACATGATTGTAATATTCATAACACATAATCTTTCAATTGAAAGAATGTGTTACCATAATTTGCTGTGGTTGCATCCAATTAACCATCCAAATTATATTATATTTGCAAAAAGCATGACCACATCATAATTTAACACACACACATTTTACCTCTCTTTTTTCCTGACTCTCATTCTGAGGCCAACATTGTTACAGTTGCACATTAGTGTCACTAAATTTGATAAAATCAACCTGTCATGTTTCAGGTGGAATATACCTTCAAGAGATACATCGTATACTTCGACCCGGAGGTTTCTGGGTACTTTCTGGTCCACCAGTAAATTATGAAAACAGATGGAGAGGATGGAACACAACGATCGAAGAACAAAAGTCAGATTTTGACAAACTGAAGAAATTGCTAGCCAGCATGTGCTTCACATTATACAAAACGAAAGACGACTTTGCTGTCTGGCAAAAATCTTCAGATAATAGCTGTTATGATCAGCTTGACCTATCTTCATATCCACCTATTTGTGATGATAGCACCGATCCAGACTCTGCATGGTACATTCCTCTAAGACCATGCATAACAATCCCTAGCCCAAACTACAAAAAAATAGCCTTAAAAACTACTCCAAAATGGCCAAACCGTTTGAACGTTGCGCCTGAGCGTGTTTCAATGGTTCCTGGTGGGAACTCTAATGTGTTTAAACACGATAATGGTAAATGGAAAGTGAGAATTAAACATTACAAGTCAGTGCTTCCTGCTCTTGGAACCGATAAGATTCGTAATGTTATGGATATGAATACTTTATTTGGAGGATTTGCTGCTGCCCTTGTAGATTCTCCTTTGTGGGTGATGAATGTTGTCTCTTCTTATGGTCCAAACTCGCTTGGCGCAGTTTATGATAGAGGTTTAATCGGTACCTATCAAGATTGGTAAGTAACTGAGTGTGTGTTTTTGTACATACAAGATCATAAAACCATCAATTTTATTTCAGTGTCAATCTTTTAGTTAAGGCATAGGTTAACTTTTTTATGCATGTAGTGTAGAAATCTATCACTTGCTCATTGTTTTGACTACATTCACTGTCATCAGTTTACACATTGCACTATGATTCATGTAGTTGATGCTGTATCTCTGTATCATTGCATACTTGAGAGTTCCAAATGCACAGTAAAGCACCGATTAGTCAACATATGTTAATTCTGTAGTTGCATTACTTATTATAGTATTTATATTTCTGTAAACAAAATTAACTATGACTGATTATCTCTCTTTCGCAGGTGCGAACCATTTTCAACATACCCTCGAACGTATGATCTTTTGCATCTTGATGGTCTCTTCACGTCAGAAAGTCACAGGTAAAATATTTTCACCATAGATCCTTAAGTACCTTAATTCCCCTTTGTCTTGGTTTAAGTCTGCATCAAACCATATCCACATTGTAAAACCATATCATTCCAACATAATATGTTCAGTTAGGGCGTGCTTTATTTTTCAACTGTTTTACAAATGATATCACGAGTGTAGAATTTTGCACAAACATATACTCTTTACCTTTACTGAATCATTATTTGCTGCAGAGTCTTCATTTTCTTATATTTGTTCTTCACACTTCAAACTCGAAAGCCTACCATCCTCCAGCCATTTCGTGTGAATTCTTCATACTCAGCGGCAACCTTTGCTTTCAGAATACTTTTTTTTTTTTTTGGTTTCAATTTCAACTGATAATATCATGTGTTTCATTAGTTATATTGTGGTTAACCAAACAAAATTCATCTAATTATACATTAACTTTGATCATGTAACGCATGAGAGTTTATGCAAGAACAAGTACTCATGTATAATTGATCAATAGTACCCTATGTTATATCTTAAATCTTTTTTTTCTAACAAATGTGGTTCTATGATTTCAGATGTGAGATGAAAATAGTACTACTGGAGATGGATCGAATCCTCCGTCCAAGTGGTTATGTAATAATTCGTGAATCCGAGTACTTTGTAAATGCCATATCCACCATTGCCAAAGGCATGAGATGGTCATGCCAAAAGCAAGATACCGAGTACAGTGTTGAGAAGGAGAAGCTCTTGCTCTGCACAAAAAAGCTCTGGTACTCCAAACAAAGCCAAGAGTAAGTAATCCAATTTAGTGGAAGATGACGTCTATACTACGGTAGTACATCCAAATAGAAACCAAGAAGTCGATCAATGCTTCATTATTTTGATATTAATTCTTTGTTCATAGGGATATAGGGGTGTTGTTTAGTCATAAACTCTTATTTAATTGTATTTTTATATTTTATCTTTTTTTTTTTGTTTTTCTTTTCTTTTCTTTGTTGGGGTTGTTTATTTTGATTTACACCAAATGGAAAGTTATATTGGATTATGGGGTAGTAATTTCTTAGAGATGCAATAATAATAATTAGTGGATTGAATCTATCTATCTTGGTCTTGATTAGTTGTTAAACTTGCATTTCAAGTGAAGGGTAATGTTTGGTTGAGCTTTGTTCAAGGGCAGCTGTCCATCTGAATCAATTATGAGTAGATATTATTATTATTATTATATTAGTCAATCAACATTTAATTTTTTGACTTTTAGTCATGTTGATTAATCGAGATGAGTACCTAAAACAATACTGATTGTGTTACATGGCTAGTGCTTTTTTCTTTTATGGTAGTACTTTAATATACAGCAATTAAAATGTAGCAAGTTGGACTGGGGAGCTGTTTAATTGTAAAGGTTGTGATAAACCATTGCAAGTACTTGTTCTTGAGCAGCATTAGCTTAAGACATGGTGTCTTGCTTCCTTTTGTCTCCCACATGCAAACCAAATCATTCCAAGTTGGTTAGTAATTACGTCGATTTATGTTTTGATAAATGTATGACATGTGCGTATGCATGTGCTGTTCTGATTGTAATTTTATCTGTGAGCGGCCATTTTCTAAAATTTTGTTGGAATAATAAATTCAGATCTAATTTAAACCGATGGCCAAAAAGATATTATTTTTTCAATATCAGTTTATTTTTTCTCTTCTCTTTTTTTTTTTTTCTCTTCTCTTTATTATTATTATTATTATTTTTTTGTGTGTGGAGGATGCTAGAACGACCGTGATTTAAAAATTAAAATATACCAATAGGCACGTGTAGGGTGGATGTGGGGGAGCCAAGTTAATTGACCGTTGAGACGGCCTTTGTTCACCGATTTACAATTGATTGGGGTAGCAAAAATACTTTTTTTTTCCCTTAAATTTTTTGAATGGTTCTTCTTCATACATGGTAAACGTAATACTCAAATCTTAATACATCATCCATTTTTACTGTTTAAAGGATAAAAACTACATTTCTCTTCCTCTCCTTTGTTTTCATCACCGTATAACCATTGGCGGGATGTCAAGAAATCATTTCTTCCGACGTTTCGCCAATGCCTATGTTTTTGATGAAAAAAAAACATTGATGAAATTTTATCGACAAATTCCCTATGGGTTAGGTAGAGAATTCACCGACAAATTCTCTATGAGTATTTGTTGACGAATTACCCATGTCACTAGCATTTATTTACCGATGCATTACCTATGAATTGAAGACGGATCCCTACGAATTTGAGATGGTTTACCTACAAATTTTACCGATGGAAAATTGCCGATGAATTATCTACTACTAAACCACACATTTCCTGGCAATGCTTCGGAGACGAATCCCCTGCAAATTTGAGACGCGTTACGTACTTAATTTTGTTGATTCCTTAATTATCGAAACAAGTTTTTTTTCTTCTATGCATTCCCACCATAGCCAACTGCATTTTTTAGTAGAATTTTATTGCAATCATTTCCATTCAGCCCATAACACAATCTAATATCAAATATATTCGCACAGACAATTATATATCATCAAAAACAAATTTTATCAGCATGAAGATAAATAAATCAACACAAAACACGTGGGATAAATACACAAATGCCAAATAGAGCTACATAAATGTTCAACAACTACATACCAAATGACACTCATCACACAACTAAAAACAATCCTCATTCTACGCATCCAACATATACGATGACATACGATATCCACAAAATATATCATGAATAAAATATATACAAAACCACGCATCATGCGATGAGCCACTATAACCACTACACTACTGTCTCTCTCATCTCAATGATGAAGTCTATCACTGACTCAACTGCTCCTTAATGTTCCTCACCTCGCTCCTCGGACCTTGAATTGTTGACATCTCGTGCATGAATCTCGAACCCATATCTTATTCTCTCTTCGTTAGTGGCATGAACACTATATGTGTTATCTCTGTATGATTGTATATGTAAAAATCAAGATAATACTTGATTATTCATTTTATTAATACAACAACATCGATTAAACCATTATTCTCAAACAAGTTGGGGTCGGTTAGAGATGGAACCCAAAACTAAATGTCAAAGTCAATTTAAAAGTAATAATAACAATATTAATTTAAATAAATAAATAAATATAAAAGATGAAAATAGAAATAGAGATAAACATAAAATAAAGTAAAATAATTAAACAAATAATAATAATAATAAATACAAGAAAAATAAAATAAAAAATGAAAATAGATAAAGAAATAAAAAAAACCATGATAATAACAATAATAATACTAATAGTAATAATGGTACCAATAGTAATAGGGACCGAAGACTAAACATTACGTCTTTGGCTCTTATTCATTAGTCCTAGAGTCTAGAGCTTATAACACTACCCTTAAACCAACCCTAACTAAAAAAACTCCTAGCACTTTATCAATATAAAGAGTAATTAACTAAGATGACATATATGGTTATTTATATTATTAATTTAAAGGGTAATTAACTGACATGTATGATGGTTTTATGTTAATTTCTTTTTTTAATATTTCTAAATAGTTTAAACTAATTCACATATATTTTATAGTATATAAAGTAGTACATAACTTACATCATATAGTTTACAGTATATACTTTTAAGTTTTATTTGTATATAATTTCCAATATATTATTTTATTCATACATAGTTCATCATTTATCATATGCACAATTAATGAATGAAAATGTTGTTACATAAAATTGTAATCAAGAATTAAAGTTGACTATATTTATTTATAATGAAAAAAAATCATTAAATTTTCTTCTTTTTTTAAGAAAGAAATTACCAATGTCTTTGCTACGCTTTATCGTAAAGGCGCCAACAAATTTCAGAAAAAATAGGGCGGGCATGTTGGCGTGAGTATAACATGGATCATCGCAAAAGCATAGACAATTAACTATAAATTGTCGACGTCTTTGCGATGGGATACGAAATATTCAATAGTCTCGCCTATAATACACTAGTAGGACGTCATCAATTTTCAATGGAATATAAAATTTTCTAGTCGTGTTCAAAAATTGTCCCTCCACAATAATGATAAGAATGCTTACTACTTACCCATCTCAGATTCCTCTCAAAAGAAAGTTTTTTGATCTAGAAAAATGGTGATGAGATTCTTTTCACATCTAAAGGAAAAAGAAAATCCGAGAAAAGAAAAGCAAACAAAAAATGAGATACCCCTCATTTTGTTTTATGTTACTTTTTTTCTAGAAAAAAGCATTTTAGTGTAGATCTTGCTCCATAACTTTGAGCTTTATGAGAAGATTTGATGGAATATATTAAAGAGATTATTGGTGGGGATGATGTAAGTGAAGATGAGAAGCAATGAATGATTATGAGCTTCTATTATTTTTCTTTCGAAATTCCTTTTTCCTTTAAAAAATTAGAAAGGGAAGAATTGTAAACCAACTTCTTTAAGTTTCGAAATATACAATAAAATCCCTTAGTTTTAAGTTTTGGGATATTTGCTGAGAATTCTGCAAATATTTGTAAACGATTGTGCAAATATTTTGAAGTTTATGCATTGTAAATTGCAGAGTAAAATTCAAAAAAGTTTAATTTTGACCATAGAAACATGCGATTATCATTCAGATTTAATTTCCGACAAAAAAAGAATCCACTTGTTTTACCGAAATTAAAAATGAGGGTGTAGTTTGAAACATGTTTTTGAAAAATATTTTTCATGTACCAATTCTGAAAATAAGAGGCAAAACACCTCCACGGGTTGTTCGCCACCGTATTGTACACTCAACTCTTATGTATGAATCAAGTTTGAAATGAAAGCATGTTTTTCTATTATGTGTGTATATTTATGAATAAATGTTGATGATTACAATTTATACATATAATAAGAAATCCCCAGGAATAAGTATTTAACAGATTGAAGTTATGAATATGTTTATAATTATGAGTAATGAATTGGTATATATAAATAGTTACTTATCTATAGATGTTCCTAGTCAAGGTGATCCGAGAAAAGGATATCACTTCACCCGCGAGACTAGTGTACCTAATGCTCTCCATATGGTGGAAGTTGATTTACGCGTGACCGTTAAGGACACCAAGATGTTACATACTTGTAGTTGTTGAGGATCGGCTATATGTTAGGTGTGGCTCACATTGTATTAAAGTGGGTGTGTAAATTGGATTATGATTAGTTCCACATCACAAGGTATCCTAAAGGAGATGAGCATATATATAAGATCGGTAGCATGTAACAATAAGGGATTCTTTTTGTTATAATAAATATTTCCATGAAAATATATGTGCTTTAGGAGATGTAGGGATATCCAATCATGACGCTGACACCAAAAAAGCTTCGTTCAGTGGTCTTGCCTCTTCTACATTAAATGAAGTGTGCACATAGCGAAAGATGCAAGGGGGTGTCGAAAATTTCAACATGGTATCAGAGCCGATGGTTCGAGGGGACCAATATGATGCATCATTGAACTAAGTATATTCCAGTATGTGGCTTGAGCTCGGGATTCTCATTAAGGTGGAGTTGTAAGTTAGACTGTAGCATGCTCCAACCGTAGAAAAGAGAACTCTTTGTAAAATAGCTTGGCCCAACTGTTGAGAGGTGGTGGCGATCTAATCTAAACTGCTAGAGGTGTTAGCGACCTTATCCAAGTGTTTGAGCACTCTGTATAACTTTAAGTTGAATTGAGAAAATGCTCGGTAAGGTGGAGATCTGTTAGGTGTGGCTCGCATTATATTAAAGTGGGTGCGTAGATTGGGTTATGATTAGTCTCGCATCGCAAGATATCCAAAAGGAGATGAGCATATATATGAGATTGGTAGCATGTAACAATAGATGTTGCCATGAAAATATATGTGCTCCAGAGAGATGTAGGGATATCCAAGCATGACGCTGGTACCAAAAGAGCTTCGTTTAGTGGTCTTATCTCTTCTAAACTAAATGAAGTGCGTGCATAGCGGAAGATGTGAGAGAATGCCAAAAATTTCAACACTATAGAATGACTCATTGAGAGTCTTCTATGAGTTATTTATATCTAAGTTGAAATAATAGAATGACTCATTCAGTGTCTTCTATAGGTTAGTTATATCTAAGTCAAAATAGAGGATCTTATGTGACGATGTGCAATAGTCTTTTGACTTGAGTGTACCGTGGATCTTTTTTGTAGAGGCCCTACTTTGATGATGTTAGTCAAATGATATGAGTTCGTGTTAAGGCAATAGTTGGGTAAATGATTAGATACTTGAACTGAAACACTAATCGAGAGAGAATACATCTCCTCGGTATAGAAGTTTAAAGTCATTGTACTTGGATTAAACTCGAAGTTAGAAATCTCTGGCGATAGTAAAATTGATTAGTTAATGATTGCTATCGATTGAATTAAGCAACTTTAGAGCATAACTTTGCAATTTAATAAGGACATTATTAGGGTTCTGACTGATGGCCTAATCCTAGATGTCTAAGTGACAGTTTTTACGAAGAGACAAACATGCATAAATATTTTTGCATAAGGGAATATCTTTAAAATGATTATGAAGTAGGATTCCACCAAGATGATCGATAAGTGTATGACATCGTGACCTTTACCGTGCTTCAGCAAAATCTGCACAAACTTTAATATTTAAACAGTTTAAATATAAACCAAGGATCGAAGTCATACCTCTGAATCACACAGTAGTGAGTTTTGGAGTGGAAACTAAAAATTATATTACAATGATTTGAATCTGTTATAAACTATTACAGAGATTATATATATACATATACATAATTATGTTTATATACGATTTAATTTTTAAATTGCTAAAATTAATTGAGTGAAATATGTATAACTATTATATTTTTTTAACTTAATTAAAGTAGGTAATTTAATCAAATAAAACTTATAGCATAAAATGTGCAATGTGTACATTTTATGTCAAGTATTGATCATTAATATACACTAGTGCGAACCTATGCTCGCACACTGAATATTTTTAGAGTGTTTTTTTGTTATATGAAGGTGAATATATGCTTTTGGATTTTAGTTTTTTCGTATTGGTTTTTTTTCCTCAAACACTACTAACAAACCTTAATGATAAGTATGCTTCAGTAACTTTAAATTGCACAAAATAGAACTCA
This sequence comes from Allium fistulosum, assembly GCA_030737815.1. Lineage (NCBI taxonomy): Eukaryota > Viridiplantae > Streptophyta > Magnoliopsida > Asparagales > Amaryllidaceae > Allium > Allium fistulosum. Next base: position 195,251,001 of record CM060902.1, on the reverse strand, counting down.
AATTTTTGGAGGCAATGCATTGTATGGCAGAAACTATCATCAACTATATGTTATTCCTAATTTGGAAGCATAACATTATTAAAAATGTCAATTTCCCTAATGTAATTGTTTACAATTAATTATTTTATGTCAACTACACGGTAATATCATTTCATATTACTCTAATTTAAATTGGAAGTGAATTATAGATTTAAAAATATAATTAAGTGGAATTAATTGTATTTATTCTAAATAAAATTTAAAATGGTGAATATGTTTAACACAATTTAAAATGTGTAATAGGTGATACTAAATTAATTATAGTTTGTAGATAATTATTGATGTGTATAAAAAATTCGATACTAATCAACATAAAATTGGATACCACATAAGAAACAATATACATTTATTGTTATATGAAATATGAGTAATTATGATAAATATATTTATTATATAAATTTAAGTTGAAAGTAACTGGTGAAATAAGTACAATTAACTCCAGTTAATTATTATTATTATCTATATCTTTTTAGCTTGACCCCAATTTGAATTACATAAGCAATCACATATTGATCCTAGAATTACTTAATGCTCTTTAATTTTAAATAAATGAATTGATTACCATTAATTGTCATAATCATTCAATAAAATTAATTTATTTTAATATTAAAGATCGAAAAATATGATAATATTCATTTATAATACCATCAGCAACAAAACCAAGAAACATAATTGTTACTAAAATTTTAGGTTAATCAAATTATGCATCTTCTTTATTAAATTCCCAAAATAAATTGCAGATATTATTAAAACAAACTACACAACATGATTTAATAAAATCATTCGTGTGAAAGTATGTAATTAAGTAAAAAAAAAGTAATTTGACCCTATTACTAAATCAAACATATATTTAAATAAAAGTGGTATCTAATTTAAGCATTAAAAAAAATTAATATGTAGTTGGTCCTCTCATTAAATTCAGTTAAAAATTAATATTGCCAATGTATTAACTATTACTAATATTCTAAATTCAAATTGAATAAACTAAAAGCAAGCAATTCATTTTATTGGGCAATATAATTTGATATGATCCTTTCAATTTTAATTTTGTTGTCTTATAAACATTACAAATAGGTAAATCTTTAATCCATAATTATCTATAACATTTCTAAACTGCATTAATTCAAAATAATATAACATCAAACACACCTTTAAGAAATCATTGTTAATTCCTTACAATCGTGAGAGGTACCCAAGAAATGGTAAAACCATGCATTCAATGGAAATTTACTAATGAATATTTCATGGCCCATTAAATAACATGACAGAAAAATATATTAAACCATAGACTGATTTAGACAGATAATATTATACATAATATAAGTTTTGATCAAGTAAGTTCACATGAAGCATTCAAGTAAGAATTATAAATCTGTATAGTACATTTTACAACTAAACAAAAGTTGTCTACGGTAGGCAAAATAAATTAGCTACTTGTGCATTCATACATTTTCCCAAAACACGGTATAAAATATATCGCTTGTATTCTTTTACTTCACATTTTCCAAAACTTTATTTTCTAATGTACATACGTTTAAAAATGGAAAAGGAATAACTTTACCATTGACTAATTATAAAAAAAGCCTGAAAATCATTTGGTATCAGTGTATTAATAAACAAACAGCTCCCTCTAAAATAAAATAGATAGACAAAATTCACAACCATGCTAATAGAACAAAAATTAAATAAAATTGACATTAGATACAAAAGTTAAGAATAAAAAATAGTTCAATCAACCTACAATATATTTTAGCAACCAATTAAAGATTCTATAATACCAGTGTATTAACAAATCTAACAACCTTCTGCTAATAAAATAAAGAAAATTAAAGTTGCAATGACTTGAAATTTATCACTTTCGTTTTGGAATATTTAATTAGTTTTAAATATTCAACTTGGGGTTTTTATAATAAAATATATGATTCAAATAATTGTTCGACTTTTGATAAAATATTTTTAATTTCATTTATAGAATTTTTCCAAAATTCTTAATTTGAAAATATATTTGAATTTCCGTTTGACGTATTTTACGTCAAAACATTGTTATTTTCAAAATTTAACAGAACTTGATAACCGATATGTTTTATTTCTATTTTAAGATCATGTCACGATTCCACATGCGATCATATTTTATTTCTTATCGATCGCGGCTCGTAATCGGACGCGATATGGTATGTCGGGGTACAAAATTTATTTAAAATTCAAAGCCGCACAGTACACTGTGCTCAGCCACGTTTTCTTTTCCTCAGCCACCTTTGTGTTTCCCCAGCCACCTTTTTGTTTCCAAAGCCGCCATTGTCCCTTTTTGATTTGAGTCTTTGAGTTAATTTGTGTAGCTGGAAATCTTGCTCGACATGTGTGTGTGTGTGTATATGCCCGTGTACATATGATCATCTTCTTCCTATTCTTTCTTTCTTTCTTTTGGATGTGCCTAAGATTCTAAAACAAACCACTTTTCAATTACTTCAAACCATTCAATTTTATCAAATACGTTCAACATGAAAGTCGTCCGTATCGATCCATGTTATTTTTAGAAATTGACGGCACTCGATTTCGTCGAGTGTCGATCGAGAAATCGCCAAATTTCAGTAAGAGGAAAAATATGTTCATAGATTTCAAAAATTAATTTCTCTTAATCCATGAAGAATTTATCAACGCCGTAAGTGTCATTGAGTTCGTATAGAGTCATAGGATTTTTGGTGAAATTTCGATGGTGTTTGGTGATGATGGTTGACGATCATGGAAAACGAGGTTTCAGATTTGCTTTCGATTCGAGCATCGATTGAAGATTTGGAGCTTGGTGTTGTGTTCATGGAGGAGAGGGGCTTGAGCGGTGAATTTTTGGTGGAGTTTGGTGTGTACAGTTGTCGTGCACAGTAAGGGACTGGATGCGTCTGGCACTTTGGTCGCTTACGGGTTGGTAGGTCTGGAGGTCGCGGTGGTAGGTGCGGGTGGTGCAGCTCGCGATGGGGGATGTGACGGCAGGGTTGTCTTAGCGTTTTGATGGTCGGAGTTGTGTGCAATGTGCACATTGTGCACATGAGATAGGTTTACTGGAGTTCGAATTGAGGAAGGAGATAGGGGGAGAAAGAGGAATAGTATGGACGTAGGTTGATGGGTTGGGCTTGGCCGTTTGGGCGAAGGTGAGAAAAACTTGGCTAAGTTTATTTAATTACATAAAGTTTGGTTGGTTTAATTTTAAATGGTGATAACTTACTCATCTGAGATCCGATTTGGTTACAGATTTTTGCATTGGACTCGCATCAACGAGTATAACATCACGGTATAATTTGTTGATACTTTTGGAACGTTTAAAAATTATGACATATGAAAATGGACCGAATCTAAATTACGTTTTTTAACTAAGAACATCGTTTAAATTATTATACCTTAATTAGTGATGTCTATTTGGCCAAATAAAGTACCGTTGAGTTAAATTGAAGTGAATAAAGTAATTTGGACACCTATTTAGTAGAATAAAGCACCATTCCGCTAATTAAAGTAATTGGTCATTTGATTAGTAGCATAAATCCTCGTTCTGCTATTTTATAGATTTGGACATCTAATTATGTATCGTTAATTGATATGCCACTTGGAATGTGTGATATGTTAGCCAATGATGGTTAAGTACTGAATTTATTTACACAGTTATTGATTATGTAAATATCACTTATTAACTTGGAAAGTGAAATTGAATGATATGGTAGCTTGTAAAGTACCATTATGATCGTTAAGCATCTTTCAAATTAGAAAAGTTAATTATTGATTGGAAGTTATTTTGAGAATAATTATTACGAGCAATAAGATTAAAAAGGTAAGAACTATTTATTAATAATATTTAAAGATAATTAATAATTATTTTTAATAATGATTTAAAGTCAATTATTTTATATGATTCTTAAAAGTTATTTCTTAAAGTTATTTTGGAATATTTAATTATTATTTTTTATAATTATTTAACTATTGCTTAAAAAATTTTAAATTATATTTTAGTTATTTATTTAAAGTGATTTAACTATACTTTAATTTTTAATTAAAATTATTTAATTATATTGATATAAGTTATTTAATTATGTTTATAGGTAAATTAATTATCATATTAATATTAGTTAAAAGTTAACTGATTATTGTATTAACAACGTTTTAAAGTTAATAAATTATTATATTAATATTGCTTTGAACTTCACTTATTAATATAATAATAGTGCTTAAAATTAATTTAATATATGAGATTTTAAAGTTATTATTTTGAATGAGGTTTAAAGATAATGAAATAGAAGGGTGTTTAAATAATAACATGTTGGTTAAAGTTATTTTAAATGATTTATTAGCTATCAATGGAACTTTACTGACTTAAAGTGCTTATTAAATATGTTTGTTTTAAATAAGGAAAGAGTTTTATAAATGATTTGGATATTTATAAAGAAATTATAAATGGTTTTAATATTTATAAAAGAGATTCGTAAATTAACTTGGTGATTTGTAAAGAGTTTTATAAATAAATTAGGAAATCTGTAAATGAGATATTTATAAGATAAAAGAGATTTATGCAAAGAGATGGGTTGTGGATCATTTATATCTCCGTTTAATATGATTTTTAATAGGAAATATCTCTAAGTGTTGGTAAATATATTTATACCATTTTATAAGTATATAAAAGTAGTTTTCTAGTTTTTTTTGAAAGTGAAATTGGTTTTGAATATACTTATTCCGTTGAGATAAGTATATGGCTATATTTTCTAAGTATTGAAAATATAGTGGTTTGTGAATATATTTATCCTGTTAAGATAAGTATAAAGAGGCGATTTCCAAGTTTCAGAAAGTGAGTTAAATCAGTAAAAGGTAAACTTGAGAGGCTTAGTGATTCCATGGGAAATGTAGTCTCTATTTGAATGTTTGTTTATTTGATAGTTAAATAAGCGACTATCAAAAATATGAATCAAAATGTAACTTTGGGAATATCTAGGAGAAACATGTGGGTTATATGGCATAGTCATCCCCAATGATGATGTACTATGCGTATAAATCTTGTTTCGTTCTTCTAGGATAATTAATAAGAAAATCCGTCCACTAACGATTAGGAGGTGATCTCCATCTTATCTTGTCTATTTATTTCCTAAAAAACTGAGGTTGAGTTTATCAGAAATTATCGAAAGTTGTTTCGAAGATACCGAGATCAGATATGTTTAGAACTGAAGAGATCTTGAAGTGTATGGAATCGAAGATAGAGTTTTGAAGTGCAGGGGCTATTTGCTACTAATCCTGAGGGTGATTCCAAAATGGGTGTAGTGGAGGTAGTGCCTTCGGTTTCGTTCAGTCTTAGAACAAACTTGTATGGATGAATGCTAGCATTGCAATGATGTTTGGAGGGCAGTGTAGCATTCCAAGTGGGAAGTAGTACATAAAGGTAAAACGTAGCCTCAAGCCTCATCGACCTGGAAATGACAAAAATCGGGCATGCAACATGGCCAAGTGGGTTGCTCCCATCAGGGTATGGTCATTCCAAATCTAGATCAATTACTATGTACTCATGTATGCTTCAGGCCTTAAATGGGGTGATCATATTTGGTACTACTAGTCAAGTGGTAGGCCAATCCTATGTGGTAGGGGTACAAGATGTTCTGGTCAGACCCAGGTGCATTTTATCCAAAGTTGTACCATCGAAAGGTAGTCCCTTACCTTGTCATAGTATGGAATCCATTCTCCAATGCGAGCTTTAAGGATTTTGTTGTGCCTAACTATGCTAAACATGAGATGCAAGCATTTCAGCTATATTCATATTTTACTTTGACCCGTAGACATTATTATAATATCACTGGATTTTCTATAGAAAATGTTTTGGTTATCATAAGGTAAAACTCGTTCGTGTTTATGTGCAGCGCGATCTTGCAAGATACCTTTGATTTTAAAATATTTTACAAGTTAAAATAAATAAAATTCCTTGTAGTTTGAGTTTCTCACGCTGGTTTATCAGACTTACCCGGGCGTTGTTTTCCTATAATGCTCTGGTCAGACCGTGCATATTTTCCAGGTTTAGCTGGATTCTTTAGAGGTTTCAGGAGACAAGCTGGATTCTCCAGGACATATTCATGTATCTTATATTCTTCCGCTGTTTAGTGTTCTTGATGTCTGCTTATTGTATTTATCAAATTGTGAGGACAGGTTGTTATAACTGTCCAGGGTTGCTTTGATTTTTGTATATGTTTGTATAATAGAGATGATTTTTGTTAAAGATCTTGTGTATATTATATATTGTTCTCGTCACGTTGTGAGATGCTGAGTTTTGTTTAGTTCTTCTTATCTTCTTTCTTTTTTATGTTCGCAACAATCCGTCTTTTTGACACTTGGTTGCTCGACATGTGAATACCATGGATATATTAGTCTCAACTTCTGGGGTTCGAAAAGTCAGGTTATTACAACGTGGTATCGGAGCACAAGGTTAAGCGAGAACCTTGGCTTTGGTGGGGTTGACTCATTTGAGATAGGGTAAGTGAGACCCTAGGATGAGTTTGAGATTATATATATAAGTGCACATATTTATTAGTGATATAAAACTATTTTATATTGTGTGGTTTGATCTATTGAGTGGCTTAAGAATTATGATCGATGCGTCTGGCCAATGTTATGATGGGGATTTCCTAAATACTTAAACAAGTCAAACTGACACAATATTGTTTTGAAATTGGTAAATGAAATAATTTTAGCTAGGATTGTATTTTATATATAAAAGAATAATTTTTTAAAAATTTAATATAGCTTTCTTTGTTGTGTTTGATTGTTAGGAAATTTGATAATATTCCATCATTATCATTTAGAATTTGATTAGTCATGCTTGTCCAGTTCTAAGCATTGACATTATCCGTTGATCTATCTGGAATCTTCCCTTTTGAAACCTAGGTTGGGTGGATAGGAATTTTGTGAACATTGAACCAGACACCTTGTGAATTCAGTTTCACAATTTGACTATAAGGCATTCGTTGATAAGAGTGGGTTAAAATTTGGTTTCGATAAGAATTGGTTATTAAAAGAAATTTAGAATATTTTGAAATAAATATTTTAGAAATGATTTTATATAAAAAGTTGATTGTATGAAATTAGGTTTTAATAAAAGGAGTTTATTAAAAGAAAATAGGGATATTTTTGAGATAAATACTTGAAAAATGATTTATATAAGAAGCTGATTTTATAAGAATTGACTTATAAAAATGTGTTTTATAAATAAAAGAAATTTGAGAATTTAAATCCCGGTAATTTTTGGAAAATGGTTTACCATATTTAGAAGATAATAATTTTTTTATGGATTTTTAAGGAGATATAAGCATTGAACTCACTTTAATCACTGGAAAATAATTCTGACGATGATTGCAACATTATCGGTGTTCATTTTCGAGTTTTCAAGTAGGAGATTGCTACCATTAGGATCTCGCTATAGAATTTTTTTGATAACATAGGGTTTGATTTGGTTTACCAAAAAGGAAATAGTGTATATTATTATTTCGAATGGTTTTGGAAATAGTAGTGGTAGTTTACTTAAAAATATTTTTAAGTATAAATTCTTTTGAGAAAGAGAATTTTAAAGAAATTGTGCTTGTTTGGATTTGGTTTAGGAAATGAATTCTAATTTGTTTTGTGGTGATCAGAATAATCTTTTTAGTGAAGAACATATGTTTGCTTAGGCTAACGGTATAGTGCACTTAGTAAATTATTCTCTTCGTCATTGTATGATTGGAACAAGCTTGAATACGAACGAATCCAAGGAAAATTGGAAATGGATATTTTTGGGTAAAACTATTTATTTGAAAATATATGTGCTGTTGTTTCAAAATGGATTTGAAAAGAAAGAAAGTGTTTTAAAATTAACTAGTTCGAGTGGCTCGAAAATAACATAAAATTGGGAAAGAGATGTGTTTGGATGGTAAACACTTCTCTTTAGTATTACCCTTCTTGATAAGGGAATGTATGATACTGCTTGGTGATATCCAATTCCTTAGTATTATTTTAGAGTTATTCGGGCTATATATATATATATATATATTAGTTAAAATGTATAGTTTCATTTCAAAAATTTGAAATATGATCGGGTATTTAGATCCTGAGTTTTCTTAGGGAGAAAAATGCAAAATGGATTAGTTGAAACAGATAGGGTGTATAATCTCAGGATATAGTAATATATTATACAAGTTGAACCTAAGTTAGTTTGTGAAATGTTTTCATAAATAATTTTAGTACAAATAAAATTGTTATTAGGGAAAACCAATTAAATAAGTGCGTAAGGTAAACATAGATCATTTCTCTTCCATATATTTTTGATATGAGAATCGAATACATGGCTTTGAGGTGTCCACACCGTTCCGAATAAGGGTTTATCACTCGATTTTTGACGGTGAGCACTTGATGAGAGTCTTTAAATGACACCAAAGTTTTCTATCATAGTATATGACTATGTAAGGAGAACAGAAATTCCTAATCAAGAAGCCTGATCAGAGTCCGCACTAGAAAATCATGTGACAAATACTAGTTGGAAATGAAGTTATGTATTCAAGTAATGATTGAATCCAATTTTGCATATGGATGATCTTTTAACATCATATGAACTTATGAATAGTATTGGGTGTTTATGAGTGGAATTTCGAGGATGAAATTCTTTTAAGGGGGAGAGTGTAACGACTCGGAATTTATCATTTTGGTTTTGGAATATTTAATTAGTTTTAAATATTCAATTTGAGGTTTTTATAATAAAATCTATGATTCAAATAATTGTTCAATTTTCGATAACGTATTTTTAATTTAATTTATTGAATTTTTCCAAAATTTTCAATTTGAAAATATATTTGAATTTCCGTTTAACTTATTTTATGTTAAAACATTGTTATTTTCAAAATTTAATTGAACTTGATCACGTCACGAAACTGTATGCGATCATATATTATTTCCTATCGATCGCGGCTCGTAATCGGACGTGATATGGTATGTAGGTGTACCAAAATTTATTTAAAATTCAAAGCTGGCATGGTACATTATGCTCAGCCACTTTTTTTCCTCAGCCACTTTTATGTTTCCCCAGCCACCTTTCTTTTTCCCAAGCCGCCATTGTCCCCTTTTGATTTGAGTCTTTGAGTTGATTTGTGAAGCTGGAAATCTTGCTCGACATGTGTTTGTACATATGATCATCTTCTTCCTGTTCTTTCTTTCTTTTGGATGTGCCCGAGATTTTAAAACAAACCATTTTTCCTCTATTCAAAAATCAATTACACTCAAACCATTCAATTTTAACAAATACATTCAACATGAAAGTTGTTATGCTATTTTTAGAAACTGAATGCACTCGATTTCGTCGAGTGTCGATCGAGAAATCGTCAAATTTCATTAAGAGGAAAAATATGTTCATGGATTTCAAAAATTAATTTCTCTCCATCCATGAAGAATTAATTGATGCCATAAGCATCATTGGGCTCGTATGAAGTTGTAGGATTTTTGGTGAGATTTCGATGCTGTTTGGCGATGATGATCGACGATCATGGAAAACTAGGTTTCAGACTTGCTTTCTTTCCGAGCATCGATTGAAGATTTGAGCTTAGCATTGAATTCGTGGAGGAGAGGGACTCGAGCGAAGAATTTTTGGTGGAGTTTGGTGTGAAAAATCATCATGCACAGTAAGGGACTGAACGCGTCTGACACTTTGGTCGCTTTCGGGTTGGTGGGCCTGGAGGTTGCGATAGTGGGTGCAAGTGGTGTAGCACATGATGAGGGATGTGATGGCAGGCTTGTCTCAGTGTTTTGATGGTCGTAGTGCAATATGCACATCGTGCACATGAGATGGGTTTACTGGAGTTAAAATTGAGGAAGGAGATTGGGGGAGAAAGAGTAATAGTATGGATGTGGGTTGATGGGTTGGGCTTGGCTCGTTTAGGTGAAGGTGAGAATAACTTGGCTAAGTTTATTTAATTACATAAAGTTTGGTTAGATTAATTTTAAATGGTAATAACTTACTCATCCGTGTTCCAATTTGCTCACAGATTTTTGCATTGGACTCGTATCGATGAGTATAACATCATAGTATAATTTGTTGATAGTTTTGGAATATTTAAAAATTATGACATATGAAAACAGACTGAATCTAAATTACGTTATTTTAACTAATAACATCATTAAATTCTTATATTTAATTAGTGGTGTCTATTTCTCCAAATAAAACACTGTTGAGTTAAATTGAAGTGAATAAAGTAATTTGGACACCTATTTAGCAAAATAAAGCACCGTTTCGCTAATTAAAATAATTGGTCGTTTGATTAGCAAAATAAATCTCCGTTCTACTATTTTATAGATTTGGGCATCTAATTATGTGTTGTTAATTGATATGCCACTTGAAATGTGTGATATGTTAGCCAATGATGGTTAAGTACTGAATTTATCTACATAGTCGTTGATTATTTAAATATCATTTATTAACTTGGAAAGTGAAATAGAATGATATGGTAGCTTCTTAAAGTACCATTGTGATCGTTAAGTCTCTTTCAAATTTGAAAAGTTAATTATCGATTGGAAGTTATTTTGAGAATAATTATTATTCAGCAATAAGATTAAAAGGGAAATAACTATTTATTAATAATGTTTAAAGATAATTAGTAATTGTTTTTAATAACGATTTAAAGTTAATTATTTTATATGATTCTTAAAAGTTATTTAGGAATATTTATTTATTATTTTTAAAATTATTTAATTATTGTATAAAATGTTTTTAAATTACATTTTAATTATTAATTAAACTGATTTAACTATACTTTAAGTTTTAATTAAAATTATTTAATTATATTATTTTAAGTTATTTATATATTTATGGGTAAATTAATTATCATATTAATATTAGTTAAAAGTTAATTGATTATTTCATTAATAATGTTTTAAAGTTAATAAATTATTTTATTAATATTCTTTTGAACTTAACTTATTAATACAATAATAGTGCTTAAAATTAATTTAATATATGAGATTCTAAAATTATTATTTTGAATGAGGTTTAAAGATAATGAAATAGAAGGGTGTTTAAATAATAACATGTTAGTTAAAGTTATTTTAAATGATTTATTAGCTATCAATGGAACTTTACTAACTTAAAGAGCATATTAAATAAGTTTGTTTTAAATAAGGAAAGAGTTTTATAAATGATTTGGATATTTATAAAGAAATTATAGATGGTTTTTATATTTATAAAAGAGATTCGTAAATTAACTTGGTGATTTGTAAAGAGTTTTATAAATAAATTAGGAAATCTGTAAATGAGATATTTACAAAATAAAAGATATTTATGCAAAGAGATGGCTTGTGGATCATTTATATCTCCATTTTAATATGATTTTTAATAGGAAACATCTCTAAATGCCTGTGAATATATTTATACCATTTTATAAGTATGTAAAAGTACTTTTCCAGGTTTTTTTGAAAGTGAAATGGGTTTGTGAATATACTTATTCCGTTGATATAAGTATATGGTTATATTTTTTAAGTATCGAAAATATAGTGGTTTGTGAATATATTTATCCTGTTAAGATAAGTATAAAGAGGCGATTTCCAAGTTTAGGAAAGTGATGTCAAATCAATAAAAGGTAAACTTGAGAGGCTTAGTGATTCCATGGAAAATGTAATCTCTGTTTGAATGTTTGTTTATTTGATATTTAAATAACCGACTATAAAAAATTTGGATCAAAACATAACTTTGGGAATATCTAAGAGAAACACGTGAGTTATGGCATAGTCATCCCCAGTAATGTTGTACTGTGCGTATAAATCTTGTTTCGTTCTTTTAGGATAAATGATAAGGGAATCCATCCATAAATATTAGGAGGTGATTTTTGCTCTTATCTTGTCTGTTTATTTCCTAAAGAACCGGGGTTGAATTTACCGAAAATTGTCAAAAGTTGTTTCGAAGAGACCGGGATCGAATATGTTATCCAAAAACCACTTCGATCCAACTCAAGCATTTCGAACTAAAGACATTTGAAGAGTATGGAATCGAAGATGGAGTTTTGAAGTGGAAGGGCTATTTGCTACTAACCCTGAGGGTGATTCCAAAATGGGTGTAGTGGAGGTAATGCCTTCAGTTTCGTTCAGTCCCAGAATGAACTTGTATGGATGAATGCTAGCATTGTAATGATGTCTGAAGGGCAGTGTAGCATTCAAAGTTGGAAGTACTAAATAAAGGTAAAACATAGCCTCAAGCCTCATCAATAAGGAAGTGAAAAAAATTGGGCATACAGCAGGGCCAAGTAGGTCGCTCCCATCAGGGTATGGCCATTCCAAATCTAGATCGATTACTATCTACTCATGTATGCTTCTGGGACCAAAATGGGGTAATCATATTCGGTACTACTAGTCAAGTGTTAGGCCAGTTCTGTGTGGTAGGGTACAAGGTATTCTTGTCAGACCCCGATGCATTTTATTTAGAGATGTACCATCGGAAGGTAGTCCCTTACCTTTCATAGTATTGAATCCATTCTCCAATATGAACTTTACGGATTTAGTTGTGCTCAATTATGTTGAAACGTAAGATGCAAGCATTTCAGCTATATTCATATTTTTCTTTGACCTCTAGACATTATTATAATATTACTGGATTTCTATAGAAAATGTTTTGGTTATCGTAAGGTAAAAACCCATTCGTGTTTATGTACGGCGTGGTCTTACGAGATACCTTTGATTTTAAAAGATTTTACAAGTTAAAATAAATAAAATTCCTTGTGGTTTTAGTTTCTCATGCTTGTTTTACCAGACTGACCAGGGCATTGTTTTCCTATAATGCTCGGGTCCAATCGAGCATATTTTCCAGATTTAGCTGGATTCTTTGGAGCTTTCAGGAGACGAGCTGGATTCTCCATGACGTATTCACATATCTTATATTTTTCCCCTATTTAGTGTTCTTGATGTCTGCTTATTGTATTCATCAAATTACGAGGACAGCTTGTTATAACTGTCCAAGGCTACTCTGATTTGTGTATATCTGTATAATAGAGATGATTTCTTTTTGTAAAGATCTTGTGTATATTTTATATTATTCTCGTCACATTGTGAGATTATGAGTTTTGTTTAGTTCTTCTTATCTTCTTTCATTTTTCTTTCCTCTAATAATCTGTCTTTCTAGCACTTGGTTGTTCGGCATGTGAATACCATAGATGTATTAGCGTCGACTTATAGGGTTCAAAAAGTCAAGTCATTACAAAAGTCGTAATCATATTAAATGGGAGAATAATAAGTAAAAAGTAGAATTATGGATATTATATGATGCTGCAAATTATCCTTTAATAAATTACCAATTGTGGTAAGAATTTTTTGCTTTAGCACTGATATTATAATATAGTTAGCGTCAAATATGTAACTAATATGAACACATCCTCTGGTTTATAACTATAATATCAAAAAATAGATAACGTGGTATACTACGATATAAATATTTGTATATTATGACATTGAGTTTTTTTAAATACTCAGGGAACTAATTTTTTATAAATATAGCTTAAGACTATCCTGATAATAAAATTAGTTTTAAAATTCATAATAGTTTGTAAATTATTGGCAGTTCATGTAACAGATTCAACAATACTATATGTAAATTCTATACTAAATAAAGTTACTTAGTCAATCACGTAAATTATGATACTCTTCAAGCTTATTTCGATGTGATGCATAAAAACATATGTTCGAGATGTAAGCTCAAATTGGAATTAGTATAAAAAGTCAACATATTTACATTACACATAATGTAAAACTTAAATTAGAATAAAATTAAATACATGAAAGAAGTTTGATGTAATTTAGTACGAAATGAAAAGTTAAGAAATGACTAATGTTGATTCAGGTTCTTTTGTAAAACCAAGAGGCTTTTGAGTTTTCTCTTAGATAAGAGATGGTGTAACACCTCATAAATTTTACAATTTGTTGTTTAATTAATTAACTAGTTAATTAGGCTACAAAAATGGAACGTATGCCAATGATAGAATTTGAGCATGAAACTTGCACCATTGTGTTCATGGCGAAATTTTAAGCATCTTTTATATTTGGAGTTTCGCAATCGGAGTTCAAATGAAGAAGTTACAGACAAAAACCGAATTCAGAACCGAAATAATTAAATTGGAAATTTTAACATTTATATAATAAATACCAGGATCCACCGATCGACCCCCTTTATTGGGCAGGTCGACCAGTAGCGATCGACCCTCTTAAGGGGAGCGGTCGACTGGTCCTATCGCTGGCGGCTAGGGTTTGCCTTGGCCAAACGGTCCGGATTTTATATAATTAAATCTAATGGCAGTGGTTGATTTGAGTGCCTATAAATGCTGGCTTAACCCTCTCTTCTCCTCACATATCTTTGTAGAACAAAAGCGAAGCTCTGTCATATTCTCTTCTCCACTATTTTCTAAATTATAAAATATAATATTTATATTTGTATATATACAAATTAGAAAAGAATAGAAATCAAATAAATGAAGAAGAGAGGCGAATAAACACTACGCGATAATGAGGTTATATATATATATATTTGTGTGTGCATGCGTGCATGCATCCAATGCTCTTCTCAGATCTGTAATTCTAATATATATATGCATATACACTTTTTATACATATTTCTTGAAACAGGAAGAAAATGGAGTTGAATCAAAGGTTTTACTTCAAATCTGGAGATTTGGAACGCTTTTAGAAGGTGAGTGGGAAATTAATAAATTGTTTATGATATTGAATCTATTCCATTGGCATATGTTTGACTTTTATGCCTACATGAATAAATATATTTGAATTGTAGGCTAAAATTGAATGTAATAAACATCACCTACATATTCTTAGGAGATCTGCTTCAAATTATTGTTACACCCTAATTTGGGAACCAGTCCCAAAAGTTATAGATATGAATATTGATTAGATATGAAATTTATTCTAGATCTGAAATTGGATTGTAGATTATTAGTATGATTTTGATTATTACCTTAATTACGTTGAATTGGAGAATTTCCGCAGTTTAATTTGTGGGAGGAATATACGTTTGATTTTTATAAATTTGTTTATGTTTCCAAATTGCATAGAAAATGCAATGTTTGATTAACAATGAACATATGCAATTGAAAAGGAAGAGATGTGTAAAGTACAGATTTATTCTCCGTAGATTATACTGCCTACTCAATTAAAAATAAAATAAGCATTCCTTGTAATTTCAAACGAGGCAAATCTTTTCATTTATTCTTGGTATTTTGTTTTAAACTAATTTATGAAAATAATGATGGAGAATCTTCCTAAGAAATGTAATTTCATCAAATTAAATATGGAAACTAATATTCTAGTTAAAGATTTATGACTAAAATATATTTGGTAGAAGTTATATATACGCGCTAATAAATATCTAACTAATATGATGATTTATGCATAACGCTCGCTTAAGATATTAGTTATAAATAGAAATAGGATTGAATAGAGAATAAGAAATATGAGGAAAGTTCAGAAAGGTTGTAACTCCAATTAATGGGTAATAAATGTAAAATGGATTGGAGCGTTACAAGTAATTAATAGGGTAAATGGATTAATAGGACAAATAAATAAAGAAGTTAGGTTAATAACTATGGAATAGTTGGAACAGTTACTAATTGAAAATTAGTAAATATACATAGTTCTTAGGAAATGTCTGTTAAAATGATATTATTTATCATGGACAAATTGACATTTATGGAAGAAGCAAATAAAGTGAATTTATGGGTAATTGAATATTTAATGTAAATTATATAGCCTTAAATAAATAAAAGGAGGTTAGTAAGCTAAGTCCAATATCCAATTTCGGATGATAAAGCTTAGTAATAATAAAGGCTAAGATAATATGGCTTAAGTTAGTAAAGCCTAGAATAATTAATTGGACTTAGTAGGTTGGGATCCAAGGTCAACAGAGTTACACTATTGAAGTATGCCCTTCACTTTGAGGCTACCGGCAGTTGTGTACACTTTCTATTGATGTGAGACATCTTTAACCATAAGACCCATAGAGTAATTAATTGAGCTTAGAAGATTGGGATGCGAGATCAGTAAAGTGACACAACGAAAGTTCGCCATTCACTCAGAGGCTACCATCAGTTTTGTACACTTATTACTGATGTGGGACATCACCAATCATTGGACCCATGGAAAATGATTATGGGAATAATATAATCCGCTTAGGGATTAGAGGTATTAATTTGTTGTTTGAGGGCCCGCTCTTTCCTAATTAAAAAGCATTAAATGGTCTGAATTAACGATTATAAGTGGTAGTGGATATCTCGGGAAGGGTCCGCTTCATGTTTGAGGTATTAAGTAATTGATATAGGGTTTGCCCCTCTCCTATAAAAAAGTATTAAGTGTCGCAGTGAGATTCCAAGCGATGTCAGCTAGATAGTACTAGTGAGTAGTCCGCCTTTCGGGTTAGGTATTAATCGACAAAAGCCTATATAGAATATAAGTATTAAATGGTCAGGGGTCTTCCTAGTCCTTATTAATAAGGTATTAAGTAGCTTGAATACTGTCTCTCACATGGCTAAGACTTTAGTGACAGTAGATGCATTGGTAGAATGGCTATTATATACTATAAGGCCATAAATAGTGATCAAAGGTCTTAGTAGCTAGGACCAATAGACCAACAATGACGATGCTAGGACTCCACTTCATATTTGGAAGTATTAATGGTTGATAGACTTTCATCAGTATTTTACACCTTGGGAAGGGTTGATAGGTGGATTATGCTAGGTAGGATATCGTGTGTGCAATACTAGATTAATTTGGTCAGCCTTAAAATAGTAGACATAACAATTAAATGGAAATCAATCGGTATAAATTTATATTATGGCCATTGTATAGATTTTTCAGTCACTGGAACGTTGTTCTGACCTTTTTTCATTACAAGCCACATGATATATTTAGAGGAATAGTTCACTGGAGCTGGACGTGATTGGTGGTTGGAGAAGTGTTCTATCTCTCATGCTCGGTACTGATGTGGCAATTTGATATCCAAGAAATACCATTAGTTCCAAGGTAGTAGCTATAGTCAGTATTTATATCCTATTATTATTTCCCTATGAGTTTAGATTTTTATAAATCTCCGATAATGCTCACACTTATTTGTAGGTACCAAATCCAACGATCCATGCTTTGATTGACTTGGGTTTCGATTTTTGTCAAAATTTGGGTGTATTAAAGTGTGGGTTGTTACATTTGGTATCAGTGCCTAGGTTAGTCGATAAGAGAAATTAGGATAAATTGAGAGAACATATTCATACTTTTCTATCTATTATTATTTTTACTCTAGACTCTAAGAATCCCAACTATATAACTAGTTGTAGTTTCACTTCGAAGGAATGGGCAAACAACTATGGGTTGGAAATATCTTAGATTTAAGATTTTCATGCAGACTCCAAATTACCCCTACCGAGTATTAGAGATGCGTAAGGCACCGATGAAGAAGAGCATTAGTATGACATATGGCAGAATCACAGAGAAAGGAGGATATTCGAATTGATGGTTGAGATTCTAGTTACCTTGTGATTTTGAACTTTGATGATGACTTGCAATAGAAGGTACACAATTATTCCAGATAAGTGAGAAATAGAATTCTATATGTTGTAAACATCCGAAAGCCAGTCTTGACAAGGGATTGTCCACCAACCAACTTTTGATGGCAAATTGCACTTTTATTTAAAGAATTGTAGTCAATTCCTTAGTCTAAACCCATGAGAGAATTTTGATAAAATAAATTTTGGAAATGCCTCAGATTTTGGAAAAATGATTTCTTTCCCCAAAGATTTATTTTGGAAATTTTAGGAAGTTTTGAAATTTTAATTTTCAAGAAATACATATACCACTAAGTTTGGTCATGTTAAGAAATTTTGGTTTAAAAAGAAAAAGGCTTCAAAATCCTTAAATATATATATTTGTATATATATCCATAAAGGTTTGATTTTGATTTTTGGCAAAGAAAATAGTTTTTCGATTTGGAAATGTGTAACGATCCGCCTTTGTTACACCTAATGATGACACTTAATACATCCTCTGTATTCGTGTGTTGATCATTTAAGTATCCGAAAGACGGGTCATTTGGGGTTAAGAGAAGAAAAGACAGAACAGAATCTCACATCATGACGAGAAATATATAATATACACATGATCTTTACAAAAGAAAATAACTTTATTATATACACAATATTATTGTACACTAACTTATATCAGCCTGGACAGTTATAAAAGCCCGTCCTTACTATTTGCTAATGAATACAGATAAGAACCAAACAAATAAAGACATCGAAAGATATAGGCAATTAGAGGAATATGTCTTGAAAAATCCAGCTTGCCTCCTGAAGCTCCAAAGTGTGACGACCTGCAAATTCGTACTCTTTGAATCGACAATGAACCACACATGTCTGACCCAAAAAGCACAGACTGACGGAAAGTCAAGAGAAAGAAAAGAAGAGAGAAGAAGAGAAGAGAAGAAAGAGAGAAGATAGAACAAAACAGAATAATACAAAATCTCACATCGCAGCGGAAAACATAAAATATCATATCAATGATCTTTATAAAATAGAAACTGTATATACATACGTTAATCAGAGTACAACAATCAATCACTAGTTATCAGCCTGGACAGTTATAATAACCTGTCCTCACAAATGCTGACAATATACAAAAACTAAGCACAGCGGATAATCAAGCAAAACAGATACGTATATACGAAAATGAAGATCTCTAGCTCTCCTGCTGAAGCTCCAAAAGCACCAATCTAAACCTGTAAATATACTCGATCTAACCCGAGCATTGAAAGGGAAGAACGCCCGGATCTAATCCAACTTTTATAAGTATGTATGTCCTGACTCGAGTGTTTTGTTTGACTTTATGCTCAGGTCAGCTTGAGTATCATAGCTTTGGATTCATCTTTTGGAGCTAGAGACTTGCTGGAGATTTAGCTATCTATCTATTATTTCCTATTTCAGTTATTTCCCTTCAGTCATTTGCTTATGTATTAGTGGACTTATGTATTTGGATTTCCAGTTGTATTTGCTTTCAGACTATGATATTATCTATTTGTTTTGAGACTATGTATTTAGTAGCTTTATGAACTACTATGTTTATTTATTCCGCTGCGAGATATTCTGCTATTCCGTGTCTGTGATTGATTTTATTTACCCCAAATTTATTAACAATCTGTTATTTTGAACGATTCAAGTCTGACATGTGTGATTTTATTGTCGATTTGAATGGTCCAAAATAGTGGGATGTTACATTTGGTATTAGAGCTTTGGTTTAGGC